>OZ010793.1:463316739-464629239 GCA_963932465.1 Maratus speciosus | reverse complement strand
GTATCATAAAATTTCGAGCTATAGCTATCATACTTAAGAAATTTGGTTTGATACCTCCAACATGCTTTTTAAAATTTTATTATGTAATTTTAATAAAGTATTACGTAATTTTCTTTATTGCAAGCAAAAAACAATGGAGGCATTAGTTTCCCGTAGTAAAAGAAACTCAAAAAGATATTTATAACTGTTGGGGTAACTGGATCCCATATGGCCCGGTTACCACTGATACATGTCCCAGTTACCCCATTCTTGAAAGATTTGTGGCGTAACTGGAACATTGGCCTTACTTGAAAAATCAAGTAATGTGTATAGATACCTAATAATATTAATGTATTTATGTGTCTAATCTTTAAAAAAAAAAGGTTGTTTAATAAATGTGCTTACCGTATTTTAATAAAAAGCCGAGGAAGTTCAACGAAATGGACATTGTTTTAAAAAAGAGAAACCTAAATTTTCGGCAGCCTATCACAGCAAAGGCAGAGTTACGATTGAGTTGACATACGTTGTTTTAAGAAGTAGAGATGGGGATGCAATGTTGACAAAAGCTAAAACTTAAAAAAATCAACGGTTTTTTATAAAATAGCCTATGGCCCAGTTACTTCGTATGTCCAGTTACCCCAGATTACCTTAACTGTATACACTTCACATTGAAAACTTTCGCCTATAAAAATTTCATTAAATAGAAAATAAAAATTGATACTTATTTCTAATATATTTGTTGTTTTACTTTCTTTCCACTTTTATGTCCATAATTATTACAGGTAAAAAAAAAAGGACATTTATCTGCTGCGTGTAAATCTTCAGAGGATACGCAAGGTATAAAAATTGACAACCTCTGAATGCACAGTTTAGTATTAGCGAAATAGGCCATGTCGCTTCTACACACAAAACTTTTATTCTGCCATTTAATTTAGCAGCCTAACTTAGGTAATTGGACTCTTATGATGGTTGTATATGTAGACATTAATATACCATTAAAAATATAATTTTTTAATTATTATTTATATTTAGTATGAAAGCTCTTTGGTATGAAAGATTGACTTTATCATTTAATTTAAAATGGCATGATGCCATTGAAAATGGAATGCTATCTGAAGATACTTAGCAAATCATAGCTTTTATCTTGCTTTTCCACCGTATCTAATATTCCACTTGAAATTTTTGCACCGTTTGCAATAATAGATTTGTAATATTGGCCATAAAAAGTCACGGATGAAGATTCCTTCTGAATATTGTATTTGAATATTTTAAGAATGTGTGAAAGTAAAGAAAAAAAATTGTCGCGTTTCATTCATTGGTTAAGAAACTACAGAGGTTTTCATACTGCTTTAAATACGGTCATTTTCTGGCTGCTCAACGTGATCTGCCCCCTTAAATAAATACTTATTAAAAAATAATAATTATTAAGTTCTTAACTGTTTCTAATATTTTTAAATATTTTTAAAGCGAAACGAAAATGGGGAAAAAAATGTAAAATGTATTAAGGAAATAAAGCATTAAAGATTTAAAAGAAGACAGTCTAGTAAAAACTAAGGGTTAGTTGGTTGGTTTCTGTTACAGCCGATTATCTGAGTGAGGTGTGTAGGCAGAAGGGAGTGGATTAGCCATCCTTCGGAATATTTCTAAGAGACGCTAAACCGTATTTAGGGAGGCTTAAAAAAAAACCCCATAGAAAATTCCGAACGGTTTTGGCCAAGGAGCGCGAGATCAGTTTGAACCCAGCAGTTTTTGACTAACTTTTGAGAGGAGAACCTCTAAACTGACACAGCTGAAGGGAATATGGTGCTTCCTCATAAAAAACGAGTTTTTGCCCAAATCAAGTTGAAGATTTCTATTATAAAAGCAAGAAAATAAGTAAGAGTTATATTAAGTTATTAAAAAACTCATAATAAAATAAAATTAATAATTAAAAAATTTATTTTTATAATTTTAAATATAGAATAAATAAATGCGAAAAAAAAATGTTATTGGAAAAAAGGAATTGAACAAATGACACTTATAATATATTTATTTGTTTAAGTATTTCTTAAAAAAATGCTTTGAGTTTATTCATAATAATTTTCAATTAGTGTATTGTCTTCTAATTGGAATTTAATAATCGGGATGAACCGAAACTTTTTTGGAGGATTTTTGCTCCTGGTTTTCAAGCCTTCTTGTAGCAACTCCTTTTATTTTTAATATAATTTAATATTAGATAAACTACTCTGTTTTACTCATTAAAATCTTATTATCTTTTAATCCGAACCCGATAGAATAAATTTCGATCATACTTTAATGCGAAGAAAAAAAGAAGGGGAAGAAGTTTAGTTATGCGGTGCGTATTATTTATTCTAAAAAAAATAATATTATTAATATTAATTAAAAATAATGGTGACGACTACTTTCTTCTTCTTTTTCCCAATAAAGAGGTAATTTTGTAATTTCGTTTTCTTTTCAAATAAATTATTGATTAAAAGAAAATTATTATACTTTCAGAAATGTAAACATAAATTGCATAAAATATGACGTATATAGGTTTTTTTTAATGTTTTTAATTAATTTTTATCTTTCAATCATTTTAAATAAAACAGAAAAATAATGCAATTACTTTTCGAAACTGATTATTACACAAAAATAAATAAATAAATCTGAAACGAGGATCCCATTCATTTTATATTCAGAAATGACAATAAACAAATAAATAAATAAATGAAAATAAAAGGTTTTTCCTGTTTAAGCGCATAAATAAACAAACAAAAAAATGAGAAAATTTTAAAAAAAAAACATTATTTTCCTTAAATACATAAATAATTAAAATTAATTAAAACTATAATTAATTAATTAATTAATTAAAATAAAATGATAAAAATATTTTATTTTACTAAAAAATTTTGATGTATTCTTAATCTTTTAAAATTTTGTTTTCATTTAAAAGCAAATTATTTTTTTAAATGACAATTTCTTGTTTATAAATAAACTTAAAAATTCTTGTGCATAAATAAACAGACAAATAAAGATGAGAAAAAAATCATTATTTTCCTTAAATACGTAACTAATTAAAATTAAAATTAATTATTAATTAAAAATAAAATAAAATGAAAAAAAGATTTTATTCTACTAAAGAAAATGATGTATTCTTAATCTTTTAAAATTTTGTTTCCTTTTAAAAGCAAATTATGTTTAAAAATGAAAATTAAAAAATATTTCCCGTGCATATAAACAAGCAATTAATCTCGAAAAAAAGACAGCACTTCAACACTTAATCCATTTGGCTCACGGAGACATTTTTCTTTCCCGAAAAAACGTGCAATAATCAGCCAAATACTGAATCCCCTCCCTGCTGAAAAAAGACAAACAAACCATCTCTCTTTCGGCTTGGGTGGGCCACCGGATAATGAGCCGTTAGGTTTTATAAATAAAACCCCTCAGCAATGCCTCGCGCGCTGATTGGTCGCAGCCGGCAGTTGCTATGGTAACCAGAGTGTTTAATTGACGTGTGTGGGCCGGCCGGACAATACACCCCAAATTGTTTGTTCATAGAGTCCCCATCATAAAGTCCCAACTTTGACCCTCTAACTAAACAATCTCCTTATGACATAACATTCAACACTTAAAAACCTGTGGCCACTCCTCTTACCAATAAAGTAAGAGAAAAGTTGTTAAAAAAGAAGGAAAAACAACTAAGCAGGGGTGGGAGAAAGAAAAAACGAGATAGAGAGAGAAAAAGGTCATAGTTTTAAAAGAGAGAGTTTAAACGCCTAGCGCAGTTGAGTTTAGATAAGAGCTCCAGGCGAGCGACTAAGCATTTGTTGGACCAGAAGCACTTCTAGCAACGATCGTGTAATGACTGCGATATGATAATCGCTGCAATTATCACCTCGCCTCGGATGTTGATTAGTTATGACTATGACGTTGGAGCGATATGGTAACGTGCTTCTCTTAAAAATTTTTCTCCGTGCTTTCTCAGTGCTATGAGCGTGATTGACATACTTTTAAATTTTATGTTGCTTCAAGAAAACAAACTTTTTTAATTGTCTCCTTAAAAGTTTATAAAGGAAGCGTTAACGATGTAAATTTTTCGACGAGTATCGCCTATGAACTTTACAGAAGAAAATTTAGTTGTGTTAATTTTCCGGTGAGCATTTATTATCTAGGAAGTTTTGAATTTCGGAAAACGTTATATAAGAAAATTTGATAAAAACTTTTATTGAAAAGTTTGTATAATGTTTCTATAAGATGATGAGCACAGAATTATTGTGATAATAATTATATAAATAATTTTAACATCTAGTTCACTACATTTTGAAGAACTTCATTTTTACCAAATTGAAAAGTTTTTGTATTATAATTTGATTGATGAATCATATGTATTTGAAGTTCTGGATTTTACAAACTTATGAAAAAATTTATTATTTACAAAATTAGAGCATTTTTATCTTACAAAAGATATTAAACTTCTACAAAATTTAATAAGCAAAAATGTATTTCTCCTAAGTGAGACAAATTAAGAAAAAACTAAAAAGGAAGTATTTTATAAAATTATATTCGAGATGCGAAGATAAATTACCTTGCATTTATTCATATTTAATTTTTTGTCCTATACTGATAAAATACCTATACATATATCATTCTTATTTAATGTAAAAAGGCGTTTTATACCAGCAAATTTAAGCTTGAGTTATAAAAGTGATTTTCCAGAAAACAGTTTGAGAAAAATTAACAACAGCAAATATTTTTACTTCACCGATTTAAATTCTCAGATAATTACTGCATTATTTTGAATCATAATTTCAGACAAACCTTCTATAAATTTTCAAAACGCAGAAGAAGATTATGATGTTATTAAAGTAAATGAAAATATTAAAAAAACAAATTCTCAAAAGTTTAACGAGTTACTTTGAAATACAGGAGCACATCATATCTTTCGTTTCAAGTAAATAAAATCAGGAACTTCTGTATAAACTTTTGGCGACGTTATAATAATAATAATACTTCCTTTGTAAGAGAAATAGAATATAAACAATCCAACGGGAAAAGTCCGGGATAACCAGGTGTCCGGTCTGCCGGATAGTTTTCGGAACAAGAAGCCTCAAGCGGGAATTTTTCTCCATCCTCCAACCCACCCAATCACATTGTGATTGATATGTTTTTGTAACAACGTGTGAAGAGAAACAGTGGTCGTACAACACGGAGGTTTATTTTACTCTAGTGTGTCCTCCAATGTTGAATCTCAAAATATCAGGTTAGGAACTATAGCTCCAGGCAACTACATCCCCCTTTCGTACAGTGTGATAGAGTTTTCGAAACCAGAGAAAAGATCTAGTAATTTCACAGCTCAACAAAGACAATGTGGATGCAGCTATGTGTTTCTGTTTTAGGAGGTGATATATAAAGTGGAGTTTTCCAGCAGCCTAAGTCTTTGCTAACTTATCATCCAGACACCTGTTTGGTGGAGGAGTGTTGAGAATTTTCTGTCCTGGAAAAGTTAGATTTCCGATAAAGGATTTTTGAAACATTTTTGTGCCAACTCTTTATCCTGTACTGACAGGTGCTTCGGTTTATGTGGTGGATTAATATTTCGGAATTTGAATTTTCCGAAAGGATGATAAAAGCATTTATCGGTATTAATTCTATATATAAATCGACATTTTTATTTATAACTTTCATAACAATTCCTTGCTAAATAATAAGTGTATAAATATTTGCGATACATTCATTTTTTACGATTCTGTATAGATTTTATTTTACTGAAAAGTCTACGAAGAGATTAAAGAAAAAATAATAAGCAGTATTACTATAAAAAGTAAACAAATATAATCAGATATTTTCGTTTTTTTTCTATACAGATATATTTTCAAATTAGTGCATTTGTTTCAGAAATAATTTTTTTTATTGATGTTATTAATGAAAGATTAGAAAATATTGATTGCAGCTTGTGTAAAATTACTAATATTTGAAAAATCAGAGCACAAGTTCAAAAAAGTTATCAGTGTGACTTTAATTGTGATTTTCATGCCCATAAATGAAGAATAGGAAAGTAAAAATTACTTCCTTCTGTAAAACAGAACAAAGTCAATGATAAAACTGATTTATTTTTGCACTAACTTGCTGAGCAGTATTAGACCCTGCGCAAAAATATTTTGTGTCATGGCTAATCGGTACCTACCATTATTTGCGGATCCTAGAAACTTTGTGTATTCTCCAAGCATGTTCTACTCTCCCAGGCCAGTAGATACTGTCATCGGAGGTTTCCGGTCACTCCCGGGTTATGAAATCAATAGGGTACTAGCCAGTGCCCAGTCTGGTAATGGACATGAAGGTATAAGGACAGAGTCTCAACTTCAGAAACCACCGTTTTCATACATTGCACTTATAGCAATGGCTATTAAAAGTACACCGGACAATAAAATCACCTTGGATGGGATCTACAAGTTCATCATGGACAAGTAGGTGAATTTAATTTAATTATTTAGTTCTAAAGTTTATAGTTAGTACTCATAATTGCATGTAGAATGAAATCCAGTTTGGGACAAATTTTTTTTGGGTTCGGAATTTTCCTGCGTAATGTTATGTCTGTGGACTTTTGATGCATTCGTGTATTTAAAATATCTTCTGGGGAAATTCATATTTTTTCTGTGTACTCTTCTAGGACGCCTCTTTTTTTCTTAGTTTTCGAAATATTTCTAAAATCTATTCTGAATTTAATATTTTATTTGTTAAAAGTGGGCGAACTGTGAGTAAGATTTTAACACTTCATATAAAATTAAGTCTATACTTTAGAAGTATTTTGAGAACTAAGAAAAAAGGAGACATCTTTTAGGAAGTGTACACAAAAAATAGAAGTTAAAAATATTAATTTCCCGAAGAGATATTTTTAATATACTAATGCATCAAATGCCTATAGACTTCACATTTGTGAGGGGAAATCAGAAGATGAGTGATCAGTCCCCATAAGACTGTGACTTTATTATGTAAAAAATGAAAAGACATTTACTCTCAATCGTAATTTTTCTCATAAATATTAACTAATTTAAATCGTCTGGAAAAATAAATTAAAAAAAAATTATTTCGTATCATGATCGATAATTAAAATTTAGTTAAAACTACTTGGTTATTATTATATTTTTTTTTAATATAAATTTCAAATATTATTCACTTTTTCATGAAAATCTCTTTAAAGAATATACATATTATATATCTTCTTTCATCTTTATTATTATTGGTGATATTTTGTTTAATTTTTTATATATGATTATGACAATAATAATAATAATAATGGACAGTTTTCATTATAGTATGCTTATGCCGAAATAAAATAAAGAAAACTTGCTAAAAAGGTGCATTTAATATCATAAATATAAAAAAAAGACACAAATATAAATAATGTAAAACTATTTTATTGTGTAATAACATATTTTATATTTGTGACAACTTTTATACTTATGACATTAAATGGACCTTTTTAGCAAGTTTTCTTTAATTTTATTTCGATATAGTTTCAAGGTGAATGTGACATTCCAATGGTATATGTTTTTTCATGTATACATTTTGAGTATGTATATGACAGCCTACTTCCTACCATAATTTTAATTTCATATTTGACAACTTTAAAAAAAGAAAAAAAAAGTAAAGAAAAGAGAAAAGGGTGGTATAAAAATGAGATTCAATTAATTTTGTGGTAAAATAGACATTATAAAAAGTTTGTCAACCAAGCTATATTTTTCTCGCTTGAAACATCCATTATAAAATATGATGGTGCATAAGTCGAACCACTTTTCTGATAGTATGTTGAAAAATGATTTGTAATCAAGGGTAAAAAAATTTATAAATTTTCATTAAAATAGTAAACTTTTTCTTTTTTTTTTTACTTTTCTAATCAGAATTTTATTTTTTAATTCGTCGTTTTAAAACTGTATAATTATGTAAAACGGGAGAAGCTTAAACTATTTTGAAACCTATTTACATCAATTTAATTATACTTAAGAAAAAATTCTTTCAAATATCTATTCAAGCCTTATTTACAAGGGTAAATAACTTCTTAGTCTGCTAAAATTTAGTACTTATTTTTATCGTAGGACTTTTAGGAGAGATAGCTACACACATTCTAAAGTTGTACGGTTTTTAAAAAGGCGATTGAAAGGGATGCTCTTGTACTGAAGGGAATTCTATTCCAAGTGAAAATGGGTGCAGAACAATTACAGGGACATTATTGTTAAGCTTTTTTGTTTTTGTTAATCACAGGGAGATGACCACTGTCCGCTTTTATATCTCTCTCCAATGTAGACCCATGTGTGATTACTTAAAAGACTTGCCCATTCGCCGATTATCTGAGAATTTTTTTTTTTTTTTTTTTTTTTTTTTTTTTACCAACTCGTGTATAAGTCGACTCCTCCATTTTCAACTCCCAAATTTTGTCTAAAATTCTTCGACTTATACACGAGTATATACGGTAATAAAATTTCGTTTCTCGTTTCTCAAATTGCTAAAGAAAGAAATAAAAAAAAGCAAAAAACGATAGATGTGATTTAAAAGAGTTTTTTTTCTATTTGCTTTTCTTTTGAATGTGCATTGCCCGGCATATATAAAAGCAATAGAAAAAATTTTAAAAATATAATCCCATGTTTTAATTTTAAAAAATGCATAAAAAAAATTCATTCTTCTGCAGATACTTGTAAAATTTCTTTTTTAATTTTACTTATTCTTTATTAAGAACATAAATGTTATATATGTGGATGCTGTTAATAATCACCTCAGAAAACATAATAACAATATACTGTTGCTATTAAAAAAAAGGACATGAATTTTATACATTGTTACAGAACCCTATCTTATCTAGTTTATTAATATTTACACTTTATCCCCCCCCCCCCCTCTATACAGCAAAAAATTTATGTAGCGTTGTTACTCCATAAAACTGGTGGTAGTGTTGCTGCTTCCATTTTATTGAGTAATTTAACCGATATAACTGGTCTTATGTTACACTAATGTATAATATTACACATGTTATATCAGTTTAAAGTACACCATTATATAAGTTAAATTACTCCCTAAAACTGGAGACAGCATGTTGCCTCCAATTTTATGGAGTAAAGTTACACAATTTTTTTACAGTGTTCTTCTACTTCCCCCCCCCCCTTCCCCCTTCTACAAACTACATAGGAAATAGGTATGCAATAAAATGTCAATAACATAAATGTTTATAAACTATCTCATTTTAAACATCTTTCACATCATGATAAATATCTTGATTACTATATTCTAATGCATTTTTCGAATGGTCATATTTAACACGTTCACTTTCCCAATAGGAATTTAATCATCATGATGCCAGACTTAACCCTTACCGGCGAGGAGATATTCTGTTTATAAACTGATGAAATAATGGACTGACACCGCAATTTATTAACGAATTTATTAGAAAATAGGAACTTGCTTATTTTCATGTACATTATAATAGGAAAATTTTAGTTAAATATTCTTGGTGCCGTTTGGCAGTTTTGGAATTAAAATTAGGAGTCCTTTTTAAGGGCACCGCGCCGGTAAGGGTTAAAAAGACTTGTTAAAGTGTTTTTAACCCCTTCGGGGCGAGCGCCTTTTACAAAATTTTTAATCTTTTATCACCGGTTTTTCGAAATAGACATTTTTGCCTAATTGAATCGGGGAAATACCTAGATCTATGGAAAATACTCGGATTAAATAAGGCAAAATTTACAATAAAAATTTACTGGTGAGAATAATCACGGATTCTGAGTGATTTTTATTTAATATTACATGGAAAGCTACCTGTGACCCACGGGTGATACTCACGGCATAGAATGAAAAAAAAAAATTGATATCCACCAGTGATGCTCATGGCTGTGAACGTGTTAAAAGAGAGAGCAAAGCGATAAACCGAAATTTTGTGATAAAATGAAGTGATTTTGTATCTTTTTAAAGTTACTTCATCAAAATTATGTAATGTTGGGGAGTAAAGTTTTCTGTAAATTCTCCATTGTTCACTAAAAAGGTATGCAGTCAAAATTTGAAAACTCCTGTTAAAGTCCTACATCGGGTCGGATAACTCGATTTTACCCGAATCCGAACTCACCCGCGGGTCGGATTAATGCCTCCCCCTTTACATCGGCTCGGGTTGACATTAATTGTTTGGGATTTCGATCGGTTTCTGGTTGGGATTTGATTCTTGCGAATCGAGTGCAGGTTGACCCGATTTTTCAAATCTAGAATATTTTTTCGGCTGAAAAACTATACATATGGATACGAATGAGTATATATATACATATATTAACATTTCCTCATAAAGCATAAAATTTATATTAGAGATATGATTGCAGGATACTTTTTCGTAATTTAATTAAATTATGGATCTATTTTCTTTGATATCGAGTTCGGATTAGGTTTTAGGTCGATGAAAATTTTTTTTGTCCAGTTAGAGTCGGGTTTTTGGTTGACGTTAATTACAATTTTCGTGAACCTGACCCGTGCTGGAATGTATACCCAATCCGTTAATCCACCTTCTAAAAAGCAATTGAGCTATATCATCTGGCATTGAACTCGGAGTGAAGAATTTTCAAGATGATATTCTGCATTCAGTTTCTTTGTAACTTTCCGTAAGTTTTTTTTTTTTTTGTATTTTTTTTTTCAATTATCGATTTGGATACTTGGCGTTCCGGGTGATTGGAGTTCGAATAATTTTGATTTTTACTGCCTACAGTAATAGATTAAGCGTAAGGGAGATTTTATTTATTCTAGAAAAATCTAAATTTAAGGGGATCCAGTTGTCAAAATTTGATTTTCTTTACTTACAGGCATATTTTTTTCTTGAAATATATGGGTCTAAAAGATTATTTTTAAGATAAAAAAGTTTTTTAACTTTAAAATAAAAAAGAAGTTAATTTAGAAATTTAAATTTATACAATTTTTGATTTAACATTTAACTGATGTTACCGGTCTCACAGACCGCTGATTTTTTTTCCATTTTTATAGTTAACTTGTAACTTTCAGTTTAACTACAAACACTTCTGAAATTTTGTTTCGTTTGAAACTTTAGTACTATCACCAAAGATTTTTGAATTGGTGAATTTTAATTATAATAGTCCTGTACAAAAAGTTTAGCACAAAAACACCATCCTATGAGCTAATTGCGCCTTTTATTCGTCCTTCGATGGAGCGGTCTCACTGACCGCTTCACAGTAGTTAGGGTCAGGTGGGGTAATTATGACCAGGGGCTAATTATGACCGCCGTCATATTGGAGAAAACTGTGTATGGTAAAATTTTGTTTCAAGCTTTGATATTAACCTCATAATGTATATTTCATCTTAGATATTCTTTATTACTTGTCTGAAGCCTTTTTGAGATCCGAATAGCAATTTGAAACTAAGTCTATAAAATTTTTCATAAACGGATTTGTCACTTTGGAGTTCAAATTGGTCACAATTACGCCAAACAAATGTGTATTGGCAAGTATAAAGAGAAGATATAGTGGTTATAATTTCCCCACTAGTGGTCTTAATTACCCCAAACTTATGTGATTGTGAGTTTTTGGTGGGGTAATTATAACCATCCTTTTAACTTAAAAAAAAAAAAAAAAAAAAAAAAAAAAAACAGCTATGAGAATTAAAACTTTTAAAAGGTGTTCTTAAAGTATCAAAGTTACTTCCTATGTACTAAAAATACCACTTTTCCAAATAGAAATAAGCAAAAAAATAAATAAATAAGTAAATAACAATGTTGAAAATGTAAAAAGTGGTCATAATTACCCCTCCTGACTATATGTGACAATTTCTTTCACATCAGTTAAAGGTTAACTCATGAACCGCTTCTCCGATTTCATTACTTTGTTCCCTATAATGTGCATAAAAGTTTTCTTATTAATTTGTCTTCAGATTTTATAAAAATATTGTTTACACAATTTATAATAAGTTTAAAAGTAAAAAAAAAAAAAAACATATTTTTGAGAGTGATTTTTACTTTCCAAAATTTTTAGATGATTAAAATATGAAATTAAATGATGAAGAAATTGAAAATGCTGACGAAAATTTATTAAAAAGCTAACATAAAAACTCTGTACAAAATTTCATACTCATATCTTGTAAGAAAGTTTACATATATCCTTTTAAACATGACGAATCGTGACAAAATCCATTCTGAGATAAATGAACTTGAAGATTTAGTTACGGGCGAGGAGTGGGGACTGATACTGATACTATAATAGAAAAAACTGCTATATGTGGTGATATAATCATCATAGAATTACGCTATTTACTTAACTTAATTTTTTTTTGTTGTATTTTATTAACAAGGGAAAAAAAACATTTATTTTTACCGCCCCCCCCCCCCCCCAAAAAAAAAAAATATATATCCCCTTAACAAACAATTCTATAGTATATAATGAAGTGTATCTACGAATGAGAATTTCTATGATAAAATATACAATATATTCAGATTCACAGACTATCCTGCCCTCTTAAGGGTGTTCTCAAATTCAAAAGGGCAACTTTCTGACATAAGTCTTAATTTATTTTTGTTCGGAAATGCATGAAACTAGCAGGTGTTGTTGTTCAGAAACTATGTAATCGAGCTATTTTTTCCGTTTTTTTTTTTTTTTTTTTTTTTTTTTCCAAACGCAATAGATCTTTCAGAAAATAGTGTCAAAGATGACGTTTTGAACCGAAGTTCCCGAAGAAAGCAGAAAAACCAGTCCGCGGAGGGCGAAAATCGTCTTTTGTCACGTGACCAAAATTGCTTATAACTCAATAGGTAATTGATTGATCCAAAAATGGAAAAAACAGTTCGATTCCAAGTCGCTTCCAGGGCCAGGCTTTTCAATTTTATACCTTTCCGCTAAAAAATAAATTTGTAAATGTGTCAAAACATTTTTCGCTTGTTGGGCAGAGCAGTTAAGAACAGCCTTAAGGAGGCTGGTCGCTCAGCTTCGGAATTCTCCTCCGTAATGTTAAGTCTAATGATTTTTGATGCATTCGTATATTTAAAATATCTTCTCGGGAAATTCATATTTTTAACATCTTTTTTCTGCGTACTTTTCTTAAATGACGTCTCTTTTTTTTATTAGTTGTCAAAATAATTCTAAAATCTATGCTGAATTTAATATTTTATGTGTTAAAAGCGGGCGAACTGTGAGTAAGATTTTAACACCTCCTATAAAATTAAGTCTATACTTGAAATATTTTGAGAACTAAGAAAACAAGTTGGAAATTGCTCGTCAAACGTGGCAAATGAGGTGCGTTCGTACTATAACTAGTTTTATAATTATTTTTTTCACCCCATATTGTACTGAATGTATATTTTTTTGCACTTCATAAGTGCATAGTCCGTAACATCATTAAAATGTACTTGCAATAATTTTTTCCCCATTCCCCGTAATGTAACGGAACACTTTTAACAGTCCCTGTAATTAAACTATACATCCGATTTTCATAAAATTTGAAATGGCTCGACAAAATTTTGCAACAATTATATATTTAAAATTTCAGACCATTCGGAAGGCTAAAACATCATTAAAATGCACTTGCAATAATTTTTTCATATTGGCCGTAATGTAACGGAAAACTTTTGACTGTCCCTGTAATTAAACTATACATCCGAATTTCATAAAATTTGAAATGGCTCGACAAAATTGTGCAACAATTATACATTTAAAATTTCAGACCATTCGGAGGGCTGTAACATCATTAAAATGCACTTGCAATAATTTTCCCCATTGGCCGTAATGTAAAGAAAAACTTTTGACTGTCCCTGTAATTAAACTATGCATCCGATTTTCATAAAATTTGAAATGGCTCGACAAAATTGTGCAACAATCATATATTTAAAATTTCAGACCATTCGGTTGGGTAGTTTTTGCTCTGTTATATGCGGACAGACGGACTGAACGACGACTATAGGTGCTACGTATTTATATAATTATGAACGCACCTAAAAAGAGACATCTTTCAGGAAGTGTACACAAAAAATAGAAGTTAAAGATATTAATTTCCCGAGGTGATATTTTAACTATACGGATGCATCAAATGTCCTTTAGACTTTACATTAGTGAGGAGAAATTGGAAGCTGAGTGACCAGACCTTTTAAGGGGTCTCATACCTTTTAATATCTCCGTTACCAGTGCAAAAGGGACATGAATTCAAGTTTTAATAATTACACTCGTTGTCAAAAATTAAGGAAAAGTCACAAAATACTAATTTTCAAATACGCGAACACTCAAAAGGAAATACTATAATTCGTGTAATTACTATCTCTACAACACAGCTAGTCCATATAACATCTCATTCATGTCACACATGGTCACAAGTGTCACAGTCACTACGGTGAAGCAAAAAAATAGGAAATTCCATACATCTCATTATGAGTCTCAAATGATCACTATATGTGACTCCACTGAGACGTCACTGTGACTGATGCTTTGTGGCTAGTCACCATGTGATTTTACAATGTAGTTACATTGTGACTCTCACGTGACTGTCATTTGTAGACTCAATTTCAAAGTCATCGTGAACGCTGCATTGGGATAAGTTACTAAATAATGTCACATTAAAGTCACATGATAACTTTCAGGTGACAGAGAGACTACTGTGAAGTCCCCATTGTGCTCTTTTGGGAAAAGTCTCCATGTGACTATAATATGATGTTTTTTGGTGACTTATCATAATTATATCTTATCATAATCTTATCATAATTTGGTGACATTATTTGAAAATTAGCATTTTGTGACTTTTCCTTAATTTTTGATAACCAGTGTATTTAAATACTTATTGAAATTACATAAAACTTAGTAATATATTTAAGCCATATTTAAGACTTTTTTAAATATAAAATAAGCGTTTTTGATACATATAATATAATAAAAAATACAGTTCAATTAATAATGCAAACTTTTTTCACATGGTATGTCACAATCTGCACGATAACTCAACTTACAATAGATATATCAACATAAAACTTCTATTAAAAGGAACTTTACATTCTACTTTATAGAATGAATTAATGATATATAAATTCTTTGACAGAAATCATTTTAAAAATTCAATTGAATTTCAAAAATGGGAGAAAATGGTACCACCAATTTTAACCACCAATTCTCACAGAGAAAAACGGAAATAGCCATTCGACTGGAAATTTTATATAATTCGATAATATAAATGGCAAACGGAAAAGTTAAAACATATATTAAAATATTTCTTCGCTGAAAAGACGTTACTAAAAACATGCTTAAAATATATTAAAAACCTACACTGTTAAAAATTTCTGTAAAATCACAGAAAAAAAATCGAGACTCTCTGTAAATGTACACTAGTTCTTGGTTAAATGCATTCGATCGAGTTTCTCGGTCAAGACTCTCTGTACATTTACACCAGTTCTCGGTTAAATGCATTCGATCGAGTTTCTCGGTCAAGACTCTCTGTAAATTTACACTAGTTCTCGGTTAAATGCGTTCGATTGAGTTTCTCGGTCATCGATTTACAGACATTTCCCTTATCTTGTATCTAATTCCCTGTTTTTATTTTAAAATATTTTCAGCTGTGTTAAAACTTTTAATTCAAATACACACGTTTAAAATTCTTTTGCAATTTTACTAGAATTATTAAGGAAAAAAAAATAGTTTCAATTTTTTTATTTATTTTTTCATTCATTTAGTTAGAATCATAATACAAATACATTGCTTTTATAAGAATTGTGATATAACCTTAAAAGTAATTTTGGTTAATTAATCTGATTATTTTTGTAAATATTTTACAAAAAATGTTATAATTACCAATATATTTAACCAGTTTTAATGAAAAAATACACCTAAATTTCACATTATTATTATTTAAAAATTCCACTATATCTTCAGATATTAAAGAAGATAATTATTGAGAAGAAGCAATATTTTGATAAATAATTCCGTAAATAAAGGATTAAAAAATTAAATTTAATTTAAAAAAATAACAGGCATTATGTTTCGGTCCAAACTAAATTGAAATAAATCGTTTAAGAAATTTTCTAACGAATATATTTGAAGCGAAATCTTTGAAAAGCACAATAGATTTTCCCCCGCTTTATTATAAAGGACATCCTTTATACACCACAGTAACAGCTCCTATGGCGCAGTCAGTAAGATGTTTTTCTCCTGCGCAGAGGTCTCGGGTTCAAACCCCAGGCAGGCCAGAAGCAAGTTGTGTAAAAAAATTAAATGGCACACCACTTCAAATTTGCTTGAATATCTGCTTGCTTGCTGATACTTTGAAGTTCTAAAATTCGTTGGTTTCAAAAACTAAGTTAAATTATTTTAATTAAAAAAATAAATTGATTTGCAGAGTCTTGCGTATTTTTAACTATGTTAATTTACAGAGTCTTGTGTATTGTTAACGATGTTAAGGTCCTACTTCAGTCAAGTGAGAAGACCCATTCGCTAACGATAATCCTATGGAAGAAATTTATAATGATATCTCGGTTGCATTTCAATATTTTTAAATGATTTTTTTTGCATTGGATAGCTGAGATCGAACTGTACAAAGGCCGTTTTTTACATTTTCTATTTTGTTCACAGATATTTTTAATGAGGACGCTTTCATTTTCGGAACCGGTTTTGAAACTGAAAGCATCCTCATAAGAAAAATTTGTAATAAAAATCGAAAAAGTAAAAGACGGCCTGCATACAGATCGATCTCAGCTATCCAATGCAAAAAAAATCATTTAAAAATATTGAAATGCAAACGAGATATTGTTATAAATTTCTTCCATAGGATTAGCATTAGCGAACGGGTCTTTTCATTTGACTGAAGTAGCCTCTTAATTTACAGAGTCTTGTGTGAATTTACCAAATAACTTCTCTGTTATTTAACAGAATCTCTGTTTTTCTAATCTCTGTAATTTTACATAAGACTTAAGATAATGGATTACCCGTAGATTCTCTGTAATTTCACAGAAAATTTTTTAACATAATATTGACATGTTCAGTGGCGCCAACTTATATGGGCCCATGGGGCGCGAGCCCACCCAATAATTTGATCTCTCCGTCCACCCAATTTCAATTGATTTATTCATAATTAATTTTTTAATTATTTAATCGCTGAAATGAAATTTAGTTTTACTAACGTTCTCAAAATAGTTTTGTAAGAAAAATAGTAAGGACATCCATTAGACTTACAAGAGCACTGAAAATCCCTTCTGAGGGTGTATAGTTAAATTTCTCATGAAAACAAATTTCCTGCCTATTTTGCCATCTGTTTTGAGGTCTTGAATTGATAAAGCACTTAGGTGACTAAAACGTACGCTTTTCTTGACATGTCTTTAGTGTTATGCACTTTCAATAGTTAGCAATTCCAATAATATTTAAAATAAACATTAATGTATTATAAGAAAGAACTTATAAGAACATAATTTAATAAAATTATTTATAAAACTATAATTAATTATAATAATTTAAAATTTGCTTATAAAAAAACAATTTATTTTCGGATTATCTTTAATCATTCGCTCCTCCCCCCCCCCCTCTCTCTCAGCACACATATACATCACTAAGCGAAAAAGAATTATATGTATTATTTTATTCAAAAATTTTTCAGCCCACCCAATATCTTTGAAAAGTTGGCGCTACTGGACATGTTCAACTCCGGTTTTCATATGCATTGTATTTGTAATTTCTGTTATACCTTCTGATGCCGACTCAATGAAGGAGTTGAAACATGTCAATAAAGGTTTTTAATATATTTTTAATGTGTTTTTAGTAACGTCTTTCGAGCAAAGAAATATTTTAATATATGTTTTGACTTTTCCGTTTGGAATATATATTATTGTGATATGGTCATTAGTAGACGTAATTAAGACTTATTACTCTCATTTATACTTACATTTGGAATTTTTATTTTCATTTATTTATTTATTTTTGTAAAAAAAAAAAAAAAAAAAAAAAAAGAGCTTAGGGTCGTTTTTATACCGACATTGTACTAAACTCTGACATTTTCAATACGAACACTTAATTTTCGCATCGTATTTGTCTTTTTCAGCAAATTTTACCTTACGATACCAACCTTGAAGTCTTAGGGGATGGGGAGAGGGATATTAAGAATAACTTAAAACTACTTGGCAAAATGCTGCAATTTTGTTTTCGCATATTTTAAGCTTCTAGAAATCAATTTCTGTTAAAAAAAATTACAAATTATAATTCATATTTTTTTTAATTAAAATTATTTTCGAAGGCAGATATCTTCAAATTATATTTCCGAAAATAAGTATGAATTGTCATCTATGAATTATTTAAACAAAAATCGATTTCTAGAAGTTTCAAATATGTAAACCCAAATATACGGTTCAGTCCGTCAAGTATAGCTTTTCAGTTAAGGCTGTTTGTTCTCAACTGCTCTGTTCAACGAGCGCAAAACGTTTACACACATTTACAAATTAATTTTTTAACGTAAAAGGTATAAAATTGGAAGGCCTAACTATGGAAGCTATTTGGAATCGAACTGCGTTTTCCAGTTTCTGATAAATAAATTACGTATTGAGTTATAAGCGATTTTGATCACGTGACAAAGACGTTTTTCACCCTTCCTTGAGTGCTTATTCTTCTTTCACGCAGATTTTCGGTTCAAAACGCCCACTTGGACACTATTTTTTGAAAGATCTATTGCGTTTGCAAAAAAGTAAAACGGAATAAACAGTTCGATTACATAGTTTCTGAACAACAACACCTGCTAGTTTCATACATTTCCGAACAAAATCAAATTAAAATTTATGTCATAAAGTTGCCCTTTTGGATTTGAGAACAGCCTTAAAAGGAAATAAATTTTGCAACGGTTAACAAAGGAATTTAATAATAGGAATTTCAAACTTTAAATCCTTATAAATTCTAAACTATTTGGCCGAATGACTTCGTGTTTGGTATCGTAAGGAATAATTTACCGAAAAAGCCAAATATGATGTCAATAAGTAGCATCAATAAATTAAACAATTATTATAGGAATGAAAATACTAAATGGAAAAATCAGATATTAATTGAATATTGCAATAAAGAGGGGGAGCTTACTAAATTTAAAAGACTTTTTTTCCCCCTATTTGAAAGTTAGTTATGAGAAGTTGAAATTTAAATAAAACAGTTAATATATTGAATTAATTACGAAACTACTCCCAAAATTAAAGAATTTACTTAATAAGCAGTTTGATACAGTAAAGCAAGAAGACCTATCAGGAGTTTATGAGATACCTTACGTTAATTTAAAGGGGGACATTAAATATTACATGGGAATGACGGGAGAAGGTTTAGTATCAGATAAAAGGGGGGGGGGGGGCATGAGTTGGACATTAGATTTGGTCCTGCAAAAACAGCTTTATCAAGATTATATTTGGAGGGGGGGGGGGGTATTAGAATATTGTTTAACTCTTTATGTACTGAATTATGAATTCATGAAATGTTATCTTCTAAAGCATTTTTCGGGAATTTTTGAAACTACATTAGAAGATTTACATAATCATTTAATAAATTTTAGACGGATTTTAGAAGGATTGGAGGATTTAGAAGGATTAATTAAACTTGAATTTATAGGGATTTTGTGTTATATTTATAACTCCACTCATATCTTTTATTTTAAATAATTTTCTTAGTATTTTGTAGAATTAGGAAATGTACAAATATAATGTTCTTGTAATAGAAATATAGAAATATTTCCGAATTGGAGAATCCACCTCCTCCAACGCCAAGAAAACTGAAAAGATGCAAAGGCAAAAGAAATCACCCTTTTAAAAATATTTTTGTTTTGTGTAACCAATTACGCTTTTGGAACAAGATAAAGTAAATGTATCTATAGCTTATTCTAAACTGTATTACAACAAATCGATGTATTAAATTAATTTTATAACAAGTTATTTTAATGGTACTTATAAGTACCGTCAGTAGATAAAGGGTTAATGACAGTAAATTGATTTATTATCGAAAAACTATTATAAGAGAATTCATAGAAATCCATCCACGTAGAGATTTAGTCTGTAACGATACCTTTTCATTTATTATTTCAACTTTATGGTTGGAACTACTAAATAAATATTTTAACACATTGAATGCCAAGTCTATTTTGTCTGTCTTTCCGTTTGAGCGACGAAATAGGATTCCCGTTACACAATCTATAAGTGTCAGTCACCGATGACTGACGCGGCATAAACGGAAAGTTCAGTGTCAGTCACCGGTGACTGACATTCCATAAACGGAAAGTTCAGTGTCGGTCACCGATGACTGACGCGACATAAACGGAAAGTTCCGTGTCAGTCACCGATGACTGATGCGGCATAAACGGACAGTTCAGTGTCGGTCACCGGTGACTGACGTGGCACTCAACGTGTTAAAGAAAACTTTAATAGGGGGAGCCACGTCAGTAAACTATTTTAAATCATTATCTTTATTTCTTTTCACGATTGATAATAATAGAGGGCGGTTTTGTATGTTGTATTCCATTGCCCGGTGTCATTCGTCCTGATCCATGGTGAATTTCTATGATAATGGTTTTTAACTCTAATGAAACCGAAACATGTTAAGTTGTTTATTTGTTTATATATATATTTTGTGTGACACCTTACTCAAGTAAAAGAAAAATTTCATGAGTTTATATACAATGTTATCCAGTAGCGTCAACTTTTGAAAAATATTGGGTGCGCTCAAAAAAGTTTGAGTAAAATAATACATACAATTTTTACCCAGTGCTTGGTTGCGGGAGGAGTGAATGACTAAAGATGATAATTCGAAGTTAAATTATGTTTGTTCTAAGTAGAATATAAAATTATTATGGTTTAATAATAACTTATTAAATTATATTCTTACAAGTTCTTCCTTATAAATGCAATGCTATTTGTTATAAATAACATAAAAAATACTAGTTATTGAAAATGCAAAAAACTAAATATCAAGAAAACCTAAATGTCTGTTTAGCCACCTTCATCGATTCATCATTAACCCTCTCGCTACGCAACCCGAGATTTTCTCGGGGATGCATTTCTTCGTCTAATTAACCCTCCTTGATTATTTCCACCAGTTATTTTTTTTATTGTAAATTTTGCCTTATTTAATCGGAGCGTTGTACCATTTAAATTATACAAAAAAATTTGTTTTGAAAAACCGGTGACAAAAGAATAAAAATTCTTAAAAAACGCTCATCGCGAAGCTATTTCAATAAAACAATTACGCAGCGAGAGGGTTAAAACTAATGGTAAAATATGCAGTAATTTTGTTATTGAAATAAATTTATTTTTACGTCCGCTGAAGGATCTTTCGGTGCTCTCGTAAGTCTAATTGATGTTCTTACTATTTTTCAAACAAAATTATTTTACGACCTTCAATAAAAGTACATTTTATTTCAGGGATTAAATAAATAAATAAATAACGAAATAAATCAGTACAAATTGGGTGGGCGGAGAGATCAAATTATTGGGTTAGTTCGCGCCCCACGGGCCAATATAAGTTGGAGCCACTGATGTTATCTATGTAGAAATTAAACTTACTTCTGGGTTTTCTCAAAAGTGTTGTCGAAGAAGTTAGAACCTTGTCATTCCAAGACAATGAGTTACAATTAGAATAGTTTCTTTAAAATATAGCTATTGGAAAACAGATATTCATTGGGCTATTATTTATTAAACATTAATTAATGTAGTTCAGTTTTACGAGTTCCGTTTCTAAAATAAAACCGTTATGTTTAATTTCGAAAACACATCCCGGAAAAATAAAATTGTAAAAATATTATTGAAAACTTTACTATAAGTAAGATCCTTGCGTCACGTATAAATTGCAATATTAAATTATGGAGATTATTATTATATTTCATATTGTTACATAATCAAGTCTCATAACTTTCTTATAAAAAAATATCATCTTCAATATTCATTCAAATACACTTTCAGAATAACAGTTTTTAGAACCGGAGCAAAACCGACGGAATTTTTGTGTTCGAGATGCCATGAAAAAATAAAATTGACAACGAAAAAGAGCGAAGATAATAGAACTACTTCTAATGACTTTCTTAATGTGAAAACCTTTTAACATGCTGAAACATTTGTTGAAAATGTTTGCGAAAAGGTTTTTTCTCACGTTTTTATTCACCGTACTTTTATAGAAGAATTGTAAAGAATTTTGTAAAAAAAGAATAAATGTGATTGTATTGGACACATTTATTGAAAACTTTGAATAAAAAACAATTATGCTTCCCTTTTATTTTCTGAGCGTCAAATGTCTAAAGGCAAATGCAATTTTTAGTGGATTTCTACTAAAAAAAAATTCCTTTTTAAAAATCTATTAAGATAAGCCTTCACTTTTCTTAATAAATTAAAAAAAAACTTTTATTAAAAGGCTTTTTTGTTAAAAAGTTTTCTTTTTTAAATAATCTGATAAGGTAAACCTTCACTTTGATAACAAGGAGTTTTTCATAAAAGTATTTTCTCATAAGTTTTTTCTTTTTTTTTTTTTTTTTTTGATAATCTAGTAAGGTAAACCTTCCCTTTTTTATATCTTAAAAATGACTTTCTAAAAGACTTTTACATCTGTATAAATCATAAAGTTACTATATTTTCCATGTATAAAACAAACAGACATTATCTTAAAGATAATTTTGTGCCGCACTCTATTGATTTAAAATTATTGTGTGATGTTTCAATTTTACGTATTTCACCGAAAAATACATTCTTAACTAAATGTTTAATTTCATAGTCTTATTATTTTTGTTTAAAAAGCTTTTTAGCAAACAACTGAATATAACTAAAATCAGCAAAGAGGATTTTATAGCGCACATAGTACGTTTTGTAATTTGAGGACATTAAATGTCATTAAAAGCATAACTTTCAATTGTTAATTATATTTTAAACATAGGAATGGCATTTAAAAAATATAATTACAAAATTAAACAATTTTCTTGTGAATCAAATAGGCATTTAATTATTTAATTATTATTATCATTATTATTATTGTATTACAGGGAAAAATAATGATGTCATAATAAATAATGATCTTTAGGGACGGTGTGCGGAAATTTGTTCAAAGATAGAAAAAATATTTTAGTCTCATTGAGTCCTGTTTGAGGACAGGTGTAAAAAAATTTTTAGAGTCCAAAAATGTTCTTTTAAGGATGAAAAAGGGGGTCTGTAGTCTCGTTGGGTTGTTTTATAAGTAAGGGGATGTGCATATATAACGCTATCATTTTAGGGGGGAGGGGGGCTGGCACATTATATCGTAAGATATCTCTAGGGGGCGAGGGTTGTCTTTTGATATCGATATCATTTTTGATCCAACCAAAATTTTCTCTTTTGATTTGTAACATGGTCTTTACATGAAAATAATATGTTGTCTTTTCTTATTCTATCGATTTTTATGAAAAGACAAAGTTATTAAAATCACTAAATTATTATAAAATTATTTAATTCCAAAATATATAATACCTCCTACGTTCGACATACTTATTCTTCTTCATATGTGTATGCATATATAATCGCTGTTCGAGAAACCATATGCGAAGTATAATAGAAATGAAACTTGTGTTTACTAATAAATAAAAGAGAAATAGAAAGAATGTTGTCCACCTGTTCTGTTGATAAAAATTTCTCTGCCCTCCCTCCCCCCCCCCCCCCTCCGTGAGGAGCAAATGCAAGAAGACATTACTGTCGAATGTATTATGTAACAAAAAGCTATAGTAACTGTTTCTTTTAAGTGTTATTTGATATAGGGTTATTTCATATATAAAGTGATATTTTATTGACTTCTCTTCATTTGAATCAATAAAGTAAGCAAAAAATAAATGCAACCCTTTTTTGTATATCACTACAAACAAAAAGATAAATTCCAATAATTAAAGAATTTTTAGACAATGATAATGATATCATTAAGGGGGGGGGGAGGGGTTCTAAAATTATCAAAAAGTTGATCACGTCATATATGCACAGCCCCTAAGGGTTCCAGTGTATGACAAGACATTAGAGTCCTGCATCGGGACGGGTCAAGTCGGGTTGACGCTACTTTTTTCGGTGCGGGTCGGAGTAGGATCGGGTTTAATTTAAACGTTTCGGATTGAGTTTTGATTCTTTCGGGTCGGGCACGGGTTGATCCGACATTTTAAAAGAGGGTTCCGAATATTTTTTTAAAAAGAAAAAAATATATTTTTGAATATTAAAGAGTCTTTGTGTTCATTTTTAAATAAAAAAGATAAAATTGATATTAGAGCTATAATTGTAGAGTACTTTTTCATAACAGTATTTAAACATAGATTAATTTTCTTTCATTTTGAGTTCAGGTTTTAATATTTCATGTTTGGGTTGATGATTTTTTCTTTTGTGTGTGGTTTCGGGTCAGATTTCGAATTGACTTAAAGCAAAATTTTCGGATTCGGATCGGGTACAACCTAACTCGTGCAGGACTCTACACTGCAGTTATCGCAATCCTCTTGAAGCCATCTCTGTAAACAAAAGGATTTCAGACTGCAAACATAGGACATTTAATGAATGACATATTTAAAAGAATGATGAAAAGGTATATTTAAAATATATAAAACTGCTTTCACTAAACTAATATAAGATTATGTAATAGTTTTTAACGTGAGAAAGTGTAAAACTTTATTTAAAATATAAATCCTCTTGATACCAAAGAAAGATCTGATGATATATGTCAAATATATTATTTTTATATATTGCATATTACTTTCATATACAAGGTGATTCATAAAGATAAAGCCAATAGCCTATTTGTTTTTAAAATACTGATCTAGATATATACTTCCAGTTACAAAGTTTCATAAAAAAAGAGTTCAAAATTTGATGACACAAGTTGCAACTCCCTGCGGAATGTATTTGAGAAAATACACAAGCCAAATTTTTATACGGCCCTCGTAGGGTGAAATTTTCCATTAAGAAAATTTTCCATATCCATTCCGGAATTAAACACAAAGAAAAATCCATCTTTATATCTGCAAAACTCAGAGAGATATTAAAAACCAACATTCGTGACTTATACCACTTAAGCATACTGTACCGTCGTGAGACAGGAATGCAGGATGGTCCAGCGACAAAAAGCAATTTATTAAAGCAGCACGGCACAGCTACAAAAAATATTCAGAAGTTAAGATGAAGATATTGGGTTTCACAAATTAGGGCTTAAGTAAGCCCTGTCCGCAGTATTGTCAGTACCGCGCGTGGGTTACAGCTTAGAGTACTCTGTACTCTGTCCGGAGATATTAGCTCCGCAACCTGCCCTAAGCCTGGACAGACCTACGCCGGGAGCGTAGAAAAAGAAGGTCTTCACTTTCGAAGTTTTCAGCCGAGAGTCTCCGAAACGGCCTCAGGCTAGAGGTCTGCACGGCCCGGCCCGCGGGCCGGGCCGGCGGAATGGAGGAGAATTTTCAAACGGGCCGGGCCGGCAGAATTAGGACAATTTTTTCAACGGGCCGGCCCGACAGACAAAATAAACGGGCCGGGCCGGGCCGGCAAAAAAATTGAACGGGCCTGAAGAGCCGGGCCCGGCCGATAAAAAAAATTAATCGGGCCTATCGGCCCGATATAAGAATTTGAGAGGAGCAGATAAAATACGAGGTCATTTCCAATGAATATGACTTTTTCGAGAAGTATAAATGTGCATTACGAGCCGATGCGAGTTTAACAACATCAATACAGAAATGTAACATGTCCATCGTAGAGATCGGCATCGTATAGTTACATGATGCCTGATCCCGGGTTTAATTTTTTTCGGCAGACTTGTGCCGGGACGGAACTGGTCTTAATCGTTCTCAGGATGTGTAGGACAGACATTATGTTTTGTAAAAGTATTAATAGCGATAATGAATTTCTGTTAACAGTAACTTTGGAAATGTACCTTAAGGTGGTTCTCATATTTACTGCTCAACAATGCGAAACTCTCAGACACATTTTCTGACTCATTTTTAACTATAAAGGCATAAAATTGACAGGCTGAGTATTGAAGGCAATTGGGATCAAATAGCGTTTCCATGTTTCATAAATTACGTACAGAGATAACAGAGACTCTTGTCACGTGACTGTACGTTTTCTCCTTTCCTGTGCTATCGCTTCCGGAAATTCGATTCAAAACGCTAACTTTGGCAGTATTTTCTGAAAGATATATTACTTTTACCTAAAAAAAAACGGCATTTACATGGTTTCTGAATAAGAATACCTGCCAATCTCATGCGTTTCCGAAAAGAAATGAATTCATAAATGTATCAAAATGTAGCTCCTTTGGATTTGAGAAAAGCCTTAAAAATGACAGAAATATTTTCACAAATCTACCTTTTATTATAAGCTTCAAATGTTATCATGTTTTTTAACCCTTTATTCTAAACTACAATAATCTTTTAATGAACCCTTATTTAAATTTTGAAACGTCTGTAGAGACGTTGACTAAAACACTGTAAGTAATCGTTAACGTTTACTATTGTGTGTTTTCTATTTTGCGAACACATAGTAATTTAAAATATACTGTAAAATGTTCCCATAAATATGCATGCAGTATTCATTAAAAGAATCTTAATTGTATGTCGAGAAAAAACGGAATTTTTTGTAGACATTTAGTCGGGCCGGGCCTGTTTTCACTGATTTTTGTACGGGCCGGGCCGGGCCGAGAACGGTAAAAATGTAAACGGGCCGGGCCGGGCTCGGGCCGAACTTTCAATTTTTACACCGGGCCGGGCCAAAATAGCTTTCCTTCGGGCCGGGCCTGGAAATTCCGGCCCGTGCAGACCTCTACCTCAGGCCTTTAGGTATATGTAAGTTAGATTTCTTTGATATCCGGCGGCACTTGAGAATGCTTGAGGAGTGTTTCAAGTATTGTAAGAATTATTATACCCAAAATGTCTAAAGCTAAGTTCTTGGCTTAAAATATGATTTCCAGTCTGACAGTTGGAGAGAGTTGAAGTGGAATATATTGCAAGTTTAATTGGGTTGTTAAAAATTTTATGATACACAAAATGTATCGGTCTTGTAGAAAAAGAGGGATATTTAGGAGCCACATCTGCCTTTATTGACAGAGTGCTATTGAATAAAACCAGGACTTTACAATACCTCTAAGTGCCATATATTGATGCATTTGGAATGCAACGTAGGGTTCATCCGTAAAATTATTCTTTATTTAAACGGGCATAATCTCCGCGAGTTTTGCTGATTGAGACGTAATTTTTTGTGTTTCACTCCGGAATGGATAAGGACAATTTTCCTAATTGAAAATTTTACCTTGTGGGGACCGTATAAAAATTTTGTTTGTGTATTTTCTCAAATAGACCCCCCAGGGGAGTTTCAACTTATGTCATCAAATTTTTCATCTTTTTATGGAACTTAGCAATTGAAAATGTGTCTAGGGGCAATATTTAAGGAAATAGGATATTGACTTCATCTTTTTGAATACCTCTGTGTACATAATACTTTCAAATATATATATATAGATAGATTTCCTTTATACATAATATATATTACGTATTATGTATGAAGAAAATAAATGTATTCAAATATTTTCAGTTTCCACATTTTCCCGTGTATGCCACGCGCTAGTGCAACAGGTGAACCTCGAGGTTTTAAGGAGGGGTTGGAGACAGTTGGAAAGGACATGTAAAACAGCTGACATTGATGTACAGTTCTGAAAAAAAAAAATCCCTACGAACTATGTCGCATATCGTCGTATGAAAGTATGACTGGTACCAATCGATTAGTAATAACGCCCACTAATCACTGATATACTTAAATTTTGCTTCAAGGTAGTCTACGTACAGAAATTATGCAAAACATGAAATTCTTCAATAGTAATACCAGATTCTTATATCATATTTCGATTCTTATAAATTTTAGATATCTAATGGCAAGTCATTTGATCGAGTAGTTTAGGAATTATGCGAGGTTAAAGGTAGAAACTCTTAAGGCAGTTCTTAACTGCTCTGCTCAACAAGCGCAAAACGTTTTGACACATTTACAAATTCAATTTTTAACGGAAAGATATAAAATTGGAAAGCCTGGCCATGGAAGCGATTTGGAATCAAGCTGTGTTTTCCATTTTTTTAAACAATAAATTACCTATTGAGTTATAAGCAATTTTGATCACGTGACAAACATGTTTTTCACCCTTCTTGAGCATTTTTTCTACTTTCGCGCGAAAATTCGGTTCAAAACGTCCACTTTGACACTATTTTTTGAAAGATCTATTGCGTTTGCAAGAAAATGGAAAAAACAGCTCGATTGCATAGTTTCTGATCAACAACACCGGCTAGTTTCATGCATTTTCGGCCAAAAATAAATTAAAACTTATGTCAGATAGTTGCCCTTTTGGATTTGAGAACACTCTTAATGATAAATTCTTTTCTAATAGTTGTAAAACAAGCTGCAATGTTGATAGTCTTTTAACCCCTTCCGGACTGGCGGCTTTTACACAAATTTTATTCAGTTGGCACCACTTTTAAAAAAATAGTTATACCTTTACTTAAACAATCACGAAAATGCTCAAATTAAAGAAACGAAATCTTACATTTATTTTTTACTGGTGCCTAAAACAAACTCTGTATGCTCTTTTAAAGGGTGCATATATGCGCCCATGGTCCCGAACAGGTTAAGCATAACTCAAAAACTAACTAATAATGGATAAGCTAATAACGGGGTAAGCTGCAATTTTGGATTCGCATCTTTGAAGCCTCTAGAAATCGATTTTTGTTTTTAAAAAATCCTAGGTTAAAATTCATATTTTTTTTGAAAAATAATTTTGAAATTATACGTATTTTGAAATTATTTGATATCTTAAAAATTAACTCTCCTCGCACGAAAAAAAAAAAGGACATCTAATATGCTTAATTTTTTTCATTTTTTTATAGATTGTAAGAATTATGACCAACATTTATCATTTTACTATAACAGATTAGAAAACTGAATTTCCTTCCATTTTACTGTTTTTCTTTCTTTTTTTTCAATAATTTTATTTTCTATATCTTTCAACAAAAGTTTCTAATGTATATGGGACAGAGAAGGCATTCAGAAGCAACGAAACCTAATTTGAAGCATTTACAAAATGCAGTTCAGCCAATATGCTAATTTAATGAGCTAATATATAACAAAAACGCCTTGGAGAATTGGTAACCGCAATTTTTATCGCAGGCATCTAATATTTTGAGTAAGGCGATAAATATAAGTCACAGAACTTAATGTGAACAAAGAAGAAAGACATATCTTTGAGGCTTTCAGTTTTATAATCTGTTTTATATACAGATCGTTTCTGTTTCAGCCTACGAGAACTGAATTAATTAAAATTAATCGAATTAAGAAGTTTGAAGGTCGTAGGGAAAGAGAAGTCAGCTAACGAAAATTCTTGTGCAGCCAATTTACGAAAGATACATAAAAACTCAATAAAAATGATCTTGATATTCCGAAATCTCTTATCATTTATGTGTTCGATATGTCATTCAGATAATTAATTCACCAGGATTTAAAAATATTTATTTATTTATTTTTTTTAGCTTTCATCAAATAAATCTTTCGGTCGTATATCATTAAATTGAAAAAATAATACTAAGTGTCAAACCAAAAAAAAAAAGGAAGTGGAAAAGAAAACAAAACGAAGAAGACAAAGGAAGACGAATTTTCAGATGTATTTTTTAAATAGAATATTGCGTCTTTCGTAGCCAATCAAAATTCCCTCAAAGACAAAGACAAAAAAATCTAAATTTTTTTATAGATGCTACAATATTTGTATAATTCAGAATCTCAAAAAATATTTTTTTGTTTGTATGAAAGAACTTTCACTGAAATGTTAAAATCATATTCCTTTACCATCTATAGGTAGTAAAGAATCTGTATTGCATCAAAAGGTACACCTTGTCAAAGAGTTTTTTTTTCTTTCTTTCTTTTCTTCTTCTTTTTTTTTTTTCCTTTTTTCATTGATATAAAACAGTAATTTTTAAGCAATTTTTTTTTCAAATGCTGTTGATGGATTTTATTTCAAATGATTTTTTAATTCAATTTGGTGAACATATGAACAACTATTAAAAACAAAAAAATTGAGTTCATCTTTGAATCTTTAAAGAACTTGCCTTCTTGCGATATTGCAATAACACTTTGATGAATAAATAATATGAGATCATTTCTAATTTGAAGACGGTTGACATTTTTTAATGTTTAAAAGTATTCAGCTTACAATTTACAAGTATGTATAAATTTCTCAAGAAACAAAAAATCGGTAAAATTATTAGATTTCTTCAGCATCTGTATCTATGCTAATATACAAAATTAAAGTGTCTTTAAAAAAAAAAAAAACCTATTTCAAAGTAGGGGTGCAACGGATATCCGGCAAACATACTGCATCCGGCTGATCCGGCTAATATGCCGGATAATTGGCAGTAGCCAAATATTACGATTATCCGGCAGTATACTCGGCCTGAAATTATAATGCCATACTATGTTTTTATTGTTCATTGATCTCATTGTTAAAACTGCCAGATTATAAAGGTGAGAGTTCAATTTGCAAAATACAAAGCATTTAGTAAACGAAATGTAATTTACTTATATTTGTGGCAAATTATGTTTCTAAATATATCTATCTATCTGTCTATATATATATATATATATATATATTACATCATTTCAAAATGCTAAAACACCATAACTTCAAAAGGAAGGTGTATATCTGCAGAAATTTTTTAACTATAAAATATTTAAAAAAACAAGAAAGACAGGTAAAAAAACAAAAACAGTCTGTTCTTCATCAGTGGGAGGACAGACAGAAAACTAACTCCACCCCCCACTTTTAAAATTTGCAGGTTTCTGAACACATGTTCACCCCGCATTCAATACTGAAAAACTATTGTCATTTTATTAATCAAATTCCATAAAAAACTAAAACAACTCAAATTAAAACTAACAAACATAATATTAACCATACAAAAACAAAAAAACTTTAATAAAAGGTCTTTTAGAGGAATGCTTAAATTATCATTAAAATAAAAACAAAAGAAAAAATATAAGAAAACAAGCATGAATGCAGAATAAACATGCGCCCCCCCAAACCCGCAAAATGAAATTTCTCAAAACATGAATACCTGTATAATGTTTCTCACCCGTCAACAATAAACAAATAAATTTTTCTTCCAAAGCCATTATCAAAAACCAGAAATTCCAGGTCTGCAACTTTCTTTCGTTTCAATTCATCAATACACACCAGTTCTTTTAACAAGACTTTAGGATGCCTATTTCATACAGAAAGATCCAGAAGGCTGCCATCACATGTTCATGCCGCCAGTCCACATCGTTGCCATTCACTTTTTAGAACTGTCTTTAAATAATATTTCAAAAACTTAATAGGGTAATTATATTTGTAAAATAAATTAGCCAATAACTTAAAGATCTGTTTATAAAAATTATTGTCTCTGCCACAAATTTTATTGAAACGTATCAATTGATTAATGATTATATTTATGTAAATTTTTTTATGCAAATTTGAAAACCAATGTGGCATGCTTCTAGTAAAAAATTTAAAACTATTTCTTTTATCGTACAAATCCAAAATCAAATTATTATCAATAATTTTGAATAAAATATCCAAAAATTCTGCATTATAATCATCACGATTTGCTCTATTCAATTTTAAACAATTTGGATATATAATATCATATTCATTAGAAAAATCAAAATTAAAAATTAAAATATCATCAATATACCTAAAGACCTTTAAAGACCTATTATATTTCATAGTATACTTAAATTCATAATAAAATAAAAATAAATTTGCTGCTGTACTAGAATAGTTTGTTCCCATCCCTATACCACATATCTGATTAAAGGTATTATTGTTAAAAGTTACATAATTATTATAAAAACAGAAATGACATAAGCTTGAAAATAAATCTCTATTTATATTTAATTCATCATTTATACAAAAAACATCAAAAATACTCATTAAAACATCATAAAGTGAATCAATAGGTATATTGGTGAACAGATTTTCAAAATCGAATACCTGCATTTTCAGAGGAGTCAAAGGCAATTTGTTCAGAATTTCAACACTATTATCAATTGACCAGAAATAACTATACTTCTTAAATTTATACTTTAGAAAATCATATATCTTTTTTAATAAATTCTGTAAACCAATATTAAAATTTTTATTAATGCTTTTAGAAGTACTACAAATAAATCTAAATTTAATCGGATCTTTATGAAATTTAGGCGTTAAGAAAATAAATGGCAAACAGTGATGATTAGAAACATCAAAATTATAAGAAAACATACTTTTGACTTTCTTTTTATATGCAAAAAATTTTTTAACAACAGGATTTCTATCAATATTAACTTTTGAATAAAAATTTTCATTACCTAATTCACACTCTATTTTATCAATATAAAACTTTTTTCATATTATTGCATAATTATTAGCTGCTTTGTCCACAAGGACTATAACAAAATTATTTTGTAAACTTTCAATAAATTTTACATCTTCATCTTTAAAACTTTGATAATCATATTCATCAGAATTTAAATAATCTCTTAAAAAATTATTGAAATGCCCCAAAATTTGAGACTTCCATTCAAAAAATGCCTCCAAAGGCATACTAAATTTATAACTATATTTCTTTATAAAATTATTGACATTATCCTTAAAAATTTTTAGTACCTTATTGCTACTAATTTTACTATTGATTCTAAATTTTGTACCAAAATTCATTAGATATTTTACATTTTTATTCTTGATTATATCAAAATTACCTGTAATTATATGTCCATGATAATTATCTATAAAATCTTTAAATTCCATATTATTACAACAACAAGTTAAAACTGTATTAACATTTGAAAAAGCTATTTGTCTGTAATTGAAAATCTTATTACTTAATGGTTTATGATAATTATATGCAACTGAAATAATACATTCTTTAAGAGGAAAAAGGTCGTAAATCTGTTTGCATATTGCATTTAAATTCAAATTATCAAAAGATTTTTGTTGAAATTTTATATTAAAATAAATAACTTCTTTATTAACTTTATCTCTATTTATTAACTTAAAATTAATTAAATCATATAATAAATCTTTAAACTGTAAATTTTTAAATTTGAAAACATCCAAACATTTTTTAATTTTCTTAAGCACATTAATCTTTAATTTAAAAACCTCCATTTTAACATTTTTAACACTATAATTTTTATCAAAAACAAATTCCATATCCTTAATCCATATATTAGGAATTATATGATTAGTAACTTTATTATATTTACGAGACCCCCTCTTTCTCTTTTTATATCAACTTTATCATTAAAATTATAAAATAAATCATATACATTTTTAACCTTCAATAAATTAACTTTATTAACCAATGTATTTAGTCCAAATGGATATATAGTTTTGAACTGTAACATATAATCATTTTCTTTATCCAATCTATTATTTTTAGCTTTAACATGATCCAAAATTTGAATATTAATATTATTAAAACTGTGAATTCTAAAATGCAAAATTTCAAATGTGGGGCATTTCTTATTATCATTATATACATCTGATCTATGCTGATTAATTCTAACATGTAATTCACCTTCCGTCTGCCCTACATAACTTTGCTGTCAAGTTAAACAATTAATTTTATAAATTACATTATTATATTTACAAAAAGGAATATAATCATTTACTTGAGGTGGACTGTCAGCATGAGCAACAATACAAGTTTTACACCGTTTATCTTTTCATTTGTAATATCTCATATTTTTATCTAGATATATATCGTAACATATTTATTCAAAAAAAATTTTGTAAGCACTTAGGCTTAATATGCCAATAAACAACAAACAACAAAAATAAACAAAGATATACACCAACCTTCAAAACCGTAATGAAATTGAATAAATATATATGCCAGAAGCGCAATAATGCAGCTTATCCGAGTCACATATAGCAATATTTTATTTCAAAATAATTCATGCAGTAATTTTTCATTAATTTTGAAATAAATATATATATATATAATAAAGATGAAATCAGAGCAAATGGTAAAATTCTAAAGATGAACAAGATATGAACATAGGAAACCGGTATATAAAATAAGAAACTGAATAACCCACAGAAACATCAGAGGAGCTTGCAGGTTAATTCACAGTGAAGATGCGTTATTTCATCCAATTTTGTCGGCATTAAGCCTAAAATGACAAAATTTAGCTCCTAATAGCGCCTCATAAAAGAAAATAAGCGATAAAAAACCAAGAAATCTAAAGAAAGATACACCTCACACAGGATATTAAAAATTATTAGAGCACAATACCTCATTTACATACTAGGATCCAAAACTTTAGAAAGTTGACTCACTATATTAAAGCATATGAGGATGCAAACAGATTTAGGACTATTAGAACATGTGGGCAGCAGTTGAGTCACTGAAAACCAAAACATTGCTGCCATCTGGTGTGAAAAAGGAAAACCATATTGTAATTAGATTTAACAAAAATTCTTAGTGCTGCCGTCTATGCCAATAAAAAAGAATGAAATTAAGTGAAGAAATCAAGAAATGATTTATAAGATAATATTTGTTAAATAGAAAGTATATGGTAGGACAGTGGTAAAAAGTGGTGAAATATCAAGTTAATTTAAGAATGAAAATCGTATATAAAAAAGGCTAAATTTGAAATATACAAGAGGTGTAAAAAAATAGTAAGAGAGAATGAGAATTTTTTTTTTTTGGGGGGGGGGACAACAAACAAACATTTATACATAGTTAATTGAATTATTAATGCTAAAGAAGATACATTATATATATATATATAACCATTAATTAAACATTACTGACCACCATCAATAATTGTGATTGCATGAATGAATTTACAACAATACAGTGTCCCCAATATATACATAATAAATTTGAAATCACACACACACACACACACACATATATATATATATATATATATATATATATACGAACATTTATACTATAACTACTCATACACTAGGTACCTTCATATATGAGCAATAAACACAATTAAAAAGGAAACAATGCAGAATGACTCATCAAAGCACAAAAATATCTTTTTACTATATGTGCTAGTAGCAAGAAAGAATAAGTTTTCTGTTCTCGAACACAAAACTTATTTTTATAAGGTAAATTGGTGCATAGAATGAAGTTTAACAAGAAAAAGGGAAATTAAATAAAACATTCTGTTACGTAAATATTCAGTTTTAAGTTTTTTTTTTTTTTTTTTTTCAGAAATAAAATACTGCTATTACTATACAAATATCTTAATTTACTAATTTTGATATGCAATTGAATTATGTTAGTAGCAACTACCAAGAACAAGATTTCTGTTATCGCAACACAAAACTTTTTTTAAGTAGTAAATCAATAAGTAACGAGGGGAGTTAACAACTTGATACACTGTTAAAGTAAAAGGGGAAGATAAAAGTATTAAATATTCCCTTTCCAAAGTAATCGGCTGTAAGTTTTTCTCATAAAATTATTTTATTACTATTAAACTATTTAGCTGATATTATTATAATTAATGATTTAAAAATAATGTAATTATAACGTTGGCACCAAAACAAATAATTATAAAAATGATTGTTAATAGAAATTTAAAAATTAGGCAGAAAAGAAACTAACATAATAATAGCTAGCTAATATAAACCCATGCTTAATTTCTTTAAAGGTTAAGAAAAATTACAAAAGTAGAGATAAAAAAATACTGCTGCCGGATGGCTAGATATCCGGATGCAAATTAAGCCCAATATCCGGCATCCGTCCAAACTGACACCCGTTGAATCTCTATTTCAGGCTGTTCTCAGCTGCTCTGCTCAACAAGCGCAAAACGTTTTAACACATTTGCAAATTTATTTTTTAACGGAAAAACTCGGAAAATGGAAATCGAACTGTGTTTTTCATTTTTTTGATCAATAAATTACCTGTTGAATTATAGTGATTGAGATCACGTAACAAAGACGTTTTTCACCCTTTCTTGAGTGGTTATTCTTCTTTCGGTCGGAAATTCTGTTCAAAGCGCGCATTTTGACACTATTTTCTGAAAGATCTATTGCATTTGCAAAAAAATGAGAAAAAAAAACCAGTTCGATTACATAGTTTCTGAACAAGAACACCTGCTAGTTTCATGCATTTCCGAACAAAAATAAATTAAAACTTATGTCATAAAGTTGCTCTTTTGGATTTGAGAATAGCCTTAGACGACGCATAGTCCAAAATAGCATTTTTCCCCCTTTGTCTGTCTGTCCGGAATAGGCTCCGAAACGGTTGCATAAAAACACTATACTTAAAATGGCAGTTGGTGAATGTTTCCGGCTACAAACTGCAATTTGTCACATACCGATAGAAAGACCTTAATTAAGATTTAGTTTTAATATCGCATTTTCGAAACGTCTTCAAAAAGTCTTCCATAGACTATTGTCATATGGCTATTTCGCTACATAAAATAACCATGTTCGCTAAATTTCAGTAAACCTTAAATTTTCTCATTTCGCTTCCTAAATTTATTTTTTAAAACATAAAAGTAATGTTCACCTAAAATATAAAATAAAGGAACTCAGACGCAACAGTTAACAATGCCAGTTAAGTTTATTTTTAGATTTAAAAATTTCGTAAAATTTAGTTAATTGAAATATACAATATTAAGTAAAGGTAAGATTTTCTGTTTTTGATATTTTCCTTTCTGTTATATTTATTTTTATTTGAAAAAGAAATAAAAAATCTAAAAAGATTTTTAATTTCCCTCTCGCTAAAGATTCGTAACGATTGGCAAGTAGAAAAAAATATTATTTTCTTTTTGTATGGTCCAAAAGTTTCAAAATAAAGAGAATGAGTCATATGCTTAAAATTTGAGTCACATACATAGATATGATACAATAGCTGCAATAAAGATTACATAAATAGACAATAAAAGATCAGAAAATGATCTGTGTAACTTTCCAAAAGGTTGTTCTCAAAATAAAATGTAAGGATTTAAAAGATAAGGAAACAGATAAAAATGACTCACCGGAGGTTTTTCTGTTTTTTTCTTTTGTTTTCCTGATTCATCAAATAATCATTACATATAGTAGTTAGAGGCGTTCACACACCTTCACCTAGCCTGGGACGGACCTGGTTCAGTTTTATTTCATTACACTAGGGCTCGACTGTGGACGATTTAAGTTCCGAAATTTTACTCTTAGTTTCGATTTTTTTTATTCATTCATTAACCCTTTTTGTACTGACTTATGAATTCATGAAGATTTTCTCTTTTAGAGCCTTTTTCGTGAATTATTTAAACTACATTAGAAGATTTACATAATCATTTAATAAATTTTAGAAGGATTTTAGAAGGGTTGAAGGATTTAGAAGGATTAATTGAATTTGAATTTATAGATATTTTGTGCAGTATTTATAACCCTACTCATATCTTTTATTTTAAATATTTTTCTTAGTATTTTGCAGAATTAGGAAATTTACAAATATAATGTTCTTACAAGAGAAGTATAGAAATATTTCCGAATTGAAAAATCCCCCCCCCCCCCCCTCATCAACGCCAAGATGCACTGGCTTATGAATTCATGAAAATTTTATCTTTTAGAGCCTATTTCGTGAATTATTTAAACTACATTAGAAGATTTGCATAATCATTTAATAAATTTTAGAAGGGTTTTAGAAGGGTTGAAGGATTAAGAAGGATTAATTGAATTTGAATTTATAGGTATTTTGTGCAATATTTATAACCCTACTCAAATCTTTTATTTTAAATATTTTTCTTAGTATTTTGTAGAATTAGGAAATTTACAAATATAATGTTCTTACAATAGAAGTATAGAAATATTTCCGAATTGAAAAATCCCCCCCCCCCCTCACCAACGCCAAGATGCACTGGCTTATGAATTCATGAAAATTTTATCTTTTAGAGCCTTTTTCGTGAATTATTTAAACTACATTAGAAGATTTGCATAATCATTTAATAAATTTTAGAAGGGTTTTAGAAGGGTTGAGGGATTAAGAAGGATTAATTGAATTTGAATTTATAGGTATTTTGTGCAATATTTATAACCCTACTCAAATCTTTTATTTTAAATATTTTTCTTAGTATTTTGTAGAATTAGGAAATTTACAAATATAATGTTCTTACAATAGAAGTATAGAAATATTTCCGAATTGAAAAATCCCCTCCCCCCTCTCACCAACGCCATGATGCACTGGCTTATGAATTCATGAAAATTTTATCTTTTAGAGCCTTTTTCGTGAATTGTTTAAACGTTTAAACTACATTAGAAGATTTACATAATCATTTAATAAATTTTAGAATGATTTTAGAAGGGTTGAAGGATTTAGAAGGATTAATTGAATTTGAATTTATAGGTATTTTGTGCAATATTTATAACCCTACTCAAATCTTTTATTTTAAATATTTTTCTTAGTATTTTGTAGAATTAGGAAATTTACAAATATAATGTTCTTACAATAGAAGTATAGAAATATTTCCGAATTGAAAAATCCCCTCCCCCTCTCACGAACGCCATGATGCACTGGCTTATGAATTCATGAAAATTTTATCTTTTAAAGCCTTTTTCGTGAATTGTTTAAACGTTTAAACTACATTAGAAGATTTACATAATCATTTAATAAATTTTAGAAGGATTTTAGAAGGGTTGAAGGATTTAGAAGGATTAATTGAATTTGAATTTATAGGTATTTTATGCAATATTTATAACCCTACTCAAAAAATCTTTTATTATAAATATTTTTCTTAGTATTTTTTAGAATTAGGAAATGTACAAATATAATGTTCTTACAATAGAAGTAAGAAATATTTCCGTATTGAAAAATCCACCCCCCCCCCCCCCAACCAACGCCAAAAAGCTAAAAAGATGCAAAGGCAAAATAAATCATCCTTTTAAAAATATTTTTGTTTTGTGTAACCCATAATGCTTCAAATGAAAATCAAATTTCAAATTATTTTTGCTTAAAAGGCGCAAAGACCAAATTTCCAAATTTCCAAATACCCATAATGCTTTTGGAACAAGATTAACTAATGTATCTATAACTCATTCTAAACTGTATTACTACTAATCGATGCATTAAATGAATTTTATAACAAGTTATTTTAATGGTACTTATAAGTACCGACAGTAGATAAAGGGTTAAGGGGATAGTGGACATTAAAAACCAAATCTTTTAATTTTCAATGCATTCATTTGAAAAGGGGCTGACTTTTTAATGGTAAGCTGAAGTAGTTATATTCAAGATTTGGTGTAAAAGAAATAAAACGTCTTTAAGTTATTAATTTTTTTGTAACTTTTAAAATAACGAATAATTATCATATTTCAAAATGTCCCATGCGCATTTATTTTGCATAAAATATAACAATATTTATTTATGGTATACTTTTTACATATTACAATGGAAGCTGGCACGGATCGTAAAAGTTCGCTGAATATATTAGTCGGAAAAAAATATTTTTAATTATGCTTTGTTTCTTCTAGCTATAAAAGAAAACAATAACAATTAAAGAAGCTATATATTTCCATATTCACGCAAATTTCCCTGCTAAAATATCACTAAAATGCAACTTTTTGTGGCAACAATTATTTATTGTTGTATAGAGGATAACATAGTATAAATTTTAAAATAATCTGCGAATTAGGAATGCTCATGGAACATTTCAAAAGTTAGAAATATGAGAAATTCTCAATTTTGAGAAAACAGCATTTTAAGTAAAGCAATTTTCATAAATATATGCAGTTTTTAGAAAAACAAAAGTTTATATCTCTGCGAAGAAGCTCCAGAATTGAAAAATTCTTTTTCATCAAATAAATTTGAGAATTTAGTTTCATAATTCTAAAAAAATAAATAAATAAAAAATCGATCCCTTTGTCGACTTTCGTGATTTCGAATGTTCACTGTCCCTTTAAAGACCGGCCTGTTTTACAGAACTTTTATTCAGTTGACACCACTTTTCGTTAAACACTTATTTTTACTTTACGAATCACTGAAATGTGTTAATTAAATAAGCCAAATTTTACTTTTCTCTTTTACTGGTATTAAAAAAAATTAAAAAATCCCAAATATAACGTTGCAGAAACGCATAACGCCAGTCTTTAATGGGTTAACACTGCAGATTAATACCATCATTTCATAAAATCTTTCAACTTGTCTTCCTTTAACCCTTTATGTCCCGACGATACTTTAAAGTACCATTAAAATAACTTGTTATAAAATCCATTTAATACATCGATTAGTAGTAATACAGTTTGGAATGTGTTATAGATACTTTACTTTATCTTATTCCAAAAGCATTATTTGTTGCACAAAAGAAAAATATTTTTAAAAGAAAGATTTATTTTTCATTTGCGCCTCTTCAGCTTTCTGGACGTGGAAAGATTGTAGGTGAAAAGTTTCAGTTCTATATTTCTATTGTAAGAACATTAAATTTGTACATTTTCTAATTGTATAAAATACTAAGAAAATATTTTAAATAAAAGATTTGAGTGGAGTTATAAATATTGCACAAATTTAATTAACTAATTTCGATAGGCAAAATTCTTTTAAAATTTATTAAATGATTGTGTAATTATTCTAATTTAGTTTTAAAAATTCACGAAAAATGCTTTAGAAGATGAAATTTTCATGGGTTCATAATTTGGGACATAAAAGGTTAATGAAAGTTTAGCTTTTTTCCTCTTTTCTTAATCCAGGACTTTTTTTTTCTACAGGTTTGGCTCGGACTGCGCCAAAATATATTTTACGGACTGTGTCTTCTTTCTCCTTTTTTTTTTTTTTTTTTTTTTTTGATGTTGTACGTTTGTTTATAGAAATGTTTGGCAGTTTACTTTGGTTTAATAAATTACAAAAAAATATTGATTTTAAATCACTTGAAGAGCTTCAAAATGGTGATTTTTAAACTGTATTGGTCTCTTGTTCTAAACTATTAATAAATTTTTATGAGTATTTACTTATAAATGAGGCCTTGAGATCCAGAGTGAACCCAACCTCGCCAGCTGCGATTTCGAGAAAAATGCTTTCGAAAATTTGGAACAAATTTTTATTAGACTCTTTTAAGCCAATTTTTAAAGTGGCCAGAGCAGGCAAAACTTCTTGAGGCAACATATAGTGATTAAGTTGGCAGTGCCAGAGTGACCGAGCCACTTTATCCACTTTTGCACCATGCCATCTTGATATACTAGATAAGTCGGACCATCTATTAAATTGGCTATGTCACTTGAATAATTTCGAAATTAGTAAAATTTATCGTGCAGGGAATAGATGGCATGGTAAACGATGATTTGACATTTCAAACTTATTTTTCACAAAACTGTGGAACAGTCCATCCTGGTACCCACTGCTTCAAATGTAATAGTCAGAAATAATTTGAATTTATTATTGACTATTACTGTTTATTGTTATTCTCTGTCCCATGGCTAGGAGACACTTGCGTGTGAAACGTGATGTAACAATTTCGCGTGTAAATATACGCAGTATTTCAGTAGAGTCCCTCAAATCCGCAAACGCCAAAAAATCCGCACATCATCACAGATGTAAACAGTGAAACTTTCAGTTCAAATGTTGGTAAAAAAGTAGACACTTTTTATTTTTATACCATTCCGGAACTAGAGGGGACAGAGGGGGGCATGTGCCCGAACGAAAGTCAAAGAAGGTGCCAAATGAAGATTTTGTCTGTGGTTCGTTACAAAAATGTATCAAATGCAAGCGAGATATTAGTCAAGAACGCTCCCGTAGATTTAACATTATCTTGCTATTAACTGTCTACGAGAGACAAATGTTATTTTCACAGATAGTGAAAATGAAATTTGTCAAAAATGCTCCCATAGGTTTAACATTAGCTTGCCATTAGCTGTCTTCGCTTAACATTATCTGTCTTCATTTAGATGGATTATGTTAAGGATCTAGATATTGTTTTATAGTTAACCCTTACCGGCGCAGAGTAATTATGTTTATAAACTGATGAAATAATGGACTGACACCAGAATTTATAAACGAATTTATTAGAAAATATGAGCTTCCTTATTTTCACGTACATTATAAAAGGAAAAATTTTGTTAAATATTCTTGGCGCCATTTGTCAGTTTTGGAATTATAATTATGTGTCCTTTTTTAAGGACACCGCCCTCGAAAGGGTTAAGATGATAACGTTTTATTTGTCTATAGCAGAATCCTGTTTTAAATGAAAAATTATATATTTCCAGCAGAAAGAACACTAATATTTATATACCTGCTAAGACGGAAACCTGTTTAAAGCAGAATATTTTTAGGTTCCTTTCATTAATTTAATGAATAAATGTTTAACAAAGCTGATTACGTAGTTCAGTATTACGTATTTTATTATTACATATTTTACATTTTAAAATAAATTGGCTATTAGAAACTTAGTAAAATTCTTTTCGTAAGTTTACTTTGCAGGGGTGGGGGCGCCAAAATCCGTGTTGTCCCCGGGCGCAAAAAAGACTAGTTTCGGTCCTCTGTATTTTAATATGTAATTCTCATTAATATGACTGAACTCATGCTTTTTCATGAAGAAAGTACAAATTTATTTTTGAAAAAATTCAAGATATTGCTAATATCAATGGTGATCAAAATCTTTTTACCAAATTCATTTAAATATTAATAAAGCTTTTTTGGTGATTAAGTCTGGCTAAACCTGAAATCAAACTTCCTCATTTTATGGTTTTCGTGTGAATTAGCAGTGTAACTTTATGAGGCAAGTTTTATTGAATGATTCAAGAAAAATTTATCTCGTCTTTATTATGCATAACTTCATTATGCATTATTAATTATTTACTTGACGTTTGCTTCATTTAATCATTTTTAAAATTATCTTAAATTTTATTATTTTATTTTATTACTCTATATATCACTATATTGTAAGCATTCATTATAATTTAGATTGAATTATTACATTAAAATTACTGTGTAAAAAATGTAAACAAAGCAATGACCAGAAATTCACAAAATTTTTAAATCTGCACAACTTCTGGTCCCAAGCTGTGTAGATTTGAAGGAGTCTACAGTATTTACAATAATCTTAATTGCAGTTTAAGAAATTCCGACTTTTTTTTTTGTAGGAAGTTAGTTGGTTCAGTCCGTTTTAAGCCGAATTTATATTAATTTTTCCACTGGCCGGGCCGAACTGAAAGATTTTAAACTGGGCCGGGCGAAGATAGCTTTCGTTGGAGCCAGAAAAGTTTTTGACCCACGGAAAGTTCTTCATGCATTGCAAAAAATAAGAAAGGGGAAAAGATACTTTTATTTGATTACTTCGCAATCATTAGCTTTATTTAAGATTTTAATAAGAATTTTGACAGAAATTGAGCAATTTTTAAGGCAATAGACTTGACCAATGTATATATAGTAAACACTTTGGTTATTTTAATATGCCTGTGCTGAGATAACAGCTACGAACTTTGAATTTTGCTGATCGGATCGTAAGCTAAGCTAAACTAAGTTTTAAACTGCCCTGATATAAGCTACAATGAAAATTGTCAGTGTAACAATGCGTCACTAAGTCTGATGCAAGCCAAGATTTGAATAAATTGTGATCTAATTACATTTATATGTATTATTTGCATCGAATTTAAACCGTGAGTTGCACACCTTGCACAAATTCGCACCGGCCAAAATTTGAAGTGTGGGTGTTTTTTAAAACATGAATGCATTAATTTGCATTTTTTATTTAAGAAAAAAAATGAAATTTTCGATGAAAATAAATATCCCAGCTCGATTTCTCATTAAATTTCGTATAGGAAAATTTGTAACATAGGACTTTTGTCCAGGCAACTATTCATTTGTCGTTTTCATCATTGTAAATATCCGGTTATTAATCCACAAAAAAATATTAAAGATTCAGTATTTTTCCTTCCAGATAAACATTTTTTCAATCATTTTGATCTTAACTGACGCAAATATCCTAATCAAGAATTGAAAACCTGACGTGATGATTAAAAATGAAGGATATTTTCGGATTCAGCGCTACAAAGGTACATAAGAATCAATTATGAAAAGCTAAAAAACATGACACTACCCAAATTTTGTAGGCTAGTGTAATCGTCAATCATCCCACATAGGCCTTTTTCCAAATAAATAAATCCCGACTTTAAAAAAAATTGTAACATAGAACCTTCATTTCAGACAGCTATTCATTTGTCATTTTTAGGTAAGTTCGTAATTACATAAATACGTAGCACCTATAGTCGTCGTTCAGTTCGTCCGTCCGCATATAACGGAGAAAAAACTACCAAACCGAATGGTCTGAAATTTTAAATAAATAATTATTGCAAAATTTTGTCGAGTCATTTCAAATTTTATGAAAATCGGATGTATAGTTTAATTACAGGGACAGTCAAAAGTTTTCCGTTACATTACGGCCAATGGGGAAAAAATATTGCAAGTGCATTTTAATGATGTTACAGCCTTCCGAATGGTCTGAAATTTTAAATATATAATTGTTGCAAAATTTTGTCGAGTCATTTCAAATTTTATGAAAATCGGACGTATAGTTTAATTACAGGGACAATCAAAATTTTCCCCTACATTAAGACCAATGGGAAAAAAATTATTTCCAGTGCATTTTAATGATGTTACAGCCTTTCCAATAGAATGAAATTGATATGCACTTATGAAGTGCATTAAAATATATATTCATTACAATATGCGGTGCAAAAAATATTTATAAAACTAGGTATAGTACGAACGCGCCACATTTGCAACGTTTGACGAGTAATTTCCAATTTGTCATCATTGTAATTATCTGGTTATTAATCCACCGAGAAATATTTAAAGATTCATTATTTCTCCTTCCAGATAAACCTTTTTTCAATCATTTTGATCCTGACTGACGCAAATATCATAATCAAACATTGAAACCACTAACATCCGGTGTTCGGGGTCAAATATGTCAAAGAGATTAAATATTTGCAAAAACAGCCACTGCTGGATTTGCAGAAATTACTCCCTAGCACACGTACACATCTGATTCAAACTACGATACCTGTTTATTCACCATCCTTTATCTAGGATTCTGGATTCATTCCGTGGACTTACGTCACAAAGAATCTCTGCCATTCACAATTTTGGAGGATTGATTGGTTGCCAATGCTGTTTAAGAAAATACTATTGCGATATATTCGTTAATGGTATTAAATTCCTTCAGGGCAAAGATTGAAATCGTTCATTGCTCAAAGATTTTTAAAATGATAAGTGGAGAAGTGTAAATATGTGAATTGTTTAGAAATCGGAGATATTTATCTGATTAAATGGTTTATATTAAGCAATAATTTACACTCATTGAGTAAATTTAATTTTTGTAATACTGATTAAATTTAGTTTAAAAAAAAGTATTTTAAAACATGTGTAAAGTAATCCGTAAATTAAACAGTAGAAGGAATATTCTGGGAGATCGCAGTTGTATTTCTAGAAGCTGTAGTAAAAGTTCACTTTTTATTTCAAGTTATTTCTAAAGAGAGTTGCTGATTTGTTTGAATGACCAGAGTTTAAATATGGTGCAATATTCCGAACTTGTTTTTTCCATAATGTTTACAAATTTTATCACATTTTGACAGCATTATTTTAACGATGTTTTGAACGATATTGTAGGACAATTAAAATAGCATATGAATAGCATCCGCTTTCATTCATCTTAAATGTAATAAAGTTATCATTTATATATACTGAGCCGTGCATATGTTAACTATGCTAGCTAATTTTGTATAAAATAAAATAACCTGCAAATATTTGCATTGAATATTACTTTCGAAATTTTTATAGAAATTTAACCGGTAAAAAGAATTAATACTTATACGAACTTCTAGGTTGATAGTGATCAATTGTTGCCAGGCGTAGTGTCGCAAAGACAGGACAAGGAGATTAAAGAGAGAGAGAGAGGAAAGGAACTGATAACAACCAGGGCTCAATTTATAACAAAAAAAAGTACCGGATCCCTAATATTCTGCAGTACTAACAATCGTACCCTCCCCCCCCCCCCCAACCCGTCACTCCAATCTCCATATTTATATTCCATACGCTATTTGCAAAACTTAAAGTATTTTTTTTTTCTTTAGAGAAATAAAAGTTTTTAAATATATCTATCAGCATATACTTAGAAGTAAAGTATTCCACTTTTTAGTTATCACTCCTTTCGAATAGAAATCTTTGCTTAATTTTAGTGTTAATTAATTGCAGAATTCTGGGATTAAATAGGGTAAGGATTATGATTCGGAAATAGTGGTAACACAAAAAAGGAATAGTTCGCCAGGTATGCATTTTTTATGAAAAAAAAAAGAATGAAATTTACAGAAATTAATATTTATATGCTGAAGAATAGAACAACATTTTTCAATTTCCTATAAAACGTGCATATCTTAAACTATAATCGATTCCTTCCGCTTTACAATCTTTTGTGGTGAGCCTCTAAAAGTCAGATTAAATTAAAAATTTGACAGATTAAATTAAAAAGATTCGATGCTTTTATAGAAAAAGAGGAAACACTTCTCGGTTGCTTTCTATCAGAATAACAAAACATGGTAATTATATCTACTTACAAATGTAAATGACTTCGTAAATGTGCCTTAAAATGGGCAACGTTCATGATACAAAAAAAGCGCTAATGTACTGGGTGAATTCCGACCAATACTTATATTTACTAAAAACAGAGAAGTACCGGAGCTGAGCTCCTCTGGGCTCCGGCGCAAATTAAGCCCTGATGACAATTTGTCAATCCAGACTTAAAATTATAAGCAGTTTCCTTTCCTTGTTTTGAATGTATGAGAATAAAAGAGTCTCTAAGAGGTAATTTAACAGTGACAGTCTTTGGAATAATTAACGATTTTTTTATCTCAAAAACTAAATTAATACTTACTTAAAGTGATAAAATACTTTTAACAAAGCAAAAAATTACCTTTATTTATTCATATTAGACATATGTTTCATTGCGACGGCAACATTCTCAATAATAAATATGATATAAATATTTTCGCAAAAATTATTTTAATTTAAAACAGGCAAGCAAAAATCACGTGAACTCAAGCATAATGTAATTAACTGCAATATTAAATGGATATTTGTGTGACCGTGTGAACGTGAATTATTTAATACTGTTGTTTCATTTTTCTGTAGAGCATCTCTTTCCAAATTTTAGTAAGTTCCTAGGAGGCTGAATCATTGCATATATTCTCACTGCGTAAGAAGATTTCCATTGATTCACGGATAATGGATGGCAAGTAAAATCTTGATGGAAAAATTATTCTACTATTTTTTAAATTAGTCTGTAAAAGCTCTTTATTACACAGTCTAGCTAAAGCTGTAGTTTTCTTGTTACCCGACTGCCCAAAAGGGTTGTGTGTTTCACGCGTATCTGGGTATGTGGGATTTCTTTATACCCTCGAAGCATCCCAACGGCTGGATGGATTTTAATGAATGATGTCTCTATCGATTCTTCTTAACCGTCCGATGGTTATAGGCTAGGTTTTGTTTTTATAAATTCAAAATGGCGGCCGTAAAATACAAAATGGCGGTAGAGACGAAAAAAAAATTACGTACCCTATTGAGTGGCATATCATTGGATAGGTCTTTCAAAATGAAGACGATGTTTCATTGACTATTTTACAGTCAGAAGCTCCGTTTAAATATTACACATCCTGGAAGTTGTGTAGGTAGGATTACTAGCTTTACTGCAACCGTAACCTTCATAGACACCCACAGTCCTCTTTTCTTTCTTCCACTTGCCTTCTTTTAATTAATGTATTTTATGTTAAATAGGGATAATGCATTAATTATATTGTCACATTGTAACAACCTCCAGCGGACTTCGGGGCTATGCATACATAGCGTTATCAACTGTTTGTCAATTTTAGACCCTCTCTCCCCTTTACGATATCATGCGCTTTCATTCCTTGAACTCTGCCCCCCCCCCCCCCCCCCCCCCCCGCTCCCTAGTCATATCGTTATCAATGTCGAAAAATTCGTTTTATTTTTACAATTTTTTCTTTCTTCTTCTTTTTATATGTTTGCAATGCTATACATTTATTATTCGCATATTTTACCGATTTAAATAAAGCGAAGTCAAAAAACTATTCCTATTATGCGTGAAATAACTTTATAGCAAATAATACTTTTAGGAAGTATTTGCTATTTAAAAATATAGCTTTTTTTGACATAATGCATTTAACAGTAATATCACCACTAGCGCCAACTTTTCAAAGATATTGGGTGGGCTGAAAAATTTTTGAATAAAATAATACATATAATTTTTTTTCGCTTAGTGATGTATATGTGTGCTGAGAGAGAGGGGAGGAGCGAATGATTAAAGATAATCCGAAAATAAATTGTTTTTTTTTATAAGCAAATTTTAAATTATTATAATTAATTATAGTTTTATAAATAATTTTATTAAATTATGTTCTTATAAGTTCTTCCTTATAATACATTAATGTTTATTCTTTATATTATTGGAATTGCTAACTATTGAAAGTGCATAACACTAAAGACATGTCAAGAAAAGCGTACGTTTTAGTCACCTAAGTGCTTTATCAATTCAAGTCCTCAAAACAGATGGCAAAATAGGCAGGAAATTTGTTTTCATGAGAAATTTAACTATACACCCTCAGAAGGGATTTTCAGTGCTCTTGTAAGTCTAATGGATGTCCTTACTATTTTTCTTACAAAACTATTTTGAGAACGTTAGTAAAACTAAATTTCATTTCAGCGATTAAATAATTAAAAAAATGAATTATGGATAAATCAATTGAAATTGGGTGGACGGAGAGATCTAATTATTGGGTGGGCTCGCGCCCCATGGGCCCATATAAGTTGGCGCCACTGAATATCACTATAATAGTATGTATAGTACATCACTATATATTAGTGATGGGCGATTTCGATTTTTTTAATCGATTTAATCGATACTATGGCCAACTCGATTTAATCGATACTATGAATTTTTTAATCAATGTCTCTAAGACAAAATAAGGTAATATCATTTTCATTTTCCTTCAAAAATTGAAGATAAGGTAGTTGGATGTGCCAATCCCAAAGCTTTCATCTGCCTCATAAATGTTAAAACTTCAAAATTCGCTACCACGGTGTCGAATTTAAATGATAACATATGCGAATCATGAGGATTCAAAAAGCATAAGTTCGTTGAAGTATGTGCCTTTTAAAAGAAAATATAAGCATTGCATTTTCCTAACAAGTCATTGAATTTCGGCTCACACCCTCTTAGGCTAATGTCAGACGAACGTCTTTTTGCATGCTTTTTTCGCTCTTACGCCATCCCTACACCTTCGCTAGCATGTGTAGGGACGGTGTAAGAGCGAAAAAAAAGCGTGCAAAAAGACGTTCGTCTGATATTAGCCTAGATGTCCGCAACGGAAAATCCCAATTCAAAGAGCATAAAAGTGACAGCTGTAGGGTAGTATACACCCAAGCCTAATAAGGATCTATTTATCTGAAAGTGTAACAGAATATGAAGTTTGATTAAATTCCATGCATTAGTTTTGAGATATGGCTATCACGAATATCATGCAAAAAAACAGTATAGTAGCGCAGCCTGTTACATGATTAACACGAAAAACTCAGGAACAACTTATGTCAATGACACATAATATTAAGTTTGATGAAATTCCGGTCATCACTTCTTGAGATATTATCGCTAATATCTTGTAAATTCTGAAAAACAGTGTTAGGTACTGGAGGACAACCCCCCCCCTCCCCACGGAACATTGAAATTTCCCTCATGAAGATTTCAGATTTTATGCTTAAGGGACAAAAGTCCACCCCCCCCCCCCCGAAACTCTAGAATGGCCCTCTCCAGAACCATAGAAATCCCACCCGGAGAAAAATGTCTGAATTCACCACTGCTAAAAAAAAGCAGCATGGCAGCACAACCTGTTATATCATTTACCCGAAAACCTAATCATGAACAACTTATGACAGAATATTAAGTTTGATGAAATTCCGTTCATTAGTTCTTGAGATATGATCCCTAAAATCGTTTAAATCCAGAAAAAACGTGTTGAATTCCGGGGGTAGCCCGGAGGGACATGTGCCCCCCCCCCCCCCCCCCCCCCCCCCCTGTGCAACATTCAAATGTCTCCCCAGAAGGTTTGAGATTTTATGCTTAATGTCCCCTTCCCCTCTGAACTGTCCTTCTTTGGATCCGCAGAAATCCCTCCCGGAGAAAATTGTCTGAATTCAACACTGCTGATAAAATATGCATAACAACGCCCCCTGTTGGGCGATTTACACCGAAATCTAATATGCAGCAATTTATGCCAACGTCTAACTGAGTGTGAAGTTTGATGAAAACCCGTGCATTAGTTCTTGAGATAGAGCTATTGTGAAAATCGGAAAAATGCAGCATAGCAGCGCCACCTGTCGGTAGGTTTGCATCAAAAAGTAATCAGCACCAATTTATATGAAAGTCTAATTGAATCTAAAGTTTCAACAGATTCCATGCATTATTTCTTGAAATAGACCGCCCACAATTTTTTTGTCAGAGACAAACAAATAGACAGACTGACAGACAGACAATGTTATAAAAATAGTCAAATCGTATTCCAGACAAGATCTTCTAAAACTATAAATCCTTCGAAAACCGGAAGTCGAAAGTTTTCACGAATCCAACGCTTTCTTTTTCTAAAGACAAAAGATAGCAAGAAAAAATGACCGCATCGATTCTGCCCGTAAATTAAGATCAGAAATGGAGAATCGATTCAGTTCAGATTCGATGCCGATGTCGATCTTTAGATGCGGGCAGAATCGCTATATTTTGATTTACTTCAATTATTTAGATTCGGGCGAATCGATTCAGTTCAGATTCGATGCCGATTTTTAGATGCGGCTGAAATCGTTATATTTTGATTTACATCAATTCAAATCGCATCGCGCATGATCCACGATTCGGGTTGAATAAATTCCTCCAATTTTACTGTTTTAGTGGCAGAACTGCTGTGAAATTTTGTATAAGAGCCTTTTTTTTTTTTGTTTTCTTTCTAGGTTCAGTGTTGAATGGCGGGTTGATTTCTTGACTGCTCCGGTCGGAATGAGGGGGGGGGGGGATTTTAGAGTTCCGTAAGGGGGGATGCACATTTTTCCATTAAAAAGCATAAAATCTCAAAACTTTCGGGAGGGACATTCCAATGTTCCCCCGGGTCACTCCCTGAATTCAATACTAGGCTAAATCGTTATACTTCTGTTTAGAAGCCTAGTTATTCGGGTTACTAGTTTATTATGTCATATTTTTCAAGTTCATCCCTTCTAATCCGCCTCCCCCCCCCCTTCCTCGCCAATCTTAATTTACAGGGCCATTCAAAATATGCATGCTATTTTAAAAATGCCCAATTCTCGTTCTATTTTATTATAAATCCACATTTTGAAACCTTGACCAAAGATACATTTGAGGTCGCTCCTCCCACCGTTTGAGACTTACCTGCCCCCCCCCCCCCACTGGGGCCATATTTATTGTTTCTTCCAAACCATATCGTGTAACATATTGTTGGAAAGCTTTTAACGTCCTCTTTTATTTTCTGTCCTTCCTCCCCCCCCCCCCCGGCTCCCTAGTTACACGCTCTTGGCACTTTTTAGCTCACAGGCTGTCAAAGCCTGAGATTTAATGCGCCCGTTGGTATTGTATGCATGTACGTAACGCGATAACTCTTGATAGAAATATCCGATTTGCTTCAATTTTTTTTCTATGTTCATTCTGCTAAAGCGCATACCTGATTAGTTTTGGCGGTTCATTGGTTAAGTATAAAGGGGGAACGGGGGCTGGTCCCCCCCCCCCTTAACTTAGATAAATGGGTTTTTCATGCAGAATTGTCAGATTTTCTTCAAATTTTGGTATACCGGTTAATTCTGATAACAAGTTTCTCTGATTATATTTGAAGGTTCATTGTTATAGTCTAAAGGGGGGAGGAGGAAACGACAGGATAATACCCTCCTTAATTTAGATAGATGGGTTTTGCTATCCGATTTACTTCAAATTTGGTATATCAGTTTATTCTGATAAGGCGCTTCCCTAATTAGATTTGGAAGTTCATTGGTTAAATATAAAAGAAAAAATGGGGGCTAATATCCCCTTAATTTAGATAAATGGGTTTTTGTATCCGATTTGCTTCAAATTTGGTATACCGATTTATTTCGATAAGGCGCTTCCCTGATGACAATTGGAGGGTCATTGGTTAAATATAAAGAGGGGAAATAAGGAGGGGCGATCCCCCCCTCTCCTTAGTTTATTTTTCGAGGGGCATTATTCTTTGAAATAGGAGTATAATATACAGTTAGTGTGAATAGCCTGTGAGCTCAATGCCATCAGTTTAACTGGGCACTTTTCTTTTTAGCTTAGCTCACAGGCTATCAAAGCCTGAGAGCTAATGTGCCCGCAGTTTCTGTATGTATGTATGTACGTACATACATAACGCGATAACTCACGATAGAAATATCCGATTTGCTTCAATTTTTTTTTCTAGATTCATTCTCATAAGGCGCTTCCCTGATTAGTTTTGGGGGTTCATTGGTTAAGCATAAAGGAGGGGGGTACGGGGGCTATTCCCCCTCACTTAGATAAATGGGTTTTTCATGCAGAATTATCACATTTGCTTCAATTTTGGTATACCGGTTAATTCTGATAAGACGCTTCCCTGATTAAATTTGGAGGTTCATTATTTAAGTATAAAGGGAGGAACAGGGGCTAACCCCCCTTAATTTAGATATATGGGTTTTTCTATCTGATTTGCTTCAAATTTGGTAACTAGTTTATTCTGATAACGCGCTTCCCTGATGAGATTTGGAGGCTTATTGTTTAAGTCTCCAACTGTTTAAGTATAGAAATGTGACGGGGGGGGGGGGGGGGCGATTCCCCCTTAATTTATTTTTCGAAAGGCATTCTTTGAAGTAAGAGTATAAAATACAATTAGTATGAATAGACTGTGAGCTCAATGCCATCAGTTTAACTCGATAATTTTCTTTTTTATTTATTATTGTTTCAGTGAGTGCACTCTGCATGTCAGCGAATGAGTCAATAACTGTTTATGGTTTTTAGATTACTGCTGGGGAAAAAAAAACATATAATCAAGGAATGTACTTTTATTTATTTGTTTACCAGAGAAAAGTATGTTATTTCATTCTTAATGGCTCTAGGATGAGAACTTTTTTTTCTTTTTTTCTTAACAGCTAAATATTTGGTAAACATTAAAAAGAAAGATATTTATAAACTGTAAATGAGATAAAGAGATATATATTTTAAAAAGAGAAAGAAATTTTAGTTAAACATATTATTAAAAGGAGAATTTTGATTATTAATTGGGGGATAATTAGTATGTGATACTTGGTTAATTACATTCATCACAGCTATTTTAAAAGAAGATTTGCAATATTTGCATTTCCCCCACACTTATAAAAGACCCTAAAAAGACTGAAAAACCATTTAAGTTTTTAAATAAATTTAGAGCCTTCAAAATTTCGCTCATCTGCGCATTTTTAAGAATGACGTTTATAGGAAGAAAATCCCCATCTGTTTGGTTGAAGGAAATAAGAGTTAGAGTAGAAAATACATCTTTTCCGGATTAAAAAAAAAAAAAAAAAAAAAAAAAAAAAATCATTTCTTTCTTTTTTTTTTATCTGAGCGAGATCTTTTTTTAAAGATAAATTTAAATATAATATCATATATAAATATAATATAATAACTTATTATCAAAATTACATCTTAAAAATAATAATTTTAAAAGTTAAAAAACCTTATTTTTTGACTCAAAGGTCTGTAGTAGCTTACTTCTGGGCCGCTAACATTGTCTATGACCCACATAAATGGAGGTGAGGGATAGTCGTTACGGCCCTGTTGATTCGCTACGTTTTGGAATTACAGTAAATTCTGTCTAAGGCGGACTCTGTATAAGCCGGAAATCTGTCTACCGCGGAAATTTTTTCAAGTCCCGGCGAACCCATAGAAAATTACATTAATTCATACTGCATAAGGCGGAATCTGTCTGACGCGGAAACGGAAAGGATTTTAAGGTCCCACCGAAACCAAAATTTTGCATAGGGCGGAAAAAGGATAATTTAAAAAGGAAAAGCGTTTTGTTTATTAAACTTTAAAACGGATAAGTCAAATAACTCAATGTCGAGCATGTTAGCTAAAATTCCGTAAGCATTTAAAAAAGTCAATTCAAAAGAACAGAAACTTTAAATTTTAAGGAATTTATGCTTATGCCATTTTTTCATATGCAAAATTGCATCTAAAAGTTAATATTTCTAGTAAAATGAACATTTATGAAAATGATTACGTATTTTCGAAAGTACAATATATTATACTTTAAGATTGTACTCAAATTCAAAATTATAGCGTTCTTTCTCATTCTCGAAGTGTTTTTTTTTTTTTTTTTTTTTTTTTTTTTTGTGTGTGTGTGTGTGTGTGTGTGTGTGTGTGTATATATAAACTTCCAATATGAATGTATTACAGCAGTACTAAAAAATTGAATAAAGTTTCTCATTTATCTTTAAAAAGACAAAGGATCTTTCAGAATTTCAGTTTTCAACCGATTTTCTAGTCAGGAGAATCAATAAAAGATCGTCATCTTCCAGGGATTTTTTTTTTTTTTTTTTTTTTTTGGGGGGGGGGGGGGGAGCTTTTTTGCATGCATCAGCCGGAATATTGTCTACCACGGAAATTATTTTTCTCAGTCCCGACCGATTCCGCCTTAGACAGAGTTTACTGTACTATTTTTCAGCTTATCTGTGTGAACATCGAAATATCGATTCAAGTATCGATTCTAGAATTTGGGAATCGATTCTTATTGCGATCGATTCTGTTTTATACGATGTCGATTTTAATCGATTCTCAAATTTTCCAGAATCGCCCATCACTACTATATATACTATTATATATCATATAATAGTTTAATACTATATCAGTGTAATAGTTCTTGCACTTGCCCTCTGGACAGGTAGGGGGTAAACAGAACTTCTTATCAACAAAACAAGTGACCAGCAGTATTCTCAATTTTTTTACTGGTAAACGTAGCAAATATCACTTCGAACCTGGTTTCTCTAACAACGCATTATATCCACATATTGCAAAAACAATAGGAATACCGAACTTTGGGATAATCCATATTTTGGAATAAAATAATTTTATAATTTTTATTATATAATAATTTTTTTATATATATTATATATATTTATTATTATTATATATATATTATATATATATATTTATTATTTATTATTTTATTATATATATTTATTTTAATTATATATATTTTATATCTATTTATTATTATTATATATATATTTATTATTTATTATTTTATTATATATATTTATTTTAATTATATATATTTTATATCTATTTATTATTATTATATATATATTATATATATATATTTATTATTTATTATTTTGTTATATATATTTATTTTAATTATATATGTTTTATTATATAATAAAATAATTTTTAATATTTTATGTTTCCAGTAATATCTTTATATTTTAAAAAAAATCGATAACAGACTAAGAAGAAAGTTCATAGACTATTTTGATGTAAAAAAAAAAAAAAAAAAAAGCTAGTAAAAAATGAAAATTTTGGTTGGATCAACAACGATAACGATATCAAATACAACTCCCCTCCCCCTAGAAATATCAAACGATATCAAATGTCAGACACCCCCTCCCCCCCCCCTAAAGTGATAACGTTATTATACGTACAGCCCCTCACTGTTATTTCATTATTATTTCAACTGAATTAATATTTCACATTAGATTAAATCATGAAAATTACGCTTATCAGACAGTCAATATGTAAAATATATGCGTTTTTAACACAATACTTCAATTATTAATTATGAATAAAACTTATTGAATATATTGAGTTTTATAAAGTTTTATAAATACGTATAAAGAAGAAATGAAACTTCCTTTCTGTCATTTTTTTTTTTTAAATATAATTCATTCTACCAATAATAGCATTATTTTTCGTATTTATTTTTATTATTTTTAAAAAGTTTATAATCGACAAACAAAACATGATTACTTCATAACTGTTAATGAAAATACCTGTAATTTATAACAGGTTATTTTCTAGGAAGGTTCAAACATAAATAAGATTAAGCGTACTTAATTATACATATATACATTATAAAACAATTACGTGTATATACAAACACGAACAAAAAATATGTATCTACATTATAAAAAATTCATCGGTTAAAGGGGTCTACCATGTTTCAGATTTTTGTCGTATTTTCAACAGGAAAGTAGAAGTTATTTTAAATTCATGCTAATATTTTGATGAGTATAATTAATGTATTTTCTTACTCAGATTGTAATACCTTTTCCCCCGTTTTATTTTATTTTATTGTAATGTGTAAATATCTTCCTGGCGTTAATAACATAAAAAATATTTTTAATCATGTAAGTATTATTTAAAAAAATATTTATAATACACCCTTTACTTATTTATTTGGTTATAGTGCAATGTAATATTTATAAAGGAAAATAGAAAATATTTTTCTTATTAATATTTTTATTAATATCATTTTTTTAGTGTCGTTGAATATAAAGTTATATGGGAGATTATGTGTAATTAAAGTTATAATTTTCATGTTGATCTTTTACGGTATTTAATTTTGATTATCTTTAAATTATACTATCCATAATAATGATAATTAGTGCAGATTTGTATCGGTAACTATTTACAGTGAAATAAACGAACCAGTTTATTTTCCTGGCGTTAATAAGATTAAAAAAATATTTTTAATCGTGAAAATATTATTTAAAAAATTATTTATAGTGCAATGCTTTAATTATTTATTTGATTATAATGCAAAATAGAAAACGTTTTTCTTAATAATACTTTTATTAATGTAATTTGTTAATTATTATTGTCGAATATTAAGTCATAAGTAGTCCGAGTGCTACACGACGAAAATAAGGAGAAAACTGCAAATCGTGATAAGAATATACTGATTGGTCAATATCTACTTTACATTAATACAATACATTTCAGAGAGGGAGGCTTCCCGTAAAGTCGTGGGAATTCAAGATGGCGGCTGTTATTCAAAATGGCGTCATTTTCGGAATTTTCTTACTATTCATCGTATAAATGTGTTTTTCAAGTCGATTTCGATTATTTTAACGTCAATAATTTCTTTTTTTAATATTTTCCGTCATAGTTGAATGAGTTTATGAATTCCGTTTGCCTGTTTGTTTGTCCGTCTGCCTTCTTGCCATTCCATGCTCTAACTCGCTTAAATATCGCTACTCGCTTAAATTCACTCAGATCGTCATGTAATTTATATATGTTATTGAAGTTTACAATAACACGTTTCGAATAAAAATGAAGTGTATAGGTTTTATATTCCGTTTACAGAGCCCTCAAAAGAATTCCATTACGTCATTATCTATTTGTGCGGGTGGTACGGTTGAGAAAACTGCAAATCGTGAGAAGAATATACCGATTGGTGAGTATCTACTTTATAACACAATCCATATAAGAGAGGGAGGTATCGCGTAAAGTCATAGGAATTCAAGATGGCGGTTGGTATTCAAAATGGCGTCATTTTCTGAATTTTCTTACTATCCATTATATAAATGTGTGTTTCAGGTCGATTTCGATGTTTTTAACGTCAAAAATTTCGTTTTTAAAACTTGCCACCGTAGTTGAATGAGTTTATGTATCCAGTTTGTCTGTCTGTTTGTCTGTCTGTCTGCTTCTTATTCCATGTTCGGACTCGCTTAAATAACGCTACTCGCTTAAATTCAAGCAGATTGTCATGTAATGTATATATGTTAATGAAGCTTACAATAACATGTTCCGAATAAAAATTGAAGTGTATAGTTTTTATAGTCCGTTTACAGGGCCCTCAAAAGAATTCCAATACGTTATTGTCTATTAGTGCGGGTGCTACGGTTGAGAAAACTGCCAATCGTAAGAAGAATATACCGATTGGTGCGTATCTACTTTATATTAACACAATCCATATAAGAGAGGGAGGAATCGCGTAAAGGCATAGGAATTCAAGATGGCGGTTGTTATTCAAATTGGCTTCATTTTCTGAGTTTTCTACTATCCATTATATAAATGTGTGTTTCAGGTCGATTTCGACGTTTTTAATACTTTCCGTCATAGTTGAATGAGTTTATGTATTCAGTTTGTATGTTTTTTTGTCTGTCTGTCTGCTTGCCATTCCATACTCTAACTCGCTTTACGTGTGTTTGATATAAAATGTATGTGAAAAATCTGTAAAAATAAGTGTACCTGTAGAAAGGTTGGACTTTCTTGCACATTATTGTGCAACTGCAAAAACGAATGTGAGAAATATGATGATACAAAGTGAAGTTTTTATATTCTCTAATTTTAAATGTAACACGCAATTTTTTAAATATCTTGTATAATTAAGGTATTTAAAAAAATGTATTTTTGGTATTTATTTATTCCTTTCATTTTACTCTCTATAAAATACAAAAATACTTTAATTGTCCTATTTTCATTTTAAGCGAATTTCTGATATTAAAAAGGGAATTTTTCATTTTAAAAATATCGAAATTGACATCGTAGACACTTTTATATGATGTATAGGAATAAAAATGCTAACAATTTCGAATAACAGCCGCCATCTTGAATTCTTTTGAATTTGCACGATGCCGCAAATTCTTACATGCATTGTATTAATATGAAGTAGATACTTACCATTCGGGATATCTTTATCACAAAATGAAGTTTTTTTCATACCTAGCAGCTCCACTAATAACAGTTGATTTAACTGATGATCTTTAAAGAATTTATACATGAGTTACAAACGCACGTATTCTTTTTTTGGTGTGTCACTGTAAATAAACGATAAATACTATGCACACCTTATTCAATACTAAGTATCTTGTAGTGCACCTCACTGATGTATGTCAATTTGAATGTGTTTCAGAGAGTATAACATGATTAAAACACATTGCAAACGACCCCGAAAATTCAGAAAATGATGTCATTTTGAATAACAGCCGCCATCTTGAATTCTCACGACTTTACGCGATGCCTCGCCCTCTGAAATGCATTGTGTTAATATAAAGTAGATACTCACCAATCGGTATATTCTTATCACGATTTGCAGTTTTCTCAACCGTAGCACACGGACTAAAGGGAGATTATGTGCAATTAAATTTCAAATTTTCATGTTGAACTCATATATTATTTAATATTGATTATCTTTAAATTATACTATCCGTAAAAATGATAATCAGTGCAGATTTGTATCAGAAACGAAACAGTTTATTTGCAACGAAATAAACGAAACAGTTTATTTTCCTGGCGTTAATAACATTTAAAAAAAATATTTTGAATCATGAAAATATTGTTTAAAAAATATTTATAATGCTTTATTTATTTATTTGATTATAATGGAATGTAATATTTATAGTAAAAAAATGGTTTTCTTAATAATAATTTTCTTAATATAATTTGTTGAGTATTATTGTTGAATATTAAGTCATATGGGAGATTATGTGTACTTAAGTTTCAAATTTTCAGGTTGATCTTATATAGTATTTAATTTTGATTATCTTTAAACTATACGAGCAATAAAAATGATCATTTGTGCAGATTTGGATCAGAAACGAAACGGTTTATTTATGTAGTGGGTTAGTGAGTTCAGAAAACGATTTTTAATATTATTATCACTGTCTTGGAGAAACTAATGATAGAAATGTACTTCAATTTAATTATTTTTATCCATTAAAATACGGGGCCTTTTCTTAATATGATTAGAAGGAAATGACTAATATATATATTATTATTTCAACTTTCGTACATTAGTACTATTTTTTATATTATTTATTTTCTAACCATTTTACCCTGTTATCTAAAAATGCTATTTTGCGGTGAACTGTTTTCATTCAAAAAGAAAGAAAAAGTTAACCCTGTCTCTTATTAATTATAATTTTAAAGCATGAAAATTTGCTTTTAAATATTGTGCTTGAAGAAACAGAAAAACACAGAATTAAATTTAAATGTTATAAAAATTTGGAATTTTATTAAGTTTAAAATCTCAAGCAATGGTCTGAAGTATTACAGTAGTCTCTACTTATAGAAGTTTGTAATGTAGTGCGCTACATTTTAAAAAGTGTAATGCAGCGAGTAATGCTATACAAAATATGAGTACCGTAAACTTTCCGTCAATCAAGGGAACGACTGACGGTAGGGCGGATTATCGAAATAGACGGATAATCAAAAGACAGTACAAGACAGTTACTAAAATTTCATTTCTATATGTTAAAGTGTAAATAAAAATAATTAAAAGATTACTTTTATTTGTTGTGTACTTTCGTTTACAAGAAACATAACTGATAATAAGAAATCTATTTATCAGACAAATTTAGAATTTTACTGAATAAATAACCTGTTTACATCAAAAGTAAACCATTATGCTTTATTGTTTGCCTTTTGCTTGTGCTTTTAGTGCAGCAAGATTACGAATTCTACGTAATAAAAGTACTTGGGTTCCATCTGCTTCCTGTTCCGCTTCAGATTTCTCTGGATTCAAAAGATTTTGAATAATTTTGTCATCCGTCAAATCTTCATAAACAGTACTATTCTTGTCACAATTAAGCCAGTCTGTGGTTTCATCTGCAGAAATATTTTCTAGCTGCTATTCTTGACGTCAGACAAGCATTTTAATAACGCCATCTCACTCAGGTTTATGTTGTGCATTTAAAATTTCATTGTTCGTGGGGGATGGCGGTTAATCGGAAGCTTACTGTAGTTTGTAACAAGCACTGGCATTACTTTTAACGCTACTTCAGGGGGAAACAAAAGCGCTATTCTTCAAACCAGATTAATACATGGAAATTATTCCAGAGAGGAACATTCGCCTTGCATACAATATTTCATATGAAAATCAAATTTCAATGTAATTGCTTAAGAGGCTCAAATAATAATAGTGAGAAATTTTCTAGGCTGGGTATCGTTTCATGTGGTTTAGTCGGTAGAACGTCAGTGCGCTATACTGATGGCCCGGGTTCGAGTGCCGGCATGGAATCTCTTTCACTATGTTGGCCCTTTGCGCCTCTTAAGCAATTACTTTGGAATTTGATTTTCATTTGAAATATTGTATGCAAGGCGAATGTTTCTCTCTGGAATAATTTCCATGTATTAATATAGTTTCTATTGATGACATTACATATATCTCTTAATTTCGCTAAGAAAACTGTAACGTGTGTGTTTAAACATAACATTTTGGAGACTAACTCAAAACTTTTCTTGTATGTTGTCTTTCTTAATTTTTTTAATTCTCTCAATTAATTTCATTTATCTGATTGTATACCAGCATACGCTATATAACGAAGAGTCGTCGTAATCTGTGTCATTAATTTCGAGTGTAGATTGAAGTTTTTGAGAAAACCTGAAAGTAGTGAAGTTGTGACTACTTTATAAAATTAATTTCACTACTTTTTAAAGAAGTAGTTGTAAAAGAAGTAGCACTATTAAATATTTTCTATGAAATTACAGAGAATCTACTGGTAATGTATCATCTTAAGTCTTGTGTAAAATTACAGGGATTAGAAAACAGAGAAATTATTTGGTAAATTTACAGTAAACTCTGTAAATTTACATGGATAAAAAAACAAACAGAAGTCTGTGTATATATATTCGTTTCTAATGATAATAATTTAATTTCCGAAATTAGAGAATTTTTAAACTTCGAAGAATTAGAAGTTTGAGTGAATATATGAACTGCCGCCGTACAATTTAATTTTTAAGATTTATTTCCAGCCTCTGTAATCTGTGTCATTAATTTCGAATCACTGTAATCTGTGTCATTAACTTCGAGTGTAGATTGAATTTTTTGAGAAAACGTGAAAGTAGTGAAATTGTGACTACTTTATAAAAGTAACTTAGCTACTTTTAAAACAAGCAGTTGTAGTTGTACACTGTTAAAACATTTTCTATAAAATTACAGAGAATCTACTGGTAATGCATTATCTTAAGTCTTACTTAAAATTACAGAGATAAAAAAAAACAGAGCTTCTGTTAAATAACACAGTTATGCCGTAAATTTAAGTAAAATCGGTAAATTTACATCTATAAAAATGCACAAGGCTGTATAAATTTATTCGTTTTTAATTACATTAATTTAGTTTTCAAAATTAGTGAATTTTGGAAGAACAACAACCTTGAGTGAATTTGAACTGCTGTACAATTTAATTTTCAAGATTTATTTCCAGCCTGTCCTGGATTTGATCCCGAGTACTTGGGGCTGAAGGTGAACACCTTACTGACTGTGCTATAGCAGCTTATACCAGTGTTTGCAAAGCATGTCTTTTATCATTCAGTGGGGAAATACTTTTAATTTACCTTTAATATTACCAAGCTTCATGCACATGGTGAATGAAACAACTGCAAAGTGATTGTTTGTAAAAATCCCAGCTAACTCTACCGAGACGAATTGTCCCTTTCTAAAATATTCTAATTTTTAAAGCAGATTTTCTTCCCTAATATTTCTGATAAAATTGTAAAAGAATTTTAAAATTGTGTATTTTGAATACAGGTTATAACAAAGATAAAAATATCTTTAAATAGAGACATGAAAATAACTTCAGGGAATTTGATATAATAAATGGGAAATGTCTGTAAAATGATGACCGAGAAACTCAATCGAATGCATTTAACCGAGAACTAGTGTAAATTTACAGAGAATCTCGGGTTTTTTTTCTGTTATTTCTCAGAAATTTTTAACGGTGTAGTTAACTACGTTTCGATAAAGTACAATAAAACCTCCCTAAAGGGACCACATTCCGTTCCAATGAAAAGTGGTTGCTCCGAGAGGTGGTCTCTTAATAGAGGCCATGTTTAAATCTAGATTATAATTGTTGAAAAAAGGTAACAATTAATGTTACTAAACTCATTCTTCACATTAGGGAAAAATATGAAAATTTAAGTATCAAAACATAAGTTAATTACATAAGTTAATTACTGCAGAGTTTAAAAAATGAATGCATTGACGTTTGTTTTGATTTTACGGTTTTATATTTTATAACTTTTATTTCCGAGTCCTTTCAAAGATCAGTAAATAAACGAAATTTTTTTTGGACGGGAACAAATAATGACGATTTCATTAATTTATCTATTTATTTGAGAGTTCCCCGACAGAATAGGGCAGAGGAGTTTATTGACTGTCATTCTTAATTTGTCATCAGAGTTAAATTCATTGCCTAAAAAGGCACAAAGGGGTTTAAACACTTAAAAGTTATCGGGATAAAAAAAAAAAAATCTAAACTTAGTTTAGAAATTTGCTGAATAATGCGCTCTCCGGAATTATTTTCTTATAAAACCTTCTTCAAGGGACCAGGAGAAAACGGAATTTTCTTCAAAGAAATTGGTCGCTTATGGAGGGAGTTCATCTGGGATGGTCTCTGAATAGAGGTAAAATTAGTATTGAGCCTATGGGAATAAATTTCATTTCATGAAAAAATGGTCGTTCAGGGAGGTGGAAGCTTAATAGAGGTAGTCGCACAAGGAGGTTTCACTGTATTTGTAGTTCACTACAAGATAATGGATTTTCCGAGCACAGGTCTCAAGTATTTTTAATTTTTTTAGATACGGGTAACTTTTTTATTATTATTTATATGCTTTTGATTATTATTTATAACATTTCACTGAAAGCCTTTTAATTATATTTTTAGGTTCCCTTACTATCATGACAACAAGCAAGGCTGGCAGAACTCCATTCGGCACAACCTCAGTCTTAATGATTGCTTTACGAAAGTTCCAAGAGAGAAGGGAAAGCCAGGAAAAGGAAGCTATTGGACTCTAAATACAAATGGTGAAGAAATGTTTGAAAACGGTAATTACCGACGAAGGAAACGTAGAACAAAGTCCGTCAGTTCGAAAGCATCAGACTCATCTTCATCTAATACCGTACTTGATACATTATCCAACAAATCTCAGTCACAATCAAAAACTGATAAACGTCCGATGACAAAACTGAGTCCCAAAAACAATGTTACTGTACATAGGCCAGCGGTCATTGTTAATCAGTCAGTTACTAAAGAACAAAGGCTTAGTCCTGTGGAACATAATAGTGTTTCTCCCACCAACAAATGTGATACTCCCAGATCTAAATCTAGTTCACCACTTACACCGAAGGCTGCAAACTTTACTATTGAAAAACTCATAGGCACTTCGTCAACAGAGTCAGAAACTAAAAAAGATGAGTCGGTTCAGCCTGAAGACTTATCTACTTCTGAAAGTGCCGGACCTTCCGTTAATACTGAACCTATATTAACAAAACCCCTAAGTTGTCAACAGTATATGCTTCTCAGTAAAGATAAATATTTACAAAGTCATCACTTAACTTCACAGTCACCGATGGTTTATTCTCACATGAACTTGTTGGGTAACAAATTAATGCCTGCATATACTAATAACTTCGCATTTGCATGGCCACAAGTTCACACGCTGACTGGCATACCCGATTCTCTCAATTCCTCACATGGACACATTGTTCCATCATGGTTCAGCTTTCCATCTGTAACAAAATCTCTGTGGACAATACCACCATCTGAAGGAGTCTCCCCATGTGATGGAGACAGATGGAGGGAATAGTTGTTAAATCTCAAAGTACCTTTAGCTCTCTTTCATGTGTTACGAAATTTACATATTGACTGTCTCGATGTTACATTGTATATTCTAGATGTAAGATAATGTGTTCTAGTGGTATTCTGTTTAAAATTTTCCCACTCTAATCTTATGTAAATCTTACTGGTCTCCTCCCACTGATATATTGCAAAATAATTCTCATTTTATTGCAATAATGTATGTATACTATAAAACAACATCTTAAAAGTTTTACAAAAGCTTTACTACCAAGAATTTAAAACAGGTGAAAAAAGGAATGTACAGTATGTTTTCATGCAAAAAAATAATTAATGACTAGCTTTGTATAAACAAACAAACAAACAAACAAACAAAAAATTAAAATTAAGTACTTCCATTTTAATGTAAAAATTGTATTTTTTAAAATTTAGTTTTATTTCTAGAAATCGGTATTTTAGAAGCTGCGAATTACAAATTAATATTTATGAGAATATTTTATTAGAAAACTACAACAGAATAATTGAAGTAACTTTACTGTTATAAAACCAGGGGTTTTCACAGGGAGGGGGGGGGGGGGTAACAGTTATAGTGGAGTAGGACCTTAAGCTGAAGGAAACTCCATTAGGGCTCTTCGCATTAAGTACATGCATGTATGAAGTCTATAAATATCATATGTACAATGAAAATAATAAAACTTTGTAAAAAATCACCATAAAATTAAAACAAAACACAGGACGCGTTTCGAGCTGAAAACATAACAGCTCGTCATCAGCTAAGCATACACGTGTCCGATCGTTTTCGGACACGTGTATGCTTAGCTGATGACGAGCTGTTATGTTTTCAGCTCGAAACGCGTCCTGTGTTTTGTTTTAATTTTATGGTGATTTTTTACAAAGTTTTATTATTTTCATTGCTTCATATCGCCAGTTTTCGGTGCTGTTTCGCCATATGTACACAGCATGACAATTTCTGTGGACGCCTCTGTTAGAAAGCATTTTTATATATTCTTTTTTAGTTCGAAAGTTTTAAAAGTATTCATACCAGATAGCTAACTTTATGTGCGCGCAAGATTTTTATTCTACCACTTTATGAAATACCTTGAAATTTTATGCGGCATAAGTGTTACATTTTCCTATAGACTGAATCGAAAATATTTTGCATAAAAAATATTTTATATTAAACATTCAAAATTAATTTAAAAAAAATTGAATATTAGTATAAATACTTAGGCATTTTTAAGATTAACATTTTTATTTTCTAAAATATATCTAATTATTTTGGTTTATACAATAAATACCGTATATATTCGCGTATAAGTCGAGGAATTTCTGACAATTTTCGGTGAGCAAATTTGGGGGGTCGACTTATACGTCAGTCAGTTAAAAAAGCAAAAAGAAAAACTTCGAATACTGCAAAATTATGTCTTTATATGTGTATGAATAAAAAAATAATATATACAATATACAAATAATAATAATTTATCATTAAAAAAATTTTTAATGATATGTTTTTGTTTACTTACTACCTTTTTGCATTGGCAAGTGAAATGTTTAGTTTGATTTTGTGCAAAATTGAAGTAAAAAGTTTGGGGGTCGACTTATAGGCGGGTTTTCTATTTTTTCCAGAAATTGCATTCGAAAGTTAGGGGGTCGACTTATACGCGAGTATATACGGTAATTATTATATTTATAAATTATGAAAATTTCAGATCCTTTCATTTATTGACTGTGAATCTATCTAGCGCGCATTTGTGTTCAAAGATATAAACGTTTAAAATTTTTGAATTAAAAGGAAACTTAACGTAAATGCGTCTTTGCTTCACATTATCTAAACATAAAAGTGCATAAACATGAATTTATTATAAAAATTTTCAGATTTAAAATGGCTTTTATTTAATATAAAAAACGCAAATACGATTGTTATCCCTTTTGCGAGAAGCATAATTTATGGATTTTTAATCTTTTATCACAGGTATTATTATATAGAAGCGTTTGTGCTATTTAATCACAAATATTTTCCAGTTTAAAAAAGAAAAATTTACATATTTAAAAATTAGTTGTAGGCTATACATCACATACACTTGACGCTTGTTGCGAAGATTAACGAAAATTATCCCTTTAAAACTCATTTCGTGAAAATCAACTTATGGTTAAAGAAACATACAAAATATTTCTATAGTATAAATGTATATTACGTTTCATTAAGTATTTTTGTTATAGTACTCTTTTCTTATAAAAGTATGTCTTTAGTAATAAACAAGATTTACTTAGAAAATAATTAGGTTTTTGAAGTTGTTTTAATGAAGCTCATCGTTACATTAGTTTTAAAATCAAAGTTTTAGTTTAATTTTATATTTCTCACGCAAATTTATATTTCAAAATTTCGCATGTGAAATATTTCCAAGCTGTAAATTGAAAATATGCATAATTATTTCTGCTGTAGCATTTTTTATCTTTTGAAAAGTTGTGTTTTAAGTAGTAACCTAGATTTACTTAGCAGGTAAACATCTTTTTGAAATTTTAAATAAAGCTATCACTGTATTAATAAATTTTATGGTGAGTACTTTGTTTAATTTAGTGCTGCACAACCTTTTTGCCAGAAAATTGTTTGCCACTACTAAAAATGTAAAAGTAACATTTGAATTATTTAATAGCAAATTTAATGTCAGTTAATTAGGAAATTTTTTCACGATAAAAATACTGGTAAGGTGGTGACCTGCGGGCCACAGGTTGTGCACCCCCAGTTTAATTAAAGTTTATTTGATGTCCATCAACGTTACATGAATTTATAGTTCAGATGTTTGTGTATAAAATATTTTGATGTCACAAACGATTTCATATGTATTAATTATATTTGTCATAGCGCTTTCTATTTCCGAAAAATTACATTTCCAATAATAGTCAAGATTTACTTAGAAGACAAAAATATTTTCTGGAGTTTTCATCATCTCATCACTATATTTATAATTTTTTATCCATGAACACTTTAATTTAATTTCACTTTACTTTATAATACCAAACTTAATGTGAATCTGTAATTTAAAAATAATGTGCAAAATATTTTGATATTATAAATTGAGATTACAGTATATTTTTTTTCTTAAATAATAAAAAAAAAACATGTTTTCAATTTTAATCAATATTTACATGGAAGATAAAAGTATTTTTTGAAATTTTACAGTAGAGTTCATCTAATTATTTATAAATTTTTTCCATGATCAGTTTGATTTTATTTTCTTCTATATCCTGAAAGATTATAGTTCAAAGCTTCATGTGCGAAATATTTTGAAGTAATTAATTGGGATTACATACTTACAGCAGTATATTATTTCCTTAAAAAATGCTTTTAATAATAATCAAGATTTACGAAGAAGGTAAACACGTTTTCAGAAGTTTTTCAATGAAGCTCATCACTATATTTATAATTTTTTTTTACTCTGAAAACTTTGATTTAGTTTCACTTTATATTCCCAAACATAATATGAATTTGTAATTTAAAAATTATGTGCAAAATATTTTGATGCTTAAGTTGAGATTACATTTTCGTCAAAGTATATTTTTTTCTGAAAAAAAAATAATAATATGTTTTCAATATTAATCACGATTTACATGGAAAATAAAAGTATTTTTTGAAGTTTTGCATTGAAGTTCATCTATATTTATAATTTTTTGCCATGAGCAGTTTGATTTTATTTTTCGCTTATATCCTCAAATATTATATAAAATTATTGTTAAAACTTCATGTGCGAAATATTTCGATGTAATTAATTGAGATTTACCGCAGTATATTTTTTTCTCAAAAAATGTTTTTAATGATAATGAATATTTACGTAGAAGATAAACATGTTTTCAGAAGTTTTTCAACGAAGCTCATCACTGTATTGATAATTTTTTACCCTGAACACTTTAATTTAATTTAACTTAACTTTATATTCCCAAACATAATGTGAATTTAATGTGTAAAATACTTTGCCGCTATAAATTGAAATTACAAATTCGCCGCAGTATATTTTTTTCTGAAAAAAAAAAAAAAAAAAAAAAAATGTTCTCAATATTAAACAAAATTTATATGGAAGATAAAAGGTTTTTTTTTTTTTTTTTTTTTTTTTGAGTTTTACAATGTAGCTCATCACTGTATTTATATTTTTTTACCATGAGCAATTTTATTTTATTTTACTCTATATCTTCAAATATTATGTGAAATTATAGCTCAAAACTTCATGTTCCAAATATTTTGATGTAATAAATTGAAATTGCTTATTTACTTCAGTATATTCTTTTATCAAAAAATGTATTTAATTATAATCAATATTTATGTAGAAGATAAACATGTTTTCAAAAGTTTTTCACCGATAGTCATCGCTGTATTAATTTTAACATTAATTCTTTAATTTTATTTTAACTTGATGCTCACAAATATCACACGTATTTATAATTCAGAAGTTCGTATATGGAAAATTTTGACTTTAACAGATCAATAACATGTTATGCATTGTTGTACGTTATTTATTTTTGCTACAGCATTTTCCCTTGTGAAACAATAACCAATATTTACTTTGCAAATTTTCATCATTTTTCAGTGTTTCATTACGTTCATTATACAATGCAAGCATTTTACATTGTTTTTTGTACAGTATCAGTGCAATACTTTTTTGTTACTTAAAAACTCTGTGCTGTTTTTGTTTTTGTTCTAATAAATGTAAATGAAAAATGTATAAAATAGTCTTTTATTTCTTTTTATGAATATGGTTTGTTTACGCAGGGAGTTGACGGGTGATGCGCAATACTTTAATTTGTTGAAATATTCAAATAATAACAGAATGCTGAAAACATACAAACTTATATTTAATTCCTTGAAGACATCTTACAACTAGTTTTTTTAAACATACTAAAGTTAACACTTAAGAGGTCTCAGGACTCTTAAAGCTTAAATTTTTTCGAAATTTTAATTTTTTTTAGATATTAAACTCCTATTTTTCTGAACAATTTTATATAATTGTTTGCTTGAAATTCCGATTAGAATAGAAATAATGGCTTTTAGAATTATACATTCTCACTTACCTATGTGTAAACGCCACTACAATAGCTACATCCATTCATAAATTAAAAGGCTGCCTAATATAGTTAAACGCTTTCTACCCTGTAGATTCCTAATTGGTTAGAAAAACGATATGATCCAGTTTTATGAACAAAAGCAGTATGAATTAAATATGCTTTTATTTAAAATATATAATTGTTTAGAAATTGGCATACGCTTAACTTACAAAAATTTCATGACATATGCTTTAATTAAATGTTGGCACATTTTTATATTAAAAGCGGACTTGTAGAAAAAACAAAGGTGATTAGCAACAGTAGATAACTCGAACAGAAAAACCAGCAAATAAAAACATGTACAAGAAAACAAAAACTCTTTATTAAGGAAAGGAAGTTTCCTTAACACATAATGTAATACTCCCTTTATTACTCATTGTATATAAAACGTTTTGAATTAGAAGATAAAATATAGGTATTAGCAAATATAAACAATATTATTGCATATGACTCCAAAGACATACTCAATAACATTATTTTAGCAGATTTGCATGCAATTATTAATGCATTATTCATAGAAAACTACACATCTTTAGATTCACCTGATAATGCTAACTTTGATTTTTCAAATCTTTAATTAATTATTTTTTTGGGGTTCCTTACTTAAAAAGTAAAAACGGAACCATTATAAGATCACTCTTGTGTCTGTCCGTCCGTCTGTCTGTCACAGCCATTTTACTCGTAAACTATGGAACGTGGAAAGTTCAAATTCGGGGAAGTAATAAAGACCATTGACCCACATATTTTCAGATTAATAAACATCCATAAATATCTTTAGTAAAAAAATAGAAGGGCTAAGTATGCTACTTGAAAAAAAAAAATCTTTTCTTCGCATATCATGTGGGATATCCTGTGAAAGCTTTTGTAACGCTGAACTCAAAAATACATTCGTTTTAATTTTAGGTATTATATTTTCAAAGACATTGTTGAAAATGTAGCGCAAAAATATGTCTTCCCCCCCCCCCCCCATCTAATTCCGAATCTACTGAAACTAAAATTATGAAAAAATTAGAGATAGTAGACATTAATATAAACCTTGCCGGAAAATTATAGCGATTACCCTAGGTCACATAGTTTTTAAGTAATTAGCATTTTTCTGTTATACACAAATTTCGATTTACGGGCATTCAGAAAAATTGTTGAGCATCGCTGAATATACCTATCGATGCAGAAGAATAAAAGCATTGTTGATAATAATTTTCGAAAAAATCATCGGTAATTAGCCGAGATATTAACCTTTAAAGGTACGGTCAGTTTGGACATACACAAGGACAGGGGCGGCGTACTCTATGCCTAGTTAACAACTTTTAATGATATATATGTGTAATGTAATGTCCAGTAACAGTATAAAAGCAATAAAAGTAAAATTGTTAAAAACATACTAATTTAAGGAGTCTCGGGACTCTAAAAAGTAGAAAAAATGAAAAAAAAGACCATTTTCAACATTTAATGTCTTAAAATGTATATGATTTTAAAACACAATTTTATTTGGGATGAAAGATATAAGTACGTTCTTTCGTTTCATGTATTTAAAAAATTGCAAGATACAGAATTAGTATTTATAGGGGGCTCGAAACTGTTAGACATTTGTAGAACAAAAAATTGGCATAACAGTTTACGCGCAGGATTACAAAATAAATACTGCAACTAGAATGAAAATTTTGGTGCTTACTTATACTTCAGACTGTAATAATTTCCCTGAACTTAAATAAATTTGTATTTAAAGCATTTTTATATTTTTAATGCAATGTTGCATTTAGCTAATACAAATTTTGAAAATTTCAACAGTAAAATCACCTAAAAAAATATTTTTTTGAACAATAAAAAGGAAATTTTAGGTTCAGTTTATACAGAATAACATGAAATATATGTTTTGAAAATTTCATGAAAAAATATTCCGAAGTTTTTGAGGTATCCTGCGCGTTATGCCCCAAAAACGCCATTTGGAAAATAATGACTTTAAAGTTTCGGAAACGCCGCTTCAGCTATTGAGCGGGTATAATTCTAAAAGCCAAAATTTTTGTTCTAATGGGAATTTCAAGGAAACAATTATATCAAAATATTCAGAAAAGATAGGAGTTTAACATCTAAAAAAATTAAAATTTCTTAAATTTTGAAGAGTCCTGCGACCATTTAATCCTTTCCGGCACGGAGTAATTCTATTTATAAACTTATGAAATAATGAACGAACACCTGAATTTATAAACGAATTTATTAGAAAATGCAAACTTGCTTATTTCCACGTACATGGTAAAAGGAAAATTTTAATTAAATATTCTTGAAGCCGATTGTCTGTTTTGGAATTAAAATTGGGTGTCAGTTTTTTAAGGGCATCGCCCTCGAAAGATTTAATTAGAATGAATCGCATAAATAATGTGGGATTCGCGATAGTTTGCATTTATTGTATCTCTCAATACGTCTCGAGTAACTTTAAAAGTTAATTAAACACCTATCTGGAAAAACGCGGCACTGACCAAGGCGACGTTGCAACTTTGAGACCTCAATTCGAAGCGCGCTTAGTACAATGCCAAATTTAAACATTGAACAAAGGTTTTGTTTTAGCTACACTGTAGAAATAAAGGTTATTACTACGCTGAATTTAGTTTTATGAAATGTTAAATGAAGTTTAACTATGAACTGCCTTTATTGTCAGTACCGAATTAAGTTCATCATAAACAGATTAGGATAATATTAAAAAAAGAGTTATACGAATAGCTATATTTGATATTATTTAGGTTGCATATCTCTTTGAACTTTCATGGTATACCCATTTACACTTTTCTAATATATACAGTTTTACCCAACCCTACGTTGTATAGTTTTTTTTACGAAGTCTTAGTATTCTTTTAGCAATGTTTTTTTTTTTTTTTCCCATAATACAATTACAAAATCATATATTTATTCTACGAAACCCTCTGTACGCGAGTAATGCTCGCACTTGACTGTTTATTAGATCATAACTATATTTTCCAAAATAATGCTATTTTTTCTGCATCAAGGACGTAAGGTGCCACAGGTTGTAGCTTATTATCTGACTTATATTTTTATTTCTATGAAAGAAATTTCATCAACAATATTTTATTCAACAGATATATTGATGATATAGTGTATTTTCTCTCATAGTGATAATCAAGTCATGTCTTTTCTTGTAGCTGATCCCCATAATCTAGAAATTAGTACTATTAATTTAACTAATTCTGCTGTTAATTTTATGCATGCTAATATTTCCATTCAACCTAATAAAACTTTACCATTCAATATTTATGACAAAAGAAATGATAATTCATTTAATGTAATTAATTTCACTAACTTTAATTCGTATCTACAATTTTCTGCTTACAGAAATATTCTTCTAAATCCCCGTTATCGTATTTAAGGTTTATGTTCCTCCCATGAAATAAAGAAAATTTAATAAATTTAAAACAAACAGCGCTGCTGTATAATTATACTCTTTCTTTTATTTCAATAATAGTTAATTCGTCTGACGTTGTCCGGACTTGCGACAATAACCTTAAATATACCTAAAATCTGTGATGGATGAGTCTATATTTTTAAACGAAAATTTATCCAAACGAACCTAGTTGGGGGTTCCAACTCCTTCGTCAGCGTACACCCTCGAATTTGTATGATGTTATATTATTAAAGGAAAATTTCTCCAAACGAACATAGAGTTGCGGGCCTCACTGCCTTCGGAAGTGTATACGGGAAGTGTATACGGGGATTTATATATTTTTATATCTTTAAACAAATTTTGTATGTATTAAAAAATGGAAATGTTTCCAAATAAAGTAAGAGGCCCGAATACAGTGTTTGCCGATTTAATTTTTGAAATTTAGATACATTATACTTTCAATTCTAACCTATAGTCCCCGAGGAAACCTAAATCAAACCCCATCGCCCCCCCCCCCCACACACACATACACATCTCTTTTAAGACATAAAATAATATCTCCCATTCCCCATCAGAAAATTTCCAAGACACAATTATCTTCAAACCTGAAATGAAAATCAAATCGAAAGTAAATAGAAGCACTATTAGATTAATTTTTTAACACATATTCAATTGATAAATAAATCATATGAGTCGTAAATTTCCAAGTGGGTGAAAAATATCCGGGACCATTATGGTTAGCTGAATGAATTATGTCCTCCAGATTCGTCCGGGATGGCTCAATTGGCAGAACATTGGTGGCTTCAGCCAAGAAGTCTCTTGTTCGAATCCTGATCGGGACATTTTTCACCCACTTGAAAATTTACAACTCATAAAAAGTAGGAGCGTTTTGATTGCAAGTAATTCTGTGAAATCACGGAGAGAAAATAATTCGGGGAAGGACCCGAAAATATTTTTTTTGAAATAGTAAATATTAATATTTTTTAACAAAGACGTCGTTAGAAAAGAAAAGGTTACATATACAAATGAATATTTTTTCTTTTAGTATTTCGATCAGGAAAATGCATGCGAGTTTTTATATATTGCAGAAGAAACGGAAAACGCAAAAACGGTATCCGGAAAATGATTTTTTAAAGGATTCTTAATATATATTTTTTAAACAAGTAACACCGATGGAATTGGAAAGGTACCCCCAATAAAGAAGTTTTTTTCCTTTCTCCTTTTTTTTTTCGTTCAGAACAGGCAGATGCGAAAAAACAAACATGAAATAGGCCTTTGGAAAATCTTTTTTGAAAGGATAAATAGGAAATTATTTTAAAAACGGAAAACACCGTTAGAGCCAGAAGAGTACGATGATCAAGTCAATATTTTTTTATTTTTCGTATTTTGATATGTTGAGCCGATGCGGACTTGTAAAAATACTTTATAAAACTGAACCTTTTCCCCACTTCCTTGACTTTAGGAAAACCGGGAAATTTCCGAAATTGTCACGATCGGTGTCAAGGGGCTAGTTCACGGTGTCCATCATGTTTTTTAATTAATATCTTGGTTATTTAACAAAAAATTAAAAAGAAGAACCTCAAGTGCATTCGGACGTGCCTTAGATTATCCTCATTCAAATTCTAAGATCTTTAAATGAGGTAGATTCAACTAGCCACCGCAGACTAGAGGTCTGCATGGGCCCGTACCCGGCGGAATGAAGGCGAACTTTCAAACGAGCCGGGCCGGCAGAATTAGGATAATTTTTTCAACAGGCCGAGCCGACAGACAAAATAAACGGGCCGGGCCGGCAAAAAAATTGAACGGGCCTGCAGGGCCGGGCCGACAAAAAAATTAATTGGGCTATCGGCCCGATATAAGAATTCAAGCGGAGCAGATAAAATACGAGTCATTTTCAATGAATATGATTTCTCGAGAAGTCTAAATGTGCGTCACGAGAACAACATCAATACAGAAATGTAACATGTCCATCGTAGATATTGGCATCGTACAGTTACAAGATATCTGATTCTGAGTTTAATTTTTTTTTCAGCAGATTCGTGCCGGGACGGAACTGGTCTTAATCGATCTCATGATCTGTAGGACAGGCTTATGTTTTGTAAAAGTATTCATAGTGATAATGAACTTCTGTTAACAGTATCTTTGGAAATATACCTTAAGGTGGTTCTCATATTCACTGCTCAACAATGAGAAACTTTCAGACTCATTTTTAACTATAAAGGCATAAAATTGACAGGCCTGACTATTGAAGGCATTTGGAAACGAATAGCTTTCTCCATATTTGATAAATTACTTACAGAGATTCTTGTCACGTGACTGTACATTTTTCTCCTTTCCTGTGCTATCGCTTCCGGAAATTCGATTCAAAACGCTAACTTTGGCAGTATTTTCAGAAAGAGATGTTGCTTTTATCTATAAGAAAAACGGCATTTACATAGTTTCTGAATAAGAATACCTGCCTATCTTACGTTTCCGAAAAGAAATGAATTCATAAATGTGTCGAAATATAGCTCCTTTGGATTTGAGAAAAACCTTAAAAATGAGAGAAATATTTTCACAAATCTACCTTTTATTATACAGCTTCAAAAATTATCATGTTTTTAATTATTTATTCTGAACTACATTAATCTTTTAATGAGTCTTTATTTGAATTTTAAAATGTCTGTAGAGACGATGACAAAACACTGTAAGTAATCGTTAATGTTTACTATTGTGTGTTTTCTGTTTTGCGAACACATAGTAATCTAAAATATACAGTAAAATGTTCCCATAAATACGTGTGTAGCATGAAAAGAATCTTAATTGTATGTTGAGAAAAAACGTTTTTTTTTTGTAGAAATAAAGGCGGGTCGAGTCTGTTTTCACTGATATTTCTATGGGCCGATCCGAGAACTGTAAAAATGCAAACGGGCCGGGCCAAGAACGTCCGGGCCTGGAAACTCCCGTGCAGACCTCTATCGCAAACACACAGACAATCATCTTACTTTTATTAGTATAGATGGATAAAACATTAAATATTCACTTGCATTTACGAATATAGGCATTTATTATGTATTAAAAATTATAAAATCTGAAAAAATACCAAGGCGAGGATTGCTGAAAAAATTATAAAAATGTATAAGAAACTAGAAGAAAATAAATATGAAATAGAAATGTCACTATACGGAGGTTCGGGGTCGAGATATTAGAAAAGTTTAAAACATTTATATCCAGTAAAACCTCGGTTATCCGAAAAGCATGGGACCAAAGGATTTTCGGTTAACCGGGGTTCCATAGGAATTTTCGGATAACCGAAGTTTCATAGGAATTTCCGAATAACCGGGAGGCTTATGTCGAAAACCTGTTTGATGAAAAGATGTGATCGATATGTTGAAGTACAAGAAAATGCAACAGCATCAGATGTATTGTCATTTAAAAGGTGGCGTGATAAGCTGCATTGAAATAACGATGCAAAGTTAAAAAACAAAAGAAAATCGCAACATATCTCTCTATTCTAAAAAAAAAAAAGTAACTACCGCTGTCACCGCCGCCGGTTTTGAATTTTTTGTGACCGGAGGTCTTTCTTCCTTAATATTAAGAAAAATAATGCATACAAAAATATGAAAATCGGTAGTACTATACAGAAATGTTTGATAAACACGCTGATCAGACAGTTTTCAAATCGCAGAATTATTTAAAGAGATATTTAATGCTAAAGTTGGACAAAATCGTTCCACTAAAAAAGTTTTATAGGAGCAAAAACTATTCATGGAAATTTAATCATTTTTAGATCATTTTATACGTTTGAAGTTCCCGGTGTGCAGACGGTATTTCTTTTTTTAATTTGACTCATTTTTTGAGGTTTTATTTCTATTTTAAATTCAAATTTTCAGCATTTCTAGAGATATTTTTTACTTATTTTAGAAAGTGATATTAATTTAAATTGTTGCGAACTGTATAAACAGCGCAAACAATAATGTTTGCTTCAAAAAAAAAAAAAATATATATATATATATATGCGTGTAAATAAATTAAAAATTTATTTACACGTGACTATTATAAACAGAAAAAAACATTTGGAATTAGAATTAAATAATTATGTACAAAAAGCAGGAACTTATTAAAAATTACGTCATAAAAACTATATTTACACGTGAATTTTAAGAGAGAAAGAAAATTGTAAAATAATAAATTCATGAACATGCGTTAAAAGTGTTAAATAGGAGAAATTATGTCATATTTACGTCACATTACAGTTATTACATAAAATGAACACAGAATAATATTGCAAAACAGTTTAAATTTAGAAATTGCGCTAGACATTTATTTTATATTTTGAGAGGATACTTTTCAACTATTTTTGTTAGGAAAGCACAAATAATATTTCATTTCTAACAAAAGTATTTTCACGTGAATATTAAAAAGAGAATGACTAGTTTGGTCAAAATGACGTCAGATTAAAATTGATTAATTTAAAATGTCTTATTTATAAGAACTTTCTTTTCGCTTTGTTAAAAAATACTGGGAGACAAAGACTCTGTTTACTTAATTCCTTTTATATTAGCTTATTTTGAAATGTTTAACTTATTTTACTTAATCAAAGACGAAAACAGCGATTGTATCTTTGGTACTACTTAGTTATTCCGTCGACCAAAAATCTATCATTCGCCAAACTATAGTATTAAATGCCAATAATGGTTGATCGTAAATGTTACATTAACTGGACTTTAAGCAAGTTACACGTGTCTACGTCATCAAGTTATTTTTATTGCGACGTTTTATTTGTATTTTTATTAATGTTGCACTAATTTATTTGTTCTTTCGTTATTTAAAATAAAAATTATGTCAATTTGTATAATTTGGCGAGTGGTTTGGCGATTTATATAATTTGGCGAAATTGGTCGACGGGATAATCAAGTAGTACCGCAGCGGATGTGGCCTTAAAATTCCCCAATCAAAGAGAAATGAATAGAAATCCGTTTATAGGGAGATCGCCACTGTTTTTTAAATTATAATTCAATGTTTTTAAAGCCGATCAAATTAGCGTACTTTTAGAGTCTGCGGTGTCTGAACGGGGGTTGACGAGCGTAGCTCGTAGGGGGCAGAGCCCCCTAGTTTTGTAAAAATAAAATGAAGTGTCATACGTGTCTTATATAATAAAGTACCCGAAATTACGCAATGGACAAAATAAGTAAGTTGACTCTATTTATTTCATAAAGAATATGCTTTTTTAACACTATATTCTACCAGTGTCCAATAACACCTTTTAAAGTTTTGATTTTTACTTATTTTCCTTTTAATTTTAAAAGATAACATATATTAAAACAATTCTTCAATGTATTAAAAATGATTCGGAATTGTTTTGATCTAAAACTTACAAATAAAATAGTAATCATAAACCAAAATATATTAAAAGGTGTCATTTAACAACGGTAAAAATAGTGTTGGCAATAAAATTTTTTACATTTAAAAAGGACTTTGAGGAATTTTAAGGTCTTTCGGTTAAGATTCGGTTCGGATTTTCAGATAACCGAGATTCGGATAACCGGGGTTCTACTGTATTAAAAAAAATATTGAGGTTTTTGTATGCACCTACACTTTTACATATCATACATTATTCTACTCTGTAAAAAAAAAAAATACTGCCAGTTTTCCGGTAGGAATCGGAAAAATAGTTACCCTTATCGTACCGGAATAATTTCCGACCCAGTTCGGAATAAAATCCTTAAAAATAAGGAAATAGTCAGTAAAACGGTATTTTACGGATTTTATTCCGAGCTGGGGTGGAAATTATTCCGGTACGATAAGGGCAACTATTTTTCCAATTCCTACCGGAAAACTGGCATTATTTTTTTTACGGTGTACATTGTGACATCTTATTTTAGGCTATACTTGTATTCCCCTTTACTTAATATACCATTCATCAAATTTAATTAATATTAATTTGTCATCTACATTTATCCATTCACTGTAAGAAAAAATGGACTAAAAAGCAGAGATTCTACTGGCAATCGAGACGCCAGTACTATTTCCGTATTCTAACGGAAATTTTCCTCCATAAATTTCAGAAAAACGGAAAATTTTCTGTAATTTATGGGAGAAAATTTCCGTAAAAATAGGGATTTCTGGAATTTATATGGGGGGGGGGGGGGAATTTCGTTAAAATCCGAAAATAGTACTGGCGTCTCGATTGCCAGTAGAATCTCCATTGTTTAGTCCGTTTTTTTTTATAGCGTTCTATTAAATAATATATATATAGATAGATAGATAGATAGATATATGAGGACGTGAGTTTCAAAACTCGCCTTATTCAAAATTAAAAAAAAAAAAAAAACGAGTTTTCTCTATCAATCTATTTTGTTGGTGAACCTGCATTGAAAAAATTCTACAATTTACAAAAAAACTAGTTTTATCGTGCATTTATGGCATTGTTAATCTTGGTTTACAATGGAAACCAATGGACGCAAGCAATCAGATATTTTTCGCGACTTCCAAAATTTTGATTTCCTCGATAAGGCGAGTTTTGAAACTCCTATCCTCATATATATTTTCCTTTATTAACTTTAGTTTTTTTTACCTGATTTTTCTTATTTATTTTAAATAATTTTATTTCAATCTCGATATTTAGTAATATAATTTCATTTAGTGTTTTTCTCCCCCATTTGCTTCACATTCAGTTAATTGCAATGTAATTAATCATTCCAATCCTAGATGCTTTTTTCATCCTTTTTTTTCTTTCTCTCTCGGCTTACTGTGTATAGCAATTTCATGGTGCATGGTTGCTACAAGTTTAGATCCGTATGCATCTTTGTCAGTTTTTGCTGCTTCGTGAATTGTTTTAGTTTTTTCTATTTATGGTGAATTTTCATTCTTTTTTTATTTTATTTCAAACATTTCAGTATTTTTCGATATGTTAAAAGGAGCTTAATATAGTCATTTTTAGACTTTATGCTGATAATATTCTATGGTATAATATGTTTTTAATGTTAATTTGTCCTCTGACTTATTCTATAATATATATATATATATATATATATATTTGTATTTTCACCCTCCAGTGTTTAATTCTTTTTTCATTTATTTTTCCATTTCTTTTCATATGTGTGATTTTATTTTAACTATACACACACACATATATGTATATACATCGCGCAATCAAATGTATTTGCTAGGGCTCCTTTCGATTGTAAGAAAGACAAAGAAAGTAGCATCAGTACTTAACTCCAACAGAAAAATCAACAAATATCTCTTTAATTAAACATATTACACTACTGATTACTGAATCCTTCATTTTTTATAAAAGTAATATGTATAATGATCTTATTAAATACCGGGTGTTTCAAAAGTCCGGTACAAAAGCAAAACGCTATAAAAAAAAGAAAAAAAAAAGATCTATTGGTCGGAGAGACATACGGTTTGCAGATAAATATTCAGCATGGTACAAGATTTTATATGTCACCAACAAAAAAATTAGTTCAAAATCTCGACAATAGAAGGAGCTACTGCAGATAATTCCATGGAATGATTCCATATTGTTAGCACAACGCAAGATTTGGATATAAAAAGATGCATATGCAATATTCATTAATGTTTTTGTATCCATATCGTGCGTTGCGTGAGAAATATGGAATTATTCCATGAAATTACTTGCAGTAACGCCCTCTATTGCCGAGATTTTGAACTAATATTTTTGTTATTGTCATAAAAAATCCCGTACCATGCTGAATATATATCTGCAAACCGCATGTTTGTTCGACCCATAGATCATTTTTTATAGTGGTTTATTTTTACACCAAACTTTTGAAACCCCCTGTATATAATATATGTATGTTTAGAAATTTTAATAAGCTTAACTAATTCAAACGTTGAAACATATCCTTTTAGCAAGTGTTGACAAAAATGTTGTTAAAAATGTAAATAATTTTAACTTCCTACTTTGTTAGAAAAACTATATGATTAACAAATACTCCACATTTACATCCACAGAACAAGTAATAAAAATCATGCGTTAAGCATAGATTATGAAACACTTTCCAACACTTCCTGAATGCTTTAACGAAACGTCGTTATTTACGGAAATAAGGTACATAAGAGAACTAAGTAAACATTACTAATCACTAATCACTAATCATCCACTCGTGGACAGCCAACCTTTCGGTATAGGAGCTGATTAGTCCACGAGGGGAAAACACATATCTACTACCCCGCGGAGACTCCAGTACTTGCGAACAAGCCCGGAAGCTCCAGCAGGCTGGAAGACCCTGCTTAATGAAAATTACATGATTATTACAGGTAATTCACAATGGGTTGCACTATTGAGCAAACCCGAGAAATTTTACAGTTATAGTTGATGATGAATAGTTAAAATTATGTTATAAAATAAAGTTAATATAGGTACTTAATTACATCTCATTATTTAGTAATTTAACATTTAAAAAGTGAGTATTTACACTTAAAATTTAAGATAGGAGAATTTTTAAAGTAAACAATAAATAGTAGGATAATATGACAGAGCTTGATTAAAATGACAAAACAATCAAAATGATTACTATTAAACAATATGACAAAATGTAATGAAATAAAGTAAAATATTTAAACTAAGTGACTTGAAGTAAAAAGTTCATCGTACAGATGAGCGTTAAAAGTCTTTTTTTATAAATGAAAAATGTTTGTTTAAAATATTATAGTTGGCTCTTAACTTGGCATAATTTGTTGGATCAAATAGGGTTCTTTTAAGGTTGAAACGTACAGTTTTGTTTCTTTTAAAGTCAAAGGTATGTGTCATTAATGAACATTTTGAGAAAAGGTAATGGATCGGGTCTCCTATCCCCTTACCACATGGGAAGGATGGAGAGTCTCGTTTCCCTATTTTATTAATAAAGGCGGAAAAACTGCCGTGTCCACTAACATAACATGGAATAATATGACTTTTGCAGATAAAATCAGAATCCACTTTATTCAAGATTTTATAAGTAAATCGGTCTTTTTCAGATGAAGTCCAATAATGTTGCCAGTCTGACAACATTTTATCCTTGAGTGCTTTTTTGATCACAGAGACTGGAAAAACTAAACGGATGATTGGTGACGTGGTGGATGTTGTTGTTGATTTTGCTAAGGTGTCGGCTCTTTCATTACCTCTGGTTCCGACGTGTGCTTTGATCCATTTGATGTAGACTGTTTTATGTGGATAATCTAGTAATTTAGCATATATCTGATGAATAAGTTGATTACGGGGGAAGGCTAGATTAAGGGCATCTTTTGCTGAGTGGCTGTCCGTTAATAGAAGTAGTGAAGAGTAAGATGTTGTTAGAAACCAGTCTATTGCTTGGCATATAGCGTATAGTTCTGCTTGGTAGATCGAGTTTAAATTATGTAGTCGAAAAGAGTTTTCAAAGATAAAAGAGCTGTCTTTTTCAACCGTGAAGGCTGCAGCAGTGCCTGAGTCTGTGACGGAGCCGTCTGTGTAAATTGTTAAATCTTGATTTAGTTGGTTATTGTCCGAAAAGGTATCTTCTAAAATTTGCAAGTTGTTTAATTTGTAATATTCTGGGAAACTGTAGGAAGGAAGCTTGGTCATTAAATTATCTATGGTTAATGAGGTATCTTGGATGATGTAATTTCTGCGTCCTTTTAAAGTATTGTAGTAAGAGAGTTCTTTTGCCAAAATTATTTGAATAGGTAAGCAACCCGTTAGGACACACAGAGCGTCAGTTGAGATACTGCGATAGACTTTGATAATGCCGAGCAGTGCCATTCTTTGTATCGATTTTACCTTCCGGATACAATGGCAGTTTAGACGAGGGAACCAAATTACTGCTGCATATAGAAGTTGACGAAGGGTAACCGTATTATACCAAGTTTTCAAGATGGAGGGGTTTATTCCCTTATTAAAACTAGTATGTTGTGGCCATCACAAAACTTTCTTCTATATAAATCACGTCAATTAAATCATTTAAATAGTACAAGAAATAACAACGATTTAGCACCAATTCATATCAAAGTATATCTGAATTTGAAGTTGGATGAAAATTCGCGCATTAGTTCTTGAGATAGAGCTATAGCGGAAATTCTGAAAAAATGTAGCATAGCAGCGCCACCTGTTGTGCGATTTACACCAAAAATTAAACAGCACTAATTTATACATCAATTCATGCCAAGGACTAACTAAATCTGAAGTTTGATGAAAATCCGTGCAATAGTTCTTGAGATACAGCTCTTGTGGAAATCGTGAAAAATGCAGCACAGAAGCGCCACCTGTTGAGCGATTTATACTAAAAATTAAACAGCACTAATTTATACATCAATTCATGCCAAGGACTAACTAAATCTGAAGTTTGATGAAAATCCGTGCAATAGTTCTTGAGATACACCTCTTGTGGAAATCGTGAAAAATGCAGCACAGCAGCACCACCTGTTGGGCGATTTGCACCAAAGATTAAGCAGCACTAATTTATATCAGGGACTAACTGAATCTGAAGTTTGATGAAAATTCGTGCATTTTTTCTTGAGTTAGAGCTATTGCGATAATCATGAACAATGCAGCATACCAGCGCCACCTGTTGGGCGATTTTCACAAAAAAGTAATCAGCACCAAACTATATCCTGGACTAACTGAATCTGAAGTTTTATGAAAATCCGTGTAGTAGTTCTTGAGGTACAGCTATTGCAGAAATCATTAAAAATGCCGCATAGCAGCGCCACCTGTTGGGCGATTTTCACCAAAAACTAATCAGTTCCAGTTTATATCAAGGTCTAACTAAATATGAAGTTTTGTGAAATTTCGTCCATTAGTTCTTGAGATAGAGCGCCCACAAAATTTGTGTCACATACAGACAGACAGACGGACAGACAGACAGACAGACGGACAGACAGACAGACAGACTCACAAACAGACATTTTGTAAAAACATGTTTTTTGGAATCTCTGACTCATAAAACGTGTAAATCCGTCGAAAACTGGAATTCGAAAATTTTCATGAAACCAATACTTTCTTCTTGTAAAGATAGAAGAAAGTAAAAATGCATTTAGAAAACGCAGGAAGCATTTGAAAAACTGATTTCAGCAGTTACCGTCCATAGCCAATCATGTATTCCAATTGTTTCGAACAGCCCTGTATTTGATCTGTAAGTTGATATATATACTATACAATGGGAAAATTTAGTTTAGCAAAAAAAAAAAAAAAAAAAAAAAACGCATAACAGGTTGAAATTTCTCTTTCCTCAATTTATACTAATAGATCAAAACATACTTGTATACATTTGTACAGCCCTTTAGTTAACCTAGTAACTTTATTACACGTCACTAATTAGCTAAAGTTTAATTCAAAGTAAAACACTCTTAAAACTATTGAAATCACATTTCCAGAAATTATCATTTATAGACGGTTATGTATCCATTTCTTTGCGTGACCCTGTACATCCCATTATCTATGTTCTACAAACATTTGTTGGTAAACCAAATGCAGTTCCGTGTAAAAAGGCACAACTCATTTTAAAACCACCTTTAAGTAATTTGCAATCATACCCAGTAACCATTACGAATTATTTTGTGTAGCCCTGTATATGAATTACAGCATTTATACACACCATATACTATGCATAAATATAGTGAAACATAAAAGCACATAACATAATTAAAAATGCATTTCCAGCAATCATCGCTACTGTACAGTACTTCGAATAGAATATAGTATCTGAAATCTTTTGTATGGCCTTGTAAATGCTATGCACTGCCTATTATACATGAAATAAGTAAAAGTAAACCTCAGAGACGTATATGATTTTCATTATACATGAAATATTTTAACATAATTAAAATACGCTGCAAACAATTGCCTCCACCCCTATATCGTTATGTGACGGAATTCTTTTGTGTGGCCCTGTAAATGAATAATAACTATTCTTTGCACCGAATATTTTACAGAATGCATATTTTAGTGCATTTGATAAATGCATAGTAATTTTATTATATTTGAAAGCATGTAACATCATTAAAAATAATTTTAAATGATTTTTTTCCATAGGCCGTAATGTAACGGAAAACTTTTGACTGTCCCTGCAAATGAACTAAACATGCTAGAAACTTTATTTGAAATAGGGTTCGTGCTATGGTAGAGGTCACTAACATCCAAAAATTTCAGAACGATCCGAGTATATTTACGAGAGTTAGGGCGCGGACAGACGGCCAGACAAACCGAAGTCATAAACACTTTTCAACTTTGTTGGAAAGTGTTAAAAATCTTGAATAAATTACGTTTTCATTAAAAATGTATACAATTAAACCTGTTTAAACGGAATAGTATGAGACCGAATTCTGTTTTAGACAGGTTTCTGTTTTTAAGTATAATTGTATGATATTCCTTTTGTTGGAATTGTGAAAGTTTTCCATTTAACACAGGATTCCGTTATAGACAGATTCAATTTTATAAATTGTGCTGTAATTATTTAGAGATTGTCATACGGTCAATTTAATAAAGTGCCCTAATTCTTAAAATCTCCTCTTCGTAATCTCTGTTTATAGTACGAAAAACGAAGAAGTCACTATTTAACTCAAACAGAAAAATCAACAAATAAACACGTGTGAATACATATGTGTACGAGAAAAAAACTATCCTTATTAAGGAAAGGAAGTTTGCTTAAAACATAATGTAATACTCCGTTTTTAACGAGTCTCAACTTAAAAAAGACAACAGAGAAAATATGCAAAAGAAAACCAGAAATAAATTTCATCCTTCCGCCGGTCTCTTGTGTGGTCTAATGGTATTATATTTCAGTCGCATAGTATGTTATTAATAAAGAAACCCTTTTCTTTACTAAAATATTTTTAGAGAACTGATAACACAAAAGATGTCCGTACCCTTAATTTAAGGATACTTTAAGTGGCAGTTACGCATTAAAAGCCGATTTGGATGTTATATTGAAGGATTTATGTTACAGAATTTCCGAATTGCAGCAGTCTTTCTCCTTTTTCGCCCCCTGAAGAAGATGTCTGTTATTCAGTTTTACCTCTCGGTGTTTCTGCCGCCTGGTAATAAATATGTCTTTTACGTTTTCTAAGTTGAGAAAATAATTATTATAAGTGAAATGAAGAAGAAAGTTAGAATTTGCAGAATGTGCCGAAAAGTTTTCCCTTTTACCAACAAGTTTTTGAAATATCTCTAAGTTTTGTGCCGTCACACAGCAGAAATTTTTTGTGCTAAGTTCTAAGGAAATAGAGGACTATGGCATAATTTCGGTTGAAAAAAAAAATGTACTGCACTTTAATCTAATAGCGCATGATCTTTACATTTTGATTTCGAAGTTTGCTTTTAACCCATATTGGACCACACCGATTAAATATTTTTGAAAATTTTTAAAACTTCGATTACATCGTTAATATGGTGTAATTAAGTAGAAACTAGCAAAATTTTGAAAAAAAGTTTTTAATTTTTTAAGTAACTAGCTGTCCTATAAACAGGACATATTAGTAGGACACATAGTAAGCACATATAAAATGCATACATAAACTAATTTTATGAGCAAATATTTTACTTTACTTTAAAAATACCGTTTATGTTGTACAAAAATACTCTATGATTTCTCCAATAAAAAGATAATAATAACGGTAAAATTCTAGATTATAAGATCACAATTTTTAAAGGGTTTTTTATATAATAGATTTTTTTCAATTAAATTTTAAGTGGTTACTTGTTTTTTTTTGCTTAAATGTTATACTTTATGTCTTTTAAAGACGTCATAACAAAATGCATCCTGAAAATCCTTACCGATTTTATTTTTAAAAATGTTTTATTAGCTGTCTTATTTACAGGACAGCGGTCCAATATGGGTTAAACCAAATTTAGGTTTATTTGAGGGAATTTTTTAAAAAAAAGGGAAAATCGCTATTTTGTTTTCCTGGTGGTTTTCTTTCTCCATCCACATTCGGTACCAAAAATGTATGCAGATATTATTACGAATATGCATAGGTATTATTACGAGTATGTGTAGGTATTATTACGAATAAAGTTGTTCTATTATCGGTCGTGTAATTTAGTACTTTTTGCGGAAAATTAATCAGATTTAGATTGTAAGTAAAACCTTCGACTTTAGTAAAATATTTTTAGAGACCTCATAGCATCGCAAAAGATGTCCGTACCTTTAATTTAAAGACACTTTAAATAACAGTTGCGCATTAAAAGACGATTTGTCTATTACACTGATGGGTTTATGTTAAAAAATTTCTGGATTGTAGCAGTTTTCCTCCATTAACACCCCTGAAGAAAGTGCTTACCATGCTGTTTTACTTCTAAGCGTTTCTACCGCCGGGTAATAAATATGTCTATTGCATTATCTATGTTGAGAAAATAATTATTGTATGTGAAATGAAGAAAAAAAAACAGAATTTGTAAAATGCTCCGAAAATATTTCTTTTTTCTACTCACAGGTTTTTAAGTGTCTAAATTTCCTCCTATCACATAGAAGAAATGTCGATCTTAAGAATTAAGAAGAAGTGGCAATAATATATGAAGTAATCGAAAATGTGCTGAACTACAGTATGTATATTTTTAAAAAATTCTTTTTTTTAATACTTTAATATTCATACATTTTGTTTTTGATTTATTATTATAAAATCATACATCAAGAATATTTACTGAAACATTCAATATCAAAATTTACACCAGAAATAAAATTAAAGTAATTTAATTGTGTATTTTTGTGCTCGCTTATTTGATATCTTATGGCTTTTAAAATGCATTGTTGCCAGTTGGGTTGATTTTTTATTTATTCAGTTTACTTGATTGCTATAAAATAATAATATTCGACTTTTTTTTTATATATCTGTCATTATATAAGGTAAATAATTACAATTTCAAAAAAGTGGTAGCGAGTAACCAATATGAATAAAACGATCCCGCCCAGCAGGCAACAATATGTAGATGTTTATTATAAGCTTAATTGTTTTGAATTTAAAGGTCCATAATCATGATTTTATCTGCCCCCGCTTACTCTTGATAATATAAAATTTTCTTAATTTTTTCTAAAATGTTCTGATTGTTTTAATATAATTTAGAATCTATATTTAACGGCTTTAAGATTGTTTTTTGTTTGAATATTATTAAAATGTTTTATACAAGACCAGAAATAGGTTTATTTGGTAAATTCTAATAATTACAATTATAGCAATGTGACTTTTTTTTTCCAATATGAAGCGCACATAATGCAATTGTTAGATTTTACATATCTTAATATGTTAAAATAATGTAAAATATAGTTAAAACTGCAGTGATATTATAAGCTGTTCACGTGCGGAGGGGGAGTCAAATTGGTAAAAATGAAATGCATTAAAATTTCCTAAATAAATCTGCTTCTGATATTCTATAATGCATTTAAACAATCTTTTAACAAAAATCAATATTACTCGTAGAAAAAGTAAATATACATCCTACACTATATTAAAACTATAGAAAAAAGGAGAAAAATGTCCAAAATGAAAAGAATAACTAAATTTTTTCTTAAGATTCTCTTTATTTATCCTTAACAATTGTAAGCTTTCTTTCTGTGAAAAAGGAATTAAAACATATTTGAAACTACGATGATATTATAAGAGCAGACACGGGGGAAAAAAAGTGAAATTGATATAATTGAAATGCATTAAAATTTGTTAAATAAACCTGTTTCTGATCTTCTATAACACATTTTAACAATCTTTTACCAAAAATCAATATTAGCAGCAGTAAATATACGTTTTACCTAATATATTAAAACAAAGTAAGTGAAAAATAAAGTAAAAAGTATATTAAACTACAATGACATTATGAGTGCTTCGAATGGGGGGGGGGGGGGGGGAGAGATAGTCAAATTGATAAAATTGAAATACACTAAAATTTGCTAAATAAACCTATTTCTGATCTTCTATTACGCATTTAAAATATCTTTTCGCAAAAATCAATATTGGCAGCAGTAAATATACATCTTAAACTATATTAAAACAATCAGATCATTTTAGAAGAAAAAAAAATAAAGAATCACCAAATTCTTTTTTGTTATTGTATTTTCGTAACCTTTAACGATTGAAAGCTTTCTTCTGTGAAAAATAAAGTAAAACGTATGTTAAACTACAATGACGTTATGAGTGCTTCACATGGAAAATAAAAGTCAAATTGATAAAATTGAAATACACTAAAATTTGCTAAATAAACCTAACTCTGATCTTATATAACACATTTTAAAAATTTTTTACCAAAAATCTATATTGACAGCAGGAAATCTATATCCTAAACCATATTAAAGCAATCAGAACATTTTAGAAAAAAAGAAAAAAAAATGACCAAATGAAAAAAATCACTAAAGTATCTCTTGTTCTTTCTTTATCTTCATATTTGTGATCTTTCATTATCTTTAACAATTGTAAGCTTTCTTTCTATGAAAAATGAATTAAAGCATATTTGAAATTACGATTACATTATGAGCACTGGAAAACACGTGGGAAAAAAAACTCAAATTGATGCAATTGAAATGCTTTAAAATTTGTTAAGTAAACCTGTTTCTGATCTTCTTTAACACATTTTAACAATCTTAAAAAAAAAAAAAATCAGTATTAGAAGCAGTAAATATACATTCTAACCTATATTAAAACAATCAGATCATTTTAGAAAAAAAAAAGTGGAAAAGAATCACCAAATTATTTCTTCTGCTTCTTTTCACGTATCCATAATAATTGTAAGCTTTCTTCTGTGAAAAATAAAGTATAATGTATGATTACAATGACATTATGAGTGCTCCACATGGAGAAAAAAAGTCAAATTGATATAATTTAAAATGCACTAAAATTTGCTAATTACACCTGTTTCTGATCTTCTAAAATACATTTTTACAATCTTTTAACAAAAATCAGTATTAGAAGCAGTAAATATATGTCTTAAACTATTTTAAAAGAGTCAAAACATTTTAGAAAAAAAGAAGAAAAAAATACCAAATTAAAAGACTCACTAAATTTTGTCTTATAATTCTCTATTTTTATCGTTAACAATTTGTAAGCTTTCTTTCTCTGAAAAATCATGTAAAACATATTTGAAAGAACAATAATATTATAAGAGCTGGAAAATTCACGAAAAAAAAGTCAAAATGATATAATTGAAATGCATTAAAATTTGCTAAATAAACCTGTTTCTGATCTTCTAAAATACATTTTAACACTATTTTAACAAAAATCAGTACTAGAAGCAGTAAATATATGTCATGAACTATTTTAAAATAATCAAAACATTTTAGGGGAAAAAAAACAGGACCAAAGGAAAAGAATCACTAAATTCTTTCTTATGATTCTTTATTTATATCCTTAAAAATTGTAAGATTTATTTCTGTGAAAAATCAAGTAAAACATATTTAAAATAACAGTGATATTATGAGAGCTGGAAAATACACGGAAAAAAAGTCAAATAATAAATATCAAATTAGTCAAATAATAGTCAATATAAGTGAAAATATTGCTAAGTAAACCTGTTTCTGATCTTCTAACACTTAAATAATCTTTTAACAAAAATCAATATTAGAAGCAGTAAATATATGTCTTAAACTATTTTAAAAGAGTCAAAACATTTTAGAAAAAAAGAAGAAAAAAATACCAAATTAAAAGACTCACTAAATTTTGTCTTATAATTCTCTATTTTTATCGTTAACAATTTGTAAGCTTTCTTTCTCTGAAAAATCATGTAAAACATATTTGAAAGAACAATGATATTATAAGAGCTGGAAAATTCACGACAAAAAAGGTCAAAATGATATAATTGAAATGCATTAAAATTTGCTAAATAAACCTGTTTCTGATCTTCTAAAATACATTTTAACACTATTTTAACAAAAATCAGTACTAGAAGCAGTATATATATGTCATGAACTATTTTAAAATAATCAAAACATTTTAGGGGGAAAAAAACAGGACCAAAGGAAAAGAATCACTAAATTCTTTCTTATGATTCTTTATTTATATCCTTAAAAATTGTAAGATTTCTTTCTGTGAAAAATCAAGTAAAACATATTTAAAATAACAGTGATATTATGAGAGCTGGAAAATACACGGAAAAAAAGACAAATAATAAATATCATATTAGTCAAATAATAGTCAATATAAGTGAAAATTTTGCTAAGTAAACCTGTTTCTGATCTTCTAACACTTAAATAATCTTTTAACAAAAATCAATATTAGAAGCAGTAAATATACATCGTAAACTATATATATTAAAACAATCAGAACATTTTAGAAAAAAAAAGAAAGAAAAATGACCAAATGAAAAGAATCATCAAATTCTTTCTATGATTCTTTTTCCTTATCCTTAACAATTATACGTTTCCTTTCTGTGAAAAATTAAGTAAAATATGTTTAAAATTACAATGATATTGTGAGCGCTTCACATGGAAAAAAAAAAAAAAGGCCAAAAGCATGTAATAGAAATGTATTAAAATTTGCTAAATAAACCTGTTTCTGATCTTGTGTAACACATTTAAGGGAACGGTAGACGTTATTATTTTTTTTTCATCATAGTTATGAAATTTTGTGCAAATATAAATTTCACCATTAGTGTACAGAACACCGTAAAAGAAATTTTTAATCGTATTATAATTTTAAGATAAAAAAAAAATTAAATTTTAAAACGAAATTCTAAAAGGCGCCATGCGTCTTAATTTTCGAGATATTTCCTCGATTTTACATTTTAATCAAAACTCTATTACAAACAAATGCGTGTATCGATTTTTTAATCCCTTGAATAATTATTTTTTTAGATATTTTTCTCTGAATTCCACACCGATTTTCATCAAAATGTTGACTTTTAACAAGTTAAAAATCAAATTTCATTACTTTAATGAAGTTGTATTTTAAAATGCATACACATTTTCTTTGTAAGGAATATCAGGATTCTTCTTTATCAATTTCATGAATTTCGGTAAAAAATTAAGACGCATGGAGCATTTCAAAAATATAAAAACATCGAAAAATCAATTTTGAGAAAACAGATTTAAAGAATATTAAAGGGCCCAAAATTTGTTTGTGCATTAAAAAAAAAAAATAATAATAATAATAATAATAATAATAATAATAATAAACTTGTAACTTTCGAAAAATTATCGCATCTGCATGCGTTTTTTTGCAAATGACTCAGTGCAAATAGGAGAATGATAATACAATAGAGCGCCGATTATCCGAACAAGTCGAGACCGAACCTAGTTCGGATAAATGGACAGACAATTTAAGGGATATTTCTGACTATACTAAAACCTTCACACTTTATCCAGGCTTAGGACTGGCAGCACCAGTTAGTGCTAGCGTGTTTAAAAACTTTTTGCTTTAAACTTTTTTACTTTTTTATCATTTAAAATTTTCTTTTTCTCTTTTTATCATTTTCTGAACTAAAGAGATTATAATTTAAGCAAAAAAACATTCGATTGTTCCTTGCTTCAAAGAAGACGTTCTTTCCAATGCTGCCCTATCTCGAATTCTTTTTAAATACGTTAGTTGAATCGGATCAGAGTTCTTCGGCCGTTCGAGCCATTTCATAGCTGTTTCCAAACATTCAAAGACAGTGATGGATCAGGGTCATTTTCAGATCATTCGTTTTCAATTCTTCAATTTCTTTTTCATCTTAAATCTCATCCTCATTAAAAGAATTTGAGAAAAATAGGCTGTTCGGATAATTGTAAGTTCGGTCAATTGGAGTTCCGATAATCGGTGCTCTACTGTACAACTAAAAAGAAATTTGGATTTTAGTGTCTATTATTACTCAAATAAAGGTCCATCGTTCCTATAAACAATCTTTTAACAATAATCAATATTGGAAGCAGTATTTATACCTCTTATGCTACATTAAACAATCAGGACATTTTAGAAAAAATAAATTATGAAAAGAATTGACAAATTCTTTCTTATGATTCTCTTTCGTTATCCTTAACAATTGAAAGCTTTCTTTCGATAATATTCTGTAATAGATATTCTGTATATAGAAGTGAGCATTCTAATTTGCATTTTAAACCATCATCAATATCTGCAAAAAGAACAACAATATTAGTCCTCGTATTAGAGAACTCATTTTTTAAGATGGAATATTTTAATAAGTAAAATTTTAGGTAATACAAGATCATTATTGTCAGAGATTTTTTAGACATAAATACCAGTAATAAATTTTATTAAAACATATTTCTTAAACAGTGCTATTCGCATATTAAAAATATTTTGCACTGCTATGCTATAAGTGTTTAGAAATTTTAGAGTGTTTAGCTGTAATTTCCGCAACAGATGTTAAGTTCAGATTAAATGTTGCAACTATTAAATGGTTTTGTGAATATTGAAACAGTTTGGTTTGAATTTAATCCTTGTTTCGTTTACAATGATATGTAATTAGATAATTACGAGTCAATAAAAATTATAAGTTAATTATAAAAATAAGACTTATGAAAACGATACATGCTTTTGGCTATATATACGCAAATCGGCGACAAAATAAGTCACTAAAGATTTAAATAGCGAGAAATAATTTAAAGTTTGAATTAATAAAATGGTAAGTTTTGCTTATGACTATAAATATTGAAATGCTTTTTTTTACAAGAATTGTCTGTAGCCAGTAGCCATATTGTTACCGACAGCTATAATGCAAAATCAAACTCGCCAGAACTGGAAAATACAAGTCGGAAAATGTACATCAAACGTGGCAAATGAGGCGCGTTCGTACTATAACTAGTTTTATAAATATTCAGATCTTGGTGCAATAGCTATTGTACTCTTATGCAAAAAATGCATGAATACAAAATGTATTACGATTACATATATTAAATCCAGTAATACAGAAATAATAGGACTCCATCGTAAAAAAGACGTCATCACCATGGCAACCTAGAATCATTACCTATCATGGCATATCATTGAATTAATTATGTACGATAGGATTTAATAGAATGAAGAAAACTTTTATTAATATCTTTTTAAGTTTTGATTCAATTTTCGTAAAATGTGAAATAACTGGAGAAAATTCTGCAACGATTATGTATATTAAATTTCAAGCCGTTCGGTTTGGGTAGTTTTTATGTTGTTATACGCGGACAGACAGACGAACGGACCAGACGACGACTATAGGTGCCACGTATTTATATAATCAAAAACGCTTCATTATCTACAACATATTTCAATTTCATCAAAATCCATGATTTACATGTTCGACATATTTTGTTGACGTTCTTTTAAAAATAGCTGTAGGATTTTTTAAGTTTAAACTAATTTAACAACCCGTTTAATATTTAACACATTTATTGCCTATTTAATATCGTAAAATAAAATTGTCTATTTACTATTGCAAAAACTTGAAAAAGAATATCAATTTAAAATTTAAAAAAAAAATCTTAATAAGAATTAAAGTCTATTGTTGCACATTTTTACAAACTCATTAATCATTTAATTTTCAACGAAAACTCTTTAATTGACATTTAAACTATTTAATGTTGTAAAATAAAATTTTCTATTTAATATAGCAAAAACTGAAAAAAGAATATCAATTTAAATTAAAAAATTCTTAATAAGAATTAAAGTCTATTGTTACACATTTTTACAAACTCATTAATCATTTAATTTTCAACGAAAATTCTTTAATTGGCATTTAAATCGGGGAACAATGCAATTAATTATTCAACTAATTTTTAAAATACACACACACACACAAAAAAAAACATTATTTACGCAAAGTACTTCATCATAGATCCTTAATCGTTGTTATTAAATAAAAATTAACATATGCAGCCACTCTTTTCCACGACTTTTTTATATGTTTATCCTTTCTTGAGTGCCAGCAAATTATTCTTTACGCTTTTCAGATCAATCTGTAGTGTTATTTTCTAGTGCTCTATTAATAGAAGTCTATGTGTGTGGCAGAAAACGGAACTCCTGAGCGACGTGTTTGAAAATTTTCATCGTTGACAATCTTGATGAGTTCCGACGTGGATGAATGGAGAACCTTCACCAAAGAGCATCACCAATTCATCACGATGTCTCTGTTTATTCGAATCAGAATCTATAACAGAAATATTCTTCTCGTGATCTAGTCATTGCAATCCCCGCATAGTCTTTGGTAATGACAACATTCAGCCGTGGAGATCTGAAACAGAGTTTTTAGTGGAATCGGAGAGAGATTTTTATGAAACGGAGCCAGAAGAGGTTTCTTAACGGAGAAAGAGAAAATAAAATAGCTTTAAATATTGTAAACAAAGAGTAAAAGGTTGGAAGAAAGATGTCACATAACCAAGCAAACAAAAACTTTCTTATCTAATTAGTGAAAGCTGTCATTTATGCCAAAGAAAGTTACGGAAGAAATATATTACAATTCTTCTCTAGAACTTGAATTCTCAAGTTAACTAAAACAATGCAGCATAAAACATTTTCCAATGAGACTTTCCATACATCTGAAATAGCAATTTTGAAACAATCGCGAAGTATTTTTTAATAGTAATATCCTTCTCGCGATATAGTAATTGCAATCACGACGTGGTTTATGGTAACGACAACATTCAGCCGTGGAGACTTGAAACATAGTTTTTAGTGGAATCGGAGATAGATTTTTATGAAACGGAGCCAGAAGAGGTTTCTTAACGGAGAAAGAGAAAATAAAATAGCTTTAAGTATTGTAAACAAAGAGTAAAAGGTTGGAAGAAAGATGTCACATAACCAAGCAAACAAACAATTTCTTATCTAATTAGTGAAAGCTGTCATTTATGCCAAAGAAAGTTACAGAAGAAATAAATTAGAATTCAAGTTAACCAAAACAATGCAGAATAGAACATTTAAAATTAGACTATCCATACATCTGAAATAGCAATTTTGAAACAATCACAAAGCATTTTTTAGTAGAAATATTCTTCTACAGATATAGTCCTTGCAATCTCAGCATGGTTTAGGGTAACGACAACATTCAGACGCGAAGACCTATCTGAAGCAGAATTTTTAGTGGAATAGGAGAGCATGGGAGAGAGACTTTTATGAAAAGGAGACAGAAGAGGTTTCTTAAAGGAGAAAGAGAAAATAAAATAGCTTTAAATATTGTAAACAAAGAGTAAAAGGTTGGAAGAAAGGTGTCACATAACCAAGCAAACAAACAATTTCTTATCTAATTAGTGAAAGCTGTCATTTGTGCCAAAGAAAGTTACAGAAGAAATAAGTTAGAATTCAAGTTAACCAAAGCAATGCAGAATAGAACATTTAAAATGAGACTATTCATACATCTGAAATAGCAATTTTGAAACAATCACAAAGCATTTTTTAGTAGAAATATTCTTCTACAGATATAGTCCTTGCAATCTCGGCGTGGTTTAGGGTAACGACAACATTCAGACGCGAAGATCTATCTGAAGCAGAATTTTTAGTGGAATATGAGAGCATGGGAGAGAGACTTTTATGAAAAGGAGACAGAAGAGGTTTCTTAACGCAAAAAGAGAAAATAAAATAGCTTTAAATATTGTAAACAGAGAGTAAAAGGTTGGAGGAAAGATTTCTCTTAACCAAGCAAACAAAAATTTCTGATTTAATTAGTGAAAACTGCCATTTAAGACAAAGAAACTTACTGAAGAAATATGCTATAACTCAAGTTAACCAAAACAATGCAGTACAGCACATTTTCAAATGAGAATAATCACTTTCCATGCATCTGAAATAACAATTTTGGAACAATCACGAAGCATTTTTTAATAGAAACATTCTTCTCGAGATATAGTCCTTGCAATCACGGTGTGGTTTATGGTAAAGACAACATTCAGAACGTGAAGATCTGAGACAGAATTTTTGTGGAATCGGAGAGGATGGGAAAGAGATTTTTATGAAATGGAGCTAGAAGAGATTTCTTAAGGCTGTTCTGAACTGCTCTGCTCAACAAGCGCAAAACGTTCTGCCACATTTACAAATTCGTTTTTTAACGGAAAGGTATAAAATTGGAAAGCCTGACCATGTAAGCGATTGGAAATCGAACTATTTTTCCATTTTTTGATCAATAAATTACCTATTGAGTTATAAGCGATTTTGATCACGTGACACGGCATTTTTCTCCCTTTACTGACTGGATTTTCTTCTTTCATTCGGAAGCTCGGTTCAAAGTTCCCACTTTGACAGTATTTTTTGAAAGATCTATTCCGTTTACATGAAAACCGAAAAGATAGTTCGATGACATAGTTTCTGAATAACAACACCTTATAGTTTCATGCGTTTCCGTACAAAAAAAGAATTAAAACTTATGTCAGAAAGTTGACCCTTTGTATTTGAGAACAGCCTTAACGGAGAAAGAGAAAATAAAATAGCTTTAAATATTACTGTAAACAATGAGCAAGAGGTTGGAAGAAAGATGTCACATAAACAGACAAACAAACAATTTCTTATTTAATTATTTGGAAGCTGTCATTTATGCCAAAGAAAGTTACGAAAGAAATATATTAGAATTCAAGTTAATCAAAAAAATGCAGCATGGAACGTTTTCAAATGAGGTTTTCCATGCATCTGAAATACCAACTTTGCAGCAAGCACGAAGCATTTTACAACGGAATTGAAATATTCTTATCTAGGTATAGTCCTTGCAATCGCGTCGTAGTTTATGGGAATGAGAACTTGCAGCCGTGGAGATCTGAAACAGAGAAAGTTTCAAAATTGTAGTTACTCAGAAAAAGCTAAAAACATACATGTATTTCACATAAACAGGCAAACAGACAATGTCATAATGAATTAGTGAAAAATGTCATTTATGCCAAAGAAACTTAGGGAAAAAATATATTAGAATTGAAGTTAACCAAAACAATGCAACATGGAACGTTTTCAAATGAGGCTTTCCATAAGGTAAGCCGGGGTAACTGGACCAACGAGGTAACTGGACCATAGGCTATTTTATAAAAAAAAAAACCCGTTGATGTTAAAAACCTAAAACCGCTGAGTTTTAGCTTTTGTCAACATTGCACCCCCATCTCTACTTCTTAAAACAACGTTGTCAACTCTTTCATAACTCTGACTTTGCTGTGTTAGGTTGCCGAAAATTGAGGTTTCTTTTTTTAAAAACAACATCCATTTGGTTGAACTTCCTCGGCTTTTTATTAAAATATGGTAAGTACTTTTATCAAACAACCTTTTTATTTAAAGATTAGACACAGAAATACATTAATATTATTAGGTATCTATACATATTTACTTCATCTTTCAAATGTAAGGCGGGTGTTCCAGTTACCCCATAAATTTTTAAAGAATGGGGTAACTGGGACATATATCAGGGGTAACTGGACGATATGGGATACAGTTACCCCATCAGTTATAAATATCTTTTTGAGTTTATCTTACTACGGGAAATTAATTTCTCCATTATTTTTTTTTTCTTGCAATAAAAAAAATTACATAATACCTATTTAAAATTACATAATAAAAATTAATAAAAGCATGTTGGGAGTATCAAACCAAATTTCTTAAGTGTGATAGCCATAGCTCGAAATTTTACGATACAGATGAAGAGTCGTACGTAAGGTAAAGTGAGATTATTACAAAATTATCGAAACGAATAAAAAATAGTTCTATTTGATATAAAAGTATGGTTACATTCTCCACAGGTTTATTTGACATATCAAACTTTCATTGCGGTAAATAAAAAAGGGAATGAGATACTTAATTACTTACGTAGCCGTTTGTTCATAGATTTATCTTGTTATTTTTTTCCTTAAAATATCCATGTAACTTTTATACTTATTACCTATACTAAACTACATAAGTACTTACTTAATTTTTATGTTTTTTGTATAAATAAATCTAATATTTTCACTTTTAGTGTTTTTTTTAGACACATTGGCAGTAAAGGTTTCCCTTACAAAGCCCTTTAGTTGATATATAATGTGCATGATCAACCTGGTTTAAATTTTTTGTTTACACTTTTGTTTACACTTTTAGGTAGCTTTCATTACAAAAAGCTACCTATTGCAGCCGTTCGGAGGAAAGCGATTTCAAAAAATTTTGGTATATTTTCATCGATCATGACCCCCAGACCCCGAAACCACCCTCCGTTCAAAAGTTGATATATATATCTGACCTATGTCACACTGTAACTCCCGTAATTATGAACCGATTTCGATGTAATTCGGTGTGTACATAGTAAATACCAATGTCTCGACCGAGTTCGTTGGCCAGCTTCATCCGCCATTTTGTTTCAAAATGGCGGCCATTTAAATATTTTAAAAAATTTTTAAATTTGAAATGTGGTACCAAAGAATTGAAAATGGAAAAATATTTTTTTTCTTATGTATTTGACCTTTATACAAAGATTCCGGAGCAGTTTTTGTTTCGTCTATATCTTAAAAAATGGCTGAGTTATAGCATTTTGAATTTCTAGCGTGGCTGACATTTTGAAACGGGTTGAATTTTGTCGCGCGATAAAAGGCGTATTTATGAACCGATTTGGATGGAACTTCGTTTGTACATAGTACATACCAATGTCTCGACCGAGTTCGTTGGCCAGCTTCATCCGCCATCTTGTTTAAAAATGGCAGCCATTTAAATTTTTAAGAAACATTTTAATTTGAAATGTGGTACCAAAAAATTGAATGTTGAAAAAATATTTTTTTCTTATGTATTTGACCTTGATACAAAGATGCGGGAGCAGTTTTTGTTTCGTCTATATCTTAAAAAATGGCTGAGTTATAGCATTTTGAATTTCTAGCGTGGCTGACATTTTGAAACGTCAAGATATTTGTCACGTGATAACAGGCGTATTTATGAATCGATTTGAATGTACCTTGGTGTGTACATAGTACATACAAATATCTCGACCGAGTTCGTTGGCCAGCTTCATCCGCCATCTTGTTTCAAAATGGCGGCCATTTAAAAAAATTTTAAAAAATTAAAATTTAAAATGAGATGCCAAAAAAATTGGAAAATGAAAAAGATTTTTTTCGTATGTGTTTGCCCTTAATACAAAGATTCCGGAACAGTTTCTGTTTTGTCCATATTTAAAAAAATGGCTGAGTTATAGCATTTTGATTTTCTATTCTGGCTGACATTTTAAAACGACCTGATTTTTGTCACGCGATAACAAGAGTATTTATGAACCGATTTCGATGTTACTTGGTCTGTACATAGTACATACCAATGTCTCGACCGAGTTCGTTGGCCAGCTTCATTCGCCATCTTGTTTTAAAAGGGTTGCCATTTAAAAAAAATTAAATTTAAAATTTAAAATGAGGTGTTAAAAAATTGGAAAATGAAAAAGATTTTTTATGTGTTTGGCGTTGATACAAAGATTCCGGAGCAGATTTTGTTTCTGAAAATTTGTTCTTTTGTTTATATCATAAAAAATGGTTTGATTATAGCACTTTGAATTTCTAGTATGGCTAACATTTTGAAACGATCTTGTATTTGTCACGCGATAACACACCTATTCGCCTATTTCCATGTAAGAAGGCATGTGGATAGTATACATCAATATCTCAGCCAAATATAAGTTACTTTAAATAAAAGCAGCTTGGATAAAGCTGACTAATTTCACGAAATTCTCATTCATAATGATTTAGGATTGATAAAAATTAGTATTGAATCTCCTATATTCGGTTTTCACTAAATTGAGCTTCTTGTGTTTGAATAATATAAGTTGGCATTTTTAAAATAAGGAATTTGAAAGCTACCTCTTCCTCCCGGCACTGGCCGGAAGGACTTTTTCAAACAGGACTTGATACCCAATATTAAAAAAAAAACTCATGTGGAACGTAGAATCTTCTGGACCCATGAGGAAAGGAAGATGAAATATATATATTTAGATATTAAAATGTAATTTTGAACATTTATGTCTGATAGAGGGAACCTAACTGAACACATTTAGAAAAGTTCAGACTTTAATTCAAATGCTTCATTTAGCATTTCATTACTATTCATTTAGCCTTTTGAAGCTGAATTGTCAGAATCACCAGAGTCATATTGTAAAATCATGGCCCAGTTACCCTACATAACCTTACACCTAAAATAGCAAGTTTGAAACAATCACGAAGCCCTTTTGTAAATAGAATAGAAATAGTCTTTTCGAGGTATAATTCTTGCAGTTCGCGGTTTTTTTTATAGGAATGAGAACATGCAGCCGTGGAGATCTGAAGCAGGGTTTTCAATGAAATAGAAGAGAGGGAAATACATTTTTTTTAAAACGGAGGCAAAAGGGTTTTCTTAAAGAAAAAAGCAGTTTGACGTATAAAAAAAATATTTCAGCTTTTTTATTTGTAATAAAAAGTTACACAAGAGGAAAAAATGCCATTTTTAAGAAATAAAACATTTTACTTTTAGCGCGTTGTTGAAGTGTTTTAACAGCCATCTTTCAGAATTAATTAATTGAAAAATGCATAGAAAACTATTTCCCCCCGGTACATCATAATGTAATGGAATTCTTCTGTACGTACCTGTAAACGAACAATAATCGATATTTATTCTAGATTCCTGAGCAAGCAGCTCCCCCTTAGTCCCTCCCGAGTTATATTTGTCGCCTGAGAGCAACAGTAAGACATCTAGTGCAGCAGAGTCCCGATTATCCGAGTCCCGCTTAACCGACTTCATGCTTTAACCGAGTTATTCCTTCCGATGAACTGGTGGCTTCCATTATTATGAAACAGCCATTATAAATGAAGTGTTCGATTGAAAAAAAAACATTTAATACTTTGAGCAGAAAGAAGAGGCTACACCAGCAATTTTCATGACACTAATAGAATCACATAGCTGCCAATTTGGACGGTTTTGTTTCCTCTAAAATGAAATATAAACTTTTGCCCCATTTAATTGTTGACAATTGTTAGATTTCGGCGATTGAATTAGGCAAAATTTACTGGTAAGTTTTAGTGGTAAGAAAAAGTATTTGAAATTGGTAGCTATGCAGTAGCGTAATACTGCAGCAAAAGTGACATTTAACAAACAGAAAACTATCAAGGGCTTTTTAAAGTAAACAATTTCATTCCCCGTTTTTCTTAGAAGTAACAGAATGTACATCAAATAAATGTTACACTGTAGAAAAAGAAAACGGAGATTCTACTGGCAATTGAGACGCCAGTACTATTTCCGTACTTTAACGGAAAATTTCCCCCATAAAATACAGAAATCGGAAAATTTTCTGTAAAAATACGGATTTGGGGAATTTATGAGGGGAAAATTCCGTTAAAATACGGAAATAGTACTGGCGTCTCGATTGCCAGTAAAATCTTCGTTTTTTTTTTTTTTTTTTTTTTTTACAGTGTACTAGTATCATAAAAACGAATGAATTAAGTGGAAATTTATATTTCATCGTGTGAGTTGGTGACGATTTGTGTAAATCCGGTTTATGCGAGGCGAGTTTTTTTTCTTATCTGAGGTGAGCTTAGTCCAACTCGGATTATCGGTACTCTCTTTTAATAACAAAAAATGAGATGTCTGACTTACTGCTATGAGAAACTGTGTTTGTATCTTGTGGAACAACTTAAACACAAAGTTATGTTTAATACTATATCTCAAATGTGTGTTATCGAAATTCCCTACTGTTCCACTAGATGCAGACACAGTTTTTCATAGCAGTAAGTCAGACATCTCATTTTCGATTATTACTAGATGTCTTACTGTTGCTCTGAGGCGACGATATATAAATTTCTTTAAGAAGTTTGAAGCATTTTTAATATCATAAAAATGCATTGGAAACGATTTTTCTTCATAGACCATAATGTAGTTCTTTCGCATACACTATAAATGCTACGCACTTCATTTTCAATATCGTGCATAGTAAACACCAATAACATATAAAAAATTAAATGGCAATTCGAGTAAGATAAATGCACCTATAGTGGGCCACTAACTTTTTAAGTTTACAAACAAGCTGAAAATGCATTTCTTGAAAACGATTGAAAGAAATCTGATTGACAAACATCCTTACATGTTAACTTTCCATAAACTGTTTGGAATAATTATTTTTTTTCTTCTGCATGTACATTTTTTTATTTTATAGAGTGTCTTCAAAACAGATTTTTTGGCAAATTCTTAGCCATTTCATTAACAGATAAGTTTTTATTTAAAATATCGTTTCATTAATATTATGTTTTATTTTAAATTAAACTACCGTTGATGTACTCTATTACATTGTAAATAATTTGTTGGATAAGCCGAAAATTTAAAGATTTATGCATCAGAAATTTACTAGGTCCACTACTGGAGCACAGAGGAAGGTAGTATTTTTTATTTTTCATTTTTTCCGAAGAATATATTTTGAAACTTTGAATGTCTATTCTGATACATGTAGGTTAATAATACGAAGAAGTAGAAGAAGAAGAAGATTATATAGCTATTCTTTATAATAAATTTTGGCTTATGCTCATTACAAGACTCTTTCTTTCAGGGAAAAGTGGCAGAATTTTTTTTAAACGGATTTCATACAAGCAGGATAAAAAACATAACATTTTCACAACATTGTTTTAAAAAAAAGTCTATTTATATGTTCACTATTGAAAATGGAGTGTGTAGCATTAATAGTTAGTTTAAAGGAACAGTTCAAAGAATCTCATCACATTATGTTCAGTACAGTTCTGTAGAATATATGGTGCAAAGCATTTATGGTTGATTTACAGTGCCATACCAAATAATTCGGTTACATAATGGTCTATGGGAAGAAAAACAATTTGCAGCGAATCTTAGTGATGTCACTCTATTTCAAACGTAACAAAATGTACAAACATTCTTGTAGTGTACTACAAGATGTTTACTGTAGAATATGGCGTGCATATCAGTTATCGTCCATTTACAGGGACATACAAAAGATTTCGGTTACAGTGCTGTCTATGAGGGAATTTGTTGGATGAAAATTTGTTTTTAACTGTGGTTTAAAAAAAATTTCGTTTAAAATTTAAGTACATTTTTGTGTACTACATGGTGTGTAAGTTTTATCGGTCGTATACAGAGCTACACAAAATCGTAATTCGTAAGCATCGCTGTGTAAGAGCGCGTATTGATTGAGGGTGTTTTTAAAGTTTTTAATTATGCATTTCTCAGGGGCCGAACTATATATTTAGTATACTAAGACATGTTTGTAGAATATCTATATTTTAAAGGACAAAGGTATCTGTGCGTAAAACTGACGTCATTTTGCAAATGGCAACACTTAACGGTGAAATTTCGGTTTTGCAATTTCTGGCTACAGCAATTATTTAAACTTCTAAACGGCATACACTGTAAAAAAAAAAAAAAAAAAAAAAAAAAAGGGACTAAAAAACGGAGATTCTACTGGCAATCGAGACGGCAGTACTATTTCCGTATTTACGGAAATATTCCCCTATAAATTAAAGTAAATTTTCCGTTTTTCTGGAATTTACGGGTGAAATTTTCCGTTAAAATACGGAAATAGTACTGGCGTCTCGATTGCCAGTAGAATCTCCGTTTTTTAGTCCGTTTTTTTTTTTTTTTTTTTACAGTATACATTTTCAATTTTTACACTTCATTTCGTATTTGGGGGAAAATGTACTTTCAATTGCAATTTTTTTTTTTTTACTATTTTTCAATTTACTCATTTTATATAGCTTTTAAACTAATTTTTATGCATGATTTTATAAAAATCTATCGCCTCCGGAATCTGTTATAGAAGAATCAAGAATAATCTATATATTTAAAAGATAAGGCTATTTTTTTTTAGTCTTCAGCCCTGAGTTTTCTACTGAACAAATTTTGATAATTATTTTTTTAATGAAAGCTCTTCATTTGTAGATGTGCCCGTACTAGTTATTTTTTAATCTATTTCCATTTTTATATTTTATTTTTAATTTTAAAAGCTTTTTGTGAAATTTCTTTAAAATGTTGGTAATCGTATTACTTCCATTGTTGCAGAGAATAGAGAAAATGGAAATTGATTATTTTTATTTATTATATCCTTATTGATACTATTTTCTCATTATAATTAAAAATAACTTTAAAAATTTTGAACAGAAAATGACGTCATACTTTAAAACACACGCATTTTCCTTATAAAACTGTTACATTTCAATATTTTTTTGTTTTGTCGATACTGATGAGACGCTAAGGGAAATGCTTCATTGAAATGAGAGAAATATGAGAGAAAATGTCGTCATATTTAAAAGACAACTAACATTTTCTTTGATAAAACTAAATAATTTACCTCAAATCCGTCTAAAAAGGCTTAAATTTATGGAATTTCTACTCGCCGGTACTGAGATTAGAGCCTCAAGTGAAGAGTGCGAATGTTCATAAGCAAAAATTTTCAATAACTTGGAACAGTTGAAGTTTAAGGAAATAGTATTTTGGTAACTTTAGATTAAAGTAATATTTGTTTTAACAATCAGACTAACTAATGATCGATGGATTTTTTATTACAATTAATTTGGTAGGTTTATTGGGTCTCAGGACTCTTAAACAATTAACATTTTCGAAATTTTGATTTTTTTAGATGTTAAACTCCTATTATCTCTGAACATTTTTATATGTTTCCTTGAAATTCCTATTAGAACAGATGTTATGGTTTTTAGAATTATACCCCTTCAATAGCTGAAGCGGCGTTTCCGAAGCTTTGAAGTCAATTTTCGAAACGTATGTTTCATGTTAGTCTGCATAAACTGAACCTAAAATTTCATTTTTATTGTTCAAAAAAATATTTTTGTAGGTGATTACAGGTTATTACAGCTAAATACAGTTTAAAGTTTCTAAATTTTGCATGAGCTAAATACAACTTTGTATTAAAAATATAAAATTGCTTTAAATACAAATTTATTTAGGTTCAGAGTAATTATTACAATCTGAAGTATAATTAGGCACCAAAATTGTCATCCTTGTTGCAAAATTTATTTTGCAACGTAATCTGTTATGACAATTATCTGTTATGACAGTTTGGAGCCCCCTGTAAATGCTAATTCTGCATCTTGCAATTTTTTAAATAGATGAAATGAAAAAAAAAACATACTTTTATCTTTCATTAAAATAAAAATTGTTTCTGAAAACCAAGTACATCTTAAGATATTAAATGCTGAAAATGGTCTTTTTTTCTTTCTTTTTTTCCAATTTTTCCTTTCGTCGAAATTCGACTGGTTCCACCTCGTACTATATAAATTCAAATACATTGCCGAATATCGAATGGTAATTTTTGAAAATACGTTTTTAAAATTTTAGTTGTGTTATGCATTTTTCCTGAATTAAATTTTAGTTTAAAATGAGGCGTGTATAAAAATCTGTGCATAATATACAGGGCTGTACAAAATTATTCGAGTACATTTACATCTATTGGCGGAAATTTTCTGAAGGAGCATTTTCGACTGTAATACTCATTTCGTAACAAAGCTAAATATTACCACAATATGTAATGTATATGCAGATATATAGATCGTGTATACAGGAATGCACGAAAGAATTCCAGTAACTTTCCGGCTATGGACGGTAATTTTTGAAATCTCGTTTTCAAATGTGTTATGCGATTTCTAAATTGTTTAACTAGATATATTTTTCCACCCCTTTTAAACGGCGAAGTTCACTTACGATATTATACGAGTTTTGGAAGAGTGTTTTATAATGTATGCTTGATGTAGGATTTTTCGTTTTTGTTGTAATGTATCACGTGAAGATTGGTAGGGAAAATGGAATAAATGAGAATATTCGTAATTAAAATCCCATAGAAATTACCGGATAGACAATAAATTAATTTTCCTTTATGACTCTAGAAAATTTGTGCCCAATACAATGTACACGAAGTTTACAAGGAGGTTTACTTGGATACTTTTATTAGGTTAAAAAGGTTTTTTTTTTTTTTTAAGTCTAAAGCACTAAAAAGTATGCCGACGGTTTTTACTGATGGAGCCTGCTTAAATTAGTGTGCAAGACACAGTTACGAAAATCTCATTTTTCGAAGTTCACTGGTCCAATTCCACTATATGCGTGCAGTCGGTCATGTAAGGTTTGTATTTATTTATCCCCCCCACCCTTCAAAAAAAAGGAGAATTTCAGCCAATTTTTTACTTCAAAACTTCTGCATGAAAAAGCTTTTTTATCATGGCATTATTAACAAATTTGCCATTTCTACACAAGCTCATATTTTCACGTGTTTAAGACTGTAGATGTTTGAAGATCTCAGATATAGTGTCCAACGCATAGAAAAGAAAAAGTAAAAAAGAATTTTAGTACGTTTTTAGAGTTTTACTTCCACGTCAGTGAGAATTCGGATCATTTTTACAATGATCTTCTTCCCTTCAGAAATTTCTCCCAAGATAGCTTGGCCAAATATGAAACTTGTCAAATTTCTACCCCTCTTTTTTACAGGTTAAGACAGAGCTTAGGGGAAAAAAAGCTGCAAGAAGTTTATTTAGTCATATATGCCAGAAACATTTTCTTATTGATACGACATTTAGATTTTTTTTCTGTCCATGAATTTTCTAATTCTTCTATTTTATTCTACAATCATACACAATAAGGGGGGTCTCACTACCATTTAAATGATGGTGTCATTGAAAACTGAGCATTTATTTTGTTTTTTTTTAACTGTTAAGCTTTTTGCTTCCACGCTATTCAGTAGTGCAGCCACACTCATCCTGCGGTTTGCGGGATGTATGTGGCCCGCCAACTTTTTCCCGACCCAAGACACTAAAGCATTGATTAATACTTTTAAAATTTTGAAATGCATATAAAAGGTATTTAAAATTTTTATCATTATTTTATATATTTTTATGAAAAAGAAAGTCTACTCTGTCATTATATTCTGTTCATATATATATTTTTTTCAAAATTATGACGTCATTTCAGTCCAAACATAAGATTAATAACACAACAGCATAATACAACATTTATGATACAACAGCAGCTGCATAACTACGGTGTACTGCGAGAGTATAAATAATGAAGCCCAGAGACCGACTTATACAAATTGGGGCCTTAAAAAAATATATATTGTGGGATAAATTTATTGCTTAACTAGTTTAATTTGTCTTGTTTTGTATCTCACATGAATCATGTAGCTGATTACAACTAGTATTTTCTAATACAAATTTTATAAAACATAGCATACTGTTTATTAAATTTTTAAAAAATGGCATTTTGTAGCTCAACTTATATAATTCTTATTAAGCTATTAAATAGATAAACTTATATTGTACTTATTGAGACATTTAGTAGCTAACTTTATGTCAAGACTTGTATTGAATTATTATATTAAAAAATTAAGAAAACAATATTTAAAATATTTCTAAATACTATTTAGTAGCTGAAATTATGCCAAGGCTCCCACTGATTCATTATCTTTCAAAATAAAGAAACAATGTTTAAAAATATTTTAAATAATATTTAGTGGCTAAAATTATGTCAAGACTTATATTGAAGCATTGTCTTCACGAAATAAATAAAGCAATGTTTTAAAAAATTAGATAATACTTAATAGCTAAAATTATGTCTAGACTTATATTGAACTATTATCTTCGCCAAAACAAACAAAAAAAAAGTTTAATTTTAAAATAATATTTAGTAGTAAAATTATGGTAAGACTTATATTGACCCATTATCTTTCCTATCGTAACAATTAAAAAAAATAGTTTTTAATTGCTAAAATTATGTGAAGGCTTATATTCAGCCATTATCTTCTATAAAAAAATAATAACAATAATAAAAAGACTGAAAATAATGTTTAAACATTTTAAAAATAAATGTTTATAGTTAAAATTTTACCAATTTTACCATACATTGAATAATTATCTTTCCGAAATAAAGACAACAACATCTGAGCATTTTTAGATAATATTTAGTTACTATAATTATGTCAAGCCTTTTATTGACAATTATCTTCACAAAATAAAGAAAACGATGTTTAAAATATATTTAAAATTTATTTAGTAGTTAAAATTATGCTAAAATTTATATAGAACCACTATCTTCACAAAGTAAATAAAACCATGTTTAAAAAACTAGATAATACTTGTTTATTAGGCTTAATATATTACTAGACAATAAAATTGTCTCAAGACTTATTTTAAACTGTTATCTTCACACACACACACACAAAAAACTACGTTTATTAGTAATTTATATTTTAATACAACAAATTTTCATATTACTATTTCTCCAGTACAAGCAAAATATTGGCACAGCATGGCAAACAATGCCAATGACAGATAATAATGCTTTAGCGTTTGGATTAAAGCAGAAATATTGACAAAAGTATGCTAACATGTCTACTAGATTGTTTGTATGATTTAATATTTGTAGTGTAAGCCTATTAAGTGCAAAATCGGTCAATATTTGTTTGACGTGAAAGGACAACTTATGTACAAAGAATGCGCCCGGACTTCATTTAATGATAAGGCCACAAAACCAAACAATGTGTTTGTCCTAGAAAAATATTTGTAATTCCCGAACCTCTTTTTTTTTTTTTTTTTTTTTATATTTTTTAATTTCTATTCGAACAATTTAGGTATCTGAAACTGCTATAATTTGGGGGTTAAATTGGTTGTAAAGTTTAACATTGGAAGTGTAAACCTATTAATTCTAATACTGAGTCAAAATTTGTTTGATTCCAATGATTTCCTTACAGGAATTTGCACGGATTTGACTTCATGATAAAACTACAAAAGAAAGCAACTTGTTTTTCCTACAAAAAGTACTTGCAGTTCGTGAAATTTCCTTTATCTATACATTTATTTATTTATTTATATTCGAGCATTTTAGGTTACATATATTGATATCGAAATCAGTTTTTAGATTTTTTGGCGATTGGCACTCCGCGCTTGAACTATCCGTTTTGTTTGTTTATCTTTTTCCCCATTTATGAAAAAAATGAATAGTGACAAATAAAGGTCATAACTACAGTATTCATTATTTAACTGCCCACACAAATTAATGATAAAAATCCTTATAAATTTGCCTCTCCTCTGCTGAACAAAGAAGGCTTATTCAAATTTCAACATTCTCATACAATTTTCCTGGGAATTTTGACGAAAGATTCTACTATAAGGGGTTTCATTCATTCTGCATACTCGCCGATAGATTATTATTGAAGTTTCTCTATAAACAATTGGGGCAATAAACGTTTTCAGTCGTTAAAAGGCGCAGTAGCGGAAGAAAAATCCGATAAGCTTCGGGCGTGTCATCGGTACGGAATTCTTTCGATAGCAACATGTGTTTACAAATACCGGAGTGAGTACTTGAGATTTACTTAATCGCAGCTTCTATCCTGTTCTTGTCACGTACGCACCCGACGAAATTTTAAGGGATCGGCTGCAATATCAAATGGAAGCATAGCGAAAGTAATGATACAATGAGATGCAATAAAGATAAATAATCTCAGTCAAGCCCCTTATTGCAATAGTCATTTTGTCAATAATCGGGATATTTCAGTGCCTGATTTACGGCAAGGCATTCGGGGCACGGGCCTTTGATTTTCAGGGGCCCCCAAATGCTGCTGAAAGTTTTTCAATTATTGTCTAAAATCTGATGTACTTTTAATATCTAATGAAATTTACATTTCATTCTACATTCTATTGTGTTCCTATTGTATTTTTATAATGTTGTATATTTTGTCTGAAACATCCATTTATAATTAGTTTATTATAGTGAATATTTTCTTTTATCTTTATCACTTGAAAAATATATTGTATTTTTTATTTTTATTTAATCCTTTTCCTGTTCTCGTCAGATTATTTGGAGGTTGATGAGCGTAGCTTGCAGGCAGTAGAACCCCCTAATATTTTAAATAATTTTAGCTTGGTGTTGTCGAAAATTTATTATTAGTTGTTGCATATTTTATCATTCCAGATATATAGTCTTGTACAGGGAAAGATAATCAACACCACGCAGGGCCGAAACTAAGGAGGGGGGGGGGGCAGAGGGGGCATGTGCCCCGGGCGCCAGAACAAAGGGGCGCCAAATGAAGACTATACCTTTGGAAAGGATCATTTTCTTCTGATGGACTGATGGCTTCCATTATTATGAAACTGCCATTATAAAGGAAGTGTTAGGTGAAGATGAAAGAGCAGTCGTAAAAAGTTAGAACTCTGATTTTCTGGTCCGAATGGGGAAAAAAAAAATGGCCATAATTTTTTTTTTTTCAGAGTTCTAACTTTTTACGACTGCTCTTTCATCTTCACCTAACACTTCATTTATAATGGAAAAAAAAAATTATGGCCATTTTTTTTTCCCATTCGGACCAGAAAATCAGAGTTCTAACTTTTTACGACTGCTCTTTCATCTTCACCTAACACTTCATTTATAATGGCAGTTTCATAATAATGGAAGCCATCAGACCATCAGAAGAAAATAACTCGGTGAAAGCGGAAACTCGGTTAGGTGGCACTCTGATAATCGGGACTCTACTGAATATGTCATTTTAAAAATTATCTTTAGAATATTTTTGTTGATGTTCAGAGGGACCTCCACCTTGGATCCGCCACTGTAGATTACGTAGTTCAGTATTACATATTTTATGATTACATATTTTAAATTTTAAAATAAGTCGTCTATTATAAAATTAGTAAAATTCTCTTTGTAAATATACTTTGTGGAAGGGGGGGGGGGGGGGATGCACCAACATCCATGTTTGCCTCGGGTGCAAAAAAGGCTAGTTTCGGCCCTGACACCACGCAATTCATTATAAAACGTCTACTCATTTAAATTTCATAATTGTGAAATAATTATTTTTAAGTAAATTTATGATTATCATATATAATATTTTAATGGATATTTTAAAGTACTTATTAAAGTCAATAATGATTATTTTAGTATGCACCCTTTTTTTGCTCAATCCCTCTGTAAATTTCGGCGCAAGGGTGCCTCCGTAAGCATCTGTGTCCAGGACCCCCGAATTTGTAAATCGGTCTCTGGATATTATATTATCTGAGAACCACAGTATCACATTTATTTAGTAACATGTACAATTATTTAAATTTAGAACCCTTTTTATTTAAGTATGAATAAACATATTATCATGTACAAGGTGTCCGAAAAGTCTGGATACGTTCGAATAGCTCGAGAAATACATATCAGATTAAAAAACGAAAATATAAGTGTTAAATATTTTTAAAAAGCTATTCAGTGATACCAAAGTTGACCCCTTGGGGGTCAGATGGGTTCCAACTTTGAAATCTTGAATGATAATCCCCATTTTTTATTGCAGATTCGCATTCTACAAGCAAAAGTACTTAACTTTTGCGTTTAAAAAATTTTTCGGAACATCCTTGATCGTGGTGTAATCGAGCAAAATGCATCATACGCATATATATATTCTTCCCAACCATGTTTTGCCATCTCGAATCTGATTGACTAGAACTTCCGTTTTCAAAGTGGTCGTCTTGGCGAGAATCGTGTTTGGAGAAAACCATCAGTGGAGACTGTTTCGATGGCAAAAATGCTTTATGTGCTTTTGCCATAAAAAATTAATAGAAATATATTAAATTAGTTTTTTTTTTTTTTTTTTTTAAATCCAATCAATCAATTCTAAATATTAGCCTGCTTATTTTGATATTTTAATGTGTAAATATGTCCCTCCTCTCCCGAACAGAAAAAAGAAAATCTTGATTATTTGGGGACGATATTTTGCGTTTCGATGGTTTCTGCTGTTTGTTTGTTTTTATTAATCATCTATATGAGGGGGCGGATGGGAATGTATGGGTTTTTTTTCTTTTACTTATTGCTATAGAATAATATACAGGACAAAATATAAAAAAAAGATGTAATTTTTTTTGTTGTTGTTCTAGCTGAGTAAAAGATGGGGAAGTAGTGTAAATTTCAGGTAGGGGTGGTATTAGGGATTTAGATGATAGATTAGTTACAGCAACTACAAAATAACAAGTAGGGCAGAAATTTTTTCAATAATTCTAATAAATGTATTAACTTGTTGCAATTAAAAAAAATAGATTTGACATTTTTTTCAAAATTTTAAATTTAACAATTTTAAACAATTTAAAAATTTTAATCATTTAATCATGTAATAACGTTTTAATAATTAAAAAAAATTAACATTTTAAGCTGTAATGATTATTTGCGGGGGAGACGACGTTTTAATTTTCATAGGAGGAAGATAATGTAGAAAAATATTTATTTATTTATTTATTATTGCAATAGAATAACAAATCTAACAAAATATATAAACAGAAACGTAATTTGCCGAACAAATTAAAAAACAAAACAATTTATTTCCTACATTGTTTAAGCCCGAGAAGGGACAGATATTAAGATATTCCATTCAGTTAGTTCTACATTTAATGTTAAATTTTTGTAACAAATAAGAACAAATTGAACATTACAAAATAAAAATAAAATTAAAAAAATATGATATGATACTTAAAACAGCCTGAAAACTTTGGTTTCGTTCAAAAGAAATAGAAATAAATTTTAGACTTTTTTCATTTTTAAATTGCAAATATTTGTATTCCAGATTTTGTATTACGTTTATGATGGGCGTGTGCAAAATGATAAGGTACATGAAAAAAACAAACATTTTAAAAAGTCTAAGTTTTATTTCGATTTAATTTGAACGGAATCTAAGTTTTTAGGATGTTTTAAATTTCATATTGTTTGAATTTTATTTTTATTTTTTAATGTTCAATTGGTTTAAATTATTTGTTACAAATATTTAACATTAAATGTAAGACTAACTGCATGAAACATATTAATAAATGTCCCTTCTCGGGCTTAAAAAGTGTAGGAAATAAATTGTTGTTTTTTTTAATTATTATTTGTTCTGCAAATTACGTTTTAGTTTATATATTTTGTCACATTTGTTATTTTATTGTAATAATAAATAAATTAATAAACAATTTTCTACATTATCCTTCCCCCTATGAAAATTAAAATGCCGTCTGCCCCAGCAAATAATCATAGAGCTTAAAGAGTTAATTTTTTTAATTATTAAAAGTTATTACAGGAGTAAATGAATAAAATTTTTAAACTTTTTAAAATTATTAAATTTAAAAATCTGGAAAAAAGAATGTTAAATTGAATTTTTTTATTAAAAAAAATATTACATTTATTAGAAATAATGAAATTTTTTTTGTTTTACTGTTTATTTTGTAGTTGCAGCAATTAATCGATCATCTAAATTCCTAATCCCACCCCCACCTGAAATTTACACTACTTACCCACATTTTGCTCAATTTGAACAAAAAGATTTTGCATTTTTTTTTCTTAAATGTTTAGTCCTGTATGTTATTCTATAGTAATAGCTAAAAAAAAAAAAAAAAAAAAAAAAAAAAAAAAATCCCATGCACACACATATTTAGATGACTTAAAAAAAAAAAAAAGTAGAAACCATCGGAACACAGAATATCCACACACTCCGCCCCCAAATAATCAAGGTTATCTCTTTTTCTGTTCCGGTGGAGAGGGGCATATTTACACATTAAAAGATTAAAATACACAGGTTAATATTTAGAATTAATTGATTGGATAATAAAGCTTAATTGTATTTATATCGTGTTCATATTTATATTTATTCACGTCATGAGATAGTACAACTAATAGTACAAATTTCTTTTCTATCTTGGAAACTGAAAATGAATAAAATTGTTTTAAGCATTCAAGATTTTTCAACCAATAGTACAAATTTCTTTTCTATGTTGGAAACTGAAAGGAACCTTTTACTGCTTTCAAACATTTGACATATTAAAACTAGTCTGAGTTATTTTGCTCATATTATTAATCAAATTACCATATTTCACCCTACACTTCGGAGATTTCTGAATTATTAACCACCAAGTTGTATAAAATATAAATACTATCCTTAATGTTTACATAGTATACATGATTAGTCTGACTTATTCCGTTCATATTATTAATCAAATTATCATATGTTTCACCTTGAACTTCGAAGATTTCTGAATTATTTCAATACTTATCTACAGCAAACTCGATTCTTGCCCCCTACATATTTTAACATTACATTATTGTAACAACTATATTTTTATCCATTTATCAGAAAATTATTAAATCACAGAACGATCACACATCAAGTTGTTTCAAGTATGAATACTATCTTTATAGTTTTTTAATGATACAGAGTATACATAAATACAAACTTTAATTTTGTCTAAACATTTCATATTTTAAATAAGTCTATGTGTCAAACCAAACTAGTATTTGAAATTTTCACCACATAAGAGCAATTATTGCTTAGATCTTTTCACTATTGCCTTTTAAAAATAGCAGATATCAATTTTTAGGTTATTTTTCAACTGAAATTGGGTCAACACCTTATAGAAAGTCCTGTTTTTACACAATATTTTTAAATTCAATAACGAAATTACTTTTACCGCAATACTTATCTACATCAAACTCGATTCTTGCTCCTCTCAATTTTAAAATTACATAATTTTAACAACTTTTTTATCCATTTATCTGAAAATTATTAAATCACAGAACGATTTGTGCTTCATATTTTCTCCTCTTTTACTGATCATTCTAATAATTATCAGATATATTCCTCAGAAATATTACTATCATATGAAACAGTGGAAAAAATTGATATTTGTTTAATATTTAATAGCATTATACAGGAAATTTCTACCGAATGAAAATACTAATAATCAGTAAAATCAATTGTTGAGCGAAAAATGATACAAATTATGGAAAAATTAAAATATTCTTTCTACAAAAGTTAAAAAATTAACAGATGAATAACAAGTTAAAGAAATAATTTAAAAGTTTTCTGAAATTATTTACAAATTTACGAATACCATATCTTTTTCGGACCGCAAACTATTATTTTTTGAAAATTTATCATCAAATTTGTAGGATTTTAACACTTGGATGACATACACCTAAAGAAATATTCATAATTAAACAAATAATTTTTAATCTTATCAATAACTGGAAATTCAGGGTTCGTAGGGGTTCTTGAATTTTCAGACTAAGAAATTCTTCGGAACCAGTATTTTCTTACAGAGAATATATCTTCAAATAAGGCGAAATTTCGCGAGTTTAAACTAGATTTATTTTTCTATTATAATATATATATATATATCTGGGGCATTCTCACAATCTTTTGACTTTCATGTCCCTGAATAATAATTTTTCATTTAATACACTTTTTTGTGTGTTTTTTTTTTATTATTTCATATACTTGGGAACATCCCAATGCATGATTGCACAACAATATTAACGAGATAAATAAGTTTTGGACGATGTTGGGGGGTCCAAACATATGGAAAACTCATCTACCGTCCCGTGTCCCTGATGCTGATTTTGAATTTGGAGCTATCTGGATAAAATTGTTTCAATAAAAATAATTCGATGTACTTTTTTTCTGAAACTGGAACTATTGTTTTATATAAATATGTAGCTAAAAATTAACCGGCAAACATTTTTAGGGTTGATATTATTTTTTGAACTCTGTCCCTGGGTTTTAGATTTTTTACCATCCCTCTTCTAAAATTATACAGAAAATCACTTCAGATGCAGCGAGAGAATTTTTTTCAAGTTTTTGCTCAATAGAGAAAGAATATCTAAAATTCTTTGACTGAAAATTTACTGCAGAATATAAATCAGCATTTAAATATCAATTTCAAGCACCGTGGCTTTATTGGTAGTCTTACCGTCCCCAAGGTTTATTCCTGCACTTTTCGAGGTAAATTTTTAAAAAAAAATTATTTAATCCAATGTTAACAACTGTTTGTAAAAATCAACGAACAGTGTGGCTATCACTTAGTCTTAACATGATTTTCCTAAAAATAGGTGGTAATTTTACTTACCGTTCCATCCTTACAGCCTCTTTTTTTACCATTTCGTCCCTTTTTTACCTTACCGCCCCTTCTTTAACACCCCTTTAAGACAATGTTATACAAAAATTCTGTATTAAAAGTACTACATTTGTATTTTTTCTTAGTTGAATGTCCTGTGGGTACTATGCAAATTCATTATAAGTAAAAATTTAGAAGAAAATAAAAAGTTATAGGGATAAAATGGTAAGGAAAAATTAAACTCGCAAGTTTAACTTAAAACCTCAGTTAAATAAAAAAAATTTCGTTTCTAACCATTTTTTTTTTTATTTTGAATCATTAAGGCAGTCGTCTATCAGATTAAAATGTTATTTTAGCAAGTTTAATTTCGCCAGATTTTTTTTTCCCAAAAGTCAAAAGATTGTGAGAATGCCCCATATATATATATTAATATTAATATCTGGCCATGAAAATAACGGTACCTGTACGCACCCTGAAATTTCACATTAAAAAAAATATTTTCATGATTGTATATATAAAAATAAGAGTTTACAAACTAATTTCCATAATTTATCACGTTGGAATTTAATTTTTTTTTTTTTTTTTTTTTTTATACACAAAGCATTATTAATTAAATTCTATACTTTCTGATTCAGTGAAATTCGGTGATTTTTCAGTTTTTAAACCAATGTTACAACATAAAACAACCCAAAAATTGCAATATAAAAAAATACAACATTTTATACATAAAAATTCATAGATCGTATACAAGTCTGCGTATAAAAAGGATATTTTTCCGACTATTGATTACAATAGCAGAAATTGGGTTTTCAAATGCGTCATGTGTTTTTCAAATTGTTTATTTATATATCATATTTCACCTTAATAAACTGTGAAGTTTTGTTACAGTATTATGAATCTACTAAAAAACAACTTTTCAAAAGTAAAAAAAAAAAAAAAAAGAAAAAAAAGAAAAGAAAAAAAAGGGGAAAGTTGTGGCTAAAAAATAGTGTGATATCAAATTTCCAAGCTTATATTATGGTACTTATTTAACATTTTTTATTAAAAATTTACCATACGTAAGTCGAGTACCTAAGTATGCGTTGATAGAAAGCCTTTTCTCCTTTACTAAATACATCATAACGTGTTTCTGAAAATTAATTTTTTTTTTAATTTTGCATGATGGGCTTGGCGGCCATCTTTCCATATTTTACACGAATTTCTAAGCACACAAGTACATTGTTAAGATCGGAAATTCAAAATTGTTGCTAAAGCAAACATATTGTTTTGACGTTTGCCCCCTACTATTTTTGGCAGCATTTTTGTTGCTTAAAGCTTCTTATTGTTACTAATGTTTTGATGCTTAGGCATCAGGTAATATAAATGTTGCTGACCACCCTTGTATAAAATTACTTAATCATTAACACATAAACAACAGTTAAAGTCACGCATGCAAGTGGAGTCATCAGAATTTGGGCGTCTAACAGGCCGTGATACACACCCCTTCCTATCCCGAGTTTAGCATGAGATAAATGTGTTCAGCAATAAAATAGACAGATTAAAGATTAAACATTTTAATTTTGTATGTTAAAGTTTACAATTGGACAATTTGTATAGAAATTAGGACTTAAACACAAAGTCCAGAAAATAATAAATAAGTTAAGAACAAACATAGTAGCCTCGCCTTGCCTAAAGTAGTCCGCATTAAACTAATTCACATTTACTGCGAATCATTACCAACGCTCGCCAACATTAAATATCTAAAAATCACAGTGCTGAAGTGGGAAATAATAGATAAAATTTAGCTTACCCAATATACAGGCGATGAACAAGTATAATGCCCCAGGCATGCCACAGTCTTTAATGAACATTCTCCAGAATGTTTTCTTTCGCTAGTGAATAAAGTCTCAGGCCGTAGGCCAAAGGGGTTCAGTATTCAAATACGGACGCAAGAGTTTTAGCATTTGCTTAGATCCGCAGATAAGGTTCGACGAGTAATTTTAACATTTTCCTTTACAGGCGGTAGACAGACTTAAACATATCTCTAGGTCACTAACTCCTCTCTTCTCCAAGCACCCTCTAAAAAGTCTATATGAATCTCCCAATTATCTCTCGTCTACCGTTTTTACTCTTCCATCTTTTTCCCTCTTTCATCCCCTTTACTTCAAATCCTCCTATCTTGCTCTTCCCAGTATTTCATTGGTTTTTACTCTTACAATACGGAAACGTTCCATTGGTACTAGCACCTCTCTAGAACCCCTGTTTTAATATTTAAATTTTTATTGTTAAATCACTTGATACGTGACTATTCTGTTATCATGTGGTATAATTGTACACCTGGATGCTTAGCAATCGCCCCTCTAACCAAGCCCAAAATGCCATCTCGCCCCTTCTTACACACCTTTTACTATTCTCATCACTATTGCTTTGTAATGAAAGATTTCTTATTCCCTTTTTAACCAGGTGAAAGCCACAGTATTTCAACTGCTGTCCTACTAATTTAATGCGAAAAGACCTCCCGCATCTCGTTTATGACTCTCTTACGATTTTCACGTTATATGTTTTAAAACGGCATGACTGACTTTTATTCTTCAAAACGTGCCCTAAATTCCTATCTTGCACCTGTATGAAATTCATACTCCTTTTACCTACTATTTCTTTTCTATGACACTCTCTTCTAACATTTTATCTTTTCACTAAAATGTCTCGTACTAAGCTTTTATTATCCTTTTTTCTTTTGAACATTATTATTCGTTACATACTGACTTTCTTTTAGTATTTAACCACTACCTTAAATTCCTTTACTCACACCTGTGTCCCACTTATTTTCCATTTACCCATCTTTCCTGCACATGCGAGACAAAATTTTGAATTTTTACAATTTTTTTCATGAGACTTGTCGTTAAATAAATAATTTAAGAAAGGAGTACAATGTGTTAAACACTGAAGAATGGAATTCATGTAACAGGAAGATCCTAGATTCTCTAAACCATTGATTGTGTATTCTGAAGTATTTTCTTTATTAGGAAACTTTTCGCTTACACTAATTTCCTTGTAATTTTGCGTATTATCATTAATTAATATAGGCTCTGCCTGAGAATGTGTAGAAACCTTTTCCGTGTAGTGTGAAATTTCATTAATAAATTTTTGTCTATGTGTATATTTGTGTTTAGATACATTATTCGATGAATTAGTGTGAGGATTTTGTACTTGTTTGTTTATTTGATTTGTTCTTTGAGTGTCATTTGAGAATTTTGTATTTCCGTTAGATTCATCTTGCTGTTTACTCAAATCAGGTGTACTGTCATTGGAATCCCTGGAAAGTAAATCAGCTACAATATTTTCTTCTGATTTAATCAATTCGAATGTGTATTGATAGTCACTTAAAAAGGCCATCCACCGAGCAACTCTGTCACTGATTGATTGTAAATTACTAAGCTTAGTAAGAGCAGCATTATCGCATCTAATTGTGAATTGTCTGCCATAAAGATAATATTTAAAATGAGATATAGCCTGTACTATGGCCATCAGTTCTTTCTCGAATATAGTGTACCTACACTGAGTTGGATTTAATTTTTTTGAAAAATAACCAATCGGGCGAATGATACCTTCTTGATCCTTTTGACCCAACATCGCGCCTAAGGCTAGATCACTTGCGTCACAGGATAGAATAAAATGCTCATCAAATTTAGGATGAATGAGAATTGGAGGTGTAATTAACTTTTGTTTTAAAGTATCAAATGCCAATTGGGTTTCCTCAGACCATTTGAATTTCTGATTCTTTCGACATAAATTCGTAAGTGGAGCAGCCAATTCTGAAAAGTTTTTTATGTGCTTTCTGTAATAACTGATCAAACCATGAAAACGACGAACTTTCTTTACAGTATTAGGCACAGGAAAATCTCTTATTTTTCTCAAATTATCTTGAAGTGGTTTAATACCTTGTGAAGATATTTCATGTCCCAAAAATTCTGTTTTTGGTAGCATGAATGAACATTTTTCTGGATTCAATGTAAGTCCGAATTCTCGGAAACGCTCAAATAATTTTCTTAACTTATAAATCATGTCGTCTTCGTCTTTTGATCCGATGCAAAAATCGTCGATGAAGTTTGAAATGTTTAAATCGCTTATGGGGGCTAAAATTCTATCAGCTAATTCACAAAAAACTTCACTACTCAGGGATAATCCTTGAGGAAGGCATACAAAACGATAAGAACCAAAAGGAGTAGTAAAAGTGGTCATATCTCTGTCTTTTGTTTGTAACGCTATTTGCCAAAAAGATGAAGACAGATCTAAGTTAGAATACAATTCTGCATCGCTCAAATTTTCTAAAAGATGGCTTATTATCGGCAGTTTATATCGAGGGTATTTTAAATGCTGATTAAGTTTCCTGAAATCACATACCAAACGCCAAGCTTGTTTTTTTGGATTTGAACTGGGGTTTTTCTTCTTAACCATAATAATCGGAAAGCTAACATGACTGTTCGATTTTTCTATAACATGCGCCCGTTCTAATTCGTCTAACTGCCTTTTTAATTCTTTCTTCAAAATATGAGGCACAGTATACGGACGTGAAGAAGGTAATTCAGAGTAGTCTACTTCCATCTTAGGTTTAATAACATTTGTACGACCAATTGTATACAAATTTTTACTAAAAATATCCGTAAATTCAAATATTAAGTCTAATAAACGCGATCTCATTTCCGGTTTTAAATGCGATAGATTAAAATCAGACTCTTGTAACTCTTGTCGCCTTATTCTTTTTATTTCCTCTATATTTCGTAAGTCATATATTTCTGTATTTATGTTCTGGACATTTTGAGTGTTTTCATACTTCCAATTTCTTGAATTAGCGTGTTTAGCATTTAAAAGATCCGTAGCAGTATTCCCAGTAATCAAAGTGTTTGTATTCAGACACAATTTAAATTTATAATTCCTCAAAAAGTCAAAACCTATAATTGCATCATAATGTTCCGATAATTGATTATTTACAACATAAAATTTATGCATATATTGACGGTTGTCTAACGTGATTGGTAATACCGTATAATGAGTAATATTTAGAGTAGTACCTGAGATCGATTTTATTGTAACGTCTGTATTTTTCAGAGTGACATTTTTATCTTTAATTCTCCTATAAGTGTTTAAATTCACAATGCAAATGGCGGCCCCACTATCAATTAAAAATCTTACATTAATCCCCGCTAACTGAGTTTTGATTATCGGCAGATTAAAATTTGTTTCTTCCTCCGTTAAAATTTGAGTATTAACTGCTATTCTTTGCTCTCGTCTGAAAGTACTTTCTTTTCTACACCGTGAAAAAAAATCTTTTTTTGTACAGGGGAAACGCGTAAAAGCAGGAGTCATTTTATACCGTTTCCCCTCGGGCCATTTAAAGGAACCTGAGTTTCAGTTTGCCTGTAACGATTTTGACGAAAGTCAGTGACTCCCCTTGCATTGTTGCGGTTTGTAAAGGATTCACGTTGTGAAAATCGTCTTTGTGGAATCGTTCTTTTGTAAAAGCAATAATACGTTTCATGATTCGAGCGACCGCAAATTTGGCAAGCAGGGAAAGACCTTAACTTCTCAAATTTTCTACTATCATTTGGTAATCTCCGATAATTTTGATTTAGATTCGAAGAATTTTGCGCTTTTTGTAATGTATTTTCTTTTAATTTTTGTACTTCGTTTGAAAGAGTACAAATAGAGTCATGTGTTTGTTTCGCATGAACCTCTAGTAATGATTTAATCTCATTGTGTGAATTTTCTTTCGCAACACTATTTATCGAATTATTCATTGGAGATGTTAGTGAATTTTGATCCTGAGGAAAACACAATTTATTTGCTTCCAGAAGTTCTACAAAATCTAAAGCCGCCTGAAATGTCTGGGGATCTTTCATAAGGGTTGGATGCTTAAATTCTGGCAATAAGCCTTCCAAAAATTTTGATAACTTAGATTGCTCAAATAAATTCTTTACTGATGCATTCGTTAAGTCTGGATTGTTGAAAAATTTCCGCGTGACAAGCGAAATCCTAGCAGCATAAATTTTGACAGACTCTCCTGGTTCCATTCTACAGTTGGAAAATTGTTGTTGTCGAGTGGCCAAACTAACCTTTTTATCAAAAAAGCCAAAAATTTGGTTTTGAAGTCATTATAATTGTCTTCCTGTGATAAGTCAGGGCAATTTATTAACTGAGATAGCGCCTCTCCCCTAATACGTGATTTTAGGATCATTAATTTTTCTCCTTCTGAACATGTAATCAGTGCTGCAAATTTTTCAAAGTGTTCAATAAAAAATGTAGGAGTGACAGCTGAAGTTGTGTCAAATTGTGGAAGAATACTTTGTAATGCCGCGATTTTTTGCAAAGGGCCATTGCCGTGGCCATTTTCCGCGTCTAACGACATTTTAACGAAATTTGTTTAATTAAAGTAAAATAATTCTAATGTTTAATGATACACACATATGGTCAATAAAATACATAAAATCTAATATAATAATAGAAATGTAAATAAATTTCACAAATCTTCCCTTTCACTACCCAAATGTGAATGAATATGTATTTTATTTATACATTATCTCATTAAATATCCAATTGCCAAAATGCAGTAAATTTAAAATAGTTCACTATTTCAAAATTCCCATATAGCATATAGATAAATTACTACGCAACACATAAAATATTGAACTAAATATAAATATACATATATATCAACATAAAACATACTCTTGGAGAAATTTTCCTTTTATAAATATAATTCGTAATATTCATGTCTAATTGTTGCTTCGACAATCTTTTCAAAAAGAAAGAAAGAAAAAAAAAATGAAATAGAAGTTTATGTAAAAATAGAAAATTTCTAAATTTTGTGAAAAGATTTGAAACCTGTAATAAAATCACACAAAATAATGCAAGGCTTTGAAGGAAATTTTTCTTAGTATTTTAAAAATAATATACATATATAATACTAAAACAATTCACTCCATTCTGGGTAATTATACTCATTATTCTAACAAAAAAAAATTTAATTTAAAGATTCAAATAAAACATTTACTAGTTTTTATAACTACATCTGAAAAGATGTACCTGGTCGTCATGACACCATTGTTTTGACGTTTGCCCCCTACTATTTTTGGCAGCATTTTTGTTGCTTAAAGCTTCTTATTGTTACTAATGTTTTGATGCTTAGGCATCAGGTAATATAAATGTTGCTGACCACCCTTGTATAAAATTACTTAATCATTAACACATAAACAACAGTTAAAGTCACGCATGCAAGTGGAGTCATCAGAATTTGGGCGTCTAACAGGCCGTGATACACACCCCTTCCTATCCCGAGTTTAGCATGAGATAAATGTGTTCAGCAATAAAATAGACAGATTAAAGATTAAACATTTTAATTTTGTATGTTAAAGTTTACAATTGGACAATTTGTATAGAAATTAGGACTTAAACACAAAGTCCAGAAAATAATAAATAAGTTAAGAACAAACATAGTAGCCTCGCCTTGCCTAAAGTAGTCCGCATTAAACTAATTCACATTTACTGCGAATCATTACCAACGCTCGCCAACATTAAATATCTAAAAATCACAGTGCTGAAGTGGGAAATAATAGATAAAATTTAGCTTACCCAATATACAGGCGATGAACAAGTATAATGCCCCAGGCATGCCACAGTCTTTAATGAACATTCTCCAGAATGTTTTCTTTCGCTAGTGAATAAAGTCTCAGGCCGTAGGCCAAAGGGGTTCAGTATTCAAATACGGACGCAAGAGTTTTAGCATTTGCTTAGATCCGCAGATAAGGTTCGACGAGTAATTTTAACATTTTCCTTTACAGGCGGTAGACAGACTTAAACATATCTCTAGGTCACTAACTCCTCTCTTCTCCAAGCACCCTCTAAAAAGTCTATATGAATCTCCCAATTATCTCTCGTCTACCGTTTTTACTCTTCCATCTTTTTCCCTCTTTCATCCCCTTTACTTCAAATCCTCCTATCTTGCTCTTCCCAGTATTTCATTGGTTTTTACTCTTACAATACGGAAACGTTCCATTGGTACTAGCACCTCTCTAGAACCCCTGTTTTAATATTTAAATTTTTATTGTTAAATCACTTGATACGTGACTATTCTGTTATCATGTGGTATAATTGTACACCTGGATGCTTAGCAATCGCCCCTCTAACCAAGCCCAAAATGCCATCTCGCCCCTTCTTACACACCTTTTACTATTCTCATCACTATTGCTTTGTAATGAAAGATTTCTTATTCCCTTTTTAACCAGGTGAAAGCCACAGTATTTCAACTGCTGTCCTACTAATTTAATGCGAAAAGACCTCCCGCATCTCGTTTATGACTCTCTTACGATTTTCACGTTATATGTTTTAAAACGGCATGACTGACTTTTATTCTTCAAAACGTGCCCTAAATTCCTATCTTGCACCTGTATGAAATTCATACTCCTTTTACCTACTATTTCTTTTCTATGACACTCTCTTCTAACATTTTATCTTTTCACTAAAATGTCTCGTACTAAGCTTTTATTATCCTTTTTTCTTTTGAACATTATTATTCGTTACATACTGACTTTCTTTTAGTATTTAACCACTACCTTAAATTCCTTTACTCACACCTGTGTCCCACTTATTTTCCATTTACCCATCTTTCCTCTCTTTATATTTTTCTCAATATTTTAGAGCCTGAAACCGTACTAGCATCGCAATAATATTATGCTTTTAATTTATGGAAATGAGTGTTAGAAATTTGTGTCTTAAAATAAAGTTGAAGTAACTTCAGGTTTCATCTTATGATTCTTTTTTTTTTTTTTTTTTTGGAGGGGTTAATTAATTAGTTAAAGCATTTCACCTTAATAAACTGTGAAGTTTTGTTACAGTATTATGAATGTGTTGGAAAGTGTTACATAATCTATGCTGGACGCTTGATTTTTCATTCTTGTTAAACTAATCGTTGCTATAAGCTCCAGAGAATTTAATTCCTTTTTCTAATACAGTGGTCAAATTTGTTTGAGATTCTTGTAACCGAAGAAAAACAGTCGCCCGATTGGAAGTCCATGTCGTGCACTTGCAGTCGTACAAGAGACATTACCCTCAAAATGGTATTTCTTTTGTCCAGAAATTAAAGTGTCGTCTCCAAAAAATAACTTTCCGTTGCATAAGCCAGCCGTAGAGCAAAGCAGATGTATCATTGTACGGTTAAATACTCTACTGCAATTATTTTAACTGCTAAGAATCGCACATTTTCAATTTTTATACCGTCGTATGTCGTATTGGGAATAAAAAGTACTTTCAAATGCAATTTGTTTGAAAACTTCGTCTCAGTTTATATTTGAGATATTTTTTTTGTAGTTTAATATGAATTTTTTTTTAATGTTGGCAACTGAAGTACTCCATTTTTGTAGAAAGTAAAGGAAAAATAGTTGGAAAATAGTAATTATATCTTTTTGTTGCCTTTTTCCCAAATCAACTGAAAAAAAAAAATTGTAATTAAAATATGTGCTATTTTGAAAAAAATATATAATAAAAATGAATGATTTCTGATAAAACATGGAACTATTATAAACCATATTTAATTTTAAGTATCTATGTTAATATTACAAACAAATGAAGACACATGAATCATTAGACAGCCGATTTTTTTGTCGAGTTTCTTGAATGACGACATCTCTTTTTTGGATTTGAGTATTATTCAGCGATAGTGACGCCATAGCCATACTTTACTGTAGATGTTGTTTAAGACTAGATCGTAAATGAGGAATTCTTCTTCCGGATGCGAATGACGTAATTTTATATAAAATAAAAGCGTTTATTTTAAGTCTTGAGGCTGAAATATGTTTTGTACTATCTATATTTATATTACATATATATTTTTTATTTTATCGGACGCAATACTAAATTCTGTAAAAGCAGAATTCCTGTTTTCTAGTTGTTTTTTTTTTATATACAAAAAATTAAATGTATAAGTGAAAAGCCAATTAATATAATGCAAAAAGTCTGAAGGTGATACCTATCTTTTTTTTTTTTTTGTAATAGAAAAAAACCCGTAAAAATCGCGTAATTTTTAGGCCAAAGAATCTCCACTTAAGAACGGAAGAAGCATTTTTATTACTTTTATCGCAATATTTAGAATTCTACCTTTCATACATAATCAAAAAATATTAATTTAATTAAGGTTCTTTAAACTTTTTTCCGGGTACACATAAGATCCTCTCACGGTACAGCAGAGTACAGTGAAAGGAAGGCTCACTGCTGTGCAAATCACTGCTTAGAGCAATTTTTTTCCTGACTTGTAAAGATACGGGGAGCATCAAATATCTTCCTTTTTAAAAAAGAAACAATTTGTTATCAGCTCATCCAATACACACACACACACACAAAAAAAAACGCTTCTTTTAGCTCAATATCAAAAGAGATAAAACTTTTTTTTTTCCCCCAGCATCTCGCTTGTCTCTTTTCTCGGTTCAACACCGATCCCTTTTTATCCAGGCGTGGTCTTCGATCCTTTCAACGCTCTAACTTCTGTTTGGTTAAATTAAGATCGTCTAATCTCTCCGATCCGCTTACGATCATGATGACAGGCCCGGGGTCAAGCCTGCCAAATGCGATTTCTTTATAATATTTATTTAGCCTCAAAAACTCGTGTTATAAACTTCTCACGCGGTTCCAACAAGAGAACCCTTTTCTTATCGGCGAAGATAATGAATTTGTTGTTAGTAACCAATTGCAACATATAACAAGTCCTTTTTTTTTTCTTTTTTAATATACCACATTTTATCGCCCCATTGTGTCATTTATCATATTTTAAAAAAATACCAGAAAAAAAAAATTAAAATTTTATAACGGAAAACAAGTTATGTCTTTTCCGATGATAAGAATATTTGGTAAACATTGATATTGTCTCGTATGTGTTAGATGGAAAAGCTCTTCAAAGACTGATTTCTTCTTTACACAGGAGAAGTATGCATGATTTTCCGTTCTTTTTTTTTTATTATTTATTTTCCGCTGTTGATTTTTATTTTAATTCTTATTTTTAAACGGTGATATGAAGTTTGGGTGGGGCAAAGGTGAATGAGTAGATGGTTAAGATTTGAGTAAGATGCCTCTTCATGGTTTCGCCATCATCCTCTGCCGCTGTTTCTGGAATTGCAGATAAAAAGATTATTTACATTTGTTTTTCGAATTTTCTTGTTGAAAATAGATATTAGCTTCGTTGGGAGTGGTTATATCTTTGAATGTTGCATTGATGAAAACAAATATTTGAATTATAAATATCGATAGGCAAATTGATATCGTAAGTGTATATAAGACAAGTGAATGAAAACTTGATTTCTTTTTTTTTCCTTTTTCTTTTCTGTAAATAGGTTTGCGATTATTTGAAACTGATTTGAAACTTTTTTTTTTATGTGTGGAGTTTCCACACTTTTCTTTATTAACAAGACCGTTTCGAAGATGCATTTAGTGATTCAGCATTCAGCCATACTTTCCCCGTAAGGAATTCCAGACACCTTCCGAGTGCGGGGCTTTGCATTACTAAAATAATAAGTAACCAGAAAATCCAAAATATTCCGGAGAGATAGATGCAGCGGGATGGGATGATATTCTCTTCAGACACCCCCTTTCACACACACACAACTTGAATCCATCACTGTCTGTTTTATGTTTCGACCATTTTATGTGTATTTTGATATTTCTCCACTTTTTATTTTTTCTTATTAATGTTAGATATATCAAACATTTACATATCCGACATCGTTAAACTAGTTTTTAGGGTTTCGTTCATCTGACGAAACCCTATTCGCCTCGCTCCTCTGTCTGTCTGTCTGTCCGTTTGTCACAGAGCCCGTTCTCAGAAACTTTACATATTGGAGACATGGAATTTTGGGTACTTATAGCTGAATACCTCACATCATACGACAAATCATCAAATTTTTAAAAAGTCGTACATTTAACCTTTTGGTCTCCCGCATGTGTATTTTAAGCAATTATTTCTAGGTGAACCTCTAATTAGGTTGGAGGCGTGAAATTTTGCATACTTATAGCTGAACACCTCACATCAAACGACAAACCATAAAATTTTGAAAAAGTCGTACATTTAACCCTTTAGGGTCCCACATGTGTATTTTAAATAATTCTTTCTAAGTGAGCCCCTATTTAGGTTGGAGGCGTGAAATTTTCATACTTATAGCTCAAAACCTCAGATCACAAGTCAAATGATAAATTTTGAAAAAGTTTTATGTTTAACCCTTTCAACCCTAGCTTGTGTATTTTAAGCAATTCTTTCTAACTGAGCCCCTAATTAAATTGGAAATTCGCAATTTTGCATACTTATAGCAGAACACCTGAGGCCAGGCGACAAATCATAAAATCTTGAAAAACTCTTACGTTTAACCCTTTGAGCTACCACATATGTATTTGAAGCAATTCTTTCTAAGAGAACACCTAATTAAGTTTGAGACATGAATTTTTGCATACGTATAGCTGAATACCTCAGACCACACGACAAATCATAAAATTTTCAAAGTCTTATATAATTTACCCCTCCGGGTTCTAACTTGTGTATTTTAAGCAATTTTTCTAACCTCCGCCCTTTTAACCCGAGGAGAAATTTTCCAACTTTTGCCGACACCACTTTGACCATTCTTTCATGTTATGCACCATAGCCTTACATATTTTAGATCCATTTTTTTACCGCCAGGTGCGCCTACTTATCTCGGGTGCTATGGGCCCAATCCCCTCGACTAATATATCTACGGATAGTATGTAAAACGGATTTTCTTTCGGATAGAGGTTTGTTTAGAATCGAGTGCGCCCCCTGGTTGCGAATTGTGGAACTAACAGATTTTTCAAAAGGATAAAGTGTTTTGAAAGGAATATTAAACGAAACCCTCTGTGCGATCTGTGATCACACTAACCCACTTGTTTTTATTATTATTATTATTATCATCAGATTCTGTATTTATTTGTTTTTCTTTTTGATACACTTTCTATAATGTCATTATATAAATAAAATTTTTGTCTTCATTGGCACATTTACTTCGTTTTCCACTATCGCAACAGTCTTATCTAAGGTAGTTTTTGAGACAAATATAACAGCAACATTTGATGTTTCTTTAAGAATAATTTAGTGAATTAAACGTAAAAAATATTTTTACAATGGATGAAATAAAGCAACATTAATTAAAAAATAACCTAAAAAAATCATATTATTTCCATGGTAAATTTTGTAATCACGTATTTCAACAGGTGCGCGGTAATTTAAATTTCGACGTAAAAATCTTCATAAAACACATTGCAAAACCAAATACGATATGTGATATGAGGAAAGTTAAATAAATATTCCATTCATTTCATTAATAGCAAATCTATTTCAATAGATATTAAAAATTCGGTTAATAGCTATTACTTTAACCATATTAGTACATTTTCTTCTCTTGGCCTTATAAAGGAATATAATTAAATAAATTAGTAATTAAAATTAGGTTTCCGATGAGTTCAGGGCGTGGTTCTCTTCCCTTGGAACATCAAAATAACTTGCTGGAGTGTTTCAGACTCTGCACTTATTAATGAACCAGAAGTGCAAATTAGCCCCCTAAATCTGGTAATTTTTTAATGTTCCTTCCTAGAGCTTCAGAAATCATCCGCAGTGAGAGATGCCTCAATTCAATACTGGTACTATTTTACACGTAGGCTGGTATTATCCTTAAAAGGGACATCCATTAATTACGACAAACAAATTTTGTGAGCGGGGAAGGGTTTACCCTTCCTCTCCTTTAATTTGCAGGCTTTATCGCTTGAGTGATACCCTGACTCCTATTATAGCGTCATATTTTAAAAACAATTAATTTAGAACTAATTTTACGCAAAAAGTTACATACTGTTTTGGTAAAGTAAGTAATATGCCTAAAATCACTCTTGTATAATTTTTAAAAAGAGACATTTATTCATCCAACGTACACCTAAAGAAATAACAAAAGATTCGAAGCCTTTTTACAGGCGTAAAAGAGTAAGTTGTTGTAAAAATTCGCAAAAAGATTTAATTAAAGTATTTTATCTCGAAATTTTATGCTATTTCTATATATATTATTCTAAGAAAACTCTCAACATAATAACTTTCCAAGGCTGTAGTCGGGCAGGAACTCGTCTATTCCTTTTATACTCTGTAAGGAGCAAGAAGATATATTATTAGTTTTTACAGATTCTGCATCACTTTAAAAAAATTTATGAATAAAAATATAAGTGTTCAAAGCGTCTGCAGCAACTGGAGAAACAACATTTTTATGATGTGGAACAGTAGGTATCAAATCATTGTCAGCTTGTTTAGGACTTAGAGTATTAGAGTGTATGTATCAAATGCGAATCAGTTGGTTGAAGATTTGTAATACTAGAATGTATCAATTTTGTAATTCTCTGTATCTCTTTCTTCAAAATGTGTATCATTAGCCAAAGACACATTAAATCCTATGTTAAGTATTGAATCTACATGTCCTTTTCACAGGGCTTAATTTGCGCCGGAGCCCGGCTCCGGTACTTCTCTGTTTTTAGTAAATATTTAAATATTGGTCGGAATTTACCGGAGCTCATAAATACAGGGCTCCGGGGCCCAGTGCAATAGCGCTTCCGAAAAACCGAAACCTAAATTACCTTTTCCTTTCCTTCCCATCTTCAAGCTTTTGCATTATTTTTTTTTTTTTTTTACCAAAACACCAAACCTTACCAAAACACTGTTTCATTCTTCAGCATATAAATATTAATTTCTGTAAATTTCATTCATTTTTTCTTAAAAATGCATAGCTGTGAACTATCTTTTTTTTGTTTTAATACTATTTCCTAATCGTAATCCTTACTGTATTTGATCGCAGAATTCTGCAATTAATTAACATTAAAAGTAGTCAAAAATTACTATTCAGAAGGAGTAATAACTAAAAAGTGGAATAGTTGACAGCTAAGTATATGCTGATAGATATATTTAAAATTTTTATCTTGCTAAAGAAAAAAAAATGCTTTAAATTTTACAAATAATTTACGAAATATAAATATGCACATTGGAGTGGTAGGGGGGGGGGGAGGAGAAAACGGTACGGTTGTTTCATCGGTACCGCAGAATATTAGGGCTCCGGTACTTTTTTTGTTAGAAATTAAGCCCTGCCTTTTCAGATATTTTAATCCACCTGAATTTTATAATGCCGCTTGCCCCCTTTTACTAAAGCTACCTATTTTCACTTGGCATCTGGTGAGTAATTCCCAACAGACATCACTTTCTGATTGGCTTTGATTTATCTTCTTTAGGATTGGAATTTCTCGCGTTTCACTTATCTTGGACAATTGTACTATTCGGAACCAGCATCTATCAAATCTGTTTTTGTTCTTATATCAAGATTCAGAGATAGAGATGCAAGGCTCTCCCCCGTTGTAACATGAAACATCTTCCTGTATTGTAAAATATCAGATTCTGAAGCTAAGATTTTCAATCCATTTTTCAGAATCTATTCAACCGTTTGGCTTGGCCATTGGTAGGTGGATGGTACGGAGCAATTAGCTTGTGTTTTACACCATGACAACGCAAAAAACTCTTTAATTCTTCATGGGCGGGGCTTAAACGCTTTATCAGAATATGAACAATGCCAGTGTATTTTTTCGTTTCAGAAGTCATAAGAAAACACAAATTACTTTACAAATGGTACAATTTGAACCATTACATGAAATGATTGCAGGTACTTTCTTATAAAAATATCATGTAAAATAATTATCTTCTAATCTCTCAATGTACGCTGTAAACGATTCTACAGAATTATTATAGTCATTAAAATTTTTAAACATCGTTGTAAAGAAAATGCAAATTCAGGCATACCACAACATAAATTCAGGAATAATTCTGAAGTTGAATCTTCAAATAAGGTGAAAAGCCGTATCAGGCATGCACAACATAAAAACGCAACCATGAACTGAATAGCAATACACTGCTGAACAATGCCAGAACCATTTGTTCGAACGAATCAAACTTATAAAAAAATTTCAGTGATAAGTCTTACTTATCTACTCTAGTCGCCATTATATTGTTTTTGTAAATTAAATAATTAAAAGTATAAATGCTTGAAATTGTCACTCCTTAAATAATTAACAAAACGAGACCTTTATTCATATAATGTACACATCAAAATAATAACAAAAAATGAGGAAGTCTTTTTTACAGAAGCAAAAGTTCTTGTAACAGTCCACGATCCACGAAGGGATTTAATTAAAATATTTTACCTGCAAAGTTTAGTGCTGGCATCTATATCTATTATTTTAAACAAACACTAAACCCCACATATATATTAGCTTCTAATATAAATACTACAAAACTATTAAGATAATGTAAGCTTTTACTTGAAGTCATTGCCCTTCAAAGAAAAAATAAGTCTACTTAGTACCTCAATAAGATGCAGTTTTTAAGGAACGTTAGTATTCTGCTTGCAAATATTGTTTTCATCAGATGTAACATCACAACATGTTAACCCACTCCCTTCCCCCATCTCATTACATCCCTCACAACCTCTCTTTTGAAGTGTGACGTAATTAACCTTTAACTGATGTCACGCGGTCATATAGACACCGAGACTCCCAGCTGTAAACACTTTTACAGCTTTTTACTTTTCTGTACTGCAGTTAAATAATATGAATAAAATACTTTTTTCATGCAATTTAATTCACATGCTCCTAAGAGAAGTACAACGATATTGTTAGGATAAAATTTAAGTAAATTCAACCATTTGAGTTATTTGTTTTATTCATTTTATTCGAGGGGTCTGAGAGACCGGATCACATCAGTTGTGTGACAAATTTTAGTCACATCAGTTAAAGGTTAAAGGATGATCCATCGCCCACTGAATACTAGGCCTGAGCGCTGACACAAAAATGGATTTTTTTCAAAATGTGTACAGTCCCTTAAATATTCGTACCAATAACTTTTAAAAGTTTTTTTCGCTTTATTTTGCTGAGATTAAAAAAGTCAAAGAAATCTTTTATATAATACTAGTGTCAAAATTTTAGAGACCGTACATACGTTTAAAAAAATCCGCCTTCGGCAGCCGCCATTTTTGTGTCAGCGCTCAAGCCTAGTATTCAGGGGGCGGTGGATGATCCTAAAGGGTCCTGGGTGCAATAGAGTTTTTGAAGCTGTAAATTATCCTCAAGGTAAACAATATTTTACTGTTACTTGAACAGTGTTACCAGTTTAGCAGATTTCTTAGTAAAAAAAACCCACCACTATTTCATAAGAGTAATATTCGCTTTACTTAATCTGTCCTTAAACAAGGCGAATATTACTATTCGAAAATAGTGGCAGATATTTGCGTAAAAGAATTCGTTACATTGGCAACTCCTACAAGTGTGGAAACCAGCCGTGAACTCATCCGAAACACTTTTGGGGGCACTAGTTTTCGTTTCGAAAGTAAGAAAATATATTTTAAACTCACTAGTATCCTCTAAAAGCAAAGCTCAGGCGCATTTCACCCGTTAACTCCTTATGGCAGGCCGTGTTTACATGAGCCTTTTGATTGTAAAGTTTACCTTTTATTTTTAAATGATGGTGCATCTATTTATCAAAAACTTCCAATGAAATGAACAAAAAAAAAGGAAAATATTTGCTGCAGTTTATCAGTCTTCCAAAGTTTGTTCTACAAAATTCAGTGCTTCATTGAAACATGCTCGTTTTTTTATACACTGTGTACTCAAATTATTGGAATGTAGGTTATTGCCAGTGTTATCAGCACATTTAGTGATGTACAGAAATGCCATCTAAAATGAATAAATAAATAAACACCATTCCAGATATTTCAGACGTATGTTATTTTTCTTCTTTCTTGTGTCATGTCTAAAACATTTTCCGCTCAAGACTATTTTTCTTAAATTTTCCATTAAATGCTCCGTGCTAATTTTTTTCGACAGATGTTGCGCTAACCATTTATTGTCTAAAATATTTATATACTCCCAAGTATTTTAATACAAATTTTTTTATCCAACAGTTCTATTATCTTGAATTTCAAAGTCTAGACTTTAGATTAAATTTTAACAAGACAGACATAGGTCTGGATTATTTATCAATATATCGTCAAACATTGAAATTTTGTTAATTATCGCAATAACAATATCCAAGCTCTGATTCTAAGAATATATCCCAATACCGATAGTTCTTACTCTAACCGAAACATACCAAGAACATTTTTTTTACCGCACTGCGACTTCAAACACCGAAAAAAAGCAACGAATGATACCAAGATCGTACCAAGATCGCAATATCTTTTTCTCTAATCAATTCTTTTCCGCGATCCATGCCCCGCTCCCGCTTTATTCAAACCACAATATTCCCCTCCACTGATTATCTGTCTTTCCTAAATATTCCAATATATCATTCTCTACGTTCTTTTGTTTTAACCGCAAATTTGGAAATTTCACCGTCCGTTCGTTACTGAATCAATGTTGCCAGTGGGCTACTTTTTTTAAATTGAGATTTCTTGATTGCCACCACTTTTTTGAAACGGTAAAATTACCCTTCAATTCTTCTTAATTAATATTTCATTAAATAAGGTGCATTTTACCATTTCAAGAAAGTGGTGCCAGTCAAGAATCTGAATTTTAAAAAAGTAGCCCGTCTGGCAACACTGTACTGAATAATGAATGCTGTTCTTGCCTGTGTTTTAATTCTGCCGCTGCTATTGGTCTAGACATATTGTAATACATCGAGACATTGATATATTGGAATATCATGAACTAAAATACGTGCTGATTATTCTGGAGTTCCCAGTATTATTTATTATACCTTAGCAGCTGAAAAGGTCGGCTCTACAGAAACCAATCAGAGATCGTTAATGATAAAATTTATTTTTCTGCTTTTTTCGATAAATTGGCGAAGCCCTTCGTTCGTTCATTGGTTGCTTTTGATCTGAGCTTCCTAGCTACTCGTCTATGCTATGCTCAGTGATCGTTTGTATTATATTTATCTTCTCTGTAGTATTATTGGTACAGTGTAAGATTTGTGCAGAACTTTGGAAGTTATGGTGTCCATAAAAAGTTATATGTATATGTATATATATATATATATATATATTTATATAACCATTATAGAATATTACAATTCATCATCAATATAAAAAAAAAATGAGTGTCAAGACATGATACAAACATTATACTATATATTAAATTTGGATCAACAATTATTAAATGAACTAATCACTAATGAATTTTTTCTAACTAGATCCAATCACTTATAAATGAAGTATTAAAAAAATTATAACATTTAAAATTGGCTAAAGGTCAATATTAACAAGAAGGTGAATGCATAAAATGAATAAACAAATAAAGATAAATATGTAGGAATTTATAAATATTTGAAATATTTTGTCAAGCTATTTGTAATTAAAGCATTTTAACCAATGAAAAACGACCAGAAAAAATGAATCATTGACATTACCAATAAATCCATTGTACTAAATGTAGGATCTGAAAATTGAAAATACATAAACTCAATAAGAAAAACCGCAAAATGAATGCAAAAAGGGAGAACTATCATGAATAAAAATGGAACTTATGATTCATAAATTGCTTTCAAGTGCAATATTACGATATCATAAGTCACACACGGTTAATTTCTAAAGTAGAAATAATAAGCAGCCGCTTAAATGCATATTTCTACCACTGCCCGATTAACCGTAACCAAAAAGAAAAAAGAAAAAATAGAGAAATATATTAATAAATAAATATATAAAATTTGGACAGAATCAAGCCATGTACATTAAAAATAAAAATGAAACATGTGAGTTAAAAACTTACTCATTAATAGAGACATATAATATCTTAAAATTCATAATTGAAACAGAATCATGCATCCTTACCAACACAGCAAATACCCTTACACGTGTTATATGGATGAGTTACAGTTAATAGCGAATTCTGACAGTTCAAAATCAGCATATTAAAGGAATAATTATATTAATAATATAAATATAATTATTATTAAATATATTATCGAAATAAAACTAAACATAATAAATTATTTTATATACTATTTAAAGGATCTTAGAGGAAATGTATTATAAAATAGTATTGAAGAAATACAGTTATTAAAAGGAGTGGTAGGAATTAATGAAATTTGTAGAATCTGGCAACACAAGATTTTTATATAAAAAAAGGAATGTAAACAATTTATAGTGTTGCCATCTAAAGGATTATTTTTCAATTTATAAACTATTTAAATTAATATTGAGGAAGTAAAATACTATAGTGGTGCCATCTATTTTACATTACTTAAAGTAAGTACGAAGAATTATTTTTAAGTTATGATTAATATTTACGAGTATTTGCAAATCAAAAATCCAATTTTATTCTTAATAATAAAAAAAAAAAACAACAGCACAACATTTTTGTTTAATTCTAAGTCAGCTAATTAGAATATTGATTAAAAATAATTAGCATCGATAATGTATTTATAACTTGCTTTAAATTATAATACGAAAATAAAATAAATAAGTAATAATAAAACAAAAATTCCTACTCGTCCCTTCCCTTTATAAAATTTAATTGGGGGGGGGGGGAGATAGAACTAAATATAACATTTTTACATGTTTATATATGCATATATCATATACAATATTAGAGTACACTATTTATAAAATAGAAACAGATGTCATAAGTTCCCACTGCCGCCATCTTGGAATTCTTCTTGGCGTGTAAACCCCTTTTCCGCCAAGTAGTAAATGTCGCCAAGCACCGGTTTATACGCATGTTTGGCTTAACGAAAATAAAATGTAAATAATAAACAAAATTCACTAAACTGGCAATCAGTAATCGTTGTATGAGCGCTTCGCGCACATTTACCGAAAAAAAAACATCACCGAATTCAGCATTTCTCGCGGTATAGCATTCTCAAAATTCAGCAGTTCTCGTTTTGTAGCAATCTCAAAATGTAAAAAACTCTTAAAGCAGCAAAATATACATAAAAAACGAAACTCGCTAAAGTGGCAATCAGCAATAGTTGTATGAGCGCTTCGCGCACATTTACCGAAAAAAAAAACATCGCCGAATTCAGCATTTCTCGCGGTACAGCATTCACAAAATTCAGCAATTCTCGTTTTGTAGCAATCTCAAAAGGAAAATGACTCTTAAAGCAGCAAAATATACATAAAAAACGAAACTCCCTAAAGTGGCAATCAGCAATAGTTGTATGAGCGCTTCGCGCACATTTACCGAAAAAAACATCGCCGAATTCAGCATTTCTCGCGGTATAGCATTCTCAAAATTCAGCAGTTCTCGTTTTGTAGCAATCTCAAAATGTAAAAAACTTTTAAAGCAGCAAAATATACATAAAAAACGAAACTTCCTAAAGTGGCAATCAGCAATAGTTGTATGAACGCTTCGCGCACATTTACCGAAAAAAACATCGCCGAATTCAGCATTTCTTGCAGTATAGCATTCTCAAAATTCAGTAGTTCTCGTTTTGTAGCAATCTCAAAATGTAAAAAACTCTTAAAGCAGCAAAATATACATAAAATTATCAACATACCTTAATAGACATCTGCTTTCTTGAAACCTCCAGCACGAAATATCTCTCATAACATCGCCGTCATTTTCCAAAATAGGCTTAATACGCATTGACACTCTATAAACAAACCTCCCTTTCTTGTCAAAATTTCCTCATATTTCTTAATTACTTCAGAAAGAGCATTTAAACGGACTACAGAAACTATAGTCAATGAAATACATCCAATAAATTTAACATAAAAATAAAAAGACAACGATAGAACACGATATCAAAATACATCCACAAAATTCTAAGCTTCTCAGGGGTTGCCAGAACACGACACGTCACAACACACACGTCACACGGGGTTTACATATCGAGTTTATCATATCCGTAAACACCGCCAACACGCTAACAAAAAATCGCCAAACAATTCAAAACAACAACGGCTGAGGGAAGGTACGGCATCTAAGCCATAAAATATAATATATTGAAATAATTTAATATAAAATTTAAAATTGTTTTATGCATATTTAAGGAGTGCTGATCCATCACACATAACATTATTATTATCTTATTAAAGAGCGCTTTTTAGAAAAACGTATCTCCTTTTTTCCCCCCCTTTTTAACACTTTCGAACGTAGTTGAAAACTTTTCCACTCTTTTATACTATGTTTGAAAGTGTTTGTGAATTTGGTTTGTCTTTGCTGTCTACCCGTACTCAATCTCTCTCTCGTGTTAGGTATTGAAAATGTAGAATTTATAGTTAGTTCCTAGGGGCGCTTCAAAGAATTCCATTACATTATGGTCTATGGGGGAAAATCGTATACGGTGTATTTTAATGATGTTACACTATTTCAAACCTATTGAAATTTATCTATATATCTGATGTGCGCTACAAGATGTTAATTACAGAATAGGGTGTGCATAGCAATTCACCGTAGAAAAAATTCTGTATTTTACTACAAAAGGTGCTGGCAACCCGGCTGCCAACACAGTTGCTGTAAAATTTACAAGCTGCTGTCTTTATGAGTGCTGCAAAATTTCTCAAGTCTGGGGAAAGTCACGTTGCTATTGGCTGCGTGGTGCACGCGATAGATTTTTGCTTCACTTTTGGCTTGAATTCTTTTCACAGCATATTAGATGTAAATTTCCAACTGGGCGAAAAATGTCCGGACCAGGATTCGAACCAGGGATCTCCTGGCTGAAGCCGCCATCCAGTGCTCTGCCATCTAAGCTATCCCGGACGAATCTGGTTGAACTCTTTCACCCAGCTAACAGCTTTACATCTAATATGATTTATTTACCAATTAGAATAATTATGTTTAAATTAATCTAGTGTGATTTCGTATCCAGCGATTTCTGGAGTTCCATTACCTGAGATTTATTCTGTTGAGCTGAACCAGGTTTCAGACCAGATGCTATAATCATTAAGGTTAGCTGGGTGAAAGAGTTCCACCACACCAGATTCGTCCGGGATAGCTCAGATGGCAGAGCACTGGCGGCTTCAGCGAGGAGATCCCTGGTTCGAATCCTGGTCCGGACATTTTTTCGCCCAGTTGGAAATTTACATCTAATATGATTTATTTACCAATTAGAACAATTGTGTTTAAATTAATCTAGTGTCTTTTCACAGCGTCAATGCTTGAATGCGATTTCACAGCATAGATGCTTGAACAATTACAACATAAAGTGCAAGAAAAATCACTGTATTTTACAAGAAATGATGCTGCCACCCCAGCTGCCAGCACAGTTGCTGTAAAATTTATAATCTGTTGTCTTTAAGAGCGCTGTAAAATTTCTCATGTCTGAGGAAATTCGCGTTGCTATTGGCTTCGTGGTGCACGTGACAGAACTAATTCGATTTTACTTCATTTTTCGCTTGAATTCACTTTCACAGCATCAGTGCTTGAAAAATCACAACATAAAGTGTAAGAAAAATCACAATTTTTTTACAGTGATCTATCGTTTGTGTACAGGAGCACACGAAAAAATTCGTTTACAGTACTTCCTATGAGCAATAATTACTGGAATTTCGTTTTCAGTTGTGGTACGCGTTTTCAAATTGAACTTTTTTTTTTTTTTTTTTTTTTTTTTGCATATTACTTGTTCTGTACAAGTTCTTTAGAACTTATACTTGTCCATAGAAAAGATCTCGAATACATTTCCGTTTATTGGCGGAAATTGTCGAAGGGAGTTTTCAACTATGCTGTTCGTTTCTTGAAAAAAGTAAATTTTAGCATTATCTGATGAGTAGCACTGTTTAACCCTTTCGCAAGCGGTATCCTTAAAAAAAGACTCCCAATTTTTATTTTACTGGCCCCAGAATATTTAATTAAAATTTTGCATTTATAAGAGCGTGAAAATAAGCAAGTTTGTATTGTCTCATAATTTTTGTATAAATTCTGGTGTCAGTCCATCATTTCATCAGTTTATGAACAGAATTACTCTGAGCCGGAAAGGGTTAAGCGATGGGTTTAAAATTAATTGGAAATATAAGAAAATGAGGAAACGAATTTTTTACATTAATCAAAGATTAAAAGGAGACACATTAACAAGAATCCACTGTATTTTGATAAAATATTTGCACCATTTCTTGGTGAAAAAAGATAGTTTTGCCTTTTGTGCGGAAATGGTGTTCTAGTGTCACATATTACGCAATTGAAACTAGGTTTTCATTTGGCATTCTATGACTTCCAGCAGCGATCAGTATAGGACTGAAAATGGGGATAATGCAGAACAAGCTTGAAACGAAGACAATGCAGCCTATGAGTGAGCTGGATAGTATGCTCTCCATTCGCGCAGAGAGAGGTAGATTAGCAGAGAAAAACTCCTGGGATCGCCGAATTCCCTGAAATTCGAGCACCGTCTACAAAAATGCGTAGAAAAAGATGGGGATTATGTAGAGAAATAGAGCAAACTGTCTTCTTTCCAACGATGTAAATTTCTATGAGAATAAACAATGTCTATTTGTAAATTTGATGAGAACCTTATTTCTGGATCGACCCTCGTGTTAATTAATTAAAAGCATTGACTGAAATTAGTTAATTAAAAATACTAAGTACATAAATACAATAAAAAGCAATTTAACTTCAAAATAACTCATTTAATAATTATATTATCTTCTCAAATCCCACCTCCCTTTATGTGAATACGTATATGGGGCCCATTTGTCTCTGATGCTCTCCTGACAAAATTCGATAGAGCACCTCTGAGACGCTTATGAATGGCGCCCTGCATCCCTTGACTGTTCCGGACTTGGAGACTGTACTTCTTGAAGCGTATAACAGAAATCATGAAAGCCACATGGACAACCTCATAGCTTCCGTGGAAAGCAGGTATGGGCATGTCCATTGTTACTCTTATGTGACCATCAGAGCGTACATTTTCAGAAACACTTCCAATTATTTTATTACAAAATATAATCAAGATAAAATTGATATAGCCAGTTAAATACCATTGTGTTCTACTCATATAAAAAATCTATAATTGTAACAAAAAGCCTTTTACTTGTCTATATAATAAATCAAATTTTTGTTATTCTTGTGGCTGTCACAAGAGTAACAAAATTTTTGTTACAAATTAGGTATATTTTATGTGAGTAGATCACAATGGTATTTAACAGGTTATATCAATTTTATCCTAATTATGTTTTGTAATAAAATAATTGGAAGTATTTATGAAAATTTTCCTTTGATGGTCACAAGAGTAACAATGGACGTACCCGTATGCTACATTAGTCTTTTCTGTTCGAAAGGACCACACGTTATGCTAAAAGTTCTTCACCATCTTCAAACAGCACTTTTTTGTCAATGACAGATAGCTATCCAAATTAGTGGCTTTTAACGTTTTTTTATATCATTTAAAATCAATAAAATATAAAGCATCAATAAAATCGCACATTTGTTGTTTTTTGATTAACCTTTTTCGTAGCAATAAATGCATTGCTATTTATTTTTTTATCTTCACCACTATCAGTAAATTCTGAAATAAAATTAAATCTGTGGAATTTATTATAATTGAAAAACGCGTATTAAATTTTTAAATTACCAAAATTTGGAGGAAAAGCCATTTAAATGAATATAAATTTGAAAAGTTAGTTATTCGCTTATTATATTTTCTTTATCGAAATATTTAAATATGGAAATGAGGAAAAAGAAATAAACTTGATACCTTACTTTGGTTATTCTCCACTTTTTAAACTCGTATTTAAAGCTCAATAGCATTTTCTAAAATCAGCACTTGTCTAAGAAAAACTTTGGTGGGAAGATATGTTTATTTTTCTAAACCTCTATCTTTGTTATCCATAGAGCTCTTGTTTTGGAACTTGCGGCCGTTTATTTCAGCAACTGAAGAAACTAGATGTTTGTATTATTAAATCACTCCATGCGAATGCCTTTTTTTAGACATCGTTGCAGAGATTTTTTGGAGAAAAGAGTATTTTCGAAACATGTAAAACAAGAAATATTCCTTCGAATTTGGTGAACACGTAATATTCCCTTATTCCAAGATAATGAGTACATATGAGTACCCTCAGTGAGAGAAAAACTATTGGTTTGGCGGGGTTACACCGCAATACTTACCCACCATGGATATGCATAATGTAAAATATGAAAATAAAACATGTGCGAACTGTTTACAAAATGCATTGCGATTCCAAAATAAAATTTAAACGTATATATAAATATCTTTAATACATATTAATACTCTATTACTGAATTCCGGGTACTACTTGACTATCCCTTCTACCAATTTCGACAAATTATATAAATCGCCAAACTACTCGCAAAATTATATAAATTGGCATAATTTTTATTTTAAATAACGAAAGAACAAATAAATTAGTAAAATATTAATAAAAATACAAATTAAACGTCAAATTAAAAATCACTTGATGACGAAATAAACACGTGTTACGTGTTTAATGTCAAGTGAATGTGACATTTACGATAAGCCATTATTGGCATTTAATCTTACAGTTTGGAAATAGTTTTTTGGTCGACGGGATAATCGAGTAGTGCCGAATTGCGTAAAAGAAACATCCTTATAACTCCAAAAATGATAATCATATTAACTAAAGGCTTACTGCGTCGGATTAAGCGTCTTATTTCCAATTAAAATACATCTTTGAATTGAAATCTGAATGAAATACAGGGTCATGAAAAATCGAAGAGTGTGAAAAATATGATTACAAATATCTCAGCAACTAATTAGCCGATCGACCTCATTCTGTATGCAAAATTTATGTTTTTTTATTGTCTTTTTTATTGTCTTTTATTGTCATTTCTTAAAATAAACAATTTCGAAAATTTTTATATATATTTTATCAGAACAAATATTTCGAAGGTAAAAAAAAAAAAACCCGTATAATCAAGGTTACCGATATTAAATAGGCTTCTTCCCATTATTACATGCTAAGTACACACCAAACTTCAAGTCTTTATCTCAATTTGTTCGGGAGATAGAACGTTTACAGACTCACTCAGGCAGACAGACGGACGAGAATTTTTTTTTTTCTTCTGAAAATTATGTTCTTCGGAATCTCCAGTGTCTGAAACATGCAAATCCGCCAAAGAACTTTTTTCGATTTTAAAACGATCGCAAGACTTATACCATTTTACGTATGATGGGTAAGTAAAAAGGGAGGGTGAACAACGGTATGGAGGGGAGGGGGGACTTCTAGACCATTAAAAACTTAAAATCCCAAATCTTCAGGAGATTTGAGACTTTTTAAGTAATTCAAGGTTCAACAAAACATTATCCATTAAACAGTATTCTTTAAATAAATTGTCTTTTAATATAGTTTTAAGTTTTCTTTAAATAAATTGCCCCTTTTTAATTCATCAAAAAAGAAACTCTTATTTGTTCTCTCTTTTAAAGACACCTAATTGCATTGAAATAATTTCAAGCAAAACAGCTATTTTGAAACATTTACTTGTATTAATTGAAATTTTCGAAGAAATTGGGATTTTGCAATGACAAATCCAATAAGGTCTGATTGTGTCGGTAAAATCGTATGTGGAATTATGCACTCTTTCGTTTTAAAAGAACAGTATTTCATTATCGTGAATTAAAAATAATTTGTTAGCTTATTTATTTTTCTAGACACTCTGAGAAATTTCTGTTTACACAAATTCTTGTTGTAATTAAATTTTGTGCGTGTATGATTATCGCGTCTTCCTGTGGTACATTTAAACCTACCATCTTTTCTCGCAAAAAGTCATTTTGCGTTTTATTCCACACTAATAGGTCTGCTACAGAAAAAGTTTCATGAGCGTAGTTACGCGGAAAATCGCTTTATTATGCTATATGTCCATTCGTGACCACAGAAGGGGGAAGGGGGTGCGGATTGTGTGGGGAAGTAAAATTAATCAACCCTCCAAACCTCGCCTACGTCTTCATTCTTAAGGGTTTTACGCTTTCCGCATGTTTTTACTGCTGCATACAGAGCTAAGTGCAATAATTTCATTTTATAAAACAAGCATGCAAATTTTCTTTTGCCTCTCCTGCGAAATTTATTTTTGCCGAGATGTGTCACCTTTCTTGTAGGTGAATGATATATTTGCGACGCTAGGCGGCTGCAGCTAGTGTTGCCTGCTGTCCCGATTTTCAATGGCGCCATGACCTGTCCCGCGTAACTTCGAAAAGTCCCGATATTTCATGATACACAAAAATTCGTTTAACCCTTTATCTACTGACGGCAATTATAAGTACCATTAAGATAACTTGTTATAAAATTCATTTAATGCATCGATTAGTTGTAATACAGTTTAGAATGAGTTATAGATACATTACTTTATCTTGTTCCAAAAATATTATTGGTTACACAAAACAAAAATATTTTTAAAAGGATGATTTCTTTTGCCTTTGCATCTTTTCAGCTTTCTTGGCGTTAGGGAGGGGTGGGGGTTTCAATTCGGAAATATTTCTATATTTCTATTGTAAGAACATTATATTTGTACATGTCTTAATTCTAAAAAATACTAAGAAAAATAATTAAAATAAAATATTTGAGAGGAGTTATAAATATGGCACAAAATTCCTATAAATTCAAATTTTATTAATCCTTCTAAATCCTTCAATGCTTCTAAAACTTATTAAATGATTATGCAAATGTTTTAATGTAGTTTAAAAAATTCACGAAAAATGCTTTAGAAGATAAAATTTTCATGAATTCATAATTCAGTACATAACGGGTTAAATTGCCTTTAGTATCATGCTATTCGTTAGTCTACGTCGATTGAAACTTAATACAACAAAACCTCTGAAGACAGAACCTATGTGTAACGAAAATTGTTTGCAGTTTCTTCCAAAGAAAAAATGTACTTCCTTAAAAATGTACTTATTTAGACGGAAACCTCTTTAAAACGGAAATTTCTGTTTTTTCAAATTTTACTTAGTTCATCAAAATCAGTGTAAACAGAATCTGTTTATAAGGGAAGTCCCTTTTAAATGTAAATACGTCATTGTCCCTATGACAGGGCTGCCATAGGCTACTATTTACTTATTCTGTCTCACACCAATATTTTAAGAAAATTAATTTTGTAGTATATTTCTCTTGCAGATGTTGTCAAAGTATATGTGAAAATTTTTTTGTTTTAAAAAAATGGTGTGAGATATAATTAAAAAATAGTCACCTGTGGCAGCCCTGCTATGATAGGAATACTGTACAATTATACCTGTTAAAAGGAAATTTTGTTCCAGCCGAAAACGATTCCACTCTCACAGATTTTACTGTATAAGAAAATTGTTGTGTTTATTTAGTTTAATAAAACCGACAATGAAATTTTTATGTTTAAGACAGGATACCGTTATAGATAAGTTCTGTTTTCATAGGATTTACTATATCGTTATATCCCGAATTAGAAGCCACTGCCCGCTTTTTATGATGCTAGACCTGGCAACACAAGTACCAATCTTCAATGTATAACTTTCTGTCGCCCCTACCATTTCTGTATCATTTTTTTTTTTTTACTATTTTAAAAAAATAAAAATTATGAAAAAAAAGAGTCGAAAAATGCCTTTTTTCTCAGACAGTCGCCATTTTGCAATTTTTTTCCCGTTTTCTGTTAGATACAGGCTATAAGGCTATATTCTAAATAATTAAGAATTTTTTTCTTAACTTTGTTTCGGATGACCAGAAGGGTTGCAATTGTGTGAACCAGCCCAACCCCCTTTTTTACCCCCAACTTTACCATCTTTAAGTTATTTAATTTTCTTCTTTTTTTTTTTTTTTTTTTTTTTTTTTTTGCATAATTTCAAAGCATCAATAAATATGTTGTAAAAAAAGGAATGGTATATTTTTTTCTTTATAGAGCTCCACAAAACGGCCAAAATGTATACCTCTAGACCAGAATACCCCCTTTACAGCGTAAACTCTTCGAAAACAGAATCTATGTATAACGAAAATTTTTGACAGTTTCTTCCATAGGAAAAACGTACACTGTAAAAAAAAACTCGGAAACGTTACTCTATCTGGTGGGGCAGCAATGTGGCCCACCAGTTCTGTTACGTTTCCGCATATTTCGGTCAAATGTTCACAAACGTTTCCGCATATTTCGGTCAAATATTCACAAATATTTCTGTGTATTTTGGAAACATTTACGTGCATTTCGGAAACGTTTCTTTATATTTCAGTCAGATATTCAGTAACGTTTCTGCATACATCGGAAACCTTTCTGTATATTTCTGAAATGTTGCTGCATAATTCGGAAACCTTTCTTTATATTTCGGAAACTTTCCTGTATTTTCCGTAAATGTTGCTGTATATTTCGGAATCCTTCCCGTATTTTTCTGAAATGTTTCTGCATAATTCCGAAACCTTCCGTTATATTTCGGAAACGTTCCTGTATTTTTTGTAAATGTTTCAGTGTATTTTGAAAATCATTCTATATATTTCAGAAATATTACTGTGTGTTTCGGAAAACTTCCTGTATTTTTTGGAAATGTCTCTACATAATTTGGAAACATTTCTGAAAAGATTCCGCGTACTTCGGAACCGTTTCTGCATTTTTCAGAAATGTCCCTGTATATTTCGGAAGCCTTTTTGCTTATGTTAAATAAGGTTTCTGAATTTATATTTAAGGCTTGTTATCAGTCAGGGAGCAACTTTCCCTCTCCAATGGGCTTGAAATACATCCATATTTTTCAAATTCTTCCCCCAAAAAATTAATTTTTTTACCATCTGTTTTCTGTAGGCTCTTCTTAAAGAATGTATCTTTCTTTTTTATTTGCTAAAATGTTTCTAAAATTTATATTTTAAGTGTTAAAACCTACGTGAAGCAGGCAAGTTGTAAGAAAGATTTTAACACGTTAAATAAAACTAACAATGTATTTTAAAAATATATCGTCAATTAAAAATAAAAGAAACATTCTTCAAGAAGAGCATACAGGAAATAGAAGGCAAAAATTTTAATTTTTCTTGGAGAAATTTGAAAAACATGGATGCATTCTAAGCCCATAGGTTTAGCATTGAGAGGGGAATTTGCTGTCTGACTGATAAAGAGCCTTAACGTTTCTAAATATGATTTCTCTGCGACTTCTCCGGGAATGGAACATTTCTGAATAACATATTAAGCTTTCTGAGCACATTTCGAGAACAATATTATGATTTTCCTATCCAAGTGTAACGATTTAAGAAATTATTAACATTTCCAAGTATGTTACTAATATTTTCCGAAGAAGTCACTTATTTCTTACTTTATACTATTAGTATTCCTGATACCAGAAATACAATACCTAGAATATATTCTAGGTCTGTACATATGTAACATTATTCTGGAGCTATGAAAAGATATTGGATCCTCCTTGGCCTGAATCTATCATCAATGTTTTGTTTCTTAAATTTTTCTTGCAAAACAGACGATGTGTCTTGTCTGGTAATGATTCTGTGATTCTCTTTTCTAAGCAAAACAATTGCTACATTTTATCTACTAACAACTAATTCAACATTTCCAAATATTGTAGGTTAGAATTTAATCCTTCTATATTCGGGACCACATTAATCCCTTAATTTAGCAGAAACACGAGTGTTGTTTTGAAGGCACCCTTTCAATTGACTATTTTTTTTTTTTTTTTACATACATGGAAAATCACCAATGCTACTAATATTATTTCCCATAGGGCTTAGCAGAGTTCATTTATGCTGCACTAAACAGCTTTTTTATACTCAGATACATTTAGTACATATAGTTATTGTACTCTCAACTAAACTGCAAATCCCCGCTACACATTACAGGACGTAAATAACCAACTAAAAAAATGTTGTACTTTTCAATGTGAAAAAAAGTGCCCATGTGTTTCCTGGTGCTTCTAGCATAGTAAAATACATTTGCAATGCTTTTCACACGCATTGCTTTTTGAAACACATTCAAGGCATATGTTTATATACACCTTCAAAACATCACGTTATATATTTTGGATTGCATTTAGAGCAGATAACATGATGCATATGAATAGGGAGGCATATTTTCAGCAGGGATTCAGAGCTATTAAGGTATTTTACCCCTCATTTAAAAATTTACCTACCTTCGCACCTTTATACTGCTTTTCCATTCTGGGTTTTTACCTTTTTAGTCTCCTATGACCTATCTTTCCCTAAATTTCTCTTTCATTTGAACAATTTGTCTAAGATTTAGCAGACTGTTGCCCCCACCATCATATGGCACTGTTTTTACAATGCACATAGTGTTTCTTATTTTTTTTTTTTTTTTTTTTTTTTTTTGGTCTTCTAATTATCTGATTTTTTATGCAACTTTCAACTTTGTACGTATAATTATTTTCTCTACTACTTCATTTTAGCTCCCATCTTTTCTAGTAGAGAGCACTCTTCCTTCCCTTTTTATTATACAAATAGTACCTGACATACTTTTGCTAGTTCTACATCAGTGAAAATGCATAATTTCCAACTATTCATTTTAATTTAACACAATCAAACTGATTGGTAAAGTTATCATACGAATTGAATATTTCCAACTGAGCGAAAAAATGCCCAGGCCGGGAATCGAACCCAGATCCTTGGCTTACAAGGCCAATGCTTTTCCATTTAAGCTAACTGGGCCGACAACCAGCCAGCATATTTCGCTCAGATAACTCGCTCAGATGATTTTTTCGCTCAGTTGGAAATATTCAATTCGTATGATAACTTTACCAATCAGTTTGATTGTGTTAAATTAATAGTTCATCTACGTATCCATCGTTTATATGGAGTTCCTTTACCTGCGGTTTATTCTGTTGAGCTGTCTACATGACAGACCAGATGTTACTACCAATAAGGTTATCTGAACGAAATATGCTGGCTAGTTGTCGGCCCAGTTAGCTTAAATGGAAAAGCATTGGCCTTGTAAGCCAAGGATCTGGGTTCGATTCCCGGCCTGGGCATTTTTTCGCTCAGTTGGAAATATTCAATTCGTATATTCATTTTAGTTTTTATCTTCCCTGCTAGAGGGCGCTCTCTTTCTTGAGCTAAAAAAAAGATATCACAGTTGATTCTTAGGACATACAGTAAACATTATCTAAATTTATCATCCAATTTTTACATGTTTACTCTGTGTTCTAAAAACCACCTGCAATGTCAAATGTAAAGAAAAAAAAAATGAAATTTCTTGATCTGCAGTAAATTTTATTATTAATCTTTTCAGATCTGTTGTGCATTCTAATGTCATAATATATACACTAATTAAAAGTTCCTCCCTTACCTAACTTATTGTGCACAATAATAATAAAAAATGTATTCTAGTTGCTCCTGCCAATAAATATAATCTACAATGATGAATATTCAATTAAATTTACATAAAACAAAAATTGTTTATTCATGTAGTCCTTATATAGTTTTTCATTCTCTCAAGTTGCCATAAAAATTTTGTTAATTAAAAAGAGTCCAATACATTAAAACAAATTCAATGAATCATTGATGTCACATGATTCTTTAAATGTTAAAAACTTAAAAATCAAATGAAATTATTAAACATTAATTTCATTCTCCACATCCAAAATCTACTTTGCTCTTTGAAATCAGAGCTGTATTTGAATAAGCACCAACTTCGTGGGGGTGATGGATTAAATCTGACAAACTTCCATTATTCATTTTTAAATGTTATTTTTGACTTAATTAATCAGTGATTAAATTCAGACAAAAATTATTTAAACTAGTAGTTCGTATTATGCCCAACTGCCTATTTTGCTCTGTGAAGTCGGTACTTATGTGTGCTAGTTTTAATGTCCAGGTCAAAATATGTTTGACCATCTGTTGTCAAAATTAATTTTGATTAGGAAAAAAAAAATTAAAGTTTAAATTTAGTGCAACATTTAGAGAGTTTGCAAATACTTTACCCAGCATTGCATTATACTTTAATTTTCATTTTTTTCCTTTAATTTTTATTTTTTTTTTAAACAGTACTTTTTTACAATAAGCAATTGTAATAAGAATCAAAATATTTTTATTAATCTAATTACATATCCACTTTTATATAAAAAGTGAAGGAATCTAAATCACATCAGATGAAAGAAATATTTAAACAATTTTATTTAGAACTTAAAACAAGATTACAAGTGTCTTGTATTAAGCTAAATTGATTTCATAGTTTATTCTGATGATATTAAATTTTTAGTAATTTTCCTACTGATGAAGAGTTAGTACAACCAGTCATTAGAAGCATTATGAAATTTACAAGATCGAACTGAATATTTTTCAATTTTTTATTACTGCCCACCAAATATCATAATGTATCATTTCATTTTAAAAATAATAAAATTTATGAAATGTATATGACTGTATGAAATCGCGTTACATAAGTAAAAAATATTCCATTCATATTTTGTCAAAATATTACTTATATTAATTATTATATATATACATAATACAATTGAGTAATTCTGAAATGTTTATAGACTCCAAATCTTCTTAAACCAATTAACTTTTATTCTTCAAAAATAAAAGCAAAAGTATGCATATTTCTAGAGCCGTACCGAATACTCGGTAAATACTCGGTACTCGGTGAAATTTTGGCCGAATACTTGGCCAATACCGAGTAGTTGTAAGAATTTCATTTTTTAAGCATATGAATTTAAAACTGATCTGTAAAAAGTTATTCGAATATCAATGTATAATATATGCAATAATTCATAAAACTATTTACTCGGTATTTAACAATATGTCTACAAAATATAGAAAAAGTTAAGAACAAAAACCCTCATAAAATAATTCCAGATTAAAATTTACCTTCACATTTATACAAATAAAAATAAGTTCTTTTTAAATATATAGGAAAACAGAAAAGACTTATTTTGGATAAAAAAAAACTGAAAATACAATAAATGTAATTAAAAAAAATTAATAATTAAATTTATTATATTTCAAATTATGGTGCAAAAACACCAAACGTTCTACATTATCAGTAGACAGGGCATTTCTTTTACTACTATAAATTTGGCCTGTCTCTGAAAATATACGTTCAGAATAAACAGTGGTTGACTGTGCACATAAGAATTTTTTTTGCAAGGTTGCACATAATCGGAAAGTTTTTTTTCTCTCCCCCCCCCCCCCCAACCATGCAGATGGAGTGCAAGTTCTTCTAAAGTCTTCTATTAACCCATTTGTGCCTGAATTTTTGTTTTCTCAAATTTTTTGGTAAAATCACTTTAAAATGTTGCAAAATGAACTGGAAAAATACTAAAAAAAATTAAGCTTAATTTTTTTTGTATTTATTTGATAAAATGTAAAAGAACTAAATATGAGTATTTCTAGTAGAATAATATGCATAATTATATATTTCGCCTATATTTATATTTAAAATGTTTTTAAATTGTATATTATGTACTATAATTAGTATTTTAATGAACTACAAAAAAAATATTTATTTCTTTGCAGAGACTAATAACGTTATAACTATTATTAATAATAAAATAAGAATAATCGTATTGCAGACTTAATAACAATTTATTTCATAAATACCTTCGAAAGGAGATTGCATAAATAACTGTCTCCTAAATTTCTAACAAAAATATGTGCCCATTTGTGCCTAGAATCCTATATTTTGTACATTACAAAAATGCATAAAAAATAAGCTTGAACATTTAATTTCGCAATTTAAAAAAATACGTATTTCAAAAAAGTCCACAAGCTAAGATTATAATTTGCGATTTTGGGTCCATGATAGAAAAAATACAAATAAACTTACTTTTTACATTTCGCCCTCTTGAAAAATTAAAAATCTATAAACACCGAAAAAAGCCTTAATTTAAGCAAATAAATATCCACCTTGTGCTGTCATCTCTCAGTTATAGATAAAGACATTTATAAACAATGATTTCATGCAATTTTCATGTTATAAAGAAGAATAAAATTATACAAATGCATTAAAATTTGAAACGTCCCAAAAATGGGACGCTATTCATAAATGGGTTAAGAAAGCCTGTATCTCTTTTTGTACCTCTCTTTTTATTTTTCTCTGTTTTATTTTTAATCAAAAGAAAATAATGTACAGTTACAAAATAAATATGAAATGTTTTGCATTATTCAATGAATTGTTACAGTAACCAATAAACATTTAAATTTTTGATAGACAAATTTCTGGTATCGGAATAAATTGGAGGGTTGAAGAATGTTTTAATTTTATATTGGTTAATAATTGTACTTGTTATGTGTCAATTCTCCTTTTTTCGGTACTGTTTTGAATTGTCAAAAATTGTCTTTAAAAGGTGCACAAATGAATTTCAAATTTAATTAGTTAATTTATATATACTATATATGCATATTATATATATATATATGTACACACATATGAACACCTAACCTCACATTATGTGCACATCAGTGTTTTTTTTTTTTTTTTAATTACACAACTACTCGGTATTCGGTCGAGTAGTCAGTGGCCAAGTACTCGGTTACTCGGCCAAAGTGCTACTCGGTACACCACTACATATTTCACTGATTATTATTAAATTTTCTTTCTTTAGTAGATCTCTTTTCAAAAAATAATATTTTTACAACTACAAAAAAAAATTTAATATGTACAACAAAATCACAAAAAATGCAGGTCTGCAACTATATAAAAGTTTGTACTTAAATTTCTGAATTCAATTGTACTTTATACATTATTAATGCCATTGTACTCTTTTACACTACAGTATACTTACAATGATGACATGTTTAAGACTGCCATTGATCTCAGTAAATAAGTGCTAATAAAATGGGAGATTTTTTTCAATGATACAGATGTTTAAAATATGATTTGTTAGTGATAGAGAAAATTTACCTTTTTTTAATACATGAAAAAACAAAAAGCATAACAGTCTAAAGTATTGTCACAATTTAAAAAGATTTTATGTTGCAATTTGGGAATTACAACATAAAAACTTTCACTTTTAAACAATAAATTTTACTAGAAATTCAGACGAACAAAGTAAAAAGGAAAAATTTACTTCTTTCAAAATTAAAAAAATTTATCTGACACATTTAAACAAATTTTTTTTTTAGATTTTTACTTTAAGGTTAAAACTTAAAACAACATTAAAATTTTTATAATTATCTTACTTTATTAATACTTCATCAGAAAAAAAAAATATATTTTTTTTCAATAATTTAAAACAAGTTTTTTTTTAAATGCATTAAAAAAATCATTTATTTTAATTGTTAAAAGAAGAAAACATTAAAAATAGTTTTATTAGACTGTTTACATGTTTTGGCTATTAGATCCATTATCAAAATAAATTAGTAATGAATAATAATAGCTTGGATAGAGCAGAAACACATAAACAGTCTAATAAATCTATTTTTATTGGTTTTTCAAGTTTTCCTGTTACACATTTTAGCAATTAAAATAAATATTCAATAACAGATTTTAACTTAAAGAAATCATTATAAAAGATTAAATTGAAAAGCCAGCAAAAATAGTCACCATTTATGAATAAAAATCCACAAATGCTGGATTCTAGTTTTTTTTTTTATGTAGTGAAGATTTGTAAATGTAAAGTAAAAAATGTATAAATATAAGTAGAAATAAAATACGGTTTTTAACTAAAATAAATAGAAATATCTTTAACAAAGCAATAAATTTTAATTTGCAATCAGTTGTAAGAGGGAAATTATACATTTTCCCCCCGATTAATGGGAGAATCAAATTTGTAATTAATTCTTTACTGAAGCTTCAATAAACTATCTGTAATCTGATTTTGTATTTAAAATTTAAATAACTAAAAATGCACGATAATTAGCCCTGAAGTATAAATTTAGTTAGCAGTAAGTATAAATTTTTTATCAGACATTTTTTCTGTTGCATTTAAAAAGTTCAAAACCCGTATGTTGGTACAAAATTTGAGATATAGTAAAGAAAAAGAACATTTTAAGCTCCCCCCTTTTTCATTACTTAAGCTATAAATTGAAAGAAATCTTTATAAAATAAGAAATTGAGAAGCAGTAAAAAAAATGGCAAAACATAACAAATAAAATTCTTTGTTTACTTAAATAAAATATTTATTAAAACAAAAATTGTACAATAAGAATTAATTTTATATGTGTATATATATATATATAAATATATATAGTTATGTTAATAATATACAAACAGTGCGAGACACTCCATATTCCATTTTTAAGAGAACGTTCTTAGCATTTTTTATACTTTATATTGCTGCTACCTAAAATGAAAAAGATTGAAGTAACAATTAAATTTACAAATTACTCTACATGACAGGTAATATGCAAATAATATTTTGTATTGTAAAATGCAGATAAAACATTGAACATTTTAGTCAAATAAATTTCAATCACAATTATTTCAATAAAATAAAATGAATCCTGCAATATTTTAATTTCTCTATCGAAGGCAATTGCTTCTTACATATTCAATATGTAAATTACAATACACGATCTTGTTACATTTAATTTTAACTTTGTAATAAGTATTTTTACTTTACCACTGATCTATTAGGTTAAAAATTGCAAATCAATTTATTAATAAAATTGAACAAAATTTGTGAAACATTATAAAAGAATGTCACATATAGGGTTTAAGAAAAAAATATTTAAAAATAAATCAGATTATTTATTTAAAATGGATTTATATATCTTTTCCTTCATCAAGGTACAGAATCGCCACCAACAGTTATAGGTTTTCAGAACATCTAAACACCTAATTAGATGATATTAAGGACCATAATTTACATTTTTATACTTTGCATGCAATTAATAAAATGTATTTAGCAATTATAAAAATAAGAAAAGTTGCAAATAATAAAGTTCTCTAATTAGTAATACAAATAACAAATCAAGAACATATCACGGCCACTCATACTTATAAAACTTTTAACTTTACTCCTATTATACAGGGTGTTTATAAAGTCGCGGACCCATTTTGATGTTTAATAACTCATAAAATAATAAAGATAGATTAAAATTAATAACATAAATGGTTAGATAGACTCAAAAAGTTTCATGACCCTTGTCAATGAACTTCCACGTGTGCCCCCTTCGTTGCACGGAGAATATCAAGTCGATAGTCAATTTCACGCCAGGTAGCGGCAAGCATGTCGGCATCCACAGAGGCTATTGCGGTTGTAATTCTGGCTTTTAAGTCATCAATGTTCGACACAATGTTGGAAAACTTCATATTTCCACAACTAGAAGAGCTTCAGCCACATGTCATTTTGCAACAAGATGGCGCACCACCTCATTGGGGTACCATCGTTCGTACTTCTTTGAATGACCATTTTCCAGGAAGATGGATTGGGCAAGGAGGTCCAATTCCTTGGCTACCCAGATCATCTGATATAACGCCGCTGGACTTTTTCCTTTGGGGATTTGTAAAGGACAATGTTTACAGGAGGAGAGTGTCGAACATTGATGACTTAAAAGCCAGAATTACAACCGCAATAGCCTCTGTGGATGCCGACATGCTTGCCGCTACCTGGCGTGAAATTGACTATCGACTTGATATTCTCCGTGCGACGAAGGGGGCACATGTGGAAGTTCATTGACAAGGGTCATGAAACTTTTTGAGTCTATCTAACCATTTATGTTATTAATTTTTATCTATCTTTATTATTTTATGAGTTATTAAACATCAAAATGGGTCCGGGACTTTATAAACACCCTGTATATACTTTACAAAATTACTTTGCATAAATCTCAATTTTACACATGTGCATGTGTACATGCTAACCAAAATATATTAATTCAAAGAAAGTAAATATAATTTGAAGAATGAATATTCAGACCCATAATTTACATCACATCTAAAAATATTAAATATCAGCATTATTACCCATTTAATGGTCTGTATTTGCAGTTAGTACTTTAAATTAAAAAGTTCTGTTTTTTTCTATCCCTAACTAATAGATGTTTTCCACTCCAAAAGTAACATTTTTTCATCTTTTAATAAAGCTCCCCTTGGCTATGCTTGACATTCAATTTGTTTTATGCTTTCCCTCATACTTCTTTGTTGTAGAGGCTACTGCAATTATGATTATGCCAAGAGTGAGATCAATTTTGCCAAGATCATAGCCAAGTTCTGAGACACAAATGTATAATAAAGATGTAGTAATAAATATCAGAGCATTAAATACAGAGTGATTATAATTAAAGTTTAAGTTTCAAAACGCTCTAAAAAACGAACCACTGATTTGAATGACGTCAAAATTGAACGATGTGTTATTGAAGGAGGGGGAAAGAACATGCACCACCCAAAAAATAGTTCCAAATTTTAGAGACAGATGGCGCTGTAAGCGTCAGAAGATGTAAATTTAAATACCTGGTATGCGCACGGCCATTTCAGGTGTTATGAAAGCGTTGGGTAAACGGAGTTCCCTCATTTTGCATCTCAGACGCTCGCCATGAGTGTCTCAATGAAGGACCCCGCTCTGCTTGCCAAGCTTTATTACAAGAACGGTGATTCTGCACCAGTAGCTCTGCAGAAGTTCAGGACCCTCAAAGCATATGAAAAAAGGCGTTGGACCGATGACTTTCATGGGTCTGGTAAAAATGATGAAAAAATTCGGAAATGCAGGCTCGTTTGATGTGCAGTCTGGTAGAGGAAGGAAAAGATGTGATTTGGCGGTAGTTGAAGAAGTAGCCACAGCAGTTCAGGAGGAGTCGAGCGGTAGTGTGCAACCATGCAGTGCACGGAGAATTGCCGGAACATTGGACAGGTCTGTGAGCACAGTGCATAACATTCTACAAAACATCCTGCAATGCTATCCGTACAAAATTTGCTATGTGCAGGAGTTGTTTCCTTCTGACCTGCAGCAAGAGAGGGTTTTGCTTTGGAATTTCTTGCTCGCATGGAAGTGGACAATGATTGGCCGTGGTAAATTCTGTGGACAGACGAAGCATTGAAGCAGACATTTTTAGTCGAAATTCTGACGCTTACAGCGCCATCTGTCGCTAAAATATGGAACATTTTTTTGGTTCATGTTCTTACCCCCTTCTTCAATGATACTCTGTAACTCTGTTCAATTTTGACGTCATTCTAATCTGTGGTTCGTTTTGAAACAAACTTTAATTATAATCACCCTGTATATATTTCAAGTTATTAAGATTATATTTCAATATTTTACAAAAAATTCATACCACTTTTATAAGGTTTTGGAATGCTTCAAAAGAATAAAAAAAATTTTCATATTATGGCTTACATTAGTGTTGAATCTAAGCCATTTTAGAAGGGTGCAGTGCCCGGCGGCCCTTTTTAATCCTTTCAATGCACTAGGGGACCCTTCTTAACACTTTCTATGCCCCCCATGGCCTTTAAGAGAGTTTCACTGTGCCAAATTGCTCTTCTTTATAATCAAAATCCGCCACTAATATCATAAGAAAAATTACTGATAGAAAGGAATATCCTCTAAAATGGTGGAAAGAAACAAGTGCAGACTTTATGAAGCTCATAATTAACAAAAAAGACTCTTTTTTTTGGGAGGGGGGGGGGGGGGTATGCAAACAGACAGCAAGCACTTTTAAGAAGTGTTTAGTGAATGTTTTCAGATTTAGAGGAAGGAAATATCTGTAAGGAAAATAAATATTGACTATATAGTATCGTATCTTAGGTACTGTATTGTTATAATTGATATTATATATGCTGTTGACTGTTACATTTTAAAATAATCACAAAATTTTAAAATTACTAGACAACATAAATTTCAAGTTTCAGATAAATATAAAAGAAAATAGTGATGTAAAACATACATACCAAATAAAAAATTTAGTATTTGTAATTTTTTTATTATTTAATATGAATTAGTAAGACACTTAGTGTTGACTCTAGCAAAAAAAAAGGGTCGCCGGTCCCTATTCTAACACTATAAGCCGGGCCATAACACTATTCTAAAAAAGGGTACATTTTTTGAAAAAGGGAACACTATTCTATAAAAAGGGCCTATTTTTTTCAAAAAGGGTTTAAACTTGTACCTTGTTTACTAAAAATATTTTGAACCGGTTTGTTTAGAGTCCCTAGAATTTGCGATATTTTCCCGGGATCAATTGCATTGCCACGGGGCAAATAGGAAATGTTAAAAAGGGCAGCCGGGCACATCAGAAGGGTTTAAAAGAGCCGCCGGGTGCAAAAAAGAAATAAAAAGGGGCGCTGTGCCCAGCTAAAGCTGCTTAGAGTCAACACTAACACTTAAAAAATTTGTTTAAATTATATTTAACTTTTAAGTGCATTTTACTCAAAAAAGAAAAACTTAATTATTGCAGCATATACGACTTAAATATTTATATTCTTTATAGATCTAATTAAAGATATCACTGAAGGAAAGATTTTTTTTATGTAACAAGGGATAAATATTAAATTTCCATTTGGCTTTAAAAATAAATAGAATTTTCTTGTATTGCCCAATTAGGAAAATTTTGAATAGATTAACTTTAAATTTAATAGATTACATTAGCTTATTACAGATACTTTTTGTACTTGTTGGTACAGCATAAAAATTTTAACATGATTGATAAATTACTGTCTTATATAAAAATGAATAGATAAAGCCCATTCAAGATATGAAGGTTAAGGGGAAGAAAATTTGTTAATTTCAAATAAAATTTTCATTCTACATGATGAAAATAAATTGTCAAATTAAAAAGTTTTACTGTGTAAATATAAAAACGTTTCTCACAGTATTATTCGACCTTGGCCAAATAATGGACTTAATATTCGGCAGATAGGCCGATTATTCAGCTACGGCCGAATAACTGTTACATCTCTAATCATTATTAAAAATTCAATATTTATGTTTTGTATAAAATAAGAAATTAAAATAACAAATTTTTAATTGTTTAACTAAAAGAAATAATATTTTAAAATTGTTTAATCTGAGTTGGGAGGAAGGGGTAGAAAAGTAAACATACTATGGCCGGATATCCGGCTTAAATTGCAGCCGAATATTTGGCATCTGGTATCCGGCCAAATTGACATCCGTTGCATTTTTGTCGTTTTCAACTTACATCACTAGTCTTGCAACCAATTGCTGATGTAAGTCAGGGTATTACCAGGGTTGGCACGGTTTAAACCAAGTGGTTTTAACCATGGTTTAAACCAACTGGTTTTTTTGTCAAAAAAACCATTTGGTTTTTTTAGAAAAAAATCTAATATAATATTTTCTTTTTTTTGTAATTTAATTGTTTTAAATTATAGATAGAAGTAATTTCTACTTTTAACACTTCATCTCAGCAGTCAACATGAGACATAATGAGCCTAGGTCATGTTTCTATGCATGTAGAATGAAAATTAGCATGTGCTGATGAACGTATCTGGTACCCTAAAGATTTTTCTTAAAACATGTGAAATTAGAAAAGATAAAATAGATAAATAATATTCAATATTTAGCATAAAATATTTTCATTTAAAAAATGCAGATTATTTACAGTAGTGAATAACAAAATACAATGATCTTTAAGATTTTGGTTAAGTTGTAAAAGAAAATTTTCTGGATTGGGATTGGGGAAGATTATCCTTAAAGAATTTAAAAGAGTAACTTAAGATATTAAATTGAATAACACAGCTTGCAAAAATTGAGTGCTAGTTATAGCATTTCAATAATACCAGGGTTGCAAAAAAGCCGGCTAAAATTTAAAAAAGCCACGCCGGTGGCTTTTATTGGTTTTAACCGGCTTTTTTTGGCCGAAATTGGCCTTTTTTGGCCAAAATTGGCTTTTATACAGTGAAGCATTTTAATTATAAACGACACATTTTTATGTGTTTTTAAATTAGTTTTAAAGACATTTAATTGAGGTAGAAATCAATATAACTCAATTTTTCAATAATGAGGACATTAATATTGGAATAAAAGGTCATACCAATTGCTTTGTCTGGTTTACACTGACCTTAACAATCTTTTTTTTATTTTTACTGCTTTATAATTAAAAAGGACAATGGTTGCTTAGTTATATATTTTATTAACTAATTTTAAGGGATATTAATAATACAAGTCTTATTTTATTTCTCATAAACATTTATTTAAAATCATGCATAAAGTCATTTAATAAAAACATAATTTCTCTCTATTAAAACAGTATTATGAATAACATATGCATTAATTTATGCATGAATATGCACTATTTTAAAAAGCAACTAGCTTTTCAAAATTCTAATTCAAGTTTTATTTGGAGAATTTTTTTTTAAATTGTTCTCTTTATTTTATGCACTTACATGTACTAAAATTTCCTCGAATGTTATATCCTTCCTAATTTCTCTTTCAACATCGTTCATTCTACAATTTTAATCTGTCCGTGTGGACATATCTGGAATAAGTTACATAACAGCTTAGTAGCAGAAAAACTTTTTACATGTATCATTTTTTAAAGTATTTTTTATATATTGATTGCTTATTATTGCTCGAGTATTATATAAGATAATTTCAATTATATACATATAAGGTATTTAGTTTTAATCAATTTTAAAAGTAAATATCAGTATATGTAAGAATGTTTCTATTTTAATGTGTGACATTTTCTTATTCTTTCACATAATCTTTAAAATGTGTGGTATGTGTAGAGTCATGATAAAGTATTCCAAACCAATACTCTAGAGTCTAATTTAATGTATTCTTCTGAATATTCACAATTTTTTTTTTCAGACATTATACCTTCACAGTTGCATTCTAGCAGTTATAAGGTCTTATTTATTTGACAAAATTTAATAGAAGTTTATATTTTTTTTAGTAGAAAATATTTATAAGTGTATTAAAAATAAATTAATCCAAATTTTATATGAATTATCTATAAACCACCTTTTTGAAAAATAAAAGCCGGCTTTTTTTAAGCGGTTAAAACCAAAAAAAGCCGGCCGGCTTTTTTTTGCCTGGCTAAAAGCCGGCAACCCTGAATAATACCAATCAATCTTTTCTGTTAGTTGCTGAATCTAATGGCCAAAAATGTTGCCTTGGACACTTGGAGTTATCACTCAGAAAACAAAATAACCAGAAGTATTTGGATATTAAAAAAATAATAATAACAACAACCACAGAATAATATATTATATTCATGAAACTGCATCAAATGTTTATTGATTGATTATTATATTATTAATCAAAGTATTCTTTATACGATTTTCAAGGTATCAATGTTTCACTGTGTAGAGCAGTTTACTAGTGTACTTTGAACATAAGACACAGCTGTTACTAATAATGTTTAAATTAGAAATGATTTCAATTTTCTATATAATTGACTGTAATTATTTAATTTAAATATTTTCAAAAGTTATATTACTTATATAATATACAAAAATGTTTATTTTATCACCAGATATGCATCTGTATGCAATAGGAAATTATATTTTAAAAAAACCCGGTTTAAACCAAAAAAACCTGGTTTAAACCAAATAAACCGGTTTTTTTCCAACCCTGGGTATTACTGTACAGTCAGTTTAAGAAAACAATAGAACATGTATTTAAAGAAAACAAACATGATATTATGGCCCTGTGATAAAAGTCTGGACAGAGAATTACTTCGCTTTAGCAACAGCGAGGCCAAGTGCAAGACCTTTCATAAGATCCCTTCCCCTTTCAAACTAGTTAATGTGCTCCCCCCTCCCTCCAATGATGCAAAATTTCTAATAGTATCTTTTGTTTTATTTATTGATAAATATTCCATAGTTAAAAATAAAGTGAAGGTAACTATTTAAAAATTCTGGTAGATATTTTGAATAAAAAAATCTGCTAAATTGGTAACACTCAAATAACTCAAGACTAAACACAATTTTTTACCTTGATTCAAATATAAAACATACAATGTGAACTGTTTTTTCACTGTCTTACTTAAGAGGCAACTAAAATAATGAAAAAAAAAATGTTACAAGTTAAAAAATATGCATTTTATTTAAATTAAACAATTGTATATTTTTTACTTGCAACATCTTTTTTCATTATTTTAGTCGCCTTTTAATTAAGACAGTGAACTTTTTAAGTTCACATTGTATGTTTTATATTGGTAACACTCTTTGTACAACGCAATCACAGTTTGAAAAAGCTCGCCTGAAATACACAGTGACACACCCAGGAATAAGGTGCGTTTATAGCTGGATTTCAACAATCCTTGACAAATTGTAAATCATTTCCTTGGCCCTTTTTTCCCAAAGTTTGTGTGGTCATCAAATAAAACTAGTACGTTGTGGCCATCACAAAACTTTCTTCTATATAAATCACGTCAATTAAATCATTTAAATAACACAAGAAATTACATCAATTTAGCACCACTTCAAACCAAAATATATCTGAATTTGAAGTTTGATGAAAATTCGCGCATTAGATCTCAATAAATTGAGATAGAACTATAGTGAAAATTCTGAAAAATGCAGCATAGCAGTGCCACCTGTTGAGCAATTTGCCCCAAAACATAAACAGCAGTAATTCATATCAAGGTATACCTGAATCTGAAGTTTGCTGAAAATCCAAGCATTAGTTCTTGAGATAGGGCTATTGCAGAAATCACAAAAAATGCAGCACAGCAGCACCACCTGTTGAACGATTTACACAAAAATGTATAAAACATCAATTCCTGTCAAGGACTAACTGAATATGAAGTTTGATGAAATTCAATGCTTTAGTTCTTGTGGAAATCGTGAAAAATGCTGCATAGCATAACAGTGCCACGTGTTAAGCGATTTACACCAAAAACTAATCCAATTTATATCAGGGACTAACTGAATATAAATTTTTATTAAATTCCGTTCATTAGTTCTTGAGATAGAGCACCCACAAAATTTGTGTCACACACAGACAAACATTTTGTAAAAACATGTTTTTCAGGTTCTCTGACCCTTAAAACGTGTAAATCCGTCAAAAACCGGAATTCGAAAATTTTCATGAATCCAATACTTCTTGTAAAGATAGAAGAAAGTTAAAAAAAAAAAAGAATCTGTTCAGTGATAATCTTGTCAGGGATTTCCTCCATTGATCTGTAGACAAGCTTCTGAAAACTGACAGATAGAAACTATTGCTTAGCAAAAATGTAGTGCGTTCAAACTTTAAGGTAAAAGGAATAAATAATCTACTTTCTCTCTACCCCCCCCCCCCCAAAAAAAAAAAAAAATTACAGTAAACTCTGTATAAGGCGGAATCGATCGGGACCGAGAAAATTTTCCGTAGTAGACAATATTCCGCCTTAGACAAATTTTACTCTATGTCTATGGATCCGCAGGGACTTGAAAATCTTTCCGAGTTAGAGAGATTTCCGTCTTACACAGAGTCCGCCTTACAGAGAGTTTACTGTAGTTATTTTTTATTAAATATTTTTTTTCTGTTCACAAGGCCATGATGTGGGGCAACAACTGTTACACACCCTTAAGGACAGCTATTGACAAATGGTTAATATATACATTTTAAATTGTTGTAACAAATTTTCTTAATACTTTTGACTTTGACATTAGTAAAAAAACAGGTCATTTGAGTTTGAATTTTGTGCTTTTCAGTCATAATAAGGCTTTAAACAAGTTTTTGACATGTGACAGTTTCAGCTATGATTTAACAATGCTTTTAGCTAGGTACTTTTTCTGTGTGGTTAGGATATACAAGTATCAGTGTAAGTCTAGGTTTATACAATTACAGCAATTTTTCAAAATCCAAGAAGAGTTCAGATACTTCCCCCCCCCCCACCCCTAAATACAAAGATAATATGAAGACGTTAAAAAGTATCTGATTTCATTGATTAAAATCTATTCTTTTCTCGGTTAATGGTTACCCAAAATTATAAAGTTTTCAAAACAAACCTGTAATTATATGATACAGTAGACTCCCTCAAATCTGCAAATGCCTGAAATCCGTAGTACATCATCGCAGATGTAAACAATGAAACTTTCAATTTAGATATAGGAAAAAAATTAAGACTTGTTTATTTTTATATCAATGCTGTATGTATTTTAATGTGTAATTAATATTACTGAAATCATGCTTTTTAATGAAGGAAAAATAAATTAATTTCTGAAAAAATTCAAGAAATTGCTGATATTACTGGTAATCACAATATTTTTACAAAATATAGAAGCTTTTTGGGTTATTAAGTCTGTCTAAACATGAAATAAAACTTCCTTAGATTTTGATGTGGATTAGTAGGGTATTTTTATGAGGCAAATTTTATTGAATAATTTAAGAAAAATGTATCTAATCTTTATTACGCATATTTAATTATACATTATTATTATTATTTACTTGACCTTTACTTTTAATATTTTTAACCATTTTAAAAATTATCTTGTAAATTTTTATAATTTTACTTAAATATTTTAATATTTTACTATATTGTGAGCATTCTTTATAATTTCGATTGTATTATTAATTAAATTCAAATTAATTTACTGTTTAAAAAATGTAAACAAAGCAATGAACAGATATCCACAATCCACAAAATTCTAAAATCCGCACAAGCTCTCGTCTCAAGCTATATGGATTTGAGGGAGTCTACTGTACTGAGAAATACTAATTAGTAAATGGAGAAAGAATTAAAAATTACAAATAAACAATTTCATTAGTCAATAGAAAAATTAACAATTAAAACTAAATGTCATAGCAACTCTTCTTGCACTTGTACTTTTAAAAATTACTATAATTGTACAAATTTAAACTTATACACAGATATATGGATATTCTAACACATTGAAAAAATAACTTATTTCAGATCATGGTTAAATCATAGATAAAACTGTCAAATGGGTTATTCTCTGCAATAGTGCAAAAAGTGCTTCCCAGCCATATAAATGCTCTTAATTTTATTACATTTTTATTTATTTATATTTTTATTAGAAGATCTAAACATAGTTTATTAGGGGCAGAAAGTAAAATTTAAAAATAAATAAATTTAGTATTTAAAAATATAATATATATCATGCAAACATCATTCCCTCACCTTTCCCCCACCTGTACTACCATATTTTATTGCCCATTTCTTTCCATCCAGAAATAAAAATAATTAAAAATACCCTAAGCAAAATAAAGTTCTTATTTGATACATCACAAAAAATAATAAAAATATTAATTTTTATTATTATTATATAGTCTACTCAATCAATTAGATGTTTCCCCATGTTAGACCATCATTCCCTCACACATTGCTATTATCTCAAATATCTACCACTAATGAGCAGTAGCAGTCTAGCATCCTTCACAGAGAAGAAGCTATTTTCAGCACTTGTCAGTCCAGCAACATAAATTGGTGGTGTAAGATTTTGTTAATTTTACACAATTTTTTTTTAGTCAGTATATCCGGAAGCGTTTTTATTAGCAGTCATTCCCTCACACAGAATATTCATTTTTTTGTAAATATCAAAAATTTTAATTTTATCATACATTATATATTAAGTGTTTCTCTTAAAGGAAACAGTTTGGATTTCTTCATAATTTTGCATTTTTCTCCTACAACTAGTAAAAATGCCTTATTTCATCATTCCCTCACTTGTCATTCCCTCACATTTTTTATTTTATTTTTTCCACAAATTTTTATTTTATTTTTTTTGTTAAGTCAAATTTTTAAAACAATTTCTGTTGCTATTAAAATCTTCAATAATTGACTGATTTCTTACCATTTATCTAATTTTTATGAAAATTTACATATGCATCATTCAAGTCAGACTGCTGGCCAAATTTGCAAGTATTGTAGAGAACAACCCAAATGTCAAAAACTTGCTAAGTATGATAACTGAAAAACTCCTAAAACTCATAACCCAGTTTGGGAAAAATTCCATATCATGCACCACTTGGCAAAAGAATTCAAAATGGTACCAAGACTAAATGGCAAAAGAATTCAAAATGGCACCAAGACTAAATGCCCGATTTAATGTGTTACAGAAATTTTCAAGATGGAGGAAAACTACAATTTTAAATAATTAACACATGTTTATTAAATCATGCTTTTGCACCAGTTTAAAAAGTTTTGCGGTACAATGATAAAACAAAATTTAATCACAATTTCAGATAAGTAATGAAAATTCACTGACAAACATATTTAATAAACCTAAGAAGCCTTGTTTTGTGAATAATAATTGTTATTGTCAAAGGGGTTCTACCCCCCCCCCCTCCCTTCAATAAGCAAAAGAAAAATCTTGCCAAAAATAAACTTTTGGGATCTCAGGAAATTTACATCTCTCCTATAAATAACACTTGAAAATGAATCATAAAATAAGAAGTAGTCCGAATAAAAAAGTAAATAAATATATACAATTTATATAAAATCTTAGTATTTCCGAACACACAGGTAGAAAAAAGATAAAAATCTCGTTCAATTACACAATACAATTTAATTTATAAATGCAAAATAGAAAAATATCTATAAACAGATACACTTCAAAAGTAGGTACTACTTAGAAAATGTGTAGTTATGAAACATAGAATGAATGAGTTTGAATTCGGTTCGATCAACTGATACTACAATTACAAATGACAGAAACTGAGTACTAAATTCAAATATTAATAAAGAAATAGAAAATAAAACTTACCATACAGCATTTTTCCTTCAAGGCATATGGATGTTTTTAAAATCGATTCGACAGTATTCCACATAATTTGCAGATTCGCGCCATTTAAATTATGGCTAGCCTAACGTCTTCTTTCCTGTGTCTGATGGCGCTGCCTTCTCTTTTGTTTACGTGTGACGTCACAACCACGACCCCACAGCCGATCTTCATATGAAAATCGTCTGCTCCTCTCACGTGCTTTGATGCAAGTAAACTTAATTCAGGCAGGGGAAAGTTTTTTGAATGACGCAGGACACAAGAAAACATTAAATCTGTTTTTGGTAGATACTTATTTATGCGTAAAAAACTATATATTTTTTATGGAAGAACATTTTGACGCTTTACGTACTTTCCAGAGACAAAGCACATATTTCCAAGCGGCCCGACACATGGGATACATATATATATATATATATATATATATTATTTATTTATTTTTTGCGGGGGGGGGGGGGGCAGCATGAAAGTTAAACGTTCGGCTCGGGTACGCTGGGCACGGGTCACACGGACAATAGAATTCTCCCCAGCTTTAAATACCCCCCTAAGCTACGGCGCACGAGTAGGGTTACTGTATTAAGCAGTTTATCCCTCGTTTGGCTAACTGAATATTATTTATTATATAGAAAATAATCAACATGTAGGATTGGTCCCGCCAGAACACGAATTAGAAAAGAAAATCGCGTACAAAATAAATATTTATTTTTAAAATTGTACCTTCTCTCTATTAATAAATATTTCATGTTTATTAATATACCGGGCAAGAACAAGTTCCAAAAAAGATTTATTTAAGATAATCTGCAATAAAAAAATATTATTGTTTAGATGTACTTGAGTTACATGATATAGAATTGTATACAACAAGTAAAATACAAGTATTTTGATTATGATTTTATTGAAATGAATATTACAGTTTTCTGTTTTGAAAATTTGATACATCTAAAATTTATAATATGTATGTATATATATATTGGTGTGTGTGTGTGTGTTTACAATTGTCAAGAGAATAAAAAAAAGATACTTAAACTATTTAGAAAACATAACTTTTTATTAGTTTTGTTTTAGAGAAAAAATTTCAACGTCTGGTTTTTGTAACATATAGTTATATAGACTTTTTGTACACAATTCTAAGAGAATTATACATAAAATTTGAATATGTCAAATAATTTGTAAATTTTAATAACTTTTTTAGCAATTTTGTTTTTTTAATTTTCTTTTAACTCATTTAATATGTTTTATAATACGCTATATGAATCCCCTTTATTCCACATTTAGTAAGAGAATAAGTAAAAACTAAGTGCGTTACGTAATTTGTAAATTTTAATAATTTCTTAGCAATTTTGTTTTTAAATATTTCCTTTAACTCATTTAATATGTTATATGTATACCCTTTTTGCCATATTTAGTACGAGAATAAGTAAAAACTAAGTGCGTTAAGTAATTTAGAAACTTTAATATTTCTTTAATACTTCTAGGGTTAAAATCAGGCATTTTTCTCCAGGAGGAATTTTTAAAGCTCCTGTGGTTGCAGGGAAGATTTGCACTTAAACTACATTAATAAGCATTAAACTCAACCCAAAACTCCCAGAAAGATTCCCCCACACACACACACACAAACACGCACATGCACACACCAAAGCCATCTCCTGAATTTATCATTGAGCATTTTTGTTTTGAAATATTTTTAAAATATGCTTTTCATCAAGGAAACAAATAAAATACTGTGATTTATAATAAAACAGTTGAAAAGCTACATTGCAGCAATGCAGATTTTACTCTGGGAGTGGGGCTTGTGGAGATGACTGTTTATATTTTTTATTTATATTTGACATATTAGGGATGATTATTTAGTAGAAATTTGGATTTAAAGAAAATGCACATTTTTTTAACCTTGGTATGTCTTATGCCATTACAAAAATATTGATTAATAAAAAAAAAAAAAAAAAAAAAAAAAAAAAAAAATGTGTGTGTGTGGGGAAGAGGAAGGCTGCAGTAAATTTACGTGTACTGTATTATGTCTGTTCCGTATTATTGATTGTTCAATGTATCAGTTTATATAAATATATTCTTTTTATCAGACGTATAGGAATATATTTTATAAGGACCCCGTCTTTTTTAGATTTTAGAAAAACAGAGCATAATTTTTATTTATTTCATCAGGTTAAAAAGTAACAACTATTACTGAAATAAAATATTCCAGTTTTAAAAAGCTTGTAAATTATTTATCAAAATAATTTTATTGTGGTTGCAAGGAATTAAATAAAAAATCTGGCAAAATGGATAATTAAAACTAATTTTAAAGATATGCTTGCCATGAAAAGGCAGGTTTACTGTATGTAATGGGCCTTTCCCTATTTAATAAGGTCTTATTCTAGGTATATGTAATAATACTTATTTTCCCTAAATGAAATGATAAAAATTATTTTGGCTAAATCATGAAAACTTTTGCTCATAAAAAATATTCAGAAATTAAAATAATACTTCTTTGAACAAAATTGCTTTGATTCGTACTTTATCATATAAGACATTCCCCTTCATTTAAATTTTTTATTTTGTATTTCAAAAAGGGTAACTTTTATTTGCTTTAAAATTAATTTAATTTCAGATTATTAAGTCAAAAATAATAAACATAAATAAAACAAGCAAAAAGGAAGGGGGGAAGAGGTAGAAAAAAGTTCTAATATCACAGAGTACAAGAGTAATTTTTATATAATTTAAAATTAATTTAGTTTGAAAATATTAAGTTATATAAGCAATGGACATTAATAATCTAATTAGAATAATAATTTAATAAAATAAGGTAATAGATTACTACTTTAAGTATCAATATTTAAATTTAGTTACATTATTTAGATTTAAATAATGAAAGCTGACTTCACTGATATATACAATGTATGGCAAACAATACACTACATTGCATAAAAATGAACTTAATTGTGTTTTTTTTCTTTCATATTTATAAAAATTATTATATAAAAGGTAATTCAAAATGTTCACTTAAAATTTCAGTCATATACAGTGACAAATAATTACATATTGTATTTATTTATTATTGTTTGTGCAGTTTTAATGAAATAAAAACTTTATAATAAAAGTTATATTAATTATATTGCTGTATACACAAACTTCATTGTTTTAATTTAATAACATTTTTTGTCGCAACATATTTTGACGTTGTCACGCTTACAATCAGCAGAGAGAAAATTCAGCTCAGAGCTGGAAGTCTGCAAGGGCCGAATTTCCAGGACCAGGCTCAGCTCAGTCCGGCCCGAACGAAAATTATCTTGACCCGGTCAGTGTAAAATTAAAAGTTCGGCCCAGGCAGATATTTTCACAGTTCAGGACCCAGTCCGAACAAAATTCAGTAAAAACGGATCTGCCCCGGCCCATGAAAGAAAGAAAAAAAAAAAAAAAAAAAAAAACAAATATAGGCCGGTCGGGTCAAGATTACAGCATACATATTTATGGGAAATTTTTTCAGTATATTATAGATTATGTCCCTTCCAGACAAATTACACAATAGAAACCTTAATTATTACTTAGAAACTAAAGACTTTTCAGCATTCAAATAAAGATTAATAAAATAATAATAATAATAATAATAATATAGTTTAGAATAAAAGAAAAAAGATGATTAAAAAAATGATAACTTTTGAAGCTGTATAATAAAAGTAGATTTTGGAAAATATTTCTTTGTAATTTATTAAGGCTGTTCTCAAATCCAAAGAAGCTACTTTCTGACACATTTCTAAATTAATTCTTGTTCAGAAATGTATAAAATGGGCAGGTGTTCTTATTCAGAAACTTCGTAATCGAATGGTGTTGTCATTTTTTTTATAAAGCAAAAGATCTATAAAAAAAAAAATACTGTCATAGTTGGCGTTTTGAATCAAATTTCACTAAGTGATAGCACGGGAAAGGAGAAAAACCTGTCGTCACCTGACAAGAATCGCTTATAACTCAATAAGTAATTTATTTATCAAAAAATGGAAATAATATTCGTTTCCAACCGTTTCAATAATCAGACTTGTCATTTTTATGTAATTTGTAATTTATTAAGGTTGTTCTCAAATCCAAAAGAGCTACTTTCTGACACATTTCTGAATTAATTCTTGTTCAGAAATGTATAAAATGGGCACAAGCGTGAAACTTTCTGACACATGTACTAACTCATTTTTAAACGTAGAAGTACAAAATTGGCAGGGTTGACTATGGAAGCGATTTGGAGTAGAAATGAGTTTTCCGTTCTTTAATAAATAAATTATCGAATTCTAAACAATTTTGGTCAAAACGGTTTTTCTCCTTTCTCTGGCTGTTTTTTTTTTCTTTCAGAAAAATCGGTTCATAACGCCCATCTTGCTGGTATTTTCTGAAAGATCTTTTACGTTTACCAAAAACGGGAAAACACCTTTCGATTACATAGTTTCTGAAAAGCAGCACCTGACCATTTCATGCATTTCCGAACAAAAATTAATTAAAACTTGTGCATAAAGTTGCGCCTTTGTATTTGAGAACATCCATATACTCGTGAAAACCGCATCCATTGGAAAAGGTTCATATGTTATCGGATTCATTTAAATTTTTATATTAGGCCGGTGTTTAAAAAACTGTCCTATTTCTGCAATTCAATGCTTGGCTCCTCCTCTCATCGCCAAGTAACAGACGCGAATGTCCCGTCAACTGTCCTTTCCCGTTCCACAGCCCCGTTTTAACCTTTGGGGAGGAAAACGCAGGAAAAAGTAATTATACCGTGCCCTGTGAAACTTCCCCAAACGTTCGTAGATAAAAGCAGTAATTATTGGCCCGGTGCTGTCTGATATATATAGTCTATAAGTTCGGCCCGACCCGTACAAAAAATTAATGGCCCGGCCAAGTATAAAATCTATACCTTGTCACAGCATAAAAGCTAAAATTTCGGAAAGGCGCGACTGAATTTCTACAAAATATACATTTTTTTACGCTGATAACGTTAAAAATCGTCATGCATGGTGAGTTCTGACAAAAAATAAATATTTTAACCCCCCCCCCTCCCCGTTTATATTTTTTATTTACAAAAAAGCATCTTGAGCTGCAATATATATATTTTTAATAATTCTCACTTTGAATGTAAATGTCTTATTATTAATATCGTTAATCCATACTCCATGGCTTGGAGACTTAAAAATCTCAAAAATACTATTCAGTAAAATCTTTTAAGGCGAAATAGCATAGGAGAGAAGAAACTTCGTTATAGACAGGTCCCATTTTTAGCAAGTACATCGTCTGTTGTGCATGCATTATATTTTTTTCAGAAGTATTATTATATTCATTTTGCATGAACACATTTTTAACACACATTTGTAACACATTTTTGCGTTAAGATAGGATTCCATCATAGGCAGGTTCTTTTTGCGGGTTTTACTCTACTTACGTTGCAGAAAAATATAGGCACTGTTCTTTAAAAGAATAAGTTTAAAATTTTAATTGTAGAATAAGAGTGATTTAAAAATGCATGCTTTGCAATGCTTGGCGAGCCAAATTTTACTGATATTTATACGGGCCGGTTCAATGATTTTAATACGGAGTAAGTCGGAGCAAGACCTGAAACAGCCTTTATAAATGAAGTGTTAGGTGAAGATGAAAGAGCAGTCGTAAAAAGTTAGAACTCTGATTTTCTGGTTAGAATAGGGGGGAAAATGGCCATTTTTTCCCCATTCTAACCAGAAAATCAGAGTTCTAACTTTTTACGACTGCTCTTTCATCTTCACCTATCACTTCATTTATAGAGATTGTTTCATAATAATGGAAGCCATCAGTCCATCAGAAGAAAATGATCAATTTCAAAGGTATAATCCTTCATTTGGCGTCCCTTCGTTCTGGCGCCCGGGGCACATGCTCTCCCCCCCCCCCCCCTTATTTTCGGCCTTGCTCTGCGGATGTACTTGAAAGTAACACTGACGATATTCAAATTCCAGATTCAGGTCCAAATATCTATCATGAAACAACGTTGTGAAAAAAAAAAAAAAAAAAAAAAAAATTAGTTATATTTTGAACGCATTATTTAACTTAGTATATATTAAACACAACATAAACAGCAACTTTAATATAATACGTAATTAAATTAAATTAGACTTTATTAATCAGACGGAGATATCGATGTTCATGCGTAACCAACAATTTACACATACATAGTCGGAAACCTTTCCGTTATGGAATGTAACGTTTCTGATTTCTGCAACTCTTCCGAAGCTTTGAATATTTTTCCGAAAATTTCTGTAACGATTCCGAAATAACAAGTAACTGGGGCGAACACAACGTTTTCTATAAATTTCCGGAAACATTTCCGGCTTGAGCCGAAACGCTTCTGAGTTTTTTTACAGTGTACTTGCCTAGACGGAAAACTCTTTAAAAGGGATTTTTTAATGATATCTAGTAATTCTGTTTTTATAAATTTTACTGTACTTAGTTCATCAAACCCTGTGTAAACGGAACCCGTTTATAACAGAATCCTTCAAGGCAAAAAATGTCATTGTTCCTATGATGTGAATACTATACAATTATACTACCTGTTAAAATGAAATATTGTTTCGTCCGAAAACAATTTCACTCTCACAGGTTTTACTGTATAAGAAGATTGTTGTGTTTATTTAGTTTAATAAAACCTACTAAGACGAAATTGCAAGTTAGAGGTGAAAAATCCCATTATAAAACAGGATTTCGTCTGTGCTGGTACACTTGTTTAGTATTCCTACATCGGGAACAATGAAATTTTTATGTTTAATACATGATTCCGTTATAGACAACCTCTGTTTTCATAGGATTTACTATATTTTTATGTCCCGATTTAGAAACCGCTGTCTCGCTTCTTTTGTCTTACCGTCCCACTTTTTATGACGTTGCACATGGCAACACTAGCCGAAACACACTTATAAAAGGATTAAAAAAAAAAAAAAATTGCAATTTAACAAATTACAACGACCATTTGGAAAATGATTTTTTCAAAGACTAAAATTTAAGACATGAAAAAATTGCACGGAGTTGATCATACATTACGTACGCCATGAATTAAACATTAATAGTGTTATTGCACGTAAAAATTGCAAGCAACAAAAATCGCCTGCGACTCTACGTATTATCCACCTGAAACTGACGTGTTATCCAAGCATTTCATTGGCTGTTCGGGAAAAGGCTTTTCCATCGTCAGATTTCCAAGAAATCTGACGACCCATTTTAAATGAAATTTCATTCTTAAGCTTCTAAACATCCCACAATATTACTTTTTACACCGTCGTATAGAGAAAAAAATGTACTTTTAAATGCAATTTGTTTGAAAGCTGTATCTCAATTTGTTTCTGAGTTATTAATTTTTTTTTTGTAGTTTTTATTACTTTTTTGTCATAGTGGCAATAGAAGTATCCATCTCTGTTGAAAGTAAAGGGAAATACATATTACTGTATAGACCAATCAGAAAACGGATAAAATGCGGATTCAACCAATAAAAAGTTTCAGATATGCTTTTGAATTCCTACTGTCCGGCTACTGCTTTGGTATCTTTAATTATTTGTTTCATATCTTATATTTCCTATTATTATTACCTGTGCTACTCGCTGGTAAGATTATTACAACTATTAATTGCTACGGATTCAAACATCTTATGGCCGGTCCCGCAAAACCCAGAATTCTTGCTAGCCGGAATATTGTTAAGTATTAGTTATATGGAAACAATGTTTTAAAGAAAGAGAGATAGGGTTGAAGTTATCAATATAGTTTATTTAAACACAGTATTTCCGCTAATACATTAGATTAAAGCCATGCTTTATCATTTCTTAAAATGAGCCAACACATGACTCTTTGCCATATACATGATGACTCGTCATAATAACTAAACACCTTAAATATAATAACACAAATTATAAAATAGAATGCGAAACGCAAAGGGATGTGTGGCGGGAGTTAACGGAAGATTAATAAATGAAATCGCTCGGAATACTCAAAGGATTTATCCACTTACCCCAATACTGCTTGGCTGATGTCATTTCTAGAATATCCAAACACTGATTTAGCTAACTTAAGTTTAAAACTTAGCTCTACAGTGAGCTCTCTATGTTATACTTTTCAGAAACGCTCAAATCTCTGATAGCCCTTATTTTTTTGTGTTCGCTCTTTTTCTTCAGCGTCCCTGCTTTCCTAAAATTTTACGCCCCCCTTAGAATTTCCAATCAGAGCTCTTTCGGTCCCTAACTGGATACTCATTTACAATAAGCCTCTAGCCATTGGACACTTTCACCCTTCATGTCTCATATTGCATATCATTATCCCCCTTTTACTATAATTTTGATATAAACTTTCAATTTCCCCTTTTTTTTCTTTTGCCAGACCGCTGCATCCTGTCGGTAAATATCAAAGGGTTTCGCGGCTTATTCGCGATGCCACATGCACATGTTTTCTTGACCATAAATATCTGGGGGACGTTCGTGCATCACTGATTTTTAAAAAAACCCCTTTTACACAACTACGACTAGCCCCGTTTCTACATAACACCTTTTTATACCCTTTTATTTGTAATTCTTTTATTCGTAATTCTTACGATATATCCGAAACTTCTTTCGTAACGCGTTAACTTGCACCTGGGAATTTCTCTGTTGTATTTTCTACATGCGAGATCTACACATAGATTCTTGTTACACGAATAATTTCTATACATATAGCTTACTCTTTTATATTAATATAAAGCCATATTTATATCCTTTCATTTCGTTTATTCATTGCCACATATTTGCAGCTTTGTATGGGGAATTTCTTCCTTTCTTAACCTGTAGCCTTATTTTTGTTGACCGCTTCTTGCAGCTGATCTTTTTGACTTAGACCGAGTCGCCAAGTTTTATTTTCGAGGCTAAAATGAACGTAGTTTACATCTGTTCCTTTCCCTTCTTTGATTATTTTTGCTGTGGTTATTTCCACACTACCCTGACGAGGACAATAACCATTTTTCCAAATGGTTAAAAAATGGTTACCGTATATACTTGTGTATAATTCAAAGAATCTTAGACAAAATTTGGGAGTTGAAAATAGGGGGTGCACGAGTTAGAAAAAAAAAATCGCAGATAATCGGCGTAACATAAGTTTTAATTTATTTTTCTTCGGAAATACATGAAACTAGCAGGTGTTGTTGTTCAGAAACTATGTCATCGAACTGTGTTTTCAGTTTATTTTGCAAGCACAATACATCTTTCAGAAAATAGTGTCAAAGTGGGTGTTTTGAACCGAATTTTTGCGCAAAAGAAGAATAACCATTCAAGGAAGGGTGAAAAACGTCTTTTTCACGTGATCAAAATCGCTTATAACTCAATAGGTAATTTATTTCTCAAAAAATGGAAAACACAGTTCGATTCCAAATTGCTTCCATAGTCAGGCCTTCAATATTATATCTTTCTGTTAAAAAATGAATTTGTAAATGTGTCCAAACGTTTTGCGCTGTTGAGTACAGCAGTTGAGAACAGCCTTAACCCTGACTACGTCGCCTTTGAAACCTACATAGCAAAGTTCTCGCGGTTTTTACTTTTGGATACCACTACTTGCAAACACATTTTCTGACTCGTTATTAAACGAAAAGGCATACAATTGGCTGGGTTGACTATCGATGCGATTTGGAATCAAATGGGGATTTTCATTTTCCGATAAATAAATTACTTATTGAGTTATAAGTTGTTTTTCTCACGTGACGACGGGTTTTTCCCCTCTACCGCACAATCGCACTAGGAAATTGGGTTCAAAATGTCCACCTTGGCAGTATTTTCTGAAAAATCTTTTGTCTTTACCAAAAAATGGAAAACGCTATTCCATTACATAGTTTTTGAATAGGAACCCCTGCCAATTTCATACGTTTCTGAACAAAAACGAATTCAGAAAAAACAAGTTGGAAATTGCTCGTCAAACGTGGCAAATGAGGTGCGTTCGTACTATAACAAGTTTTATAATTATTTTTTGCACCCCATATTGTACTGAATGTATAATTTTTTGCACTTCATAAAGTACATAGTCTTTAACATCATTAAAATGCACTCCCAATAATTTTTTTCCCCATTCTCCGAACACTTTTGACTCTCACTGTAATTAAACTATACATCCGATTTTCCTAAAATTTGAAATGGCTCGACAAAATTTTGCAACAATGATATCTTTAAAATTTCAGACCATTCGGAAGGTTGTAACATCATTAAAATGCACTTGCAATAATTTTTCCCATTGGCCGTAATGTAAAGAAAAATTTTGACTGTCCCTGTAATTAAACTATGCATACGATTTTCCTAAAATTTGAAATGGCTCGACAAAATTTTGCAACAATTATATCTTTAAAATTTCAGACCATTCGGAAGGCTGTAACATCATTAAAATGCACTTGCAATAAGTTTTCCCATTGGCCGTAATGTAAAGAAAAACTTTTGACTGTCCCTGTAATTAAACTATACATCCGATTTTCATAAAATTTGAAATGGCTCGACAAAATTTTGCAACAATCTTATATTTCAAATTTCAGACCATTCGGTTGGGTAGTTTTTGCTCTGTTATATGCGGACAGACAGACGGACTGAACGACGACTATAGGTGCTACGTATTTATATAATTATGAACGCACCTAAAAACGAATATTATTTGGTTGGTTGTGTTTATGACGGCCAATTATCAACACGAGGGATGTAGGCCCTAAGGAGGGGGGAGTGCCCTTCGTGGGGGTCTTTTTAAGGGAACATAACCCGTATTAACGCTTGGAAATCCAAGGTTCGAAGAAAACCACGAAAACTCCGAACTATTAGGCCGACGGGCGCGATTGGGTTCGAACCCAGCACTTCCCATCTACCAGCTTCGCGAGCAGAACCTCTCGGCCACTGGTGGGGCCTATTGTTATTTGGAAAGAGTAGTACTCAAACTCAAAGTTCACGGCCTCTGTCCTGTGTGTTCTTAGACAATAAGTTAAATTTAAAAATAATTTCATGAATCCGTTTATTAAAAAAATAATAAAAAAGTTTTCTCCATTTTTTTCAAACATCTACTTTGAATTAAACAAGTATAATGTAAACTAAATAGCATTATTTTTTACACATTTAATTTTGATTCAAATAGTTAAAGAAACCAGTATTTTGCAATAAAGGATAAACTTATCACGTCAGAGAAATTATACAGCTTTTCCTTTTAAAGAAAACATTCCATTATCTTTGTTTTAAAATAATCCATTGGCTAATTTATTTTCTGTACATTTTAAGAAATTTCTATTTACATAAATTTTTGTTGCAATATAAACATGCGATATGCGTGATTATCGGGTTTTCCTCTGACATCATCTAAACAAGGCAGCTGGATACGCTGAAAAAAAAAATCCTCTTCTCATTCTATTCTAAACAGTTGAAGTGAAATGAAAAAAATCCTCAAAAAAATCTAGCCTCGCTCTGGTTGGAAAAATAAACTACAGCGTTTAGTGGAAGTGACTGTGTTTGATAACAAGACAGGCTTTTTAAAATAAATATCTTGTGTATTTTCGTCCGCTGCAGTTCGTCGACAGATGGCGCTATTAATAGCGTACTGAACAGCATAGCATCAAGTTCATTATGGGTAATAAATAAAGAATTTAAAGCATTCTGACGTGATCGTGATGAGGTGGACAGTTTGTAGCGCATTTTTCACTTTAAATTACGTCGCGACAAGGAGTTTCTTGGTATTGAGTAAATATCATAAAACATACCAGGGTAACCAGAAATTAAACGTTTCGTGGAAAGTGGGTGTTAGTTTAACATTCTGTAGGTGGGCGTAAGTTAAACAATCTTTTAAACAGAAAACATATGCATCGTTTTCCAATTAATGGACTGGGGAACATAAACTTTCTATTTTGAGTTTCATTATTTTGTAGATACTGGCCGTTGATATGGCACAGAGCTAATGTGTTTAGACTATTTCAACGCAAAAGTGAAAACAAAATCAAGACATCCGTTTTCTCTCGTCCTCATGATTTTAATTTAGAAATTTACTTGCATCCGCTCGCCACGATGGCAAATATTGCATGGTGTCGGATGCAAAAATAAAATTGTGTTATGATTTATTCAATTAATTTTTATGCATTTTTTTTTTTTTTTTATGTAGCCAGCGAAATTCTACAAATATTTAAGTGGTATTAATTTTCTCCCATGCAATTTTTTATGCTTTATAGTTTTGTAATTACAAATTATCTCTTTATATAAAATCCAAGTCTCTGTGTGTCCCTCACAATTCCGGTTGGACCGCCTCATTGATTGCGGTCACGTTAGGCTTCCTATGGATATATCGGTATCAGCTTCAACAATGAGTAATTGTTGAAAAGTAATAATGGCAGGGTTGCCACAATAGCGCCAAATTTTGACCAACTTGGAAAAATACATTCAAATTTGGCGAAATACCGCCAATACTTGGCTATAGCTAGCTAATTTGGCGAAATTCTCACTGGAACCCACTAATCGTTCATAATCGAGCTCACCAGAATTTAATTTAAACTCTGCGCATGTAAGGTTTTTTTTCACAATGTATGGGTCAGAATTTAAAGTGTAGTATACGAAAATGTACGTCTTTATATCTTCATCCCGATGCTACTGATAAAATAACCGTTACTATACGGCGCTGTACTACCTGAGCTCCTAACTGTCCCATTTTAATGTGCCGAATAACATAGCCGACATACAGAAATTAAATTTTCGGTATTTTTCCAGTTTAGGGGCATTGGCGAAATAGAGAAAAGTCCCTTGGCGAAAAAGGGAAATTTGGTAACATATTTCCACATTTTAAAATGTGCTATTTTCATCTATCACTGCGGAACAAGCGAAAAAAACTAATATTCTTGCATATGTGTTGTATATACCTTTATACCTCATTTTCCGTCATTTTTGAGGGGCTATCTTTCTAGTATTTTAATATATACTTATAGTGATAATCCGATTCTAAATACAGGGTATCTACAAATGAGTTGGACAAAAGGAATGATTTACTGAATGGAATTGACAGAAAAAAAAATTAAAGTACATATTGCTGTAAGATGGAAAACTAGTTCAAGTTTACCATTATCACAAATGTTCGATGTGACTTCCTTCCGTGACTCTGAAAATGTCCCTTCGGTAAATCATTTCTTGCCACAGATTTGTCAGCATGCATCCGTCGATCCAATTAATTGCAGTGCCGATTCTTGATTTTAGTTCAGGAATGGATGCAGGAAGTAGAGGCTTATACACTTGATCCTTTACAAAACTCCATACACCGAAATCAAGCTGTGAAAGATTTTGTGATCGTGGTGGCCATTGAATAACACCTCCGCTCCCTAAGCATTAGCGTCAGTTATGACACCTAGCGTCAGTTATGACACCTAACGCCATCTATGACGACACCTAACTTCGGCAATATTACTACTAGTCTGACTTTCAACTAGTTAATTTTATTTAATATTTCGGAAGTTCTTAACTTACGAAATTGCCCAACTAATTTGTAGACACCTGTATTGTTGTACCGTCCTTTATAGCACCATGATAAAAATATGACGTAAAATGATATAAAAACATTGCAATTTTTCAAATACATAGCAGTCGTTGGTTCAATACTAAGTAAAGATGAACTTTTACTCGAACAATCATTTATAGACACGAAATCATTTATATACAGATTTTCTATTTACATTGTGGGAACATTGTTCGAAATTAGGTGGATACAGTGAATGCACCATAGGTTCGCTGAGATCGGTGCTCAGATCATAGAAAAAGACTAACTGTTTCCAAACGGCAAAACCAAAATCACACTAGAATGCGCTATGGATGAACGCTTCAGCCAATATCAAGACAAAAGCCGTAACAAATATGATAGCAAATGTAAAAGGACCGTAAGCCAAATGCAACAATTACTATTGTCATCATGTGACGTGGCCAGGGGACGTATCTAAGTCATAGTAGCGTGGAGATATACCATTGTGTAGCGATTAGCAAATGACCCCAAACTAAGTCATAGAGACTTTATAGTGAAGTTGCGAAATGGCGGTCACTTGCAAGTTATAATGTGACGAATTAAAAATTTCGTTATTAAATAAATTATGTAATAAAAATTATTATATAAAATTATTGTCACCGTTTACCTTGGACCGCATCCAACAAATGAGACGAGTCGCGACACTCCACTGACCTCGGCTGCAGTCTTGCTTGATCACAGGACAGTTGGACAACTGGTGGAAATCAACCTAACTTGATCACGTGACATGCAAGTGGATTGAAAATATCCGACCTGTCTCTGGTATTTGTTGCGCTGGAATGTTTGTAACGGCAATTTATGTCGCATCAAGTAACTGAGCTATTATACTTATAAAACCTAGGGAAAATGTTATATTATTGCAGTTTGAACGGTTACTCTGATGTCATAACTTATGGAGGGGATATTCAGCAAAATATATTTACAAAAATTACAGGTAGTAATAGTATTATTTATGACTATATTTCAGAATATGAAAATTTTAGTTCTTTAAGTGGTGAGTAACAGAAGATTTCTTCACACGGCTTACCTGTGATGTGAATATTTAGCGATTTCAAAACGGTAAATTTTCTAAGGAATGGTTTTTGATGAAATTCTTTAACAGTAACGAGTCAAAAATTCTGAAAAATAAAAAAGTTAAAGCAGAGCAAATAATCTTTTTTATATTCAAGGCTGTTGAAGCTATTTAAACGATTGAACAAATTTATTGATTGGAGGATCATCCACGAAACTATCGATCAGCTTTAATACTAAATTCCGTACAGATATGATGCATCTAGAATGCCATATGAGGCAGCAGCCGATGCAAGGAGCTCTTCTGGAGTTGGAAAAGGTTGGGCTTGATTCATTAACGCAATACAATTTCCAGCTACCCATACATACAACAGAAAATTAATCGTTTCAAATGAGCTATATCCAAAATGGCATTAAAGTAACGACTGTTGTTCACTGTGTTCTGGGCAGATGAATCACACTTTATGATGCATGGAGGCACTGAAAATCAGAATTTTCAAATATATCATTTATGAGTGATCTTGTAACTTACTCGAATGTGGCACTTCATATTATACAGGAAGTAATTTGTCGTAAACCTTAGAAACGTATATTAGTTTCATTATATATGAAATTGTTTAAAATAATTAAAAATACGCCGCAAACAATTTTGCCCCTTGTACCGTTATGTAACAGAATTCTTTTGGCCCTGTAAATGAATTATAAATATTCTTTGCACCTCATGACACCAAGAATTGGGTTCACCAATAGGAACGATTTGGTGCATCTTCAACAAATCTCTCATTTTATTCGCATTTCTTTTGCATTTCGTTTGAATAATGGGTCTTTCACATTTGAATTCATTAACCCTTTTAGAGGCGGTCGGTGGTATGTTAATGAAACCACTTAATTTTAATTCCCAAAGGGCACAAAGGCACTAGAATTTTCGTAATAATTTTTTAGCTTTATTATATAGGTGAAATATAGCTTTTTCTTATTTCGAAATAAATTTGTTATTGAATTCCGGTGTCATTCATTCATTTCAACATTTTAGGAATGGAAACTCTTTGCTCCTGAAATGGTTAAATGGAACAATTTGGTGCACCTTCCAATGGGTTTTAAATTTTATTCACACTTTGAATGGACCAAATTTTAATCCTTGAACGGATTTTTTATAATGTTCACATTTTGGTACACTTTCAACGGGTCTTTCCTTTTCTTTGAAATGTGCTATTCAGTTAAAGGTAGAGAATATGTTCACGTAATAATAAACGTTACTCGAATATTCTACTAGTGTATGTGCCATATCTTTTTCGGGCCGGAATTTCCCTGCCCGGTCCGAACAAACGCAAACTTGACCCGTCTCGATAAAAAAAATTAAAAGTTCGGCCCGAGCCCGGCCGCCGGCCGGTGTAAAAATCAATTAAATAAGGCCCGACACAATTACTACAAAAAATTGAGGTTTTTCGAAACATATAATTAAGATTTTTTTTAAAGAATAATTCTGCATTATGGGATAATTTTACAGTATATTTTAAAATTACCATGTGTTCGCAAGGCAGAAAATACACAATAGCAACATTAATGACTACTTTGAGTCTTAGACGTTTCACCATTCAATTAAGGATTCATTAAAATTTAATGTAGTTTAGAATAAAAGAAAAAAAGGAGGGTTAAAACATAACTTTTGAAGCAGTATAATAAAAAGAAAATTTGTAAAAATATTTCTCTGCCATTTAATAAGGTTTTTCTCAAATCCAAAGGAGCTACTATCTGATACATTTCTGAATTCATATATTTTTGGAAACGCATAAGATTGGCAGGTGTTCTTATTCAAAAACTATGTAATTGAATAACGTTATCCCTTTTTTGATAAAGGCAATATACCTGTCAGAAAATACTGTCAAAGATAAATTTTTTAATCGAATTTCCAGAAGCGATAGCACGGAAAGTAGAAAAACCTGCTGTCACGTGACAAGAATCCCTTATATCTCGATAAGTAATTTATTTATAGAAAATGGAAAACGCTGTTCGATTCCAAATCCTTTCAATAGTTAAGATTGTCAATTTTATGCCTTTACAGTTAAAAATGTGTCAGAAAATTTCTCATTGTTAAGCAATGAATTCGAGAACCACCTTAAAGTATAAAGTTCCAAAGATTCCGTTAACAGAAGTTCGTTATCGCTATTAATATTTTTACAAAACACATTGCATTCCCTACACATCCTGAGAACATTAAAGTCCAGTTCCGGCCTTGCTAGACTATGTAGAAAAAAATGAAGCCGGATCTCGACTCGGCACGAGTCTGCTGAAAAAAAAAAAAAAAAATCCCGGGGTCAGACACCATTTAACTGTCCATGCCGATCTCTACACTGGACATGTTACATTTCTGTATTGATGTTGTCAAACTGGCATCGGCTCGTGACGCATATTTATACTTATACTCGCAAAAGTCACCTTCATAGAAAATGGCTCATATTTTATCGGCTTCGATTAAGTTTTTATAGCGGGCCAGCCGGCCCGCTTAATTTTTCTTATCGGCCCGGACCGCCCCGGTAGGACCGTTCAATTTTTTTGCAGGCCCCTGCTCGTTTGAAAATTCGCATTCACTAAAGTCACTCGCCAAGCCCGGGCCCGTGCAGACCTCTAATGGCAGTATAAAAAAAGAGGTAAATATCTGTTGGTTGCGACGAAGGGGGGTCTACTAATTAATATCCTTCTATATATATTGTAAAGTCCTGGTTTTATTCAATAGCACTCTGTCAATAAAGGCAGATGTGGCTCCTAAATATCCCTCTTTTGCTACAAGACCGATACATTTTGTGTATCATAAAATCTTTAACAACCCAATTAAACTTGCAATATATTCTTCTCCAACTGTCAGACTGGAAATCATATTTTAAGCCAAGAACTTAGCTTTAGACATTTTGGGTATAATAATTCTTACAATACTTGAAACACTCCTCAAGCATTCTCAAGTGCCGCCGGATATCAAAGAAATCTAACTTACATATACCTAAAGGCCTGAGGCCGTTTCGGGGACTCTCGGCTGAAAACTTCGAAAGTGAAGACTTTCCTTTTCTACGCTCTCGGCGTAAGTCTGTCCAGGCTTAGGGCAGGTTGCGGAGCTAATATCCAGGGCTGCGGAGTCGGAGTCGGAGTCGTGGAGTCGGAGTCGGAGTCGGTGTGATTTTTCGATGAAAAGAGTCGGAGTCGGAGTCGCTAAAAATATGACGACTCCGACTCCGACTCCAAACGTTTTGTTGAACAGTTTAAAGTGAAATAAAAAATAAAACCAATTACACTTAATTTTAAATTTATGAACTGAATTATTATTTTATTTTTTAACTGTATGCATTAATAAATATTTAGTTATTTTTCAGTTTATTGACATGTTAATGAGTAAATATAAGGCAAAAGGGCGGATGTGATTTTTTTGCTTACATCAGTCATTAAATTGATTCCTTTACTTACTTCTTCAGCTCATGGATGACACTATTGTACAATAATTAAATTAAAGTGAGTTTTTAAAGGTTTTTGTTTTGTTTTTTGTAAATTAAGTCCAACTCAACCCGAATCCCGTGTCGGTCCGACTACACAACCCAATGAAGGAATCTATCTCAGACAAAAACAGATGTTTCAATTTAACCTCTGTCCATCCGTGTTCCTGGTCGGGTCCTGAAATTCTTACTTTAAGTCAGTCCGAAGCAAACCGGAAAGAAACCTGAACCATGAACTGGATCCGAAATGAAATAAAATCAAAATTTTATTGGAATTATGAAAAATAGTCATCTCTAACAACACTTTTATCTTTTGTGTAGGAAAAGGAATATATATTTACTTATTCGACTTATAAGTTAAACGATGTTACGGACTTTCTTTTGAAAAATCGGGTCAACCCGACCCGAACCCGCAATAGTAATTATCAGACTGGCCCACAACTAAAAACATTCAGCGCCAGCTTAATCCGAACCACCGTTCGAATCTGACCCTAACGGATGCAACAATCTACTTCAGATAACAATGGATGTTTCACTTATCCTTTGTTCAACTTATACTGCCTTATTTTTCAGTATTTCAGATAAAATAGAATGTGTATAAAATATGAAACTGATTAAAGCCGCTATCACTACAATATAGGACAACTCATATAGAATTTTCCTCATTAAAACAAAAAACTGCAATTTTCTTCTTAAATATTTCTTACCCAAAACTTAGACGTTCTTCTATTTCTAAGCCCCAACTAGATTCTTCCAAAGGCCGGGTTGCACCCGACCCGAATTTGAAATTTTTGCTGAAAGTCAACCCGAAACCTGACAAAAAGGAATTTCTCAACCAAATCCGAAAATGGAAAAAAAGTCGTCTACGACCGTAATTCGAGGCGAAAGAAAATTAGTTCATATTTTATAGAATAAACAATTATAAAAAAGGCTACAATTTTATCTTTTTGTATAAAAATGAACTTAAATACATTCATTAATATTCAAATATATAGATTTTTCATTTGAAAAATATTCAATACATATTTTTTTTGAAAAATCAGGTCAAATCAAAAGTGTCAAAACCTGATCCGAAGCATTTAAAGTCTATCTGGTTCGGGCTAAATTTGGTTATCCTATCCGATGGAGGACCGTAATTTTAATCTACTGTAGAAAAAACAATTATTTCATGAATTTTGAGAGGAAAATGAAGAAACTCATTTTATGCCTCAAATGGCAGGCATTTTTTTTTCCCTCACTTTTTTTTTATGATTATTCCTCATTCGTCGATTCCCCACCCCCATCTCCCCGAAATTGGCATTAATTTATTTAAGATTTTATTAGTATAGTGTAGATGTAGATAATAGCATTTACGTCTATGAATGAAAGGCGATGACAACTTGCCAATCTTTCACATAAAGTGCGGCCGAATCTGAAGCACAATTTTCCTTTACTCATTATGTTCAAAGTTCAAATTGAAAATATCTTAGTTTCTTAAGCAGGCATATGTTCTTTTCGGGTAATTTAGTTTTAATTTGCAGCTGACAAGATAGAAATCCTTTGTCCGTATATGTAACTTCAAATTATATTTAGGTAAATGAATCTTTTTAATTGTAAAATAATTGCTATTTTTATTTAATGTATTGCATAATCCGAATCGAAATTTATAAATGCCCATTATGATTATACGGCGGTTATAAAAATAAAATATTAGAAACTATCATCCTTCGCCCGCTACGCTGGTCGGTTTCTCTAAAAGAATCTGGAATCAAACGAAATATATCTAGCAACGATAAAAAAAATTCTTACTATCTAATCCAGTATCCGTAAGTGTTATCTTACTTGTATAATCTTACCTTATAGAGTTAAAATCGATGTTGGTGACATAATAGACAAAATAGATCTAAAATCACTGAAGTGTTCTATTTTTTTTTAGTAGGTTTGTTATCTTGGATTTCCTGATTCTACCTAAAACTGCTGCTGAGATATGGCGAAATGTCCTAAAATTTTTGTACATCCCTTTAACACCCTTAGGGGGGGGGGGGGGATTTCTAAAATCCCTGAAAGATGTGTTTAATATATATATTTTTTTAATAGGTTTGCTATCCTGAATGTCTTGCTCATAGCTAAAACTGCTGCTGAGATATGGTGAAATGATTTAAAGTTTATGATCACCCCATTAAAGCCCGTTAGGTGGGAATTTCTAAAATCAATAAAATACATGTTTAAGTATGTTTTAGTATATTAGTTATCGTAGTAGACACTCCATAAAAAGTAAAAAAATATAATTGTATTATTACTGTATTTAGAACTAATCGAACGAAATTTCGGCCGAAAATAGAAACACAGTCGGTCCTGCTTAATTGCATACAGTTGGTTCCATTGAATTATATGCATTTAAGCGGGGTATGCATTTAAGCGAGGACAGCAATTAATGTTATACGCTATCATTTGATTATATACCACAGATATGATAAATATTAATGGACAATAATTATTTACCTAATAAATTAAAAACTATTGTATTAATAACTTTAATAAATAATTTATTATTACTCTATATATAACAATATATGTAATAAAAAATTGGGTATTATAACACTATTTACGGTACATGGTTTAATTTTTCATTATAAATTATGTGAAAATTAAAATGAAAGTTAAATAGAAAATTTTTGCTTTTAAATCATACCTTTGAAAATAAAAGTTTCTGCATAAATTCTTTTTATTTTTCAATTATTTGTCAATTTATATCTCTTTCTTTCTTTCGCCTACACAAAAAACCCTTTAGGAATTTTTTTTTCATATCTCGACATTGCATTTCTCCACTTCCAGCGCTAAATATTGGTCTCTTGACCGTCTCGATTCTATTTTTCCCCAGATTCCAGAATTTTTCAAAAAATACCCCCAGCATCTTGAGTCACTGTATGTACGGCAAGCTTTAAAAGAAAAACACAATTGTCCAAATTCAACACTCGCATAAGTTTCCAGAATTAAGATAAGTTACCTTTCACGACGATTTCTGCTCTTCGATTGTAAATATAACAAACCATTGTTAGAAAAAAAAAAAGTTCTCCCTTTTTTTCCCATTCATCACTATAACAGGAATTCATAAAATCCGGATTACTAGTAGTAGATTGGAGATATTTATGCAATTAACCGGGGATTGTTATGCGATAAAACGAGTATATTTAACATTGGCCTTATGGGGAACGTTTCTGTTCCACAGAATTCTATGCATATAAGCGGAGTATGCAATTATCCTTTACCCGATTAAGTGGGGGTAACTGTATTACCGATTATTGTTTCGGTAGTATTATTGTTTCGGTAAAACCTTAATCTTAATTACTATTTAATTTTGAACATTTTTTCAATTTGCATTATCTACATATCTCCAAAAGGTAAATAATTAGAGCGCATTTCAATCTTTTTGAGAAACCCTGTGTGTATGCCGGAGTCGGAGTCGAAGAGTCGGAGTCGGAGTCGGAGTCGATAGTTTCAGAAATCCAGGAGTCAGAGTCGGAGTCGGAGTCGATCATTTTTCCTACCGACTCCGCAGCCCTGCTAATATCTCCGGACAGATTACAGAGTACTCTAAGCTGTAACGCACGTGCGGTACTGACAATACTGCGGACAGGGCTTACTTAAGCCCTAATTTGTGAAACCCAATATCTTCATCTTAACTTCTGAATATTTTTTGTAGCTGTGCCGTGCTGCTTTAATAAATTGCTTTTTGTCGCTAGACCATCCTGCATTCCTGACTCACGCCAGTACAATATAAACAAGTTGGAAATTGCTCGTCAAACGTGGCAAATGAGGTGCGTTCGTACTATAACTAGTTTTATAATTATTTTTTGCACCCCATATTGTACTGAATGTGTATTTATTTGCAATTCATAAGTGCATAGCCTGTAACATCATTAAAATGCACTTGCAATAATTTTTTCCCATTCCCCTTAATGTACCGGAAAACTTTTGACTGTCCCTGTAATTAAGCTATACATCCGATTTTCATAAAATTTGAAATGGCTCGACAAAATGTTGCAATAATTATATGTTTAAAATTTGAGACCATTCGGAAAGCTTTAACATCATTAAAATGCACGTGCAATAATTTTTCCCATTGGCCGTAGTGTAAAGAAAAACTTTTGACTGTCCCTGTAATTTAACTATACATCCGATTTTCATAAAATTTGAAATGGCTCGACAAAATTTTACAACAATCATATATTTAAAATTTCAGACCATTCGCTTGGGTAGTTTTTGCTCTATTATATGCGGACGGACGGACAGACAGACGGACGGACAGACAGACGGACTGAACGACGACTATAGGTGCTACGTATTTATATAATTACGAACGCACCTAAAAAGTTTTGATTTGGAAATGGACCAATGAAAATCTGCGTAGATATTCCGGGTAGATCGGCATCCAATTTGAATGCTTAAGCATGGCCTTTCATCGTTAATATTAAAAAAAAAACTGTTGCATACAAAAATATGAAAATCGGTGGTATTATAGAGAAATGTTTGATAAACACGCTGATGCAGACAGTTTTCAAATCGAAGAATTATTTTAAGAAATATTTAATGCTAAAGTTGGACAAAATCGTCCCATTAAAAAAGTTTTATTGGAGCAAAAAAGATACATGAGAATTTAATCATTTTTAGATCATTTTATACGTTATAAGTTCCCGGTGTGCAGATTGCATTTATTTTTCTTATTTGACTCATTTTTTGAGATTTTATTTCTATTTTAAATTCAAATTTTCAGCACTTCGAGAGATATTTTTTACAAATTTTAGGAAATGTTATTAATTTAAACTGTTGCCAATTGTATAAACAGCACAAACAATAATGATTACTTCAAATTAAAAATTTATTTACACGTGACTATTACAAACAGAAAAAAAACTTTAAAATTAGAATTAAATGATTACAGGTTAAAAGCAGGAAAATTACGTCATAAGAACCATATTTACGCTTGAATTTTAAAAGAGAAACAAAATCTTAAAATAAAAAAATCATTATTATGCGTTAAAACTTGTAACTGGAGGAAATTACGTCATATTTAAAATGGCCAAAAAATATGGCAAAACAATTTGAATTGAAAAATATATTTGCGCGAGATATTTTGAGATAATCTTTCATCTTGAGATAATCAACTGTTATCGTGAATTCGAAGACAGCGCAAATAATATTTCCTTCTAACAACAAAAGTATTTTCACGAGAATATTAATAAGAGAAATATAACTTTGGTGTAAAATACGTCAGATTTGAAACGATACATTTAAAATGAATTATTTAAAAGAACTATCTTATATAGTACTGTTAAAAAATACCGGGAGACAATGACACTGTTTACTTAATTCCTTTTACATTAGCTTATTTTCAAATGTTTAACTAATTTTTTTAATTAAATACGAAAACAGCCATTGTATCTCTTAACAGCAGCAGATTTGGTCTTAAAAATCGTCAATCCAAGGAAAACGAATGGAAACCTGTTTACAGAGAGATCGCTACTGTTTTTTTTTTTTTTTAATTTTAATTTAGTATTTTTAAAGCCGATCAAATTAGCGTGCTTTTTGGATTTTGGTGTGCCTGAACGGGGGTTGGCGAGCGTAGCTCGTAGGGGGCGGAGCCCCCTAGTATACTACACATAAATTATGCTTCTATTATCGTCTAGATATTAAAATTTTACCATATATTTTATTTTTCAAATGATAACTCATTTTTGACATCGTTTTTTAGTTCCTCGGATGAAATCAACTCTATGAAGATTTAAGAAGAAGAAAGTAAAATCCTGCGTTAAGCGTACTATTGTGAAACAATTTCCAACATTTCCTGAATACTTCAAAAAAACATCGTTATTTAGGTAAATAAGGTAAATAAGATACCTAAGTAAACATTTTAGAAAACGCATAAAACATATGAAAAACTGATTTCAGCAATTATCGTTCATAGTCAAATGTTTATTCCGATTCTTTTGTACAGTCATGTATTTGATCTATCGGATAGTATATATTCTATATAGTATACGAAAATTTAGCTAAAAAAAAAACACATATTAGGTGGAAATTTTATTTTCAGCAATTTATACGAATAATCGGAAAATACTTGATCATTTTTGTAAGCCCTGTATTTTACCTACAACCTTTATATACACGCCATTATGTAACTAAAGCTTAATTCAGACTAAAACATGCTTAAAACTACTGAAAACACTTCTAGAAATTATCATCCATAGACGGCCGTGTATCCAATTCTTTGCGTGGCCCTATATACCATTTAAATTTTATTTTACAAACATCTCTTCGTAAACTAAATGTAGTTTAATGTAAAAATGCATAACTCATCTAAAAATTTCCTTTAAGCAATTTACGCTCATACGCAGTAACCCTTTCTAATTCTTTTGTATATCCCTGTATACGATCTATAACATTTATTACACACCACATACTATGCAAACATTTTGTTACACTTAAAAAACGTATATCGTATCTAAAAATGCATTTCCTGCAATCACCGCTAATATACAGTACTTCGGATACGCGTAATAGCATCAGAAATCTTTTGTGTGTCCCTGTAAATTCTGTGTACTTGATATTATACAAGAAGTAATTTGTCGTAAACCTTAGCGTATATTAGTTTCATTATATATGAAATAGTTTAAAATAATTAAAATACGGAGCAAAAAATTTGGCCCTTTATACCGTTATGTAACGGAATTCGTTTGTGTGGCCTTGTAAATGAATATAAATATTCTTCGCACCGCATATTCCATATTTTAGTGCACTTCATAAATGCATATCAGTTTCATTATGTTTGAAAAGGTGTAATATAATTAAAATGCATTTGAAACGACCTTTTCCCATTGGCCTTATTATAATGAAATCAGGATTTAATTTCTGACAAAGAAAAAGTACCGCAGCCCTAATATTCTGCGGTACCGCTACAACAACCGTACCGCCACCTCCCCCTGTCACTCCAATCTTCATATTCATATTTCGCACATTATTTGCAAAATTTAAAGCCTTTTTTCTTACTTTAGCAAAATAAAAATTTTAAATATATCTATCAGCATATACTTAACTGTCAACTATTCCACTTTTTAGTTATCAATCCTTCTGAATAGTAATCTTTGCCTAATTTTAATGTTAATTAATTGCAGAATTCTGCGATTAAATATGGTAAGGATTATGATTAGGAAATAGTGTTAACACAAAAAGGGATAGTTCGCAACTATGCATTTTTAAGAAAAAATAAATAAAATTTACAGAAATTAATATTTATATGCTGAAGAATGGAAAAAAGTTTTACAATTTCCTATAAAAGGTGCGTATAGTAAACTATAATCGATTCCTTTCACATAACAATCTTTCGTAGTGAGTCCCTGAAAATCAGATTAAATAAAAAAATTGACATCGTTATCGAAAAGAATCGATGCTTTTATAGAAAAAGGAGAAACACTGCTCGATTGTTTTCTAACAGAATAACAATACATGCCAATTATATTTACTTTCAAATGAAAGCGACTTCATAAATGTGCAGAGCAGAGCCTTAGCATGGGTACCGTTCATGATACAAATTAAATAGAAAAATCACTAACGTGATTTTTATACTCGTACGCAATAGCAGACCGAAACATCAGACAAAGAAAACCTCAAACTGATGCTCGTTGGCTAAAACAGAAAATTTTCTTTTCAGGATAGATATCTAAAGAAATAAAAAAAACAGCCAATAAAAAATTATCCTACTGTCACAAAAGAAAATCGAACTGAAAGCAAATTCATTGTTCAGTCTCTTGAGTGGCGCCATATCAACACGTCGCACATAAATTTGAAATAGAAAAATACAATTTCTGTTTCCACTTCATTCTTATCCAAATAGCAAATGATTTGAAATAGAATGTAATACATAATTTTAAAGGAGGAAAAGTTTTTTTTTTTCTATACAGGAATAAATAAAATTTTAAATGCAATACAGATTGTGCTCAAGTCAGTCCAAGCTCAAAAAAAGATATAAAAATTGAGCCCGTTTTATCTCCATCTCCTACGTGTGCAACACATTACGTCACATATAAGTATTTTGGTAAAAAAGAATGCAAAAGCTTGGAGATGGGAAGGAAGGGAAACGGTAATTTAGGTTTCGGTTTTTCGGAAGCGCTATTGCACTGGGCTTTGGAGCCCTGTATTTATGAGCTCCGGTGAATTCCGACCAATATTTAAATATTTATAAATATTTAACGGAGCACACCGGAGCTCGGCTCCGGTACTTCTCTGTTTTTAGTATACTAAAAACAGAGAAGTACCGGAGCCAAGCTCCGGTGTGCTCCGTCGCAAATTAAGTCCTGAATGGGATACTTTTGACTGTCCATGTAAATGAACTATACATGCTACAAACTTCATTTTCAGTAAAGATCGTGCTATAGTAAAAGTCAATAACATACAAAAATTTCAGGACAATCGAGTATGTTTACGAGAGAGCGCGGGCAGACGAACAGATAAACTGAACTCATAAACACTTTTCAAATATGTCGGATAGTATTAAAAAGTACTTAAACTGCTATATGGTTTCCTAAGCTAACTTTCAGAGCTAAGAAATTCAAAGAATATAAAGTGCGTGTAACCATTTTAAAAATGAAAGTGGGAGCAATTTTTAATATGTAGAAGATCCCCGAAGCATAATTTATAAATAACACTTAATAATAAACACAATTCCCAATCATTTCGTACTTATATATTTTTTGTACGATCAGTTGCAGCAGAATTAGAGCAGGTGCTCACTTTATTTTCTTCAAGATTGCTAGGAGTTGTCCCTAACCACCGCGGCGAGCGGTCTCTTTTCGTCCGCAGCCCTTTATTCTTCTACTTATTCCGACTCTTTTGCGGAAGCAAGATTCATAGGTCCCCATCCACGTCCCGACTAAAAGACACTCTAGCGAAAGCCAGGTTGAAAAAAAAATTAAAAATTAAAACCGGACAAATTTAAAAGGGAAATTACACTAATTAAAGATACCGAAAAGCGCTAATGGCCCTGAAGCTACCGAACGGCCGCTGCTACGTCGAGCTTATTATTAGTCAGCAATGTCGACAGCTTAACAGAATATATCGTAGATAACGGAACTCCTTTAAGGCTGTTTTCAACTGCTCTGCTTAACAAGCGCAAAAAGTTTTGACACATTTACAAATTCATTTTTTAACGGAAATATATAAAATTGGAAGGCCTGACTACGGAAGCAATTTGGAAACGAACTGTTTTTTCCATTTTTGGATCCATAAATTACAGATTTAGTTATAAGCGATTTTGATCACGTGACAAAGACGTTTTTCATGAATTAACATTTTTTAGAAGTAGAACATCAAAACCTTCGAAGAAGCTTCTATTATTCCGAAAGAGATAAAAAAAAAAAAATGTACCTAAACATCGATCTTCTAAATTATTCTTCAGGATTCTCATAAGGTGGATTATCCCTCTTTGTTTGTAGGCACGCTTGGTGAGGAGATGTGATATTTTGAGTGAAAACTTTCTTTAGTTGAGTATTCTGCCTTTCTGAATAGATCAGCAAACTTTGAATATCAGTCTCCTGTTATTGCCATCTGTTTTCTAATGTTTCCAGTTTAACACTTCCTTAACTCAAAAGGCTGTCTAGGATACCGTGTATCATAATGGCATGAAATTTAGACACTAAGCACATTTGAAAAAAGTTGACGATAGACAGCGTTGTATGTCTTCTAAAATGCGACTTGCATAAACAAAATGCATAACCATATAAACATGATTCCAAACTGAAACTCGAAATTAAAGGAAATTAATGCTTTAAAATATATGAAAAAAATAGTCTACAATCACATTTCAGCATCTATCTCTAAAAAAATTAATATACAATTACTCATCCATATTGCAATATATCATCCGAAACAAAATTCTGGTTTTTCTTTTGGTGATCGTGTATTATACATGAACCGACCCACAAGAAAAAAAAAATCCAACATAAAAGAAATAAACACTACAAAATCAACTCGACCTGAAGTACTATACTGCAGCAAAAAAACTTGAGCAGAATCTGAGTAAGAGATTTTTCTGCACCTGTAAATTGGATGGATTGTTTGTTTAGAAGTGCTGCATTCATTTCTGCATCCAATTGATTTAAACCCTGTATTTCTTGATTTAAAAAAAGCAAATTAAATACTAAAACAAGTAAAAAAAAATCATGCGTCAAGCATAGATTATGAAACACTTTCTAACACATTTAGAATAATGTAACAAAACTACACTGTTTAAAAAAATAAAATATTATATCTAATTCAACCATATGGAAACACATAATACATTTCAAAACACAATTTCAGCTGTTCCCATCCACAATCGGAAAATTATGCGAATTTTTTCAGCAGCCCTGTACATGATATATAGGTTTGAATCTTTTAACTACATGCATGCCAAAATTTAGTTCACTTAAGACATACATATAGTACTTCAGTTGAAAATTTACCTTCAGCAATTTCCTCTAATAAGGAGAACGGTAAGTGAATACTTTTGTGCAGCCCTGTATTTGAGGTATACAATTTATACATAACGAGTAAGATTCAAAAATTAATTTAATTTAAAAGCGTATACCTAATTTTAAACCGTACACTCCGCAATTATTACTCAAAGACAGTACTGTACTGTAACGATTTCTTTTGTGTGTCCCTGTAAATGAATAAAAAATGCTATGAATGCTTTGTTTAAACGCGATCATAGTTAAATTCAGTGATTTATATCAGTTTCAATACATATGAAATAGCATTAAATGTCATTAAAATATTCTGCAAACGATTTTTTTTCATATACCATAATGTAATGGAAAACTTTTGAGTGCCCCTGTAAATGAACGATTAATCCTACATACTTCATATACAATATCAAACATGCTTTGGTGACCCTAAATAACCTTTATCAATTGCATGAAAATCCGAGTATATTTACGAGAGTTAGAGCGTGGACAGACGGACTGACGCACAGACAAACTGAATGCATAAACACTTTTCAACTTTGTTGGAAAGTGTTAAAAAGATAATACATATCCTGCAAATTTTAATTTTTCTGTATTAAAATATTCATATCGAAATAGTTACTGATTGAGAGCGAACTTTCAAGGTACTACTATGCGAATATTATACTTCTAATGCAATTTTAATTTTACATTTTTTGTTGCTCGCCAAATCGTTCACAAAAAATAAAATATTTGTGATCTAGAGGGGTAATTTCAACAATTTGACATTTAAAAATAAATTTGTAGAACAAAAGAAAGACTGACTTAAATATTATCTCTTGATTTTGGTAAATCAATTTAACTTTTCAAATGATATTGAAAGAAATGGAAAAAAAAATTATAAAACATAAGTAGTATGTGAAAATTAGAATTCATAACTAAGAGAATTTTTAGATTTGTTCTATAAAAAATAGAAGTGCTGATATTTTTATATTTTTTATCGTAAATTAATTTCATAAATATATTAAATGACAGTGTGAAAAAAATTCAATGCCGTCTAGAAATTTAATACCCTAGGCACAAGATGCTAATCAGACCTTGATCAAGAGTCAACTCGTCTTACGAAAGTATTAGCACCAACCAAGCCTCACACAAAATTCTATTTCACAGCCTTCTGAGTTGAGTATATTTTATTTCAACTTTCGGTTTATAAACCTGTTTGGCCCATCTTCATGTTGCTGTAGAACTCTCGTAAAAATACTTTTATTGTGACGAATTTTTTAAATGTTATGGAGGTGGGCTCTTTATATTCTTTAATGAAAATTGAAACAATAGTCAAAAAGTGTCTTTTTCACAGGATGACATTAAAAAATTCATCTAGGCTGATATAATTGATATTCTCGTACATTTCGAAGTATTACCCATTAATTCCACCACTGTAACTGAGTTGCATATGTTCTGTAATACATAACAAGCCGAAAATTGTAATTCAAACGTGACAAATGAGGTGCGTTCGTACTATAACTAGTTTTATAAATATGCAAATCTTGGTGCACTCTTATGCAAAAATGCATGAATACAAAATTTATTATGATTATATATATTAAATTCAGTAATAATAGGACTCCATATTAAATAGGACGTAATCACCATGGCAACCTAGAATCAGGAGATATCATGGGATATCATTGAATTAATTATGCATGATAGAATTTAATAGAATGAAGAAAACTTTTATTAATGTCTTTTATTAACTTTTATTAATGTCAAATTTTGAAATGACTCGACAAAATTATGCAACGACTCTATATATTAAATTTCAAACCATTTGGTTGGGTAGATTTTGCACTGTTATATGCAGACAGGCGGACGGACCAGACAACGACTATAGGTGCAAAGTATTTGCATAATTACGAACGCACCTAAAAATAGCAACCCACGAAATAAAAATTAGTAGTTAAAAATATAATCATTATAAAAAAGATATAATAGAAAAGTAATCCTTCTATATATAAAAAAAAGTTTTGATTTGGAAATGGACCAATGAAAATCTGCGTAGATATTCCGGGAAGATCGGCATCCAATTTGAATGCTTAAGCATGACCATTCTTCGTTAATATTAAAAAAAAACTGTTGCATACAAAAATATGAAAATCGGTAGTATTATAGAGAAATGTTTGATAAACACGCTGATGCAGACAATTTTCAAATCGAAGAATTATTTTAAGAGATATTTAATGCCAAAGTTGAACAAAATCGTTCCATTAAAAAAGTTTTATAGGAGCAAAAACTGTACATAGGAATTTAATCATTTTTAGATCATTTTATGCGTCAGAATTTCCCGGTGTGCATATTGCATTTAGTTTTTTAATTTGACTCATTTTTTGAGGTTTTTATTTCTATTTGTAATTCAAATTTTCAGCATTTCGAGAGATATTTTTTAGATATTTTAGAAAATTGTATTAATTTAAACTGTTGCCAGCTGTATAAACAGCGCAAACAATAATGTTTGCTTCAAATTAAAAATTTATTTTACACGTTACTATTATAAACAGAAAATATAAAAAGCAGGAACTCATTGAAAATTACGTCATAAAAACTATAATTACACGTGAATTTTAAAAGAGAAAGAATATTGTAAAATAATGAATTCATTAACATGCGTTAGAAGCCTTAAATAGGAGAATTTACGTCACATTTACGTCCCATTACACTTATTACGTAAAATGAACAAGAAATAATATTGCAAAACAGTTTAAATTTAAAAATTGCGCGATACATTTATTTGATATTTTAAGATGATCATTATATTTCATTTCTAACAAAAGTATTTTTATGTGAATATTAAAAAGAGAAAGAAAAGTTTGGTGAAAATTACGTCAGATTCAAATTATAATTCAATCTTCCGAAAAATTTTTAAAGCCGATCAAATTAGCGTGCTGTTAGAGTCTGCGGTGTCTGAACGGGTGTTGACGAACGTAGCTCGTAGGGGGCAGAGAACCCTAGTTTCAATAAAAAATAAATTTCTTTTTAACACTTTCCAACAAAGTTGAAAAGTGTTTATGACTTCGGTTTGTCTGTCCGTCTGTCCGCGCTCTAACTCTCGTAAATATAGTCGGATCGTTCTGAAATTTTCGGATGTTAGTGACCTCTACCATAGCATGATCCCTATTTCAAATAAAGTTTCTAGCATGTTTAGTTCATTTGCAGGGACAGTCAAAAGTTTTCCGTTACAGTACGGCCTATGGGAAAAAATCGTTTAAAATGATTTTTAATGATGTTACATGCTTTCAAACATAATAAAATTTATATGCATTAATCAAGTGCACTAAAATATACATTCTGTAATGATACATTCTGAATATACGATGCAAAGAGTAGTTATTATTCACTTACAGGGCCACAAAAAATAATTCTGCTACAGAACGATATAGGGGTGGAGGGAATTGTTTGCGGCGTATTTTAATTATGTTAAACTATTTCATGTATGATGAAATTAATATACGTTGCTGAGGTTTACATACTATAAATTATTTCATGTATAATACGAAGTGTATATAGCATATACAGGGACACACAAAAGATTTCAGATACTATATTGTATCAGAAGTACTGTACAGTAGCGATGATTGCTGGAAATGCATTTTTATATATGTTATGTGCTTTTATGTTTCACTATATTTATGCATAGTATATGGTGTGTATAAATGTTGTAATTCATATACAGGGCTACACAAAATAATTCGTAATGGTTACTGGGTATGATTGCAAATTGCTTAAAGGTGGTTTTTAAATGAGTTATGCATTTTTACGCGGACCTGCATTTGGTTTACTAAGAAATGTTTGTAGAAATAGATAAAAAGATATACAGGGTCACTCAAAGAATTGGATACATGGCCGTCTATAAATGATAATTTCTGGAAATGTGATTTCAGTAGTTTTAAGAGTGTTTTACCTTGAATTAAACTTTAGCTAAATAGTGGCGTGTAATAAAGGTACTACGTTAATTATACGGCTGAACAAATGTATACAAGTATGTTTTGATCTATTAGTATAAATTGCTGAAAGAGAAATTTCAACCTGTTATGAGTTTTCTTGCTAAACTAAATTCTCCCATTATATAGTATATATATCAACCTATAGATCAAATACAGAGCTGTTCAAAAGAATTGGAATACATATTTGGCTACATACGGTAACAGCAGAAATCAGTTTTTTAAATGTTTCATGCGTTTTCTAAGATGTTTACTCAGTTAGTTCTCTTATATACCTTATTTCTCTAAACAACGAAGTTTTGTTAAAGCATTCAGGAAGTGTTGGAAAGGGTTTCATAATCTATGCTAAACGCATGATTTTTCTTACTTGTTAATTTCCTTTTAGTTATATTTGTATTATTATTTCATTTTAAAATCATCCTCAATCAATCTTTTCTAATGTTCACTTTCAAAAGTTTTGATGTTCATGAATCTTCTTTTTCACGTCTACTGCCATTTTGACTGACTAATTTAACCCCATTTAACGGGAAATTCAAAATACATGTATATTTGTAAAACAAATAAAAATAATGGATGAATAAACTTAAGTAACATTTGTATAATCTCTTTATCTTTTGAGGGCGTTTTAACAAGAATTGCATTGCATTAAGCGAAAGAAATATTCTTATCAGCACATTTTTACGACAGAAAAATAAGCCTATATTTATTTTAAGATCTGCGTGCAACAGTTGTTTGATTTCTTAAAATTTTCAAAAGGAAATGAATTTGTGATTCATATACAGCGATATCATAATGAAATGAATTTTTTTTTTTCAAACTCTTAACTAAATAAAACAAAGAGAATAAATACAGCGAAACTCCAGTAATCCCGACAAATCGGTTCTAGGTGCAATCCGGATATGCCGGAATACTCAAAGGAATGGATAATTGAGCAAATCGTCGTCATGTTGTGTAGTATTTTTTTTTTTTTTTTTCGAAAATTGCTTTGTTAAGATAGGCCTAATATATGTCGACTGATCACTTTTTCTACAAACACTAAAAAATATATATACAATAGAAAACTTGCATAGAATTAGCGATGTTCTTTGAACATGTCCTTTTAGACATGTTCGGGTTTTTTTATTATTATTATTCTTTTTATTTCTTTCCACAGTGAGAAACCGAAGGCGCAGATCGATAACTAATAACGTCTACTAATTAATGATATACTCTTCGAAATTAATTGAAAAAATATATTTGAACATGTAATTTTTTTAAACAGAAATTGATGTCCTGGAGCTTCAAATGTGCTAATCTAAAAGTACGGGTTGTTCTGCCGAAACGTTTTAAAGTTACAGTTAAGAAAAAAAAAAAAAAAAAAAAAAAAAAAAAAAGCATTACAGTTTGTTTTGTAAGGAATAAAAATTAACTTAACATGCTCTTGAATTTTTTTTAATTAATTAAAAGTTATACGTATAATTTATATGAGACAAACCAGCCGAACCAAAATTCCTTTTTCAAAGACTTCATTCACATTTTCCATTTTTGTTTAATAACTGAGGTATTAATTAAAAACCATAATGAACATCGCAAAACCGCATGTAAAATCCCAGCGATGCCGCCGAGAGCCAGAAAAGCAAATTTATTTTGCGGGTTTTGCATTGCGCTTCGGATTTAGCCATTCAAAAGATGATAAAACGAAAAATACATGCTTAAACGTCATACTTTAATCTTTCTAACAATGCAATGTGTTAAAAATAATATCACTATTATCCTTTTCAAAAAAATTGTTTTCTAAAAGTCTTTTTTGTGTTTTTCTCCCTGTTTTTCGAAGCTGGAGTCGTCTAAATTATTCGAAATATAGGATAAAACAAAAAATACAGGCTATTACCTAGGTATTTATATTTTTCTAAAGGTTTAATTCCTTTAAAAAATATTTGAATATTAACCCTTTCAAAGAAAATTCTTAGAGCAGTTTAGCGATTTTTCTGCAATATTTACATTTCTGCATCTATTCTGCATATCGAAATGCGAAAAAAATATACAAAAAATTAACCTGCATATATTTACTTTTAAAACGACGTCTTCGGTTCTAAAAAGTATTAATATTAGCCCTTTCAAAAAAATTCTTTTTTCAAACTCATTTTTCAGCCTGTCTTAGTGGCTTTGAAGATAATTTCCCGTTTTCCTTTGGAAAATATTTTGGCTCTGCGCATGTGCTGAGAAACTTAAAATTTTAAACGGAGAGATATATCTTTCTAAGTTTAAAAGAGGGAGTGTAGGGGGGGGGGCGGTTTTCTCGGAACTTTTGGCCAGCATTTAAAGTCCAATATCTAAACGTCAGAAATTAAATCGTCAATCACTATAACGAGGACTCTTCAGCTTTGTTTCGATAGATTTCCCTTTAAAAATATAAAATCGTGCAAATGCAAGCCACGCCACGTGCAAATGGCAGGTCTCTACATCGCGCCTTTTTTACTTTTTCGATTTTGGCCGCAGATATTTTTGATAAAGTTACTTTCACTTTCAAAACCGGTTCTGAAAATTAAAGTGTCATTCTAAAAAATATCTGCAACCAAAATCGAAAAAGTAAAAAAGGTTCGATGTAGAGACGGATCTCGCCTATTCAATTTGAAAATGTCGAAATGCAAACGAGATATTAGAAAAATCCCTTCCCATAGGATTAGCATTAGCTCGTGAGTGCCTTCGTCGGCAGGGACAGAAGCCTTAAGTTTATTATCAGGGGCGGGCGGGTCCGCTAGTTATCAGTAACTATAATAACATATGTAATTATTGAAATAATTAATCGTTGAAATTAATTCTGAGTGCCATTTTTTCAAAATTATTATTTCTGTTTATTTAAGATTTATGATACTGACTGTAGAGAGTACGATTACCAGATTAATAAAATAATATAATTTTAGGGGGGGGGGGAACTTTGCGTCTCTGAAACCCAAATTTTTATATATATAATGAAAATACCTCGCGAATTATTTCATAAAATCCATCACGTTATAATTCCTAAGAATTATATCTTCTGAAACTAATTAGTATTTCTAATATGAAACAAAGGAAACTGTCTGTTAAAAGTTTCACATATTAACTGAAATGCGTTCAAAATAAAAATGCCACTTGGAAGACCTGACGTCGGGACCTTATTTTGTAGATCTACACGTTGGAAAGTTAAAATAAATATTTATAGCGTTTATGTACAGAGATATTTTTGTCACAGATGAATTATCAACATTGTATCACAGAAAATAATTGTTTTTTTGGGATAGCGTATCAAAAACTTCAAAAGAAAAAACAAGTTGGAAATTGCTCGTCAAACATAGCAAATGAGGTGCGTTCGTACCATAACTAGTTTCATAAATATTTTTTACAGAGCATATTGTACTAAATGTATATTTTAGTGCACTTCATAAGTGCATATCAATTTCATTCCGTTCGAAATTTTAAATATATCTAACTGCTGCACAATTTTGTCGATACATTTGAAATTTTATGAAAATCGTATGTATATTTTAATTACAAGGGCAGTCAAAAGTTTTCCGCTACATTACGGCCAATGGGAAAAATTTTTGCAAGTGCACTTTAATGATGTTACAGCCTTTCGAACGGAATGAAATTGATATGCACTTAAATTTCAGACCTTAAATTTCAAATATTTAAAATTTCAGACCATTCGGAAGGCTGTAACATCATTAAAATGCACTTGTAATAATTTATTCCCACTGGCCGTAATGTAACGGGAAACTTTTGACTATCCCTGTGATTAAACTATGCATCCAATTTTCATAAAATTTGAAATGACTAGACAAAATTTTGAAACAATTATATATATTTAAAGTTTCAGACTATTCGGTTGGGTAGTTTTTGCTCTGTTCGGGCGGACAGACAGACAGACAGACTGAATGATGATTATATAGGTGCTACGTATTTATATAATTACTAACGCACTTAAAAACTGTTCTCATATGGTATATGAATGTAGGGGGATTGATTTCCACAAACCCTTCCATTTCTTACGTCTCTTTTTGTGATTTTGTTCATAAAGTTATGCAATCTTTATTCGGTTTAATGTCTCAGGGTTTTTTTCTTTTTCTTTTTCTTTTTTTTTTTTCGTATTTTGCATAATTAGAGCCTCTTAACCCTTTCAGGGGCAAGTAATTGTGTTTCAGTAATGTCAAATTCACACCGGAATCTTCTAAAAATTTTCTTGCGAAATAAGGAAGAGCAATTTCACGACTTTTTCCCATCAAAGTTAGAAAGGTAAAATTTTATAAAATTTTTCTGGTGCAAATCTTCATTAATCGTAGGTAATGGGATATATTATATCCCATCGCCCCTCAAGGTGTTAAATGCGGTTTTAGAATTCGAATTTTTAAAAGCTTACACTGCCCACGGAAAGAAACACTTAAGTTAATGTTAATCCTATGGGAGCGTAAGCGTCCTTTACACAATTTTTAATCTTCTACCACCAGTTTTTCAAAACAGATTTTTTTATGTAATTGAATCGCAAAAATGTTCTGATTAAACAAAACAATGTTTACAATTAAAAATAACTTGTAGGAACAACTAAGAATTTGAACATCTTATGTGTCACGTATACGTGAACGCTCGTCCAAAGGGGTTGAGGATTTCAGACTCGCATTTTAATATTTTCAAAAGATTTCTTTTGCATAGCACACCAGAGGTGTATATCCATTATCGTGCTTTTGAACTTTTTCAATTTTAGTTACAGTTTTTATTTTTGTTGTTGTTTTGTTTGTATGGGGGTGCCTTTACTTTTGGAACCGGTTACAACCGGTTTTGAAAGGGAAACTATCCTCGTATATAAAAAAAAAATACATAACAAAAATGGAAAAAGTACAAACGCACAACAATAGATGTCGACCTAACGTATCCTAAGCACAAATAATAATAATAATAATAATAATAATAATAATAATCATTTAAAAATATTAGTTAGAATGTGAGGGCGACATCTGTAAAGATTTCTCCCATAGGTTTAACATAACAGCTTTCGAGTTTCTCTGCGTGACTTGTGTAGGCTCTTTCCACTGTACCGCTCCACTATACGCCGTCCCACAAACAATCCCCTATACACCGAAAGCATCTTATTTCCTTCGTTAAATATACTCGTACGTACCCGATAAATTCGATTTTATTATTTACTAGCAAACCCCGCGGCTTTGCTCGCGTAATAGTTGAAATATGCCAAGTGATATTTGCATGACTATTTTTTATTAGAAGAACACTTTTTGGAATAATTAAAAAATTACAAATTAAGCCACAGTTTGACTGAACTTCATTATAAAAGTGCAATAGACAGAAATGAGATTTCAATTAATAAGAAGAACTAATTCCAAATAAATGATTATTTAGAAAGTATTTTGAGACTTTTATGCTCATTTCATACGCTCATTTCAGTATTCATTTGAAGTTTTGAATTTTTTAGAAACCATCTTAACACATTTACATCTTAAAATTAACTATTATGTCAAATTTGAAGCTTCTTGTCTAACAGTCTACCACCACTCTGGTGTTAGTGGCACCAACATAAAATGCCGAAACAGAGTTGAAATAGAATGTCTCGAAAAATGTTGAAACAGAGATTGTCACCATTAATTTGCCAACATTAACCTTGACATCTGTTGGTATTGTCTAATGTTCTATAGAAAACGGAATTTAGATGTTTTTAAAGGCTTTCTTTTTGTTCCTGCCAACCATGTGGTAGTGACACCGGCATAAAATATAGCCCGTATAGGATCAGGGACTACCACTCTTGATTCGCAACCAATAACTTTTGTAATCGGTTTATTATTTCCAGAGATTCCATAGAAATCGTAATTTAGGACTCTTTTAGAATGCTTTTCGCTCCTTCCCTTCGCTTTGTTAGTTTCTAAGCTAGTAACTACCGTGCTATATTTAAAGTTTCTAGCCACTTCAGTAATGCAGAATCGCAATCAAGAAAGTTTTTTGCTCCTGCAACCCTCTAGGGGTTGTGGCACGGACATAAAATTATAGCTTATATTTGAGCAGGCTCTATCACCATCAATTTGCAACTACTATGTTTGAAATCGGTTTCGCATTTCATACGATTGCGTAAAAATCGTAATTTAGAACGTTAATAGAACGTTTTTCGCTCACTCCATCCTTTTAAATTTGGAATTTTCTTTCGATAATGCTTAGAAAACATTTGCATCTTTCAAGTAATTACCATTTCAAATTTAAAATGTTAGACCACCTCTTTAACACAAAAAGCGCAATTTAGAATTTTTTTTGCTCCTGTAACCCCCAGGTGGTAGTGACAACAACGTAAAATATAGGCTAGGTTGGAGCGGGGATTGTCACCATCAATTTTAATAAAAAATAAGGGAGCAGTGAGTGATTTTATTTGTGGCGTCAGCCAAAACAACTTACCCAGGCAGACAAAAATATATTTATATGTAAAATGGAAAGGTCCTACCTGTATTCTCTATAAGTAGCTGGATCTATTCCGTGCTTTTTATCTGAAAGAAATAATCTTTATTGAAGTATATGAACGGAAATCCTGCAATTCCGTTGTGTACGTGTACTCTTCAGAAAACACGGGATCTTGAAGAATCACAATTTTATTCTGGACTACAATGAGAAAATAGGAGAAGAAACACGGTTAATTAATATATGTGAGACATAGATAAATTTAGACAGTTCAAACTGTCTATAAGACGTTGTTATATGACATTTTGAGAAGGAGCTGCCGCTTCCTTCGAAGAACAATAGACGACGTCTAACACCACGAGCGTGTTGTTATTGCATTGAGATTTTAAAGCAGACTGACAAAATCTGGGGTCCCGAAAACTGTTCAAAGGGTTGAGACAGAAAATAGTACATAAGTCAGCAGATTTCATTGTTAAATGAAGCTTCAAAGTTCGATTGCATAAGGTCACTGCATGGTGTCGCCATCTGTGAGCGTCGAGATGAAATAAGTTCCGGATTGACGAAAACTTGTGTTGCTTCCATCTGCCGGGAGTTCGTGTTAACAGTTCACTTACACACGGTATCTGCGTGTATTATGTAGCATACCATTTATACACAAGCTTTTTCTGAGTATAGTGTATAGTGTAGCATATTTTAATCACAAACATTAATTATTGAGTATTGTGTATGTAGTTGCATGTTTATAAACGTTTTCTGGAATAAATAAATACTAATTACACAGGTTCTTCACGTAAAACTAGTCCTATTAAGAAAGAATTTTAACATTCCTCCTTTTTACGTGAAGAATCTATCCCATAGTTAGTTGCATTTCTTTTCTTAGAAACTCAAATTGAGTTTTTGGAAGTGGCTTGGTGAGGATATCTGCAAGCATTTGCTTGGTTGGGCAATAAACAATTTTAATTATGCCACTTTCGTATTGGTGTCTTATATGATGATATTTCACCTCAATGTGTTTAGTCTTGGTCTGTGCTTTTTCATTCTTAGTGAGTTTTATGGCGGAAAAGTTGTCCTCGTAGATTTCTATTGGTAATTGTTGAGGTAATTCGAGATCGCTAAGTAGGTTTAATAACCACTTGATCTCTTGTGTAGCGGTTGACGCCGCAATGTATTCGGCTTCAGTTGATGACAATGCTACGCAGGATTGTTTCCTAGAAAGCCACGTTAGTGGGTTATTCCCTAATTTAAATAGGTTGCCTGTGGTAGACTTCCTGTCTACCCTGTCATTCGCCCAATCGGCGTCACTGTATACTTTGAGGATCGGTGGCTTCGACTTGTCAATAACGAATTTCATTTTTCTAGTAGTCATCAGGTATCTGATCAGTTTTTCTATGGCTTCCCAATCAACTTGTCTTGGCGACTCATTCCTCCTCCCCAAGAGGTTAACTATCGCCGCGATGTCGGATCTTGTTAGTGTCGCGATGTATAATAATCCGCCTATTGCTTGTCTGTACCTTGTGTTATTTTCCATTAGTTTTCCCTCTGTATCCAAATTAAAATAATTAGTGCACATCGGCGTGTAGGTGGGTTTGCTAAGGGTTAAGTTGAACTTTTCCGCTATTTCTATTATTTTGTGCTCCTGATCGAGTTGTAAATTACCGTTTTCTGTTTTTGTTATATTAATCCCCAAATACTGTGTTACATGTCCCAAGTTTTTAATTTCATAATCTCTGGACAATTGAGTATAAATCTCGTGCGTATCTTCTTTATTACCTGCTACGAGAATATCGTCCACGTAGACGATAACATATACGATTTCCCCGTTTTTGATTCTCTTATACAGACATTGGTCCGATTCGCATTCTGTGAAATTTAAGTTCCGTAGGGATTGGTTAATCTTTAAATTCCACGCCCTGGCGGCTTGTTTGAGGCCATAAATGGCTTTATTCAATTTACATACCTTTTCTTCCTCCCCTTTCTTTAAATACCCTTCCGGTTGATACATATAGACTTCCTTCTCAAGCGTGCCGTGTAGGAAGGCGGTTTTGACGTCAAGGTGCGTCACGTCTAAATTTTTGTAAACGGCTGCATTTAAAAATGCTCTCAATGTGGTATGTGATACGACGGGTGCATAAGTTTCGTCGTAATCACATCCATATTTTTGTGAGTACCCCTTGGCCACTAACCTGGCCTTATACCTTTCTACAGTTCCATCGGCCCCTCTTTTAGCCTTAAATGTCCACCTTGACCCTATGACGCGCTTTCCCGGTATAGCTTTGATTAATTTCCACGTTTTGTTTTGATGTAGCAAATTCATTTCTTCATCTGTCGCTTCCAACCACTTATTTTTTATTTCCGTGTCCTCAATGTTTTGTAATTCGGTCCACGATTTAGGTTCCTCAATTTTACACAAATTTACAGTTATTCCAAAACGATTCGGAGGTACGCCCCTGTTTTGCCCATGTGACCTTCTCGGTTCGGGATTATTTTCCACCATGGTTTCGATTTGATCTTCCTTATCATTCGTTAAGTCAATTTTGATGTTTTCCCCCGGTGTTGGAGCGTCATTTTTGTTTTCTTCAATATCATTAACTTCCTCACATTTAGTACCCTCTTCAATAAATTTTACGGTTCTTGAAATTATTATGTTGTTATTCCCCGTATGAATTCTGTATCCTTTGCTTCGAAGATCATATCCCATCATGACCCCCTCAATTGCCTTTTCGTCAAATTTAGTTCTTTTTGATTTATCTACGTAGGCAAATGCCTTACACCCAAAAGTCTTAATGTTTGATAGGTCGGGCTTCCTATTATTCCACAATTCGTATGGTGAGGCGTGATTTTCATTTGCGTTCGTCGGCAGTCGGTTGGTTAAATATGTGGCTGTCATCACCGCTTCCCCCCAGAAATGCTAAGGCAATTTTGCATCTGACAGCATAGTACGTGCCATTTCAACGATTGTTCTGTTCTTTCTCTCAGAAACCCCGTTTTGGGGGCTACTGTACGGGACACTCAACTGTCTTTCTATGCCGTTTTCGGCTAAGTAGTTTTCGAAACTCTCCCCAAGATATTCTTTGGCGTTATCTGACCTTATAGCTTTTATTACCTTCCCGAATTTATTTTTTGTCAGGGCTACGTACTGCTTTAATTACTCTACCGCTTCAGATTTATGTGCCAATAGATACGTCATAGTGAACCGACTGTAGTCGTCCGTAAACGTTATGAAATAACGCTTTCCTCCTGGAGTTTGAGTCTCCATAGGTCCACATAAATCGGAATGTGCAAGCGAACATATTTCTTTGCTTCTATTTTTAGCTGATTTAGGGTAGGGCAAAACCGAAAGTTTCCCCTCAATACACTTAGTACAATATGTCTCATGCTTGCAGTTGTTTATGACTATTCCCTCAGCTAATTTATGATTTACGAGATATTTAATCGCGTCAAAATTTTTGTGGCCCAGTCTCCGGTGCCATTTGTATATACAGTTATCACTATTACATGAGGTTTGTGTACTTAAGGTGTAACCGTACTCATCTCTGGGATTTATTTCGTAGAGGTTGTTGTTCAGTTTAGCAGTTAAGATAGTGGTGTTATCTTTAACAAAAAAACATGTTTCTTTCTCGAAAATTACTTTTATATCATTATCTGTTGCTTTTTTTACTGATAAAAGGTTACTCTTTAATTCCGGACAATACAGCACGTCCTTAAGTGTTATACTATTTTTCAGATCTGTGTTTAGCGTTACGTCACCCAAACCTAGAGAATTTAATCTTTTCCCGTTAGCTATTGTGATGTTACCAAAATTCCCTGGTGTAAATGTTGTGAAGTGCTCTTTTGTGGATGTTACATGTCTTGTACAGCCCGAATCAATGATATATGTGTTAGGGTTTCTTGTATGTGCTTCGTTAACTAGTGTGGATTCATTTTCAATTTTATGTTCAACTGGGGGAAGAGGAACATTTGAGTCGTTTTTCTCACTAGATGTATTTATTTTGCTGTTAAAGCAAAAATTAGATGAGTGGTCTTTATTTTTGGGTTGATCTTTGTAGTTGGCGGTGTTGGATCTGTAACTACCGCTGTTGTTGTAGTTGGTGTTTCTGTTGTATTCGTTTCTATAATTACTCTTTTGCGAATTATATTTTTCTTTGTTTTTTAATTGAAAACACTCATTTCTATAATGACCAGAACGGGAACAGAAACTGCAAAATTTTTTGTTTTTATAGTTTTTGTTTATTGCTTTATATGCCGTATCGACGGGGTGTGAGCTGGCGTTTCTACTCTCAATGTTGTACGCTGTTTGTTTCGTATGAGAACCATTGATTTTGTTTTCTAAGCGATGAGAAAACTCATCAATTAACTTATTTTTAACGAATTCCAATTTGAGATCGTCTTCATCTCGGGATTCAAGGGCAGTAATTAATGTTGCATATGATGGAGGCAGCGAACACAGTAAGATAGCAACAATATGTGACTCGCTTATCTCTTCGCCGATTCCTGACAGTTTTTGTCTAATAATTAAAATGTTATTTATATGCTCTATAATATTTCCTCCTTCATGCAATTTCTGGGAATAAAGTTTCCTAAGTAAAAAAAGTTTCGACGACAAGTTTGCCCGCTGATGTATGGACTTGAGCTTATCCCAAATCTCTTTGGGGGTTTGAAGATTCCTAACATTAACTATTTGGCTGTCTTCAATGCAAAGGTTTATAATGGCTTTGGCCTTAGTGCTATTTTTCGTGTATGCCGCGTCCGGTGTAGCGGGTGGGGCCTCTAAACAATATTTAAAGAGGTCGTCTTTAATGAGCAGGTTCTCTAACCTGAATGACCAATTTAAATAATTAGTATCATTAAGTTTTTCTATGCACGCTAAATCTTTATGGACTGCCATAATGTTATTTATATATGATATCAATATACAGTTAAAAATTATTTCTGATATTCAATTTGTTATGATACTATATAAATGTTTCACTTTCATATATGTGCATATTAATATATCATTTATCAATATTCATGAAAAAACTATATGTTTTTGTTTTATCAACATTCATAAAAAAAACTATTTTTTTCTTTTTCTTCTGTATATCATAAAACTATATAGAATACTCTTTTTATATCATTAAATAATATATATATTCATATATTCATTTTCTGGGTTTTATATTTATATTTCACATCTCACGTCCCTTAATTTATGCCTCAGTCTCATAATCTAATAAAAAATAAGGGAGCAGTGAGTGATTTTATTTGTGGCGTCAGCCAAAACAACTTACCCAGGCAGACAAAAATATATTTATATGTAAAATGGAAAGGTCCTACCTGTATTCTCTATAAGTAGCTGGATCTATTCCGTGCTTTTTATCTGAAAGAAATAATCTTTATTGAAGTATATGAACGGAAATCCTGCAATTCCGTTGTGTACGTGTACTCTTCAGAAAACACGGGATCTTGAAGAATCACAATTTTATTCTGGACTACAATGAGAAAATAGGAGAAGAAACACGGTTAATTAATATATGTGAGACATAGATAAATTTAGACAGTTCAAACTGTCTATAAGACGTTGTTATATGACATTTTGAGAAGTAGCTGCCGCTTCCTTCGAAGAACAATAGACGACGTCTAACACCACGAGCGTGTTGTTATTGCATTGAGATTTTAAAGCAGACTGACAAAATCTGGGGTCCCGAAAACTGTTCAAAGGGTTGAGACAGAAAATAGTACATAAGTCAGCAGATTTCATTGTTAAATGAAGCTTCAAAGTTCAATTGCATAAGGTCACTGCATGGTGTCGCCATCTGTGAGCGTCGAGATGAAATAAGTTCCGGATTGACGAAAACTTGTGTTGCTTCCATCTGCCGGGAGTTCGTGTTAACAGTTCACTTACACACGGTATCTGCGTGTATTATGTAGCATACCATTTATACACAAGCTTTTTCTGAGTATAGTGTATAGTGTAGCATATTTTAATCACAAACATTAATTATTGAGTATTGTGTATGTAGTTGCATGTTTATAAACGTTTTCTGGAATAAATAAATACTAATTACACAGGTTCTTCACGTAAAACTAGTCCTATTAAGAAAGAATTTTAACAAATTTGAAACCATTACTTCTGAAATCTGTTTATATTTCCTGAGAGTGCGTAGAAATCGCTATTTAGAACGTTTTTAGAACGATTTTCGCTTATTTTCACCCCAATTAAATTAAAAAATTTTAAGAAACTCTTCTCAGAGAGCATTTACATCTCATAAGTAATTACCATGCCAAATTTCCAGTTGCTAGCCGCTTCAGTATCACAAAAACCACAATTTAGAACGTTTTTTAAAATGCAATCGCAAGGTTGTAGTGACGCCGATATGAAGCATCTCCTATATTGGAGCAAGGGCTGTCATCATCAATTTCCAACCATTACTTTTGAAATCGGTTGGGTACTTTCTGAGATTGCGTAGAAATCGTTATTTAGAACGTTTTTTAGAACTGTATTCGCACATTTTCACCCCTTTTTTAAGAAATGTTCTTAGAGATCATTTATATCTTATAAGTAACTACCATTCCAAATTTCCTGTTTCTAGGCCCTTCAATAACACAATAATCGCATTTTCGAACTTTTTTTTTGCTCCTGCAGCCCCCTTGGGGGTAATGGCACCGACACAAAATGTAGCTTATGTTGGAGCAAGGGTTATCACCATCATTTTGACACCATTATTTTTGAAATCGGTTTGGTACTTCTTGAGATTGCGTAAAAATCGCTATTTAGAACGTTTTTTAGAAGGCCCTTTTGCGCATTTTCACCCCTTTTAAATTTTGAATTTTTTAAGAAATATTCTTAGAGATCATTTATATCTAATGCGTAACTACCGTGTCAAATTCCAGATATCTGGGCGTTTCAGTAACGCCAAAAATGACAATTTCTAACTTTTTTTTGCTTCTGCACCCCCTTTAGGGGAAGTGGCACCGACATAAAATGTAGCGTATGTTTAAGCAAGGATTGTCACCATCATTTTGACACCCTTATTTTTTAAATCAGTTTGGTACTTCCTCAAATTGCGTAAAAATCGCCATTTAGAATTTTTTAGAACGCTTTTTGCGCATTTTTACCCCTTTTTAATTTTGATTTTTTAAAGAAATGTCCTTAGAGATCATTAGTATCTTATAAGTAACTACCATTCCGAATTTCATGTTTTTAGGCCCTTCAGTAACACAAAAATCGCATTTTTAGAGCGTTTTTTGGTCCTACACCCCCTTTTGGCCAATGGCACGAACATAAGATATAGCCTATGTTCTAAGTTGGACTAACACCATCATTTTGATACCTTTACTTTTGGAATCGGTTCGATAGTTCCAGAGCTTACTTCCTAAAAATAAACAATTTTTACCTCTTTATAATATTAGTATAGATAAAATCCTATATCAGTCTTTTCAACACTTTCTAACAAAGTTGAAGAGCAGTTATGAATTCGGCTTGTCTGTCTGTCTGGCCGTGCTGTAACTCACGTAACTATACTCGGATAAACATGTGATTTTTAGATGTTAAGAGGCTACTTCAGTCAGGCGAAAAGACCCGTTCGCTAATATTAATCCTATGGAAGAAATTTATAAAGATATCTCGGTTGCATTTCAATATTTTTAAATGATTTTTTTGCATTAGCCAATTGAGATCGATCTGTACAAAGGTTGTTTTTTACTATTTCGATTTTGTTTACAGATATTTTTTATGGGGACACTTTCATTTTCGGAACCGGTTTTGAAAGTGAAAACATCCTCATGAAAAAAAATCTGTTATGAAAATCAAAAAAGCAAAAAACGGCTAGCATATAGATAGATCTCAGCTATCCATTTCAAAAGAAATCATTTAAAAATATTGAAATGCAACTGAGATATCTTTATAAATTTCTTCTATAGGATTAGCATTAGCGAACGGGCCTTTTCGCTTGACTGAAGTAGCCTCTTAATGAGATTCACTGTTGAATTTTCGCCATTGAAAATGAAGTGTGTAGCGCTTTAGTTAGATTACGCAGACACACGAAAGAATTCCGTAACATTTTGGACCATGGGGAAAAATTGTTTGCTGTGCATTTAATTTAAATTACTTATTTAGATATATCATTTCATTGTACGAAAAAAACGGAATTTCTTAATAATATTCATTTAATGTTGAAAACTGTTTCCTAATCTATGCCTTATGCACGATTTTTCTTTTTTCTTTCTTTCCCTTATTTTTTCCCCTTTCCTTTTCTTTTTTTTTTCCTTTGATTTTTGAAACAAATATATACGAAATAACATGTTAAAAGTATAAAATTATTATTTACAATAAGTTAACCCTCCAGCCACGGACGACTTTTCAGTGGGTTACTTTTTAGGTGCGTTCGTAATTATATAAATACGTAGCACCTGTAGTCGTCTTTCAGTCCGTCTGTCTGTCTGTCCGTCCGCATATAACAGAGCAAAAACTACCCAACCGAATGGTCTGAAATTTTAAATATGTAATTGTTGCCAAAATTTTGTCGAGTCATTTCAAATTTTATGAAAATCGGACGTATAGTTTAATTACAGGGGCAGTCAAAAGTTTTCCGTTACATTACGGCCAATGGGAAAAAATTATTGCAAGTGCGTTTTAATGATGTTACAGCCTTTCGAACAGAATGAAATTGATAGGCACTTATGAAGTGCACTAAAATATACATTCAGAACAATATGCGGTGCAAAAAATATTTATAAAACTAGTTATAGTAGAAACGCACCTCATTTGCCACGTTTGACGAGCAAATTCCAACTTGTTTTATTATATCACACTTTTTTAAATTCAATAATCTTTTAATCTTTTTTTATTCAATATTTTTTGCTTCATTATATATTGCTTTTATTTAATGCGTGGTGGGGGTGGGGGGAAGGGAGGAATCCAAACCCATTCTCCGCTCTCTCAGTAATTTCAGAATCATAACTCTCTGTAATTCAATCTTTTACATCATTTATCTAAAAATAATGTTTATTTGTGATAATGTCATTAAATATTGGTTTCAACGCCATAAGTGTTTTGTGAATTATTGATAGCCCTAGATGCCCAATTTAATTAAACATCACTGCTTAAGCCTTCCGTATAATTTTTGAGTTGCTATGCCACTGAATGCAAAAAAGAAAAAGAAAACTTTATTGCAATCTAACATTGGATTTAATTCTCTATAGTAAAATAATCAGAGAATTATTAAATTATGGTGGGTACTTTACAAGTAATTTCATAGGAATTGTAACGGGAAATACGATTGCAATTACTCTAAAACTATCTTTTTTATTATATCAAATTTTTTTTTATTCTACACTTTTTGCTTTACTATATCATTTTGATTATTATTATTCAACGGAGGGACATACCACCCTTTTTCCGTTACATCAGTAATTTTCTAATCATAATTCTCTGGACTTCAATCTTTGAAATCTTTTATTGAAACATAATGTGCAGAATGTCATCAAATATCTGTTTGAACAATTATAGTTATTCCCATTAATGTTTTATGAAATGGTTGGTCTTAAATGTTCAATTTATTTAAAAATTACTGCTTAAGACTTTCATAAAATTTTTCATTTGGAACTTCCACTGGATTCAAAAGCGAAAAAGAAAACTTTATTACAATCTAACATTGGAATTCCATTGCTATATTAAAAGTATCTATGAACTATTAAGCTATAGTGAGAAATAGAATAATGCAGGTAACTTTGCGAGTAGTTTCGTATGAATTTTAACGGGAAATGCAATTACATGCGTCATGCACTATTTCTCAAAGATTATCTTTATATACTTTTTATTCAATTTTTTTTTATTTTATCATATAAAATTTTTGTTCAAACCCTCCCTCCCACCTCCCCCCCCCCCCCCCCCACTTCGTTGCATGAATAATTTCATAATCATAACACTCTAAAATTCAATCTTTTAAATCATTTACCTAAAATAATGTTTATTTGTGATAAATATTATTTTGAACAATTATAGTTATTACCATAAATATTTTATGAATGGTTGATAGTCTTAGATACTCAATTTAATTAAAAATTACTGCTTAAAGCTTTCTTATATTTTTTCAATTGCTACGTCATTGGACTCAAAAGTGAAAACGGAAAAATATTAAGGTAAGCTGGGGTAACTGGACCCACGAGGTAACTAGGCCATAGGCTATTTTATAAAAAAACCGTTGATGTTTTGTAAGTTTTAGCTTTTGTCAACATTGCACACCCATCTCTACTTCTTAAAACAACGTGTGTCAACTCAATCATAACTCTGTCTTTGCTGTGATAGGCTGGTGAAAATTTAGGTTTCTTTTTAAAAAAAAACAGCGTCAATTTAGTTGAACTTCCTCGGCTTTTTATTAAAATACGGTAAGTTCTTTTATTTAACAATCTTTTTTTTTTTTTTTTTTTTTAAAGATTAGACATATAAATGCATTAATATTATTAGGTATCTATACATATTTGCTTCATATTTCAAATGTAAGGAAGGTGTTCCAGTTACCCCATAAATTTTCAAGAATGTGGTAACTGGGACATGTATCAGGGGTAACTGGACCATATGGGATCCAGTTACCCCAACAGTTATAAATATCTTTTTGAGTTTCTCTTACTACGGGAAATTAATTTATCCATTGTGTTTTTGCTTGCACTAAACAAAATTACATATTACCTTATTAAAATTACATAATAAAATTTTTGTAAAGCATGTTGGGGGTATCAACCCAAATTTCTTAAGTGTGATAGCTATAGCTCGAAATTTTACGATACAGATGAAGAGGCGTACATTAGGCAAAGTGAGATTATTAGAAAATTATCGAAACGATTAAAAAAAAGTTCTGTTCTATATAAAAATATGGTTACGTTCTCCACAGGTTTATTGGACATATCGAACTTCCATTGTGGTAAATAAAACAGAGAATGAGATACTTAAGTACTTACGCAGTCATAGATTTATCTTGTTATTTTTTCCCTTAAAGTACCCATGTAGCTTTTATACTTATTACCTATACTAAAGTACATAAGTACTTGCTTAATTTTTATGTTTTTTGTATAAATAAGTCTAATATTTTCACTTTTAGTGCTTTTTTTAGACACATTGACAGTAAAGGTTTCCCTTACAACGCTTTTTAGTTGATATATAATTTACGTGATCTGCCTGGTTTCAAAATTTTTAAGTTCTTTACACTTTTTCAAACAGGACCTGATACCCAATATTAAAAAAACAAACGTTGGTGTAAAACATAGACCCTCCTGGTCCGCTTGCCCCATTTTTATGCTACAACTGGACCCATGAGGAAATAAAGATGAAATATAAATATTTATTTATTTTTAGATACTAAAATGTAATTTTGAACATTTCTGTGTGATAGAGGGAACCTAACTGAACACATTTACAAAAGTTCAGACTTTAATTCAAATGAATATTAGCCTTTTTAAGCTAAACTGCCATAATCTTCAGAGTCACATTGTAAAATCATGGCCCATTTGCCCCACGTAACCTTACAATTTAACATTGTACTATTTCATTCGCTATATTGAAAAATCAAAGAATCAGAGAATTTTGATGAGAAATAGTATGATACAAGTACTTTACAAGTAGTTTAATATGAACTGTAATCGAAAATAGTATTACGTGCACTATTATTCGCAGGCATCTTTATATATTTTTGATTTAATATTTTTCTTTTATTATTATATAAAGTTTTTAGTCAGAATAAGTAATTTAAAAATCATAACTCTGTGGAATTCAATCTTTTAACTCTTTCATCTCAAATAATGAGTATAATGTCATTAAAGATTACTTTAAACGATTAAAGTTATTCCTATAAATATTTTATGAATTGTTAATAGTCGTAAATGTTAAATTTATTTTAAAATTACTGCTTAAGACTTTCACATAATTTTTCAATTGCTACGTCACTGGAATCAAAAGTAAAAACGAAAATTTTATTACAATCTAGCATTGGAATTCATTCACTATATTAAATTAGTATGTTGTGGCCCTCACAAAACTTTCTTCTATATAAATCACATCAATTAAATCATTTAAATAGTATAAGAAATTACATCAATTTACCACCAATTCATATCAAAGTAATATCTGAATTTGAAGTTTGAAAAAAATTCGTGCATATGTTCTTGAGATAGAGCTATAGCGGAAATTCTGAAAAATGTAGCACAGCAGCGCCACCAGTTGAGCAATTTACACCAAAACATAAACAGCACTAATTGATATTAAGGTATACCTGAATCTGAAGTTTGATAAAAATTCGTACATTAGTTATTGAGATAGAGCTATAGTGGAAATTCTGAAAAATGCAGCATAGCAGCGACACCTGTTGAGCGATTTGCACCAAAACATAAACAGCACTAATTCATATCAAGGTATACCTGAATATGAAACTTGTTGAAAATCCAAGCATTAGTTTTTGAGAGAGAGCTATTGCGGAAGTCGCAAAAAATGCAGCCTAGTAGTGCCACCTGTTGAGCGATTTACACCAAAATGTGTAATATGTCAATTCATGTCAAGGACTAACTGAATCTGAAGTTTGATGAAAATTCGTGCATTATTTCTGGAGATTGAGCTATTGTGGAAATCGAGAAAAAAGCTGCATAGCAGCGCCATCTGTTGAGCGATTTGCACCAAAAACTAATCAGCACTAACTTATATCAGGGACTAACTGAATATAAATTTTTATTAAATTCCGTGCATTAGTACTTGAGATAGAGCGCCAACAAAATTTGTGTCACATACTTGCATGCAGACATACAGACTCACAGACAGACATTTTATAAAAACATGTTTTTCGGAATCTCTGACTCCTGAAACGAGTAAATGCATCGAAAACCGAATGTCGAAAATTTTCACGAATCTAATACTTTCTTCTTGTAAAGATAGGAGAAAGTAATAATATGGATACTTTACAAGTAATAAGTAATTTCAGATAAATGTAACAGAAAAGGCGATTGCATGCACTATTATTCAAAGACTACCTTTATATATCCTTGTGATTTAATATTTTCTATTTTATTATAAAAAGTTTTTATTCAAAGAGGGAGGGGAGAGGGGGTACACCGACCCTCCGTTGAATCAGTAATTTTATTATTATAACTTCGCGGAATTCAATCTTTTAAATCTTTCATCTCAAATAATGTGTATAATGTCATTAAAGATTACTTTAAACAATTAAAGTTATCCCTAAAAATATTTTATGAATTTTCGATAGTCGTAAATGTTAAATTTATTTAAAAATTACTGCTTAAGACTTTCACATGACTTTTCAATTGCTACGTCACTGGAATCAAAAGTAAAAAGGAATATTTTATTACAATCTAACATTGGAATTCATTCACTATATAAAAAAATAAAAATATCAAAGAGTGCTGATGAGAAATAAAGTGATGCAGGTGCACTAATAGTTATGTAAATTTAATTTTCTATCGTTTCTCACGCCCTCCTTTTAATAGTATTCATGGATGACTTCTTTGTTATGTCGTTTTCGAGTTAGCATGTTTGGGCTAGTCTGAAGAACTACGACTGAAACAAATTTACATAGTCTGGTTTCACTCTCAGATCAATATTTTGAAGCGGCATGTGCTTTGATTTTAAAACCGCATTCACACGTTATTAGAGATAACGTGTTTAACAATTGGAATTTTGATTATTGAGTTTCTGAAAAATAACAAAAGTTTTGTGCAAGCAATGTATTTTCCGCTGTGAACCACAAAATGTAATGTGTCGAAATTTTAAGTTAAAACGTTACTAATAATTAAGGATCAACCGAAACAGGTTTTTAAGACCAAAACCGAAACCGAATTTCGATAATGTTCCTATTTTTGGCCGAAAGCGAAAACGAAAATTTTCCAAAAAATTTTTTAAGTAATTAATACATACATAAATATACAGAATTATTAATATACATGTAATTACACTAAGTTGCTCTCTGTGCCTCTGACCTAAACTTTTTATTTCCATATAAAATAAAATATAATTAACTCATCAACGACACAAAATGGTTTTCGAATTATACGAATTTCATCTAATTAAAAGATGTTCTAGGCGTACATACCTCGATTTATTATTATAATGATTTTTGTAAATGATCATCTGTTATACTAGACTTTCTCAAACAGAATTTAAAACACTTCTGGCGGTTTCAAACTAAAAATTTTCTATTACAGTTAAGTCGGCAGCTTTTAATGAGCACTTGAACAGCGTCTTCAAAGTTTAGTCACATATGACTTCTTGTTTTATAATTTGCACTCACGCCTTGAGGCAGTCATGACTGATAATTATAAACAGTGAAATTCATAGCAATAAATAAAGAGTGTATCATTTGTGTTGATACAGCACAAATCAATGTGTAATGTTCAAAATTTCCAAAGGAAGAAACGAGAATTTTGTAATAGAGATAATTTCGGTGCGGCCGAATCTTCGGCAGCCTTTTTGCCAAAAACGAACTTTCAGTGAAACTCAGATTTTGGACCGAAAACGAAACCGAATTTTCGGTCAATCTCTACTAATAATGATTCCCACTCAAGGTTGCCTTATTTTAATTACCAACTCGAGAATTTTAGCATATGAAGTATAAAATATCCGGATTTGGACTACAGACCTACCCGAACATTCTATTTGAAGTCAACCCGGAACAAGACCCGAGCCCGACAAAAAAAATTTCTCGACCCCAACCCATCAAAATAATTTTCGGTGACCTGCAACTCGACCCGAACCAGACGTATTTCAACAAGCTCCCGACACAAACCCGAAATACTTCAACTCGAAATCCGACTGGAAGCTAAAATGAATTTATTACACAAAATCCCAATAAATTCGCATTTAATTAATTAATTTTGATTGGAAAAATCCTTCTAAAATTTATTAAATGATTGTGTAAATCTTCTAACGTAGTTTCGAAAATTCACGAAAAATGCTTTAGAAGATGAAATTTTCATAAATTCATAATTTGGGACATAAAAGGTTAAGCATTTCCTTGGCTTCTTAGTTGACGCTAACTTTACGCCCTGCCTAGGAGTAGCTGTATACTGTATATAGTGAACAGTGGATGAGTTCAGGGGTTTCCTAGTTGTTCAGGAACGCCACGCCCTGGAAATGAGTCAATTACAACACATCTTTGAGAATCATGAAAGTATTGTATCAATAAAATAATATGTTATCCAGCTTAACAAGTTATCAAAAATGCATTCACGCTGTAGAATGAATTTTAAAATTTAAAAAAAAATTTCATATTTTTGGTACTGGTGTATTTTATAAATCCTTTGAAGCAGACTTCAAATAATATTTTTTAAAAATAATCTTGAAATAGTTGTAGTGTCAATTTAATGCAGTATTTCTGTTTGTCAAATTTTTACGGAGTAAATTTGTATTCACTTCTAACACATACTAACATAGTTGACAAGTTGACAAGCGTTTATGACTTTTGTCTGTATGTTTGGCCGGTTTGTCTATATGTATGCCCGAATGTCCGCGCTTTAATTTTCGCTAAAGACACTTAGATTGCTAAGAAAGTGATATAATGTTGTGTAGGTCTCCCATACCATATTCCCTATTAAACATAATATGTTTAGCAGTTATAGTTTGTTTACATGGATACGCAATATAATTCGGATATATTACGGTCTATGGGCAATAATTGTTTGAAATATATGTTATAATGTGTGTAGCTTTTATATTTTGTTTATAGGGATACTCAGAAGAGTTCGGATATATTACGGTCTATGGGCAATAATTGTTTTAAATATATGTTATAATGTGTGTAGCTTTTATATTTTGTTTACAGGGATACTCAGAAGAGGTCGGATATATTACGGTCTATGGGCAATAATTGTTTGAAATATTTGTTAATGATATTATACTGCTTCGAATATTGTGAAACTAGTATGCTTTGCTGATGTGCGCTACAACACGTTTATGGTAGAAAATGGTGTACGTAGCATTTACTGTTCTCTTACAGGGTAGGGCAGGGTATGCACCCATGGCCAGGATAAACCCCTCAGCATAGGGGGGGGGGGGGGTATTCTACACACTGTTAAAAATTTTGCAGCATTCTGGCATGTCATTCAACCGTTTTTTGAAAAAACGGTTTCATAACCATAATTCAACTATATTCTGACCATAAAATGGCCAATAATATGGTCAGAATAGTGTTAAAATTACGGTTGTGTAACCGTTTTCGGAAAAAACGGTCAAATGACCTACCAGAATGCTGCAAATTTTTAACAGTGTACCATCCAGCCGAGCCCCATCCAACAGAAGAGCAGGAAGAAAAAATCTGTTTTTGTTTAAGACTTTAATTTTTTTTTTTTACAAATGACATGAGCAGCCCAAAGTTGCTTAAGCTGATCTTGCTAATTTGTAGATAATTTTTAGGATTTGCAATGTCGCTGCCCAATTTTGCCACAAGGCTGGGCGAGCGGCTGTTGGACAATCTAAGATAATTTGAGACATTCTAAGTTATAATTGACATATTAAGGAATCATATAAACATCCTACATACAGTAAACAGTTCATGAAACAAAGCATTTATTTATTTACATTTGTATCCTGATTAAAGCATTGAAAAAGTAATCAAAACTGTCACACAAATGCAATTTCTTTACTGTCTGTTGGCAGTAATTGTTTAAACTACGCTTTATGAATATAATAGACGTTATTGAGGTGTGCCTTAACATCTTCCACGGGAAAAATAGAGTATGTAACACTTAATGTTCTTTTACAGTGCCGCACAAAATAATACAAATTTTTCCAATGCTTTAATCAGGATACAAATGTAAATAAGTAAATCTTTTGTTCATGCACTGTTTACTATGTACATAGAATGTTTTGATGATTCCTTAATATGTCAATTATAACTTAGAATGTCTCAAATTATCTTAGATTGTCCAAGAGCCGCTCGCCCAGCCTTGTGGCAAAAGTGGGCAGCGACATTGCAGATCCTAAAAATGATCAGTTCTGTATATAATCCGCACAATTTATACGCATCACATAATATATTATGATTTCATTAAGCTCGAATACGCATTAAGAGATTGAAACGCCATGCTGTAATCATTACTCATAGACCATAATGTATTTGTATTATTTTGTGCGGCACTGTAAAAGAACATTAAGTGTTATATGCTCTATTTTTCCCGTGGAAGATGTTAAGGCACACCTCAATAACGTCTATTATTTTCATAAAGTGTATTTTAAATTATTACTGCCAACAGACAGTAAAGTAATTTCATTTGTGTTCACAGTTTTGATTACTTTTTCCAATGCTTTAATAGGGATACAAATGTAAATAAGTAAATGCTTTGTTCATGCACTGCTTACTGTATATAGAATGTTTTGATGTTTCCTTAATATGTCAATTATAACTTAGAATATCTGAAATTATCTTACATTGTCCAACAGCCGTTCGCCCAGCCTTATGGTAAAATTGGGCAGCGATATTGCGGATCCTAAAAATTATCTACTATTATCTTGAAATTAGACGCCCAGGTTAAGCAACATTGGGCTGCACATGATCATTTGTAAAAAAAATTTCAAGTCTTAAATAAAAGCGGATCTTTTCTTCCTGGTCTTCCGTCATTTGAAGAAGTATGTTCTTGCAGATGCAGAATATGCAAAATACAGATATGCAAGATGCAGAATTAGCATTTACAGGGGGCTCCAAACTGTCAGACATTTGTGGAGCAGAAAATCGGCATAACAGATTACCCGCAGGATTACAAAATAAATTTTGCATCTAGAACGAAAATTTTGGCGCCTACTTATATTTCAGATTGTAATAATTGCCCTGAACCTAAACAAATTTATATTTAAAGCATTTTTATATTTTTAATACTAAGTTGTATTTAGCTGATGCAATATTTAGAAAATTTAAACAGTATAATCACCTAAAAAATATTTTTTTGAACAGTAAAAAGGAAATTTTAGGTTCAGTTTATACAGACTAATATGAAGCATATGTTTCGAAACTTTCATGAAAAAATATTCAGAAGTTTTTGAGATATCGTACGCGTTATGGCCAAAAGCGTCATTTGGAGAAAAATGACTTCAAAGTTTCGGAAACGCCGCTTCAGCTATTGAGCGTGTATAATTCTAGAAGCCATAACTGCTGTTCTAATGGTAATTTCAAGGAAACAATCATATCAAAATGTTCATAAAAGATAATTTAACATCTAAACAACTTAAAATTTCGAAAATTTTAATGCTTTAAGAGTCCTGAGACCCCTTAAAAATTCTGAACAGATGTTTTTTTAAATGCTTTTTTTATTCTTTTCCTGTCGCCGTATTTAAAAAAAGAAACGTTTCAAAAATTATAATTTAGATATATATATATTACGCTATCGTACGTGGCACAGAAATCGCGATTATTTGTTAATTGTTTAATGGCAACGCTCGAATGAAACGCATCTCATTGGTTATTGAACAACATTTAATGCATCTGCATACCTATAAGGCAGGTTAGGGGCTGTGCATATATAACTTTATCCTTTTAGGGGAGAGAGGGTGTCTGGCATATGATATCGTAAGGTATCGATATCATTTTTCAGCCAACCAAAATTTTCTTTTTTCATTTGTAACATGGTCTGTACATCAAAATTGTATGTTATCTTTTTTTAGTCTGTTAGCTATTTATATGAGAATACAAAGTTATTATTAAAACCTTTAAATGATTATAAAATTATTTAATTCCAAAATATGTAATACCCCAACGTTTGGCATTCATATTCCTCTGTTATATATGCATTCATATATAATCCGCTGTTCGAGAAACCATATGCGAAGTACGTTTGAAATGATGCTTTGTGTTTACTAGTATATAAAAGAGAAAGAATTTTGTCCGTCTGCTTCGTTAATAAGATGTTCTGTTTGCCTGCCCCCCCCCCCCCCCCCCGTGTCGTGTCAAGTGAAAGAAGTCATTATTACTGCTGAACGCATTATGTAAAAAAAGAAAAGCTGTTATTTAATTCTTTTAAATAGTAACTATTTCTTTTAAGTTTTATTTAATTTGACTTTGATTTCTCTTCCTTTTGAATAAATAAAGTATGCGAAAAAGAAATGTAACCATATTTGTATATCATTCCAAAAATCAAGAGAATTTTTAGACATTGATAAGGATATCATTGCTGGGGGAGAGGGGGGGGGGGATTCGAGAGATGATAATGTACGATATCCTAAGGGGGATAGGGGGTCCAAAATTACCAAAAAGTTGATAACGTTATATAAGTACAGCCCCTTACCATACTAGACCCTAGGGAGAGTCCTAACTACCGTGCAAGGCACTGTCGTTTGTTAAAAAACACATGATCAGTTCGGTCTTTTTAGCAAGAGTCAATCAAAGCGGTGAATTTTCTATAATCAGGCCCAAACCAAATTAACTTGTTGTTGTAATGAAAATTTTTCTGGAACAGGATGAATTGCAGTCATAAAATTAGGCGTGATTTTTAAGATCAGCATTGGTTGCATATAAAAGAATGCTTTTTAAAAAAAATACTATTTTTATATACTTATTAATAACTGGAAGCATCTGTCATCTAACGGTTTAAGACTGTTCTCAACTGCTCTGCTCAAGAAGCGCAAAACGTTTTGACACATTTACAAATTCATTTTTTAACGGAAAGATATAAAATTGGAAGGCTTGACTATGGAAGCGACTTGGAATCGAACTGTGTTTTTCATTCTTCGATAAATAAATTACTTATTGAGTTATAAGCGATTTTGATCAGGTGGCAAAGACGTTTTTCACCTTCCGTGAGTGGTTAGTCTTTTTTCGCGAGGAATTTCGGTTCAAAACACCCATTTTGACACTATTTTCTGAAAGATCTATTGCGTTTGCAAAAAAAAAAAAAAAAACGGATAAAATAGTTCAATTACATAGTTTCTGAACAACAACGCTTGCTAGTTTTCTGCATTTCAGAATAAAAATAAATTAAAACTTATGCCATAAAGTTGCCCTTTTGGATTTGAGAACAGCCTTAACAGATATTCGCCATAATCTCTATTTTGAATTATCTGGTATATTACATTACCTTTCTGCTCCAATTAAAACTAGTCGGATGTGCCAATCACAAAACTTTCTTCTATCTCATGCATGTTAATACAGTGGAACCCGGTTAAGACGCTCACGGTTAATAAGCGATCCCGCTTAATATGCGGTTGGTTGGTTGTATTTATGTCGGCCCATTATCAGCACGTGGGATATAGGCCCTAAGGGGGGGGGTGCCTTCCGTGGAGGTCTTTCTAAGGGAACCTAACCCGTATTAACGCTTGGAGAACCAAGGTTCGAAGAAAACCACGAAAACTCCGAACGATTAGGCCGACGGGCGCGATTGGGATCAAACCCAGCACTTCCCGTCTACTAGCTTAGAGGGCAGAACCTCTAGGCCACTGGTGGGACGCTTAATATGCGGATTTATATCGATCCCTTGAATATCGCCCATAAGGCTAATGCAACAATATTACGTTTAATACGCGAACGGTTAATATACGATCCCGCTTAATACGCTAGAGATTTTCGGTCCTTTGGGGCAAAAAATCATGCTTAAGACGCGAATTCATTGATCAAGATGCGAATTTCTTGTCTCTTCTTCAATGTTGCCAATTTACCAGATTTTCTTTATATTCAAATAAAAAACACTGCTTGCGAATAGTAATATTTACTTTATTTAATAAGAAATTAATTAAGGCGAACATTACAAATCGGAAATAGTGGCTGATATTTTAATTTTAAGAAACCCGCTAAATTAGCAACACTACAATCCTTGTTTGATCCCGCGACCTAACATTCTTTGTCTCTCGCTTCGTGTATACTGTAGTAGAGAGAGATAGACGATTTCAGGATACTCAGACTCAGATATGTCATGGATTTATTATGATTAACCCGTTCGGGACCATGGGTGCATATATGCACCCTCAAAAAGTGTTTAAAACGCTTTAGTTCGATGAGCGGGTTAAAGAGGGTTGGGTTGGGTTGATTTTTGACGGCCAATTATCTACACGAGGGATATAGGCCCGGGGGGAGTGCCCTCCGTGGGGGTCTTTCTAAGGGAACCTAATCCGTATTAACGCATGGAAGATCCACGGCTCGAAGAAAACCACGAAAACTCCGAACGATTAGGCCGACGGGCGCGATTGGGATCGAACCCAGCACTGCGGGTTAAAGAATACTATACCTATTGTTAATGAGGTTTTAAATGCACATTATATCCCTACTATGTTTCATCATAGGCAAAAAAATTAAACTCGTAAAGATTAAATAAATACGACTGCGGTTATTTAATTCTTTTATGGTTTCTTTACTCTTTGCTATGCTAACAATGTTTTTTTTATGCAAATACTATTAGTAGGAGAGCTGTTGAACATTTTTGAGTAGGTATTTGAGGCACCCTGAAAATTTGTGCAGCACTTCTTTTGTAATGCCTGAATACAAAATCCAATGTCTGGCTGAAGGATCGTGGCCCAAAACCTGTGCCAGACACGTGTCAAGTGCCATTTTTTGACACTACCCAAAAAAAAGTATTTGAGGCACGCTGAGATTGAAACAAAATAATATTTATACTTAGAAAAAAATATTTTGAAAATGACAGACACTTTAGTCGGCCCAAAAACTGTGCCAGACACGTGTCAAGTGCCATTTTTTGACTACCCAAAAAAGGTATTTGAGGCACGCTGAGATTGAGGCACAATAATATTTATGCTTAGAAAAAAATATTTTGAAAATGACAGACACTTTAGTCGGCACAAAAACTGTGCCAGACACGTGTCAAGTGCCATTTTTTGTCTGGCACAGGTTTTGGGCCACGATCCTTCAGCCAGACATTCGATTTTGTATTCAGGCATTACAAAAGAAGTGTTGCACAAATTTTCAGGGTGCCTCAAATACATTCCCTAAAATGTTTAACAGCTCTTGGACTATATTAATAAGGATAGTTTTTTCTTATAATGAAAAGAAGGACAAATTATAATGGTTACTCATCATTACAATTACTTAATATGATTTCAACAAGTGCTTTAAAGGTTTAGTATTTTTTTAGCTGTGTTAAAAACATTAATCTAGCAGGAAATTATTATTTTTATTTTTGTTGCAGCATTTTAATCGATAATAAAGCCGTTCGGCCGATAAATATAAAGCCGATAAAAATCTGTGAATTAGTTTTTAAGATAGAGCTGTTGCAAAAATCGTGAAAAATTCAGCATAGCAGCGCCACCTGTTGAGCGATTTACACCAAAACATAATTAGCAGCAATATTAACCAAGGTATACTTGGATCTGAAGTTTGATGAAAATTCGTGCATTAGTTCTTGAGATAGAGCTATTGAGGAAATCGTAAAAAATGCAGCACAGCAGCGCCACCTATTAGAAGATTTATACCATCACGTAATCAAAATCAATTCATATCAAGGATTAACTTAATCTGAATTTTGATGAAAATCTGTGCATTAGTTCTTCAGATACAGCTATTGCGGAAATCGTGTAAATCCTTCAAAATGCAGCATAGCAGCGCCATTTGTAAGGCGATTTAAACCAAGACGTAAACAGTACCAATTCATATCAAGTACTAACTGAATCTGAAGTTAGATGAAAATCCGTGCTTTAGATCTTGAGATATAGCTATTGCAAAAATCGTGAAAAATGCAGCATAGCAGCGCCACCTGTTGGGCGATTTGTATTAAAAAGTAATCAGCACCAGTTTATATCAGGGACTAACTGAATCTAAAGTTTTATTAAATTCCGTTCATTAGTTCTTGAGATAGAAACAAAAAATTCCACAAAATTTTATTTCACATACATACAGACAGACAGAGTCGCAGACTCACAGACAGACATTTTGTAAAAACATGTTTTTCGGGTTCTCTGGCCCCTAAAATGTGTAAATCCGTCGAAAATCAAAATTCGAAAATTTTCACGAATACAATACTTTCTTCTTGTAAAGATAGAAGAAAGTAAAAATTGATGAAAGGGAGATACAATTGAATACACAGAGAATATTTTTAAATTCTGCGACAATTTAAAAATTTTATGAAAGTGAGATAACTGAATAACACATTGAAAATATATTAAAATTCTGCGGCAATTAAAAAAAAAAATTATGAAAGTTAGATAGCTTAATTTAAATAAAAAAATTTTCATTGACAATATATTGAATTTATGTAGCTTTTTTTTTTTTTTATGAAAGTGAAAGAGCTGAAGCAAAAAAAATGCAATATATTAAAATTGTGTAAAAATTTAAAATAAAATTAATACAAATTACAGAACCGAAGAACAGACAAACTATACACATAAATATCTCTCTGGTAGCATATCTAAGTTTAGTTAAGATTCAAAGTATTTAAATCATTAAAAACATGCTTAAAACTCTGGATAAGACTGTAGCTAAAATGATATAGATTAACCAAATTTACTTTCAAGTGCTAAGTTTATTTTTTAAAGTGTGATGAATAGCATAAGGTAATATAATATCTATAGATATATATTTTAATATTTGATCTTTAATTGCTTGAATTTTTATTCGAATTGCTGCAAAATTATATACTATATAAATATTTAATTATCATTATTATTTTAAAATTGAATTTCTTAAAGAAAACTTTATAACATTTAGTTAAAAAAAAACTATAAAAGAAGGTGAAGTAATGTTTTCATTTTAGGAACGTTTTCAATTTCTAACTAAGGAATCCATTTTTTATTAAAATTTTTAGACTTTCCATAAACTACTCTGACATTGAAAATTCTAAAAAAGTTCTAAAGAATCTTCCAGTCAAATAAAATAATTTTAAATAATAATAACGAATTAAAGAGGTAAGAAAATGTGGATTTTAGATTCATGATTTAATAAAGATAAGACATCTTTTCATTATTGATTCGTTTGATTTTCTGTCGCAGAATAGATGTAATTTATTTGGAAGAATAATAATTTTTTTGTATAGTTTATTGAGGCCACGTAGTATAAAAATTAATTCTCTAAGGAAACTTTCTTAAGAAAATTCTTAAGAAAATCTTAAGTTTGATAATTCAGCAGTTCTCAACAGATGGCAGCAGTATAAGATCAAGAAAGCTATGCGAATAAAAAGAGAAGTTGGAATAGAGCTGGTAATTTCATTTGATTGGAAATTATTTAACGCAGTGTTGAATTCAGACACTTTTCTCCGGGAGGGATTTCTGTGGCTCCGGGGGGGGGACATTATAGAGTTCCGGGGGGGGGGGGGGGGAATTGCACTTTTTGACCATTGAAAACACAAAATCTCAAATCTTCCGGGGGGGACATCTCATTGTCCCCCCCGGGCCACCCCCTGAAATCAGCACTGATTTAACGAAAAAAAAAAAAGAATAATTAAAGGAAATAGTAAATGTACTCAGTAAAAGATCTTTTATTTATCTTTTACAATATATATATTTCCATATTATGCGCCCAGGGCCGAAACTAAGGGAGGGGGGGGGGGTGCATATGCCCCGGGCGCCAGAACAAAGGGGCGCCAAATGAAGATTTTGTTTGTCGTTTTTTCTCACATCTATGTTTAGCACGGTATTGTTAAAATCATCCTGTCTGGCGTATGATAAAGCATAGAAGAAGCTAAAGATGATATGGCATAAGGATCCTGTTTAAAGCGGAATTTTTTTCGATTCCGTTTTCAAGATTTTAATCAATCAATATCTGACAAAGCCAACAGCGGATCCAGCTCACCATTTAGAGGAGGCTCATGGATTTCCTTTTTTTGGGTGGGAGAGGATCACATTTCGTTATGAGAATTTTTTGTACTGAAAGCTATTCCGAAATCCAAACTAACTACTTTTCTGATACTTTTGTGGTCATTTTCATTCGTAAATACAAAAAATTTGCATTAATATTAGCAAAAATATAAAATTTACCGATTTTGTTCAGATACCAAAAAATTAAAGAGTTTCCCATTTTCTTATAAAGACAAAGATTCATTCAGAAAATGTTGTTCATTCAGAAAAAGTTAGCATTTTTAGCAAAGTTTTACAAGTTGACAGCCACAGTCGCAAAGGAATAATCGGCTATCACTTCTGGAAATTCAGTTTAAAAAGTCTAACAATTATCAACGGTTAAATATGGAAAAAATTTACATTCAAATTTAGAGGTAACTAAACCGTACACATTGGCTGCTATGTGATTCTATTAGTGCCATGAAAATTGTTGGTGTAACCTCTTCTTTCGGCTCAAAGTATTAAATAAATTTTTTTTAATCGAACTAATACCTTTGGAATGGATCATTTTCTTCTGATGGACTGATGGCTTCCATTATTATGAAACAGCCGTTATAAATGAAGTATTCAAGCCATCAGTCCATCAGAAGAAAATAACTCGGTTAAAATTCTCTTTGTAAATATACTTTGCGGAAGAGGAGGGGGCGCCAAAATCCATGTTTGCCCCGAGTGCAAAAAAGGCTAGTTTCGTGTCTGCGCCGACTACAGGGGAGTAAAGAGGCATGTGCAACCTCTAACAAATTTTCAGAAGCGGCATTAACCCCCCTCCCCCCCCCCCACACACACACACTTCAAAACATAAATTAATAACAGGAGATCTAACCCTTCGTCACCTCTGTGATTGTCACCCCTCCCTCATTGGGAGGGACCTATGCTTTTTTATTTTATATTTGTCCTGTTTAGAAATTAAGAGATCATGACGGATAATTCGCAACAACATGATAAAGGAATGAGATTGAGATAGTAAAATACAAACTTGTTAGGAAAAAAAAAAGGATAACTTGAAACCGTTCCTCTAAATCAGGAAGGAAATCTAATTAAATTTCTATGCGAAGTGAAATTTTATCTTATTCTTAAAGGAATAAAAATGTTCCATGCAGAATTAATTAAACTAATACAGAAAGTTTTTTTAAAGATAATTCAATAGTAGTTTAGGAAATTCTTAAGTACTTGGCATTGGATTTCGCAGTTGCAAAGAAATCGTTAATGTCAATGAGATCTGTTTAAATTAAAAATATCCGCAAAAACGGATGCGATCTTATCATCAAATGATTTTATATTTTTCATCTTCTGGATACTTTTAGAAAAATAAATAAAAATGGGTAAATATGGGTAAAAAAAAAAAAAAAAAAAAAAAAAAAAAATCAGAATTTCACAAATGTCCGAGAGTTTTCGGCTTAAAAATTGCATTTTATTTTTTCTGGCTCTTTCTGAATGTCTAGCATATCATAAATTTTTTTTCGATTTCGTTTTCAATAATTCAAACACATATGTAGTATATGAAAATAATGATTCTTCTCACACAGGGGACAAGCGAAAGTACTTGTTGCAAAATATTAAATGCGATTTTCTTGAAACGATGTTTTTTTAGTCACTATCAGAAGTATCTTGGCAACGGAATAGACCGATTTTTTTTTTTTTTTTTTTTTTTTTTTTGAATAAAAGCTTATATATTTCCCTAGTAATAGGCTGATGCGTTTAAAAAAACTTAATTGTTTCATTTTTTATAAGGAAAACAATATCAGATTTTTTTGTTATTGTAAACAAATACATTATGTTTGACAATCCGCCATTTTGTTAAAAGTTCAAAATTCCAAAACTCCGTGAATCAATGAACAAATCCTGACTTTAATTTTCAAAAAGTTACACTTTTTAAATTTATATACGCTTGGCTTCTCTAAGTCATATACAGGCCCCACCAGTGGCTGAGGGGTTCTGCTCTCGAATCTGGTAGACGGGAGGTGCTGGGTTCGATCCCAATCGCGCCCGTCGGCCTAATCGTTCGGAGTTTTCGTGGTTTTCTTCGAACCTTGGATTTCCAAGCGTTAATACGGGTTTGGTTCCCTTAGAAAGACCCCCACGAAGGGCACTCCCCCCGGGCCTATATCCCTCGTGCAGATAATTGGCCGTCATAAATACAACCAACCAACCAACCTCTAAGTCATATTTATAGAATAAAGTTCTCCATGTTCTGACTGACAACTACAAAAGTAAAGATTCTATTCATCTATGATCAAAACGCACCGAGTTAACATTGAACTTTATGATATTTTGGAGGTTACTGGCACTACAAAATCATTTGTCTATTTTTAGTGCCGAAAAGCACAGATTTTTTTTTTTTTTTTTTTAATGCAAAGTATAATAACTTGCAATTTATCATTTTGCGATCGGGAGTTTCAGTAAAAGAACACCTGATTTTTTTTTTTTTTTTTTTTTTTTTTTTTTTTGTAGAAGATAAGCATTTTACAAATTAAGATAAATTAACACTTTCTACATGAATGTTTGAAACAAAATATCTAACATGGTCGATTATATTACACATGCAATTTTTATACTACGCGATCACCCGTCCCCCTGAATTCTCTACTTACGGGTTGTAACGAAAGTTTTCCGCCACAGCTAATACGGCCTGTGCAAACAGTTCGCGTTGATGTATTTGCTCATATTTTGTCAAACGATTTTTGACATTTGAAGGAAAGAGACTTGCTTTATAACACTGTGTTGGAAAATTTGTAAAAAAATATCGTTATCATTAAGTATAAGGTGTCTGAAATGGAACTATCATTCTACCAGATTAAAACTATCATTTACTTCCAGTTCTGCTGCAAAAAGGAGGGCACCGAATTAAGTGTACAGCTTTAGGTACTAGTGTTCTATCATATGACACTGTGATGGTTTGGCAGAATGATGTTTATATATAAAATTACAGTTAATTATATATATTATAATTAGTATTATGTAATGGTGATTTGGCGGAAAACTTTCGTTACAACCTAATATTTAGCATTTGAAACAATGTTTTGATATGTTATTGAATTTTTACAATGTAAAAAAGTAAACTCTGAAAATATTACATTCAGAACAAGTCAGAAATTGTACGTCAAACGTGGCAAATCAGGTGCATTCGTACTATAACTAGTTTTATAAATATTCAGATCTTGGTGCAATAGCTGTTGTTACTCTTATACAAAAATGCATGGATACAAAATTTATTTGTATTATATATATCAAGTTCAGTAATAATAGGACTCCATCTTAAATAGGACGTAATCACCATGGCAACCTTGAATCATGACCTATCATGGGATATCATTGAATTAATTACGTATGGTAGGATTTAGTAGAATGAAGAAAACTTTAATTAATATCTTTTTAAGTTTTGATTCGATTTTCATAAAATTTGAAATAACTCGACAAAATTCTACAACGATTATATATATTAAATTTCAAACCATTCGGTTTGGGTAGTTTTTGCGCTGCTATATGCGGACCAGACGACGATTGTAGGTGCTACGTATTTATATAATTACGAAGACACCTAAAAAGGGAAATTATGCATGACATTATTAGGAAAATCCATAATCCTTCAATTATGTTTCCCCGTGTAAAGCGTTTAATAGAGACAAGTTTATAAAGTATTGTGATCTAATCAAAATTAGCATCATACTTTAGTTTCAGTTTAGCGCTAGACGTACAGCTATAGTTGAGTAATACCAATAAAACTTTTATAATGTAAAACGTTTTATTAGTTTAAAGTTCAATTTATACATATCTTCTCTTAATGTTAGAAAGTAATTAATATTTTTTTCTTCTAGATGTTGAAATTTGTGGATTCTTATTCAGCTTTGCTTATTGAAAATAATTAGGTCATTACCAATCCGTGGCTTTGAAATGCTATCTCTCTATTCTAAAAAAGTAACTAACGCTGTCACAGCCGGTGTAAATGAATTTTTTGTGATCTGGGGTCTTTCTTCGATAATATTAAGAAAACTAATGCATACAAAAATATGAGAATAAGAAGTATTATGCAATAATGTTTGATAAACACACTGATGCAGGCAGTTTTTAAATCGAATAATTATTTAAAGATATATTTAATGTTAAAGTTGGTCAAAATCGTTCCATTAAAATGTTTTATAGGAGCAAACAATGCCCCACCAGTGGCCGAGAGGTTCTGCTCTCGAAACTGGTAGATGGGAAATGCTGGGTTCGAACCCATTCGCGCCCGTCGGCCTAATCGTTCGGAGTTTTCGTGGTTTTCTTCGAGCCATGGATTTACATGCGTAAATACGGGTTAGGTTTCCTTAGAAAGACCCCCCCCCCCCCACACCGTCGGGCCCATATCCCTAATGTAGATAATCAGCCGTCAAAAATCAACTAGGAGCAAAAACTATACATAGGAATTTAATTTATATATACATCACACTTTTTTAAAAAAGCAAATAAATGCACCTTAAAACTTTATTTTATCCTTAAATGTTTCTTTATTATCATATTATTATCTGAATGTTTCCATTTATTTTACCAATATTAATAATTGCATCTAAATAAATTATAACAGCAAAAATATTTCTTTGAAAATATCCATCTAAAGTGAATAAAAAAAAAATTATTTTTCAAGTAAACAGTAAATTCGGCCTTTATTATGCCCAACGAAAGAAATTTTCTCCTCTCAAAGAAAAATTTGAAATGAAGCTCCTGTTTATTTCTCTATTAGAAGAGCAATATTTTGTGATCTTTCGTAAAAAATTAAACTTTAGTGAAATAAAGATGAAAGTACTTTGTTGCCAGTTCCATGGTAGGCGATTTAAGAGGCTATTTCAGTCAAACGAAAAGACGCGTTTGTTAATGCTAATCATATGGAAGAAATTTATAAAGATATCTCAGTCGCATTTCAATATTTTTAAATGATTTTTTTTTCATTGGATAACTGAGATCAATCTGTATGCAGGTCGTTTTTTACTTTTCGATTTTGATTGCAATTTTTATTTTTTTTTATGAGGTTGCTTTTACTTTCGAAACCGGTTCCGAAAATGAAAGTGTCCTCATTAAAAATACCTGTAAACAAAATCGAAAAAGTAAACAACGGCCTTTTTACAGATCGATCTCAACTATTCAATGCAAAAAAAAACATTTAAAAATATTTAAATTCAAATGAGATATCTTTATAAATGTCTTTCATAGGATTAGAGTTAGCGAACGGGTCTTTTCGCTTGACTGAAGTATTAAACAATAATAAAATATGGCGAGTGAAAATCTTACCGAGCCGGACAAATAATTTTTCTAAATAATTGTCCTTTATTATTACACTAGACTTAAAGAAAACAATTTTAAATTACTTATTACTTCTCTATATTGCTTTTGAAGTTTTTAAATTGCACTTGTATGTTTGGATTTTGGAATATCAATTAAACTATTTACCCTGACCCGTATACTACTGGCTACTAAAAAAAAAAAAAAAATGATGGTTACTAAATAAAAAAATATCCATCGACCAGAGACTGGGGACTAAAAAATAATCTTTTAGTCAAAATTTCTTATTTCGTCTTTATAGAGAAGGGAGTTATTTTCACGTAGTGCTGCCATCTAGTGTGAAAGAGACATTATTCATGCTCCAAAATATATTTTTTACCTTTCAGCAGCGCTAAATTTTCTGCACATTTTCTCACTCATTTTGAAACATAAAAATATGATACTTGCAGGAATGATTATTGAAGTGATTTATAATAGAATACGCTTTTTCATTTTCAGATAGATGAATTGCATCTTGAGTTATTTATAAGTGATTGCAGTCTCGGGACGCCCTTTTTTTTGCTTCTTCTACTTTCCTGTGCTGTCGCACCTTGAAATTGAGTTCAAACAGGGATGTGGTGGAAGGTATATGGTGTTTTACGCCGTATACCTTCTGGAATTTTTTAAGGAGCACAGTATACTATACCCCCTGTTTCTCAAAAAAACTATTGTATATACACTGTAGGATTTACCCTCTGCCTCGAGCGTATACCCTCTGCTTAGAGCGTATGCCTTCTGCTTTTTAGGTGCGTTCGTAATTATATAAATACGTAGCACCCATAGTCGTCGTTCAGTCCGTCTGTCTGTCTGTCCACATATAACAGAGCAAAAACTATCCAACCGAATGGTCTGAAATTTTAAATATATGATTGTTGCAAAATTTTGTCGAGCCATTTAAAATTTTATGAAAATCGGATGTATAGTTTAATTACAGGGACAGTCAAAAGTGTTCCGTTACATTACGGGGAATGGGAAAAAGTTATTGCAAGTGCATTTTAATGATGTTACAGACTATGCACTTATGAAGTGCAAAAAAATATACATTCAGGACAATATGAGGTGCAAAAAATAATTATAAAACTAGTTATAGTACGAACGCACCTCATTTGCCACGTTTGACGAGCAATTTCCAACTTGTTTTCTTAGTTGTCAAAATATTTCTAAAATCGATGTTGAATTTAATATTTTATGTGTTAAAAGTGGACGAACTGGGATCAAAAAATTTACCACTTCATATTAAATTAAGTATAGATTTTAGAAATATTTTCAGAACTAAGAAAAAAAGAAACATCTTTTAAGCAGTATACACAGAAAAAAGAAGTTAAAAATATAAATTTCTTGAGGAGATATTTTAAATACAAGAATGCCCATAGACCGAGAGGAATTTGGAAACTGAGTCCCGAGCAGCCTTAAAGTTTAATCTTAAATTTTATTCGGGCATAAAAACTATTGTCATAATAAATTTTTAATATTCAAGATAGAGAAGTCGCAAACCCACTTTTTTCATTATAACTAAGTTGGTTGGTTCGTTGTATTTATGTCGGCCAATTATCAGCACGTGGGATATAGGCCCTAAGGGGGGGGGGGGGGAGGTGCCTTCCGCGGAGGTCTTTCTAAGGGAACCTAACCCGTATTAACGCTTGGAGAACCAAGGTCAAAACGTTTATAAGTAAGAGAACAAACTTAATGCTGGAATCAGACGTAAATTAACATAGTTGCGCCACCTTGCGGACGGAGTGATAATTCACATACGCGAGCTTTTAGTATGGCGCGTATTTTCTAAGTCTTTAGTCACTCATTGAAATGAATTTTGTTTGCCACATTTATTGCAATATAACGGCGTAGCGAGAGGGGCATCCAGATGCACTTGACACCACGAAGTTTTCTTCGCCTTATCAAAGCACTTCAGTTATTAATCAAGGTGAAAAAAACTTTACAATTTTAGTGGTGTGAGTATGAAAACAGTTAGGGTGTAGTTCACACTCTACTACCCTAAACCTTTTCTTAAAGTTATACTTGTTGAAAATATTTAAAAGATACCTATGATATTTAAAAATACATACATAATTACGTCTGGATTACTTAATAATTAACACAATTTGCATAACTACAGACATACACACATTAAAATTTTATTAAAAACAATTAAAATATATTTAAAAAATATATAAACTTTTCGGCTATTTTCATAGCCCTCATCAGTAAACGAGAAGGGTCACAAAACAGCAAGAGCCACAGTAAACGAAAAAAACAGTTAAAATCTCGGTCTAAGTAGGATAAAATAATCAGCAGGAACTTGGGTTGCTTCGTAAGCCAATTGCCCCGTATATTTTAGCCGTGTCTTCCTTGAGGGTTGGAGAACTGTTTTAGCTGAATCGCCAGTCAACGAAGCAACCCAAGTTCCTGCTGATTATTTTATCCTAATTAGACCGTGATTTTAACTGTTTTTTCGTTTACTGTGGCTCTTGCTGTTTTGTGACCCTTCTCGTTTACTGATGAGGGCTATGAAAATAGTCGAAAAGTTTATATATTTTTTAACTATATTTTAATTGTTTTTAATAAAATTTTAATGTGTGTATGTCTGTAGTTATGCAAATTGTGTTATTATTAAGTAATCCAGACGTAATTATGTATGTATTTTTAAATATCATAGGTATCTTTTAAATATTTTCTACAAGTATAACTTTAAGAAAAGGTTTAGGGTAGTTGCATTACAGATAGATTAAAAAAAAAAAAAAAATACTACCTTAATTTCAGAAATAAGATGGTTGACTCAAAATGGCACTTTTTGAGTTCACAAAAGTTTTCTTCATCGTATATCTTCTTGGGCTATTAGTGGTGAATATATTCACTCCAAAATGAAAATAAGTGTCTAAGTTACCACTAGATGACATTTCTTTGCAAAATTTTAGAAGAATATGTTTATTTTAGATAAATTTTTGGTGAAGTGTCAGTTACTGATTAGGTATTATAGAAATGAGTTCGGGCTCACTTTTCGGAGCCTGGTCCGCCCGAGCCCGACGATTTTAAATCCGAGCTCGCCCGAGCCCGAAACTTTTTTTGTCATCACAGACCGAGCCCGATGCCAAAAAAAAGTACGCAAAAAATTGCATAATATTTAAAGATTGTTCTAAATGTAATACCTCATTTTTAACAACTTCCTTCATGAAAATAACTATTAATCCCTAGCACTCAATTAATTTTATGAAATTTACATTCAATCTTATCAAAAGAGAAGTTCAGTATCAAATAAAATTATACTTTCCTAAAGAGTTTTTCATATTTTTCTCCTCCAACAAGCAAATCTGATGAACAAATTAAAGAAGTGCATTTTTATGAATAAAGGAATGAATTTTGCAGAATTTACTACTTATATAACGAAGAATCGAACAACGTTTTAATATTTCGTATAAAAGTTGTACATCTTTCGTAATTTTTTTGTCCTTGAAAATCAGCTTAAATTAAAATTTTGACACCGTTACTTCAAAGATCTGATGCTTTTACAGAAAAAGAGGAAACACTGCTCGATTGCTTTGTATAAGAAATAACAATACATGCCAATTTTATCTACTTACGAATGAAAGCGACTTCGTGAATGTAAAAAGCAGAGCTACAGCGCGAGCAGAGTTTAAGCAGAAAAATGTATATCACTAACTTTATTTTCATAAAAAGAGCAATTAGTACTTGCAGGCTTAAAAAGCTTAAAAATTTGCAAACTCTCTTCTAATGCTGATTGACTTAAAAGAAAATATAAATTACGCGTTAGATCTCTGAAAAAAGTAATAATAAATAAACATTCCAATTAAAAAATGTCCGTCAACAAATCGCCGTCAATTCCTGACATAAATCTGCAAATATCACAAGTCTTTTAAAACAGCAATCTACTACTACTACAAAATAAAAATCTCTGTTTCTGTTTCATAATTATCAAAGTAGCATAAAAATGACTTGAAATGAAATAAATAATTTTTAAGGGAGAAAAAAATATCTTTTTGCTTATATACCAGAATAAATAAAATTGCCAATTTCAGAAAGGCCGAGCCCGAAACCTGATATAAAAATCGAGCCCGAGCCCCGGACTCGACAAAGGCTGAGCCCGTCTCATCAGGCATCTATAACTGGGGGTTTCATCCTATATTTTGTTACCTGGGTTGGATTCCCGAGTAACTATTACAAACAAACATACCTCAGCGTTTATGCGATGTGTATCACAATCTAATTTCAATAAATACAAAATGTCCTCGGGGCCTGATCAACTATAACTGGAATTCGGGGCACACAGACTGTCTCGGGGCCCCAATTTCTCATGAAAATTGCACTATAAACATGACTAGCAGCTTTATTTGCAGTTCAAAATTTGAACCTTAGCTTTATAAAAAGAAAAAATAATACATTCTAGACGCATGTAAAAATGCATTAAAAAAAGTAAAAGTAAAATCTTCTGCACTATATGCTAACTGTTGAGTAAAACTGTGGATCTAAAGAAGGGAGAAACATGCTTGATGTAATATCCGTATCCGTTCTACTCTGGATTTCGAAATTTATATTGCATTTTATTGTCGGTAGTGAAGAACACGGCGATAGTTTAGTTTGCTTGAAAGGTAAAAAGTAATATTTTCTGTGAACTATACATGTAAATTTGCATCAATTTGTATCTTAAGACAGTGGGGAAAATGTATTTTGGGGTCCCTTGAAAATGTAGACCCGGGGCACATGCCCCGTGTGCCTCTGTGTTAATCAAGATCTGAATGTCCCAGCATAATTATTTGCTCCTAGAAATGAACAGATTTTCTTAATGTAAAAGCTACAAATGAGGAATTTCAGATATTTGAGAGTTGGATAAAATAAATTTCGAAAAAAAGATTATTTATTATGTTCCTGTTTTACTTTATTACACAAAATAATTATGAAACAAAGAAAGATAGCAAAAATAAATATAAAGAAAAATATCTGAATAATGATAACATAAATCTTAAATTACGTTTTTAAATACAATGTAAAAAAAAAGAACGATAGTGTTAAAAAATGCGCAACATTTTATATTACTGATGTTCCAGTTATAGACTTTTTTTCTCAGTTAGGCTGTAAATTCCCCTCTCTAGTGCTAAAACTATGGGCTTGGAATGCATCCATATTTTTCAAATTTCTCCTCAGAAAATTAAAATTTTTACCTTCTCTTTTATGTATGCTCTTCTTGAAGGATGTTTATTCTGTTTTGTTGGACAAAATATTTTTAAAATAGATTGTTAGTTTATTTAAAGTGTTAAAATCTTACTTATAACTCGCCTGTTTCACTTACATTTTAACATTTAAAACAGAAAATTAAATAAATATTTTAAAAATATTTTTGGTAAATAGAAAAGAAAGAAACATTCTGCAAGAAGAACATACAGAAAACAGAAGGTAAAATATTTTATTTTCGGAGGAGACATGTGAAAAATATATTTCAAGCCCGTAGATTTATCATTAGAGAGGGGAATTTGCGTCCTGGCTGATAACAAACCAAGAAATGCATACGACATACATCTTGAATACATTGTATACAAGAAGAGAAATCTCAACCACGTACGACTATAAAGTCTGTGAAGTTGGCCCCTGACTTTATGGGAAAACACCAAAAAACTGAAAACACCATTCGTTTAAACGCATTTGGGCGACAAACTGAAAAAAGTGATAAACAAGTTAAAATTCGGGTCTTTCGTTTTGTGAAGTTCGCCCCCGACTTAATGGGATTTGAAAACTGAAAACACCATTCGTTTGAGCGTCATTTGAGCGCGTTCGAGCGACAGACTGAAAAAAGTTATAAACAAGTTAAAATGTATGCGGAGGGGTCTTCATTTTGTAAAGTTGGGCCCCCGAACTTTTTGGATTTAAAAACTGAATACAGCATACGTTTGAGCGCATTTGAGTGAAAAAAAATTTCGTTTGAGTGACAAACTGAAAAAAGTTATAAGCTAAAATATATCCGGAGGAGACCTCAGGCGTTTTGGCCTATAGGCCAAAGAAAAATCGGATGGGCTTACATTTTGTGAAGTTGACCCCTGACCTTTTCGGATTTGAAAACTGAATACAGCATACGTTTGAGCGACAAACATTTTCGTTTGGACGACAAACTGAAAAAAGTTATAAGCTAAAATATATCCGGAGGAGACCTCACATTGTGAAATAGGCCCGTTTTCGGATTTAAAAACTGAAGACAGCATACGTTTGAGCGTCGTTTGAGCGCGTTTGATGGATAAAAATTTTCGTTTGCGCGACAAACTGAAAAAAGTTATAGGGAAGAGTAGCCGAATTTTGACCACTTCACTTATTTTCAGGTGAAGCTCACTTAATTTTTGGAATATCTTCCAAATATCTTTACACAGGGTCAATCTATTCATCTACTAACTAAATAAATATTTAGATCAATTTCTTTTTGAAAATCTTAAATTTTATTTTAATTTGAAAAATTTGTCAAAAGTGATCCAAATTCAGCAACTGGTCGCCTAAGTTGGACCCCCAGTCTCCTAAATTGGACCAAATAATATGAGGTTGTTTTAATGGCTGGGGAATATAACTAATTTTATTAAAGTTTGCGATTAATGAAACAATCAAATAAAATAACAGCAGTGAAATATAATGAAATCAAATATCTGAAAATAAGAGTAATTGTTTTAAATCAAAATGTATTCAAAATATAAATCAAAGTTATCAATAATTAAGAATAGAAATTATGGAACTAATTGTCAGTTACTTGAATAGCATCTAAAGCTTATACAGCTTATACATGAATTTTGTTTATTGTTTTTGTTTTCCAGCGTACACAACCTGGAACCGTATATGGCAATTTGAGCACTGAATCATTTCTACTATTTTATTTTTCTTACAAAGTAGGCAAAACCAATCCTGCCAAGGTTTTTTCTGTTTGGATTCTGAATTATCAGACTTTTTTTTGCAACAGAAGCTTTATTTGCATTATGTTGGTAGTTCTTCTCTTCCATCATTTTCTTGCTAATTGCATTACGCCTATTTTTTAAAACTCGATGTTCCAATTGCTTTTCTGCTGTGAAATCTTCCTTTTTGTATTTTTTTTTTCATTTTAAGGTTTAGTTTATATGGCGGTGATGTTAACACAACTGTTTTTTGGCTCCCTCTGTACTTTGATTTAACTGAATTTAGCAAGGGAAATAACATTTCTAGTGATTTTTTTGCTTTTGGGGAGGATTTGTAGTTGCAGCCTTGTTGCAGGTCAATTCCTTCACAACTTACTGTCTGCTTTTTGTTTCCTATATCTTTAACAGCTTTTGCTGTCACGGGTGTTTTTCTTCCAGACAGTTTGTCTATGTCTTTTTCAACATTTTCATCAAGGTTTCAGATTTTATGCGTTTTAATAGCAAAAAAGTATAATCCCACCCTCCAGAACTGTAAAAAGCCTTCCAATACAAATACCCTGAAGGAGGAAAATGTTTGAATTCAACTCTGTAAAACAAATATGCCGTAGGAATAAAGAATGCAGAGAAAATAAATACAATTACATATAAGATAAAAGACATTGCACACAAAAGTTATTGCATAGACATGTAAAACTATTTTTATGTTTATATAAGCCTAAACTCTACAAAAAAAAAACCAGATATACAAAAAAAAAACTTCCATGGAGATATTAATCCTCTATAAAATATAAAAAAATAGTGTACAAAGCGTACCGTCCTCGAAATTCATTACTTACTTTTCAAATTTATGATCGCATATCTGGTCCAATTTAAGCAACTTAAATAGGCCCGATTACGGCAACTGCGCCATTTTTTAAAACAGTTAATTTCAAGACTAAGAACTAAAACAAAATCAAACAAATCCGCGTGAAAAATATGTGCAATAAACAGATGAATTCATATATGTATATGAAAACATAACAACTTACCTTAGTTTTAAAGTATTCACTTACGTTTAGTAGGAAAAAATTAGATTAAAACAGCTAACTTTAAGTTTTCTTTAATTGTCTGAAAACTGCACGTGGTAGGCGACTTCTTCTTCTAATCATGAGTGATGTCATTCTGATGAGTAGGATTTCAGCGCTAGATGGAGTCTCTTCCTATAATTAACGGCAGAATGGCAACGGTCCAATTAAAGCGGCGGTCCAAATATGGCTAATCTCCCCTAAGCCAAAGAAAAATCGGAGGGGCCTATATTTTGTGAAGTTGGCCCCTGACCTTTTTGGATTTAAAAACTGAAGACAGCATACGTTTGAGCGTCATTTGAGCGCATTTGAGCGACAAAAATTGTCATTTGAGTGTCAAACTGAAAAATGTTATAAGCCTAAATATAGGCGGTGGGACATGCATTTTGGAAAGTTGGCCCTCCGACTTTATGGGATTTGAAAACTGAAAACAACATTCGTTTGAGCGTCGTTTGAACGCGTTTGAGTGACAAAAATTTTCGTTTGAGCGGGAAACTGAAAAAGTTATAAGCCAAAGAAAAATCGGAGGGGCCTGCATTTTGTGAAGTTGTCCCCGGGCCTTTTCGGATTTAAAAACTGAAGACAGCATACCTTTGAGCGTCGTTTGAGCTCGTTTGAGAGACAAAAATTTTCGTTTGAGTGATAAATTGAAAAAAGTTATAAACCAAAATGCAAGCTTATAAATAATTAAAAAATATATATCTTTTATTTCTATGAAAGATATTGTTTCCATTGTATTTTAAATTATGTTAATTTGTACAAGTTGGGCACAAATATCAATGCGTTATACTATTTGATGGTTCGTACGCTTTCTTTCTTTGAAGGACCTTTTACCAGAATTTTTGTAAAGTACATTTATCTTATTTAATGAAACAATCTTCTCGGCAAATCTTATATTGCTCCAAAATGTTTTGACTGATTAATGAGTGTAGAAAGGAGCTACATATTCGTTTTCATAAAATATAAGGAAACGCATAAAAGTATTATTTTAAGCTGTTCTCAAATCAAAAGGAACTACTTTCTGTCTAAATTCGTTTTTGTTCAGAAACGAAGTTCAGAATATTATGGAAGAAGTTTTTTTTTTTTTTTCAGAAACTGTCTGATCGAATGACATTTTCCCTTTTTTGGTAAAAGCAGATCTTTTACAAATTGCTTTCAAATTGGTAAACCAAATTCTCGGCGAGGCAGCGCGCGAAAGAGGGGAAACTTGTTATCACGTGACAGAGTCGCTTATAACTGTTTGAGTAATTTATTGATAAAAAAAAAATGGAAAACATTATCCGATTTCAAATCCTTTCAATAGATAGGTCTGTCATTTTTTTAGACTTTACATTTAAAAATGAATCAGAAAATGCGTCAGAAAGTTTCGTGTTGTTGAGAATCAACAAGGTATTTCAGAATCAACTTAAGGTACATTATGAAAAATTTGGAAAGTCTCTAATCGTGGAACCTTAGCCTAGGTGCACTGCCCTTACCGCACGCACTAATGTCAAACCATGATAAAAAAGCACATTTTCTCAAAGTTAGGTTGTAATAGTTTATTGTTTGTTATTAAATAATAATTGTTTCTAAGGAATTTGCATTTTAATAAAGCTACTGCTTACTAAATTCTTGGTTAATGCAAACCAAGTAAAAATATTTTTGAAGATTTCTTTTTTTTTTTTTTTTTTTTTTTTTTTTTTACATTTTTTTTTTTTTTTACATTTTTTTTTTCCAATTTTTATTATCTGAAAAATGTACAGTTCAAAAAGGGTTTCTAAACAATAAAAATGTATTTATTAAGATATCCAAAAGGCTAAATTTTGTAAATTTTAAGTAAAATGAAGTTCATATTTTGACTGAAAAATTCTTCTTGTTAAAGGGTTTTTAATATAGATTTAGCTTTGGAATTCTTCCACTTATTTTATATGTTACATGAAAAAAAAAATGACAAAGGTTAAGGTAACATATAGTATTTAAGCTGATAAAGACAATTTTAAAATGATAATAACAATAAAGAATACTTTTTTTCTTTTGCATCAGTGAGAGGATGGTAGAATGCATGTTGTTTTAAACAAAAACAGGAATTTGTTTCTGCTGAGATAGTAGGATGATCATAATGCTTTTTTTAACAAATAAAATTTTATATTAAAATTTCCAAAAGCACAAATTGAAAATGTAAAAGAGAAAACAAACTGGAGAAAAAATGTTTCCTAATTAAAATTTTGGAGAAAAAATGTTTCATAATTAAAATTTCACTGACAATAACTAGATGTTGTAGAACAGAGGTTCTTAAACTATGGTTCACGCACCCCAGAAGATCTGCAGAACGTTTTAGGGGGTCCTCAGAGGTACAATGTAAAAATTTTCTGTAATCTATAACTTGTCAGCAGTTGTCCCAAACAAATGATTGAAAAATCTAAAATTACTGTTTGAATGTACTGTATAATTATTTTATGTATTTCTATTAGTTTATACATTTCCTATTACTTTATATATCTTGTATTTGATACGCAGGATGAGTAAAATGTTTTTACTTTGAGCACCACTCCTTCCGAACAGAAAGTTTTGCCTTATTTCATTGCAGAAAATTGTTTAAAATTCTATCCTTATATAAGGTAAAAACTATTATTTGAAAACAGTAGTTATCGAGTACAGTGGTTGATCGGTTACCGAGCTTAATACGTTCCAAAACAATGTTCGCTAACCGAACACTGTAAAAAAAAAAACGGACTAAAAAACGGAAATACTACTGGCAATCTAGACGCCAGTAATATTTCCGCTTTTTTACGGGAATTTTTATCCATAAATTACAGAAAAATTTCCGTTTTTAATCAGAAAAACGGATAATTTTCTGTAATTTATGGGTAAAAATTCCCGCAAAAAAAAACGGAAATAGTACTGGCGTCTAGATTGCCAGTAGTATTTCCGTTTTTTAGTCCTTTTTTTTTTTTTTTTACAGTGAATTGTTCGTTAACCGATCATGCATTTTGTATTGATTTGCATGGAAATTAACTTAGTTCGTCCTTAAAAGCTAAATAATGTATAAAAAATAATATAAAACTTTTCTTTATAATAGGTTATACATCTTTATTTTATATGGACAGATCATATTTTGATGACTTCATTTCCGTCGTGCCGTATTTTAAAAAAATAAATGACATGTCCTTTGTAAAAACTTTTAGAATTACATTAATTGACTACGGCATTAAATCATATCAATTTGTCACTTTGACCTTTCAAAAGCTCTTTAGTTCTCTAAAAGATCATGTTTACTCCAAGGCCGGATAAAGCTCAAGTAGAGCGTAGAGCCTGTTAATAATTTGTGAATTAAATTTGAATTAAAATAACTAATTTGCGATTAAAAATATTTCTTTAAGAAGAGACACAAATAAATATTAATGTTTCTAATCTATTCATTTCTAATTTGAAGGCCCTAAAATGTAAGGGCCCGAATCCCCGGTATCCCATGAATTAATTAGGCTATACATCTACAACTGTTAAAATGTTCTCTAAGTCGACAATATATGAGGAAATCAGAAGCCAAGGGGTACAAGTGACAAAATTTCGATTTGGAGTAAACTGAGTTCAAAGTTGAACATCATTTAATAATTGACTGATTTCAAATAAGGAACTGCTGCTTGTTTCACATTGGTCTTTGAACTCTTATTTCTAAAAATGTGAAAAAAATTGAGTGCAATATTCTTTAAATTTATAATTAATCAATATTGATCATTATTCGGCAAAAGTGGTTGATCTCTAAAACACAACACATAATTAGAAAGTCACTTATATTTCTTTTCCTGAAAAGAAAAAAGCATATATAATATATATATCCTCATATATAATTAAACACAACTCGGCAAATATGGAACACAGCATAGCTAATTCTTGGCTTTGTTTTAAGAGATGTTCGTTATCCGAACATAAAAATCTCTCACGAAAGTGTTCGTTAACCGATCCGTTCGTATACCGAAAAGTTCGTTAACCGATCAGCCACTGTATAAGGTTTGTACGTACCCTGTATAGATTATTAAATATCAATAATTTCCGGTGTAAATCGTGTATGTCAGTAAAGACATAGAAAATATGAAAAAGAGTGCGTGGCCAACCCAACACTTTACGAACCGATGTGAACTATATAAAAATATCAAAATAGCGAAAAGTCATACATTTTACATATAGTATGCAAACAATTTATTTGAAAAACATTTCCAATAAGAAGAATTAAAAAGTATAAAAATTACTCAAAACATTATGGAAATGTAGTTGAAAAATATTGAAACATGATTCTTACATTTATAATGAAACTTGAATCTAAATTGCATAAGGTAATTAATATACGTACCCACAGATTATTATAATAGAATTTTGAATATTAAAGAAGAAAATCATGTGTATTTTTTGTGAACACTTCGTATGTTTTCCAAAAGAAATTATTTATACATTTAAAAGATTAATATGTTAAATAAAACTACAATACACAATTCGAAATCATAATTATGCATATTTAATAAATGTAAGAACCGTATGTGTATAATTAGATAAGAATTTTAAATACCCACCGTTTGAACTAATTGAAAAAGAGAAAAAGAAAGCACATTATACATCATTGCGTTATAAATTATGAAATACAGGGTTCGTACGCATCAAGAGATTCAGGGGATTTTAAGTGTTTTCGAACCAGAAATTTCGTAACGTTCTGGTCGGTAAATCTGAAAATAGATTTTTTTTCATTAAATAAGATAAATGTTACTCAACAAAAATTTTGGTAAAAGGTCCTTGAAAGTCCTGCAACTGTACGAACCCTGAAATAGTATAACACATTGATAGTTGTGCCCAACTTGTACAAATTAATATAATATAAAATACGAATGAAACAATATCTTTTATAGAAATAAAAGATATTTTTTGAAAAATTATTTATAAGTTTACATTTTGGTTTATAACTTTTTCGAATTTCTCGCTCAAAAGAAAATTTTTGTCGCTCAAATGCGCTCGAACGACGCTCAAACGTATGCTGTCTTCAGTTTTTAAATCCGAAAACGTCGGGGGGGGGGGGGGGGAATTTCACAAAGTGAGAGCCCCTCCGGATATATTTTGACTTATAAATTTCTCAGTTTGTCGCTCAAACGACGCTCAAACGTATGCTGTCTTCAGTTTTTAAATCCGAAAAGGTCAGGGGGCAAACTTCACAAAATGTAGGCCCCTCCGATTTTTCTTTAGCTTATAACTTTTTTCAGTTTGTCTCTCAAACGGCACTCAAACGTATGCTGTCTTCAGTTTTTTAATCCGAAAAGGTGAGGGGGTCAACTACACAAAATATAGGCCCCTGCGATTTTTCTTTGCCTTATAACTTTTTTCAGTTTGTCGCTCAAACGAAAATATTTGCCGCTCAAATGTATGCTGTCTTCAGTTTTTTAATCCGAAAAGGTCAGGGACCAGCTTCACAAAATGTAGGCTCTTCCGATTTTTCCTTGGCTTATAACTTTCTTCAGTTTGTCGCTCAAACGGAATTTTTTATTGCTCAAATGCGCTCAAACGTATGCTGTATTTAGTTTCACAAGATTCTCTGCATATTTTTGGCTTATAATTTATTTCAGTTTGTCGCTCAAACGCATGGTGTTTTCAGTTTTCAAATCCCATGAAGTCGGGGAAGCCAACTTCAGAAAAGGAATGCCCCACAGCATATATTTTGGCTTACAACTTTTTTAGTTTGTCGCTCAAACGAAAATTTTTATCACTCAAACGCGCTCAAACGTATGCTGTCTTCAGTTTTTAAATCCGAAAAGGTCCGGGGGCTAACTTCACAAAATGTAAAACCTTCCGATTTTTCTTTTACTTATAACTTTTTTCAGTTTGTCGCTCAAACGCACTCAAACGACGCTCAAAAGAACAGTGTTTTCAGTTTTCAAATCCCATAAAGTCGGGGACCAACTTCACAAAACGAAGACCGTGAATTTTAACTTGTTTATAACTTTTTTTCAGTTTGTCGCTCAAACGAAAATTTTTGTCGCTCAAACGAATGGTGCTTTCAGTTTTTAAATTCATAAAGTCAGGGGGCCAGCTTCACAGACCTCTAAAAAGCACATGCAAAATCACCGGCGTCGGAATCTGACGTTTACTTTCTTATGCTGAAAACTGTATTTCGGAAATTATGTTCTTTGTAAAAACATTGCCCCAAAATAGCGCCGACAAAAACATCGTCATATATACATATAAAATAATAATAATAATAAAACAGATTAGAAATTAATATGAAAAATTTTCAAACCTTTTGAGTGACCGATGGATTTTTGCCACGTTCAAAATATCACTTGACTTGTTGCATGATTATTACGGATAAAACTCTTAATTACACACTTTTCGAAGGCTAAATAGAAACTCTTCTCAATATCATAGACTAGGGGTTTCCATAAAATCTATCGCGGACTGATAGATATTGCTATTACCAAAGAGTAACATTCCACTTTTTTAATAACAGATATTCTGCTTAACGCAGTTAATCTATTTTTATACTTTTACAAGAATCATACTTTATGTTTTAAAGAAAAGAATGCCAGATACTAGATTCAAGTACATAAAAATCGAATACCGATATTCACTCTCCTATATAAATTCAAAATATTTTGAATTATAGCCGATTGCCACCGGTTAATCACCAACCCGTCATTGTCATATCCGAAAAATCCATTTAAAACATCGCAACTTTCGACATTTTCTAACAGATTTGCTAACTATATAGGGATAGAAAATTCAATTCAACTCTTTTAACACCTGAATGAGGATATTTACAAGTATACCTACACCGATAAAAAAATATTTTCAGTCTCCTGTAAATTCTACATATTTTTAATTATAGCCGATTGCTACCCGTTAAGGCTGTTCTCAAATGCTTTCGTCAACAAGCGCAAAACGTTTTTACGCATTCACTAACTCATTTATAAATGTAAAGGTACAAAATTGGCAGTGCTGACTAGGGAAGCGATTTGGAATCGAACTGTATTTTCCATTTTTTGATCAATAGATTGCTTACAGAGTTATAAGCGAAATGGGTCACGTGAGTGAGGCGTTTTTTCTCCCTTCCTGACTCATTTTCTTCTCTCGTCTAGAAATTCTGTTCAAAACGTCAAGTTTGACAGCATTTTAGGAAAGATCTATTACGTTTACAATAAAACGGAAAGAACAGTTCGATGACACAGTTTCTGAATAACAAACCTGCTAGTTTTATGCGTTTCCGAACAAAAATCAATTTAAACTTATGTCAGAAAGTTGTCCCTTTGGATTTCAGAACAGCCTTAACCACCAAAGTGTTTTTTTTTTTTATTTCATATACTGAAGGACACCGCATTGCATGATTGCGTAACGATATTAACGAGATAAATAAGTTTTGGACGATGTTGGGGGTCCAAATACCAGGAAAACTCCTGTACCGTCCCGTGTCCCTGATGCTGATTTTTAAGTTTGGAGCTGTCTGTGTAAAATTGTTTCACTAAAAGTAATTCCATATAATTTTTTTCCGAAACTGGAACTATTAAAAAGCAGAAAAAACCAACGTTTAAGAATGCACAAAAATTACATGAAAAGCAGCAAACAGCTGTTTCGAATCAACTAGCGAGATTCTACTTCAGTGCAAGATTGGGGAAAAGAAACAGCGTGCTAGAAAAAGCAAGGCTGAGCAAAATGATAGACAGAGCTTATATACCCGATGCGGGTAGCGAAGGCGCCAAAAACAACCAATGAGAGAGAAGCAGTGGAAACGACTGGGTGGACAGGTAGCGATATCTACCGGAAATGTAGAGAAAAAGAAACTAATAAAGGGGAAATTAAATTAATGCTTTCCAAATACTTGTAAAATCAGGAGTACTACATAAGTCATGGAGACGATTGGCATGGAATGGCAACATGGAATGAAGAGTTGGAATTAGAATGCTTTTCAGAATGGACGGATTTCGTCAATTTCTTATAAATAGAATCAATAATGTTAGAGGAATAACCACGATCAACAGCAATAGCTTTGAGGTAATTAAGTTCAGCACTAAGTAACTGAGGAGTGGACCAAATATTGGTAGCCCGAAAAACAAAAGTATTGAAAGCAGCGAATTTCTGGTTAGGGGGATGAGAAGAATACCTGTGAGGTGGGAGACTGATAGCAAAAGGTTTACGAAAGACGGTAGTCTGAAAGCCATTTTCACAACGAATAACAAGGACATCCAGGAAAGAAAGATAGTTATTGGTCTCAATTTCAGAGGTAAATGGAATGCAGGGATCAATGCAATTCATAATAGAGAGAATATGATTAATATCCCAATTCATTTCAACCAGGACATAAACATCATCAACATAACGAACACAGAACGGAAATTTTAAAATTTCAAAAAGTTTGACCTCAAAATAGTGCATATAAATATCGCATAAAATTAGACTAAGAGGATTACCGATAGGCCGACAAAGGTGGTCAGATAGTTTTTCTCGACAAATCCCATAAATTAATTAATGATGGTCCGTATGTGGATATCCGCAAAGACCCTTCCACTAGTGAAATGAACTCTATTAAGTCTGCCATCAAGTCTTCTTCCATTATTCCTGCTAACTTTAAGAAGTCTCTTATTCCATCTATTGCGCATTGTACCAGGTTTTATGCTTTACCTAATGCCCATAAACCTGACATTCTTTTTAGACCTATTGTCTCTAGTATCGGTACAGCTTCTTATAAGCTTGCCAAATATTTAGCTTCTGTTTTTTCCCCACTTCTGAGCAGTAACTGTTTCACTGTTAAGAATTCTTTTGATTTTGTTAAAAACTTCATACTTTTAAGCCGCAGGGTCACATGATGGTTTCCTTTGATGTTAAATCATTATTTACAAGCGTTCCGGTTGAGGGGGCTTTAGATTGCCTCAAGAAAAGGCTTTGTGAATTCCATTTCTCTTATTTTGAAATCGAGGAGCTTATCCTTCTCACTCGCGCTTGTTTGTCGCAAAATACTTTTGTTTTCAATGGTAATTTCTTCCGTATGATTGACGGTTTGGCTATGGTTAATCCTCTTAGTCCAATTTTATGCGATATTTATATGCACTATTTTGAGGTCAAACTTTCTGAAATTTTAAAATTTCCGTTCTATGCTCGTTATGTTGATGAGGTTTATGTCCTGGTTGAAATGAATTCGGATATTAATCATATTCTCTCTATCATGAATTCCATTGATCTCTCCATTCAATTTACCTCTGAAATTGAGACCAATAACTGTCTTTCTTTCCTGGATGTCCTTGTTGTTCCTGGATGTGCTGGATGCTATTGCTGTTGATCGTGGTTATTCCTCTAATATTGTTGATTATATTTATAAGAAATTGACGAAATCCGTCCATTCTGAAAAGCATTCTAATTCCAATTCTAATACTTCAGTTGTGTTACCATTTTTTCCTAAAATCAGTCAGCGAGTTGCTAAAATCTTAAGAAGGTTTGATTTTAATATTATTTTTTCTCCTGTTAATAAAATCACTTTTTCAAATCTCAAACACCCCGTTGATCGCCTAGGTAACTGGTGTATTTACCAAATCTCTTGCCAGTGTGGCCTTTCTTATATTAGCCAGACTAAACGTGCTCTTAGATTTCGTTTAAAAGAGCATGAAGGTTATGTTAAAAATCAGGAGCTTAAACGTTCTTCTATTGCTCAACATTCTTGGTCTTCTCAACATAGGTTCGATTTTTCCTCAGCAATAATTATCCAAAAATGTTCTTCTAACCTTGATCTTGATTTTTGGGAAGCTAACCACATCATTAAAAATTCTCACTCTTTAGTCAATGACTTATGTAGTACTCCCAGGCCTTAATTTGCGCCGGAGCCCACCGGAGCTCAGCTCCGGTACTTCTCTGTTTCTGTAAATATTTAAATATTTGTCGGGATTCACCGGAGCTCATAAATACAGGGCTCCGGAGCCCAGTGCAATAATGCTTCCGAAAAAACGAAGCCTAAATTACTCTTTCATTCCTTCCCATATCAAAGCTTTTGCATACTTTTTTTTTCAAAACAATTATATGGGACGTAATGTGTCGCACACGTAGGAGATGAAGATGAAACGGGCTCAGTTTGTGACGCTGCTATGTTGCGTTTTATAGGATCTACACTATTTTAGCGATTGTCATATCTCAAGAACTAATTCGCAGAATTTCATATCTTTAGAATCCTCTTGAAGGGCATAGATGGCCATTTAATTTTGGCACTGTGATAGCGAATTTTGAAGTATTAACATGCATGAGAAAGAATAAAATTTTGGGATTGGCACATTCGACTAGTTTACTATAGCGATGTCACATCCATTGACTGTCCTTTTAAAGAGAGTTTGTCAAAAACTCTGTTGTCAAAATACTCCATTTACGAAACATCATTCTCTTCATTCAATGAAAGCAGATATCTAAATAAATAATTTGGAAAACACATAACATGTTGCAAACCCATTTTCTGTAATTATTGCCAATAGATATTAATGAACTCGAAACCTTTTGTGCAGCCCTGTATATGACCTATATATTTATATGCATATCATATGGTATATTAAAATTTAATTGAGCTGGTAAACGCATAACATAACTGAAAATATGCTCTTCCTGCAGTTGCCGTCTGTAGCCTAACCAAATCCAGGTCACTTTATGCAGCCCTGTATTTGAATCAGGGATTAATTTGCGCCGGAGCCCAACGGAGCTCAGCTTCGGTACTTCTCTGTTTCTAGTAAATATTTAAATATTGATCGGGATTCACCGGAGCTCATAAATACAGGGCTCCGGAGCCCAGTGCAATAATGCTTCCGAAAAAACGAAGCCTAAATTACTCTTTCATTCCTTCCCATATCAAAGCTTTTGCATACTTTCTTTATCAAAACAATTATATGTGTCGTAATGTGTCGCACACGTAGGAGATGAAGATGAAACGGGCTCAGTTTTTATATCAGTTTTTGGACTTGGCTAGAAAGCCATCGAGCAGTGTTTCCCCTTTTTCTATAAAAGCATCGAATCTTTCCGTGTCAAATTTTTAATTTTAATCTGATATTCAGGGACTCACCACAAAAGATCGCTATACGGATGGAATCGATTACAGTTTAAGACATGCACCTTTTATAAGAAATTGAAAAATGTCGTTCCATTCTGCAGCATATAAATATTAATTTCTGTAAATTTCATTTATTTTTTCATTAAAAGGCTTAGCTACGAACTATCTCTTTTTTATGTTAACGCTATTTCCGAATCATAATCATTACCCTATTTAATCGCAGAATTCTGCAATTAATTAACAACATTAAAATTGGGCAGAGATTGCTATCCAGAAGGAGTGATAACTAAAAAGTGAAATAGTCCACAGCTAAGTATATGCTGATAGATATATTTAAATTTTTTATTTTACTAAAGAAAAAAATGCTTCAAATTTTGCAAATAGTATATGAAATATAAATATGCAGATTGGAGTGACAGGGGGGGGGGGGGGAGGACGGTACGGTTGTTAGTACTGGTACCGCATAATATTAGGGTCTCGGTACTTTTTTTCTTAGAAATTAAGCCCTGGGTACTCCTGATTTTCCACATATTTGGAAAGCATTAATTTAATTTCCCCCTTTTTTGGTTTCTTTTTCTCTCCTTCTCCGGTAGATGTCGCAACCTGTTCACGCAGTCGTTTCCACTGCTTCTCTCTCATTGGTAGTTTTTGGCGCCTTCGCTACCAGCATCAGGTATATAAGGCAGCGCGTCCCTGCAAAGCGATATAAGTAAGCGTACAATGTCAATACTGGAATCTGGAGTATACTGACACAGCTGCGCCATCTGGTGGATGGAGTGAATAATGCAAATACGCGGGTTTTCAGTATGACGTCATATATGGCAGAATATTTACCATCTGCGCATCTCTTGCGCATATTTTCTGATTCTTTACTTACAGAAGATGAATCTTGTTTGCCAGATATAATGCAAAATATTTTTATTACAGTTTGTTTTGATAAAATTATGCACATTAAAAAAAAAAAATCGCAATATCATTTTAATTTCGGGAGAAAAGCATTAATGCTTACAAAAGCATTACTGCCTTTAGCCCTTAAACTAAAATGACATTACGACTTTTTTTAAAATACACATATTTTTATCAAAACAAGCTGTAACAAAAATATTTTGCATTATATCTGGCAAACAAGAATCATCTTCTGTGAGTAAGTAACAATCTGAAATTCGTAATAGAATTTTTAACAGGGATTCTCTAAATGGCTTTGTCTGGTTCAAGAAAAAAAAAAAAAATCTAATCTGGCGATTTTAGGAAAATTTTTGCAGTTATTGACTGGACTCGCAAAATATTTAAACAAATACTAAATTAACAATACTTGCTCGTTTAATAGCACAACATTTAATGCAAGCATTTTAAATTAAAGTGATTCTGAATATAAAATAAAATGAATTTTAAATTAAATAAATGAACTATTTGTAATTTAAATAACATGAATACAATACGATCAAAAGAATATTGGAATAAGTTTTCGATGTATCGTCTGCGCTTGATAAACGAAGAAAAGGACTTAAAATTGAATATTTTATTTATTATTAAATTCTATACATATTCTAAACCTTGATAAACATTCTATTTTCATCTGGAATAGAACCGTGTATATAATTTTTTATAGCTTTAACACATCAAGAATTGAGTAAAAAATAAGACTACAAAATTCAATCTTTACACATTAACTACTTACTAATTTTTATGCGTCATTTTTAATTTCAATAAAAGAAAATAATTAAAATCAAGCGTATTTAAATCAACATCATTTTATAATATATATCAAATAATATTTTATTTTTTTAAAAATAAATTAAAGTTAAAATACGTAACTAACTTGTTTTGCTCTTTGGAAAAAAACATATGAATTCTATAAGAAAAAGAATTTTCTTACAATTTCGAAAACTAGAGTTATTCGATTGCCAACATTTTGCCATTCTAACGAATAATATTAGTTCTAAAAAAGAACTGTTTTTATTTAAATAATTAACTATAATAAATAAGTCAAAAAACACGAATAAAAATTAATAGAACATTCTATTACTCTCAGAATATAAATGCTACAAACAAATGAAAACACGATGTTGGCGCTTGCGCAGTTATTTCATAGATGTGCAATTAATAGATTATTCATAAAGATGAAAACAGTTAGGCATCTTTCTGTTGTTCACTCCGTCCGCTACGTGGCGTGCGACCTTGATTGATATGACCTCGCCTTTAATCTTGCGCGCACCTCTCCCATTTAAGATAAGACGCTTACCTATATCGCTTTGCGTCCCTGTCTATCACTTTGCTCAGCCTTCCCTTTTTCTAGCACGCTGTTCCTTTTTTCCTATCTTGCACAGAAGAAGAATCTCGATAGTAGATTCGAAACAGCTGTTTGCTGCTTTTCATGTATTATTTGTGCATTTTTAAACGTTGTTTTTTTCTGCTTTTTAATATTGTTGCACAAAGGCATTATTTGCTGTTTTTACTGGAACTATTGTTTTATATAAATGTGTAGCAAAAAATTAACCTGCACACAATTTGGCGGTTGATATTATTTTTTGAACTCTGTCCCTGGGTTTTAGATTCCTTATCATCCCTCTTGCTAAACTTATACATAAAATCACTTCAGATGCAACCACAGAGTTTTTTTCAAGTTTTTTCTCATGAAGAAGTATGCTAGAAAAAAGAATGTCTAAAATTCTTTGACAGGAAATTTACTTCAGAATTTAAATCAGCATTTAAATATCAATTTCAAGCATCGTGGCTTTATGGGTAGTCTTATACTGTCCCCAAGGTTTATTTCTGCACTTTTCGAGGTAAATTAATTTTTTTTTAATTTAATCCAATGTAAATAACTCTTTCTAAAAACCAATGAACATTGTGGCTATCACTTAGTCTTAACATGATTTGCCTAAAAGTAGTAATAATTTTCCTTATCGTCCCATCCTTACCATACTTTTTTTTCCATTACCGTCCCTTTTTTCCTATACCATCCCCTTTTTTTCCTTCCGTCCCTTCTTTAACACCCTTTTAAGACAATGTTATAGCAAAATTTCGTACTAAAAATACTTCATTGTTATTATTTCTTATTTGAATGTCCTGTGAGTACTATGCAAATTCATTATAAGTAAAAATGTAAAAGAAAATAAATGTTTTAGTGGTAAAATGGTAAGAAAAATTAAACTCGCAAGTTTAATTTAAACCTCAGTTAAATTAAAAAAATTTCGCTGCTGACCATTTTTTCTCTATTTTGAATCATTAAGTAATTCGTCTATCAGATTAAAATGTTATTTTAGCAAGTTTAATTTCACCAGATTTTTATTCCCGAAAGTCAAGAGATTGTGAGAATGCCCCATATCCGAAAAATCCATTTAAATCATCATAATTGTCGACTAAGAGATTTGTTACCTTTAAAGGGATGGAAAATTCAATTCAACTCTTCAACACTATATTTTTACAAGTTTACCTACACCGATAAAAATGATTTCTTCAATGTGTGAGAAAGTAGTTGAGCCCCCCCCCCCCCCCCCCCAGCTAGAGGTCTGCACGGGCCGACATTTCCAGGCCGAACCCGGCCAGACTCATAGTAAAAAAAATTCAGCCCGGCCCGTAGAAAAAAAAATATTGGCTCGGCCTGGCCTGTTATAACAGCTAAAAGTTCGGCCCGGCCCGGCCGGCCCGAAAAGAAGTTAAAATCTCGGCCCGAGTGAATTTCGACAAAACATTGATTTTTACGTCGGTCGATTTGGTTAAAAATTTGTCTCGTACGAGGAATTCAGGTCAAAAATAATTATCTAAACTTTTTTTCCATGTTTATAATCTTCATTTTTATAGAAGTGCCGCAGGGTGCGATATTTTTTTTTTTTAATGAATCTCTATTTCTTGTATGTAAATGCTTCAGTTATCATTAATATTGTTAATCCATATTCCATGTATTGAAGTATATAAATCTGAAAAATGCTGTACAGTAAAATCAAAAACAGAATTGCATAGAAAAGAAAAAAAATGCGTTATAGACAAATTCCTTTCTTAGCAAGTGTAAATGTATTATATATTATTTTCTTGCGTATTAATATATTAATTTTACATGGATCAACACGTTTTTCTGTTTAAAACAAGATTCTGTCATTGGCAGGTTCTTTTTCACACGTTTTACTATATTTTCATTTAACTATATTTTAATAAGCGTAGAAATCTACTATTCTTTAAAAAGAATGGATTTTAATGTTTAATTGTAGAATAACTGCTATTTAAAAATGTATGCATTTTTTGAAAAAATTTTTGGGCCAAGCCTAATTCTACTGACTTTTGAACGGACCAGGCCACGCCGTGACAATGATTTTCACACGGGCTGGTCCAAAACTAGGGCTGAAAGTTTGGGCCGTGAAGACTAGGAATGAAACCAGTCCCGGCTCTGTACAGAAAAAAAAGTTAGGCCCGGCCCAAACCTTTAGGGAAAAAGTAAGGCCCGAGCCCGGCCCGTAAAGAGTAGTGAGTAGGCCCGGCCCGGCCCAAGTGCCGTGAATGAAAATAGGCCCGAGCCCGTCCCGTGCAGATCTGTACCCCCAGCATTAGGTTCGTTTGGACAAATTTTCATTTAAGGCTGCTCACAAGTTCACTGCTCAATTTCACTGCTCCGCGAAACTTTCTGACACAATGACGGACTCATTTTTAAACATATAAAGTATAAAATTGGGAATCCTGACTACGATTTAGAAACCCACTTGGCTTCGTTCCAAATTTATACCGGGTGTAGATATTTTTACGTAAGATGTGTTACTTCTAAAATGATATTGTGACTTCTTAAAAACTTAACAAATATTTATTCGCAATCTTCATGAGCATATTCCAAGATATTATTAGGATCTCTCCTTCATAGCTTCTTCTCGAAGCGAACATTATTACACAATATCGTTACATCGGTTCGGTGGTTCAATCATACAACAAACACTGAAGTGTTCTCTTCATTTCACTTCAAAGTGGGGGTTATCGAATTAGCAGCGACACCTGCCTTTTATTTCACATTTTCGACACTCCCCACCTGATAATTGCCAAAATTATCACACTACATTTTTAATCTAATTTTACCAATAATTATTGAAATCAATATACATGTCAAAATTATACTATATGGAATTATTCAAAACAATAGATTTTAAAAGTTATACCTTTAAGAAAATCTGAAATAAAGCACTAAATAAACCATAATATAATTACAAAACATATGTTTCTTACCAATATATACAACATAAATATACCTGGCCAGGATTTTTGCAAGAAACTTTCATAAAATAACACAATAAATGCAAAATTAAATAATATCAGTATTTACAGTATAGCTAAATATATTACAGTTATAATACAGTAAAAGAATAAGTTATTAATGTTATTTACATAAACACAATACTAAAATTAAATATTGTTATATTTGCAGAAAATTTATTTACAAAATTATTTTATTAATCAGCAATTTCAAAAGGATATATAAGTTGAGTAGGTCGTCTTAAATTTCCCTTTTTGGTCTTGACGACACAAGACCTGACTAGTCCATCACGACCTCTATTGACCTCGATAATTCGTCCTAAGTTCCATAGGAACTTTGATTTACTTACACCTTCAATTAAAACAATGTCATTGACTTTCAAGTCTTTTTGAGCATTAGGAGTTCCGAAAGAATGCAAACTTTTAGTTGCTAGTAAATACTCAGTCTTCCATTTCTCCCAAATCTGGCTCAAAAGTTTTGTTTGATACGTTTTTCTTTTAATTAGGCTAGTCCTAGTTATAGAGGCGTTAAACAGTTCGTTAAAGTTAAAGGGGTATCCTACCTTGTGTCCAGCAAGCAGGAAATGGGCCGGTGTTAGCGGCTCAGGCTCAGAGGAATCATCATAAATGTATGTTAGTGGTCTGTGGTTGAGAACATTTTCCACCTCTACAAGGACAGTCATAAGCTCTTCAAAAGTAAGCAAAGCTTTTCCTAAAATTTTTCTTAGGGGGTCTTTACCACTTTTCATCAGCCTCTCATAGAAACCTCCCCACCATGGGGCAAGTTCAACGATGAATTTCCATGTTATTCCTTCTGAAGAGATAAAATTTTGAAAATCCTGGTGCTTAAGTATGTCAAAGAAATATTGAATTTCTTTATTTGCACATTTGAAGATTTTGGCATTGTCGGAGTAGAATATACGACAGTTTCCTCTTCGGCTAAGAAAACGTCTAAGTGCCAATATGAACTTTTTAGTTGATAAGTCTGAAACTAGTTCAAGGTGAACAGCACGAGTCACAGCACACGTGAATAGAGCTATGTAAGCCTTTTCGGTGTTGTCACCATTTTTTATATAAACAGGACCGGTGAAGTCTACTCCAGAGACGGAAAATACCGGGGTTTCTGAGATTCGATCTCTGGGAAGTTGCGCTGTCATTTGTTTTGCTGGCTTCACTGCATATTTTCGACATACGAGGCATTTGTTGATGGCCTTTTTAACTGCTTGCCTCCCCTTGGGAATCCAGTAGTTCTCACGCAATTTACATAGTGTAGCTGCAACACCACTATGAAGCATTTTGTTGTGCTCTCGTAATATTAGCAGTTCTGTAAATCGAGAGTCCTTCGGCATGAGGATTGGATGCTTTTCTGCATAAGTATATTTACTCTCGTCCAGTCTTCCCTTTATTCATAATAAATCGTTTTCATCAAGAAACGGTGCTAATGATAGTAAGCTCGATTGTTTTGGAAGCTCACTCTTCGATTTAAGCAAATCAATTTCTGGTTTATAAAATTGTTTTTGGACTGACTTAATGAAGAATATTTCCGCATCTTGAATTTCATCGGCAGATAAGGGACCATCGTTTCCAGGTAATTTTCTAACTTTCCATATAAAGCGTTTAATCCATGCAATTGTTCTAAGTAATTTTAGCATACTGCTAAAGTTTTCTAAAAGTTTTACCAGCTCATTGTTTTCAATAGTGCATTCATTAACGAGAATATTTTTCCGACGTTCTAACATGTTGTCATTAGCCGAAATTTTTTTCGATTGTGCAGGCCAATCTGTGGAACTGGTTAACCAAGGCGGACCCAGCCACCATAATGAATTTTCCTTTAAAGACCTCAATTGCAATCCTCTCGTCAGCAAATCTGCAGGGTTTTCTTTACCTGAGCAATGGTTCCAATTTTTGGGATCCGATATGTTCTGGATTTCTGTCACTCGGTTAGAAACGAATGGTTTCCACTCTTTAGCTGAACTCTTGATCCAGCTCAAAGCGATTTGAGAATCGGTCCAAAAAAACGCATTCGAGCAATAGTCATTGAATATTTTATTCAAGTATTTATAGATTCTCACTGCTATAACTGCTCCCATCAACTCCAAACGAGGCAGTGTTAGATTCTTAAGAGGAGCAACACGTGATTTTGACATTATAAGAGACGTTTTCACTTTTCCACCTTTGTTTATGTATCTGAAGTACGCTACAGCTCCATATGCTTTGTCACTAGCATCACAAAAATATGTATAGTTACTTCTGTTGGATAGGCACCTTCCAGAAAATATTTTCTATCGAATGATATGTTTTTTAAATCTTGAACGTCCACTAACCAGTTTCTAAATTCAATATCTAGGTCTTCGGGAAGTTCTTCGTCCCATCCTAGCCCTTTTTGCCATATTTTCTGCATTAACAGCTTAATTCTGATTACAAAGGGGGCTATATATCCAGCGGGATCATAGATTTTTGCTGCAGCACGCAGGACTGATCTTTTAGTGGCCAAACTAGTGTTAGCAGTAACATTCTGAAATTCCAATGAATCAATTTTTATAATGTCTTTATTAGTGTCCCATTCCAGTCCCAATAACATAGACCGCTCAGATGGGTTATCTAACATACCGTTTTGTTGCCACAATTCTTTTAACTCAGTCGAATTTGAATTAAATTTACGTAAGTTCATGCTAGCGTCCTTAAGTATAGTGTTAGCACTGGATGAAAGGTTAAAAGCATTTTCAGCTGTATCTGCCCCAGAATAAAGATCATCAACGTACATGGAGTTATTTAACATTTCAAAAACCTCAGGATAAAATTCCTTATATCTTTTAATGTGTGCCTTAATTGTGGACGCTAAGACAAAAGCGCTACACCTAATTCCAAAGGGTAAACGTGTCATATTCATTACCCTAAAGGAGTTAGAGTCACCATTGTTAAACCAAAGAAATTTTAAGTATTTTCTATCTTCTTTTGCTATTTCTATCATTAAGTATGCTTTCTCAATGTCGGAAGAAAAAGCAACTTCATATGTTCGAAATTTAAGTATCACGTCTAATAAATTAGGATTTAAATTTGGACCTGATACCAAAACATCATTTAAAGATTTCGAATGATTTTCCTTTGATGACGCATCAAAAACTATCCTCACGCGCGTACTTTCTTTATCTGGTCTCAAAACAGCCTTATGAGGCATATAGTATTCAGACAATAACGCATCATTTTTAGATTCTTCTACAATTCCCTCACGAAACTGCTCATCGATAACTTTCTTATACTCAGCGCATACTACTTTATTTTTATTCAATTTTTCTTTCAAATTATCGAACCGCTTTTTAGCAATGCAAAAATTATTATTAATTTCATGTGAACCTGAATCCCAAATAAGATTAGTTGTGTACCTATTATTTTTGTATTGTAATTTCCTCTCAAAATCTTCCATTAATAATTTATCCTTTCGCGATAATTCATCACTCTCGTCCAAAATTCCGATAGAATCAATTTCCCAAAATATTCTTAAATCATTTAATTCAACCGCATTTTTCATTACTGCAATATTTTGAGAACAACTATTTCCTTTTCTCAATTACTGTCCCGTAATTACCCATCCAAAAACCGTTTTTATAGCTCCTGAGTCATTATTAATGGATATTCGTTCGTTTAAAATAAATTCCCAAAACAAGTCTGATCCAATTAGCATTTCAACATTCATCAAATCTTTTCCTACACAAGCATCAGCCATTTCCATTTTATTATCCCTCATCAATTCCCTAATTTGTGCAGATGGTTCGTACAACTCGGCACCAGATATCTGAGGAACAACAAGCGCTCGGATTTTCGCCTTGAAAGATTGATCTAAGCTTTTAATTTCTACTTCTACTATTGGATATACTTTTTCTACCGCACTTTGCATTCCGAAAGAATACACTGATAAAATCTCCTGACCTACTGGCTTTAAACTCAAAGCATTCACTAAATCTTCACTGACAAATGACCGCTGACTCCCATTATCTAAAAGTATTCTAGTTAATTTTGAATTGAAATCAGAACTCGCAACTACTTTACATGTCTGCAAATATACATTTTTAGAATGCGTCACATTATTATTACAATACGAAACAGAACTAACAATTTCGGAACTAGAATTGTTTACATTTACTGTCGCCTCAAATCCATAATTAGGAGATTCAGAATTTTGCCGCGTATTGCTTATTTTATCCTCCCGAGCGGCATTTAACCCTCTGCTGTCTTTTGTGCAAATAGAACCATGGTGATATTGATTTTTACATTTAAAGCAAGACAATTTACTTCTACATTTTTTGCTGTTGTGAAAAAGTTTAAAGCATTTAAAACAGCGATTAGAATTTTTCAATATCTTAAACTTATCTTGCGGGGGTAAGCTACATTTGAATGAAACATGGGGAGAAGAACAAAATATGCATGATAGAATTTGTGCATTAAGAGCGCTAGCAGAACTCGAACCCTTAAAATAATTTTTACTACCTTGTTTTTCGGGGGGACCTGTATACTTTCGTTTAGTATCTTGAAAATAATTTAGCATAAGAGAAGATTCCCGACACTCAATTTCGATTTTTAAATATCTCAATAGTTCTAAAACATTAAACTCATTTTCATCTGATTTTTCTAAACGTTTTCTATTAAAATTTAGAGCGAGATCATCTGGGATTAATCTAATCAGAATGGGATACAAAAGATGACCGTACATTTCAGTCGTTACATTTAACGACTCTAAACTTCGAATTTGAATTTCAACAATGTCATATAATTTTCTTAACTCAAATATATTAGTCGAGTCCTTGACGGGATTAAGGTTTAACAATTTTGACATATGCCCGTTAACAACTAATTCCTGTCTACCAAATCTTTGTTTTAGTAATTTTATTGCTTTTTCATAATTTTCCTCTGACAAAGCAAATCCGTTTACAACATTGAACGCGACCCCTCCTAAAAGAGTTTTTAAATATGAAAATTTATCTATTTTTGACAAATTTTCGTTTTTATCAATAGAGCTTTGAAACTGATTCCAAAATTCCATCCATAAACATGGATCACCATAATATTTTGCAATCGCGATTTTAGGTAATTTCACTGTTACATTATTAAAGTTTAAACTATTATTTCCTGCATTTTCAGGTGATTCGCTAGGTTTATTAGATATAACCCTTTGCGGTGTACTATCAGGACTGGAGAGCGTAATTTGTTTCGATTCTTTAATAATTTTTATCCAAGTCGTTATTTTTTTATTATATTCGATGGCACTCTGCACTTCACTTTCAAATTCTTTATCTTCATTAATTAAATTTTTAATTTCATTATCAAAGGTTTTTAATTCTTTACTCATTTGATCTAAATAACCAACATATTCTTCTAGAGAGCTCTCTGTACATTTTTCCAAATCATCACTTTCCAATTTATTTATATATTTAGTTACCGCTGTTCTCAAAACAGCCCTTTCTTTCTTAAATTTCAGTAAATCATTCATTTTTATTTACTTACATTGTATATCAATCAGCATAAGTAATCAAGTTTCTAATCATTAAATTATACAGTTTTTTTTTTTTTTTTTTTTTTTTTTTTATATATCACATTATTAAATTCGAACAACTTTCGTTTTCAAAATAAAATGAATCAGAACAAGAATTTATCTTCAAAACAAACAGCATATTTTTTTTTTTTTTTTTACTACTTAACAAAGTTACTTTTTTTTCTTTTGTTATTTATTGCGAATAAAATGTTTTCAATCAAAATAATTAAATGACCTTACTTCCTTTCCAGCCGGTTGCACCATTTAGAAACCCACTTGGCTTCGTTCCAAATTTATACCGGGTGTAGATATTTTTACGTAAGATGTGTTACTTCTAAAATGATATTGTGACTTCTTAAAAACTTAACAAATATTTATTCGCAATCTTCATGAGCATATTCCAAGATATTATTAGGATCTCTCCTTCATAGCTTCTTCTCGAAGCGAACATTATTACACAATATCGTTACATCGGTTCGGTGGTTCAATCATACAACAAACACTGAAGTGTTCTCTTCATTTCACTTCAAAGTGGGGGTTATCTAATTAGCAGCGACACCTGCCTTTTATTTCACATTTTCGACATATGAAAGCGATTTGGAATCGAAGTGTATTTTCTACTTTTTGATAAATAAATTACCTATCGAGTTATAAGCGATTTTGATTACGTGAGAAGACATTTTTCTTCCCTCTATGACTGGTTTTTCTCCTTTCGTCTGGAAATTCTGTTAAAAATGCCCACTTTGACAGTATTTTCTGAAAGATCGATTGCGTTTACAAAAAAAAAAAAAAAAAAAAAAAAAAAAAAAAACTGGAACTGTCTTTTGATTACACACTTTCTGAATAACAACACCTGCCAGTTTTCTGCGTTTCCAAATAAAAATGAATTAAAACTTATGTCATAAAGTTGTCCCTTTGGATTTGAGAATAGCCTTAAGAATATAAAATCATTCAGTACTGATTTTATGGGGAGGGGGGGGGGGGGTTACTATCAGGTTTTCATGCAACACCAAGCAGGTCAGCTAATATTTCAATAAACTGAAATACTCAAATTTACTGGAAGTATACATACAAAAAAATATCAACTCCTTACATAATTTTTATGCGTTCCCTTTCGTCATGTTTTCAGACCTCCAATGAAGAGATTTCTTCGAATCTCGTTTACTATCCTTATAATGGATGTGTAAAGCATTTGAGGTCCAATTCTTCACAGTTTAATTAGCAACATGCATCATTTCTTACACTTTGTTGCTGAACACACTCTTTTTCCAAATGAAACAATGTAAAAAAAGGGAATGATAACGTTGAGTTATTTATCATGGAACATTTAAACAAAAAAGTGGCGGCGTATTAAATGACTGTTTCTTATGCGTCTTCGCAGTATAATCCATGTCTAAACGGATGGTCAGAACAATAAAAGGGGGAATAATACATGGCATGATAAACAATTGCTGTATAGGAAATCAGAGTTGCAATCTACTTTGCTTAATAAAAAATACAGGGTGCAAAACTACTTTTACTACTACAAAAAACTTTTTCTTTTCAAATCAAAGAAATGCATCTTGAATCAGAAATTTTATTTAATGAATAAAATAAATGACACATAAAAGTAAGACATATTTAATGAAATAGATTTTCTGGCTCATAACAAGTTTATTTCATATATAATTTTAATTAATTTTAAGCAGTGAAATTGCGCTCGAAATTATTGGGTATTTAATACCTGATTTAACACATTGCTAACTAAGCGTAGAACCAACAGATTGAAAAATGTCCAAGCCAGGAATCGAACCTGGAACAGAGCTCCAATTGCTCTACCATTTAAGCAACGAGGACGATACCCACCTTAGCATCTCTCTCTCACATATGTTGGTAAGGCTGTAACTGCAGCACTATATAACACCATTTAACCTCTTCAAGGGCGGTGATTCCTTTTTGGACCACTTAATTTTAATTCTTAAATGCCACATTGGCACCAGAATATTAGAATTAATATTTTCCTTTTAATAAGTAAGTGAACAAGAGCATTTTCGTATTTCGAAATAAATTTGTTTGTAAATTCTGGTGCCATTCACTGATTTCAACATTTTACGAATAGAAGAACCTTGCCCCTCAAAGGGTTAAGCTACGAGGACGACACCCAGCTTAGCATCTCTCACTCCCAATTGTTGGTAAGGCTGCAACTACAGCACAAAATGGAATATGTGCCGTATCTTGTACCGCAGTTACCGCCTTACCCACATATGTGAGTGAGAGATGGTAAGCTGGGTATCGTTCTTGTAGCTTAAATGGTAGAACTCTGTTCTGTCTGAATGGTTTTCACTCTGTGGGTTCTACTCTTAGTTAACCAAGCAATAAATCACATATTATTCAATAATCAACAATTTCAAGTGTAATTTCACTGGTGAAAATTAATTGAAAAATTAATTAAAATTCCATATGTGTTCACCGATGCTGGGTTTATTTGTGTCTTACGTTTCGCCGCAGGATTGTGTGCTCATGAAGACTTATTCCACCTTGTGCTGCAGTTGCAGCCTTACCAACATATGGGTGTGAGAGATGCTAAGCTGGGTATCGTCCTCGTAGCTTAAATGGTAGAGCACTTGTAGCGCTATTCCAAGGTTTCCGGGTTCGATATTTCGACATTTTTAACTCTGTTTGTTCTACGCTTAGTTAGCAATGTGATAAATCACGTATTGAATATTGAAGTTTATTTCAACTGATAAAATTTAGAAGGTTATCAGCAATGAGATTATATCAATACACTGTAAAAAAAAATCTGTAGATCTACAGATATAAAGTTACATGCTTACTAAACTTTTATCTGTAACTGTACAAAAAAAGCTGCAAATCTACAAAACTAGTTTTTGTAAAGCTACAGAAATCTGTAACTCTACAAAATTAATCTGCTAAAATTTCAGTAATCTTACTAAAATTTTATCTGTAACCATAGTTGTAGTTACATGAAAAGTTCTAGGCATCCCAGTTTCCTAAAAAATTCTTAGTAACGGTACAGATTTTTTGATTTTCGGCGCAAAAGTGTGTCTGTTACAGAAATTTTTGTTGTTGTCGTTACATAAAAAGTTCTAGGAATCCCAGTTTCCTAGAAACACTTTAGCAACTTTACAGATTTTTTTTTTACAGTGTACAAGCAGAAACCAAGTTTTTGTCCATAAGTAAAATATTTTCAAACTTTTCACCAGGAAAAACTTAAATTGACTTCAGAAAACTAAATTCACCTTGTTTTACGTGAAACGTCATGACAGGGAAGTGCTGGGATTTTACTGTCAGTGTCACCATACACACTGTCACCTACATCTACCTTCCGAATTATGAAGCATCTAGCTCAGTATTGTTTGGACGTAGATAAACGATTTCATTTGGAAAATTTCATAGCTACCAACCTTTAAATTTTTACTTCGGAATTTTTATGTAATCTTTCTTAATTCCCATATTGTCATTTTCTTCATTCGTTTGGTCCCCATCCTGACAGTAGAAAAAAATTGTATTTTGTAAGTTCTGTGCTGCAGAAACTCTATTTGGCGCCTGTTGCAAAACATTTTGCTCGTCTTTCTACCGATCGCAGGTATACACCTATAAAGCACATATTAAGCTTGGTGCCTTGGTATCAATGTACCATTATAGTGCCGCTCTTGCTGCAAGTCTATCGTCATAAAACTTCTCAAATAAAAGTGCCCAATGAAAAATTACCCAAAACTAAAAGAAAAAAGCTAATAGTTACTTCAAGTAGTGTAATTATTTGCTTATTAGGATGAACGAAGCGAATCCTCTACTAAACTACACAAATTACATTTTGTCGTACACTTCACAAAAGAACTATTCAGTATTTTGACTTGAAATTAAACATAAAAATAAATTATGATCTGTAGATTTGCACAATATCATTTTTTTTTTTTTTTTTTTTTTTTTTTTTACAGAATAACCTTAAAAAAATTATTATTTTAATTAATTTATTTTACACGTTTTTCCATTCCGGACGCATTTTTGCAAATAAAAAATGAAACACGTATATTTCCAGAAGAAAAAATAAATCATGGAGTTACGATTTCATTTTTTGAAACTTTTAAAATACCTTTTTTTAATGAAAATTATAGCATATTTTTAATAAAATGTGTGAAAATTCAATTATAAAAGTATTTTTCAGTGTTAAGAATTCAAATACACAATTTATTCTTATTATGGTAAATCATTTACGCAGACGATACTTACGCATTTTAAAAGAAATATATTATGATTTTTTTTTGTAAAGTGGCAACAAAAGAATTGTAAAGAAATAAAATTAATCGTTAAATTTGTTATATAAATATTTTGTAAAATTTTGCTTCGAAAAAAATTTTATTTATACCACTTATATCATAAATAAAAAATTGCCAGGAAATTCTTAGTTATTTGGCTGAATTTACATTTCTAAAATTAAAATGCGCCAAAACATAAACTAACGTTTTTGCTTAATAAAGGTTCAAGAATAATATAAAAAAATATTGTTACTTTCAAACATTTATCTTATTAAATAATGCTTCGCGAATACAAACAAAGCATGGCTTTTGCTAGTTTATATATATTTTTTCATAATTCATATCCTTTTTAGATTTCGATGCAGCTGTTCTTTTTTCTGCTATAAAAGAGGATCATTATAACGAATTCGATCAATCGAAACATTCAAAGAAATTTCATCAAATAATTGCTATTGGTTACTTCACTTCATGCAGCGTTTTTTTTAATTTTTATTATTATTATTATTTATATAATCAAATGGCAAGTCCAGGACTGGGTCATTGTAGCTTCAATCAATTCCGAGCGAATCAGAGTTTGGAATTTTGATAAGAATTAAGCTTACAAATCACCTTTTCCAATGAACATTTAAAGTGGATTACCGTAAAGTATCGAAAGTAAGTTCCCCCCCCCCCCTTAGCAGATAGGAAATTCTAATTATTTTAAGAGGGGCTTATAATTGGAACTTTTATGAAAAGGGTTTGAAAATTGGGAGGCTGGGGGTGTTATATTTGGAATTTATGAAATTTCACACGCTTCATACAATTTTGAAAATAAAATCAGACCAAATTAACTTTTGGTTTTAAAATTCCCTTCCGTAAAAGCTAAGTAGTTTCCATTAATAAAAATAATAAATTTATGAAACAAATTTACAAAAAATAATTTAGATATGAATGAAATATGAACAAAAATTATAAAACTTAACACTAGAACCGCCGTATATTTTGACCGGTAAAAAATGAAAATATTTCGATTCGCGCAAGAAATGTTTTTCTAAAATAAGTTAAATATGTAACACGAAGAGATAAATTAAATATATAAGTTAAATAGTTTTAAATAAAAATTCTGGTGTAAAATAGTTTTATAACACTTGAGTAAAATTTCCGGCGGTTCTAGTGTTAATATATGTAAATATCTATTAAATCTTAATGCATGAAAATCAAGGAAAACATTAATTGTATAATATAGTGAACTAATTCTCTAATTGTATAATATAGAGAACATGTGCCTTTCTGATACAATGATATGTAAAGAGATTAGATAAAAATAAATTGCATAATATATATATATATACACATACATATATATATATATACATTTAGGAGAAATGGAAAAAAAAAACTTAAGGAATTTCCTGAAAAGAAAGAAGAATTGAAAGCGTCAGAAAATAAAACTTGAAGGGAAGGGCTTAAAAATGGAATTTTTTCAAAAAAGAAAAACTCACATATATGAGGGGGGCTTATATTCGGAGGGGGCTTTAGTTTCGATACTTTACGGTATCTTCACTAATACAAAATCAAATGCATACATCCATGGAAAAAACATTATTTAAAATATTCTAGTTCAGATTCTAAATAGTTGAGCAGTGTTTTGTACAAACTTGGTAATTGTAAAATACATAATTGGTTAGGACTAATAACTTTTGTATTTTGCATTTATTGTTGTTATTATTAAAGCGATCTTAAAAATGAAATAAAACATCATTTTCTGAAATGTTTTCCAAAAAGTTGATATAATTTATAGGTAAATAAAAAAAAAAAACCCGATGAGTTCAGTTACTTGAACTTTTAACTTAAATAGGTGCACGAAAAGTTTTGCATATATGGATGAAAAATACTTCGTATTTAAAGCTGAAATTTTGTGTTTTTATTTAAAAGCAATTGATACCTTTTTTAGGCTTGCAGTGGACGCCTTCCGAGGTGCTAAACCATTAGAGTTTAAAGGCATTAAATATTTTATTTTGCGTGGGAGGAGGTTACTGTGCTTATTTACCAAATTTTATACGGAGTCACTTGTTAATAAAAATATTAGGATAATATACAATACACAGAGTATATAATACACAGAGTCAACCGCAGCTGAATTTTGATCAGGGGAGTAATTTAGGGAGAGTGGAATGAAACAATTGCCCCTTTCCTGAATTTCTGACTTCCTTTTATGATTATCTGTTTTTTACTTTTTTTTTATTATTTGAATGTTTTCATTTGTCTTTACCAATATATTAATAATTGCATGCAGTTAAATTATAACAGTAAAAATATTCCATTCAAAATATGTATGAAAAATAAATGCGAAAAAGAAGTTCATTTCAAAGGAGCAGAAGATTTGGAATTATTATGTCCATTTACCTCCTCAAAGCAAAATCTGAAATGAAGCTCCTGATTTTCATATAATAATAATAATTAAATAATAATGTGATGGTAATAATAACAATATAATAATAATAATAATAATAATAATAATAATAATAATAATAATAATAATAATAATAATAATTAAATAATAATGTGGTGGTAATAATAACAATATAATAATAATAATAAAATAATAATGTGATGGTAATAATAACAATATAATAATAATAATAATAATAATAATAATGACGATGATATAATATTAGTATAATATTAGAGTAATAAAATAGTTATAATATACTATAATATAGTATAATATAATAATGATAATAATGATAATTGGGTTACCAGTGGTTGATAGTTTGTGTGCTTGTACTTACATCATAATGCATTCAAGGTCAACCGTAATAAAAGTCTGGCAAAAAAATGTTTATGTGCTGGGTAAATAAATAAATAATGACTCTAGATACAATTTTAAAGTTCATAGCAATTATTGACAATTATTTAGCTCAGATTTATGTTGCTGAATATTTGTAATGCAAAAGATCATTCTTCGCTGATATGATCTGAAGAGATTTGATAGTGACGGTGTTAGCTGGTATTGATTCAATTGTGTTTGATGTATTCAGATTGTGTAAGAGATATACACAATCACAAAAAATATATCGAAATCGTTTGTGGACGTTCCCTCCAAGGAATTTGCAGACCTCACCACTGAGCTAGTTCTCTGAATCCACACGCTGTTCAGTTCAGATAATGGATTGGATAAGGATAGACATTCAAATCCTTAACGTTTTAATTAGCACCATGCATCATCCTCCTTAGCTTGGTGCCACAACCCTTTTTATTAGGGACGTGAAAAAAGATCTGGTTACGCCAATCTTAAACACGCGGATAAAAAAAAACAAGCCCGTAAAAAAAAAAAAAAAAAACTGGAACCCTGTCACGACAGAGATTGAAAAGACAGTATTTGGAGGTTTGTATCTCTCATGTAAGGCGGAAGATGTGACCGAGGGTAATTAATCTGATTGAAATAGCTCAAAAAGAAAAAAAGAGAGAGAGAGAGAAAAGAGAAAAAAAAATGACAATTGTGTTTTAAGGGGATTATATGATAATACATATTATGTTGAAATAACCATGATGTATGACCGTAAAAGGGACTGTTTAGTAGTTAAATAAAATAAATTTTGAAATTGATAGCGCATATCCCTCTCAAAAGTACCATGACCATAATATGAATGGACCGTGACCCAAATGCAATTCGCATTATACTTTCGTGATGAAGAAGATGAATCATATTCACAGTCCACGTCACGTTGAAATCGATATGGTTCTTTTTTTGATGAGTTGAAAAGGACTCAAAAATCGGCCATGGTGAGTTCATAATTAAATCAGAAAATGCCTGCCATCTCAGAATAATAATATAATTAATTAATTTTAAAAAGTCGCCCCTTGATTTCCTTTGTGATTCTAACGAATGGGATATGGAAGATGAATCGTAGCTATGTCACAGTGAAATCGATATGTCCCATTTTGTGACAAGTTGGAAACGACTAAAAAATCGGTTACAAAACAATGAATTTGAAAGTAAAGTCATAATGTTCTAAGATAAAGAAATCATCTTTCGATCACCGTTATGTCTTTGTCCATTTTTACTTTCTTCTATCTGTACAAGAAGAAAGTATTGGGTTCGTGAAAATTTTCGACTTTCGATTTTTGACGGATTTAGACATTTTAGGTTTAAGTTTTTACAAAATGACTGTCCGTGAGTCTGTGACTCTGTCTGTATATGACACAAATTTTGTAGGCGTTCTACTCAAGAAGTAATGAATGGAATTTAAAAAATATATAAATTCATTTAGTCCCTGATATAAATTGGCGCTGATAAGTTCTTGGTGTAAATCACCAACAGGTGGCGCTGCTATGCTGCATTTTTCACGATTTCCGCAATAGCTCTATCTCAAAAACTAATGCATGAATTTTCATCAAACTTCGGATTCAGTTAAACGTTGACAAAAGTTCTTGCTCATTACGTTTTAGTATAAATCACCCAACAAGTGACGCTGCTATGTTGCGTTTTATAGGATCTACACTACTTTAGCGATTGTCATATCTCAAGAACTAATTAGCAGAATTTCATATCTTTAGAATCCTCTTGAAGGGCATAGATGGCCATTTAATTTTGGCACTGTGATAGCGAATTTTGAAGTATTAACATGCATGAGAAAGAATAAAATTTTGGGATTGGCACATTCGACTAGTTTACTATAGCGATGTCACATCGATTGACTGTCCTTTTAAAGAGAGTTTGTCAAAAACTCTGTTGTCAAAATACTCCATTTACGAAACATCATTCTCTTCATTCAATGAAAGCAGATATCTAAATAAATAATTTGGAAAACACATAACATGTTGCAAACCCATTTTCTGTAATTATCGCCAATAGATATTAATGAACTCGAAACCTTTTGTGCAGCCCTGTATATGACCTATATATTTATATGCATATCATATGGTATATTAAAATTTAATTGAGCTGGTAAACGCATAACATAACTGAAAATATGCTCTTCCTGCAGTTGCCGTCTGTAACCTAACCAAATCCAGGTCACTTTATGCAGCCCTGTATTTGAATCAGGGCTTAATTTGCGCCGGAGCCCAACGGAGCTCAGCTTCGGTACTTCTCTGTTTTTAGTAAATATTTAAATATTGGTTGCAATTCACCGGAGCTCATAAATACAGGGCTCCGGAGCCCAGTGCAATAGAGCTTCCGAAAAACCGAAGCCTAAATTACCCTTTCCTTTCCTTCCTATCTCGAAGCTTTTGCGTTCTTTTTTATCAAAATACGTTTATGTGACTAATGTGTCACATACGTAGCAGATGGAGATAAAACGGTCTCAATTTTTATCAGTTTTTGGGCTTGGATTGGCTGGCTCAAGCTCAATCTGTCTTACATTAAAAATTTTATTTATTCATGTATAGAAAAAAAAACTTTTCCTCCTTCAAAATTAAGTATTATATTCTATTTCAAGTCATTTTAATGCTATTTTGATCAGAATGAAAGGAAAACAGAAATCACGTTTTACTATTCTAGCGTTATTTACAAATTTATGGCATTGATTGCGGAGACGCGACGAGTTAAAAACGGCGCCACTCAAGAGACTGAACGATGAATTTGCTTTCAGTTCGATTTTCTTTTGTGACAGTAGGATAGTTTTTAATTGTCAGGTTTAATTTATTTTTTATTTAGATGTCTAACCTGAAAAGAATATTTTCAGTTTTCAACCAACGAGCATCATCGGCTTGAAGTTTTGTTTGTTTGAGGTTTTAGTCTTCTATTGAGTACGAGTATAAAAATCACATTCGTGATTTTTCTGTTTATTTTGTATTATGTACGCTGCATGCTAAGGCTCTGTTCTGCACATTTACGAAGCCACTTTCGTTTGTAAGTACGTATAATTGCCATGTATTCTTATTCTGACAGAAAGCAATCGAGAATTGTTTACCCTTTTCTATAAAAGCCTTGAATCTTTTAGATAACGGTGTCAAACTTTTAATTTAATCTGATTTTCAGGAACTCACCACAAATAATTTTAAGCGGAAGGAATCGATTAGTTTAAGACATGCCCCTTTTTAAAGGAAATTGAAAAACATTGTTCCTCAGCATATAAATATTAATTTCTGTAAATTTCATTCATTTCTTCATAAAAATGCATAGCTGCGAATTATCCCTTTGTGTTAACCCTATTTCTACGAATCATAATCCTTACTATATTTAATCGCAGAATTCTGCAATTAATTAACATTAAAATTAGGCAAAGATTACTGTTTGAAAGGATTAATAACTAAAAAGTGAATAGTTGACAGCTAAGTACATGCTGATGTATATTTAAATTTTTTATTTTGCTAAAGAAAAAGAAATGATTTCAATTTTGCAAAAAATATGCGAAATATAAATATGCAGATTGGAGTGACAGGGAGGGGGGAGGGCGAGCGGTATGGTATTAGTACCGGCAGTACCGCAGAATATTAGGGCTTCGGTTCTTTTTTTGTTAGAAATTAAGCCCTGATATGAATTCATTTATGTTATATGCCACCTAAGATAGTACAATGTAAATTCAGCTGGAAAACACTGCTAAAAATGCATTTTCAGCCATCCCCGTCGCACTATAAAATATTTATGTAAGGTTACTTCATAAAAATTGTTGCAGCCTTGCTGCCTCTATTTTATTGAGTAATTTAACCGATATAACTAGTAATTAAAATAATAAAACTTTGTAAAAAAATCACCATAAAATTAAAACAAAACACAGGACGCGTTTCGAACTAAAAACATAACAGCTCGTCATCAGCTACAGCATACACGTGTCCGTAAACGAACAAGTTCAAAAATGAACTGTTCATTTTTGAACTTGTTCGTTTACGGACACGTGTATGCTGTAGCTGATGACGAGCTGTTATGTTTTTAGTTCGAAACGCGTCCTGTGTTTTGTTTTAATTTTATGGTGATTTTTTTACAAAGTTTTATTATTTTAATTGCTTCATATCGCCAGTTTTCGGTGCTGTTTCGCCGATATAACTAGTGTTACGTTACACAATGTGTACCAGTTATATCAGTTTAAATTACACCATTATATAAGTTACTTCAAATTCTTTTAGGTAGTAAAGTATAACTATAGAATTTATGAAACCACATAATACACTAAAACTTAGTTAAGTTTGAAAACGCATTTACCGCAGTAATCATTTATAGACAATAATGTAACTGGATCATTTTGTGCGACACTGAAAAAGAATACTAAATGTTACATGTCTTGTTTTCTATACGGAAGATGTAATCGCGCTCTTCAGTAATATACATCATTTTCACAAAATAATCTTCATTACTGATTATTGTCAGAAATGCAATCGAGTCCATTTGTGTGGCCTTCTAAAAGAATAATAAATGCCACGCGCACTTATTTCTGTAGGAAACATGTTGTAGTGCGTATAATAAACAATGCCTATCAATTTCGTAATGTTTGAAGGAGTGCAACATCTTTGAAATATTTTTGAACACTTATCACCCATAGACCATAATGTATCGGAATTCTTTCAAATCTTCCTGTGAACGACTTATATGTATCCATGTGCTTCATTTTATACAGGGAACATGCTGGAGTACACATAAAAAACATTATCAATTTCGTGATAATGTAACTATATTTAAGAAGGTTAGAGCGCGTATTGACAGATGGACAGACGAAATGAAGTGGAACATTTTTCAACTGTTTGTAAGCAGTGGTGTAGTCGTAAAAAAAAAACAGAGGGTATACGTTCTAAGCAGAGGGTATACGCTCAAGGCAAAGAGTATACCCTACCCTAGTGTTATATATACTATAGCTTTCTTGAGAAACAAAGGGTATGCGGCGTATACCCTCGTATACCCTCCACTACATCCTTGTTTGTAAGTATTACCACTGGAAACAAATTATACATTATAAAAATAAAGTCTCTAATATTGGAAAGTGCATGTAATTTTATGTCTTAGTATCTTAGACATGAATTTGCATGCATTTTCCGATATTATATTAAATATGATATGATTAAGTTTATCTTTATAAATGTTGAAAAACGAAGAGAACGTAGACAAACACAGTGTTTTATGTGATGATCCTTGAACTACACTCAGAAATTTTTCTTAGGAATTAAACAAGGAAACATTCGCATGTCAGTACTGCCACACCCATGAATTATGTCATGATATCTTTAGCACACATTCTAAAATAAATAAGATATGAAAATGAAGCCGTGTAAAGGATAATTTATTTTCTATCATCATAAAATACTTTATGTGACCTAAAACAATTAATGGCAGAAACCAAAAAATTCAAGACAAAATAAAAGAGATTTATCACGGGGCTGAACATATATAACATTATCAACTTTTTAACAATTTGAACAATCCCCCCCCCCCACCCCACCTCAACCACCTTATGATATCACATCTTTTTTTTTTTTTTTTTTTTTTTTCATTTTTCTATTCTTTATAGTCTTTACATTATCCTTGCAATACGGTTTGGCCGAATTCGAATTCCTTTCGTAGTTATTTAGCGTTTTAGCGCAACGCTTAAACTGTTTTAAAGCACTATAAATCATTTTACGCAAAATGACTAATTTCAAACTAGGCAAGATCGGAAAGTAACAAGGGGTTAAGTGTGATCACAGATCGCACAGAGGGTTTCGTTTAATATTCCTTTCAAAACACTTTATATTTTTGAAAAATCTGTTAGTTCCACATTTTGCAACCAGGGCTGCACTCTATTCTAAACAAGCCTCTATCCAAACGAAAATCCGTTTTACATACTACCCGTAGATATATTAGTCGAGGGGATTGGGACCATAGCAGCCGAGATAAGTAGGCAGGCGCCCCTGGTGTTAAAAAGTGGAACTAAAATATGTAAGGCTATGGTGCATAATAAGAAAGACTGGTCAAAGGGGTGTCGGCAAAAGTTGGAAAAGTGCTCCCCGGGTGAAAAGGGCGGAGGTTAGAAAAATTGCTTAAAATACACAAGTTAGAGCCCGGAGGAGTAAATAATATAAGACTTTTTGAAAATTTTATAATTTGTCGAGTAGTCTGAGGTATTCAGTCGAGAAGTCTGAGGTCGTATGCAAAAATTCATGTCTCCAACTTAATTAAGGGCTCTCTTAGAAAGAAATCCTTAAAATACATAAGTGGTAGCTCAAAGGGTTAAATGTAAGACTTTTTCAAGATTTTATGATTTGTCGCCTGGCCTCAGGTGTTCTGCTATAAGTATGCAAAATTTCAAATCTCCACTTTAATCAGGGGCTCAGTTAGAAAGAATTGCTTAAAATACGCATGTGGGAGCCCAAAGGGTTAAATGTACGACTTTTTATGGTTTGTTATTTGATGTGAGGTGTTCAGCTATATGTATGAAAAATTTCACGCCTCCAACCTAAATAGGGGTTCACTTAGAAGGAATTGTTTGAAATACCCATGTGAGAGCCCAAGGGGTTAAATGTACGACTTTTTGAAAATTTTATGATTTGTCGTTTGATGTGAAGTGTTCAGCTATAAGTATGCAAAATTTCACGCCTCCAAACTAATTAGGGCTCACTTAGAAAGAATTGTTTAAAATACACATGTGAGAGCCCAAAGGGTTAAATGTACGACTTTTTATGGTTTGTTATTTGATGTGAGGTGTTCAGCTATATGTATGAAAAATTTCACGCCTCTAACCTAAATAGGGGCTCACTTAGAGAGAATTGTTTGAAATACCCATGTGAGAGCCCAAGGGGTTAAATGTACGACTTTTTGAAAATTTTATGATTTGCCGTTTGATGTGAAGTGTTCAGCTATAAGTATGCAAAATTTCACGCCTCCAACCTAATTAGGGGCTCACTTTGAAAGAATTGTTTAAAATACACATGGGGGCCCCAAAGGGTTAAATGTACAACTTTTTCAAAATTTCATGATTTGTCGTTTGATGTGAGGTGTTCAGCTATAAGTATGCAAAATTTCACGTCTCCAACCTAATTAGGGCTCACTTAGAAAGAATTGTTTAAAATACATATATGGAAGCCCAAAGGGTTAAATGTACGACTTTTTGAAAACTTTATGATTTGTCGTTTGATGTGAAGTGTTCAGCTATAAGTATGCAAAATTTCACGCCTCCAATCTAATTAGGGGCTCACTTTGAAAGAATTGTTTAAAATACATATATGGAAGCCCAAAGTGTTAAATGTACGACTTTTTCAAAATTTTATGATTTGCCGTAGGATATGTGGTGTTCAGCTATAAGTATGCCAAATTTCACGCCTCCAGCCTAAATAGGGGCTCACTTAGAAAGAATTGTTTAAAATACACATGTGGGAGCTCAAATGGTTAAATGTATGGCTTTTTCAAAATTTTAGGGTTTGTCATTTGATGCGAAGTGTTCAGCTATAAGTATACAAAATTTCATGCCTCCAACCTAATTAGAGGCTCACTTAGAAAGAATTGTTTAAAATACACATGTGGGAGCCCAAAGGGTTAAATGTACGACTTTTACAAAATTTTATGATTTGTCGTTTGGTTTGAGGTGTCCAGCTATAAGTACGCAAAATTTCACGCCTTCAACCTAATTATGGGCCCACTTAGAAAGAATTGTTTAAAATACACATTTGGGAGCCCAAAGGGTTAAATGTACAACTTTTTCAAAATTTTATGATTTGTCGTATGATTTGTGGTGTTCAGCTATAAGTATGCAAAATTTCAAGTCTCCAACATGTATAGTTTCTGAGAACTGGCTCTGTGACAGACAGACAGACGGACAGACAGACGGACGGACAGACAGAGGAGCGAGACGAATAGGGTTTCGTCAGATGAACGAAACCCTAATAATTGTCAAAGCTACCCTGCTAACTTTTTCTTTTAATTAAAGGTGATATAATTTATTGGAGCTTGGACCACTTTCAGCCTCTTTTATAAGAAATAAACATTTTTATAAGCATGCCAAATTCCGAAAAAAAGAAGTCAGAAAAAGACATTTTTTAGGGTTTCGTTCATCTGACGAAACCCTATTCGTCTCGCTCCTTTGTCTGTCTGTCTGTCTGTCTGTCCGTCACAGAGCCCGTTTTCAGAAACTATACATGTTGGAGACTTGAAATTTTGAGTACTTATAGCTGAACACCTCACATGAAACAACAAATCCTAAAATTTAGAAAAAGTCTTAAATTTAACCCTTTGGGCTCCCACATGTGTATTTCAAACAATTCTTTCTAAGTCAGCCTCGAATAAGGTTGGAGCCATGAAATTCTGCATACTTATAGCTGAACACCTGAGACAACAAGACAAATCATAAAATTTTGAAAAAAGTTTTATATTTAACCCTTAGGGCTCCAACTTGTGTATTTTAAGCAATTTTTTCTAACAGAGCCCCTAATTAAGTTAGATACATGGAAATTTGAATTATTATAGTTAAACACATGAGCCCACACAACAAATCATAAAACTTTGAAAAAGTGCTATATTTAATCCTTTGGGCTCCAATTTGTATATTTTCAGCAATCCTTTATAACAGAATTCCTAATCCAATTGGAGGAATGCAATTTTGTATTCTGATAGCTAAACACCTCAGATTACACGACAAATAATAAATTTCGAAAAAGTTTTTTGTTTAACGCTTTGGAGTCCTGCTTGTGTATTTTAAGCAATTCATTTTAACAGGGTCCCTAAGTGAATTGGGGACTTGAAAGTTTACATACTTTTAGCTGAATGCCTCGGATCATACGCCAAACAATAAATTTCGAAAAAGTTTTATATTTAATCCTTTGGACTCCAGCTTGTGTGTTTTAATCAATTCTTTTTAACAGAGCCCCTAATTGTATTGGAGACTTGAAATTTTGCATACTTATTGCTGAAAACTTCAGATCACACGACAGATAATAAATTTCGAAAAAAGTTTCATATTTAACCCTTTGGATTTCAGCTTGTGTATTTTAAGCAATTCGTTCAAACTAAGCCCATAATTAAAGTGGAGATTTGAAATTTTGCATACTTATAGCAGAACAACTGAGGCCAGGCGACAGATCATAAAATCTTGAAAAAGTCTTACATTTAACCCTTTGAGCTCCCACATATATATTTTAAGCAATTCTTTCTAAATGAGCCCCATAATTAAGTTTGAGACATGAAATTTTGCATACTTATTGTTGAACACTTCAGATCACACGACAAATAATAAACTTCGAAAAACCTTTTATATTTAACCCTTTGGAATCCAGCTTGTGTATTTTAAGCAATTCTTTCTGACTGAGACCATATTGAAATTGGTGATTTGAAATTTTGCATACTTATAGCAGAACACCTGAGGCCAGGCGACAAATTATAAAATCTTGAAAAAGTCTTACATTTAACCCTTTGAGCTCCCACATATATATTTTAAGCAATTCTTTCTAAATGAGACCCATAAATAAGTTGGAGACATGAAATTTTGCATACTTATAGCAGAACACCTGAGACCACACGAAAAATAATTTTTTTTTTCGAAAAAGTTTTACGTTTAACCCTTTTGACTCTAGCTTGTGTTTTTTAGTCAATTCTTTCTAACTGAGCCCCTAATTAAATTGGAGACATGAAATTTTCCATACTTATAGCTGAACGCGTCAGATCATAAGACAAAATATGAATTTTTGAAAGAGTCTTATAATTACCCTTTGGGCTTCAACTTCTGTATTATAAGCAATTATTTCTAACTGAGCCCTGATTAAGCTGGGGATATGAAATTTTGCATACTTATAGCTGAACACTTGTGATCACACGACAAATGATAAATTTTTTTAAAAGTCTTATATTATTGACTCTTCTGGGCTCTAACTTGTGTTTTTTAAGCCTTTTTTCTAACTTAGCCGCTAATTAAGCTACAGCGAGCTAGTTTCAGTTGAAGGCTCCGGGAGGGGGTGGGGTCAATTTTTCCCCAAACGCCTCTTCTGATATATCATTTGACGACCCTTCGGCCACTCTTTCATTTTATCCACAATAGCCTTTCATATTTTATTTCCACTTGGTGGGCTTTCCTATTTTAAGTTTTATGGGTCCAATTTCCTCGACTAATGTAAGTGCGAATATGTTCTAAAATGGAGTTTTGTCGGGCAGACGTTTGTTTAGAATAGAGTGCACTCCCTAGTTGCGAATTGTGGAGCTAACAGATTTTGCAAAAGGATAGTGTTTTGAAAGAAATATTAAACGAAACCCTCTGTGCGATCTGTGATCACACTTACCCACTTGTTTCAATGGCTGCCACTTTGTTGATTTTCAACGTTTTGGCCTCAAACAGATTGAATCTCCAGACAATATCATCTAATTTCATAATCCTTAACGAAAATTGATTGCAAAAGGCTCTAGTGATCTATCCCACTGATGCGCGCACGCTAAGGCAACCATCCATGCAATTCGAGCCCCATCATTAATTTTTTATTAATTTTTTTTTAAATGTTCTTCAAAGAATAACAAATAACATGCAACAACCCGAAGCTAAAATCTTCATTCCTATTCCAGAATTTTATTTCTAAAAAACAGACTTTTTTCAGCTTTCAACAGACAACGAAACACCCTTAAGGCTGTTCTTAACTGCTCTGCTCAACAAGCGCAAAACATTTTGACACATATTATAAGCGATTTTGATCACGTGACAAAGACGTTTTCCTGCCTTCGCTGACTGATTTTTCTGCTTTCTTGGAGAACTTCGGTTCAAAATTTCAACTTTGACACTATTTCCTGAAAAATCTATTGCATTTGAAAAAAAAAAAAAACAGCTCGATCACATAGTTTCTGAAGAACAACAACTGCTAGTTCCATGCATTTCCGAACAAAAATAAATTTAAACTTATGTCATAAAGTTGCTTTTTTGGATTTCAGAACAGCCTTAATCCTTTAATGAAACACTATTCATTCGTCTCACTCCTCTGTCTGCCAGTCACAGAGCTCGTTCTCAGAAACTGTATAAATTAGAAACTTGAAATTTTGCATACTTATAGCTGAATACCTCTGATGACACGACAAATCATAACATTTTGAAAAAGGTCATATTATTTTAATTAAATGGTTTAATTTAATATCATCCTGCCATTTTTGCAATTTCTATTTTGGTTCATAAATATGACCTTGTCACGAGCAACGCAGAACTTTGTGGTGGTGATATGTAAATCGAACGCCATTTAACATTCCAAAATATTTACTTTGATTTATTTCTGGAAATAAATAAATTTTATAGTCAATTCAAAGTCTAACACGTTTATAATTTTCCTTTCTACTGTTGAAAGGATGGAATAATATTTTAACAAACAATATACTGTACATTTAATCTTATATATATGCCTATTAAATATACAAGGAAAAGAATAAGATCAAAGATGCTCAAGAAATTCTTGCTTGTTCAAGATTGAGAGGCTCACACAAAGCCCTACCATCGCTCAAGTACTGTCCGTTAAATTACTCAAACTATAATCTTTCAAAAACACTCAATAAATTTCCCATAGAATTAAAAAAAGTAAGTGATCGCGATGATACCACTCCCAGAAAACATGACACATTGTCATCCAAACAGACAAGGACATGAGATACAGAAGAATAAAGCTTATAAAGGATAGCCGTATAGATGAAAGACAATTAAAAAGTACCAATAAAACATACTTTTAATATTAAATTCATTCTTGTTATCATGAAGCACATTTTGGTACATCAACATGACCGTGTGAACTGCAACGCAGAAAGAACCATCTATATTGTGAAGGTGATATGGAATTCGAACGCCACTAAACATTCCAGAACATTTCTTTCCAGAATCTTATTCTTTCTTTCTTTTTTTTTTTTTTTCATAAATAAATTTTATAGCTAATTCAAAGTCTAACACATTTTGAATTTTTATTTCTATTACTGAAACCATGAAATAATTCATTGAATATATAGGGGGGGGGGGGGGGGGGTGTACGTTTCAATGATGTACAAAAAAATCTTTTCTTTTTCTTTTCAAGATTGCAAAACTCACACAAATTCTTATCGTCTCTCAAGTACTGTCTCTTAAGCTACTCAAACCATGATTTTCAAAAACACCCGATACATTTCCCGTATAATTAAAAAAAAGTAAGTAATCGCGATGCTACCACTCCCTGAAAACATGACATATTGCCATCTAAACCGACAAGGACGTGAGATATAGAAGAGTAAAACATGTAAGGGATAACCGCATAGATGAAAGACAATTAAAAAGTACCAATAAATATAATTTTCATATTAAATTCATTCTTGTTATCATGAAGCCTGTTTTGGTACATCAACATGACCACTTGAACTGAAACACAGAAAGAACCATCTATATTGTGAAGGTGATATGGAATTGAATTCGAACGTCACCTTAACATTCCAGAATATTATTCTTTCTTTTATTTTTGGAAATAAACAAATTTTATAGTCAATTCAAAATCTAACACATTTCTAATTTTTCTTTGTATTATTGAAAGGATGAAATAATATCTCAACAAACACTATACATTTAACTTCAGGTTTATGTTTATTGAATATATAGGGGGAAAGGGGGATAAGTTCAATGATGCACAAGAAAGTCTTTTCTTTTTCAAGATGGCAAGACTCACACAAATTCTTATCGTCTCTCAAGTACTGTCTGTTAAACTACTCAAACCATGATCTTTCAAAAACACTCGATACATTTCCCATAGAATTAAAGTGAGTAAGTGAGCGCGATGCTACCACTCCCTAAAAACATGACATATTGCCATCTAAATCGACAAGGACGTGAGATATAGAAGAGTAAAACATGTAAAGGATGACCGCAAAGATGAAAAACGATTAAAAAATACCAAGGAACATATCTTTGGTATTAAATTCAATCTTGTTATCATGAAGCAGATTTTGGTGCATCAACATGACCTTGTGACCTCCCATACAGAACTATCCATAATGTGGAGGTGATAAAGAATTCGAACGCCACTTAACGTCTTGAAGACGAACTCTCATGGAGTTGCACCCCACTGAGCATTAACTTTAGAAGACGGGGTTTTTCTTGTTCAATTGTCGATCAAAAGTATGATTTTTGACACCATCTTGATGAAGAGGGTATGTCGAGAGGCAAAACAGGTCGAATATGTTTGACTTCAACACCTGCTAGTGCAATAATGTGTAGGAGAAAGATGTGTTAACATTTTAATTAGGTGTAGTTGACAAATCAGATGTAGTATATATGTTTCAGAAAAAGTATGAATTAAATTTTAAACAGTAATAAATAAGACAGTTAATTTTTGACCGAATTAAAAGACGAGAGATAACTTAATTTTCAATATGTATATTCACAGACAGCAGTAGTGATAGAAGGAAACATAAGTAAGTGTTTAAGTTTAATATAAGTTTAAAATATATTGATAAATAGGTGAAATGCTAGACAAATAGATGGATTAATGATGCATTCATTTTTACTTACGGCTGTTCTCAAATCCAAAAGGCAACTTTATGATAAAGTTTTAATTTGTTTTTGTTCGGATATGTATGAAACTAGCAGGTGTTGTTGTTCAGAAACTATGTAATCGAGCTGTTTTTTCCGTTTTCTTTTTTGCAAAGTAATCTATCTTTCAGAAAACAGTGTCAAAGTGATCGTTTTGAGCCGATTTTTCTCGCGTAAGAAGAATAACCACTCAAGAAATGGTGAAAAACATGTTTGTCACGTGATCAAAATCGATTATAACTCAATAGGTAATTGATTGATCAAAAAATGGAAAACACAGTTCGATTCCAAATCGCTTCCATGGTCAGGCTTTACAATTTTATATCTTTCCGTTAAAAAATGAATTTGTAAATGTGTCAAAACGTTTTGCGCTTCTTGGGCAGAGCAGTTGAAAACAGCCTTAAAGAGACTTTTCTTTTGTCCAAATTCGTTCAGACATTTTCCACCTGGCAAGTAATTTGAAACAAAAAATAAACCCAACTTCTAGCGATGCTCTTTTTAATCCCTTGAGGAGCGGTGGATATATTATATCCCACTTAATTTTAATCAAGATTTGTACCAGAAATTTTAAATTAAATTTTACATTTATAACATTGGTGGGAAAAAAACTTGTAAAATTACTTTTCCTTATTTTAAAACAAATCTTTTCAAAATTTTCGGTGTGAATTCAACATTACAGAATCAGGGACGATTATTTGCCCCTGAAAGATTTAAGACCCAACTTGCTTACAGTTGTTCAAAAACATTTATGCAAAAAATGCCTTTTTTATTAATTAGTTTTTGTCATTTTGTGTATTTTCGCGAGAGTGGTTTAGCACAACAGAGTGCTTTTTGTCTAATCCTTTATTGTTATCTACATTCAGTTTAAATTACATTGTTCGTTTGTTCAGCATCACTCGTTATTAACGCGCAATAGACGATCATATATTAAAATTAGTAAAATAAATGTTAAACAAACTATATATTTAAAACTATAAAATATAAAACAAATTATAAACAAATGTAAAAGAAACTGTCTAAAAGAAACTACACACGATACGACGAATACATTTAACTATCTAATGCCACTGAAAGCATATATGCTACCACCAATTTTGCCAGTTGGGCGGAGTTTTTTATTCACATTGTTGATTTCTACCCCTTTTTGTAAATAATAATATTCGCTTTATTTATTGAGAAATTAAATAAGGCAAATATTAGTGTTCCAAAAAAGTCGTGTCAATCATGCAATCGAAATTTAAAGAAAAAAATTCAACGGACAACTCTTATGGCAAAAGAAGAGCATTGAAGGTTTAAAAAGTACTTTGTGCCTTAACAACATATTTAAATTTGGTACCAGTTCGCCAATTTTTACGAAAGATGAAGTCTGAAACAAAAAAGACAAAAAACGGTTAAAAAGAAAACATATATATTTTGGGTAAAATTTATGTACGATCCCACCAAAACAATAGCTTTATAAGAAGAAAAACAACAAGAAGAACAATAATAATCTATTTATATAAAATCCAAGTCTCTGTGTGTCCCTCACGATTCCGGTAGGACCGCCTCATTGTAAGGAATAATTGTTGAAAAATACTAATGTAGGGTTACCACAGTAGCGCCAAATGTTGAACAACTTGGCGGATTATTGCCACATTTTATGAAATATCGCCAAATTTGGCGTCCAAAAATAAGTTGTTATATATGAATCCAACTTGGCGATAGCTAGCTAATTTCGCGAAATTCCCATTTAAAACCATTAATATTCCATACGAGGTCACCTCAATTTAATTTAAACTCCGGCTTCTAAGGGTTTTTTTTTTTTTTTTTTTTTTTTTTTTTTTTTTTATGTATGTGTGAGAATTTAATGTGTAATATACGAAAATATACGTCTTTACATGGTCATCCCTATGCTACAAATAAAATTTGACGTGCTGTACTATCTGAGCTCCTAACTGCCCGATTTTAATGGGCTTTACATAGAAGGATAAAGAAATTAAATTGTCGGTAGTTTTCCGGCATAGAGGCCTTGGCGAAATAGCGAAATCTGCCTTGAAGAAGAAGGAAATTTGGCAAGATATTTTCTGGCAAACTATTCACTATTTTATTTCATATACACACGGATTTTTTTTCCCAATATTTATACAATGTATTTGACATAAAGAAGCCATTTGTCTAATTTTATTCAGAAACAGAAGTTATTTGTGTATAAAAAACAACAATAATATATACATTTATTTAAAATATAAACCAATTTATAGAAACAAACAAAAAGAATCATCGAGCTTGTTTTCATAGCTACTTTTAACATTTGGCAACAAATCTTACTTTCTGATGCCTGAATTCCATCAAGTTTTTTAAAAAACCGCCAAGTCCCCTAATGTGGAAAAGTACCAAATTCTCTCCTATTTTGCACTATCTGCACCATAGTTTGTAATATATGCAAGGCGGTGAGAGCGAAAAGTTTAAATATTAAATTTTAAATCTATTTATATAAAATCCAAGTCTCTGTGTGTCCCTCACAATTCCGATTGAGCTGCCTCATTGATCGCGGCAATGTTAGGCTTCGTTCAACTTACAAAAATCGGTACTACTTAGTTATCCCGTCGACCAAAAATCTATCGCCAAACTATAAGATTAAATGCCAATACTGGTTGATCGTAAATGTCATATTCACTTGATTTTAAGCAAGTTACACGTGTTTACGTCATCAAGTGATTTTTATTTCGACGTTTTATTTATATTTTTATTAATGTTATACTAATTTATTTAGGTACTTCTTACTTATCCCGTCGACCGATTCCGCCAAATTATATAAATCGCCAAAACCACTCGCCAAATTATACACATGACATAATTTTTATTTTAAATAACGATAGAACAAATAAATTAGTAAAACATTAATAAAAATACGAATAAAACGTCGAATTAATGGTTTTATTGGCCATTATTAGCATTTAATCTTACAATTAATTAATTAATGACAACCATTATTGGCATTTAATCTTACAATTTGGCGACAGTAACTTGGTCGACGGGATAACTAAGAAGTACCTTTATTTGTTCTTTCGTTATTTAAAATAAAAATTATGTCAATTTGTATAACTTGGCGATTTATATAATTTGGCGAAATTGGTCGACGGGATAACTAAGTAGTACCCAAAAATCCAATATATAATTACTTCTATCTGAAATCCCGTCTATAATATTCAAAATTGGAAAACTTTAATGTTTTGAGCTATCGTTAAAACCATTTCAGAAACTGTGTTTAATTTTGCGGTACTACTTGATTATCCCGTTGACCAAAAAACTATCGCTAAATTATAAGATGGATGCCAATAATGGATGATCGTAAATGTCACATTCACTTGACATTAAATGCGATGCACGTGTTTGTTACGTGATCACGTGATTTTTGCTTCAGCTTTTTATTTGTATTTTTATTAATGTTTTTCTAATTTATTTGTTCTTTTGTTATTTAAAATAAAAATTATGTCGATTTGTATAATTTGGGGAATAGTTTGGCAAAAAATCACACATTGAATATCTATCCCAGCGCCACAAAATAGCCTGCATGAGAAAAAGTGAACTGATGTTAGAGTTGAATTAAATGTGTATTAAATAAAAATAGGTACAGATGTCACAGACACACAGGGGTTTCTTTTTAGCACCAAAAGGGCGATTTTTTGCCTGGCGTGGTACCCTGCAAATTTTTGCTTTGAATGAAAACTTGGTGTTTTATAATAAAATTAAATGTGCGTGTTAAATTAAAATAATGTGTACGATAATGGCAACTCAAAGCGGCAACTGTTTTTTTTTTTTTTTTTTTTTTTTTTTTTGAGTGAAAAAAGAATAAAGAAGTAGAAATGTAATATAGAATATTTTGTTCAACAATTTATTGTATTTTTCATTTGAAATGAACGAAGCTGCATCCGAACGTAAACGTCGTTCAAACAGAGAACGTAGAGCCCGATGGCTAGCTCGGCAGTCGCAAGAAACATTAAAATCTATCCGAGAAGAAAATAGTTTACGGCATTCAAATCAAAGAGCTAATGAAAGCCATAGTGATCGATCTGTGAGATTATCTCATAACTCTTTGCGTACTTCTACACAGCGTTCAAGTGAAAATGAAGAACAAAAGTTAATCAGACGTAGTCATGATGCTGAACGTCATTCTCAGCGATTTTTGACTCAACGACAAAACTACTACGAAAATCAGCAACAATTAATTTCTGAAGCCTCTCAGTCTCAAGTTATTGAGCCTCATACGTGTGGGCAATTAAGCATTCTCTGCCAATTTTGGAAAGCGCGCCATTTTCAAGCTGAGAAACCCAGAGATGGAAATTTTAACAGTTGTTGCCATAAAGGTAAAGTTAGGCTTCCACAACGTCATCGGTTTCCACCACACCTCCAAGACTTGATGAGCAATTCAAATGCACTTAATTATCGTAATCTCAAAGAAAATATTCGCTTATACAATAGTGCCATTTCATTTGCTTCTGTGGGTGCTAAACTTGCTGGAAATGCTCCGTGACACGGCCCTTATTGTTTTAAAGTTCAAGGCCAAATTTATCCCCGAACTTCCCACTTGCATCCTCCTAATGGCCAACAAAGAAAATTTGCTCAACTGTATGTTTTGGATACAACACAAGCTGTCGAAGAGCGTCTTAACAGTCCCAAAAATGACATCTGTTTACCAAATGTTTTGCGTGAACTTGATTTGCTTATGCGGCAAAATCCTTATGCTCAAGTTTTCAAAAAAAATGAGTGAGGTGGAGACTGAGCAGCAACAACATGCACAGAGATCCAATTTACAAATGCCAAGAGTTAATATGGTATTGCATCGAGATCGCCATTCAGACAATAGACGATATAATTTGCCGACATCAAACGAAGTAGCTATGGTTTTTCTAAATAACGATGGTGAACCACCCTTTCAACGCGATATCAGAATTTATCCAAGAAATAATGACCAACCTTTTTAAACTTGAATATTTTAAGTCCTAATTTAGATCCAATGACTTATCCTATATTCTACCCAAACGGAGAGCCTGGCTGGACAACAAATTTATCACTATCACCTTATCCAGGAATTTCACCTGGTGTTCGAAATAATATATCAATGCTTCAGTTCAAAGTTGCTCAAACAGCGATTCGTGATAATGAGTTTAATCCAATATTGCATGGTGGAAAACTTACTCAACAGTGAATAATAGACTCTCACTTACAAGTGGAAGCTAATAATCTCAATTTCATAAGACAGAAGCAAAAAAACTTCATGCAGAAGATTATTCTGGCCTCAGGGACTTTGTAGCCCAAGGAGCCGCTGATGCAGGTGTTACTGCTGGAAAAACCATAATTCTACCATCTTCAGTTCAAGAGTCTCCTAGAAATATGAGAGAGAGATACAATGATGCTACGTCCATTGTTACAAAGTTTGGAAAACCAGATATGTTTTGTACATTCACGTGCAATCCACAATGGCCAGATATAGTCAAAAATCTACTGCCTGGACAAACGTCATCAGACAGACCTGATTTAGTAGCGAGAGTGTTTAAAATTAAACTATCAGCATTAATGAATGATATAACAAATGTTGAACTATTTGGTAAAGCTGTGGCCCTTGTATATACTATTGAATTTCAAAAAAGAGGTCTTCCACATGCTCATATTCTTTTAATTCTAGCAGAGCCCTATAAATTTCGTAATGCTGCTCAAGTTGACTGTTGTATTTCTTCGGAGTTACCAGATCCTGACACTTATACACTATTATCAGAAATTGTTCTTCGTACTAAGGTCCACGGGCCATGCGGAACTTTGAATCCGAATTCTCCATGCATAGATGGTAATAAATGCACAAAAGATTTTCCAAAAGAATTTCAAGAAACAACTAAAGTCAATCCGAATGGTTATCCACTCTATCAAAGACGACAAGGCCCAACTGCTATAGTTCGCGGCAAACAGATAGATAATCGCTTCATCGTGCCATATAATGCATATTTACTGCTAAAATATGACGCGCACATCAATATTGAAGCCTGCATGTCCATAAAATCTATTAAATACATTAACAAGTACATATACAAAGGTTATGATGCAGCAAATGTAGTAGTTCATGCTGGAAATAATGAAAGTAACGAGTTTGTGTATGATGAACTGTCGTCACATGTTGAATCTCGATATGTGAGTGCACCAGAGGCAATGTGGCAGTTACTGGAAAATGAAATGCATGATCGTTCTCATGCAATAATTCGTCTTGCCATTCATTTGCCTTTAAGACAACAGGTTTATTTTCATGCTGGTGGTGAAAATGCTGCTCTGGAACAAGCTGTCAACCGCGAAACGATGCTGACTGCTTGGTTCAAGTTGAATAGAACAGATAATGAAGCAAAACAATATATTTTTGTTGATATACCATATCATTATGTTTACGAAAAAAATGCTTGGAAAAAACGACAAAGAGGAGGCGATAAAATTGTTACAAGATTATATTATGTTAATCCAAAAGATATTGAACGTTTCTGCTTTCGGTTACTTCTTCTTTATGTTTCTGGTGCTACATGCTTTGAAGATTCACGAACATTTGATGGAGATCTGTACAACACATTTCAAGAAGCTGCACGTGCACGTTGTCTTCTTGCTGAAGATAATGAATGGGATCAATGCTTAGAAGAGGCTACTTTAACTGCAATGCTGGTAATTTGAAGCCATAATGAACAGTTTTGCCACCCTCTACAAATGCGTCAAACTTTTGCATTTATTTGTATATTTTGTAATCCAACAAATGCAGCTAATTTGTGGGTAAAATATAAAAATTCAATGAGCGAAGATTATTCAAGATCTTGTAATGAATCAGCTGCTCAGAACCGAGCTTTGCAAGATATTAATTGCATGTTGGAATCTCATGGATTAAACTGTACATCATTTAATCTTCCTACACCCGATATACTGCAGGAAAATGAAGAATTCGATTATTTTAATGAAGCTGAAGTAGCTGTTTAACAAATAGCAACTTTAAATTTCTTACAACTAGAAGCTTTCAACCAAATAAAATCAGCTCTTGAAAGTGATTCTGTTACGAGACGTTGCTTTTACTTAGATGGTCCTGGGGGATCTGGTAAAACATATTTGTAGAACGCACTCATGCATTTTGTTAGAGGTAAATGCCAAGTAGTACTTCCACATGCAACAACAGGAATTGCATCAATTTTGTTAGAGGGTGGCAAAACTGTTCATTATGGCTTCAAATTACCAGTGCCGATTTTAGAAACTTCCACATCTGTCATTCGAACGTCTTCAAGTGAAGCTCAAATATTACGTGAAACAAAATTAATTATAATTGATGAAGTGACAATGATGTCATGCCATGCTCTTCGTTGTATAGATGTCTTACTGCGGGAAATAATGTTGAATGACATGCCTTTTGGAGGCAAGGTTATGTTATTAGGTGGAGACTTCCGCCAGACATTGCCAGTTGTTATAAGAGGAAACAGAACAGAAATTATTGAAACATGCTTGAAATCAAGCCCACTTTGGCAAGAATTTATACAACTAAAACTATCGGAAAATATGAGATCTGAGGGGTAAAATTCCTTTAATGAGTGGCAGCTTAAAATTGGTGAAGGAAAAACACCCGATATATCAAATTTACCCGCAGGTACAATAGAAATTCCACCATCAATGGTTTGCAAAGATTCAATTATTGCAAGTGTATATGGAGATCATATAAACTATACTGATTTTGAACAACTTGAATAAAAAGTAATTTTGACAACAAAAAACAAACTTACATTATCATTAAATAACAAAATTTTGAATTTGCTGCCTGAAGATGGAAGAACTTACTATAGTGCAGATTCAGTCGTGTCTGACAACCAAGAAAATGTTAATAATTATTCACCTGAGTTCTTGCATGAACAAACTCCATCTGGGATGCCTCCTCATAAGCTTACTCTGAAAAAAGGAAGTATCATCATGCTTCTCAGAAACATGAATCCAAGAAAAGCATTATGCAGTGGAACCAGATTAATTGTGCACTCTCTTCACAACCATTTTATTGACGCTTTCATTTTAACCGGAACAAATCAAAATGATAGAGTTCACATACCGAAAATTGATTTGACACCAAGTGAAACTTCTCTACCTTTCATTCCTAAACGCCGCCAATTTCCAGTTATACTGTCATTTGCAATGACGATAAATGAGTCACAAGGACAAACATTTTCTACAGTTGGCCTGTATTTAAAAGAACCGGTTTTTTCTCATGGACAACTATATCTAAGTATTTCAAGATGTAAAGAGGAAGAGCAGTTAAAAATGTATGTACATGATACTGAAGAGCAAGGTCGGCTTTTAAATAATGAAAGAGTTTTTACAAAAAAACATATTATATCCTGACGTTTTGTGAACAAATTTTAATTTCATTTTTTCTGTATTCATTATTACATAGTTTTTCAAAAATTCGTTTTGTTTTAAAATTGTGTTATTTTCATCTATTACTGCGGAATAAGAGAGATAAACTCATATTCTTGCACATGTCTTTTATCCGTTTAAGACCTGACCTACACAACTATGTAGGTGATCCTAAGGCAAAAAGAAAAACAATTTCCTCTGTTTCTGGCCTTAAAGCAAAAGCCTGCACCAAACAATTGTGAGGATCCTCCCTTGACGTCACCTGAGATAAAAAAAAAATTAAAATATCTTTTTTCAATTAAATATGATCTTATTAATTTGGGTTAAAAGCCAAGATTTTTAGTTTCTACCAAAACCCTTCAGGTCTTAAAGGTTTATATATCTTTCTATCTCATTTTCCGTCATTTTTGACGGGCTATCTTTCTAGTGATAATAATAATAATGATATAAAAATTGACGATATCGTTCAAACATTATGCATGGGCATACATAAAAATAAATTTATACAGTCTAATTAGTTGTAGTTAGTAAACAGCCTACTTTGTTTTAATTCGGTTAATGAGCACCTATTCGTAATACGTCTTGTCTGGAAACTTCATTTGAAACACCGACTTTGACAGGATATTCTAAAATATTCGTTACTTTTCTAGAAAGAGTATTACTACAGAACGAGAACGAGAATATTCAACCGAGAAGCTGACAGGGTAAAATTCTAAAACCCTGCATAGCGATCACTTTTTAATGTTTACAAAACTTTAGAATTATAGTTATAAAAGTTGCCAAATTATGAAATGCTAACAAAATATATATACATACTCAGCTATCACAGAATTTTGACTACAAAATAAGAATAAAACAAACGAAAAAGAAAAATAATACATAGTAAGTCTCTAGTCAATATCAATAATAATAATAATAATCTAATGACACCAATGTGCACAATATATTGAAATTTATGACTGACAAAGTTAGCATTAGTACTTACTTATAATGGCATCTGTAAACGATAATTAGACCTTCGTCATATTGTCTCTAGCATTATTATGTTATTTATATACTTAAAATAAAAAATGGATGTTTCTTCCACTGGATTTTTCTTGAAATTATAAGGGCGTTTTCAATTTTCTTATTTTCCTGAGTTGAATCTATCTCGATGCGAATGTTTCTGAAACATTTATAATCTAATTTCTACGCCTATTCCTGAAACTTTTAGTTATTTCGGTGTTATCATTATAGTCCAGAAGAAATGAACAACAACAAAAAAAGGTGTTACCTTGCAAAAGGTCGGGTAGAAGATGAAGATTCCACTGGATTTTTCTTGAAATTATAAGGGCGTTTTCAATTTTCTTATTTTCCTGAGTTGAATCTATCTCGATGTGAATGTTTCTGAAACATTTATAATCTAATTTCTACGCCTATTCCTGAAACTTTTAGTTATTTCGGTGTCATCATTATAGTCCAGAAGAAATGAACAACAACAACAAAAAAAAAAAGGCGTTACCTTGCAAAATGTCGGGTAGAAGATGAAGATTCCACTGGATTTTTCTTGAAATTATAAGGGTGTTTTCAATTTTCTTATTTTCCTGAGTTGAATCTATCTCGATGCGAATGTTTCTGAAACATTTAAAAATCTAATTTCTACGCCTATTCCTGAAACTTTTAGTTATTTCGGTGTCATCATTATAGTCCAGAAGAAATGAACAACAACAAAAAAAGGCGTTACCTTGCAAAAGGTCGGGTAGAAGATGAAGATTCCCCCCCCCCCCCCCCCCCAACTTTTATATACTGAAGCCAGCATGTAAAAACCGAATTTTCCAACAAAATTTCCGAAGGGAGAATTTTCTGTGATCAAAAAACAGTGAAATTTTATAACTTTTTTTGCTTTTTAAAATAACTCTAGACCCGTTGCCGTAACATATTATTTGTTAATTACAATTCTAAAGAGGATAAAATTCTCTACAACTTTCATATTTAGAACTTTTTTATACACTCAACAGCAAACACAGTACGGCATTTCAAAATTAGGACAATGTTTTCAATTTCCCTAAAAACCGTGAAAGACGTGAACTTCTACAAATTGGTTGCAGTAAATTATCTATTATTTTCATACTCTCTTCTTACTTTTCATCACAAGAGACATATTTTATATCCAATAAATCAATGTAATTTGAGAAGTAGGCGAGAGTGTGTATGAATAAGATAATTTTTACATTTAGACAGTAACTTTAAGTGTATGCAATTGTTAATTTTAAAGCATTGTAAAAAAAAAAAATTAAATAAAACATTTATTTGTAACTGTTTTATCCCGAAAATTCTCATAAAACACTAACCAGCTTTGACAGGCTATTTTGAAGGATTAATTACTTTGATAGAAAAAAGAATATCATTATAAACTATATATAAAAATCACTTCAAAATTGCTATAAGGGATAAACATAAAATTTAAAAAGGCAAAATACCTTTATTTATTTACATTTCAATTTGAATTTTTGCGAAAATATTTTTACAATTTTATTTGCTTGAGAATGTTGCCATCTTTTGCAATGAAACATGTCGAAATTTAAATAAATAAAAGTATTTTGCCTTTTAAAATTTATGTTTATCACTTATAGCAATTATTGAGTATTTTGAGTATTTAGAAGAATGTCATTGTTGTAATTTGAATAAGGATGATATCTGAAAGTTATTTACGAATGACAACAACTTCACAAATAGACCAGAAAGCAGTGGGTTTGGATTTGGAAAATATCTTGAGATTCTGGTTGCATTCGCTGATAAATTTGGCGTACTTTTCTCTTTAGAAAACTTTAAAATAATTTAAGGAGAATACTTCTATGCTCTTTTAAAGAACGTATAAAAGGGTTCATATTAATTAATATTAATATTTTATCTATTCTTATTTACTGAGTTGCCATCCGTCTTCAAGATTAACATTTCTTTGCTTACAAGTTCTAAATAAATAAATAAATAAATATCATCAACTAATATTTAGAAAAACAAAAACAAAAAATATTTGCATATTTCATTCATTATTCATTTTCATCATTTTTCCGTGTTCTTTTCCAATACCGCTTAGAAGTGATTAATTCATAATTTATTTTAATTAATTAATATTTATATTTTATATCAACTTATTTATTTAATTGTCATCCATCTTCAAGATTAACATTTCTTTGCTAATAAGTTCTAAATAAATAAATAAATAAATAAATAAATAACATCAACTAGTATTTAGAAAACCAAAAATAAAAAATATTTACATATTTCATTCATTATTCATTTTCATCAATTTTCCTTGTTCTTTTTAAATAACGTTTAAAAGTGTTCAATTCATAATTTATTTTAATTAATATTTATATTTTATATCAACTTATTTATTTAATTGTCATTCATATTCAAGATTAACATTTCTTTGCTAATAAGTTCTAAATAAATAAATAAATAAATAAATAAATAACATCAACTAGTATTTAGAAAACCAAAAATAAAAAATATTTACATATTTCATTCATTATTCATTTTCATCAATTTTCCTTGTTCTTTTTAAATAACGTTTAAAAGTGTTCAATTCATAATTTATTTTAATTAATATTTATATTTTATATCAACTTATTTATTTAATTGTCATTCATATTCAAGATTAACATTTCTTTGCTAATAAGTTCTAAAAAATTAATTAATTAATTAATTAATAGAGAGCATCAACTAATATTTAGAAAAATAAAAACAAAAATATCTGCATGCTTCATTCATTATTCATTTTCATCAATTTTCCTTGTTCTTTTCAAATAACGTTTAAAAGTGTTTAATTCATAATTTATTTTAATTAATTAATATTTATATTTTATATCAACTTATTTATTTAATTGTCATCCATCTTCAAGATTAACATTTCTTTGCTAATTCTAAATAAATAAATAAACAGCATCAACTAATATTTTGAAAAACAAAAACAAAAAATATTTGAATATTTCATTCATTATTTATTTTCAGCATTTTTCCTTGTTCTTTTAGAATAACGTTTAAAAGTGTTTAATTCATAATTTATTCAATATTTATATTTTATATCAACTTATTTATTTTAACTGTCATCCATATTCAAGATTAACAATTCTTTGCTAATGAGTTCTAAAAAGATAAATTAATTAATAAATAAATAAAGAGCATCAACTAATATTTAGAAGAAAAAAATATCTGTATATTTCATTCATTATTCATTTTCATCATTTTTCCTTGCTCTTTCCAAGTAACGTTTAAAAGTGTTCCATTCATAATTTATTTTAATTAATTAATATTTACATTTTATATCAACTTATTTATTTAATTGTCATCCATATTCAAGATTAAAATTTGTTTGTTAATAAGTTCTAGAATAAATAAATAAATATAGAGCATCAATTAATATTTAGAAAAACAAAAACAAAAATATCTGCATATTTTGTTCATTATTCATTTTCATCATTTTCCCTTGTTCTTTTCAAATAACGTTTAAAAGTGTTTAATTCATAATTTAATTGTTAAGTAATATTTATATTTTAATATCAACTTATTTATTTAATTGTCATCCTTTATTCAAGATTAACATTTCTTTGCTAATAAGTTCTAAATAAATAAATAAATAAAGAGCATCAACTAATATTTAGAAAGACAAAAACAAAAAATATTTGCATATTTCACTCATTATTCATTTTCATCATTTTTCCTTGTTCTTTTCAAATAACGTTTAAAAGTGTTTAATTCATAATTTATTTTAATTAATTAATACTTATATTTTATATCAAATTATTTATTTAACTGTCATCCATGTTTGTTCAAGATTAATATTTCTTTGCTAGTAAGTTCTACTTCAACAAAAATGAGCACCAATTAATATTTAAAAAAAAAAATAGTTGCGTATTTTATTCATTTAGGGCATTAAGAAAACAATTTGAAATTTTATTTAAACACAGTGAATTTTCCCTCAGTTGCTATATGTGATTACTCAAATATTACTCCAACTAAGAAAAATGTCTTACATCGAAAAGAGATGGCGCTACTAACTTTCTTATTTGGCATCTTTAATCTTCCGCTCTCTTCTGCTTTAATCTCTCAATAACATCATTCTTATGGAGTATAATTTAATATTTCAAAAATCTTTAATCTAACACCGGATTAATCATAAGGAAATAGTGGTGTAGATAAACTAGAAACTGTAAAAAATTTTACACTTATCTAAAAATTAACATTATTAAATAAAAAGTAATAGATTAGATATAGATAATTTGTCAATGATTTGGTATAGAAATTGTTATGATTCAAATGGAGTACTATGTTCAGTGCAGATTATATATGTATTTTTTATTTATACGTTAAAATTCATATGTATGATACAAATAAACAATAAATTTTGTTTATGCGTTTTTCCTGAAAAAAAATGACAATAAAATCAATTCTATGTTTAATTTTTTGAGTAAGAAATTCAGTTCTTCGTGAGATTTGATCTTTTTCTCTCTCGCTCTTGGTTACAATTTTTTTTTCTAAAATAAATAAATAAAAACCTAGTATGCTGTGTCCAACGCAAAATTTTTTTATATAGGGTGTCCCAAAAATTATTAAAAAACGCTTTATTCTATTAGACATACAAAGGCCATGGAAATACTAAAACTGTTCGAAATGCGGTAAGATTTAAGATTATGTTGATGAAATAGCCCTAGTTTTTTAAAAAGTTTCACTTTTTAAATTTTCATACGATCCCTGGTCCTATAAGTTATATTTTTAAAAAATTACAGGCTCTAGCAAGTAAAACCGAAATTGATCTAGCGACCAAAATTCAATGAGTTATGATACTTTATGAAATTTCGGAGTTTTTGGGTGCTAAAAAATCCTCTGCCCATTTTTAGCGCCGACGAAATGAAAAGCACAACCAACCATAATAAATTTTGCCTTTATGTGTTTACAGGTTTCATAAAAGAGTACCTCCTTTAATCTTCAGAGAGAAAAAGGAAGAGACAAAGACAGAAAGAAAGTGTAGTAGCAGATCAGCTAACAGCATACGTACTATTTTTCAGCTGTTGCTCCTAACTTTTTCTTTCATTAATATTGTTTTGAAATAAAGGCTCCTATTTGAAACCTTCAAGCAGTTGAAGGGAAAACATTTATGCTGTTTATGCTTTTCTTTACTTTGGTTTTTACACATCTTATTTTTTATCTTTCTTAACACAAGAGGTTTTGAATGTAACATCGCTTAATTTGCGCCGGAACTCACCGGAGCTCAGCTCCGGTACTTTTCTGTTTTTAGTAAATATTTAAATATTTGTCGGAATTCACTGGAGCTCATAAATACCAGGCTCCGGAGCCCAGTGCAATAGCGCTTCTGAAAAACTGAAGCCTAAATTACCCTTCCCATCTCCAAGCTTATCATTCTTTTTATCAAAACACTCATATGTGACGTAATGTGTCGCACACGAAGGAGATGGAGATGAAACGAACTCAATTTTTATACCAGTTTTTAGTTTTGGGCTGGCTCGATCTCAATCTGTCTTACATTTAAAATTTTACTTATTCATGTATAGAAAAGAAAACTTTACCTCCTTATTTTATTCTATTTCAAATCATTTTAATGTTATTTTGATCAGAATGAAGGGAAAAAAGAAATCGTGTTTTATTATTATTATTATTATTATTCTAGTGATATTTTCAAATTTATATCTAGCATTCATGCAGCACCACTCAAGAGACTGAACAATGAATTTGCTTTCAGTTTGATTTCCTTTTGGATAATTTTAGGATAATTTTTAATTGACTGGTTATTGTTTTATTTTTTTACTTAAATTTTTTTACTGAAAAGAATATTGTCTGTTTTTAGTCAACAAGCATCATCTTGAGGTTTTATTTGTTTGAGATTTTTAGTCATCTATCGTGTACCAGCAAAGAAATCACGTTAGTGATTTTTCTATTTATTTTGTATCATGAACGCTGCCCATGCTATATCTCTGCTCTGTACATTTACGAAGTCACTTTCATTTATCATTTGTAAGCAGAAATTATTGCCACGTATTGTTATTCTGATAGAAAGAAATCGAGCAGTTTCCTTTTTTTTTTTTCTGTAAAAGCACCGAATCTTTCCGATAACGGTGCCAGATTTTTAATTTAATCTGATTTTCAGGGACTCACCACAAAAGATTGCTATGCGGAAGGAATCGATTAAAGTTTAAGATATTCACCTTTTATAGGAAATTGAAAAACGTTGTTCCATTCTTCAGCATATAAATATTAATTTCTGTAAATTTCATTCATTTTATCATAAAAATGCATAGGTGCGAACTATTCCTTTTTTGTGTTAACACTATTTCCGAATCCTAATCCTTACCATATTTAATAGCAGAATTCTGCAATTAATTAACATTAAAATTAAGCAAAGAAGGAGTGGAAACTAAAAAAAGGAATAGTTGAATGCTAAGTAATATATACTCGGGTAAATGTATTTAAAATTTTTACTTTGCTTAAAAAAAAAAAAAAAAAACTTTAAATTTTGCAAATAATGTATGAAATATAAATATGCAGATTGGAGTGGAGGCGGAGGTGGAGGGGGGGAGAAGCACGCTACGGTTCTGCAAAATATCAAAATATTAAGGCCCCGGTACTTTTTTTTTTTTTTTGGTTAGAAATTAAGCCCTGAATGTACCTTATCATTTTTAAACCCTTTTCTTGATTTTTTTTTTTTTTTTTTTTTTTTTTGGGGGGGGGGGGGGGTGTTAACTCCGAAATCTCTTCTGCTACATCTTACACATTAAGCTTGGTGAAATTCTACCTCACAATTACTGTTATATAACCATCACGTAAATTCTGGGGAAAAAAAGAAAGAACTGCAACAAAGAAGCATCACATGTTGAGTGATATTAAAATCCAAAATTCTAATTACCTCCAATTTTTTTCAAGATCTAATTAAATGTGATGTTTCGCGTAAATCTGTTCATTAGTTCTTGAATTACAGAGTCCACAAAAGTTGTGTAGCACATAAACAGACAGATAACAGTTCAAAAAGAATAAAATTGTATTAAGAGTCATTTGTATTCAATATCTGAAAATCCTTCAAAAACTTGAAAATTTTTTTTTTATCGAATCCAATACATCAAAAACAGTAAAACAATCATACAAAGAAAAAGAAAGTATTTTTTTATAAAGGATTTGAAAACATAAAACTGTACTAATAATTTTGTCATTTTGCATACTTAAATTAATGTTAATTTCATTAACATTTTAATATTATTCATGAAAAGGTAACAACTCCATTAAAAATTTTGATTAGAATATCATTATTATATTCGATTTTTTACTATGCATTAATTATACATTTTGTTAGAGACGGTCTCTTGGAAAACGTTTGAACGATACTTCATTGTAAGGATCGACCGAAACTGGTTTTTAAGACCGAAACCGAATTTTGGTAATCTTTCTATTTTCGGCCAAAACGAAAACTAAAAGTCGCCCAAAAAATTTTAAGTAATTAATACATACATAAACACAGTAAATTCTGTCTAAGGCGGACTCTGTGCAAGCCGGAAATTTGTCTACCGCGGAAAATTTTTCAAGTCCTGCGAACCCATAGAAAATAACATTAATTCTTGTTGCATAAGCCGGAATCTGTCTAACGCGGAAACGGAAATGTTTTTAAGATCCCACCGAAACCAAAATTTTGCATAAGGCCGAAAAAAGATATTTTTAAAATGAAAAGCATTTCGTTTATGAAACTTTAATACATACGTCATTTATTCAATGCCGAGAATTTTAATTAAATTCCGTAATAGTTTAAAAAAGTGAATTTAAGGAACTAGAAACTGTTTAAATTTTAAGGAATTATTGCATTTAAAAAATGGAATAATCATTTTTTCCTATATAAATTTGCTTGTAAATATTATTATTACTAGAAGGATGCACATTTATGAAAATATGTATTTTCTAAAGTACAGCTTTCTTTAATGTTGTACTCATATTCAACGTGAATGCTTACTGTCTCATTCCCGAAATTATTTTTTTTAGTGTGTATGTGTATGTGCTTCAAATTTGCAGATATTACAGCAGTACTAAGAAATTGAACAGCATTTCTCATTTATCTGTAAAGACTTCCAGAATCTCCGTTTTTAACCGATTTTCGAGTCAGGACAATTAATGAAAGATCGTCATCGGCAAGCAGTTTATTACAACTCAAAACACCAACCTTTTAATCAAAAACATAAAATGCTATTCGATTGACATATGCTTCATTCCAATGAATTACGTGTTTAGAAAACTCATTGCACAATTTATTTGTTCTTCGTCGTTTTATCTTGTCTAAGGATATTAGTAAGTGCATCGTAAAAAATGCTTCAAAATCTAAACTCAATACTCCATTCCTGCAGGTTAAAGTAGATGTTACCAAATTAAAAGAAAAGTAATTATTCTGTAGAAGATCTCTGTATTAAGTTTAATTATGGTAAAACTCAAATTTATGATGCTATAAAAAGAAAGGGTTGAAAACATCCCATAGAAAGAGGAAACGTGCTGTAAAAAAAGGAAGACATTGGTGCATTATCTTTTGAATGTTTTTCGATTGTTAGAATGAAAATTTTGCTGACACCTGAACTTTATTGCGAAAAAATATGTAAAAGGCATTTTAAAGCTTCCAGTGAACGGTTAAAGAGTTTCCATAATCTACATAACGTTGCCATGAAGCATGCTTGCTGACATTCGAAAAATGTGCCATTATGAAATTCGGGAATGGAAAGGAAAATTTCATCTGCCGATTGAAAGATATCAAGAAAAGGACATATATAATTGCAGTGAGACTAGACTATTTTATCGTGTAGGTAAAACCTCCAACGAGAGTGTCACTGTTTTGTTCTTTGCGAAATTGGAGGGCAATTTATAAAAAAAGTTAGTAATTGGGAAATCGAAAACGACGTTATGTTTCAAGAATGTAAATATTGTTAAACTGCCTGTGACTTGAAGGTCTAAAAAAAAATACTGGATGTCGATTGTCTTAATGGAGGTGTGGCTGAAGGAGTTCAATAGACGAATGACTAAAGAAAAAAAAAGTATTTCTCGATAATGTACATTGTCATGACAACATCAAACTGTCGAATATGAATTTACAACATCTTATGGCGGATACTACTGCAGCGACACAACCAATAGGGTGGAACTAAAAAACGAAGTTTCGAATTTTATATTCTAATAGTGATTATTTTTTTCCTTTTTAACTCCATAAAAAGAAAATATTTTTCTTTTAATTTTAAAATGATATTTTCCGGTTCCTCAAAGCACCTGATTTTCCTTAAAAAACGAAAAAAAGCCAATAATTGCATGAAAAGTTTTTTAAGCTTACTGTTAAATTTATATTTTGCAAAATTAAATTAATTACGTGTTAATGTTCTGTAATAAAGAGAATAATTTAGTTTGAGTGCCTTAGAAAAGTTAGCCCTACTTTATTTGACTTTTGTAGAAGCCAGTGTCGTGGGCATCGGCCTTCATTCTCTCTGATTTATTTGGCTGCGACACATAACAAGTTAGTACGATTTAACGTGTGTTAACAATTTCTTTAATAATTTTTCAATAAACATTCGGTGTCAAAAGTGACAAAGTCTGTTAACGTACCTAAATCTAGATAATTGTTGAAGTGTCCTGTATTTCGCGAACCAAAACAATTAACATTAGACTGTCATATTTGACGAACATAAGAAGATGTTATGAAACATTATTTTTGGGTTCAATTTAACTTAAAATCTGACAGCAGGAATCTGGTACACACTATTTCTAAAATATCTAAAGCTGTTGATGATACAATTAAAAGTGTATTGCCTTGACCTTCAATTCCAAAGGTTTCTGATACACAAATCATAAAAAAATAATTAGAGACTAGCGCGAAAAATGTCAAAATTTGAAGAAAAATATTAAGATTAGAAAGAATAATCCCACATCCAATATAAAATTGCAAAATGTTAGGTAATCATGCAAAAAATATTTCTTTATGTAAAAACACTAAATATTATCGTGTATTAGAACAAGAACGTCACTTTCTCAAAGACCAAAGAGAGATGGGGTGATGGCAATAGGATCAATAGATATAAAAACTACAAAAAATGTGTAGAAAGACTGGAAAAGGAAATATCAAGGAAAAAGTTATTTTAAAACAAAAAATGATGTTTTGATTGAATGATCGTCAAGTGTAAAAAATAGTTCGGAAGGAAATAGTTCAATCGGTTGTTTTTCTAAACCAGAATTTGATAATCAACAAGGTGAAAGAACCGGAGTATTAGACAGAACTGCAAATATTATTGCAAATGACACCTTAGAAGATATGGGTATTTCTGATGATAATAAAGAATAGTTAACTTGAAGAAGGGCTTGAAAACGACAAAGAGAAAAGAAAAGGAAGAATTTTAAAGAACAGGAAAGACGAAATGAGTTAATTTTAGAAGGTTAGTATTTTGATGGCAGAAAGGATAACACTATGATAACTGAAGCAGAGGGAAAAAAGTATAACTAAGAATCATTAAAGACGAACGCCTGGTCTTAGTTCAAAAACCAGGATAAAAATATATTGGCCATATTTCATTGACATCTTCTTCTTATATTAATATAGCCACTGCAATTTTGGTGTATTTTCAAAATAATAATACAGACATTTCAAATTAGAAATTTATTGGGTGAAACAGAAACGCCTTTAATGCAGAATGCAAATCTGGAGTTGTTAAAACATCGTAAGCAATACCCTAAAAATTTTATAATGGATAATTTGATTATTACATGCAAATTAACTTTTTTCTTAGATACTTATTTCAACATCTTGCTGGAAAAACTACAGGTACAAAAGGATTTTCTGGATCCGTAGGAAAGCGACTTGAAAAAATGCGAACATATTGAAATTATAGACTATAAAAACATTGATCCTATCTTGAGGGACTGATCGGATGAGGAACATAAAAAAAGTAAAAACAGGGGATACACCTGCATTTTAGATTTTCCTTTTCATACTCAAACAGTGGAAACGTGTGTCAAAATTGTCCCGCGAGCTGCGTCAACCGTCTTTAAATATTAAGCAAAAGATGGCTTAATCTTGGGAAAGTTGAATTCCCACAATGTAATGACAAAGTTAGTGCCTAAAAAGACATTAGGTTGAACATCCAATTGAATTAATCCATAACAAAGGGAGGTAAGGAGGATGGAAGTCGATATTTAAACGCCTCCTCGTGGTGACTTCTGGATAATATTTGCTAAATAAAAGTAGATATGAGCTAACAGCTACGTTGTTTACTTTAAATTACTTTATACTGAAATTTCAAAACTTTGACCTCCTTGAGGAACCGGAAAACAACTTAATTTAAAGAAACCTCTTCAGCCAAAAGTTTAGACATCCAAAAAGGAAAAAAGTTTTCACTATTACATATTAAAACAAAAAAGTTTTTTTTTTTACCCTATACTAAGTTCCACCCTAACAACCAATGGATCAATGAGTTATTAAAATGATGAAATCCACTATAAAATGTATATCTGGTATATCTCAAAAGGTTATGATCGATTATTAAGTCTTTCGATGATTGTTCTTCAGCCACCGATCTGACAAAAAGCATCAGTGTTTTCGATGCTGTTGAATGGATTGCCAAACTTTCCTCAGAAATGTCGCCTGAAAAAAAAACTGATTGTTGTCTTAGGAAAGCAAATGCGGATGACCACGCTTCTGGAAATGTTGAAGACAGCCGTGGAATTGAAAAATATCAGGACGGCTTGAGAAGAATTAGGTGTCTCGAAATTATTTTTCTTGATCAGAAAAAGGAAAAAAATAATACCGAGAATAACAGACTTACGCGTTATTGCAGAATGATGGTAAACCGAAAAAAAAAAAAAGCATCGAAAAAAAGGTTATTTTTTGATTTATTGAATCACTATGCGAAATATGAAGTATGTAATTTTATTGGTTAAATCAAATTATTTTCATTAAATTTCAGAATTGGAAAAATTTTATATTGGTTTATTTTTGTGTTCAAATAATGTCTTTCGAAATTATAAAAACAATAAATTTAATAACAATCTAATTTCGTTAAAAATTTCATTTTAAAGAACAGTACTAAAAGATACGAACGTAAGATTTGGTTTTTTTTTTGGAGGGGGGAGGGGGGGTTGAGGAGGGAGCTCTTTTGCATAAGCCGGAATATTGTCTACCACGGAAACTTTTCTCAGTCCCGACCGATTCCATCTTAGACAGAGTTTACTGTATACATAATTCTTAATTAATTATATGTGTTTATTAAATATACATAATTATTAATTAATTATAAGTGTTTATTAAATATACGTAATTATTAATTAATTATACGTGTGGGCCAAGTTGACTCTCTGTGCCTCTGCCCAAAACTTTTATTTTCATATAAAATAAAATGTAATTAATTCATCAACGACACAGAATGATTTTTTAACTATACGAATTTCATCTAAGCAAAAAATGTTTTACGTATACATACTACTATTTATCTTTTATAATGATTTTTGTAAATGATCATCTGTTATACTAGAACTTTCTCAAAGAGTATTCGAAACGCTTCGGCTGTTTCAAACTAAAAATCGTCTATTTATCTTAAGTCTGCAGCTTTTAATTATCCCATGAAAAGCGTCTCCAAAGTTTAATCATGTATGCATTGCTTGCTTTATAATTTGCACTCACGTCTTGAGTGGTAATTAAAAGCAGTGAAGTTCATAGCAATAAACAAAGACTATCTCATTTGACCCGCTACAGCTGAAATCAATGAGTAATGTTTTTCCTAGTTTCTTCCATTTTCAAAGGAAGAAACTAGATTTTTGTTGTACAGATAGTTTCGGTCGAGCTTCGGCGAAACTCAGATTTTGCGACGAAAACAAAACTGAATTTTCGGTCGATCTCTACTTAATTGTATTTCCATTTTTATTTCAGAAATCCAAAAATGCCATTATAAGAACAAATATCTGTAGGTTTCTGAAATCAAAGAAAGGACCTTTTTAAATCACTGGCCTCTAAATATTAAAGTACAACCTATGTTTTGAGACTCATCTCTATAATAATAGCCTAAGTCAGGTGACTGTCATCAACAGTTCCGGACTGACCGCTTCGCTTTTTATATGCCAGGCGGCTCTTTTGGCACTAATGTTAGCCAGGCGCTGGTGATAAATCGCCATCATTTCATCTATATCACAATAGTCCAAGTCATGTGACTGTCATAAACAGTTATGGACTGACCCCTTTGCTTCCCATATGCAAGGTGGCCATTTTTAATCAAAAATATTTTTTCGAATAAAGATGCGTAAAAGTTGCCATGGTCGCAAAGAATTCTTGGTACGTTTATGTTGGCCGGGCGCAAATCTTGCCAATATCATTTTTTAATTCGCCTGTTAGCATTTTTTTATTTTTCGTGTGGTAAATAAAAGCAACACTTTGAAGAATTAAATGTCATGGTTTATGGTATTATTTCTTTTCTTTCTTTTCTTTTCTAAAAATGAAAGTCGTGAATTTTAAAATTTTCAGTTTTAAATTATATGTATTTTAAATAAAACGAATAAATATATCATATTTTAATTGAAATTATGAAATATAATGCGACGGGAATAACGTTTGGCGATTTATCACCTCCGCCCGGATAACATAAAACACAGATTCCTTGATTTCTCTATCAGAATCCTCTGATTTGGCATAGGATTGAGCAAGTAAATTAAATTATGAATAAAAGTGACATGATGCAATCCTTAGCATACATTTAAGGGAGATCAAACTGGTCGCCAAGGGCAGCTAGTCATTAAATAAATCTAAATAAAGATAAAAGATAGGGTTTGCATGAAGGATATTAGTTAATATTGAAATTTAAGTTCCTAGCTACTCTTTATGAAGGTAGTCTACGGTCAGGTGGATTTTGAGTTTTGCGTGTGATCGTGGTGTGTTGAAATCTAAAGTTTGTGCGTGAATGAATGCACATAGTTTCGCAAAGCGTGTCTGAATATGATTTTACGATTATTTTGGGCAACGCTATAATAATTAGGTATTTGTAGTTGTCTGGCTGCTATTATACGACGGTAGTAGCTGAATTCAGCGGATTTTGTCACATCTCGCCTATTGTGGAAGCCAAGACTAGATTTGCGCTTCATCGTGTCTCCGACGTGCAGTACTTTCCGGTGAGTTGTGTTTTGAATTAGTGTTGACTCTAGAAAAAAGGGCCCCAGGCGGGAATTTTCCAAAAAGGGCACATTTTTTCAATAAAGGCACACTATTCTCAAAAAAGCACACGTGTATCTTGTTCACAAAAAATATTTTGAACTGGTTTGTTTAGACTCCCCTAAAAGAATTTGTGATATTTTCCCAGGATCAATTGAATTTCGCGATTCTCCCTCCTCCACCCTCCATCAACTGACGAATTTCATGATATTTTTCGCAACTTATAGGCGAATTTTAGATTTTTTTTTTTTCAACCGTTTGAAGTATTTCGCTATTTTTTCTCATCATTGAATGCTGAATTTTAACGTTTTTCCCCCCTCTACCAATTGACAAATTTCCCAATACAGCCGAACCCCGTTAATACGCGAATCAATGGACCAATCAAAATTTGGGTACCGTACCGCTCACTAAAGTGTTCACGGAAAGCCAAAAGAGTTGAAATAAATTTGCCGGGAAAATTGTGCAGTATAAAAATGAATCCGAATCGATCCAATTCCCGATTAGTTGACATCCCATGCTCGAAACCTCGTTATCACATCGTTAAGAATGGAACTTGGTAGAAAAATATGCACTTGCTTTCGTGCAAATGCTGATAGAAGGAAAGAAAATGGCAGATTTTGATTATAAGAGCATTTGGATATTGTGAAACTCTCTTAAAGGCCACAGGACGCATAGGAAGTGTTGAAAAAGGCTGCCGGGTGCATAGGAAGTGTTAAAAAGTGCCGTCGGGCGCATAAAAGAAATAAAATGGGCCGCCGGGCGCTGCGCCCGGATAAAACGACTTAGAGTCAACATTATGAATTCTTCAACTGGGAGTTAACCAGTGTGGTACGATGTTACAGTTTGATGTTTCAAAATACAGAAAATTTAAAAACACAGCGTACCCTCAATAGTGCTATTGTAATATTCCAAAATGATATTTTACATAGTTTTGTTACAGAGTTTCCAGCGACATTTTTGTACTGAGCTGGAGCGATCCTTCCTCAGGTTCCGGCATGCGATCAGCAGCCGAATTCAGCTAATGTTGGAATTCAGCAAACTTCTAGGAAAATAATTCCCCCCCCCCCTCAGCTTTAGTATTTCAAGCTTAAAATTTGATCGTCTGTGTTCTGTAGTTTAATTTTATCCGCTACACTGCCACCCAATTTTACTTATTGTTTAAAAAAAATTATTAATTTCAGTGTCATGGCCACTTTCCTAGATGACGGGCCCAAAGAGTCCGCCAATTTAAAAATAATAATAATCTGAACTTTTATAGTAGCCATGAGAAGCTGTGAATGTCCCTCTGTTGCAATTTGTGTGTAAATTTTTATTAAGGCGATTCTTGAATTTCCTGCCCAACAACGCTTAATTTCACAGACATTTCCTGACACATTTTGAAACATAAAGGCATAAAATTGGCATGCCTGTCTACTAAGGCGATTTGGAATGGAATAGCGTTTCCCTTCTTTTTTTACATATGTATATATAAATTACTGATCGAGTTATAAGCGATTCTTGTTACGTTAGGTGAAGTTTTTCCTCTTCTCGCGCTGCGGCGTCGGGAATATTGATAGTATTTTCATATAATCTTCCGTCTTTACCAAAAATTTGAAACGCAATTCAATTGCGTAGCTTCTGGATAAGAACGTCTGTCAGTATCATGCGTTTACGAAAAAGATTAATTCAGAAATGTGCCTGAAAGTAACTCCTTTGTATTTGAGAACAGCCTTAACCCGGGAGAACTCGCTGCATGAGATTTTCTCTCGCAGTCGTACTTTTTTAAGACTCTTATTTAAATCATTTTTCATTTTAATTAAAATTTCAAAATGTTTTACAATTATTTTACCTATTTTGTGAATAAAAGTACTAAGCCAACCAAAAAACGTTGATATTATATGAATGTAAAGTAAAAGAAAAGCAATTGGGCATTCTCACTAGCGAGTTCTCCCGGGTTAATGTTGGGTTAATCTTCCATTTTTCATGAGAAGATATTGTTGGCAACGTTTAGGAGAAATAGTTTATCCGATTCGTTAAATGGCCGATTGAAAAAGGTATGCATGATAAGAAATAGATATCGCGGATAAATCAGGTGAATAGAATGATAAAAATAAATATGGAGGATAAATGAGGTGGAACGAGTTTATCCCAAGTGTTTCACCAAAGCTATTTTAAGATTCTGAGATCAATTTAAATTGTCAAGGCTGTTCTCAAATACAAAGGGTCAACTTTCTGACATAAGTTTTAATTAATTTTTGTTCAGAAACGCATGAAACTAGAGGGTGTTGTTATTCAGAAACTATGTCATCGAACTGTTTTTTCCATTTTCTTGTGAACGCAATAGATCTTTCAGAAAATACTGTCAAAACTGGCATTTTGAACTGAACTTCCGAGCGAAAGAAGAAAATCCAGTCAGTAAGGGGAGAAAAATGCCGTATCACGTGGTCAAAATAGCTTATAACTCAAAAAGTAAATGATTGATCAAAAAATGGTAAACACAGCTCGATTCCAAATCGCTTCCATGGTCAGTCTTTCCAATTTTACATCTTTCCGTTAAAAAATGAATTTGTAAATATATCAAAACGTTTTGCGCTTGTTGAGCAGAGCAGTTGAAAACAGCCTTAAAACAGCATCAAGAAAAATCAAGAAGGTCGGCCACAGAAATTTATTTTTAATTAACTTTTTCAGGAATCAGTTCAGTCGATTAATTTAATATTTTACAAAAAAGAAAAAAAATCCACAAGTGCTAGTATCTTGGCAACCAAAATGCCGTATGTTATTTTCTTTTTATAAAAAAAGGGACTGCGTCTGTATTTTTTATTAGCTCACAGGTTATCAAAGCCTGAGAGCAAATGTGCCCGCCGGTTCTGTTATGTATATATGTACGTATGTACAGTCGTGGAAAGAAAAAAAAGTAAACATCCCCTACTAACTTCTCAACAAATTATTGTAGAAGAAAGTTACTGGTACCGAACGATTGGAAATAAAATCTACTTTTAAGTGATGCATTTAAAATTTGTTTAAGGGGCCATCTACATAGTAAAACGAACCATAACTTTGTTTTTTTTCAATATCAGTACACACTTCTGACAGCATAAATGAACTCTACACCTTTCAATTAGCCTATAAACAAATTTTTATGCAATTCGTGCCATAAGTTTCCGAGAAATTAATTATTTTAAAACGAGCGTATTTTAAGGGCTGTATCCAAACTTAAGTTCCGGACTCGAATGTTACCCCGGAGACCCGCCTTCTTGATCAAGGCACGTTTAAGCGTCAATGATACCTGTTTGATTACAGGATAGCAGAATAAATTTCAAAAATTTACTCACTTCTATCATAGACGGGCCCTTAAACCATCATTTTGCCGTTTTTTAAGCATAATTTGAAAACTACTTGGAAGAAAAATGTGAAATTTTGGATTTCCATAAAGCAGGACTTAATAAATCTAAATCCACCAAAAAAATTGTATGTTGCAATTCATAATTTGTTCGAATATTAATTTCATAATTCATATCATAAAATTATAAAAATTTCAAATTCAACGTATTTATGTTTGGGTATATTAGTATTATTGCTACACAAAAAATTAGCTCATTAGGAGCATAATTTCAGGAGATATAAATAAAAATATGAAAATGTAATTTAACATTAGAAGTACTAAAGTTTGAATGTCTATAATTCAAAAACTTATCATTCGAATGACTTGAAATTTGGTTTCTAGGCATATTTTGAACCGAAGATTTAAAATATCTTGTTAAATTTGGGTACTGCCATTGAAAAAAATGAAGTTTGGATTCGTTTTAATACGTATATGGCCCCCTAAGCAAATTTTATACACACCCTTTAAAAGTAGACTTTATTTTCAATCGTCCGGTACCAGTAACTTTCATCTACGATAATTTCTTGAGGAGTTAGTAGGGGATGTTTACTTTTTATTTTCCACGACTGTACGTAACGCGATAACTCTTGATAGACATATCCAATTTGATTCAATTTTTTTCTAGGTTCATTCTGATAAGGCGCTTCCCTGATTAGTTTTGGGGGTACATTGGTTTAGTATAAAGGGGGAACGGGGGCTAATCCCCCCCCCCTAACTTAGATAAATGGGTTTTTCATTCAGAATTATCAGATTTTCTTCAGATTTGGTATACCGGTTAATTCTGACAAGCGCCTTCCTGATTAGATTTGAAGGTTCATCGTTTAAATCTAAAAGGGGGAACGGGGGCCAATACCTCCCTTGGCTTCAATAAATGGTTTTTTGCATCCGATTTGGTTAAATATAAAGGGTGGAACGGGGGGATAATAACCCCTTAATTTAGATAAATGGGTTCTTCTATCCGATTTGCTTCAAATTTGGTATACCGGTTTATTTCGATAAGACGCTTCCCTGATGACATTTGGAGGCTGATTGGTTAAGTATACAGACGGGAAACGGGGGGTGGGGGACCCCCCCCCCCTAAATTTATTTTTCGAGGGGCATTATTCTTTGAAATAAGAGTATAATATACAACTAGTGTGATAAGTCTGTGAGCTCAATGCCATCAGTGCTGGGCATTTTTCTTTTTTATTTCCAGTATTATTTTTAAATAGTAATACTTTTCGACTTTTAACTTTTAACCTATCCAAATTTTATTCATGAAATTTCTTTTTCCATTTCCTGTTAAGATAAAACTTTATGCTCAACGTTTCACCTTTCAGCTAAGTTAAATTCTAAAACTTTTTCGTTTTATTTTTCTCTCCTCTGTTTAAAAATTGCCTTTTTGAGCTATTGTGTCGTTAACCTAAAACATAAATATATGGTTTTCATTCTATTTTTTTTTCTTTTAACCTATGATGGCATCGTAAACTTCTTAATTAAAAAAAAAAAAAAAAATCTACATCCTTCTATCATCAATCAAAATGTTTTTGTCCTGGAAATAAAAATCACACTCTCTTGCTTGGTTTATTTATTACAATAACCACTTCAAACTACTGAAAATTACACTTCTCATTATCGAAAAAGGCGTTCCAAGGTTTGGCATCGCTGGTTAAAAAACCGTAACGATTTCTGAGAATCCGTTAATAAACGGCTTCTCTACACTTGCATCAAATTGATCACAAGGACGTAACAATGTGCATGAACTTATTTTTTTGCTTAAATGGTCATTAAATGAAGAACTTTTGTAAATACTTCCATCCGGTAAATAAGAATAAAAACTTTCTTTTTACATGAAAGATTTTCTCACTCGAATGTGAAAACGAACTTTTAACTGCTCTAAAGATACTAAAAATTCTTCATGCAGAACATTAAATAACTCTTACGAATTATCTTATTTTGCAAATGTAAAATTGTTTAATACTAGGTAAATAAACACCAGTAAGATATACTTATTTTTAAACTGGCAATTAAGGTACGCATGGTATATTATATTTAGCAACAGATGATCATTATAAGAATTGTTATTTTTGTAAATTTCACCACTTAAGGAAACAAATCTTTTAAATAAATTTCTAAAATAAGGTTGATTTCTGACTCGTATGCTAAAATTAATGCAAAAATAACTAAAAAAAAGTGAACGAATTGGGAAAAAAAACCAAATCGTCAATCTCCTATCAGGGGTAACAATTGAATAGTTTACATCTGGAGAGAGATTGTTTCAAAAATTTCCTCGAAACATATTGACTAGTGTTGCCAGGGGCAGTATCACACAAAGCGGAACATAGAGACAATAAAAGCGAGACAAAGGTTTCTAAATCGTGAGATAAAAATACTGAAAACACTATGAAAGCAGAACTTGTCAATAAAGGAAACCTGTCTAAAACATAAAATTTCATGTAATAATGCCATGCAGTCCCTTACGGTAATAATACCATGCAATCTGACAGGACAAAAGCCTGTTTAAAATGGATTTTTTTTCCTCCGCTTACAATTCCGTCTTAGCAGGTTTTATTATACTAAATAAACACAGCAATTTTCAGTAAAAGATCTGAAAGCGGAATCGTTAGGGAAAAATTCCAATTCAGGCGTAATGGCATATTGTTGTGATCTTATGGACAGAGAAATTTTTATTTTTAAAACAGAATTCCGCTATAAACAGGTTTCGATAGACCAAAATTTACTGAACAAAGTACAGTAAAACTCGTGTAAACAGAATCGCTAGGAATCACAACAGTAGCTTAGCCAGGGTGGGGTCCAAATGCCCTGGATACCACAAATTTTTTAAAGTTCTGTTCACCTTATCTAATCGGAGAATTTTCTGTTATTAATCAAGGCGAAGGAAGCTTTACAATATTACTGGTATCCAGAGCATTTGGACCCACTCCCTGGCAACGCCACTGTACCACAAAAACTTACTTTTAGACAGGTTTCTGTCGAGGCAGGTAGATTTGTAAGGTATTCTTTTGGAAGGGACTATGAGAATTTTTCTTTGTAGACAAGTTATTTCTTCAGAGATTTTACTATGTTAATAGGTCTACGGACGCGTGAAATTGGAAAAAAAAAAAAAAAAAAAAAAAAAGACCATTTTCAACATTTAACATCTTAAAACGTATATAATTTCAAAAAGCAATTTTTATTGGGATGGAAGATATAAGTATGTTCTTTCATTTAATGTATATAAAAATTTTAAGATGCAGAATTAGTATTTATAGGGAGCTCCAAACTGCCAGACATTTGACGAGCAGAAAATTGGAACAACAGCTTACGCGCAGGATTACAAAATAAATATTGCAACTAGAATGAAAATTTTGGTGCCTACTTATACTTCGGTTTTTGATAATTACCCTGAACCTAAATAAATTTGTATTTAAAGCATTTTTATATTTTTAATTCGAAGTTTTATTTAGCTAATACAAAATTTTGAAATTTTTACCAGTATAATCTCTTTTTTTTTTTTTTACAATAAAAATGAAACTTTAGGTTTAGTTTATACAGACTAACATGAAACATATGTTTTGAAAATTTCATGAAAAGATATTTAGAAGTCTTTGAGATATCCTGCACGTTATGCCCAAAAACGTCATTTGGAGAAAAATGACTTCAAAATTTTGAAAATGCCGCTTCAGCTATTGAGCGAGTATAATTCTAAAAGCCATAACTTCTGTTCGAATGGGAATTTCAAAGAAACTATTATATCAAAATGTTCAGAAAAGATCGGTTTGGTTTGGTTTGGTTTGGTTTGTTTTTGACGGCCGATTATCTACACGAGGGATATAGGCCCAAGAGGGAGTGCCCTCCGTGGGGGTCTTTCTAAGGGAACCTAACCCGTATTTACGCATGGAAATCCACGGCTTCGAAGAAAACCACGAAAACTCCGAAACGGTTAGGCCGACGGGCGCGATTGGGTTCGAACCCAGCACTTCCCGTCTACCAGCTTCGAGAGCAGAACCTTTCCGCCACTGGTGGGGCCAGAAAAGATCGGAGTTTAACATCTTAAACAATTAAAATTTCAAAAATTTTAAAGCTTTAAAAGTCCCGAGACCCCTTACATTCCACTTGATGTAGACTAACGAATAACATGGTACGAAAAGAAATTTAAAAGAAATTGTGCATCATGAAAAATTGGGAATTTTGGTGTCCCGCGCAGTGGTTATACGAGACAGGTCTGGGAGCGCATGAATATCGGAACATTCTACGTAAATCTGGACACCTGTCAACACTACTCCTGACTGATAGATATTTAAGGGGTCTCGGGACTCTTAAAGCTTCAAATTTTTCGAAATTTTAATTTTTTTGCATGTTAAACTCCTATCCTTTCTGAACATTATGATATAATTGCTTCCACTAAAAAAATAATATTTCTCCAAAATTCACAATTTTCAGAAAGAGGAGAAAACAGAGTCTCTACAATCCTTCTATTTATAAGGCTTTTTTTTTTTTTTTTTTTTTTTTTTTTTTTTTTTTAAGATGTTAAACTCGTACCTTTTCAGAACATTTTGATATAATTTTTTCCTTGAAATTCCCATTTGAACATAAGTTGTGGCTTTTATATTTATACCCGTTCAATAGCTGGAGCAGCGTTTCCGAAACTTTAAAGTCATTTTTCTCCAAATGATGTATTTGGGCATAACGCGCACGATATCTCAAATTTTTTTTAATATTTTTTTCATGAAATTTTCTAAACATATGTTTCATGTTAGTCTGTATAAACTGAACTTAAAATTTCCTTTTATCGTTAAAAAAAAATATGTTTTTTTATGTGCTTATACTGTTGAAATTTTCAAAATTTTGTAATAACAAAATACAAATTTGTATTAAAAATATAAAATTCTGCATCTTGCTATTTAATTCTGCATCTTGCTATTTTTTAAATACGTGAAATGGAAGAACATACTTGTATCTTTCATCTTCAATAAAAAATGTGTTTTAAAATCATCTACATTTTAAGATATTAAATGTAGAAAATGATTTTTTTTTTCATTTTTTTCAATTTTAAGAGTCCTGAGACAACTTAAAAAAAAAAAAACATATCCTGAAATTTTAATAAACATCCATAGGATGTCCAATTACCATGACCAAATTGTACGCAACAAATAACCTGCTTTCCAAATTAACAGGGGAAAAAGCTGGTAAAAGACCATCTTTTCAAGAATTTTATCATTCTTTCGAATAAATGTAAGGTTAGTTTACACCACAGATACGAAGCCCAAGTATATGGGATGAGAGATTATCTCTAAAAGTTTCACCAATTCTTAATCGTGATATGAATCTTTATTTTCAAATGTTTGCAAAATTAAACTGGTTTTTAGTTCATCTCAACAATTAGCACCTTCTTTTTCATATCAGCAACACTTTCTGAGAGATCTCAACGATATTGATTTATTAACATCTGGTACCTTTAACACGACGTTTATAAACCATTCCCTCACATTGGAATTAGCCCATTTCCATGTTTAACTTATGTCAAGTACCCTCCAAATTATCGCTAAGCAGTATCTCACACTTTTGCATCGGAAATCTTCCACGCTTCAAATTGAACATCAACATCCGGAAGCTCTAACTCAGTGCATACTAAAAATATACTAATTAGTCCCACCCCAGTTCCTAACACCGGCATTGCCCTACCTCATAAAGCTAAGAAATGTTACGAAACAACAGCTGCGTAAGGAAAAAAAAATGTATCAGAGGGATTTCAAAAAAGAAAAAGAAAACTTAAGTTTTATGGCCGGAATAGTATCTTGCGAACAACGGTTACAAGAGGGAACTTTTTTACATTCCGCATACTTCAGAAGTACGGGCGTCCCTGCTAATGATACAGGCTTTAAAAGACAGGTTTATGAGCGTGTGTAGTACTTTGATATCTCATTTTTAAGAAAGGATTAAAGTTATATGCAACAGCACATGTGTTAAAATATAATGTATGATATATTTTATACGAAGTGAAAAGGTATTTCTTTGAGCTTAAGTTCACCAGCTAATGTTAAGTATGCGATGTGACATGGTAAACATAATTTCAAATGTATCAAATTGAATTTTCAGAGAGTTTTGTCGCACAATTTTTCTTTAGAAAAGAAAAAATCTATATTAAAACTTTATACATTCATATCGTACAGTCGTTGAAAAAAAAAGAAAGTAAACACCCCTACTAACTCTGCAATAAATTATTGTAGAAGGAAGTTATTGGTAGCAAACGATTGGAAATAAAGTCTACTTTAAAATGATGTACATAAAATTTGCTTAGGGGCCATCTACATATCGAAACGAACCCAAACATTGTTGTTGTTTTTTTTGTTTTCGATACCCAAGTTTGGCACCATAAATAAATTTTACACTCTTCAATTAGCCTAAATACAAATTTTCATAAAATTCGTATAGATTCGTTTTAAAGAGATTAATTATTTTAATATGAGTATATTTTCGGGGCTATATCCAAATTGAAGTTCGGTAATCTATTGTTGAAATGCTACAGAATGACTATGTCACTTCCATTAATGTATTATTTCTTACCAATATGACCATTTCACTCGATTAGTATGTTTCGGCTATTGCCAGCCCAAAATGTTTCAATAAAATGAGTAAAATATATTATTTTTCAAATTATGCTTTTCTGCACATCATAGACGGTCCCTTAACCCTTTATGTCCCAGATTATGAATTCGTGAAAATTTCATCTTCTAAAGCATTAAACGGGAATTTTTTTAACTACATTAGAAGATTTACACAATCTTTTAATAAATTTTAGAAGGATTTTGCCAATCTAAAATTAATTAATTAAATTTGAATTTATAGGGATTTTATGCAATATTTATACCTCCACTCAAATATTTTATAGGCGCTATTTACACGATTTTTATTGCGTAAAACGTGATATGTGGTGATTAAAAGTGCATTGTTAATTTTAGTTAGTTTTAAAAATATTAATAAAGTGAATACATTTGATATTTATCGGTTGAAAATCTGTGATTTAAGGCAATGCATAGATTGAGACATCTTCTCAGTGTGAACTGCAAGGCCTTGAACCATTTTTATTATTTTTATTTATTTACGTAAATGCTTGGTACGTTATAGAATTGTTATTCAGATCGTTACAGTATTGTGATGTGTTACTTATTTCCATAGCATTACAAAATATTGACTAAAAAGATTGTTCTATGATTGTGTAACTTTTTGATTAGAAATAAGCTTTATTAACATTTAAAATGCATAATAAATCTATCTGAGTGTCTCTGAATACGCAAAAACTTCCTATCAACCACAATTTATGATTAAAAAAACATCGGAAAATACCGTAAAATTTAGCTGTTTAAGCCGATTTTCGGGACGTAGCAGTCTCGGAAAAACCACCATCAGGGAGCTGCTATTCCAAATGTATCCCATTTATGAAAAAATGAAAAACTCTATTCAATACTTAAGTATTGCAAATGTCATGATGCATCTTCCAAAATGAGTCGTAGAATGTGTTGAAGGAGGTGGGAGGGGAGGGGAGTAGAGTGAGAACGCTCTTAAATATTTTTTAATTTGCTCTTTACTTGGGTTTATTTACAATATACATAGATAACTTTTAGTAGATAATTTTCAGTCGTAAAAAATGTGCTATAACCATGGAATTATACTTGTTAAGACGAAAACCTGCCTAAAACGAAAATTTTCCCAGTCCCATGCGATTCCATCTTAGCAGATTTGATTATATAATATATGCGTTACCTGCCATGATAAAAATCTGCTTAAATCGGAATTTTTCCCGTTTCTTGTGATTCCCTCTTACAAACTCTTACTATGTCTCAGCTCCCTTCCCCCCCCCCCTTCCCGAAATGGTAAGTCTAGATACGCCATTGTCTGGAATCTTGTATGCCTAATAGTCCAGGCAATAGAGACCGTATAGGGACTCTACCTAGCAAAATTAATGGTAGTACTGAAAATCGGCTTTCTAGATGTTTTTGGGGTCGCTGAATCCGAATTTGTAACTTCCCACCAAAATTTCCCCCGGCACCCCCCCGAAATTTTGGTTAAAAGCCCCCCCCCCCCAAAAAAAAAAGATTTTTATTAAAAAATCAATATTTTTATTGTTTTAGGGGAAAAGTAGCTAGAAATTCAAAAAATTTTCAACAAATTAGATATATGACATTATGACTTAGGATGAAGGAGAAGGGGGGATCTGCCTCGGAACATGCGCCGCAGTGCTGCGTGGACTAAGTTGCGCAATTCCACTTAACCACTCACACGTTTACATTAGCCCTCCCATCTTCCCCCCGAACTTTCTCTATAAGGTTTACTTTAAGTTTTTTGGGTCGCTCAATCCGAATTTTTAACTTACCCCCAAAATTTCCCCCCCCGAACCCCCCCCCCCCTTCCAAATATTTGATTTTAACTTAAATTTCTTATTGTTTTATGGGAAAAGCAATACGAAATTCAGAAACTAGACAAAATTTGCAACAAATAGGATATATGACATTATGACGTAGGATAAACGGGGAGAGAGGGGGCTGCCTCGGAACATTCCCCGCGCGCTTTTCTCAAAAAGCAAATTTTTTCAAAAAATCAATTTTTCGGGGTGTTGCCGGGTGAAATTTTGGTGGGAAGTTACAAATTCAGATTCAGCGACCCAAAAAACATCTAAAAAGCCGATTTCAGGTACTACCATTAATTTTGCCCGATAAAATCCCCTATTGCCTGGACTTCATCATTTACTGCACGTAGCGCCACAGTGCATGTTCCGAGGCAGCCCTCACCCTCCCCGTTCATCCTAATTCATAATGTCATATATCCTATCTGTTGCAAATTGTGTCTAGTTTCTGAATTTCGTAATGCTTTTCCCCTAAAACAATAAGAAATTTAAGTTAAAAACAACTATTTGGGGGGGGGGGTGTTCGGGAGGGGGAAATTTTGGGGGTAAGTTAAAAATTCAGATTGAGCGACTCAAAAAACTTAAAGTAAACCTTATAGAGAAAGTTCGGAGGGAAGATGGGAGGGCTAATGTAAACGTGTGAGTGGTTAAGTGGAATTGCGCAACTTAGTCCACGCAGCACTGCGGCGCATGTTCCGAGGCAGATCCCCCCTTCCCCTTCATCCTAAGTCATAATGTCATATATCTAATTTGTTGAAAATTTTGTCTACTTTTTGAATTTCTATCTACTTTTCCCCTAAAACAATAAAAAAATGGAATTTTTTAATAAAAACCTTTTTTGGGGTCTTTTTACCAAAATTTGGGGGGTTGCCGGGGGAAATTTTGGTGGGAAGTTACATATTCGGATTCAGCGACCCAAAAAACATCTAGGAAGCCGATTTCTAATACTACCATTAATTTTGCTAGGTAAAATTCCCTATTGCCTGGACTATAAGTGATTCATAAATTTTGCGGCTTATTGTAACTCAAGAAATAATCCACAGATTTCTATGAAATTTCATTTTTTGTTGAATGTTTGCCTGAATTGATGCTGATTAGATTTTGATGTGCATTGCCTAAGAAGTTATGAGTCTATGCCGTGCTTTTCACGATGTGCATGATAGCTGTATTTCGGCATCTATGTGAAGTACTGAGGCAGTACTTGGGTATATTGAAAAATCATAGTTGAAATATAACAGCGTTTAATGAAGAATCTTGGTTACATTAGAATTTAACACTATTATGTACAATATTAAAATTAGCACAACTAGCCGGTCTTATAAAAAAACATTGTATTCTTGCGTGGCTAGGAGGTCTGACCTCTCCAAAAGCCAGTGAAAAACTCCTACTCTTACATTACATTTACATTTCAATTCGCGCCCCACCAGTGGCCGAGAGGTTCTGCTCTCGAAGCTGGTAGACGGGAGGTGCTGGGTTCGATCCCAATCGCGCCCGTCGGCCTAATCGTTCGTGGTTTTCTTCGAGCCTTGGTTCTCCAAACGTAAATGGGGCATTCTCACAATCTTTTGACTTTTGGGGGAAAAAATCTGGCGAAATTAAACTTGCTAAAATAACATTTTAATCTGATAGACGAATGCCTTAATGATTCAAAATAAAGAAAAAAGGGTCAGCAGCGAAAAAAATTTTATTTAACTGAGGTTTAAGTTAAATTTGTGAGTTTAATTTTCCTTACCGTCTTACCTCTATAACTGTTTATTTTCTTCTAAATTTTTACTTATAATGAATTTGCATAGTACCCACAGGACATTCAAATAAGAAATAATAAAAATGTAGTATTTTTAATACTGAATTTTTGTATAACATTGCCTTAAAGGGGCGTTAAAGAAGGGACGGTAGAGTAAAAAAAGGGGATGGTATAGGAAAAAAGGAACGAAATGGTAAAAAAAGGGACGAAATGGTAAAAAAAGAGACGGTAAGGAAAAATACCACCTATTTTTAGGAAAATCATGTTAAGACTAAGTGATAGCCACAATGTTCATTGATTTTTCGAAACAGTTGTTAACATTGGATTAAATTAATTTTTTTTTTATTTATTTACCTCGAAAAGGGCAGGAATAAACCTTGGGGACGGTAAGATTACCAATAAAGCCACGGTACTTGAAATTGATATTTAAATGCTGATTTATATTCTGCAGTAAATTTCCTGTCAAAGAATTTTAGATATTCTTTCTCTAGCATACTTCTGCATGAGAAAAAACTTGAAAAAAATTCTGTCGCTGCATCTGAAGTGATTTTCTGTATAGTTTTAGAAGAGGGATGGTAAAAAATCTAAAACCCAGGGACAGAGTTCAAAAAATAATATCAACCCTAAAAATGTATGCCGGTTAATTTTTAGCTACATGTTTATATAAAACAATAGTTCCAGTTTCAGAAATAAATTACATAGAATTATTTTTATTGAAACAATTTTATCCAGACAGCTCCAAACTTCAAAATCAGTATCAGGGACACGGGACGGTAGATGAGTTTTCCATGTGTTTGGACCCCCAACATCGTCCAAAACTTATTTATCTCGTTAATATTGTTGTGCAAATTTATATACATCATTTAAAAGTAGACTTTATTTCCGATTGTTTGGTACCAGTAACTTTCTTCTACGATAATTTGTAGAGGAGTTAGTAGGGGTTGTTTACTTTTTTTTTCCCACGACTGTACGTCACAGGGATGAGCTCGTACAGGGCCGAAACTAGCCTTTTTTACACCCAGGACAAACATAGATTTTGGCGTCCCCACCCTCCTCCATCGCAATGCAAATTTAGAAAAATATTTTTACTAAATTTCTAATAGCCGATTTGTTTCAAAATTTAAAATGTGTAATCTGAAAATCAGCTTTTAGTCCATGCAATAGAGACCGTACAGGGGCTCTACCTAGCAAAATTTATGGTAATTCTGGAAAAAGGCTTACTATATGGTTTTTGGGTCGCTGAATCCGAATTTTTAACTTCCTACCAAAATTTCCCCCGGCAACCCCGCAAAATTTTGGTAAAGTACGCCTCCCCCCCAAAAAAGGTTTTTATTAAAAAAAATCAACTTTTATTGTTTTAGGGAAAAAGTATCTAGAAATTCAGAAAGTAGACAAAATTTGCAACAAATTAGATACATGACATTATGACTTAGGATGAAAGGGAAGGGGGGATCTGCCTCGGAACATGCGCGCGATGCTGCGTGAACTAAGTAGCGCAATTCCACTTAACCAGTCACACGTTTACATTCGCCCTCCCATCTCCCCTCCGAACTTTCTCTATAAGGTTTACTTTAAGTTTTTTGGGTCGCTGAATCCGAATTTTTAACTTCCCCAAAAATTGTCCCCCCCCCCCCGAAACCCCACCAAATAGTTGTTTTTAACTTAAATTTCTTATTGTTTTAGGGGAAAAGCATTACGAAATTACGCTAGACAAAATTTGCAACAAATAGGATATATGACATTATGACGTAGGATGAACGGGGAGAAGAGGGCTGTCTCTGAACATGCACTGCGGCGCTACGTGCACTAAGTTATGAAGTCCAAGGCAATAGGGGATTTTACCTGGAAAAATTAATACTAGTTCTGGATTTCGACTCACTTTATGTTTTTTGGGTCACTGAATCCGAATTTGTAACTTCCCACAAAAATTTCACCCGGCAACCCCTCAAAAAATTGATTTTTTAAAATAATTTGGTTTTTGAGAAAAGAGCGCGGGAATGTTCCGAGGCAACCCCCCTCTCCCCGTTCATCCTACGTCATAATGTCATATATCCTATTTGTTGCAAATTTTGTCTAGTTTCTGAATTTCGTAATGCTTTTCCCCTAAAACAATAAGAAATTTAAGTTAAAAACAACTATTTGGGGGGGGGGGTTTCGGGTGTGGGGAATTTTGGGGGTAAGTAAAAAATTCGGATTCAGCGACCAAAAAAACTTAAAGTAAACCTTATAAGGAAAGTTCGGAGGGGAGATGGGAGGGCGAATGTAAACGTATGAGTGGTTAAGTGGAATTGCTCAACTTAGTCCACGCAGCACCGCGCGCATGTTCCGAGGCAGATCCCCCCTTGCCCTTCATCCTAAGTCATAATGTCATATATCTAATTTGTTGCACATTTTGTCTACTTTCTGAATTTCTAGATACTTTTCTCCTAAAAAAATAAAAATATTGATTCTTTTAATAAAAACCTTTTTTGGGGGTCTTTTTACCAACATTTGGGGGGTTGCCGGGGGAAATTTTGGTGGGAAGTTACAAATTCGGATTCAGAGACCCCAAAAACATAAAGTAAGCCGATTTCCAGAACTACCATTAATTTTGCTAGGTAAAATTCCCTATTGCCCGGACTATTTGTCAAATATAGTTTAATTAAAACCTAGAAAACGGAATCGAAAAAAAATCCGCTTTATACAGGATCCTTATCTCATGTCATTCTTAAATCCTTCTATGCTTTGACATAATCCTGAAAGAACGGTTTTAACTATACTGTGCTAAACATAGATGCGAGAAAAAACGACAAACAAAATCTTCATTTGGTGCCCCTCTTCGCCTTCTGTTCTGCGCCCGGGCGATATGCACCCTCTGCACCCCCCCCCCCCCCCCCTTAGTTTCGTCCCTGAGTTCGTGGGGAACTGCTGAGATCGTCTATTACTATGCTGCCAACCCTACCTACATCTATAGGAGTCTTACCCACATCTATATGGGATGGAAGTGCACCAAACTTAATATGTAAGATGCTCCTTATCATGCTATGACTAGAGGAGCTGCTGTACTATGTTTTTGCGATGAACAAGGTAGCTGGAACGTAATTACCATTGAGTAAAAATACACCAAATTTTATTTTTTAAATTATTAATTTGCTCGTTCAATTCTCCAATATATTGGCTGTTTTGAATAAATTTCTTCATCCAGATTCGGCTTTGGACACCTCTCAGAATGCGTTTTTTCGCTATGCTCTTTTTAACCATTTGGAAAAATGGTTATTGTCCTCGTCAGGGTAGGAAATCAAAAGCATATCTGAAGCTTTTTATGGGTTTAATCCGCATTTTATTCGTTTTCTGATTGGTCTATACAGTAATCTGTATTTCCCTTTACTTTCAACAGAGATGGATACCTTCTGTTGCCACTATGACAAAAAAAGTAATAAAAACTACAAAAAAAAATTAATAACTGAGAAACAAATTGAGATACAGCTTTCAAACAAATTGCATTCAAAAGTACAGTTTTTTCTCTATACGACGGTGTAAAAAGTAATATTGTGGGATGTTTAGAAGTTTAAGAATGAAATTTCATTTAAAATTGGTCGATGGAAAAGCCTTTTCCCGAACAGCCAATGAAATTCTTGGATAATACGTAAGTTTCAGGAAATCGGACGAGTCGCAGGCGATTTTTGTCGCTTGCAATTTTGACGTGTAATAACACTATTGATGTTTCATTCATTGTACGTAATGTATGATCAACTCCGTGCGATTTTTTATGTCTTAAATTTTAGTCTTCGAAAAAATCATTTTCCAAATGGTCGTTGTAATTTGTTAAATTGCTTTTTTTTTTTTTTTGTTAATCTAACTCAATATTATAGCAACGAATAACATGGCTATAGTGACAAGAAATAAACATGTTATAGGACAAATCCCCATAGACAGGGAGGCGAGTGCACAAACCATCATCTCATCGAGTTGATTGCTGAAATTCCAGAATTAGTTAAAATTCGATTAGCATATTAAAATGCAACTGGTCTTCCAAGTCATATCTTGGTAGAAAACCCAATTTTAGTGGTTGACTGGTAAGTTTACCACTCTGTTTTCCTGCTGCCAGTCCTCCATGTTTTCAAATTTTTGGTGCAGGAAAATACAATGATAAACCTACTGAGCAACCACTAAAATCGGGTCTGTAGGTGGTTTCCAGCAAGATATGACTTGGCAGACTAGTTGCATCTATATAATAAAAGCCTACGTCATGTGACTGCCATCAATAGTTCCGGGCTGATTACTTCGCTTGTGCCACTAGGCTATTTTGGTTACTTTTAATGTTAGCCAAGCGCCAGTGTTGGGCAGAATCTGATTACAAAGTAATGAAATTATAGATTAAAATACATTATAATCCCCCCACAATGCAATTGATTAACATGTAAGGCATTACAAAGTAATTTTAAGTACTCTTTTGAAATACATAATCTGATTATCGTGTAATAGATTACAAACCAATTCTCATTTTTTTCTTTTAAATTTTAATTAGATTAATTTGTAATGGATTACAAGATGATTCAGATTACATTTTTAATTGTATAATTCAATTAACATGTAATATATATTACAAGATGACTCATATTCGATTTTAATTATATAACCCAATTAGCCTGTAATCGATTACTTTTTTAATTATAGAATCCAGTTAACTTGTAATGGATTATAGATCAATTCTAATTGCATCTTTAAAAATATAACTTAGATTAAATTCTAATGTATTACAAGTTAGTGTCAATTACGTTTATTCAGAATTCAGTTTGGTTAACGTGTAATATAATACAACTTAATCTAAATTACATTCTGTGAAATGTATTTAAATTAAATTGCAATGAATTATGAACTAATTCTAATTGCAGTTTTTAAAATATAATTTAGATTAAATTCTAATGTATTGCAAGTTAATCTCAGTTATGTTTGCTCAGAATGAAATTTGGTTAGCGTGTAACGTAATATAACTAAATCTAAGTTACATTCTATGAAATGTATTTAAATTATATTGCAATCAATTACGAGTTAATTCTAATTGCATTTCTAAAATTGATATGAAAATTACTTGTAATTCAATGCAAGTTAATCCCAGTTACGTTTATAAGAATGTAACTAAATTATAAGTAACTATTTATATGTCAGTAAGTATTAATTTATAATGTTATAAAAACATAATAGAATTTTTTAAGCAAAATTTGCGTATTTACTAATTTTCTAGTTATTTTTACGTAATTAATCGTTTTCTGGAAATACGCTTTTTTTTTTTTTTTTTTTTTTTTTTTTTTTTAACTTTTTTAATTCAGACCGGAAAAACGCGCTATACAGAGTCTGATGTCGAGAGGTGTCATGAGACAGAGGTGCATACACCATAATTTTACAAAACGATTATTATTTTTTTTAAGTAAGTTTTATACCCAGAAAAAAGTTAATATATAAGGTTTAAATTATTACGAAATATAAAAAAATTGCTTATCGCGCTCGAAGGGACAATATCACATTATTTGTAACATATAGATCTTAAATATCTCTGTGATATAAGTAATATACATGCAATGTATTTAAAATTTTGTAGATTATCTGATGATTGAGAATGCAATGTTAAAAATGAAGGAACTCAAATTTAATCATTCATGAGTACATTTCGGTTCTGAGACTTTGTTCCTGCTGTTTAGGTCATAGGGCTTCGATCCCGACACATCGGTCCCAATGCCATTTCAGTTCCTAGTTATTTCGGTGCAAAAACATAATTTTCGGTGACATAATTTTACAGAAGACATTGATTGTCTTTTAAAAAAAAAACCAAAACCACATAAATTTTACTATAGTGCGAATATAAGGGCCCGATATCCAAAAACACATATAACTCAAATCTAATTTGTCGACACAAGTTTCATATGATTAACGTAACAGTTTTAAAGGGAGGAGGGCGAGGCTCTATAGATTTTTCATAAAAGCCTTTCCATATTTTAGTGTATCAAAAATATAAGCGGGTGACAAATTAAAATAATTATAACTCAAGCTACAATTATCGTAAAACACTTTGTATAGTAAACGTAATCTTTATAATGGGGAAGAGGACATTGTCGGTATTTTAACAGAAGCCCCCAACTTTCAATATGGCATAAATATAAGGACCCGTTAAACATAAACACTTATAACTCGGATCCAAATTGTCACAGAATATAAAAATTTCATATGATAAAAGCAATTATTTTAAAGGGGGAGAGAAAGACATTTTTTGGTCCTGTTTGTGATTGAGAATCTTTTCTTGAAATTGATTACGTTTTTATAGTTGTAAAAACAAAACAAAAAATTGTATATTTAAAATCCAAATTCATCTAATTTCAGTTTACCTTTTCATGCATTAGTTTAAGGAAAATTAATTTTTCGCATGCTTGGGTAATATTGGAATGTATACGTTTATTTTTATTATTATTTTCTAATTAATTAAAATACATTGAAGTAGAATCATGCATCGGGTTAGGCATCGTATTTCGGCGGTGTCGACGACGATTTTTTTAACGCATTTTTTATTTTAAATTTTTTACAATTACGAATACATTTCTAAATTTATTCAGTATTTATGGTTAAAAAGATTAAAATTTTATATTTAACCCGTAACCGAAGTAACAAATATTGTCGCATATCTACCGTGAGCGATCTGTCAGACCGGTTAACCCGTAACCGGAGTGACAAATGTTGTCGCATAACTGCAGTGAGTGGTCTGTGAGACCGCTTAATCTAAATATGAATAAAATGCTACATTAACTCTCAAAATACTATTTATCTATTAAACTTCATGTACACGGCTATTATCTTTAAAATTCAGCTACTCAAAAGTTAGTAGTGAAGATAAAGGGACTCCAAATAAAAGAAAATTTAACCAGCATCTATAGTTAAACGGAAAATTTGTGAAAATGGAAAAATACAGCAGTCTCTGAGACCGCTAATAGCGGTTTCGGGTTACGATACAAATACATCGAATTTCTGTTTGTACTTTTATACATTCTTTACCTTAAAAATTAATTTTCATATGTTTGGAAAATATTTGAATATTTTAGTTTTAATATATTATTATTTTGAAATTAATAAAAAAAAATACTTTAAATCATAGTTCTGAATTGGTAACCCGATTTCTTGCAAAAGTAAAGAAAGTGAGAGGGGTGAGGACACATTTATGAGTTTTCCCGGTTATCTGAAATTTTAAGTTTCTTTGTCATTTTCTGATAATTGAAAATTAGATATATTTTATTGCAAATCCTACAGGAGCAAACCGCCACAACCACTTCATGAATTTCAGCAGCCGGGTGCTCCGAGGCTCCTACTTTCAATCCTTCTCCATCAACTACATGAATGTCAGCATTTATGTTAAACACATTTTATTATAATCTAAAACCTAAAAGGAAATAAAACTGCGGCGTATGATTTACACATCTTTGTTTTATCTTTTTATTAGTCTCCGGTACGGTATGCTATTTCTTTCTCCCAGCTTATTTTGTGTCCAAAAAATAACGTTAGCTTACAGAAGCTATCCGAAAAAACAAAGCATTACGATTAAACATTCTTTAGCAATTTTTTAAACTTCTAAGCATCGCACGTTTTCACTTTTTATACCGTCGTATTGGAAAAAAAAAAGTTATTTTAAATGCATTTTGTTTGAAAACTGTATCTCCAATTATTTTTGAAACATTAATTTTTTTGTAGTTTTCAGCACCATTTGTTTAATTTTGGCAACTCAAGTACTCCATTTATATCGAAAGTAAAGGGAAAATAGTTTAAAAATAGTAATTATATATTTTTGTTGCCATTTTCTCGTAACAACCGAGAGAAAATGCAATTAAAATATGTGCTTTTTTGAAAAAAAAATATAAACGCATGATTTCTGTTAAAACAATGCAGCTATTATATACTATATTTAATTGTAAGTATCTATGAATCATTGGATAGCCGTTTTTTTTTCGATTTTCTTGAATAACGGCATCTTTTTGCTGCATTTGTACATTATTTCATGATAGTGACGTGCTATGCATGTTTTACTGTAGATGTTTAATAGTAGACCGTAAATGTGGAATTCTTAAGCGGATGCGAATGACGTCATTTTACATAAAATAAAACGTGTGCTTTAAGTCTTAAAATTGAAATATATTTTGTACTGCAGTAGAGTCCCGCTTAACCAATTTCTTCTGATGGACTGTTGGCTTCTATTATTATGAAACAGCCATTATAAACGAAGTGTTAGGCGAAGATGAAAAAGCAGCCATAAAAAAAATCATGGCCATCCCCCCCCCTCCCCCCCCCAGAATTCTGACCAGAAAATCATCAGAGTTCTAACTTTTTACGGCTGCTCTTTCATCTTCACCTAACACTATATTTATAATGGCTGTTTCATAATAATATAAGAGAAAATTTCCATAAGAAGAAAATGAAGTAATGGAAATTCCGGAGGCGACACTAAATTCTGAAAAAGCAGAATTCCTGTTCTCTAGTTTAACTTTATTTCTCATCACGGAAGGTTATTGGTTAAATTCAGTATTAGATTCACTGAATATGCTTCTGTTTTTCCTCAATATCTTTTTAATCATTTTTTAGTTAAAAAAAATAAATAAATAAATAAAATAAAAAATGTTTTTGTATGTTTTTAGAACTGTAGTGCAAGTTAAGAAGACTATGGGACCCTCCCCCCCTACAGACTATTGAATTTAGATTTCAGCAGCCATCAGAAGTTAGAAAAAACACAATCCTTTTATTTTATATTATTTCTTTACTGAACTAATCAAAATTTTCAAAATAGCGCATTAATTACCCGACTGAAAAGAAGGGTTATGTGTTTCTCGCGCACCTGGGTATGTGGATTTCTTTATACCCTCGAAATATCCCAACGGCTGGATGGATTTTAATGAATGAGGTCTCTATCGATTCATCTTAATCGTCCGATGGTTATAGGCTAGGTTTTGTTTTTATAAATTCAAAATGGAGGCCGTAAAATACAAAATGGCGGTAGAGACGAAAAAAAAATTACGCACCTTATTGAGTGGCATATCATTGGATAGGTCTTTCAAATTGAAGGCAATGTTTCATTGACTATTTTACAGTCAGAAGCTTCGTTTAAATATTACACAACCTGGAAGTTGTGTATGTAGGATTTCTAGCTTTACTGCAACTCTAACCATCATAGACATCTATAGGCCTCATCAAAATAGTGTTTATAGATAGGAACTAACAATTAAACGCAATTTAAAAGTCACCAATACAAATAAATAAAAAGAAAATACGTAAATAATATAAAAAATAGTTTCAACATTGATAGAAATAATTAATTAGTTCGCTTTTTACGCAGTCGGGTATTTTGATTTTTTTAAATTTAATTGATTTATTGTTTAAGTGCTGAATCCCGAGGTCATACGAACTTTTTTAAGCTTAAAATAAATATTTTATCAAAGTTAGTTGGAAAATTAAAAACTACTTACTATACTATATAATACAGTAAAAGGGGGGGGGGGGATGACGATTAAAGACCTTATTTGATCACTATAAATTAAAAAATGGGTTCCCTATTCTAAAGGTAACGTCACTGTTAAATGTATTTATGATTGTAAAATCGCGATATTACATAAATGATAAATCGATTTAAGAAATTTCTACAGCATCCATTCCTAAATAAGATGCTGCCAACTTCAAACACTTAAAACTCGAGCTGTAATTATCGTAGAATACTCATATTTTGTATGGGAAGTGTAATCTTTTTAAAGCCGGAGCTATTTCTTTTTTTGAACAGGAACCCATAAATTTTAATGTAGAAGTATTTTAAGGCCATGATAACTACAAACACTTTTATCTTGGATGCAAATTTTTGCAGCCTACACTAATTTCTTATGATAAACGTAAAAATTTTAAGGGAGTTAGGCTCTGTTGATTTTTTTTTATGATTGCACCATATATTTTTGTAGATGAAAACAAAACATGCTCACAACTTAAAATCCTGTAACTCGGGTTTTAAAAATGCCAACAAAGTTCCCTCCCTTTTTATAAAGATCACGTTTACCATACAAATTATGAGAGTGTTACGACATATACAAACCAAGTTATAATTTTCATGGCTTCTTATATTTATGATGTACTATAATTTGGAGGCTTTGATAAGATATCAATAGAGCCACCACCTCTAAATGATTACGTGTAATATAAGAAATTTTTGCGATGTGCTACGACTTGGATCCGATTTAAAAGTGTATATGGTTATCGGGTTCTATACTGAAATTTAGTAGGCTGTGGTTAAAAATCCAACAATGTCTAATATTCAATTATGTCCCATTGATCAAGCACACAAAATTTCTGTGTCAATTTGTTCACGAGTTATAAGAGTTTAATTTTCTCAGCCTTATATATATATATATATATATATTCACAGTTTTATAAAGTTTAGCTGTTGTTAAAAAAAGATAAAGGACCCTGAAAATATACACTCATGATATTAATCATAACAACGTTTAGTGGTCTTACGACAATTACAGCCTGAGTTATAGGAAGGAAACGAAATGACCCCCTCATGAGCATCCCTTTGTAAAACGTATGTGCTGTGAGAATTAAATAAGTATAAGTATTATAAATTATAAGCATTTTCAATTTTAAGAATCTTTTTTGTATATACAGAAACATTGTAGGCTTCAATAAAAAATAGACAGAGACACCTCCCCCCCTAAACCTCTTATAGAATCACTTTACCATGCGAGATTTGCGCGATCTGCTACAATCTGGTTTCGAGTTATAAGTATTTTTTTGTTATCGAGCCCTTATTTTCGCGCTACACTAAAATTTAAGGGGCTTCGCTGAAAAAAACAAAAAATCTCTCATCGTCCTTTATAAAGATTGCGTTTACCATACAAAATACTATGAACGCGCTACGACAAAAGCATTCCGAGTTATAAGTGTTTTAAGTTGTAAATAGCTTATATTTATGGCGTACTAAAATATTGAGGCTTAGATAAAAAAAAAATCAACCCCCCCCCCCCCCAGCCCCCGCTAAAACTGTAACGTTTACCATACAAAATTTGAGCAGGCCACGACAATTTCTATCCGAGTTTATAAGTGTTTGTGGTTATCAGGCCCTTATATTCGCACTGCACTAAAATTTTGGAGGCTCCAATTTAAAAAAACGGACAAAGTCCTCGGTTACATTTCGCCAGTTTGTAAAAGCACAGTTTGAACGCCCTGCTAGAATTTCACGTGTATTAAGAGAGTTTAACTTTTTAGTGCCCTTAATTCATCTTTTTTTTATATAAAATTTAGATAGTTCCATAAAAAACCCTTTTGAGTTACCCGATAATGGCCCCTTATGATGTTGAACCACACTATATTTGGCAGGTTTAGAATTACAGTCGGAGTTTTGGGGGCATGGGGGAAGGTATATTGACCGATACGCGGATGCCAAAACATCATACTTCGAGACATTGGGAAAGTGGTCATGGATTTTATTAACTCCAAAATTTACAATATTTTTTATTGTTCCAAACAAACTGTTGTTATGCTTTTCCTGTCTGTAACTCTATCATATAATGTATAATCTATAAATGACAGGTTGTTTTTTGACCATTTGCTCGTCGGCTCACTTTTGTCAGACTAATAGGGAGGTTTCTTTCAAATGATAACCTTCTCATCCGCCAATCACGACTGCGCATTGACTGCGAATCATGACTTCCGTAACAGCCACAATCCTAATGGCTACCAATCAAAACTTTTCTCCAACATTGTTTTACCTCCAACAGTTGATTTGTGACGTCATTTGCAAATATCCCATATCTTCCTTTTTTTACTTTCCTTTTTTTAAACAATTAAAATAAATATTATCAACAAAAAATCATGTACATAATCTAATTAATTATGTTAGCAAACAATGTGCGAAATGGAACAAAATAAAACACCAAATGCTCTATCTGCTTGAAATCAAGTAAAGAAGATGCATAATCTGTAGAAAAACACCTTTCAACTTGTCACCTTATGGTAATAAAGCGCTGATTTTAAAATCACGTGATTCACATGCAATTTACTGCTGTCACGTTATAAAAATTATTTTTGCCGAATGGTAGGTACGCGAGTGTTTTGGTGAACCAAATTATATTACAATGCCTTTATAATTTTTTTTTTCATGTGAATGCACATTTTTAAATTCTTTATAGAATTTTAAAAAATTGAATGGGAATTTATTTCTTCGAAAAATATTATGCAAGCCATTAGTTCATTTCCAATATGCAGTAGTGATTTACAAACTGCTTTTCATTCTGATATTTCTGACTCTATATGTAAAAATAAACCTACAATACTAGATGGAAATTTTTTCGAAAAAATTGAAAATAAGTCTTCAGGTGGTAGAATTGTAGCAAAATGCACCAAGTGTAACACTGAGGTAAAAGCCTCAAATAATTGCACTTCCAATCTTGTAACCCACCTTAAAAGGAAGCATGGAATCAATTATTTGGAAGAATATCGTGCCTATTTAAAGGAGTCAAAAAAAACAACGAAAATCATCAAATGTTTCTGGGCAATCAAGTCGAAACGTATATTTGCAGGATCATTTTGACAAAGATGTAGTAAATTATTTTATTGATTCGATGATTTCACTAAGAAGCATTGATAATATTTATTTCCACAATATAATTAAAAACATTAATTCTTGTTCAAAATCTTTTAACATAATGAGTCGTAGGGCCCTCAGACGAAAAATTGCAATATATTACGATGAACAAGTAGAAAATATTAAACGTGAGTTGGAAGATATCGAGTTCGTTTGTATAACTACAGACATATGGTCAGGGCGACGAAGAAGTTTCTTAGGAGTGACAGCTCACTGGATTCATCCGGAGACATTAAAACGGATTTCTAGAGCTATAGCTTGTCAAAGATTCAAAGGAACTCATAGTTACGACAGAATTTATGACCATCTTATGAACATCTACAAAAAGGTTGAATTGAATTCTGCCAAAGTAATAGCTGCGATTACTGATAATGGTGGTAATTTTGTGAAAGCATTTAAATTTTTTGGAATTGAAGAAAAATGTATTTTAGAAGATGCTGGTGATTTAGATGCGCAATACAATTCATGTAGTACGGAGTGTGATTCTGACACTACGTCTAGCATAGATGATGATGTAGAAGATGTAATTGATTTAAATGAGTGTTTACCTTTACATTTTAGATGTGCGTCTCATACACTTAGTTTGTGTGCAACTACTGATTCTAACAATGTTCTGGAAAGCCAAGACACAGAAATTTCAAAAATACACGAACAAGTGATGAAAAAATGTAATATTTTTTGGAGAGCAGCATATCGACCTAAATCTTCAGAAATTATCATCTCCATTTTGGGACATACTCTTAGTCGACCTAACGCAACGCGATGGAATAGTTTATTTGACGCCATGAAACAATTTCTATCGATAAAAGAAAAATCTGCTATTTTGAGCAAGGAATTAGATTTGAAAACTTCATTTAAAGATTAGAATTTCACATATATAGAAGAATACGTTAAATGTAGTAAACATATTGCCGCGGCTTTAGATATCCTTCAAGGAGAAAAAGAAACGTATTTTGGGTTTTTGTTACCAACTTTGTTATCATTACGACATAAATTACAAAAATCATTGACAGAAGATTTTATGTATTGCCGACCTTTGGCCGAAGCTTATTTAGAAAGTATAGAAAACAGGTTTAGTCAGTATTTTGATATTTCATCTCGCCAAGCAGAAATAGCCGTAATTGCAACTTTATGTCATCCAATTTTTTTAAAATTCAAGTGGCTGTCTTGTATTAGCGATTCAGCTTATACAAAAATTAAAATGTTGTTTATTACTGAATTGACAAAAGAAATGAAATCTAACGAATCTCTGGATATAATGAGTTCTGTCAATAGTGAAGAAAGAGAACTTTTTCTTTATTGATTCTGATCATGAAGAAGCAAAACAAGACCCTAAAAGGAAAGCAGAACTATTGTACGCGCATTTCTGTTTGGAGGAAAACAAAGATCTAAGTGTATTGAATTCTTATAAAGAGATAAAAAAAATCTTCATTAAATATAACACACCGCTGCCCTCGTCGGCATCTGTAGAAAGATTATTTTCTTTTGCAACTATTACAAATTATTGTAAAGCTAATAGGCTTTCTGACGAAATGTTTGAAAAACGTGTTGTTTTAAAAGCCAATCTTAAATATAACGAAGAATGCTTATAAAAATTTGAAAAATATTTTAATGCCAAAAGGAAAAATGTTTCCTTCAATGTTAAAAAGTAATAATCAAACCTTTTCAGCGTATATTTTCGTACTTGACTTTAATTCATTTTTTAATAACAAAGTATGTTACTGCTTCATTTCCTAATTTTGTAAATTTGTTTAATTTTTTATATGGTTTAATTATGTCTAATTTCAGAAAGAAATTTTGTAATTTTATTAAATAAATGTAATTGTAACTAAAATATTAATGTCTCTGAAATTTAAATTTTCATAGTTTTATTATGGTAACTATAAGTTATATAGTAATAGAATCCTACATGTGCTCATAAAAACTAACCTGACTAGAAAAGGGGGAGGAGGACGTGTGTGTGTGTGTGTGTGTGTGGGGGGGGTTATGATTGGGCTAAGTCAACTAGCTATCTTTGGAGCACTCTCCTTTATATTTAATCTTTTCATGCAAATAATTTATTTCTATTAAATTTTTAAATACAAACTTTTAAGAACGGGAAAAATCCTTAATTTATTTTAATTGCATTTTAAAACGAAGAGTGTTTACTTTAACACTATTTTTACCGGTATCAAATGACACCTTTTCAAAGTTTTGATTTGTGTTTATTTTGCTCGTACTTTTTGAATGCAATAAGCATAAAAATGTCTTCAATGTATTGAAAATGATTTGTAATTCTTTCAATCTAAAATTACAAATGAAAAACCATAAATCGAAAACTTTTAAAAGGTGTCATTTGACATAAAAAAAAAAGTGTTAAAGAAGATATAATTAAATGTACTTTCCAATGCTGCTTGCACGAGTCTATTTTTTGTGGGTTATGATTTTCAGATATTCACAAGTGAAGAAATTTAAGGGTCTAGCTGTGCAAATAAGTTTCAAAATAAAACTCTTCTATTATATATATATAATCCAAACGGAAATTTCGTTCCGAACGCCGAGATTTCGAGTTCTACCGCATGGATTTTTACGGAACTTATATCGTTAGATAGGTATCGTTCCCGGGAAGGTTTTAAGCTATAACACATCATTCTACCTAGATTAGTTATAGAATTATTACGGAAAATTCTATTATTTCGGACTTTGTTACTTCATATTTCCTTAAATATCTGGGCTCCTATTGGTCGTAGAGCTTAGATCTCGCGCCAAAAGTAGCTCCGACGCACCCAAGCAAACTTTTCCCCGCGATTATTTTGCCGTCTTCCGATTTCCTCTAACTCTATTAGGGGCCCGCGTAGAGCCCCTTTAAAATATTTTTCGTAGTAATTTCAGCAATTATCTTAAATTATTGGTTAAGACCGCCACCCTCCCGATTCATGTATCTACGGAAAGGTTGCATGAAGGAGTTTCGTTCAGATACACTTTCGTTAAGACTAGAGTGCGCTCCCTGGTGGTGGAATGTGGAACTAACATAACGCGATATTGTTAAAATTAGGAAATCTAACAATGCGATCTGTTTTAAACTTTGAGATAGTTCATAGCACATAATCTATTATCGATTCTATTATATATATATAAAATCTATTATATATTCTATTATCTATTATTATATATATAAAATCCAAACGGAAATTTCGTTCCGAACGCCTAGATTTCGAGTTCTACAGCATGGATTTTTACGGAACCTATACCGTTAGATAGGTATTGTTTCAGGGAAGGTTTTAATCTATAACACATTATTCTACCTATATTAGTTTTAGAATTATGATGGAAAATTCTGTTATTTTGGGCGATAAGGTTACCATTTTATTTCTTGGCGAAATTCATCGTTGATAAAAAAAAATTGAAACGGCTATTAAACCTCGAAAAATAAAAGAAAAACTGTTACTAATTTTATATAAATGAAAAAAAAAAGAAAAAAAGAAGAAGAAAATCCGTTTTAATGAGTGATAATATTAAAAAACGGAAACATTTAATCAAAACCTGAAAGAAATATTTGTAATGCTTAAAAATTAATTTAATACGAAATATTACACTTGATACGCAATATTTGGCTTCTTATCGCTTGCGTTAGATATGGAAACGAATCTGAAAATTTGATTAGATGAAATTTTAACGACATTTTCTTTCTGTTCCGTTCTTTTCTTTTTTTTTATATATATATCTAATTGTCCCATCACGTGACTTATAGAAGAAACAAGCAGATGTAATTGTGAGTCACATGTGTAATTACTATTTGTTTCTTTACAATTTTTTATTTTTCTTTTGTCGCCAAACAATGTGATTTTAAGCCAAAAATGCATAAGCGTGACATTAGCTTGAGGATGTTCTCACAAATGGTGTTTTTTTAGGTGAAAGAGATCATTTTTTGAGTACATTTTCATATTCAATTGTAACTTATATAGATATCAGTTAATATTTTAAAAATGGAATCGAATACGTAAATTTCAGTGTGAATTTCTGCCACACATACATATTGTAAAATAATTTCATACTTTTTAAAATGTTTTTCGCCGTAATTCTGAAAGCATGTAATATTTATAAACTCGAACTCAGATCAACGAATATTACCCATTTTATTTAGGCAAATATTATCTATTTTCTCAAGTCATATCGCCAATTTCATTTATAGGAAAATTCACAGATTCGAAATCTAGGAAATAAAGATAATTTTTAAGGAAATTTATGTTTTAATACGTTATTACTATTTAAAAATTCAACATTTTGAAAAAAAAAATTACAAGTCTTTTGTAATTCGTCATTTCTTCTTCGTCTTTCTTCGTACTTTCTCCTCTGTTATGTAATATTTCAAATGATATTGGACTAATTTTCGATCATCGATTCACCGCAAAATCGCATATCTAATATAGTATATAAAATAAACTCTGGATTAGGGGACTAATTAACGCACACCGCAAACTACTGAACCTAAAATCTTGAAAATCGTGGTAAAAATACTTCTTATGACATAAACTTCTGCTAAGAAAGGATTTTCTAAAGTGTCACCCCTAATGGTTTTTGCACGGGGAGGGGGAAAAAATCGAATATCAAAATTATGCGTCAAATGTTAGCATAATTTAATGTAGTTTTGTATGCTGAATCGAATGCTACCAAATAAATTTTTATAAGTCCAACAGTTCACGACACATTTCATATTTTTCTAATTTGGCGGTGTCTTTGGCATCTAAACCTCAAAATATCTATCATTACATCCGTTACTCTAGCAACGGAAAAAATTCAAATCAACCCTTTTGGCTAAAAAATAAAAACGGCTCTATGAGTTTGAAATAAAAATGCAAGCATCTTAATTTTTTTTTAAAAATAGTGATTTTATGTAAAATAAAAGGGAAAAAATTACTGAGAATTTAGCGTTATAAAACAAAAATGGAAAAGGTACTACTTAGATATTCCGTCGACCAAAAATCTATCGTCAAACTATAATATTAAATGCCAATGGTTGATCGTAAATATCAAATTCACTTGAATTTAAACAAACTACACGTGTTTACGTCATCAAGTGATTTTAATTTCGACGTTTTATTTGTATTTTTATTAATGTTATACTAATTTATTTGTTATTTCGTTATTTAAAATAAAGATTATGTCAATTTATGTAATTTGGCGAATGGTTTGGAGATTTATATAATTTGGCGAAATGGGTCGACGGGATAACAAGTAGTACCAATGAAAATATTTAAGTATGAAAGCAATGTTTGTACCGACTTAAAAATTATTTTCATATATATAAACTCGGTTTATGGCGTCAGATGCCGTCATCCGAAGAATCTACAAGAGTCTTTTTCCTTTTTTTCCGGTCATAGGTTCCTCAATGAAAGAAATTGGAATTGGAATAATATTGCGCGATTTATAAATTGCTCCTCGATAAGTAGAAAAAATGGGTACATTTATAACAACCGTGCGCACATCTCGCTGATAGCATTTTAAAAATTCCCAGTAGCAGTAGTTACATTTTGCGTATGTAAATTAAAAATATTTTTTTGCTTTTAATTATGGCATTATTTCCTGTTATTGTTTATCTTTTCAGTTTTTTAAATGAAATTAGTATAAGGCATGCATTTTAAATTAAATGAGTGAAAGGTTTGTGTTTTAAATGAAAATAATAAAATAAGAATATGCTATGAAAACAATCTTTATTGATTTATTACCTGCGCCCGGCTGACATAAAATTATCACAAAAGCCACATATTCATTTTTCTTTGAGTAGTTGCTCATGAGAATTCAAGTTAACCTTCCGTAATCGGATACTTCACATATTGGTGTATTAGCTTTAATGTTGAAAGCATCGTTTTTTTTTGAAGCGAAAACTTTACTATGAATTCTATTACGCAAAATCGCATCATCATCATCAACTATATATTTACAACGGAAATTTGTATTTCATTACGATTGTTTATAATACTTTCGTAGGATATACCACAATTAGTTAGGTAATAATTTTGGAAAGGTTTTAGTGTATACATATTGTTCAAGGGTACTTAGTTATAGAGCAACAGTGAAAGTTCAAAAATTAAGTGAACCTGATTATGAAAGTTTAGCCTTTTTAAAAAAATCTACAGAACATATTTTGTTACAAGTGGCCCTGTTGCATGACTTTTAAGAATGGTGTTAGTATATACGATTTCATTATATGTTGATTAGTTACAGAGGTATTAATTCCTGTTGTCATAACGGTCTCATTACCCGACCATAAGTGCGCTGTTTATAATCAACTAAAACAATTACTTCTTAATTGCTAAATTTTGTCCAAAGCTTAAGATAACATTATATCGCAATGGCTTTCGCATCGTTTTCAGTAATGTGCAAGGTCAAGCTGAAGATCCATATTGTTTAAAATACAAGTTCAAATTCACCATTTAGTTTAATCCAAGGTTCATTTGGAAATATTGACCAGCGCAGCGGGCATAGCCTGCTAGTTAATAAATAAAACGTATTTATTTATTATAGAAAAAGAGAAAATGTTATCAAATTAGTAACTATCATAAATCTTTTTTTTTAAACTGTTTGCAATGCAAATTAACATTTAACTGATGTTACCGGTCTGACAGACCGGTGCTTTCTTCAATTTTCATAGTTTAACTTGCAAATTTCAGTTTATCTACAAATACTACTAAAATTTTGTTTCGTTTGGAACTTTAGTACTAACACCAGAGACTTTTGAATAGGTGAATTTTAATTATAACACTCCTGTACAAAAAGTTTAGTACAAAAACAACATCTTATGAGTTAATCGCGGCTTTTATTCATCTTTCGATGGAGCGGTCTCACAGACCTCTTCACAGTAGTTATGTGACAATTTCTATGACATCAGTTAAAGATTAATCTAAAATTGTAGATTTAGTTGGCAAATTCTTGTTGAAGTTAAAGTTAAATCATTTAATTGAAAAAAAAGTATCCAACTTTATTTGATTTCATTGAAACTAACCTTATATTTTGAAGATAATGGTTTGTTTATTCCTTTATTTATTTTATTTTTTTATCATGGTGTATTTCTTTTATTGAATTATAAATATACAGTTGTAAAAAATGTTTGAATAGTTTGGCATATTAACCCTTAACTGCTGTGACAAAAGTTGTCGCATATTTACTGTGAGGCGGTCTGTGAGACTGCTAAATCGAAGGATGAATAAAGAGGTCCTTTAACTCATAGGATGCTGTTTCTGTACTAAACTTTATCGTCAAGTCAAATATAATTAAAATTCCCCTATTCAGAAGACTCTAGCGATATTCCTAAGGATCCAAATGAAACAAAGTTTCACTAGTATCTGTAGTTAAACTGAAAATTACAAGCTAAAAATTGAAAAAAGCAGCGGTCTATGAAACTGCTCACAGCAATTAAATGTTAATATTTAACTGCTGTAAATGGTCTCTGAGACAGATACCTTTTAACGCTTTCCAACGCATTCAGAATACTGTAACAAAACTTTACCGTATACTAGGGGGGTGGGGTGGGGTGGGGGGCTGTTTTAGAAGTTTGCAGGTTACAATTTGACCCGCTGTTCGGAAGCTAGTTTGTTTTCATATTAGGCCAGGTTAATTTCTACTTTTTAGTTCGGATCGGGTTTGGGTCCGTTGACTTCTACTTTTTGCTGTTGGCCGGATTAACTTCTACTTTTTTGCTGCGATCCGCGTTTGGCCGGGTTGACTTTTTTGCTGCACTTTGGGTTCGGGTCAGATTGACTTACTTTATTTAGGGCTCGGGTTGGTGTCGAATTGGGTTTTCACCCTTGCGAGAAGGGTTCGGTTTGACACGATTTTTCAAAAGGAAGTCTAAATATTTTTCCCGATGTAAACTATAGTCAGCAAACACTCCCAAAACACTCCCAGTCACTCCCAAAAAATTATTTTGGGAATAATTGTTAATATTTTGCAATGTAAAACCTATAGAGAGTGGACGCCTCCGAACCGTGAAATATGTCCGTTATTCATAATTAATAGCATATACAGTTAAATCTTCATACGGACGCTCCCGAATAGTGGGCACCTCTATTTAGCGTAACTTTTCAATTCCCAACACAAATGTTTGTCTCTGAATAGCGCACACGTCCGAATAAGTGACAAATTCGAGAGCCCTGTTCAGCGGTGACCCTTGTTTAGAGGTTCTAGTGTATTTTAATACTAACGAGTATATACTAGAAGTTTATTTTCCTATATAAAAGTTAAAATTTATATTAAAGATGTAAATGTAGACTTCATTATATAATACCATTATAATATGAATTATTTTTCCTTCATTTTGGTTTCGGGTCGACGAAACTTTTGTGGCCGGGTTTCAGTTTGACTTTTAATGGAATTTTCGGGTTCGTGTCTGGACAACCCTACCTGTTTAGGATACTAAGTGGGGTAAAACAAAACTTTTTGGTGGGATGTTTGAAAAGTGGAGGCAAAACTTTTGTTTTAGTACATGCCGAAACTGTAGAAGCTTGCTAGATGACAATAATAAACTAGAATTTTTTGGAAATTCTAAAATATAAGAAAAACGCAGAAAAAGCTATCGAAATAAAAAAAATCCATTCGTTTCCAAACCACGTCAAAAGTTATTTTTAGGTAGATTTCGTATGAAATACTACCTATTACATTTTCCCCTATGTTGGAATTTCTGAAAAAGTTTTGCAGATCTACACCGAGAACTCAAAACCACCCTCAGTAAAAACCATATATATATATACATATAATCACTTTTTTATGGACACGATAACTTCCGTAATTCTTCCCAAATCTCTGCCAAACTGATACATAAAATCAAGGGGCATAAAATCTCGGTCAAGCTCGTTAATGGGCAAAATCAGACCAAGGGGATGGAAATAGGGAGGGGTTTTGTGAAAACCGAAAAACCCCCATAACTTCTTAATTTTTGTTCATATCAAATCAGTTTAAAGCTGTTATTACTTCTAAAAATAGGACCAAAATTTATGTATGACAGATTTTTTATAAAATTAAAAATGGGGTCAAGGGGCGCAAAAAATAGGGTTTTTAGGAGAAAAAAATTCATAACTTCGTCAATTCTTAAGATATCAAATACAATTAATTTTATTATAAATCTCCTTGAATATTATCTACAACTTTTATATTGACAAGTTTTTGATAGGACCAATTCGTAGCGCAAAGAAAATTAAAAACGAAAACAAAAAAAAGTGGGGGTGGGGGGGTAGGTGGAAGAAAAAAAAATCCATAACTTCGTAAATTCACAAGATATAAAATCCCCATGAATTTATCATATATCTTCTTAATATATCTACAACATTTATATTGACAAGTAGGACCAATTCTTACAGCAAAAACAAATTAAAAATACATAGCGGTTGAAGAAAAAAATCATCATATTAAGGGCGTATACAAATCCAAACTGCTTATTTTTGACTCATTTTTAAATTTTATTTTTGCTCTCAAACGCATCCAATTGGTAGATTCTCTTATTCAGAAACTCTATAATGTACCGTAATGGTCGACTTTTTGATAGAGGCAGAATATATTTCAAAAAATGATGTCAAAATGGGCATTTTGAACCGAATTTCCCGAAGCGATTGTGTTGAAAATGAAAAATATTGTCTTACTGAGAAAATAATTGTTTATAAATCAAGTTTTAATTAATTGAACAAAATATAAAAACACAGGTCGCTTATAAATCTCTGCAAAAACAACGTCAACAAATTTCATATTTTTTATTTTAAAAATGAATGTGAAAATGTGCCAAAAAATTTTGAGTTGTTGTGCATGGAAAAATATTTTTTTTAATACCGCCTTAACATGATTCTGATAAAACCATCTCTTATATAAAAATGAAATAAAAACTCGTCAAAAGCGGCCAAATAAAATTGTTAAAGTGGCTTTATCTCTAATAATGATTTAGTTTTTGTTGTTGTAATTAGCAATTAACTTCGAAATCTACCTGCGCCTGTAGGCCGGGCCGGCAGGAATTTTTGTACTTTTAAAAAGGAATCTGTACACGTGTCGGAAAGTCGCGCGTTGTTTAGCGGAGAGAAAGATTTCATTTATATATATACAGGATGTTTCATAAAAGATGTGTAAAACTTCAAGAGTTTATAGTACAAATCCAAACAAACAACATTCATCAAAGAATGCATGGTTGGAATTAAAACGCTAAGGTGCTAGAGGGTGCCGAATATGATGTTGTTATACGAGGCAAAGAATGATAAATTAACAAAAGCAAGTTTAATGACATGTCTTCTTACAATCGTTGAGCCTATGAGACTTCCATTTGCAGTTCCATAAATAAAATGCATATCAAAGCCTTTTCCCTATTAGTGAAAGTTAATCTTTGACTAATGTGACAGAAATTGTCATGTAACTACTGTGAAGTGGTCTGTCAGACCGTACCATGGAAAGATGAATAAAAGGCGCGATTAATTCATAGGATGGTGTTTTTGTACTTAACGTTTTGTACAGGGCTGTTATAATTAAAATTCACATATTTAACAGTCTCTTGTGATAGTATTAAAGTTCCAAACGAAAGAGAATTTTGGTCGTGTCTGTAGTTAAACTGAAAGTTACAAGTTAAACTATAAAAATTGAAAAAAGCAGCGGTCTGTGAGACCGGTTAAAGGTTAACATCTTCCGATAGGTTCCTACCGCAATTCACAGTTGCACACTTGGATCAGCCACTTGTATGAATTAATCGAGGCAAAATTTTCCATACGCATTGTCCTTCTTCTTCATATCACATTTGTATGATATTAGTGTCGTTCTTCTCCAGATAATTCACAAAAGGAATGGAGAACGTTTGCATGGACCAAGTTTCCAAATGCGACAGAGCCTTTGCGTTTTAATTCTGACTATGCATTCTTTAATGAAATTAAAATTAAACATTGGTAATATTTCATATTTCTGCAAAAGATAGTTATGAGATAATAATCAATTGTAATTTAAGATGCAAATTAAAATTTTAAAAAATTTTATTCTATTCTTTAACACTTGATTTTTTAGGTATTGCATTCAATGCTACAATTTTTAGGAAAAGAAAAAATATAAATATTTTTGTTTTTCCTTCCATTTTTCCTCTCAGTCGCCACTTTTTCTTGCTTTTCACAACAAACGGCTTAAAGTTTAACAGCAAATACCTCTTATTTAGCACATTGCACATGAAGGCAATTGCATATCACTTGATTTTCCTTACTCTCATCCCAAGTAAACTATTTGGTGTGGGAGTGAGAGTTAGTTAAGATATAGTAAGGGATATGAACTTTAAAGATGTCCCCAATCAGACAGAGCTAGAGATAGGTGCAGCATTAATGTATAATTTAATCGAACATTCATGAGGTAGAGTGAGCTCTCATCTCTGTAATATCACCTACGATTCAATGTACGTTGTGATAAAATGTCCAAAAGAATAACGAACACTTCGGAAATAAAGCTGTAGGGAAGAGCGTTAGCACAATACAATAAAAGTAAAAATGTCGCTCCGATTTTTCTTACAATTACCTTACACAGGCACAAGACGAAAAATATACAAAGCATTCCTACAAGATCTTTTTAAAAAGAGATGTGTATCTCCGAGCACTTGAGTAAGTTACATACCCGAAGTTGCATAAAGGCTCATTTTTTTTAAAGCTAACTACTTTCTCTTCAGTATACTAATAGAGACAATTTTACGCTTTGATGCCTCGCCAGATTTCAGAATTATTTAAAAAGTACTAACTTGGTATAAGACTGCTTGTCTCTTTATCTCTAAGCTCAGTTATAATTCATTAAAGAATATTTTGAAACTTATTAAAGAAACATATATTCAGTAGCTAAGGGATGCTGGCTGAAAGATGCATTAAAAAAAATTGAAGCTGGCTTAGATATGCCAATTAGAGATTTACACGGGATAAAATTTCCCGACCCAAGCACAGGTCAAATAACCAAGAGAATTATTGTCTCGCCCCGGTATAAAAGTTGAAACTTTGTCCCGAGCCAAAAAATTAATTGACTCGGTCAGATATAAAAGCAAAAATTTCGGCCTGGATACTACAATTAAAATTATTCATGAAGCACACTTACTTTGACTTTGCACACATTCTACTTTCACAATATGTTCGAAATTCATGAATACAGAAAAATAACAATATCGATGACTACTTAGACTTAGACTAATTATGTACATAAACACCAGGTGAGAAATAAACAATGACATCAAAAAAAAAAAAAAATCCGGTAACAAAATCAACGTAATTTAGAATGAAAGAAACGGATGGTTAAAGAAAAACAAAATTTTAAAGCTCTACAAAGAAAAAAAATTGATTTTTAAAAAGACATCTCTAGAATTTATTGAGCCAAATTAATTTTTTTAAGATTTCGCTAAGCAAACATTAACATAATTTTTACCAAAATAAATAAGCAAGATAACAAGCCCAACGTGGACTCGGGAGGAAGAATTTAGAGAACTGCATGGGTCGGGTCAATAACGCTTTTCATACTGGCTAGGTTGGACACGAACAGAACGTTTAAACAAGTCTGGCACGGCTTGAATCATCAGAAAAATTTAACACCCGAACCCGACCCAGCTCTGAAAGAGAAAAGATCGGAGAGAGTCCGAGTCTCGTGAATTAAAACTGTCGTGGCCCGGGTGCCATGCTTGAATTGCCTCCTAAGTCTTTCCACTCGAAGATCTCTAATGTCGTTTTGGAAACCCTTTATTTTGGCTCAAGGGGAGAATGGTCCCTTCTCTCCCCCCCCCCCCTTTAGATATTTCATTTGTAAAAGATAATGAAAACAATATGGAAAACGCATATGGCATTTGAAAACTCATTTTCAGCAATTGCCACCTGTAGTCGGAATAATATGCGAATTCTTTTGCGCAACAGTGTATTCGATTTGTATATACGCTACATAATATGCGAAAATTTCAGTTAAATTAGCAAACGCATCACACAGTTGAAATCTCCCTTTAGCAATTTCCGTCAATGAGCGGAATTGCACTCGAACTATTTGTGTATCCCTGTATATAATCTATAAAATTTTTACACACCAGGTATAATATGTTATCATATGTTAATGGCACAAAATCAGTTAAATATAAAAACGCATACCACAACTCAAAACACACTTCGAATAATTATTGTTCTTAATCAGTGTTGTAACCGAATTCATTTCTGTGTTCCTGTAAATGAAATGTAAATGAACAAGATATTCTGTAGCAAGCATCATTCAGTAAACGTCAGGGATGCATATAAATTTAAAAAAAAAATTAAATACTGCAACATCAATAAAATACACTGCAAAATATTCTCTCCATAGACCATAATTTAATGGTATTATTTTAAGTGACCAAGTAAACGAACTATACACTTCATTTTCAATCCGAACCTGCCATGGCAAAGTTCAGTAATATATATAAGTTATCGAGTATATTTATGCGAGGTATAACACAGACAGAAAGACGTGATGTTTTTACTTTCTTATATCTTCAGCAGAAGAAAGAATTGTAATTAAAAAATTTTTCGACATCCGGTTTTCGACGGATGTACACGTTTTAGGGGTCAGAGGCCCCAGAAAACATGTTTATAGTAAATGTATGTCTGTCCATGTGTCCCTATGTCCGTTTGTCCGTATGTCGTTATTGTAGCATCAAAAAGTGTATGAAGTTATGCGTAGAATTGAACCAATTTTTCTTTAGTTTTTGGCTATGGCAAGCAGGTCCTCACTTAATTTGGGAAATTTCCGACAAAAGGGGCGCTGCAATAGCGATTTTTGTGCTATTTTGATTATTTTACCATCGAAAAATGTATGACGTTATGCATAAAATTGAACCAAATTTTTTGTGCATGTTTTTTGCTATGCCAAGCAGGTCTTCCTTGAAGATGGAAATATTCCGCCGAAAGGGAGCACTGTAATAGCGATTTTTGTATAATTTTCTTGATTTTTCGTAGTTCTGTTGTACAGCGGCGGCTCGTAAAGCGACAGGAGCTTCGCATCATGATAAGCCGGCTATTCGCGAACAGCGGATGTACAACAGAATAACGGAAAACTATTGGTTTTAATAAATATCATGATCGAGATGAACTCGTTTGTACTCCGATTATTTAACTAAAACAGAAATTCAAGATGAAAGTCAAAGTTGGTATAATATTGAACTAATAATGTTATTTTATTGACATTTGTAACTATATTTATTGATTTATTGCCTAAGTGGGACAGAATCACCAGACCTCAAGGGTCCGATGTAGACTCTATTTGCCCCACCCGGAGTGCTCCCCGGCACGCGGGGATTCGTTAACAAAAAAAATAAAAAATAAAAAATAAAATAAGAAAAAAATAATAAATAAATAAAATAAAATAAGAAAAAAATAAGAAAAAAAAAATAAAATAAGAAAAAAATAAAAAATAAAAAAGAATAATAATAATAATATGTGCAATACAAGCTCCCCCCGTCGGAGCACAGGCTGCTCCCTCGTGACAAGGGGCGGATGAGCAGAGTGAGTGAGCGTGGAGTGTGCTGGATCACACAATAAGTCCAGTTAATTGTGGAGGAGTAGCCACAAGGTTGATGGGTAAGTTGCAGCACCATGCAGGTCTATGAGGTAAGGTTTGTTAGTGCCATTTGAAATTTATAAATTCTATTTAATTTGCCTATAAGAAGGGGTCTTGTTAGAATATTGGAAAGCCAATTTTTGGCAAGGATGCGGGGGCGTTTAATATGCCATGGGCTTGGGTAAGCGTGCAGTGATAGTAGCTATGTTCTGGAGTGCCGACCTCGCCGCACTGGCAGAAGGGGGTGGCTGCCCGAAAGAAACGTTTCAAGTATTCTTTGAATGGTCCATGACCAAAGAGGAATGCTGTAGTTGCTGGTGAGAGAAAACACATTTCTCTTGATACTATATGTATGAGATCGTATGTGTATCTACCTTTGGTAGACGCATCCCAATAAATTTGCCACTCTGAGATGATTTTTTGATTCAACCTTCTGCGAATGTGTGAGGTGGGAAGGGTAAGGGTAAAATCTATTGATGTTCTAGCCGTTGCTTCTTTCGCCAACCTGTCAGCCCGCTCATTGCCCTCAATGCCAATGTGGGTAGATACGTGGCCCAGGGCGACTTTGTGTATGAGAGAGAGTAACTTAATTTTTATGTCAAGGACTAAAGGGTTCTTAGTTCTGTGCGCGAAGATTGACTGTAAGGCTGAAAGACTATCACTGTACAGGCTGATGAAGGAAGGTGGTTGGGAAGAGATCCAATCTAGTGCCCGCAGAATCGCAAAAAGTTCTGCTTGGAATACAGAGTTATCATCTCCGATTCTACAGGCCCATTCATGGACCACCACATCGTTCCGCATGACGCAGAATGCTGACGCCACGCCCGATTCCGTGCGGGATCCATCAGTGTATGCTTGAAATATTAAGATGTATTAGATAGAAGAAAGTTTTGGGATTGGCACATCCAACTAGTTTCACATAAAAAAAAAACTTCAGTAGCTTTATGCAATCTTCAGCTATAAATCGTTTTTAAACACACATATGCACGATTATGCGCACATACGCCCTATGAACGATTTTATTTCGCCGCCTCCTATCTTCCCCTTATTTAACCATCTTCTGCGTCTGTGACTAGATATGTTCGGGACCTTTTATTCGAAGTCAGAGACCATCGATTTCAAATTCGAGCCTGAAATATTTTGTGTCATCAGAACCCGAACTGGATAAAGAAAGTACGCGATATAAATTAATAATATTTAAAAATTGTTTCAAGAGTAATTTTCTGATTTAAAAGTATCTTATTGTATAAAAATAAGTAATAATTCTAAAAAGTTGCCCCTAATGATGTTTCATAATTTTCACGTCCCTGAAACTCATATCCCACCAACGACAGAAATATGAAAAGTAACTCTTCTTATTCTTTTAAAATAACATTATTCATCAATGACAGAAAGACACGAGTTCTATTTCCAGTAATTCAAAAGAAAGACTTCAAACAGAAACAAAGGCTAAACAAGGGACATTCCTCAACTTCTGTATGTTAAGATTGATAGTGCCAAGTCTTCAGAATCAGATGGAATATTTCTCTTTATATCCGGATAATAGCAATTCAATCTCTTTCAATTTGATTTTTAGCTGATTATAAAATGCCTTTAACCCCTTCGGGACGGGAGCCTTTTACGAAATTTTTAATCTTTTGTCACCGATTTTTAAAAACAGAAATTTGCGTCTTCATGAATCGAGAAAATGCGCTGATTAAATAAGGCAAATTTTACAGTAAAATTTTACTGGTGAGGAAAAGCAAGGATTTTGAGCACTTCAAGTGGCACGTATATGTGTCGCTCGTCCCCAAGGGGTTAAAAACTGAGATTACATTTCTGTTTTTGAACTAGCAATCGCTTTTTTTTTTCATTTTTCAATTTGTAAATAAATAAAATTTAGCCCGATCCCGTTTCAGGGGTCATGAATGTCCTTTTATGGGGTGGGAGGGTATCACATCTCTTTATGAATTTTTTTTTACATTGAAAGTTATTCCCAAATCCAAACTAACTACTTTTCTGATACTTTCGCGAAGTCATTTTCATTCGTAAATACAAAAAAAAAATTAGCATTAATATTCGTAAAAATACAAAATGTACCGATATTGTTCAGATACCAAGAAAATAAAGAGTTTCCCATTTTCTTACAAAGGCAAAGATTCATTTAGAAAATGTTGTCAAAGTTAACATTTTTAGCCACGTTTTACGAGTTGACAGCATCAGAAATGTCGTCAAAAGGAAAAATTGTCAGCCACTTCCGGAAATTCAGTTTAAAAAGTCAAATTTTACAGAATTTTTTGTAAGATTCTTTGCTTTTATCGAAAAATGGAAAACACTATTTAATCACATACGGTGTCCTACTGGCCCACCGGACAGCGAGGCATCATATAGTTATTGGCAGCTATGTGATTCTATTAGTGTTATGAAAATTGCAGGTGCAACCTCTTCTTTCAGCTCAAAGTATTAAATAGTTTTTTTCAATCGAACTTGTACCTTTGGAATGGATCATTTTCTTCTAATGGACTGATAGCTTCCATTATTATGAAACAGCCGTTATAAATGAAGTGCTAGGTGTAGATGGAAGAGCAGTCGTATTTGATTTTCTGGTCAGAATAGGAAAAAAAATCGCCATATTTTTTTTTCAAAAAAACTCCGAAAATCAGGCTTCTAACTTTTTACGACAGCTCATTCATCTTCATCTAACACTCCACTTATAACGGCTGTTTCATAATTAATAATGGAAGCCATCAGTCTATCAGAAGAAAGTAACTCGGTTAAAGTGGAAACTCGGTTAATCGGGACTCTACTGTATATTTCATTTTTAAAATGATCTTTAGAATATTTTTGTTGGTGTTCAGAGTGGGGTCATGAGCCCTCGTGACCTCCCCTTGGATCCGCCATTCACCCCCACCCCCCTCCCCGTACCTTCTGTATTGTAGGGAATACATAATTTTAAATTTTCAAAATAACTTTCAAAGGAGGTAAATTTTACGCATAAAAAGTAAAAAAGCTCAAAGGCACTCAGATTCTTCAATTTTAAAGATTAGTGGAATTTTTAAATAAATTTGATAAATTTATTCTTTAAGAAATATATAAACCAAGCGGATTTAATTTTGTATTACTTCTGATGGCCGCTATAATCTGAATTCTTTAAAGAAGGGGAGGTTCTCCTAGCCCTCTTAAATTGCACCCCAGTGCTAACAACATATAAAAACTTCTTTTAAGTCACACAGAGTTCAAAAGTTGTTGCTGTAATACAGAAGTGTTTAACCATTTGTTTACCAAATTAAGAAATATTCAATAGCAATATTTTGCAGTTTTATTTCATTTTACATTTCAGATTATAATAAGTTTTGTTTAACAAAAATGCTGCCAGTGCATGGAACAGGATTAAAATGTGAGCCTCGGAGCACTCAATTTATGAAATTCATGAATTTATAGAGACCGTTTACAACCTGTAGGATTAGTAATAAGATATATTTAATTTTTAATGATTTGGAAATGACAAAAAAGAAAAAAAAAGAGAGAGAGAGATTGCAGATCTGCGAAAAAATTTCATGGATGAGTGTCCATTAACATAGACATGTCGATTCTACTGACAAAATCGGGCTACCAGACTTAATGAAGAACTCTGATTTAAAGTATTTTTAATTAATTACATAACAAAAAAAAACATATACATTCAAACATTACCCGAATATGCGAAAAGCTAATTTTACATTAAATGAATGCATAAAAATATGAACTGAAATTCGACGAACCAATATTTTAAATATCAAAATTTTATTTTACCCATAAACACTAAGTCAATTTCAGTAAGCAATCGTAATTGCCAACAGGACACAAAAAAGTACATGTTCTGCGACAATTTGGATCAGAGTTGTAAGCGTTTATATTCATTGGGTCCTTATATTTGCCTTATACTAAGAGTTTGGATCTTCTGTTAAAGACACCGACAATGTCCCTTTCCCCTTTATAAAAATTACGTTTACCATACAAAATATTGCAAACAGAACCCCACCACACACACACACAAAAAAAACTTCCTCCTCCTTTAAAACGATTGCATGTAAAATATAAAATTTGTCTTACAGTATTGTATAAAAACAATAGAAAAATATTCAAATATTACCAAAACACGTAAAATATAAATTTTCAAAAAAAAAAAAAAAAATGCATTAGCATATAAACAAAATTTCGATGAATTTTGATTTTATGTATTAAACTTTACTTTTCTTATTAACTTTCAATCGTAATTGCTAATCAATTTCAGAAAAATAATGGCAATTGCAAAAAGGACAACAAAAAATCTATGCTATTTGCGGCACTATCAGAATACCTGATAGACTATAAGACTGTACTTTAAAGGGTATTAACTAATTACAGAATATTAGAAAATAAAAAAATCTATTCAAGTATTATCCAGACATGTGAAAAATTAATTTCTCAACAGAAAAATGCACTAGTATTAAACTTTAAACCGACAATGAACTTTAAACTGAGAAATAATAATAATAAAGATAATGTCTCCCCTTTCTAAAGATTACGTTTACCTTACGAAATATGAGAGCTCTACAATAACTACAGCTCCAGTTATAACTGTTTTATGTTGTCAGTACTTCATGCACTAAAATATGGAAGAACTGCTATAGAAAATAACACCCCCCCCCCACCCTCTTAAAACGATTAAGAAATTAAACGAAATTTGTGTGAGATGCGATGTGACAAGTTGAATTTTGAATTCGAGTTACACGTATTTGTCGTTATCGAGACCTAATATTCGCACTATACAAAAATTTCGAAATCCGGGGTTAAAAACGCCCACACTTTTCCCCCTTTATAAAGATTTGATTTACAAAATATAAGTGTTCTACGAAGATTACAGTTAGAGTTATAACTGTTTTAAGTTGTCAGCAACTTATATTTATAATATACTAAAAATATGGTGGGTTTCTATAAAAAATCGACAAAGCCCCTACCCTTTAAAACTATTGCGTTTACCATATCGATTTTGTCTGGATTACGACAATTTATATAAGAGTTACAAGATCTTTTGGTTATTAGGCCCTTATGTTTGCGCTATTCTAAAATTTACTAACCTCCGTTAAAAAAAATGCACCCCCTTCCCCCCTTTTCATAAAGATTACTTTTACCATACAAAATATGAATGTCCTACGATAATTACAGTTTGAGTTATAAGTGTTTTAAGTTACCGCCCCTTTTATTTATGACACACTAAAATATTGGGGGGGGGGCTTCAGTAAAAAAATGGTAGATTATCCGTGTTTGAAAAATTTCCGTTATTATTAAAATACTAACTGCAATGTATAACTTCAAATTTCACCCTCATTATAATGTCACTGTAACTGAATTTTTTTAATTGTCATCAAAAGAGTATATAATCATTAATAAGTACAGTATCAAATACAGTTGGAATAAAATCTAATTGGAAATTTTACTTTTTCCATTACACGTAATTGTAACTAAAATTTATTAGTTACTATTACAACAATGTAATGGTAATTATAATCATCTCAAGTACATTTGAAATCAAATCAATAATCTAAATTTACCATTCACATTACAAGTAATTGTAACTAAAATTTTACAGTTATAACACTACAGCACCGTAATGAAAATCATAACCTTCTGCATTACAGTTACAATTATATCTTAATAAAAAAAAATTGCTATTGAAATTACACGTAATTGTAATTATAAGTTCTCAATTATAATTGCAATTATATAATAATAATCATAGCATTTATAGTTACGATTACAAAATGCTAATTCAATTTCAAATTTAAATCATAAATACACATAATCTTAATTATATTTTTCTCAATTGTAATTACAATTATATAATGATAATTATAGTATTTATTGTTACTATTACAATGCTAATTGAATTTACAATTCAAATTATAATTACTTGTAATCGTAATTATAGTTTTATCAATTATAATTGCAATTATATAATTGTAATCATAGCATTTATAGTTACGGTTACAATGCTAATTGAACTTTAAATTCAGATTATAATTACACATAATCTTAATTATATTTTTCTCAATTATAATTACAATTATATAAAATTAAACATAGCATTTATAGTTACGATTACAATGCTAATTGAATCTCCAATTCAGATTTTAATTAACATGTAATTGAAATTATAATCCCTTACATGCCAATTACATTGTAATGAGATTACAAATTAATCAGATTGCGAATTTGCCCAACTCTGCCAAGCGCAGATGATAAATCGCCAAATATTGTTCCATCGCTATCGTTTTATCTATATTATAATAGTCCAAGTCATGTGGCATAAGCAATACGGACTGACCCCTTCGTTTTTCATATGCATGGCTTCGATTTAATTTTAAAAAATCTAAATTTTTTTCGAATTAAACTACATAAAAGTTTCCATGATCACAAAGAATTCTTGGTACTTTTATGTTAGCCGGGCGCAAATCTCGCCTATAGCATGTTTTTAACACGAGAGTTAGCATTTTTTATTTTTCGCCTGGTAAATTAAAACAATGCTTTGATGCTGAAATTAAATGTAATGGTTTATGGTATAATTTCTTTTCTTTTGTTACCGTTTTTCAGAATAAAAAGAAATAAGGGAAAGCCATGAATTTTAAATGTTTCAGTTTTAAACGGAACTTTTTTAAAAAATCAAATGGTTAAAAAGATTATATTTTAAATGAAATCGATGAAATACAAAAAAATGCGAAGGGAACAATGGTTAGCGATTTATCACTTCGCCCGGCTAACATAAAAATACCCAGTTCATGATTTCTCTATAAGAATCTTCCGATTTGGTGAAGGATTGAGCAAGCAAATTAAACTATGAATAAAGTAACATGATACAATGCGTATTATACATTTAAGGAAGACCAAGCTGGTCGCCAAGAGCGGCTTGTTTTAATACAATAATCGAGTTCTGTTTAATCCTGGAATTTCAGCCGTCAACACGATGAGATGATAGTCTGTGTAGCCGCCTCCTGGTGTACCATTTCATAACGAAAACCAAAGACTTATTATACTTTACATTCACAATTGTTAGAGGGTAATTGCGGTATTTAGATTTATATATTATATGATAGAATGATTTTGAAGGAAGCTGTGTGATGGCCACACCCTATATTTTTTTCATTATATCATATATATTATTTCTGTTGTCAACATTTGTTTTTTTAAGCACTTATAAAACGTACAACAATGCACGATGTATCCTTCGAAAGGTTCTCGAACCATCTTCTGACATATAGTGCACTCATGATTCGAGAAAAAATATGTTTTCTGATTGCAATTCACAGTTCATTAAAAATTAAATCAGCATTATTTTCATAAAAAATAATGAAACATTTTTCTCAAATCAGTGTTGCCACCAAAATAAAATACTGCACCTATATATTGTTCAACAATGGTTACAATAAATAAATAGTACAAAAAAAGGTAAAGTGTGAATATCAACGCACGGGTTTCTTTTATATTTAAGATTGAATAGCAAAATTGCATTTGAATTGCTTGAAATGTGGGGACCTCAGATGAGGGCGGTAGCGTGACGTGATCTCTTCAGAGGCGTGATGACAAAGATTTTAGTAAGAGGAAAATTGAAGGTTTTATTTTCGTAAAACAACAAAAACTCTTGGCTAAATATAATGTCAACACTGACACAACAAAATACTTAAGAAGGTAATTTGATAAAATGAAGATATAGTGAGGTAGGAGAATCTAATAAAAGTTCTTGACAGAATAATAAATCAGAGTCCAGATTAGGTATTTAAAGACTCTCTGTAAAACACTATAGCTCCTTCAAAGTAAATAATGTTCTTTAGAAGTGCTGACTAGCAGTCACCCGTTCGATCAACTTTTTCCGCTGATGAACCCAGCTGAAAATCCAGCTGCTCGGCTTTGTTGCCGTTGAGAGAATAATACCGTCTCTCCCTCGGGGCGACCTCTCCGAGCATAAGTTCCGTAAAAAGCCTAGAGAGAAAGTTTCTCTCTCCCAGGTTAAAGAACCTCTTTCGAGTTTTAGACTTCGCTAACTAACTCTTCTAATCCTCATGATCTCCTCAGAGATCTTGTATATATCCTTATTTTCTCTCTGGAAAACAATGCGAGTCTCCAACATCCACAGGCATTGGTTCGTCTATCAAAATCCTTTTGACAGCTGCCCTTCTAATGGCTAAGCCAGACCCTACCCACATTTTGCACACGAAACTCTCCTGTCAAAGTATGGAATGTTGAGAAGCACTTACTCGCATATTTCGGTGTAACAAAGTGGAACCCAGGTGGCCATCCTTTTATCCATGCTGTTCCAAAGTGTTACCTTCGTAAGATCGATCGTGCTGGACATATTTACTTTTATGTTGCCGGCAAACTCTGGGACTTCAATTTTCTAGTGTCTCTTACGAATACATGGGATCTTCATAGGCCGTGATTCTGTATCATATATGAGGGTTTTTATATGTGGAAAACTGTGAAAAGGCTAAGTTTCCACAGGAAGAAAAGGGTCCCAACGAGCAATCAAAGCAGTCGTATTTCACGTGTAGAGTAAAATTCATGCTTTATTAGATTAAATTGTATTTTATATGCAATAAATTTATTTTCCTTTGTCCCATGTTTTTCCTTAAGCGAATGACGTCATCCTCTAATGCAGTTCAAATACGATTATTAATTCTTTTTTCCCTCGCGTGTACCTTTTGCTATTAGTTTTTACTGTAACTTTGATAGAATAAATGATATGATAATCTGGCTTGACTAATGTTGTTTGCAGATATTTTACCAATATTTTTGTCGTGGATATTACCAGCAATAAGAAGACTGAGCGTAAATTTGATTCGCAAAAATACAAACTTTATACTATTCAATATATTCCAAGCTTTTTTGAAAAATTAAAACATAGTCTTAAACGTTTCAATATCTGCTTAGTAACCAAACCACCTCCGAAAATGAAGAATATTATTTACGCTAAAATTGACCCAATTAATTTTGAGAATTATTCAAGAGTGCATAAAATACCATTTATTAGAGCAGACGGATAAAAGAATTACTATATTGGAATGATTAGCAGGAAATTTAAGTATAGTAAAAAAGAAGCATATAGCTGATATTAAAATAATAGAAAAACCACAGCCCTAGCAAGATTTTATCAAGAAGAAACCATCCAAATAAATTTCAGTTAAAGTAAAATAATTTTTCCCTCCTGTCTATACTATCCATCCATTATAAGAGAAACCATAGAGATTGTAACGCGCAAAAAATCAATATACACTGCTCAAAACAATTAAAGGATATTGCAGTTTTAGGTGGATTTTGTATCTGATAAACTGTTTAGCTGATTGATACATGGTCGACAGACATAGTAGGTTATATGAGAATAAATTACACATGTTTGGCAGAAAAAAATGCATTTTATTGCGCATTTGTGTACTAAAGGAAAAAAACACAATTTGTGCATATGAGAAAAAAAGAATAAGAAAAGGTGTTTTCTTCAAAGAAAATCATTTTCAGTAGGGGGTGTGGTTTCCACGGGCGGCCAGCAACGTTGAACACCTTTGAGGCATGGACTCAATGAGGCTATTAATGACGAGTTGGGGTATTCTGCCCCACTCTTCCAGAAGAGCTCTTTCCAGTTCTTGGAGAGTTTGTGGGGGTTGTTGGCGGCCAGAAACTCGTCTTCCTAGAGCGTCCCAAACGTGCTCGATTGGATTCATGTCTGGAGAACACGCTGGCCATTCCATTCGAACGATTCCTTCCTCGAAAAGGAAATCCCCCACCAGGTTTGCACGATGTGGCCTGCAGTTATCGTCCATTAAAATGAAGTTATCTCCGATTGCTGCAGCGTAAGGGACTACAATAGGTGTGAGGATCTCATCCCTATATCGGCGACCAGTCAGAGCTCCATCTCGAATGATGTAGAGGTCAGTCCGCCCGTCAATGGAGATGCCACCCTACACCAACACTCCTCCACCGCCAAATCTGACACTTTCGTGCACGAACGCAGGATTATTCCTACTGCCACGGTCCCTCCAGATGAAAATACGCCTATTATCCGGATGCACAGGAAAACGGGACTCGTCAGAAAACAGAATATTGCTCCATTCATTTCTCCCCCAGTTGACATGCTCGGTTGCCCACTCCCTGCGGTCGCGACGATGCCTTGATGTTAATCTAACACATACCATAGGTCGGCGAGCATACAGACCTACAGCTTGGAGCCGGTTTCGGACAGTCTGAGTTGAAATCGTGGTGCCTGTAGCCGAGCGAAGGTGTTGTTGGAGAAGAGTAGCGTTCATGGTTCGGTGTCTCCGAGCTGTTAACGCTAAATACCGATCTTCATTGGGCGTTGTTGCCCGTCTACGACCTTGCCCTGGTCTTCGGCCTGCACATCCACTCTCCAAAAACGGTTCCAGATCCTGGAAATGACACTTTGTGACACTCCAATGGCTTGCGCTACTTCGGCTTGAGTTTGGCCCCCTTCTAACCTATCAACAATTCTCAAAGCTTCTGAATCTGTCAAATGACTTCGCTGAGATATCGTACTCATCGAAACAAAGCAATCACTGAATGCCGATCATCCTTGTCTTCATTCTCTTTTATCCAGTTGAAAGTCAAATTTCATTCGCTGCCGCTGAAGCGACGTTTTTGACGTCGAACTCAAAATTTGCATACTCCACAGTTTGAAAACCAGAAAAATTTGCATTTGTGATTCTCTTCTTCTATTTTCGGCAAAAAAAAATTTCGTTTATATCTTTATTTTATATAAAACTTCCAATATCCTTTAATTGTTTTGAGCAGTGTATAACGATGCAGCATCATTTCACTTACCAAAAATATGGCTCGAGCCACTCAATGGTTATGAAAATAAAAATAAAATAAACCCCCAAGTAAAATAACAAATAACATGCATAATATGAAAGAATACGTGGAAAACTGAATGTTGCCGTTTCATAGAACGTGCAAAGGATCAGGGTCCATAAGCCGCGTTTAAGCCAATGAAATAGATATTGACAATTATTCCATTTTTTAATATTAGAAGGTATATATTGTACGATTTTAGCAATAGTTTTTGTATTTTGTTTGGATTTACATGATTTACATCACAAGCTCAAAGTTCGTATAATTCGTAGTTTTGATGAAAAGTTCTGCTATTTTTACCTGAAATATTCATATGAGCACAATCGTGCAACGCTTTCTTCTTGACATCTATTATATTCTATCTATTATCTATATTATAAAGGACAAACATATCTGTGCGTAACGCATACGTCATTCTGCGAATGGCAACACTTTGAAATTTGAAATGAAATTTTGGTTTTGAAATTTTCGCTACTGCAAATTTTTAAACTTCTAAATATCCCACATTTTAAATTTTTACACCGTCTTATACAGAAAAAAAATTACTTTTAAATGCAATTTGTTTGAAAGCTGTATCTCAATTTATTTTTGAGATATTAATTTTTTTACAGTTTTTAATACAAATTTTCTAATCGTGGCAACTGAAGTACTTCATTTCTGTTAAAAGTGGTTTAGTTATCTTTATTCATTATATTCTTACTGATGCCATTTTTTCATTACAATTAAAAATATTTTTTTCATTCCGCTGATATTGAGTTTGAGACAATAGGCAAAATATTTCAGCGACTGAAAATGACGTCATATTTAAAAGAAAACGATAATTTTATTTGATAAAAAGAGATATTTCCTCTTGAATACATCTAAAAATTATAAAATTCTGGAATTTTTACGCGCAGGTACAGAGATTATACTAAGAGTTCAAATCACGAGTGGGAATTTTTACATGGAAAGTTTTAATAGTTGACAAACGTGACTTCAAGCTTGAAAATATATTTATTAATAACCTATTGCTCTTTAAAATGTTTTTAAATGGTTAATAGGGATGTGAAACGTGGAAAATGACTTGATTCGGTTTAGATTTAATGTGGGGGGGGTGGGGGGGGAATTCTATGATTATGTCAAGGTGAAATCATTTTTGCTGATTTTTCATTCCGTAATACCAAGCAATAATTGATAACTTAATCAAAATTACTTATCTCGATTATATGTTACTTATTACGCATATGAATAAAGTTTAATTTTGCAATAATTTTAACAGTAGAAGTTTATGAAAAAAGTATTTAATTACACTTAGGTTAAAATATGTCTTTGGAGAGTTAAACTAACAAGTGTAAGATGGATTTTTTATTATAATTATTTAATTGTTGTCGATGTATTATAAATTTGATGCAACAGCTCCTTTGTAAACATTTTCTTTCGTCGAAACTCGACGGGATCCACCTCGTATATATAAAATCCAAACGGAAATTTCGTTCCGAACTCCTAGATTTCGAGTTCTACCGCATGGATTTTTACGGGACTTATACCGTTAGATAGGTATCGTTTCAGGGAAGGTTTTAAGCTATAACACATCATTCTACCTAGATTAGTTATAGAATTATTACGGAAAATTCTGTTATTTTGGACTTTGTTACTTCATATTTCCTTAAATATCTGGGCTCCCATTGGTCGTAGAGCTTAGATCTCGCGCTGAAAGTAGCTCCGAGGCACCCAAGAAAACTTTTCCCCGCGATTATTTTGCCGTCTTCCGATTTTCTCTAACTCTATTAGGGGCCCGCGTAGGGCCCCTTTAAAATATTTTTCGTAGTAATTTCAGCAATTATCTTAAATTATTGGTTAAGACCGCCACCCTCCCGATTCATGTATCTACGGAAAGGTTGCATGAAGGAGTTTCGTTCAGATACGCTTTCGTTAAGAATAGAGTGCGTTCCCTGGTGGTGGAATGTGGAACTAACACAACGCGATATTGTTAAAATTAGGAAATCTAACAATGCGATCAGTTTTAAACTTTGAGATAGTTCATAACACATAATCTATTATTTATTCTATTATCTATATAAAAAATCTATTATCTATTCTATTATCTATTATATATATAAAATCCAAACGGAAATTTTGTTCCGAACGCATAGATTTCGAGTTCTACTGCATGGATTTTTACGGAACTTATACCGTTAGATAGGTATCGTTTCAGGGAAGGTTTTAAGATATAACACATCATTCTACCTAGATTAGTTATAGAACTATGACGGAAAGTTCTGTTATTTTGGACGATAAGCTTACCATTTTATTTCTTGGCGAAGTTTTTTGTTGTTGAAAAAATTAAAGCGGCTATTACACCTAGAAAAATAAAAGACAAAAAACTGTTACTAATTTTATTTAAAACCTTTAAAAAAGAAAAAAAAAGAAATCCATTTTAATGAGTGATAATATTAAAAAACGAATATATTTAATTTAAACATGAAAGAGAATGTTCGTAATACTTAAAGAATTACTCAGTTGAAATATTGCAATTGAAATAATATTTGGCGATTTATCTTTGCATAAGGTTAAGAAAAATGCATCTGAAAATTGATAAAATGATATCAAGGAAGTTCCCCATAAGCGCATGCTCAGCATTATTTGAAAAATAATTATAGAATATTCTTCTCATAAATATATACAGGGTGATTCAGCTCGTCGGTGACAAACTTTAAGGATCGATAGAGCACACCTAGACGAACATTTTTGAATAGGGAATGTAGGGTCCCTGACGCGATGGTAAGGCGCTAGGCGCTTTCGAAAATTTGGGTGCCGAAATTCGAAACGTCATAAAAACTAGGGAAATGGTTAGATTTTCTTGCTTGTTGCGTCGAAATGATTCTGTTTGTTTAGACTTTCTTCAGTACCAGTTTGATAAGCGTATCTCTTAAAACATGGATAGGGGGCGCTGCAGACTTTGGAGAGCTAGACAACAACTTTAAGCCCGTTATTTTGATAATTTAACACATGCTCGCCAAAGTTTATACTCTAACTTAAAGTTTGAACCCAAAAGTAGAGCCCTGCAAAAAGCGTAAGAGCCGGAATAAAATGTCAAAGTACAGGGTGGTCGAAACTCGAAGGCTCCTAGGAGATAAACAAACAGATTTCTTGACTTATGGCATGCATTTTCATGATTCTGTTTGCTGGGGCTCTCTGAAACTCAGTTGAACGGTACAAAAAGAAACATCGATAGGGGGCGCTTTGGGCAAAAAACATAATTCGTTGACATTTCGGACGCTAACTGGAAACGGGGCGCTACGATCAGTTAGAAACAAAACAAGAGAGTAATTTACTTATCATAAGAAGCTATTAAAACTGCAGTTTGTTTGTTTTTTTTAACAAACATAGCTGGTTTCAATCATGCACAATGCGCGCAATAAAATTTACATAAGGTGCTTTTTGCTGATTTATGCAAAAGATATCGTACCATATCGATATGCAAAAGATACGTAATGCGTAGACGACAACGCGAGATGACGTAGTTGTATGCGCAGACACGTCTTTTGAACGTGCGGTACCTACTTAAGCTTCGGGTTACTTGTCTGCAGATCGGTAGTAGGATGGAACGGTACACAAACTCTGAATTGGCTGACATGCATTTGGCGTATGGCGCTGCTGGTTGTAATGGACGAGCCGCTCAGCGGTTGTACGCCGAGCGTTACCCCAACAGGCAAATCCCCTGCCATGCCTTCTTCGCTCGAGTACACCAGAGGTTGTCCACAACGGGATCTTTCGACGGAGGCAGGCCTGAACGGGAGCGATCAGTGAGCACCCCCGACAACGAAGAGGCTGTGCTTAACCTGGTTGAGGACAACCCAGGTCTTAGCACGAGAGATATCGCCAGACATGTTGGCATTTCGCAAGCAACTGCGTGGCGCATCTTACGTTCCCGGAATCTGCACCCCTACCACATCCAGCGGGTGCAGTTGCTCAGAGAGCAGGATTTTGGCCCTCGAGTGGAATTCTCAAGATGGTACTTGGCGATGAGATCCAGGGATCCCCGTTTTGTAAACAGCATTTTGTTTACGGACGAGTCCACCTTCAGCCGGGAGGGAATGTGGAACGCCCACAACAGTCATGTGTGGTGTGATGAAAATCCACATGAAACCAGAAGCCGAGCAGCCCAGGAGCGTTTCTCAGTAAATGTGTGGGCCGGCATTCTGGGGGATTGCCTCATTGGCCCTTATTTGTTACCTGAACGGCTGACAGGTGGAAATTACCTGATTTTCCTGGATCAAGTGCTGCCGCAGCTTCTGGATGAGGCGCACGTACCCGAAGGTTCGCGTCGCCAGATGTGGTTCCAGCACGATGGAGCTCCGGCCCATTACACGAACGACGTGCGTCTCCATCTAAACGCAAGGTATGGCCAGCGGTGGATCGGGCGTGGGGGTCCAGTTCACTGGCCTGCCCGATCACCAGACCTCACCTGCTTGGATTTCTTCCTTTGGGGTTACCTGAAGGCCGAGGTATACCATACACCTGTCAGCAGTGCTGAAGAACTTGTGGCGCGCATTGTGGCAGCTGCAGGGCAGATCAGAGATACTCCTGGCATTGTTGGAAACACACACTCCTCAATGCGACGGAGGTGCGAAGCCTGCATCATGGCCCAAGGTCGAAATTTCGAGCATCTTCTGTAGTGTTATTTTTTGTAAATAAATTTCCAGTATCATTGATGTTTTTGGTCTAAATTTATTCAGAAGTGTTGAGCAGAGGTAGAAAATGTGTTTTCATTATTACTAACTGATCGTAGCGCCCCGTTTCCAGTTAGCGTCCGAAATGTCAACGAATTATGTTTTTTGCCCAAAGTGCCCAAAGCCTATCGATGTTTCTTTTTGTACCGTTCAACTGAGTTTCAGAGAGCCCCAGCAAACAGAATCATGAAAATGCATGCCATAAGTCAAGAAATCTGTTTGTTTATCTCTTAGGAGCCTTCGAGTTTCGACCACCCTGTACTTTGACATTTTATTCCGGCTCTTACGCTTTTTGCAGGGCTCTACTTTTGGGTTCAAACTTTAAGTTAGAGTATAAACTTTGGCGAGCATGTGTTAAATTATCAAAATAACGGGCTTAAAGTTGTTGTCTAGCTCTCCAAAGTCTGCAGCGCCCCCTATCCATGTTTTAAGAGATACGCTTATCAAATTGGTACTGAAGAAAGTCTAAACAAACAGAATCATTTCGACGCAACAAGCAAGAAAATCTAACCATTTCCCTAGTTTTTATGACGTTTCGAATTTCGGCACCCAAATTTTCGAAAGCGCCTAGCGCCTTACCATCGCGTCAGGGACCCTACATTCCCTATTCAAAAATGTTCGTCTAGGTGTGCTCTATCGATCCTTAAAGTTTGTCACCGACGAGCTGAATCACCCTGTATATATCCATAAAAAAAATCTGCAGAACCTCTATTTAGCATTCCTAAAAAAATAATGAAAATTTCATTTTTTGCGATTTAGCGCTGGATGGCGACACGATAAAATTTTGAATAATACTATGATAAATGTTCTTTAAGAAAAACTTTCTCAACTCTCGATACGAAGTCAGTTTAAATAAGTTTAACTTAAATAAATACACATTTATAACTGCAGTTTTGTCATATACATTTATATATGTAACAATGAAATTTAACGATTGTATTTATGCCGTTTACAATGAAATTTAAATGGATTAAAAGTGTTTCAAACTCAAATTAAGGTCCGATTCTAAGCATTGGCAATTTGACTTCGATATTGTTAGTGTCAGAGACAACAAGAGAGTTTTATTGCCATGGAAACAACAATTTAATATCGAAATGTTTAATGATAGCATTCTTAATTAAAATACCCTTAAAACTTATCCAGCCGGTGACACCGTATAAAATTAAATAGCTCAATACAAGTAACACGCAATTTGCATATATTATATAAGCTTACAGCAAAAATAGTAAACTAATACACAGTTTAAGTTTAAATTCATTGAGCATTAGGCATTTAATTACTTATTTAACAAGGAATTTATAAATGCATTTCAATCTCTTGCATTTGGTGAGGAAACCTATTGGTTCGCCAAAGAGCGTCGAGCGTTCGTCTGTTCGCGCCAAATACTCGAAAAAATATTTTTTTACAGATTTTCTACTGCGAATCGACCGCTATATTTTTACCGATCTTTTTTACATACATGAGTCATTTTATTAGCATTTCCTTTTTCAAAATATTTTGAGTATGCGTTTTAAGGAGACCTTCCTTGTGAGTAACAATTATTATTATTATTATTATTATTATTATTATTATTATTATTATTATGTATCTCTTACAGAATAAACTACCAGATGTAATTATAAAAATAATGATATTACATAAATAGCAGTTAATATTATAAAAGTGGAGTCAAATATTTAAATTTTAATGCAAACGTTTGCCCCCCCCCCACCCCACACACACATATTATAAATAATTTAATTTCAGATATTTAAAATAGTTTTCGCGTACATTACTACGGATGCATGCTATTTTGTTTTTCCCCAAACTTATGACTTTTATAACCTCGAACTCAGATCAACAAATATTGTCCACTCTCTCTCTCTCTCTCTCTCTCTTTTTTTTTTTTTTTAACATATATCGCCAATTTTTCTTTTAGAAAAGTCTACTGTTTCAAATGTTAAGTACTAAAGATTATTCTTAAGAAAATTTATGCAATTTTGCGTTATTAATACCACATTTTTTTTAAGGTTTTTGATATTGGATTAATCTTCCGTAATCAGGTTACCTGCTAATTAGTGTATTTACTAAACTATTTAAATGTTTCTTTTATATTTGAAAGAGTCAGATCAGTGATCAGACAGTGACTGTCAGACAGTGATCGCGATTGTAGAAGATTACATGAAATTTGTACTTAGCTATTAGTAAATTTATGTTTTTTCATTATGAAGCAAACGGAGAACAGAAGATTTAGTATTATATATATTTTTATTTGCAGTTATTTTACTGTCACTAAAAAATAAATACTTGGGAAAAAAATTTGAAATTCCAATGGTGGCTGGTGGAACAATATTTGTTGATTTATTTATCATTTTAGCCTAGATAAGAAAAAAAGTACCTGAAATGCAAATAAAATTGAAAATAGAAATCATTATACAGCAAGTTCTTCTGACGCATTATCCTATTCGCTAAACTGAGGAAAAAATTAACGATTTTAGGTTTATTTAGGCTGCAGACTGAAGAATAATGTAATTTTGAAAATAAAAAGTGTATTTATTTCTCCGTGTTATTGCACTCTTTAGAGAAATGAAAAAAGGTCTTCGGTGCATCAAAAAGATTATTTCGTTATATTATAATGTGTTGGGTTATTAAGTTTTGTATAACTGACTTTATTTGTCATTTACAAAGAGTATTTTTGGCGAAAGATCTATAATTCAGCCAACAGCAATTTGACTTTATTTAATGGGATGTAGTCTGACGCATAATTACGTATGTTTTACGTGTGTTAACTCTGGTAAATTTGTAAAAGTTTGCAAACACTTCTAATGTTTGCCGTAAAACTTAGCTGTGCACCCGATTATGGACGATTGGGAAGATTTTGATTGGATGAAAACAAGAGGTTTATTTTTCTATCATAATGAGTTATCGAGTTTTTTTTTCAGGTTAACAGTTACATAATTGCAAGTGGTATATATATAAAAAGGAAATGGTTACGAAAATGACATTATTTTAATTTTATTCAAACACTTCATTTTTAAAAATCCACTTTTATGTGATTCACATTTCTTTTAATGAAAGTTAAAGACTTTTTGTGTGCAAACAATTTATTACATTTTTTTTACCGTATTTACTCTGCTGTAATCCGAAGATAGAAAACTGCAGTAGACCTGCTAGAAGACGTGTATTACAAAATATAATGCAACGTAGAGAGAAATTGTATTTAAGCTACCAGAACCACACATAGCACCAAGCTGAGAAGCCCGGAGTTCAAGAACTATCAAACGAAAGTTAATAATCCGAACATAAGTATTGTTCAGTGGTCACTCTCTGCAATCATTGTAATTATCTCTCCTTTTAGTAGTGTGGTGACTAGAGAACATTTTAACATTTCTGATTATCACAACGGCCGTATTTTCTTCCCAACCTCTACTTTAAATATATACTGTAAAAAGAATTTCTTCTGAATAGTCCGAATTTTGCCTAACCCATAAGATATTATAATAGCTAAATAGCGCTCGCATAGTATTCAGCAAATGCGGAAAGATTTTCCCGGTGAAGGTCCATATTAATTTAAAATACAAGGTCGAATTCATAATTTTGTTTGATCAATGATCATTTGGAAAATGGACCAGCGAAGCGGGTGTAGCCTGCTAGTATATTATAAAACACATAAAAATATACAAAATACGTTAAAATAAAAGTGTTGCAAAGCTGTGCTCATAGTAAAATATTAAAAATGGAGAGTAAATTGAGGCAAAAATAGCAGAAATTGCGTATTTTTCATCAAACCTGCGAATTATACAAACTTTGTGCTTGTGTAAGTCTTACAAATCCGAACAAAATAGAAAAATTATTGTTAAAATCGTGCAGTATATGGGGCATTCTAACAATCTTTTGACTTTTAAGCCCCTGAATAATAATTTTTATTTTAGTACATATTCTTGTGTTTTTTTTTAATTATTATTTCATATACTGGGAACCTCGCATTGCATGATTGCATAACGATATTAACGAGATAAATAAGTTTTGGACGATGTTGGGGGTCGAAATACCAGGAAAACTCCTATACCGTCCCGTGTCTCTGATGCTGATTTTTAAGTTTGGAGCTGTCTGTATAAAATAGTTTCAATAAAAGTAATTCGATATAGTTTTTTTCCCGAAACTGGGACTATTGTTTTATATAAATATGTAGCAAAAAATTAACCTGCACACATTTTTACGGTTGTTATTTTTTTTAAAACTCTGTCCATGGATTTTAGATTCCTTACCGTCTCTCTTGCTAAAATTATACAGAAAATCACTTCAGATGCAGCCACAGAATTTTTTTCAACTTTTTTCTCATGCAGAAGTATGCTAGAGAAAGAATGGCTAAAATTCTTTGACAGGAAATTTACTGCAGAATTTAAATCAGCATTTAAATATCAGTTTCAAGCAGTGTGGCTTTATTGGTAGTCTTACCGTCCCAAAGGATTATTTCTGCACTTTTCGAGGTAAATAATTTTTTTTTCAAATTTAATTCAATGTAAGTAACTGTTGCTAAAAATCAATGAACATTGTGGCTATCACTTAGCCGTAACATGATTTAACTCAAAATAGGGGGTAATTTTGCTTACCGTCCGATCCTTAACATCCCTTTATTTTTCAATTACCGTCCCTTTTTTCCTATACCATCTCTTTTTTTTTTTTTTTCCCTTCCATCCCTTCTTTAACACCCGTTTAAGACAACGTTATACCAAAATTTTGTACTAAAAAGTGCTACATTGTTATTATTTCTTATTTGAATGTCCTGTAGGTACTATGCAAATTCATTATAAGTAAAAATTTAGAAGGAAGTAGAAAGTTACAGAGGTAAAATTATAAGGAAAATTAAACTCGCAAGGTTAACTTAAACCTCATTTAAATAAAAACTAGTTGAATGTGCCAATCCCAAAACTTTCTTCTATCTTATACATAATATTTCAAAAATTAGTTACACATGTTAATACTTCAATATTATTAGTTCATTACTATCCCAACTTTAATTTTCATCTTAATTTTCAGCTTCAGTCAATTAAACAGACTAAAAACGAGTTAATCGATATAATGATATTTGTTAAATTAATAGTTTTTGCTTATTCTGTTGTTATCAGTTGTTTGCGAATAGCCGGCTTAGTAAAAAGCGAGTTTCCGCATCTGCACGCGCCGCCGATCAAAGCCGCCTAAAGACTACAAGCCAAACACAAGGTTTCGTGACGGTCACTTCACGGGGCTTACTCCAGCAGAGAAGAGCACAGACTTATTTAAAACATATCAATACTTTCCTCTACATTCCAACTTAATTATCACAGCATACGGTAAAAAATTATATACGTACTTGTAGTTTAAAGACGCTAATTAAGCGCTTTTCAGTCAATTTCGATTACTCGTCAACAGTAAAAATAAAAATACTATATTTATGAAATAATATCACTGTGTCAATAAAAATGTGCCTCAGTATTAAAGTTAAGAGTACATAAAAGAAAATTGGATCGTTAATAAGGAAAAAAACCACCAAGTATTACATTTATTTTAGTGAACAGTTTTTAGTATTACATTTATTCTACTTTGAAATTTAGAAACAATATCAATTATCTACTTTCTATATATTCAAAAACAAGACATTAATATACATATACCTATATAAATTTTCAGTTTAAACGCATATCAATTGAATTATTTTGCTTTCAATTATTTCACTTTCAAAAATAAATAAATACTAATAGGTGTGCAATCAAAACCCACATTTAAAATTAAGTTAAAGTGAAAGCAAAGTGAATGTCAAATAAAACAAATTCAACTTGTGTTCTATTTTTATTATTTATTGTGGCCTGAAATTATACAGGAAATATTCTATTAAATATTTAGTGATTTGAAACCTTCACATAACAAATTTAGTATAAATAAATAGTAAAATTAAAGCATATATGAAATTAAATATTCATACAGATAAATTTTTCGTACCTACTGCAAACTTTACTTATCAGAAATGGGTAATTTTCACATAAAGTCCATTAGAATTGAGAAACATAAAACTCTCATAATAAAACAAAACAAGGTCATGAAATGGAAAATTATTATTGTTATTTTAATTTTGTGTTAGTTTAACATATTATGCAAGGTACAAGCAATAGATTTTTTTAAAGTGTACTGAAACATGACAGAGGGGGGGAAAAAAAGAAGAAAGAAAACACTTTCATCAATCCAAATTACAATTTTCCTAACTTATGTTCATTTTCCTCGGATATTTGAGATTTAACTGCTAAAAAACATAGAGAAACCCAAATCCTTCCTCGAAAATTTTCATTTCCAAAAATAATGTTGTGTGGGCTGTTTAAATGATTGTTCACATGTTTTAAGCTTAAAATAATCAATATATGAGATGAAAAGTATAAAGGGCCATGACTAGATCGAAAAGTAAATTTATAATTATAGAAAAATTATTTTATTTATTGTTATTTTTAATTAAACATTAAAATGTATATAAAAACACACACAGTTTTTACGAAGAGGTTGAGGGGGGGGGGCTCGCCAACATCTGTTTTGCATAAGGGCGCTGACAAGCCTTGCAAATCTTATGAATTAATTGTTTACAGTGGTTGCAAAAATAGAGATTCAAACACATTATCCCCATATCTCCAGTTTTCACGTATAAGCATGGTTTATGTAACAAATATTATAAAAGGAATTTTTATCAAGATATTAAGAGTTTAAGATTAAAACACAACAATAAATTGGTACGTATACAGGGCTGCCACCGGCGAGTATTTTCCTATTCTATTCGCACCGCTATTTAAAAAAAGAAAAAAAAATGTAGTATATTTCTCTTGCAAATGTTGTCAAACTATATGACAAAGAAAGATACATAAATTTTGTATTAAATTAAATCCCAATCAATTCTGCATACAAAATAATTAGTTATTATTCACACGACAAATGTTTTCTAATAAATAGACGTTTATTAAAAGTCACTTTAATGAGAGAAAACAGAACATATTAAAAAGGGAGGAAGGTGTGACAAGTTAGAAATTACTAAATAATTAGGCTTGTAACTGAGACTTTTGGCTGAACATTTTTGAGCATGATTAGTACCCAAAGAACCCAGTCTGACATAAGTTTCAGCTGTCTGGTGCCAATATTTCCGAGTAAATAAAATTCAGAAGTTTTAACCGAAATTTTTGAATAGCAAGAAAGGTAATGTTGCAAATAGCTATTACCAAAATGTAAAATTTAAACAATAATATTTGTACTGTACTATAGACAAAATTTCATCAGTTTTCAGTCATAAATTCCCGAGTAATAATGATCTTAAAGTTTTTTTTTTTAATTAATTTGTTTAAATTAAAAGACCTAACTAAATTTTCCACTTGAAAATATAATAGTTGAGGTAGAAAAATAAGTCGCATAGGACATTAAAATTTTAAACTGAGTTGGCCATATAGCTACCAAATTATAAGGAGAAATGTGTTGGCCCCAACAGAACTGTCTAGCTCTAGCACATATTAAAATGAAGCTATTTTTATATATCTATAAAGAATATAATTAAACAATGAAAACTTTATTAATAACTTTTGAGATAATTCACCGATTCACACTATTCAAGCACCAATTTTTAGCAAATTACGAGAGACAGGTAATGATACAAGTCTCGATACGATTTAGTGACTTTTGCCACTTTAAATTACTGCTGTTTTTGAAATGAAACAGAAGTACAATTATATCGTTTTGTTTTGGAGACACGCACACGGAATTATTGACAATACGATACTGGTATTAAATAGTTAATTTATTTTAAAGAAGTTAAAAATAACAGATATTCTGAACACAAAACATAGAACTAGTACTATTAAAATATAAGTAGTTAATTTGAAAATAAAACTTACCTTCAAAAGAATATGTTCTATTCTTTTAAGTAAACAGCACGTGCATACGTTACATTTTAATTCTAAACAACCAGACACAAGTTTCAAATGCTCGGCATTGGCGCCAGCCCCGGGTCGTGACGTCACATATGTGGGGGAATGAAATCGTGTCTGGCTTGATAGTCTTGAGAAGGCTTTGCGCCGATGGACAACAGAACTACGAAAAATCAAGAAAAGCATACAAAAATCGCTATCACAGAGCCCCTTTACCGCGCAATATTTCCAAATTCAAGGAGGACCTATTGACCAAAGCCAAAAACGTGCACGAAAAAATTTGGTTCAATTGTATGCATAATTTTATACACTTTTCGATGGTACAATAAAGAAAATGGCACAAACATCGCTATTACAACGTCCCCCTTCCGGCAGATTTTCTCAAATTCAGGGAAGATTTGTTTGCCATAGCCAGAAACGTACACAAAAAATTTCGTTCAATTCTATGCATACCTTCATACAATTTTCGATGGTACAATAATGAAAATGGTACAGACATCACAATTATAGCGCCCCCTTCCGGCGGAGTTTTTCCAAATTCAGGAAGGACCTTCATGAATGACCAAAAACAAACACAAAATATTTGGCTCAATTCTATGTATAACTTCATACAGTTTTCGATGGTACAATATTCAAAATCGCAAAAATAGCGCCCCCTAGAGGCGATTTTTTTCCAAATTCAGAGAGGACCTGCTTGTTATAGTCAAAAACTTAAAATAAAAATTCGGTTCAATTCTATGCATAACTTCATACACTTTTGGATGGTACAATATTCACAATCACACAAAAATCGCTATTACAGCGCTCCCTACAGGCGATTTTTTTCAAAATTCAGGGAGGACCTGCTTGCCATAGTCAAAAACTTAAAATAAAAATTTGGTTCAATTCTATACATAACTTCATACACTTTTGGATGGTGCAATATTCAAAATCGCTGTTACAGCGCCCCTACCGGCGAATTTTTTCCAAATTCAGGGAGGATCTGCTTGCCATAGCCAAAAATTTTAAATAAAAATTTGGTTCAATTCTATGCATAACTTCATGCACTTTTGGATGGTACAATATTAAAAAATCTCACAAAAATAGCTATTATAGCTCCCCCTACCGGCGATATTTTTCCAAATTCAGGGAGGATCTGCACCATAGCCAAAAACTTAAAATAAAAATTTGGTTCAATTCTATGCATAACTTCATACACTTTTGGATGGTACAATATTCAAAATCGCACAAAAATCGCTGTTACAGCGCTCCCTACCGGCGAATTTTTTCCAAATTCAGGAGGACCTGCTTGCCATAGCCAAAAATTTTAAATAAAAATTTGGTTCAATTCTATGCATAACTTCATGCACTTTTGGGTGGTACAATATTAAAAAATCTCACAAAAATAGCTATTATAGCTCCCCCTACCGGCGATATTTTTCCAAATTCAGGGAGGATCTGCACCATAGCCAAAAACTTAAAATAAAAATTTGGCTCAATTCTATGCATAACTTCATACACTTTTGGATGGTACAATATTCAAAATCGCACAAAAATCGCTGTTACAGCGCTCCCTACCGGCGAATTTTTTCCAAATTCAGGAGGACCTGCTTGCCATAGCCAAAAACTTAAAATAAAAATTTGGATCAATTCCATGCATAACTTCATACACTTTTGGATGGTATAATATTCAAAATCGCACAAAAACCGCTGTTACAGCGCCCCCTACTGGCGAATTTTTTCCAAATTCAGGGAGGATCTGCACCATAGCCAAAAACTTAAAATAAAAATTTGGTTCAATTCTATGCATAACTTCATACACTTTTGGATGGTACAATATTCAAAATCGCACAAAAATCGCTGTTACAGCGCTACCTACCGGCGAATTTTTTCCAAATTCAGGAGGACCTGCTTGCCATAGCCAAAAATTTTAAATAAAAATTTGGTTCAATTCTATGCATAACTTCATGCACTTTTGGATGGTACAATATTAAAAAATCTCACAAAAATAGCTATTATAGCTCCCCCTACCGGCGATATTTTTCCAAATTCAGGGAGGATCTGCACCATAGCCAAAAACTTAAAATAAAAATTTGGTTCAATTCTATGCATAACTTCATACACTTTTGGATGGTACAATATTCAAAATCGCACAAAAATCGCTGTTACAGCGCTCCCTACCGGCGAATTTTTTCCAAATTCAGGAGGACCTGCTTGCCATAGCCAAAAACTTAAAATAAAAATTTGGATCAATTCCATGCATAACTTCATACACTTTTGGATGGTATAATATTCAAAATCGCACAAAAACCGCTGTTACAGCGCCCCCTACTGGCGAATTTTTTCCAAATTCAGGAAGGACCTACTTGCCCTAGCCAAAAACTTAAAATAAAAATTTGGTTCAATTCTATGCATAACTTCATACACTTTTTGATGGCACAATGGCGACAGACAGACGGACAGACAGACATTTTCTATAAACATTTTTGGGGGGATCTCTGACCCCTAAAACGTGTAAATCCGTCGAAAACCGGAAGTCGAAAAAAATTTCGATTACAATACTTTCTGCTATTGAAGATAGAAGGAAGTAAAAATTTCGCTGCTGAGCATTTTTTTCTTTATTTTGAATTATTAAGGCATTCGTCTATCAGATTAGAATGTTATTTTAGCAAGTTTAATTTCACCAGATTTTTGTTCCCGAAAGTCAAAAGACTGTGAGAATGCCCCATATGCCTTCTAATATTAAAAAGTGAATTGATTAAGTCAGTATAACATGATCAAATTTTAGTCTATTTCATGGGTCAAAAATGCGTCTTAATGGACCCTGATCCTTTAGAATAGTTTTATTTATTTGTTTTAAAAATGACTCGGAGAGAGTCGAAACATGTCAACAGTCGAAATAAACGCATTTTTACTGGTTTTAAAGTTTTAATTTATACCTTTTAGCATTTGTGATTAGTATATATATAAATATTTTATCCTTAATTTTTCTCCAGAAGATTAAACTTGCGTCTAAAAATATTAGACTGCAGTGCGAAATCCGCGCACAGGTCTACTGGTATATATCTATTATGAAGAATAAAAAATATTTACAGAGAAGAATAAAAAATATTTCGTTTAAATGATGAACTGACATGTGGCATCATTCTCAAAAAAATTTAACTTTCAGGAAAAAAAATCTGGTAAAATTAAACTTAATAAAATAACATTTTTAACCTATAGACGAAAGCCTTAATGATTCAAAATAAAGAAAAAATGGTCAGCAGGGACGATTTTTTTTTCTTTTTTTTAACTGAGGTTTAAGTTAAATTTGCGAATTTAATTTTCCTTACCATTTTACCTATCTAACTTTTATATTCTTCTAAATTTTTACTTATAATGAATTTGCATAGGGACAGAAACAGATCAGAACATTCAAATAAGAAATAATAACAATGTAGTATTTTTAGTACAGAATTTTTGTCATAACATTGTCTTAAAGCGGTGTTAAAGAAGGGACGGTAAGGGAAAAAAAGGGGGATGGTAAGGAAAAAAAGGGGGACGGTAAGAAAAAAAAGGGACGGTAAGGAAAAAAAGGGACGGTAAGGAAAAAAAGGGACGGTAAGGAAAATTACTACATATTTTTGCGCAAATCGTGTTAAGACTAAGTGATAACCACAATGTTCATTGATTTTTAGCAATAATTATTTACATTCAATTATATATTAAAGAAAATTAATTTACCTCTAAAAGTGCAGAAATAATCCTTGGGGACGGTAAGACTACCAATAAAGCCACGGTGCTTGAAATTGATATTTAAATGCTAATTTAAATTCTGCAGTAAATTTCCTGTCAAAGAATTTTAGCCATTCTTTCTCTAGCATACTTCTGCATGAGAAAGAAGTTGAAAAAAAATTCTGCGGCTGCATCTGAAGTGATTTTCTGCATAATTTTAGCACGAGAGACGGTAAGGAATCTAAATTCCAGGGACAGAGTTAAAAAAAAATAATAACAAACGTAAAAACGTGTGCAGGTTAATTTTTTGCTACATATTTATATAAAACAATAGTCCCAGTTTCGGAAAAAAAAATTACATCGAATTATGCAGACAGCTCCAAACTTAAAAAGTCCTTCCGGCCAGTGCCGGGAGGAAGAGGTAGTTTTCATATTCCTTATTTTAAAAAAGCCAACTTATATTATTCAAACACACGAAGCTCAATTTAGTGGAAACCGAATATAGGAGATTCAATACTAATTCTTATCAATACTAAATCATTATGAATGAGAATTTCGCGACATTAGTCAGCTTTATCCAAGCTGCTTTTATTTAAAGTAACTTATATTTGGCTGCCAAATTCGGCGATTTCTTAAAGTGCCTGCCATTTTAAGACAACATGGTGGATGAGGCTAACCAGTGAACTTGGTCGAGACCTTAGTAATTGCTGTGCACATGCTCACTCACATCGGAATCGGTTGATATATACGAGTGCAGTCGCAGGCAAAAAATCAGATTTTTCAAAATGTCACCCACATTAGAAATTGAAACTGCTATATCTGAGCCATTTTTTAAGATAAAGACAAACAAAAAATGCTCCTGAATCCTTATATCAAGGTCAAGTATTTAAGAAAGAAACCTTTTTCAATTTCTAATTTTTTTGCACCTCACTTTAAATATAATTTTATTTAATTGGCCGCCATTTTGAAGCAAGATGGCTGATGAAGCTGGCCAGTGAACTTCGTCGAGATATTGATGTATACTATCTACTTGCCTTCTTCCATCGAAATAGGCGAATACGTGTGTTATCGCGTGACAAATACAAGATCGTTTCAAAGTGTTAGCCATGCTAGAAATTCAAAGCGCTATAATTCAACCATTTTTTTAAGATATAAACAAAAGAACAAATTTTCAGAAACAAAAACTGCTCCAGAATCTTTGTATCAAGGCCAAACACACACACAAAAAAATCTTTTTCATTTTCCAATTTTTTATTACCTCATTTTAAATTTTAAATTACATTTTTTTTTTTTTTAAAGGGCAACCCTTTTGAAACAAGATGGCGAATGAAGCTGGCCAACGAACTCGGTCGAGACATTGGTATGTACTATGTACAGACTAAGTTACATCCAAATCGGTTCATAAATACGCCTGTTATCGCGTGACAAAAATCGGGTCGTTTTAAAATGTCAGCCACAATAGAAATTCAAAATGCTATAACTCAGCCATTTTTTTAGATATAGACGAAACAAAACCTGTTCCGGAATCTTTGTATTAAGGTCAAACACATACGAAAAAAATCTTTTTCATTTTCCAATTTTTTGATATCTCATTTTAAATTTTAAATTTTTAAAATTTATTTAAATGGCTGCCATTTTGAAACAAGATGTCGGATGAAGCTGGCCAACGAACTCGGTCGAGATATTTGTATGTACTATGCACACACCAAGGTACATCCAAATCGGTTCATAAATAAGTCTGTTATCATGTGACAAAAATCAGGACGTTTCAAAATGTCAGACACGCTAGAAATTCAAAATGCTATAACTCAGCCATTTTTTAATATATAGACGAAACAAAAACTGCTCCCGAATCTTTTTATCAAGGTCAAACACATAAAAAAAAATATTTTTTTAAATTTTCAATTTTTTGGTACCACATTTCAAATTTAAATTTTTCTTAAAAATTTAAATGGCCGCCATTTTTCAACAAGATGGCGGATGAAGCTGGCCAACGAACTCGGTCGAGACATTGGTATGTACTATGTACACACCGAATTACACCCAAATCGGTTCATAAATACGAGAGTTACAGTGTGACATAGGTCAGATATATATATATATATCAATTTTGAACGGAGGGTGGTTTCGGGGTCTGGGGGTCATGATCGATGAAAATATACCAAAATTTTTTGAAATCGCTTTCCTCCGAACGGCTGCAATAGGTAGCTTTTTGTAATGAAAGCTACCTAAAACCAGCATCAGGGACACGAAACGGTAAAGAATTTCGTGGTATATTTGGACCCCCCCCCCCCCCAACATCGTCCAAAACTTATTTATCTCGTTAATATTGTTATACAATCATGAAATGGGATGTTTTCCAGCCTAAGAAATAAAATAAACGGTGAATTTTTCATAACCGTTTAGGGTAATCGCGCTAAATTAATGCATCAAAAGTAAGAAAGAAGTCGTGATTTTGAAGATGAACATTGAATGTTTATAAAAGAGTGTTTAAAAAAATTACTAGCTGAACCGCCCGGCGTTGCCCGGGCGACTGTCATTGAAAAATATAACAGTGGAGTGGACTTCATAAAAACAAAGACTGAATAATATTTATTTAGGCACAGATGTCATATACGCACCACGTTGGCGCGATTTTTTTCTGATGCCAATTTGGCGAAAACCTCGTTTTCGAACACCAGTTACATATATATTTTTAAAAAGAGAATAACAATAAATAAAAAAAGTTTCATTAATAACTATAGAACACAACTATTTATATAATTTTTAAAAAGAAAAGAAAAATGAATAAATAATTTATTCGCTAGAAAACAGGAATTCAGCTTTTACAGAATTTAGTGTCGCCCCAATGAAAAAAAATATATATGTATATATAAATAGTACAAAACATGCTTCAATTTTAAGTCTTAAAGCACACGCTTTTATTTTATGTATTTTACGTTATATTCGCATCCGCTTAAGAATTCCACATTTACAATCCACTCTTAAACATTTACAGTAAAGCATGCATAGGACGTCACTATCGCAAAATAATACACAAATGCAGCAAAAATATGCCATCATTAAAGAAACTCGACCAAAAAAAAAACAAAAAAAAACGGCTATCTAATGATTCATAGGCCTTCATTTGTTTGTAACATTAATATTGATACTTAAAATTAAATATAGTTTATAATAACTCCATGTTTTAACAGAAATCATTCGTTTATATTTTTTCAAAATAGCGCGTATTTTAATTATATTTTCTTTCGGTTGTTATGAGAAAATGGCAACAAAAATATACAGTTACTATTTTAGAACTATTTTTCTATTTTTCCTTTACTTTCTACAGAAATGGAATACTTCCGTTGCCAATATTAAGCAAATGGCTCTAAAAACTACAAGGAAAAAAAAAAAAATGGAAATACAATTTTCAAACAAATTGCATTTAAAAGTACTTTTTTTCCCAATACGATAGTATAAAAATTTAAAATGAGCTATGCTTAGAAGTTTAAAAAATTGCTATAGAGTATTTAATCTTACAATGATACATCCGCTTTGTTTTACGGCTGGCTTATACAACGTAACGTTATTTTTTGGAGACGACGCGAAATAAGCTGGGAGAAAAAAATAGCATACCGAGGGCTAAAAAAACCCCAAGAATATGTACTAAAATAAAAATTATTATACAGGGACTTAAAAGTCAAAATTATGTCAGAATGCCTCACATATATATTCATTCAGAGAAGAATAAAAAATATTTCGTTTAAATGATGAACTGACATATATTGAGAAATACATATCATTTACTTCAAGTAAAACAAAGCTGTAAAACCCTGCAGCAAAGGAAGCTGTGCTACCATGGTAACGATAAAGTTTTCTGAGGCGTCTTTCGCTAATGGAGTTTATGTAAACAGAGGAGCTTTCATTTTCATTAAGAGCGTTATTAACTCCTTCTATAATATGCGCCTTCGAGTTAAAGACTCTTCAACAAGATGCCTAATTAAAAATGTGAGGGTTTTTTTGTTTCGATGTCGTTAAATTTAAGCTGCTAACGAGAGTAAATGTGGCTTAAAAAATGTAAACGTGTTAGTTAACAAATAGATCGATATACGCTTGCAGGCATCATTAATGCAACTCACATATTTTTATAGGTTGTTATAATTATAATTGCATATATAAGAGGTATTTGAATTTTATAATGGTCTTAAGAGAGTAGACTTGGTGTATTATGAACAATTTTACAGAGTTTTTCAAGACATGAATATAATATTTTAAAGTTTTTCTTAATGTATGTGATTCGTTTAATATAGTAGTTACTTAAAACAAAAGAAAGACTTGTGTAAGCATGAAATTGTGTGCCAAGACTTTTAAAGATAACTTTATGCTTGGACATTAATAATTTATACATATTAAATAACAATATTAAATAATTGGTATGTAACGCCCGTCAAATATGACAGAATGATGATCTGTGACATATTTTCAGAAGACTTCATACAAACAAACAGCATGAAGAGTTTATTATTGAAAGGTTTATATTGCAGAAAAGTAGATTTTAAAAATGACAAATGATTTCTACAAATACAAATGATGAGGATCTATTTTTTTATTTTTTATTCAATATCCAATTTCTGAAATGGTTCAACGACCAATAAAGGTTTCGATTCTAATCTTTAGAACTAAGAAATGAAAAATCAGTCAAAATTATGGCATATTGACACAATCATATCAATTTTTCTGCTTAGTTTTATTAATGTAAAAATAAATTTCAAGCTAAGCATAATGTCAACGGCTCAAACTTTTCAAACATATTTTATATACCTACATTTATGCTTGATCACAGCATATACAAATAAAAATATATTTTCTATTTAATTGTAATGAAAAACTAATAAAGTCATAATGCATAAAGATAAAATAAACCCATTGGACAATATATTCAACGGTATCCCCTGTTAGTAAAGACATAATTGGACCAACATATATATTTTTAGTTAATAGCCTCAAATCTAAAATTTCGCGTATTCTACCTTATAGTGAGACACAATGATAACGTTCATATGCAAAATGCATAGCAAAGCAGCACACCCTATTGACAAAATAAAGCAAAAATTGAACTGCCTTACGTTTTCATAATAAGAATCTACATATTAAATTTGATGCAACTTAATTTATAGATGAGAAGATATATCTACCGAGCAAATCTACCTGAAAAACACTGCATAGCAGCACCAACTGTTAGACTAAATACACCAAAATCTAATGACATAGTTGTCAATCTTCCAATATTTTCAAGTCAAATAAATATACACTGGGTTTCAAAATGATATGAACATCCAGTTTTTCAAGCATAAAAAATAACGAAAAAAAAAGCTACAAAATAAATTTAAGACTTATCAATGTCAGAAATAGTACAAATATGTTTTTTTAATAATAAAATATAAATGTAACAGACGTTCTTATACAATGTGTCCACGTATAACCTGACTGACCTTTATTTTCGCAACCGTTGGTCCTAGATGCATACTTCCAATTACAAAAGTGGTCAAAATTAGGTGCAGAGTTGAGATTAAAAAAGTTTGAAGCGAAAAAACAATTTAACGAAGAATTACAGAATCTAAATTTTTATACGGTCCCCCGGTCCTATAACTTATATTTAGTAAAATTTAACTGTTACATTGACAAGTAAGGCAAAAAAGTCCCGTTATTCTACGATTAAAATTGACCGAGTAATAGCTGTTTAAAGTTGGGCATATTGTTTGCTAAAATTTAGGGGTTATTCACAAATTTAGTAGAAATATAATTTCGTCAGATATATTAAAGAAATGGTTGGGAGTAAAATTAGCATTGCAATATAAATTTGAAATCTTTAATAATTGTGATATATTACTGCAAAGTACTGAACATATAACAGGATAAAAATAACAGAATTTTTGTTAAATAAAAGTATGAAAAACAACAGACTCAATTCTTTACTAAAATGGTACATATTTTAAAATGCTGTTAGATTACACCGTCTTTCAAATTTTAGGTTGTGCCTTGTTTTTTAGCTTTTGAAAATTGATTCACGTGTATTTTTTAGCTCTGAATCCGAAAATGACATTCATTTTAAACCATCACGTCAGGATTTTTCTCAAATCGTAAATTTCAAAGATAAAAAGCTCAAAGTTAAAATTGATCCCCCTTCCCCTCCCAATCGCATCGGACCCCTGAGCTGTTTAGCTGTAAGAAACTCAGTATAAGCCACAAAATTGAATAAATTATTGAATTAAATAAAATTAAACTGAATAAAAAAGTCTTACATCTATTTTATAGTATCATATTTTTCGCTATTTTTTACCCTTGAAACTTACGATTTGCGAAAAACCCTGACATGATAGTTAAAAGTGAAGGTAATTGTTTTTATTTAGCGTTAAAAAAAAAACATAAAACTTAATTATAAAAGTTAAAAAACACAACCATCGCAGGTTTATGTTATCTAATCTAAAACCATTTCTTAAACTTGTTGACGGTAATCTATCCGAATTTTTTTGTGTTATCCTCGAATATAAGCATTTATAAGATTCTAAGCATCAAAAATCATAATAATATTACATTGTAATCGGATTTAAGTAAGTATGTAAAATTTTAACTTCGATCGGACATTTGAAAGTCAGTTAAAGTACGAGTACAAATTTTAAACTAGAAAGACGATCGTTGCAAGTTAAATAAAACCTTATGAAAATAACATAATTTTTGTTAAAAGAAATCATAGCCTCAAATCCTTACAAAATACAACATATGTTAAAATACAATTATTTTAACTAATCTGAAACTTAACTAATAAAGTTAACTCAATCGTAATAGTGGTACGATTTCTTTCAAACCTCAGATACCTTGAAATAAGTTTAAGTACTTTAAATACGACCCCTGAAAGCACGGTCGAAATCATCTCTTTTGATATGCAAAAAAGTGGTATAAGTCATGCATTTCAAACTTTTATAACTCGGTCAATTTTAATGTTAGATGAATGGGACTTGTTAGTGTCACAGTAAATTTTTACTAAATATCACTTACAGGACCGGGGGACCGTATAAAAATTTAAATTTTGTAATTTTTTAATAAATGTGTTTCTTGACCCAAATCGCTTTAAAAATAATTCTTTATATTATTTAAACCATTTTTGTAATTGGAAGTATGCATCTAGGACCAACGGTTGCGAAAATAAAGGTCGGTCAGGTTATACGTGGACACACTGTATAAAGAAAACTGCATTTTTCCATTTTCAGGTGTTGCATAATGATATGAACACTGACCAAAAATATAAACTAGTATCCATTGTATACATATCCATTGTATGCACAAGATTTTTTAATTAATGTAAAAACGCGATTAGGCATGGAGCAGACCAAGCCTTTTAATGCATTTTGGTTGATTTCTTTCCAGTGGAAGATGATAGCAGCTTTTAATTCTGAAATTGTGGCATATTGTTTTCCATTTCAATAAACTGCTCTAAACAGTAGACTCCATATGTTTTCCATTAGGTTTTAATCAAGAGAAACAGATGGCTACGGAATCACATGTACACCAGTATTCAGGAACCATTCGCAAATGCTATTTGCTGTGTGGATGGATGGATTGTCCTACTGGAACACCCAGAAAGGTCCACCAATTGCCTCAGCAAAAGGTAACAAGTTTTCTTCAACTAGATCTTGGTAGGTTAATGCACTCATACTGCCAGGGGGAAACTCAACGTTGACTTTACTACGAAATCCAAACGTAGCCCAAACCATGAGTGAACCTGCATCCTGCTGCCGTTTTGAAAATGTTTCAGGTATCTTGCGCAGATCGTGCCAATAATGAGAAAAACCGTCAAGCGCCAGGATCATCCAAATTGAATATTTTTTCATCGGAAAATATTAATGTTTCATATTCTAACTTCCAGGACATGTGATATTTCGTCCAATCCAGATGATTCTGCTGGTGCGTTTTCTTTTAGTCATGCGTGGTTGGGGCTTTCTTTTCTTGTACCTCAACATTTTAGAGCTATTAACTACTCTGTACAAAGTACTTTTTGACACCGTGTGGAGGAGAAATACTCCAACACTTTTTTAATGAAAAGTTTCGCCGAGTGGTGTACGAATTGTAGTACATCACATAAATATGCAGAACCCATTCAAATGAACTCTCATCTCAACAATTAAATGCAAACCAGATTACATAATAATATGTTTTTATTTTAAAACTCATAAAAACAGTTCGGCTGGGATGGTCCGAGAAAGGCTACGGAGAAGATTTAAATTATTGGTGAAAAATATTATCAGAACTATATCATGAAAATACCTCCAGTCACCCTGTTCAATCATCTACCAAACGTTAGAATATATTTACATTACTGCTGACATACATACATTTAAGTTAAATTTGCTGTCTGAATATAATGGTATAAGTAGGTAATAACTCTTGTAAATAAATAGATCAGCTTTAAATTTTATAAAATGAGCTGGGAAATTACTATCATAAATCTTGTTATATAATTTAAGTTCGTTGAATTGCAGATGTTAGATATCGAGAAGCAAAATGATAGATTCAATCCGTTTACTTTTTTATTATTTACTTCCGTGTTAAATCAAAGAGAATTTACGACCGCAGTATGAAAATGATAAAAAGTATTTCGAGATGAGAAAGGAATAATTACTTTTTAAAGAATGTAGCTGTTATGCTTTTTAAATAAAAGGAAAGAAAGAAAGAAAATTCAATTTAAATATTAGATTAAAAAGAACAATATATGGCTCTACATCATACACCCCTATTAGTGGATCTCTTGTAAGTTCATCTAAAGTTCTTTTCCCGTTGCTAATTCTTTTTATAATGTCTCTTTTTCCCCTTTTGGGCAGCTTTAGCGGGCGTACCGGAGATTTCTTTGCTCCATAATCTTCTTGTAATCGAAGAAATTTCAATATTACACCTGGAGACCTTTTCAATTTTTTTGCGATAGCTCTTGCTGAAAGTCCTCGATCTTTTAAGGATTTTTTAAGGACGCATTTTTTCCTTTCTGAAAACCGCTTTTACGACCCATACTCCTAGAACTCACTTTGCGGTCACGTTTGAAAATTTCCAAACTTGCGAAGAAACTTGAAAATTTCCAAACATGTAATCGAAGAAATTTCAATATTACACCTGGAGACCTTTTCAATTTTTTTGCGATAGCTCTTGCTGAAAGTCCTCGATCTTTTAAGGATCTTTTAAGGACGCATTTTTTCCTTTCTGAAAACCGCTTTTACGACCCATACTCCTAGAACTCACTTTGCGGTCACGTTTGAAAATTTCCAAACTTGCGAAGTATCTTTATATTTAAACTAATTTGCATATTTCGGTGTCTTCTTGCCGAAGTGGCATTCGATATTCTTATAGAGTTTAGATGCTCGTTTAGTGGTAATTTCGATCAGTGTTCATATCATTTTGCAACACCTTTTTCAGATAGTTTATATTTTCAAAGAATTTAAAGTTTGATATTCATTTTATCGTTCTGTACGTATTATGTAAGATTATTGTACTTGTCTCCCAAATGTCGTTTTCTGACAATTATTTATGATTTTTTGCCCTAATATCACAAAATTACTAGGTGTTCATATCATTTGAAACCCAGTGTACTACTTTGAACCAGATAAGTTAAATTAAATAAGTACTACATAGACACAAGACATATTTTATTATGTTTATGTAGTATTAAGTAGGATTAAAATCAGTCAGCAAACGAAAAAAGAACTGTCTCTGTTCAAATTCACAAACATTTAATTTTAGACTTCTTGATTGTACTAAAAATACAAATACTGGTTCTGGGCTATATGAATTATGCAGGGATACAATATTTAGACATTAATTAAAAGTTTAAACTCGGATCTACTCAGATCCCGTCAAATAAAATAAAAGGGACAACCCCCTATCAGAGAGCGACCGGCAGAGAACATCTTTCTGTAGCCAACTCAGCCAAGCATCTCACTCCGCCTGTCTTGGATGTCTCGGTTCATTCTTGAGTTTTCGCTGGCTAGCAATCTTTCATGGGAACTGGACTTTGAGCTCCCAGAGCATCTGGTCTGCTGTGTTGTTTCGCCACCACACTTCGGCCGTCTTGACCATTCTTTGTCCGCACAGAGGTCACCCAGCATTTAGGCTGGACTGGCACCGTCCGACTTTCATGGAACCTGAAAAATACTAGAAAAACACACACAAAAACAAACAACGTGACAAATAATTGCAATATCAAATTACTAAATACACACGAACGCAGTCTTTCCATATGAAAATAAAACATTGAACACCGTTCCAGTTTTTGGTGTGTAATATAGTAAAAAAAAAAAAAATAACTTGCAGGTGAGTCTATCACTTGGATACAGTTCTGTGAACAGTTTTTAAACAGAGTTTTTTTTCCTTGTATAAAATAGTCATAAAAAATGTTTGAATGGATAGAAAGTAAACGCACAGTTACACTTGTAAAACACAGTAAAAAAAAATGACGCGATGCAAAAAAAAAAAAAAAAAAAAAAAAAAAAAAAAAACACAGAAAAACATCAATTTGAACTAGCACTACTTTTTTTTTTCTTTGGGTTGAAGAAGCCCATGACTTCATGTGATCAGCTGCAGTAGAGGTCACTCTTGGACCCTCTTGGAAGACCACTTTTTCGACATCAAATCGATCATTGTTCTTCACTTTAATCACTTTATATGGACCAAGGAATTTTGGTAGTAGCTTCATACTGACCCCAAATTGAGTTCTTTAGATCGCAACTAAATTACCAATTCTATAATATTTCGCTTTTTTGCATTTACGGTTGAAAGTTTTGCGATTTTCCTCTTGAATTTTCAATATATGTTGTTTCGCGATATTTCTGCTGTTCTGTCTTTCCCCTACAAACGCGTTTTCATGTTCCTCATCAAGAATTTGTTTTACTTTTAAATCCTCTTTATTTCTAATTTTTACTCCTGTTAAAAGCTCAAAGGGTGTGTATTGAGTGCTTCGTGATATCGTACTATTCATTATTTGCTGAACAGTCGATACATATTTATACCACTTCGATGGATCATCGATACTTAATTTAGCAAGGACTGATATGAGAGTCTCCTGTTGTCGTTCTACCTATCCGTTTCCTCTGGGTATTCCCGTTGTAATTAGAACATGCTGAATATTTTCATCTTCGAGACACTTTTTAAACTCACTAGAGGTGAAGGCGGCACCTCGGTCGCTAACTATTCGCTCTGGATTTCCGAATGTAGCTTGTTGAATTTTTAATTTAGAGATTGCTTCCTTTTGCAGATGTCGTCTTAACTCGATAAAACCATACAAATTGTGTAAAAGCGTCCACTACAGAGAATATAAAATTATAGTTCTTGTTGGTCGAAGGCATTGGGCCTAAGTGGTCGACGTGATAAGTTTGGAGGGGGGAATCCTGTTTAGGAATGGGATTTAGCAATCCTTCACCTTTCCCTCGCTTTCTGTTGTATAGGATGCATTCTACACAATTTCCTATAACACTTTCAATTTGTTTTCGAAGATTAGGGATATAATAATTCTGCTTTATTATCGCTTCGGTCTTGGCTACAGCGTAATGTCCTTTATTATGAATTTCGCGAATAATTTCTTTCTGCATGATTTCCAGTACCATAATTAATTCTCTACCATCTTCATATTTAAACACAATATTTTTCCTAACAAAATAATCTTTACTTTCATTTTTCTCAACCAGTGTTTTGATAGTTTTAATGTAATCGTCTTCATTTTGTGCTTTGGTTAATTTTGTTGTAATTTCATCATGCGAACGTGTTGTGACTAATACGGTGTTACGACTCAACGCATCAACGTGTTTCATTTGATTTCCGGGCCTGTGGACAATTTGATAATCGAATTCTTGTAGAAATAATGCCCACCTTGCTACTTTTGGGGTAAGATCTTTCTTCTCTAATGTTTTTTGAAAGGGGGAACAGTCAGTTACTATTTTAAATTTGTTCCCTAACAGGTATGTCCGAAATTTCTTTAATGCTTCAATAACAGCAAGCGCTTCGAGTTCGTAACTACTATATTTGGCTTGGGCGGGTGTTGTTTTCTTACTCATGAAATGAACGGAGTGTAAGTTTCCATAATCGTCTTTTTGTAACAAGACTGCCCCAAAACCTAAGCTGCTTGCATCCGTGTGTAATTCTGTCTCTGCCCCTTGTCTAAATATGTGCAACACCGGTTTATCAGAGAATTTATTTTTCAATGTTTAGAAAGCTTCTTTTTGACTTGCTCCGAAATTAAATTCGTTCTCCGTTTTCAGGAGATCACTTAAGGGTTTAGCGATTCTAGCATAATTCGCTATATATTTCCTAAAATATCCAGTTAACCCTAAGAAACTCTGGAGTTGTTTCTTATTTTGTGACTCAGAAAATTTCTCGACGGCCAATGTTTGTGTTTCTGAAGGGCGAATTGTTCCGTTTTCCACTATGTATCCTAAAAATTCGATCCTTCTTTTAAAAAACTGTCATTTAGAAAAATTAAATTCGAGACCATACTCTGATGCTACCTGAAACACACGTTTCAGTTTAGACAGCGCCTCTTCTTCAGTCTGTGCCGGGACGATTCTATCGTCTAAGTACGCGGAGATCGTTTTATCTCTTATTAGCTCTTTGAAGCATGCATATATGTAGCGTTGGAACAGCTGAGGAGCTGAGCTTAAGCCGAAAGGCAAGAAATTATACTCGAACTGGGAATTATTTGTAACAAACGAAGTAAATTATTTACTGTCTTCATCGACTTCTACGTGGAAAAAACCGTTCTTCAAGTCTAATGTGCTAAAACTTGATTTTGCCGATATCGTCTAAAATATCATCTATTACTGGGAGGGGGTAATTATCCCTAATTATCTTTTTGTTAAGCTTTTTGTAATCCACGCATAATCTGAAATCGCCATTTTTCTTTTTGGCTAAAACAATAGGCGTGGCGTAACTCGAACAACTTTCTCGTATAATTCCTTTATCAAGCCATTCCTGGATTTGTTTATCAACAAACGCTTGTTCTGCAAATGCTAATCGCCCGGGTCGGTGCGTGATTGGTATTTCATCGCTCAATATTATTTTAACTTTCAGATTAGCACTTTTTGTTTTCTCAGGCTTATAATTCTCAACTAAGTTAATTAATTCTTCTTTTAAACCGCAGTCAGTTAGTTATGTGAGTAAGGTCGATTTCATTTATATTAACCGAATTTGCCATTTCTGCTGAGTAAACAGATTCATATTTAGGAGTGTCGGTTAAGCAATAACAATAAATAAAAATAACAATATAAATAACAATAAATAAAAAAAATTAATTAATAACTATAGAACAAAACAATGTATATCATTTTTTTAAATAAAAAGAAAATAAATGTAAATAAACATTTATTAATAAATAAGCAACAATAGCCGGGTTGCCATGTCAAGCAAAATAACGCCATTTTGGCGCCAATTAGGTACACCGGTGGGTATATGACATCTGTGCTTAATATTTTTCTATTCGCTTCGTTTAAAAAAAGAAAGAAGTGAAAGCCATTAATTTTAAATGTTTCAGTTTTAAATGAAAGTTTTGTATTAAATAAAATAATGAAATTTAAAAAAATGCATAGTTTCTTAGCATACATTTAAGGGAGGCCAAACTGGTCGCCAAATTAGTTTAAAATAATAACATTTCTAAAAGCTGAAAAAAAAAATATCTGTTATGATTCAAATTTGAGTTGCCATCATTAGAGAAAAGTATTTAAAATTAGAAAAAAGTAATATTTCGAAAACTAAATCGAATTTAAAAATTGTAATACCAGTTTTGAGATCTGCGGATCAATACGGATTTTTGGTGTTAATTTCATCGCATAATATCCCATATTTTAGGAGAAATCGCCGTGAAACATAATCAGTTGTTTTTTCAGTTGTTTCATAAAATCGTTTCATTTCAGTCGTTTCATGAAATCGTTTCATAAATTCGTTTCATAAGGATTTTATATATGTAGGGTAGATATATATTTTTAAAGCAATATTTTATTTAAAAAAATCAAGAACATAATTATAACAGACAAATACTTAAACTATTGTAGACGATAAATACTTTGTCATTCCCTATTATGGACCTCTGTGCCTGCATGCTTTCTGAACTCTGATTGGTTAATAGCGTAAGACATGACAGATAATTGACTGATTTGCGTGAATGAGCAAGAGATGCGAATTGCAAAACTATTCATAGATTATTTTTTCAAGTGAACGAATCAGAGATCCCGTGCATGTTTAATGGACGATGTTTTTTTTTTTGTTTTGTTTTTTTTTGTTTTTTTTGTTTTTTTTATTGTTTACAGGTTAATGAAGACTTTCAAGTCAACGTCATATGAAATATATACATTTTTCGAAATATGTTTACTCACAAAATAGTGTTAATTTAGAACACCATTTGTAAAAAAAATAAATAAATAAATACATTTCATGCGGCTCTATTCCAAAGGGTAAACCTTTTATTTTCAATGAAAATGCCGCAGCATTCTCAGAGTTGCCGTACCCGGTATTGTGACTTTTAGTTGGAAGAGAAAATGACGTGATTTCAACTTTTATTATAAGGATATCCGGAAGGGTTAATAGAGCAATTAACTGAGTAATATAATATTTCTAAAGACTGACATAAAAACATGGAAGTTTACACACGAAAAGAATTTTGCATTGTGTTTTTCACTCTATTAGGAAAGTAAGAGTTTAGGTTGATAACGAGCATAGCAATAATTATCCTCTCATAGTCATACTTCGCACTTACATGAAACCAATGACTCAGTTCTTCCATGAAAAAAGTATATTCGAATTAAACATGATATAATTAATAATGACTCATTTATTAATAATTATCTAATTTAGACGATTAAAGTCTTAATAGTTTAAGTTACATTTTCTTAAGTGTTGAAAGACAAAGATTTTTCCTTGCCGCATTAAAATGAAACCAATGTTTGCCAATCTGCCAGGGCTATCTAAAGGCATTTTCGTGGAACTATCCTTTATACCGATCTTTCTAATAATTGTTTGATACATCGAAATCCTATCTATGCACTTCCCGGTAATTTTCAAAATGAGTAATGTACATCACTATCTCTTTAAAAACCTCAAAAAATAATGCCTGCATCGTTCCAGCGGTCAGCTGCAACGCAAATAAAAAAAAAAAAAAAAAAAAAAAAAAAAAAAAAAAAAAAAAAAAACAGGCTGCCGCATTTGTATCGCGTCTTCCTTCGGACCCCTTAAGTCACGTGATGCTCTTTTGGTGAAGATTTTGCTTGCCGCATTAAAATGAAATTCAATGTTTGCCAATCTGCTAGGGCTATCTATAGAGATTTTTGTGGAATTATCCTTTATACCGATCTTTCTAATAACTTTTTGATATATCGGAATGCCATCTATGCACTTCGCGGTAATTTTCAAAATGAGTAATGTACATCACTATCTCTTTAAAAACCTCAAAAAACAAAAAATAATGCCTGCATCGTTCCAGCGGTTAGCTGCGACGCAAATGAAAAAAAAAAAAAAAACAAAAAAAAAAAACAGGCTGCCGCATTTGTATCACGTCTTCCTTTGGACCCCTTAAGTCACGTGATGCTCTTTTGGTGAAGATTTTGCTTGCCGCATTAAAATGAAATCCAATGTTTGCCAATCTGCCAGGGCTATCTAAAGGCATTTTCGTGGAACTATCCTTTATACCGATCTTCCTAATAATTGTATGATATATCAAAATGCCATCTATGCACTTTGCTGTAATTTTCAAAATGAGTAATGTACATCACTATCTCTTTAAAAACCTCAAAAAATAATACCTGCTTCGTTCCAGCGGTCAGCTGCGACGCAAGTGAAAAAAAAAAAAAAAAAAAAAAAAAAAAAAAAAGAGGCTGCCGCATTTGTATCACGTCTTCCTTCGGACCCCTTAAGTCATGTGATGCTCTTTTGGTGACGCCGGTGCGGCAAATGGCCGGAAAGTTCATCGCGTGACTCCTTCCCCGTTAGACGAAGCGCTCGCGAGCTAATGGGATACTATGGGGATGTTATTTGCTAATATCTCGTTTGCATTTCAACCCTTTTAATTTTTTTTAACCATTTGGAAAAATGTTTATTGTCCTCGTCAGGGTAGGAAATCAAAAGAATATCTGAAGGTTTTTATAGGTTTAATCATCATTTTATTCGTTTTCTGATTGGTCTATACAGTAATCTGTATTTCCCTTTACTTTCAACAGAGATGGACAACAGAGTGTTGCCACTATGACAAAAAAGTAATAAAAACTACAAACAAAAGTTTTGATACTTAAATACTTACTGCAGAGTTTAAAAAATGAATACATTGACGTTTGTTGTGATTTTACGGCTTTATCTTTTATAACTTTTATTTCCAAGTCCTTTCGAAGTTCAGTAAATAAATGCCATTTTTGTTTGGACGGGAACAAATAAGGACGATTTCATTAATTCATTTCTTTGAGGGTTTCCTGACAGATTAGGGCAGGGGAGTTTATTGACCGCATTCAAATTTTGTCATCAGAGTTAAATTCATTGCCTAAAACAGCACAAAGGGGTTTAAACACTTAAAAGTTATCAGAATGAAATATGAAAAAAATTCTAAACCCAGTTTAGAGGTTTGATAAATAATGCGTTCTCCAGAATTATTTTTCTCATAAAATTTTCTTCAAGCGACCAGGGAAAAACAGAATTTGTTTCATTTTCTTCAAAGAAATTGGTCGCACATGGAGGAAGTTCAGCTGGTCTCTGAATGGAGTAAAAATTAGTATTCAGCCTATGGGAATAAATTTCGTTTTATGAAAAAATAGTCGTTCAGGGAGGTGGTCGCACAGGGAGGTTTCATTGTAAATGATGTAGGCTTCGTAGCTTCCTATTTAATGACGTCTATCTTGTTTGACCATGTAACTGATGGTGATGCAGTTTAAGGTAAGCTAAAACGAAAACTGAAAATAAGCTAGGCAAAAATGGGCCTAAGTTTCGATGATATTACAGAGTAATTAACTGGATAATATTATATTTCGAAGACTAACACGTTTCGGAACATGGAAATCTACACATGAAAAGAATTTTGGTTTTCACACTATTTGGCAAAGTGAAATGTTAAGTTGATGAAAATGTTAACAAATTATCCTTTCATATTTCGCATCTTGCACGAAACTTTTGTTCAGATCTTCGATGCAAGAGAGTGCGTCGACTTCAACATGACATATTTAATAACGTCTGCCTCGTTCTACGTTTAACTGATCTAGAATAATGTAAAGTAAAGGGAAATTAAAATTAATCTAAGTGAAACAGAAAGTTTGGACTTAAGTTTCAATTATATTCTATAGAGCAAGTAACTACGCACTGTTATATTTCGATGACGAACATGTTTTGAAAACATGGAAGTTTACAATTAAAATGAATTTTGGTTTTCACACTGTTTGGAAAAGTGAGATGTTAGATTGATGACAAGGATAACAAATTGTCCTTTTATATTTCGTATCTTACACGAAACTTCGGTTCAGTCCTTCGATGCGAGAGAGTACGTGGTAGGTGGAGAGTACATGGACTTAAACATGATATATTTAATGCTTGCCTCGTTCTACGTATAACGGATGTAGTATAACGTAAAATAAAAGTAAAATAAAAATAAGCTAAGTGAAACAGAAAATTAGGACTTAAGTTTCGATGATATTATAGAGTAATTAATTGGATAATATTATATTTCGAAGACTAACGCATTTCGAAACATGGGAGTCTACACTTTAAAAGAATTTTGGTTTTCACGCTGTTTGGAAAAGTGAGATGTTAGGTTGATGACAAGGATAACAAATTATCTTTTCATATTTCGCATCTTGCACGAAACTTTGGTTCAGTTCTTCGATGCAAGAGAGTACGTGGACTTCAACACGATATATTTAATAACGTTTGCCTCGTTCTATGTATAACTGATGTAGTTATGTGTAGTTATGATGTAGTTATGTATATTATATGTGAATAAAAAGGAAAATAAAAATAAGCTAAGTAAAAAGAAATTTAGGACTTAAGTTTAAATAATATTCTATAGAGCAATTGACTAAGTAGTATTATATTTGGATGACTAACATGTTTTGAAAACATGGAAGTTTACACTTAAAAAGAATTTTGTTTTCGACGCGGTTTGGAAAACTAAGAGTTTAGGTTGATGACGAGGGTGACAAATTATCCTCTCTTACTTCGCACCTTACACGAAACTTTGATTCAGTTCTTCGACGTAAGAGAGTACGTCGACTTCAACATGACATAATTAATAATGCCTGCTTTGAAGAATGACACATTTCGCCGCCTCCATGATGAATGCTGATGAAACTGTTTAACGCGAGAGCCGACAGTGTCGGTGCCAATAGTAAGTCGTGCAGAACGAATTAGTTGCACGACGCCGGGAGCAGAACGAAGAATATAGTCTCCTGATAAAAAATAAAAATAAATTAACAGTAAAAAAAGAAAGATACATTAAATGAAAAGAAAGTTTGGAAGTTTTTCAAAAACTTTGAGAATGTGCAGAAAACAATAAACGACTCTAGTTTAAGTTGTAAGAATCCAAAAAGATTTGAAGATTGCTTAGTATCTTTCCGACGCTGAAGAATTGGCCTCATTTATCAAAAGCAATTACCTGTGTCTCCCTGGAAAAAATCGTTTGCTCGAGTGTCATGGAGATGAGGAAGGAGAATTGCAGTACTGTTCATGGAAATCAACATTTGTGTTTCGTGTATACGTTTAAAGCAGAGTTTTCTGAACAACTTTACACTGCTCAAAAAGTTGCCAAATAAGAATAATACTAATTTTTATCTAGAAAACACAGATTTTATTTTACACAGTACAGCTCTTGCATATCTACAATATCACTTGCGTTTATCTATGTGTAAGACCCGATAAATACAAGAATAAACGAGGCAGCTGCCCCATGCCCAACTTTTAGAGAGACCTAAAAGTAAAATATCACGACTCGTAAAAAAATAATAATTAAGAGTAAAAAATTAAGGAGAGAATAAATAAAAAGAAAGTTTGGCATACTTTCCGGAAAGTTTCAGAATGGGTAGAAAACAACAAATGACTTTAGTTTAAGTTGTAAGAGTCCAAAAAATTTTGAAGATTGCTTAGTATCTTACCGACACTGAAGAATTCGTCCCAATTATCAAAAGCAATTACTTGTTTTTGCGTGGAAAAAATTATTTGATTTAGTATCATGGGGATGCGGCAGGAGAAGTGCAATACTGTTTGCAAAAAACAAGATTTATGTTACACATATGCATTTAAAGTAGGGTTTCTGAACCTTTTCAAACTGCTCAAAAAATTAAAAGATTGCTCTCTTTTTCTAACGTTATTCTCATTAACATGCACAATCTAATTAAAACTCACTGAAGTCATATACAGTGCTTGAAAGAAATTAGATGAAGATTCCTTATGTAAAACAGCATTAATGACATCAAAATACATATTTTTTTTCAATTCAAAGAAAATGACGAAGACAGGAAATCCTGTTTTATTCTGTTTGTGTTGTACAATTTTAATTTCATCACAGTTCTGTTTGCAAAACTATTTTGAGCAATGGGTGAACGTGATGATTCAGAATCAATAGATTGGCGAACAACTGGTCATTTGTAAAGGTCGTTGTGTATCACAACGATAGATGGCAATTTTCTTCAATATTTTTCGAAGCGTAATTTGTTGTCTTTGGAACCTATTTCGAAATACTAGAAATGCTCATGGAAGGTCTGGTAAGGCATTTCACGTATAAATTGCTATCCTTAACCAACGTCAGATCCGATTTTATGAAGAACTGCTGCAAAAAAAATTAAGTTTTGCTGTTAGATTACTTTCACTGTAATATGACTAATTTTGCATTAACAGTTTCACGTCAGCTCTTGAAATATTGGAGTTTAGTTAAGGGTTTTAAAAGAACCGAGGGAAGCCACAAAGCTTAAGGGAAGTTTCGTTCACCGAACAACCGTCAAAAATGGAAGCTGAAGACAACATAAAAGCCAATACAGCAAATTGCAGCCCACCCTGGAAGAGAGAACCACAACTAAAATGGTGAAGGGGGGGGGGCAATACGAATAGTCCAAGTTGAGAGAGGATCGGACCCATAGAACCTGAGGTATCCAATAAAGAAGAAGAGAACACTACTAGCACCAGAAAATACAGGAAATTGCAACGTGGAAAATTGCAAAGTGGGAATTGCAACGTACCTGGTGGAGAGAACCAGAATTTAAATAATGTTGCTGTTAACGCAAAAGATATCAAGACGAATGGTCTAAGTTGTGTGAGAATCGGACCCATAGAACCTGAGATATCGAACAAAGAAGCCTTAATTTATATCAAGCGCAATATGCGAAATTAGTTTTTTCGCATTCTATCTCAGTCAAAACACACTTGACCTCTTTTCATGATGATTATAGCCTAAGAATCGGTTTAAGACACAAACTTAAATGGCAATTACGAAAAGGTTCTTTTATTGTGTAAGAAAACGTGAAATGTGGTTTGCTTTCTTAGAATCTGAATAAGGATATCTGTAAGTTGTGTGCATTTCCTAATGCATATAACATAATACACAAATATGACATAAATTAGAATTTTAACTTTATAGTTACATATCAAATGCAGGTTAAACGAAGAGTAGATTTATCTAAGGTATGACCGGTATGTAAGTTCTTCATATCTCATTTCCCTCCACTAAATAATCGTCGGCTCAACATGGATGTAGATCTTATTTTTCACCAAAGCGCTATTTACGAGGACGGTTTTCACATTCTACCTCTGTCAAAACAGTGCAGGAGTTCTTTGTTTTCTAGATTGGCCGCAGTTCAAAAGTTGTCATCAAAATGTAAATGACTTCGAAACGTCACAGTATACCATTGTTCCATCAGAAACCTTTTGTATTTCGGTTCAATTCTATTGAGTCAGCTATTAAAGAATTGCTTAGTCCCTTAAGATCTACCGGATGTGGATATGATTGCGGTGACGGATAGAGATCATATAAAACAAAAATACTGCTCGTCTCCAGTTTGAGCAACAAATATTGGATATGGTAGTTTAAATGTTGAAACTCAGACGTGCTCTTTTCTGCTGATATAAATCTTTCTTCGTTGCTCGTTGCTGTCTAATAATAATTGTGTCTACATAGCTACTCAAAACAAAACATTAGCGATTAAATTCAAGTATTTACGAAGAATTCTAAGTCATGTTTTAATTGCAAGCATTTGTTATGCGCATGCAGTGCCGTAAAACTTCGATCAAGGGCTGATAAATAAAGCATCATGGTTCATGATATTCCCGCTATGAAAAACTCGTTTGTTGTGTGAGAATACATATTAACATCGATAAAAAAAAAAAAAAAAAAAAAAAAAAAAAAAAAAAAAACGCTTCATTTATACCTAAGAACAGGACCTGACTAAAGCAGTGCATGTTGGGATGTTTGGGAATAAACAGGATTTTTATTAAGAATGCGCAAAATGGTTAAAATTGGCAAAAGTGTCCCAAAATCTTTTTGACCAAAAACATTTTAGTAAAGGATTTAGTAAAGGAGAGCAGTCCTACACTTTCCCTCTCTGCTTTCTGTCTCCATGCACCCCCCCCACCCCCACCCCCCACCCCCACACACAAACGTCGCTTTCTTTGATGTGGTCAGTCTTCTGCTGCTAGGCGATGGGTCAAAGGACAGCGGGGGGCGATCTCTGATATGTTTATCACTGCCCCTTTTGTTTTGTTGAGAGTCTCCTTCTTTTTGTTAATGACCACAGAGCCTTTAGTAAAGAAAGCCAAGAAAATAATTTATGAGTTTAAGTGTTGTCTGAACGCAGCCTTAATCTCCGAATAGACGTATTATTCTACTATTTTCAACAGTCGAACTCTTTTGTATTCGTCATACGATGTTTTTCATCTTTAATGGCTTTACAGGGAAACTGACGGACGTCCTTCAGGAGGAAAAAGTTTCCTTCAAGCTGAATCTAATCTTCATATCCCCTTCGCTTTGTTGAATCTCCCCATCCTTTTATGAATAAACCGCAGAAGGTTGCAGTAGAAAAGGTTTCCTGGAAAATTATTAAAAGAGGGCAAAACAAGCATCTAAGCCGAGCCTTTAGTGTATCTTTAGACATATTGGCGAGCAAAAGCGTCATTTGAGATAATGGAATGGAATAAGAATGGGTCATTTTTCCTAATTCGTGATTCCGCTAATGATGTTAAAAATCCCGTTAATTATGATAGCTTGCTTTTCTGACTTCTTGAAGGATATTTTTACCTAAAACTCTTAGTTTTATTAAACAACTAAGATAATAATATGTGGGTTTTTTTAAACATTTTTTTTTAAATAAAATCAATTTAATTATATTAATTTTGAAATGTGTGTGAAAGGGCTTAAACTTCTTTTCACTTGTAAAATATCAACGTCTGATAATATCAATATATGGAAACGTATCGAAATACTAGAACCGATGTCAAAAAGACTATGTTATTTTATCCGATGTATCGATATTTTTTATCTATCGATACTTTGCTGTCATCTTTACATATGCAGTCGATAGTATTTTATGTTTCGTGAAAGAAAAATATCATAGAATAACCATATAATACAGACAGCCATTATAGCGAAAAATTTATTATAAAATATAAGTATTCGCGAAATTTGAATCCATTATATCGAAATTTTCTTATAGCAAATGCAGTTTTTTGCGGTTCTGTGGAGTTCGTTCAAACGGGATTTCTGTAATGGTTGTTCTGCATATTGCAACTGAATTTCAGTTTCAAATGTTAAATTACCATACCATTATTTTATTACGTGTTTAAATTTAGTATGTAAAGATGCAGATACACAAAATTTTCTAATTTTGAACATTGGGTTATCAATTGTAATCTACCCTATTAAAATCCGTCAGCGTATCTATGCAACCTCAAAAACTCGGAAACCACAGGGCGCATGGCTACGAAATTTGGCACACGGGTTGCTGGTAGGGGGCCCATGCACGATTGGGATGTTTTTTACGAATTTTTGCCTTTTTTACGTTCAACTCGTAATCGCGCAAGCTCTAACCAATGTGAGATATACATATTACGTACGCCACGCTGCAATAATAAGAAGCTGTAGAGGGTATTACGATAATTCTGTTACCTCGCATGCAAATAATTAGAGATTATTTAATTGCGCTTAATTATTACCTTTTTAAAAAATAAACAAAAACATTTTATCACAAACATCAACAAAACTTTTTATTCTATTTATTCCCTTATTCCAAAGATATCATTTTATCGTCTGCTGCCATAGCAACATGATAAATTAAATTTCATTTTTAAAAAAATGCACAGTAGTAGAAAAATATTTTTCTAAATCAAATAGTTATTTTTAATTTTGGTTTTAGAATGAAATCCTTGTACTCCCGTGCGTAGAACGTATTAAACAGCTAGTAAAATATTAATTACTGAAAATTAAACCAATTAATATTTCATGAAAACCAGAAGTTCATAGAAAACTAGACATTTCGAAGGAGTAAACCCTTGTTCATTAGACCAGGGCCGTCTAAAGACATACCTCTTGACCCGATTGACTTTTGAAGGACCCTTTATCTCACTAACCTATATATATATATATATATTTAATAAATGCATACTTTTATAAAACGGAAGTTATAATTATCTTTTGGTTATAAGTTGTTATGAAATACGAATTGTCTATGTTTGCAATATAAATAAATAGTATCCTTATTCTACAACAAAATTATCACAAAATAAAATTTTTTGTGTGTGTGTGAGACATAAAAGAAGAACTACTTACATTAAGCATAGAATTATTTCATTTAACAAAAAATGTATTAACGAAAAAAAAGTCAAAAAACTCTAATCCATATTTAGCTAATCCATGCTCCATAGCTGAGTCAATAACTTTACTAAGTTACTAAAGATAAGTTCGGATTTTTTTTTTTTTTAACCATTTGGAAAAATGGTTATTGTTCTCGCCAGGGTAGGAAATCAAAAGCATATCTGAACGTTTTCATTGGCAATTTATTCGTTATCTGATTGGTATATACCGTAATCTGTATTTCCCTTTGGTTTCAACAACGATGGACAACAGGGTGTTGCCACTATGACAAAAAAGTAATAAAAACTACAAAAAAAAAAATAATAACTCAGAAACAAATTGAGATACAGCTTTCAAACAAATTGCATTTAAAAGTACATTTTTTTCTTTATCCGACGGTATAAAAAGTAATATTGTCGGATGTTTAGAAGTTTAAGAATGAAATTTTATTTAAAATTGGTCGTGAGATTTTTTGGAAATCTGATGATAGAAAAACCTTTTCTCGAACAGCAATGAAATGTTTGAATAATGAAAAAGTTTCAGGAAATATTGCAATTTTTACGTGTAATAACACTATTAATGTTTAATTCATGGCGTACGTAATGTATAACCAGCTCCGTAGAATTTAAAAATTTACAGTACCGAAAATTGTAAAACTGAAATTTCTTTTAAAATTTGTTCACGATGGTTCCAGGAATGTTATCGTTTAATCCATGGCGTACGTAATTTAGGATCAACTCCGTGCGATTTTTTATGTCTTAAATTTTAGTCTTTGAAAAAATCATTTTCCAAATGGTCGTTGTAATTTGTTAAATTGCTATTTTTTTTTTTTTTTTTTCTGAGCTCGAACCCAACAGTTTACAGTCAGATCCCGAAACATTTTGTGTCATCAGCTCCCGAGCCCGATACCATGAAGTAGATAGCATGCAGTAGAAAATTGTCAATAAAATTTTTAAATTGTCTTAAGATTAATTTTCTAACTTAATAATCTCTGATTACCTAGAAATAATGAAGAATTCTAAATAATTTCCCATGACGACGTGATTTTCATGCACCCTAAAATCTTTAAAATAGCAATTTTTTTATTTACTAGGGGGCTCTACCTCTTACGACCTACGCTCGCCAACCCCCCGTTTCAGACACCGCAAACTCTAAAAGCACGCTAATTTGATCGGCTTTTAAAAAATTTTCGGAAGACTGAATTATTACTAAAAAAACAATGGCGATCTCCCTGTTAACCGGCTGTTTTCGTCTTTGATTAAATCAGATCATTGAAAAATTTGAAAATGAGCTAATACAAAATTATTTTAGTAAACGGAGTCTTTGTCTCCCGATATTTTTTAACAACGCTATAAGAAAGTTCTTTTAAATAAGACATTTTAAAAGAATCGTTTTAAATCTGATGTAATTTTCACCAAAGTTTTCGTTGTCTTTTTAATATTCACCTGAAAATACTTTTGTTGTTAGAAAGGAAATATTATTTGCGCTGTCTTAGAATCCACAACAATAGTTTAAAAGATTATCCCAAAATATGAAATAAATGTCTCGCGCAAATATATTTTTAAATTTAAACTGTTTGGCAATATTATTGCTTGGCCATTTTAAATATGACGGGATTTTCCCCATTTACGCCTTTTAACGCATAATGAATTTATTATTTTACAATTTCCTTTCCTTTCTCTTTTAAAATTCACGTGTAAATATAGTTTTTATGACGTAATTTTCAATATTTTCCTGCTTTTAAAACTTAATCATTTAATTCTAATTTGAAAAAAAAAAATCCTGTTTATAATAGTCACGTGTAAATAAATTTTTAATTTGAAGAAAATATTACTCGTTGTGCTGTTTTAAAAATTGGCAACAATTTAAAATAATACCCTTTCTTAAAGATGTAAAAAATATTTCTTGAAATGCTGAAATTTTGAATATAAAATAGAAATAAATCTTCAAAAAATGAATCAAATTAAAAAAATAAATGCAGTCTGCACATCGCGAACTTCTAATATATAAAATGATTAAATTCCTATGTATAGTTTTTGCTCCTATAAAACTTTTTAATGGAACGATTTTGGCCAACTTTAACATTAAATATCTCTTAATATCTCTTATTCGATTTGAAAACTGTCTGCATCAGCGTGTTTATCAAACATTTTTCTATAATACCTCCGATTTTCATATTTTTGTATGAGGTAGATTTCTTAATTAACGAAGAAAGATCCCCCCCCCCCCCCCTTGGTAGCGTTAGTTACTTTTTTTTCAGAATAGAGAGATACCTACCCACTTGTAGAAACTTGCTACAGTTATAATTTTTAGGGTTCCGTACTTAAAAAGTAAAAACGGAACCATTAAGATCACTCCTGTGTCATTTTACTCGTAAACTATGGAACGTGGAAAGTTCAAATTGGGGGAAATAATAAAGACTATAGACCCACATATTTTCTGATTTTTAAACATTTATAAATATATCTCTCTATTCTAAAAAAAATGTAACTACCGCTGTCACCGCCGCCGCCGGTTTTGAATTTTTTGTGACCGAGGATCTTTCTTCGTTAATATTAAGAAAAATATTGCATACAAAAATATGAAAATCGGTTGTATAATAGTGAAATGTTTGATAAATACGCTGATGCAGACAGTATTCAAATCGAAGAATTATTTTAAGAGATATTTTATGCTAAAGTTGGACAAAATCATTCCTTTAAAAAAGTTTTATAGGAGCAAAAACTATACATGGGAATTTAATCATTTTTAGATCATTTTATACGCTTGAAGTTCCCGGTGTGCCGACTGTATTTATTTTTTTAATGTGACTCATTTTTGAGGTTTTACTTCTATTTTAAATTCAAATTTTCAGCATTTCGAGATATATTTTTTACATATTTTAGAAAATAGCATTAATTTAAACTGTTGCCAACTGTATAAACAGCACAAACAATAATGTTTGCTTCAAATAAAAAAATTATTTGCACGTGACTATTATAAACAGAAAAAAACCTTTCAAATTAGAATTAAATAATTACGTATAAAAAGCAGGAACTAATTAAAAATTACGTCACAAAAAACTATATCTACACGTGAATTTTAAAAGAGAAAGGATATTGTAAAATAATAAATTCATTAACATGCATTAGAAGTCTAAAATAGGAGAAATTACGTCACATTACAGTTATTACATAAAATGAACAAAAAATAATATTGCAAAACAGTTTAAATTTAGAGATTGCGCGAGACATATATTTGATTTATTTATTGAACAACAAACATATTACTCGTGTGCTTGACATGAGAGCCCGCTTATAAGTCAGAGACAAGATAGCACTAGGAAATATTACAACACAGGAGAAATACATCCTGGGAGTTCCACACAAAGAGTGTGTGCAATGGAACTAGCGGGATTCGAACCCACAATCTCCTACGCTAGCAAGCGATTAGCAGCGTGGTGCTTTGACCACTCGGTCACGGAGACCCGGTGATTTATTTGATATTTATTTGATATTTTGAGATGATCATTTCAACTATTTTCTTAGGACAGCGCAAATAATATTTTATTTCTAACAAAAGGATTTTCACGTGAATATTAGAAACAGAAAGAATAGTTTGGTCAAAATTACGTCTGATTAAAAACGATGCATTTAAAATGTCTTATTTAAAAGAACTTTCTTTTCGCTTTGTTAAAAAATACCGGGAGACAAAGACTCTGTTTACTTAATTCATTTTATATTAGCTTATTTTGAAATGTTTAACTGATTTTATTTAATCAAAGACGAAAACAGCCATTGTATCTTTTAACAGCAGCTGATTTGGCCTTAAAATTCCCCAATCAAAGAGAAATAAATAGAAATCCGTGTATAGGGAGATCGCCATTGTTTTTAAAATTATAATTCAATTTTCCGAAATCTTTTTAAAGCCGATCAAATTACCGTGCTTTTAGAGTCTGCTGTGTCTGAACGGGGGTTGGCGAGCGTAGCTCGTAGGGGCAGAGCCCCCTAGTTTAGTAAAAGTGTGGAGGGGCAAATTAAGTTACTTCGAAAAAAATATTTTCTTTGTATATCGTGTGGGGTATCGCGTGAAAGCTTTCGTAATGCTGAATTTAAAAATACATTTCTTTTAATTTTAGGTATTACATTTTCAAACATATCGTCGAAAATGTAGCGCGAAAATATGCCCCCCCCCCCCCCCATCTAATTCCGAATCTACTGAAACTAAAATTATGAAAAAATTAAAGGTAGTGGACGTTAATTTAAACCTTGCAGGAAAATTATAGCGATTACTCTAGGTCACATAGTTTTTGAGAAAATCGCATTTATCCGTTGCACACAAATTTCGATTTACGGGCATTCATCAAAAGTGTTGAGCAGTGCTGGAGGTACCTATCGTAGCAGAAGTATAAAAGCATTGTTGATCATGATTTTCGAAAAAAATCGTCAGTAATTAGCCGAGATATTAACCATTAAAGATATGGACGGTTTGGACATACATAATGACAGAGGTGGCGTACTTTATGTACCATGGGCTTTTAAGGCCCAGATAACAACTTTTAATGTTATATATGTGTAATGCAATGGACAGTAACAGTATAAAAGCAATAAACGTCAAATTGTTAAAAACAGACTAATTCAAGGGGTCTCAAGACTCTTAAAGCTTCAAAGAATTTTTAATTTTTAATTTTTTAGATGTTAATCTTCTATCTTTTCAGAACATTTTAATATATTTCCTTCAAATTCTCATTAGAACAGAAGTTATGGCTTTTAGAATTATACCCGTCAATGTCTGAAGCGGCGCTTTCGAAGCTTTTAAGTCATTTTTCTCCAAATGACTTTTTTGGGCATAACGCGCACGATATCTCAAAAACTTTGAATATTTTTTCATGAAATTTTCAAAACGTGCGTTTCATGTTAATCTGTATAAACTCAACCTAAAATTTCCTTTTCCTTGTTCAAAAAAAAAAAAAAAACTTTTTAAGTGATTATGTTGTTGAAATTTTCAAAATTTTGCATTAGCTAAATACAACTTTGTATTAGAAATATAAAAATGCTTTAAATGCAAATTTATTTAGGTTCAGGGTAATTACTACAATCTGAAGTATATAAGTTGGCACCAAAAATTTCATTCCAATTGCAATATTTATTTTGTAATCCTGTGCCTAAACTGTTATACCATTTTTTTGCTCGTCAAATGTCTGATAGTTTGGAACTCTCTATAAAGGCTAATTATCATCTTGCATTTTTTAAATGTATGAAATAAAAGAAAATACTTATATCTTTCATCCCAATATAAATTGTGTTTTAAAATCATATGTATTTTAAGTTGAAAATGTTCTCTTTTTTTCATTTTTTCCAATTTTGAGAGCCCTGAGATCCCTTAATTAGAATGAATTGCATAAATACTATGGGATTCGCGACTATTTTTTATTGAATGTTTCTTTCAATACGCCTCGAGTGACTTTAAAAGTTAATTAAAAACCTATCTGGAAAAACGAGGCAAGGACCATGGCGGCGTTGCAATTTTGTGACCTAATTTCGAAGCGCGCTTAGCACAATGCCAAATGTAAACTTTTAGCGAATGTTTTGTTTAGCTACACCGTAGAAAGAAAGGTTATTACTATGCTGAATTTAGTTTTATGAAATACCAAATGAAGTTCAAATATGCACTGCTTTTATAGTCAGTACCGAATTAAGTTCATTGTAAACAGATTAATATAATATTAAACTAGTTGGATGTGTCAATCCCAAAACTTTCTTCTATCTTGTACATCTTAATACTTCTTGATAAATGCAGCACAGCAGCGCCACCGGTTAGATGATTTATACCAAAATCCAATCAGGGACAACTTACGTGAACTTCTAATTGAATTTGAAGTTTAATGAAAATCCGTCCCTTAGTTTTTGAGGTAGAGCTATTGTGGAAATCGTGAGAAGTTCTGCATAGCACTGGCACATCTTGGGCAATTTACACCAAAAACCTATCAGGAAAAATTTATATCAGGGACTAACTGAATCTAAAATTTGATGAAAATTCATGCATTAGTTCTAGAGATATAGCTATTGAGGAAATGGTGAAGATTGCAGCATAGTAGCGCCACCTGTTGGACAATTTACACCAAAAACTAAACAGCACTAATATATATAAATCAGGCTAACTGAATCTGAAGGTTGGTGAAAATTCGTGCATTAGCTCCTGAGATAGAACTATTGCGATAATCATGAATAATGCAGCATAACAGCACAACCTATTGGGCAATTTACACCAAAAGGTTATCAGCACCGAATTATATCAAGGACCAACTGAATCTGAAGTTTTCTGAAAACCCATGCTTTAGTTCTTGAAGTATAGCTATTGTGGAAATCATGAATAATGCAGCATAGCAGCGGCCAGCTGCAACGACCAATTTACACCAAAAAGTATTTAGCACCAATTTATATCAGGGACTAACTGAATCTAAAGTTTTATTAAATTTCGTTCTTAAGATAGAGCTCCCAAAAATTTTTTGTCACACACAGACAGACATTTTGTAAAAACATGTTTTCCATTATCTCTGTCCCCTAAAACGTATAAATCCGTCGAAAACCGGATTTCGAAAATTTTCACGAATCCAATACTTTCTTCTTGTAAAGATAGAAGAAAGTAAAAATGAATTACACAGAGTAGCTATATTTGATATTATTTAGGTACCATATCTCTTTGAACTTTCATGATATATCCATTTACATTTTTCTAGTATATACTGTTATTACCCAACCCTACTTTGCATAGTTTTTTACAAAGTCTTAGTATACTTTTAGCGACGTTTTTTTTATTTTTTTTAAACTAATGAAAAATTTATATATTATAATGAAAAAACCTATAGCGATCTCCCTGTGAACGGGTTTCCAAACGGGTCAATTCCCTTTGATTGCGAAAATTTAATGCCGAATCAGTTGCTGTTAAGTCATTCAGTGGTTGTTATTGTGTTTGGTTATAGAAGATCAGTTAAACATTTCAAAAGAAGCTAAAATAAAATGAATTAAGTAAACAGAGTCTTTGCCGACCGGTATTTTTTAACAGCGTTATAAAACGATTGATATAATACAATTTACTACAATTACTACAATTTACTGCTTTAACCCCTTCAAGGGCGGTGGTTCATTTTTGGAACATTTAATTTTAATTCTTAAATGCCATATTGGCACCAGAATATTGGAATGAAAATTTTCCTTTTATTGATTAAGTGAACAAAAGCATTTTCATATTTCGAAATTTCTTGTGTCATTCACTGATTTCAACATTTTACGAATAGAAGTAACTTGCCCCTGAAAGGGTTAAACGCATATTAATGTATTTATTATTTTAAAGTTTCCTTTCTCTTTTAATATTCACGTGTGAATACAATTTTCAAGACATAATTTTCAATATTTTCCTGCTATTAACACGTACTCATTTAATAGTAATTTTAAGAGGGTTTTTTTCTGTTTTTAATAGTCATGTGTAAATAAATTTTTAGTCGTTAGGAAATTTTATTCTTTGCGCTGTTTTTAGAATTGAAAACAATCACTATAATAATAGCCTAAGTCATGTGACTATCATCAACAGTTCCTTCTTTTTTCATAAGAAAGGTTTCCATTTTGATTAAAGAATCAAAGTTACTTTTTCGAGTAAAACTACATAAAACTTGCCATGATCGCAAAGAATTCTTGGTATTTTTATGTTAACTGGGTTAAAATCCGGCCAATAGCTTTTTTTTTTAACTCGCCAGTTAGCATTTTTCTTATTTTTCGAGTGGTAAATGATAACGGTACTACTTGGTTATCCCATCGACCAAAAATCTATCGCCAGACTAAGATTAAATGCCATGGATAGTTGATCGTAAATGTCACATTCACTTGACTGTAAGGAAGTTACATGTATTTACGCCATCAAGTGATTTTTATTTATACGTTTTATTTGTATTTGTATTTTTATACTAATTTATTTGTTCTTTTGTTATTTAAAATAAAAATTACGTCAACTTGTATAATTTGGCGAGTGGTTTGGCGATTTATATAATTTGACGATATTGGCCATTGACTTATAAGAGGGCTGTCATGTCAAGCACACAAGTCATATGTTTGTTGTTCAATAAACAAATAAATCAAATAAATGTCTTGCGCAATTTCTAAATTTAAACTGTTTTGCAACATTATTTTTTGTTCATTTTATATAATAACTGTAATGTGACGTAATTTCTCCTATTTAAGACTTCTAACGCATGTTAATGAATTTATTAAGAAAGTTCTTTTAAATAAGACATTTTAAATCTGAAGTAATTTTTACCAAACTTTCCTTTCTCTTTTTAATATTCACGTGAAAATACTTTTATTAGAAATGAAATGTTATTTGCCCTGAAATAGTTGAAAAGATCATCTGAAAATATCAAGTAAATGTCTCGCGAAATTCTTAAATTTAAACTGTTTTGCAATATTATTTTGTGTTCATTTTACGTAATAAGTGCAGTGTGACGTAAATGGAACGAAATTTCTCCTACTTAAGACTTCTAACGCATCTTAATGAATTTATTATTTTACAATATCCTTTCTGTTTTAAAATTCACGTGTCAATATAGTTTTTATGACGTAATTTTTAATAAGTTCCTGCTTTTTATACGTAATTATTTAATTCTATTTCCAAATGTTTTTTTTCTCTGTTTATAACAGTCACGTGTAAATAAATTTTTAATTTTAAGCAAACATTATTGTTTGCGCTGTTTATACAGTTGGCAACAGTTTAAATTAAAACCATTTTCTAAAATCTGTAAAAAATATCTCTCGAAATGCTGAAAATTTCAATTTAAAATAGAAATAAAACCTCAAAAAATCAGTCAAATTAAAAAAAATATATACAATCTGCACACCGGGAACTTCACACGTATAAAATGATCTAAAAATTATTAAATTTCCATGCATAGTTTTTGCTCCCATAAAACTTTTTTAATGCAATGATTTTGTCCAACTTTAGCATTAAATATCTCTTAAAATAATTCTTCGTTTTAAAAACTGTCTGCATCGGCGTGTTTATCAAACATTTCTCTATAATACTACCGATTTTCATATTTTTGTATGCAATATTTTTCTTAATATTAACGAAGAAAGACCTCTGGTCACAAAAAATTCAAAACCGGCGGCGGCAGCGGTAGTTACTTTTTACTTTCTTCTATCTTCAATAGAAGAAAGTATTGTAATCGAAATTTTTTTCGACTTCCGGTTTTCGACGGATTTGCATGTTTTAGGGGTCAGAGATTCCAAAAAACATGTTTATAGAAAATGTCTATCTGTCTGTGTGTCCGTCTGTCCGTCCGTCCGTCTGTCCGTCTGTCCGTCTGTCTGTCGCCATTGTACCATCAAAAAGTGTATGAAGTTATGTATAGAATTAAACCAAAATTTTATTATAAGTTTTTGTCTATGACAAGCAGGTCCTCTCTGAATTTGGAAAAAATTCGCCGGTAGGGGGCGCTGTAATAGCGATTTTTGTGCGATTTTGAATATTGTACCGTCCAAAAGTGTATGAAGTTATGCATAGAATTAAACCAAATTTTTATTTTAAGTTTTTGGATATGGCAAGCAGGTCCTCCATGAATTTGCAAAAAATTCGCCGTTAGGGGGCGCTGTAATAGCGATTTTTGTGCGATTTTGAATATTGCACCATCGAAAAGTGTATGAAGTTATGCATAGAATTGAACCAAAAAAAATTTTTAAGTTCTTGGCTATAGCAAGGAGGTCCTCCCTTAATTTGTAAAAAAATCGCTCGTAGAGGGCACTGTAATAGCGATTTTTGTACAATTTTTGTGCCCTTTTGAATACTGTACCGCCGAAAAGTGTATGAAATTATGCATAGAATTGAACCAAATTTTATGTGTTTATTTTTGGTCATGTCACGAAGGTCCTCCCTGAATTTGGAAAAATTCTGCCGGAAGGGGGCACTATAATTGCGATGTCTGTACCATTTTCATTATTGTACCATCGAAAAGTGTATGAAGTTATCCATATAATTGAACCAAATTTTTTGTGCATGTTTCTGGCTATGGCAAACAAGTCCTCCCTGAACTTGAAAAAATTCCGAAAGAAGGGGGCGCTATAATTCCTATCTCTGTGCCATTTTCATTATTGTACCACGAACAGCGTATAAAATTATGCATACAATTGAACCAAAATGTTTGTGCTTGTTTTTGGCTTTGGCCAACAGGTTCTCCTTGAATTTGGAAATATTGCGCTGTAAAGAGGCTCCGTGCTAGCGATTTTTGTATGCTTTTCTTGATTTTTCGTAGTTCTATTGTGTATCGGCGGCTCATGCAACGGCGGGAACTCGCTTCCTGCTATGCCGGCTATTCGCAAACAGCTGATAACGACAGAATAAGGAAAAATTAATAATTTTAACAAATATCATGATATAGATTAACTCGTTTTTAGTCCGTTTAATTGACTTGAGCAGAAATTTAAGATGAAAATCAAAGTTGGTATAGTATTGAACTAATAATATTGAAATCACTAACATGTGTAACTAGGTTTTGAAATATTAAGATGTATAAGATAGAAGAAAGTTTTGGGATTGGCACATCCAACTAGTTTTTGAATAGAGAGATACAATTATTAATTCATATATTTATTGTACGGAACCCTCTGTAAGCTAATAATACTCGCACTTGACCATTATACATCATCGTACAATTAAGCAGAAAGATGTGAGTTTTGTTTTCCATTAATTCGGAAAAAGGACTTCAAACAAACAGAGAGACAATGATTGTTTACGTTTATAACAAACCCATTTTCTTTTTTCCCCCCCAATTTGTGAATAAATAAATTTTCCACTTTGAACCTATAACCGCTCAAGCACAAAAACTGGTATAAAATTCGAGACCGATCCCATCTTGGGCTCACGAGCCCTGGTTGAGATCATCGCCATCGCATCTTTATCCTCTGCCCTTTGCTCTTACCCTATCTATATTATAAAGGGCAAACATATCTGTGCGTAACGCATACGTCATTCTGCGAATGGCAACACTTTGAAATTTGAAATAAAATTTTTGGTTTTGCAATTTTCTCTACTGCAAATTTTTAAACTTCTAAACATCGCATATTTTAAATTTTTACACCGTCGTATAAGGAAAAAAAGGCTCTTTTAAATGCAATTTGTTTGAAAGCTGTATCTCAATTCATTTTCGAGATATTAATTTTTTTGTAGTTTTTAATACCATTATTCTTATCGTGGCAACAATACCCCATTTCTATTGAAAGTCATTGAAAGTGAACGGAAAATAGTCGAAAATAGGTGATACTGTATATTTTTGTTGCCGTTTTTTCATAAAATCTGAAAAAAAAAGTTGAAATTAAAATGTGGGCTGTATCAAGAACATTGTCTGTTATTCCGTGATAATGACGTCATATGCATACTTTTCTATAGCCGAAGTTTAAGATTTGATTGTAAAAGTGGATTGCTTTAGCGGATGCAAATGACGTCATTTTATAAAAAAGCGTGTATTTTAATTCTTAAACCTGAATTATGTTTTGTAGAAGTGCGTCATTTTCACAGCCCAACTGCTTTGAAATTCTTCACAGGGGAGAATGCTTCAGCTTTGAAAATAATGTAATCGAAATCACATACTCATAAAACGCAATGTTTTACAAAAATTTAGAGTGTCTTTATAGAAAAGAGGTGACATGCAAATAATAGCGATTTATATTACAGAAATTGATGATTCTCACCTGGATGGATTTGCTTCGCCGAGTTAGACAATCAAACAAATAATTCGTTGTTTAAAATATCATGTTCCTGAAGTGTTTGTCCAAAATTCTCTCGAATAATAAAATTTTATTGCTATTCTTTAAGACATAATTTTATCAAAATAACATAATTTGCTTAATTTAATTTTTCCTAATTTTATATACTCTATATATTTTAAACACAAGTGTGTTCTTTAGTCATCTGCCCTGAGCTTTCTGCTGAACCAAATTTACTAATGATTTTTTTGACTGATATCTGTTCATTTTGTGTGCCGCACTTAGATGTTTTTCTTTTTTTAAATATCCCATTATTATATTTTTATTTTAAAAGCATTCTATGAAACTTCTTCAAAATGATGGTAATAAGATAGCTTTCATAATTGCATTGAAAAGAGAAATAATGAGGTTTATTGAACTTTATTCATGTGATTATCTGATAAAAATTCTAAACTGTTGATAAAAATTGTTGTATAGGGTTTAGTGGAGCAAAATCCCATTAAGGATATAATACTTTGAACGGAAATTGACGTACTGCTTTTGAAAACACTCATTTTTCCTCATAAATTTTCTATATTGTTTTTCCTTCTGCATGTGTATTGATACTAAGTTTCAGACACTAGGCGAAATGTTTATGCTTAATTAAGTGAAAATGAAGTCATATTTAAAAGAAAACGATCATTTTCTTTGATAAAAGTAAACAATATAACACAAACGCGTCTAAAAAACATAAATTACGGAAATTTTTACTCTCCGGAATTGAGATTAAAATCTCAAGTAAAGGGAGCGCCTGTTCACATAAAAGATGTTGCTGACAATCGTGACTTCTAGTTTTGAGTTAAAATGATTTTTAAATTACCAAACAAAATACAAATTTTATAAAAATGATGAATATGGATATGAGAAGTGTGTATGCAAATTTTGAGAAGGTGAAATTTGCTGTTTTTCATTCCGGAATACCAAGCATAAGAGCCTCAGTCGATAACCACATCCTAATAACTGATTTTTATTATATTTTACTGATTAAGTATCTATATTATAAAGAACAAACGTATCTGTGCCTAACGCTGGCGTCTTTTGGCGAATGGCAATACTTCACGATCAAATTTCGGTCTTGAAATTTTCGCTACTGCAATTTTTTAATCTTCTGACCATCCTACATTTTCAATTTTCGTCGCAGAGGGAAAAAATTTTCTTTCAAATGCAATTTGTTTAAAAACTGTATCTTAATTGACTGATGTATTATATTTTCTAAAATAATTTTTAAGCATGATTTTTTTTTAAGTTTATCTTATCCCGTGCCGATTTTAATACATAATAATAATAAACATTTTGCACATAAAGCAACAAACATTTTTCAGCATTTGTTTCTGACTAATTTTGCATGATGAAATTAATACTTCCTTTATAAACAAATAAAAGAATAATATTAAAAAACCACCAATCTAACATATTTGTAAAAGACAAATTAACGAAATTAATACTTCTTTTATAAACAAATAAAAGAATAATATTGTAAAAACACAAATCTAACATATTTGTAATCGTACAATTTAAATTTTTAGATCACCAAATAGGATTTTTTTTTTCAAATGGAATTTGCTTGCAAAGTTCATCTCAGTTTACTGATTGTCTATGGTTTCAAAAACAATTTTAAAGCATGAAATATTTTTTAATTTATCTATATCGTGCGGAGCTCGATTACGAAAGATTAATCCGTTTGCCCTTCAAACAAAATAAAGAGTTCATCATTTTCTTACGGCTAATATCCATTAAAAAGAACTTCCCTATGAATAAATAAATAAAATAATATAAATAAAACACAAATTTAACATGTATAAACTCTGAAATTATCAGAATATAAAAGGATGCCATAAGTAGCAAAATCTTGGTCAAATAACTCTTAGCATGCGGCTAATAAGAAAACATCGCTTTTGATAAATTTTAAAAATTTATTTGATTGTATAATTCGTATTTTCCATATGAAAAATGCTTTTTTTAATGTAAGTGGGCAATCTAAAAAAATTATTGCATATAAAAAAATTATTAATCTTCAATTAAATTTTTTTTTACCTATATTCTTTAACCCGGGAAGCCTGGGTACGATCCCCTAGTTTTTTTTTTTTTAATTGCATTGGGGAAAACGCAATTGTCATGCTCATGGTGCTTACCTATAAATGTCCCGGTGAAGAAGTTTTTTTTTCTTCGAATTATTTCGCCTTTTAAATGCATGGATAGTGTTCTTAAAAAATGTTCGCAAGAAGTGTTAAAAAAAAAAATCTCTTCCGGCATGGACTACAGGCACAGGTAAATTTCGAAGTTAAGTGCTAATTTCGACAACAAAAACTAAATCAAGATTAGAAATAAACCCAGTTTAACCATTTTACCTGGCCGCTTTTGGCGAGTTTCTAATTTCGTTTTTCTACAAGATTTGGTTTTATCAGAATCATGTTAATGAGATTTTTTTTCTTCTCCAACCCCCACACACATCCTCTTTTTTCTGTTTCAATTTTATTTTTTTTTTTTGTCTCTAAGGCTTGATCTATCAAAAACTAAAAACTTGTCAATATAAAAGTTGTAGATAATATTGAGAAAATTTATAATATATTTAAGCGGTTTTGATATCTTGTGAACTGATGAAGTTATGAATTTTTGTCTTCTTCAACCTCCACTTTTAGGTAGATTTCGTTAGAAATACTACCTATTGCAGTCGTTACTATGGTGCGACTTTTAAAAAATTCCTTCATAACTTTTCATTATATGACCCCAGGAACCCAAAACCACCCCCACCTAAAACGTTTATATATATATATATATATATATATATATATATATATATATATATATAATCATTAATTAAACATAACCTACCACCAACAAAAGCCATAATATTATGAATTAAAGCTGTAAGTATAAAAAAAGTGCCAAATAATTTATTATAAGAATTATTATGGAAGAAAAAATAAGAAAGTGGACACCGACAAATAATGGAAAAGCTTATATATTGAATTACGTTATCAAGGGCACAGAATTCAATGATATAAGCAATATGGGCGTTTTCTGTGAGAAAAATAAGCTAAAGTTAAAATTATTTTTCCCTGTGCCCAAACAACCATTAAAATCAAGTGAATTGATTAAAATTGAAAACAGAATAGAAACAAATAATATGAAATGGAAAAATCAATAAAACCTGTTTAAATATTTATAGGATATAAAATAGAAATAATAAACAACATACCGATTAATATTTCAGTATTTTTCAATATATCCACGCGTACATGGCTACCAAAATATCGTAAAGATTAAGGTGAATAAAACAGTTAAGAAATCACAGTAATTGATACCAAAGGATGCAGTTAATACATTTTGAAATACCATGATAAATACATTTAATATAATATAAAATAAAATAAATAGAAAGTAATTACATTATTTAAAATAACTAAAATGCACTATTAAATTAATTAATTACTATTTAACAATATCGTCAAAATTTAGCTAAAAAATCCACCTGGTGTAGTAAATTATAACTGAAATGGAGCTGGAAAAAGCAAAATTTATAACTTATCTTCAAAAGACAAATTTTGGTGCTGCCATCTAGTAGTACATTTATTATTCAAATGTCACAAGATTTTGTTGCAAACATTTGTAAGCTTTTGAATGTAAATTTTTTTTTAACAGCAAAACCAAACATATCCTTATATATAGATAATTATAAACCTAATATAAACCACACTATGTATTTTTTTAAAAAAACTATTGTTAATAAAATTAAGAAAAAAAAAAGCATACAAAATATTCTATTATCTAACTCATTTAAACTACACTAAGAATTTAAATAATTCTATAACATTGATAATATATAGCACATAGCTATATGCTATAAAACAAAATAAATTCAATAATAATTAACATAAATAATTATTAAAAATAATATAAAAATATTTAATAAAAACTATTATATATAAGATAATTATAAAATGAACAGGAAATAAAAAACATATGGAAGTATATAGAAGATTATCAGATACTTAAATTCCCATTACCTAAAAATCTCAAATATAGTGTGTGGATTATTTTCATACATCCATAAAAATCCTAAAAATATGAATGTGGGACATTCAAAAACATTAAACCGATAATAAATTTTATAACACAAAGTGAAAATAGATCAATATTAAAAAGAATAGAGGAATAATAATAAAAATAATTACCCAATTTTAATACATACAGTATAACTTTATTTATATTAAATATACTTATATGTATATTAATCACTATAAAAATGGCATACTTTTAGTAATTGATATGATATTGTCCTTAGTAAATTAAAATTTAATAACAAATGATTGTAAATAAGATTAAACAATAATTAAGCTAAATATAATATTAATGAAAGTCACCAATTACATATAAAATATCAAATCAACATCCTTATAAAATACGTATCAAAAATATAGTAATAATACAAAAGCCCCATTTTTTTTTTAATTAACCATTGCGTATTATCCAGACAACACCACCCTCCTCCGTACTCTAACATCTACCCACCCATCCAACCTATAATAATTTTCTTATATTATTTTACAATTTTTAATTTTTTATAGATATTTTTTTATTTTATAATTTTTTTGTAATTTTGTTTACGCATGTGTTAATTTGTTTTAAAAGATCATGTAAGTAAAGTACTAATTGTATATTAATGAATATATGAATTTTTTTGGAAAACCATGATTTAATGTATCATAAATTAGTTTCTTAATATTATTGTTAATTAGAGGAGAAGAACATAAACATTTTATTCTATATAAATGATTAAGTATTATATTTCGAAATACAGAATGATGTAGACAAGATTTAAAATTTGTAAATGTATTAACTTTGAATTTAAATTCTTTACGTTTGTCATATAAATCTGTGATTGTTTTGTTGTCTTTTATTGTAATTTTAAGATCTAAGAAGTTAATTGTATTGTTAGATAAAAAGTTTTCCGTTAATTCCAAATTAGTGGGATAATCTACTGGAAATTGAGTAATTGCAGATTGATCAGTATCAATTAAAATTATGTCATCAATATAACGATGCAAATGTAGATTATTATTAGTAAAATTACGTTCATAATTATATAAGTATAAGTCTGATAGTAAACTGGATGTACAACCGCCTTGTGGTATACCGACATGCTGTAAATATAAAGTGTTATCTTGCAATATATAATTATTATAGATAATGAAGTTTGTTAAAGATTTAAAATATGCAATATCTATATTAGATGGTAATTACCAGTTTTTTATAATACTTTTTAAATAATGCATTTATAATTTTATGTAAATCTAATAGGTCTATATTATTAAAAAGATCTTTGAAATCATATGTCGTTATATTATATACACAATGAAGATTTTTTAAAATATTGACAAGTTGATAGCTATTTTTTATACAATGTGTATTATCATTGTTTGTAGTAAGTACATATAATTGATTAAGAATTTGTAAGAGAAGTTTATTGGCTTTATTATTATATGTATTGCAACCAATAGTTACAGTCCTAAATTTAATTGGAGTTTTATGAAATTTGGGAATAACAACTAAATATGGATAATTAAAGTTAGTAGATAAAATATTTAATAGTTTATAATAACTTCGAATTTTACGATTATTTACAATTACATTTTCATTAGTTTTTTGAAATGACTTGTTAGAAGAAATACAATTTGTAAGAAGTTGGTGATAATAAGATTTACACATAATAGCATAATTATTAGGAAATTTGTCTACATATGTAATAACGTAGTTTTTTTTTTTTTTTTTGTAATTTAGTAATTTGTTGGAAAAAATGCTTTGTATTAATAGAAACCAAATCAGCAATATTATTTTTTAAAGTCATAGTTAATTTTTCAATTACTAATATTTTCCATTGATTAAAATATTCAATAGGCTTATTATAAGAAATAGAAATTTTATAAATAAACATATCAATATCATATGTAAACTGTTTGATAATAGATTTAACATTAAATTTAGATGGAAGTCTATATTAGTACCATAACCCATTAGTTGTTTCAATTTAAAATCCTTAACAATATCAAGATTTCCAGTGATTATATGTCCATGATCTTTGTTTATGTATTTTTTTAGAGTGGGGTCATTGCATTTACACGGAAAACTACTTGCAGCAGATGTATTTTTTGAAAATGTATTGTAGTTAAAAATCTTTCTACCAATTGTATTCGGATATTTAAAGGTTTTTGATATATGAAGATTATTAATGGGAAAAAAACAATTTTTATCATTAATTATAGAATTGATATTAATTTTATTAAATATGTGATTTGAAAAAGTAATTATCATTTGAGTATTCATGTTTTGAATTTTATGTTTTTTTTTTTTTTTTTTTTTTTTTTTTTTTGTAAATTAATATTTAAAAGATTAACCCTAGTCATAATGAGGTCAAAATAAATATCAGAGAAATGTTTAGAGAAAGATTTACTTAGAAATACATTTAAATGTTGTACAATCTGTTTCTTTTTAATAGCAAAGATGTTTTTTCGAATTAACAACCAGTTATAATTCTCTAAATATTTACTTTCAAGATCATTTATTTGTTTAGTGATAGATTTTTTGGAAACTACAACTGACGATGAACCCTTTCCTCGTTTATTACGTGTTGTTTTACTATTTAAATTATGATTAAGAGTAGGATAAATTGGAGAATAATCAATATTGTTATTTATAGATGTGAAGACTTTGACAGGTCTGTTAAATACTTCACTGTTAAGTCCATAAGGATAAATTGTGTTGTAACATTTCATATATGATGATTCCTTATAAAGACGTTCTGGTTTATTTTTTAGAATTTGAAGGATTTCAATTGTCGTATTTTTAAATTGATGTTTATGAAAATGTTGAATTTCAGCTGTAGATTGTATATTTTTTGCTTTGTTATTATTAGAGTCTGAACGATGATGATTGATACGTTTATCAATTGGACCTGATGTTTCACCAATATATTTCATATTACATAAGTTGCACTTTATACTATATATAACATTAAATGCTTTACAAAAACTTGAATAATTAGGATCTGAGACAATTTGTGTCTGAGAAGCGTATGGACATGTCTTGCACCGAGCATCATAACACTTACGAAAAAATAAAGGACGAGGGGGAGAATATAAATGGTCGCTGGATGACGATCCAGGAACAACCCAATTATTGTTTCTGTACCGGGCACTACACTGCATAGATGCTAAGTGTATCTTGCCAGGATCGAGATGTTTACTAAGAACTGCCATATAAAAATTATGCTTGGAAAATGCAATAATTGCAATAAAAATAAGAAAATTTAATAATATAAAAATTAATATATATATATATATATGTGTGTGTGTGTGTGTGTATGTATGTACTAAATTTTGTCCGCACGATAAAAGTCGCAATTATACACGGATCGGCTTCAAACTCGCTAACAACGTTGAGATGGCTAATATCTCGGCTGGAATTGAAAATGGACAAAATCGGCCCAAGGGAATGGAAATGGGGAAGGTTAAAAATTTTGAATATCGTCTTAACATGATTCTGATAAAACCAGCTCTTACACAACAATGACAGAAAAAAATAAATATTTTTCGTTATAGCAGTTGCCAACAATTTAAAAAAAAGCAATAAAATTCTCACCACAATAATTACTTTTCTATTGCAAGATTTTCACGTGAAAAATTAAATTAAATAAACAGTTTGACGAATTGAAAACAAATTGAATATTACGTCATGAGTTTTCTAGAGCAAGATTTCCGCATGAAAACTCAAAATAAAATAAATAGTTTGACGAATTAAAATATATATATATATATATATATATATATTGCGTCATATTGGAAATCTAATGGACCTCAGCAGGAGAATATGTAACGTCATGTGAGTTTGAAGAAACGTATAAAACATGATAAAAACCCGACTATGGGAATATTAACATATTTTAACACTTTGAGGTTCTCTGAATTTGCTTTAGCCATTTTTAAACCTATTACATATACATGCGCGTGTGTATTCGTGTATATTAGAATTCATCTCTAATCTAGATTTAAGTTTCGTTGGTGAATTTAGTACTTAATTTCGAAATCTACTTCCGCCTGTAGGCCCGAACCGGCAGGGATTTTTTTTCTTTAAAAAAAAATAAATAAATAAAGGTATTATTTTTAATAAAGATACTTTCACTTTCGGAACCGGATTCGAAAGTGAAAGTACCTTTGTTAAAAAAAATCTGCACCCAAAATCGAAAACGTGCAAAGTGGTCCTATTAGAGATCAAGCTCAGCTATCCTATGCAAAAGAAAAAAAAATCATTTAAAAATATTCAAATTTAAACGAGAAATTCGAAAACAAGCTGCCCAGCGGCTTCGCATCAGCAAGTGGGTGTTTTCAAGAGAGTGAAGAGTCCCCTTAAATGTGCATTGGAAACTGAAGGATTAAATTTGGCGAAATCCCATTCAATAAATGTACATATATGAGCTTACATGATGGAGATCTTGAAAAACACGACAGAGCAGCGCTACCTGTTGGGCGATATACACTAAAATCTAATTAGCACTAATTTATGTCAATATCCAAATAAATAATAGAGTTTTATGAAACTGTGTACATTCGTTCTCGAGGTAAACATGCTAAGTTTTGCACAACGCACACACTGTAAAAAAAAAATCTGTAAAGTTGCTAAAGTGTTTCTAGGAAACTGGGACTCCTAGAACTTTTTATTTAACGACAACAACAAAAATTTCTGTAACAGACACACTTTTGCGCCGAAAATCAAAAAATCTGTACCGTTACTAAGAATTTTTTAGGAAACTGGGATGCCTAGAACTTTTCATGTAACTACAACTATGGTTACAGATAAAATTTTAGTAAGATTACTGAAATTTTAGCAGATTAATTTGTAGAGTTACAGATTTCTGTAGCTTTACAAAAACTAGTTTTGTAGTTTTGCAGCTTTTTTTGTACAGTTACAGATAAAAGTTTAGTAAGCATGTAACTTTACATCTGTAGATCTACAGATTTTTTTTTTTACAGTGCAGGCAGACGTTGCTTCAAAAATAATCTAATCTTTTTAGGACATCACAAAATGTGTCAAACCATAAAAAAACAGAAGACAAAAATTTAGATAAAACTAATACTTTCTTCTTATGAATATAGAAGAAAATATAGGATAATCGAAAAAGTTTTTAATCTCCAAAAGTATTACTAAAATTCAAAAAAGGATTATTTAGTTTGCCCAATAATGATAATGTAGACATTTTTCCTGAGACAAAGTTATATTTTACAAAAGTTTCATTTTATATTAGTGAGGAAAAATAAATGTGAAAAATAGGTATGATCGTATGTTAGTGGAGTATTAAACACTCAAGCGGATGTTTTTAGTATGTATGGCGTAATGGCCGATACATATTTTCAGAACCACTACGAATGAAAAATTCTGTAAAGGGGCTACTCCATTCACCCGAAAAGACCCACTCGCTCATGCTAATTCTATGGAAGAATTTTCTAAAGATTTCTCGGTTGCATTTCAATATTTTTAAAAGATTTTTTTTTTTTTTTTCACTGCGGATAGCTGAGATCGATCTGTACAAAGGCCGTTTTTTACTTTCTCAATTTTGATTGCCGATTTTTTTTTTTTTTTTTTTTTTTTTTTTTTTTTTTTTTATGGGGATGCTTTTACTTTCAAAACCGGTTCCGAAAACGAAAGTGTCCTCATTAAAAATATCGGTAAACAAAATCGAAAAGTAAAAAACGGCAGATGTAGACATCGATATCACCTATCCAATGCAAAAAAAAAAATCGTTTAAAAATATTGAAATGCAACCGATATCTTTATAAATTTCTTCCATAGGATTAGCATTAGCAAACGGGTCTTTTCTTTTGATTGAAGTAGCCTCTTACGAGGATATCGGACGCTTTCATTTTCGGAACCGGTTTCGAAAGTGAAAGCAACCTCTTGATAAAACTCTGCAAACAAAATCGAAAAAGTAAATAACGGCAGATGTAGAGATCAATTTCAGCTATCCAATGCAAAATAAGCATTTAAAAATATTAAAATGCAAACGAGACATTTTAATAAATTTCTTCCATAGTATTAGCATTTCTTAGAGTCTTTCCAGGTGACTGAAGTAGCCTAAGAATTTTGTGCATTTTCATACCATTAATTTTCAGAGGCACGGGCGATGACCCCTGACCAAACACTATTTTCATTACATATATGTTGCTTCAAAAGCTCGCCAACACGACGTGCATTTTTTCCTTATTTTCACTGCAATTAAGCATCTGGTAAGGAAGTGAAATGTCATGTCAGAGCTATGAGTTGAAACGTCACTCGGGATATAACTGTGTTATATCCGTATTATGTCCAGAAGATCTGGATATAAGTGGGTTATATTATTATTTCTTTTTTACTAAGCTGACGTTGTACAAAGAGTTGGCTGCATTAATGATCCAAAGTTATAAGCATCTCGGCGGCCTGTGGCCTTCTATGATGCCTTTTTACATGAATATTTTGGAAAAGGAGACCCCCACTTTCCGCCCTCCCCTCTCCCTTAAGGCTGTTCTCAAATCCAAAAGGGCAACTTTATGACATAAATTTTAATTTATTTTTCTTCAGAAATGCATGAAACTGGCAGGTGTTGTTGTTCAGAAACTATGTCATCGAGGTATTTTTTCCGTTTTTTTTTTTTTTTTTTTTTTTTTTTTGCAAACTCAATAAATCTTTCAGAAAATAGTGTCAAAGTGGGTATTTTGAACCGAATTTCCGCGCGAAAGAAGAATAACCACAAGAAAGGGCGAAAAATGTGTTTGTCACGTGATCAAAATCGCTTATAACTCAATATGTAATTGATTGATCAAAAAATGGAAAACACAGTTCGATTCCAAATCGTTTCTATGGTCAGACTTTCCAATTTAATATCTATCCGTTAAAAAATGAATTTGTAAATGAGTCAAAATGTTTTGCGCTTGTTGAGCAGAGCAGTTGAGAACAGCCTTAAGTTACGGATCTGGTTAATAAATTAATTTCATAATAGTAATTGCCTGAAAAATAGTAATTTAAATATAATCTGAATTACTTAAAATATTGATTCCGTGGCAATGGCATTAATAACTAATTTGGACGATAGATTGTTAATGCAAATATATTATTAATTATCTGAATTCTTAAATGTGAAATTATTTGAATGTCACTTATTCATTCGACGTCTTTCAGTTTCGAAAAAACTTTCAATTACAAATTCTGCTGCATAGAGGGTACAAATAACTCAATAGAGTACAAAACCTTCCTTGTTCACACCATTACTGCACGTGTAAAAGGGGTGTAAAAGCCAAGCATTCAATTTCAGGGGTAAATCCCTTAGATCATCTGTCGCTGACAAGCCGCATACCGAGCATTACATGATCGAATTTCAAAATGTCTGTTTGCAGGTGTTCACCCGTGACGCGTCGCAGCGTTTAGGGGTGTCAAAGAGACAGCTGCACGAATATACTTTGAGATGAAGTATGCTTTCGTTTTGGCAAGACCACACATCACAGACTAGAAGTTATTTCTCCTGAGAAGATAGATTTCCAAAAAATTAAAACCTGAGTGAATCCGTATATTGATATCAAAAGATAGCTCAGACGAACATAAACTGTTAAAAATTTTATATTAAACTAGCTAAAGTAACCAGCGTTGCCCTGAATTTTAAGAATGTTTGTTTTGAAAAACCTGTTTCAAAATTTAACACACAACATAAAAAAAAAGTCGAAATGTTGATACATGAATGAAATGAAAACCTTATATAAAAATGCATAAATTTATGTAACAGACGCAAAATAACACAGCCATAAATGAACTTATATTCATTCATCATTGGAGCAATAATGTTAAAAAACGCCAATATTTCCATAACTGAGTTTTTATCGTGCTCCAATACATTTCTTCACACTTATATGACGTTATATATTCACCACGTCCTTTATATTTCCAATATGACGTATTATTCCATTTTTTTTTATTCGTCAAATAAATTAAATAATTATAATTTTTCACATGAAAATCACCAAACAAAAAAATTATGGCGTAACATTCACTTTTGTTTTTAACTCGTCAAACTCTTTATTTTAATTTCACTTTTCACCTGGAAATCTTGCAATAGAAAAGTTATGATGTAATATTCCCTTTTTTTAAATTCGTCAAATCATTTATTTCATTTTTTCACGTGGAAATCTTGCAATAGAAAAGTAATTGTTCTGGTAAATAAAACAAATTGTGGATTTTTAATTGTTGGCAACAGCTATAACGAAAAATGTTTAAATTTGATTGGAACTTGCTATTAAATTTTTGGTTTTTATTAATTAAAAATTAACTATAAGTTATTCCGATTCCGGATTACTTTAGTTGCCGCGGCCGTGTTTTAATACACATGTACGTAACATTTCACAATTCTGGGTTCCAAACTGTGGATTTGTATAGCATTACAGACAGACAAATTTTCATTTTTATATATTAGATTGGAACCATTCTATGGTGTAAACTAATTGAAACAACAAAAATTCGTTTTTCTTAACTTAAAAAAAAATCTTCCTCGAACTTCGAAAAGGACTCCATGTTTCACGCAAAAAATAGAGCAGTTTAATAGTTAGTCGAAACAACTAAATCTATGTACTCGCAATATACTTACTATATCAGAGTACTGCGATACTCACCTGCTTCCCAACTGATTAGAACGCTGGTTTCATGTCAAGTTATATCAAGTTCGAACCCTAATTCAGGTCTGTGTGTTCACAGTGTATCGATTTCCAAACTGAACGAAGCTCTCAGTCTGACAACCACATTTTTTTGCAAAGAGTAACCGCACCGAATACAACGTTTTACCAGTCCCAACACTTTATCAATTCTCGGTTCAGCAATGTAAAAGTTTATTGTTTAACATGTTACCAGCCCACGTTTGCACTTACACCTACACAAGTTTATAGTTCTACTGGAGCAACAAATGTCGAAACAAGATTTCATCATGAATTTTCATTTCATGAAATTTTATTATTTGATTTAATTTAAAATTTTAACGCAAAAAAATACTAGTCTACATTTTCTGGTATTTTCTTTTAAACCAGGACCGAAAGCCCTGGTAATTTGTACCGGCTCTACCCCCCTCTCTACGTGCCTAAGTAGGAAAAGAAGGACAGTTCAGCGCTAGCAGGCGGATTGCGGATTGAGGAGGAGGGAGTAATCCACATTGTGGATGGAGGAGGAGGGTGGAATCCACCTGTGAGTGGTAAGGGAGACTTATCCTACAGTAGTAGGGGCTAAATGTTTGAGAGGGGCTTAATTTTTTTTTTTTTTTTCGAATCGACTTAGAGTAGAAATGCAAATATCATACTATAACATAGGTCAGTTAAAAGTTTTCGAAAGGGAGTTTGAGGGGTCTAAATTTTTGAGTGGGGCTTAGTTTTTTTATTTTTTTTTTCGAATCGACTTAGAGTAGAAATGGAAATGTTATACTATAACATAGTGAGTTAGATCTTTTCGAGAGGAAGTATGAAGAAGCTAAATTTTTCGATGGGCTTATTTTTTAGGGGGGCTTATTTTTAGGGGAGGGGGGCTTAATTTTTTCTTTATTTTTTCGAATCGACTTAGAGTAGAAATGGAAATATCGTGCTATAATATAGGGAGTTAAGTGTTTTCGAAAGGGAGTTTGAAGGGTAAAAATTTTTTAGTGGGGCTTAATTTATTATTATTTTTTTTTCGAATCGACTTTGAACTAGAATAATTGACCATATAAGGTGCTATAATACTGTAACATAGAGATGTAGGTATTTTCGAAAGTGAATTTGAGGGGCCTAATTTTTTTAGGGGAGGGGGGCTTAATTTTAGGAGGACTTAAATTTATTTTATTTTATTTTTCGAATCCACTTAGAGTAGAAATGGAAATGTCATATCATAATATAGTGAGTTAAGTATTTTCGAAAGTGAATTTGAGGGGCTTAATTTTTTTAAAGGGGGCGTAATTTTTAGGCAGTTTTTTTTTTGTCTTAGAATTTTAATGAAAACGAAAATTCCTTACGGTTTCTGAAGAAAATTTTTGATGTTGTCGTCTGTAGGATATCGTTTTAATATACTTTTGAAGATAGTATTTTACTTTTTCAACAAGTTTTGGGTAAGATTTGAACCTGCAAAATAGTCTCTTGATTTGATAATTTGGAGTAGGTTTAACTGATAAACAAACTATGTCTATATGTTTAGATTTTAGATGTTTCAAAACAAAAAATTGTATTCCCCTCATTTACGAAGAAAGAAAGGTCGGTTTCTTTAGATAAGTCTACAATACCTATTTTAACTGCTCACTTTGCGAATTCTTTTAATGTATACGATTTTTATTTTTTGTTTAACTGATTTTATCGATTTTGCGTACGAGAGTTTGATTATTTTACCCAGCCATGGTTTCGAACCTGTGAACTCCGATTCAAATCTAATTTTTTGTAACTAATAAGCTATCCACGACGCTGACCGCGCCCCGACATTTACTAACCTACTTTTGAACACTATCTTTTATAAATACTTATCCCTTTATTATGCTTTCGTTTAATATTAATTTAACTTAACAGAAGATTTTCTTGTGGTATGGTATTTAACACTCTGCTAGTTTTTTCTTTTAAATTTTATATTTTAATGCCCTTGTGGCGTAATTGGAGATCGCAATTAGCTGTTAACCAAAAGGTCGCCGGTTCGAGTCCGGTCAAGGGCGAACTGTTATTTTTTACTTAATAAGGTTAGATGTTTTTAAGAATTCATTTGTTCTCATTTTTGAGGGAAAGTTTCGTATTTAACAATTTTTTAATAACTTTTTTTCTGATTTAGTTTTAGTGTGCAACTAGGGATAAAAATTTTGAAACTATACATCAGAATTATACTTTTTTGTAAACCATATGTTTCATCTGCTATTTCAAGTAGACTTTATACATCACCCTTCAAGCAGATGCTTACTGACATATACAAACATTCGATAAGTAATCAGCTTTTCAACACAAAATAACTAATATGTAAATAAGGATAACTACTGGTTTTAGGAGAGATTGTTACACTTAGACACAGATTTAAACTATTCGAAAAAGTTTGGTAAATCTTTACTTCCGTTTATAAACATGATTATTCTTATCAGCAGATATCAACTGTATTTGTTATACATTTGATAAGCGAATACTATCTAGGAAAATGTTATCTAATTCGTTTTAATTGTCTTTTTCGTGGGAAATGTAACTGCTTACTTCATTCTACAATTATTTACTCAGATTTTTCCAAGAGATTTCAAACATAAACTTATCAACTGTCTTTCTTAATCATGTAATAAGTGAATGCTAGCTTTTTATCAGAAAATAGTAATTATTCCAAAAGTGAAAATGATTTTTGAAGGTATTTTAACAGTTTTTAACAAATTCTACTTTCAGGAAAGATAGCATTTTTTGGATCGCAACACAACCTTTTAATATACTACATGAATTGAAATATTTTATTTTCTGCATTTAAGTGACATAAACTTTCAATTTTAAGGAAAGATAGCATTTTTTGGATTGTAACACAAACATTTAATATACTACGTGAATTGAAATATTTTATTTTCTGCATTTAAGTGACATAAATTTTCAATTTTAATACATATATTTTAATTTTATAATTTGTTTTTAGTTAGAAGGGATTTTCGTGAGTTCTTATCTTATAACCGGAAATGACGAAATCAATAATTTATCATTATTTTCACATTAATCATAGTAAAATTATTTTAATTTTTAGCATTTTAACAAAGAGAACAAAATGATTGTTTCTTACCAAAGCACTACTTGTTAGAATTATTTTAACCAAACTTGGTACTTTTTAAAAGAAATATATTTATTTTGAAATTTGTTTAACTGTTCTTAGAATCGACCAAATTTTGCTTGTGAAACACAAATAACATTTAGAGAGAGAAAAAAAATTTGTGAATTAGCATAAACTGAAATTCGGAAAAATCCTAGTCAAGTTTAAAACTTCCTTGTTGAATATCATGAAACAAAACTATTAAATCATTTTATCATAAAAAATATTAATTTTATAGCTCTACTTTCATAATTCGTTACACTTTTTAAAATTGTTCAATTTTATTTTGTTTTATTTTATTTTTTGGATTTGAATAATTTCTAAATAATAACATTTCAGGAGAAAGAATTTTTTTGAAATAGGGCATACTCAAGTTTTTAAACAATAATTCTTAAGCATTAAAATTTTATCACATAATATTTTAGATTATTTCAAAACTGTACTTACATAATTCACGAACTTGCTGAAACTCTAACCCTTTGATCCAACTTCTTAATTTGAAATAAAGATTTTCTTAGTTCTTATCAGCTAGTTTCCCCTTAATCACGTGATATCCCAAATGGCGATGCGTTTTGCTATCTAGTTTTGTTATAAGTGATTTCACTTGCATTATCGCACCAGTGATTAGTGATTTCACAGTGATCTTTTCACAGAGGTTTCTCTTTCCGATTAGGAAAGTTTTATCTTGATAATGTGATAAGGGTTAGTATAAATGTTCGTCAACTCGACCAAGTGAATGTATCATTCTTTTTCCCTTAGTTATTTTGCCTTGTCTTCTCGATTCACCCCTCGTTTGACTACCTTTAAAAAATGTCTTTTTTTAACAAGAGTGAAAATGAAAAGGATGTTTATTGTTTAGGGGAAAGACCAGAATGTGGATCTTTAGAAGAGGAATGGTTCACCCGAACGTTCCACGAAGTGGATGCATATATTCCTTTTTGTGAGTGTATTGGTGAGGAAACACTCGTTGAAGTGATCATGGCGCCGAAGAACAGCGAATTAAAAGTTTATATTCGAAAATATAAAGAGGATGTGGATACCGGTAAATTTTTTCCTACTTTAGAAAGTGTCAGTTTTTCCTCTGCAGCATTTGACTTTCTTCAAAACAATATGAAAAACTTTTATTTTTCATCAGAGAAAGACACTTTTGTAGCCAATAATGAAGTTTTGATATTTTTTGTAGATGACCAATCATGCCTACTTCAACAATTAATTAAAACGGATGAGATTGAATATTCACTTAAACCGAACTCTCTTCAGCTAACCAAAGAACAATTTAAAAATCTTGAAAAAATGTGTTCTGAGGTTAATGATGTCTTGATTACAACCATCCTTACAAAGGTTATCCCCATTGAAGTGACGACTCATCTTAATGACTGTCGACATTCTCACTTAAGTTTGATTAAAGCCAAAGAATTTTTCATTTCGTGTTTTGCACGGGTATTACAACAATCTATGATTCGTGAATTTCATTGCACTTCCTGTGTTCAAGGAGTTTCAACTGTTAGTCCTCATATATGTTTGCAATTGAACCTACGTCAGAAATTCGATTTTTGTAGTGACAGTGCATTGCTAAAATTTAATATATAAAATTTTTTTTATACTTATCAGAAAAGTGTTCATGTGAGTATACTCATTCTTTCTTTGCATCAATGAATTTAGATATGCATTTAGATTTTTTGGTTAATGTTTTCGCCATGTAATACAATGCAATTCTTATAAAATTCCATTCAAAGCTATGAATTGTTTTATGTGTTATTTTAATTCAAGCTTTTTTAATGAATTCAAATTCATTTTCAAAATATTTTATCGTTGTTTGAAGATTTTGTTTATTAAGAAAAATTGTAATTTTTGAATAAATACTTTGTTTATTTATTTTTAACTTTTCTCTGTTTTATTTAATCACCTACTCTTTTTTCAGCTTTTTAAATTTTTAGTGGGGAGAAAGTAATTGTTTCATTTTGAGGGAGGAACTTAGAAATGAATTGAGTGTTTTTAAATACATGAACTTTTACAGATTTTTCAAATTAATCAAGAATGAGTTTATTCTTTTATCATGTCCCAGCTAAAAATGAACTGCAGAAATTCTACAAAAAAACCGCAGTTGGAAAACTGCGGTGATTTGGCCGATTCCACTACAGATTTTTTGCGGTCAATAGAACTACAAAATTACCGCAGTTTACTAACTGCAGTAATTTAGCAGTTGTATTGACCACAAAAATTCTACAGAAAATTTATAGTTATATCAATATTAAAAATTCTGCAGAAATTTCGCAGTTTTATTGACCGCAAAAATTCTGTAGTGGAATCGGCCAAATCACCGCAGTTCTCCAACTGCAGTTTTTTTGTAGTATATCGACCTCAAAAATGTAGTTTTTTTTACTGAGTATCCACTTTGCCTCCCTGAGGAAAGTGCCCTCAGGGGGTCAAAGTAGTGCACGGAGCAGTGGAAGTATATAAAATGATTAAGCGGTCACAGGTTTGGGTGTCGGCAAAATGTAGGAAAGTGCCCTCCAAGGGGGGGGGGGAAGTAGTGGATGGAGCACCAGAAATGCATAAAATGATTAAGCGGTCACAGGCCTTACCAACGATATGTCACATGATGGGTATCGCAAAAATTTAGGAAAGTGCCCCCCAGGGGGGCAAAGTAGTGGGCGGAGTACCGGAAGAGCATAAAATGATTAAGCAGCCAAGGGCCTTTCGAACGATATGTCACATGATGGGTGTCGGGAAAATTTAGTAAAGTACACCCCTGGGGGGCAAAGTGGGGGGTGGGGGAGGAGTACCGGAAGTGCATAAAATGATTAAGCGGTTACAGGCCATTCCAACGATATGTCACATGATTAGTGTCAGAAAATTTTAGGAAAGTGCCCCCCTAGGGGTGCAAAGCAGCGGGCAGAGTACCGAAAGTACATAAAATGATTAAGCAGCCAAAGGCCTTTCCAACGATATGTTACATGACAGGTGTCGGGAAAATTTAGTAAAGTGCCCCCCTGGGGGGCAAAGTGGTGGGTGTGGTACCGAAGTGCATAAAATGATTAAGCAGTCACAGGTCTTTCCAACGATATGTTACATGTCGGGTATCTGCAAAATTTAGTAAAGTGCCCCCCCCGGGGGGCAAAGTGGTGGGCGGGGTACTGGAAGTGCATAAAATGATTAAGCGGTCACAGGCCTTTCCAACGATATGTCACATGACGGGTGTCGGAAAAATTTAGGAAAGTGCCCCCCAGGGGGGCAAAGTAGTGGGCGCAGTACCGGAAGTGCATAAAATGATTAAGCAACCAAGGGCCTTTCGAACGATATGTCACATGACGGGTGTCGGGAAAATTTAGTAAAGTACACCCCTGGGGGGGCAAAGTGGGGGTGGAGGAGGAGTACCGGAAGTGCATAAAATGATTCAGCAGTTACAGGCCATTCCAACGATATGTCACATGACAGGTGTTAGCAAAATTTAGGAAAGTACCCCCCAGGGGGGGGGGGAGGCAAAGTGGTGGGCAGAGCACCAGAAGTGCATAAAATGATTAAGCAGTCACAGGCCTTTTCAATGATATGTCACATGAGGGGCTATGGCAAAATTTAGAAAAATGCCCTCCCACGGGGGAGGGGCAGGCGGGGAGAGGGACACGAAGGTGCTAATACAAATAAGCAGCTACACACCTTTCCAAAGATATGTCACATGATGCATGTCGGCAAAATTTAGAAAAGTACCCTCCCCCCCGGTGTGAATGTAAAGGGAGGGTCATCGTAGGTACATAACATGAATAAGTGGTAAGAAATTTGCATATTACACAATCTTTCGAGGAAATACACATATTTCGCACGACCTTTTGAAGAAATTCACTTATTTTACACGATCCTTTGGCAAAAATCGCAGTTTTCTACGACCTTTCAAAGAAATTTGCATATTACACAATCTTTCGAAGAAATTTGCATATTTTGCATGATCTAGAAATTTGCATATTTCACACGATCATTTGACGACATACACATTTTTTTCGCGATCATTTGACAAAAATCACATTTTTTCGCGATTCTTTGACAAAATTCTTGTTTTTTCTGTGACCTTTCAAAGAAATTCGCATATTACATGGTCTTTTGACAAAATTCGCATATTTTACACGATCCTTTGGCGAAAATCACATTTTTTTGCAAGATCCTTCGAAGAAATTTGCATGTTTTCCACGATCTTTTAACGACATTTGCATTTTTTCTGCGATCATTTCACAAAAATCATATTTTTTTGTGATTCTTTGGCGAAATTCACGTTTTTTCCACGACCTCTCAAAGAAATTTGCATATTACCCGATCTTTCGACAAAATTTGCATATTTCGCACGATCTTTCGAAGAAATTCACATATTTTACGAAATACGCATTTTTTCGCGATTCTTTGACAAAATTCTTGTTTTTTTCTGTGACCTTCCAAAGAAATTTGCATATTACATGGTCTTTTGACAAAATTCGCATATCTTACACAATCCTTTGGCAAAAATCACATTTTTTCGCAAGATCCTTTGAAGAAATTCGCATATTTTCCACGATCTTTCAACGACATTTGCATTTTTTCTGCGATCATTTGACAAAAATCATATTTTTTTGTGATTCTCTGGCAAAATTCGCGTTTTTTCCACAACCTTTCAACGAAATTTGCATATTACACTATCTTTCGACAAAATTTGCATATTTCGCACGATCTTTCAAAGAAACTTTCATATTTCGCACGATCTTTCGAAGAAATTCACATATTTTACACGATCATTTGACGAAATATGCATTTTTTTCGCAATCATTTGACAAAAATCACATTTTTTCGCGATTCTTTGACAAAATTCTTGTTTTTTCTGTGACCTTTCAAAGAAATTCGCATATTACATGGTCTTTTGACAAAATTCGCATATTTTACACGATCCTTTGGCGAAAATCACATTTTTTTGCAAGATCCTTCGAAGAAATTTGCATGTTTCCCACGATCTTTTAACGACATTTGCATTTTTTCTGCTATCATTTGACAAAAATCATATTTTTTTGTGATTCTTTGGCGAAATTCACGTTTTTTCCACGACCTCTCAAAGAAATTTGCATATTACCCGATCTTTCGACAAAATTTGCATATTTCGCACGATCTTTCGAAGAAATTCACATATTTTACACTAATATTTGACGAAATACGCATTTTTTCGCGATTCTTTGACAAAATTCTTGTTTTTTCTGTGACCTTCCAAAGAAATTCTCATATTACATGGTCTTTCGACAAAATTCGCATATTTTACATGATCCTTTGGCGAAAATCACATTTTTTTGCAAGATCCTTCGAAGAAATTCGCATGTTTTCCACGATCTTTTAACGACATTTGCATTTTTTCTGCGATCATTTGACAAAAATCATATTTTTTTGTGATTCTTTGGCGAAATTCACGTTTTTCCCACGACCCTTCGAAGAAATTCGCATATTACACGATCTTTTGATGAAATTCGAGCATTTTGCACGACCTTTTGAATAAACTTGCATATTTTACACGATCTATTGGCAAAAATCATGTTTTTTTTGCAATTCTTTGATGGAAATCGTGTCTTTTTCGTGATCCTTTAATGAAAATCTCATTTTTCCGGCAATCCTTTGACGAAAATTGCGTTTCCCAGCGATCCTTTGACGAAAATTGCGTTTCCCAGCGATCCTTTGACGAAAATTGTGTTTCCCAGCGATCCTTTGACGAAAATTGTGTTTCCCAGCGATCCTTTGACGAAAATTGCGTTTTCCAGCGATCCTTTGACGGGAGTCGCATTTTTTCCTGTAATCCTTTGACGAAAATCGCATTTTCCACATGATTCTTTGACATTAATTGCATTTTTTCCATGATCCTTTGACAATTGTGCTCAATTTGGTGCGGTTCGTAGTCACGTTTTTGTTATATTTCCTACACTCCCACTACAACCCTTCCCTCATTAAAAATGTTAACAAATTTTAATGCATATTTGCTTCGATCCCAGGAATAATAAAATTGAATGCTGAAAAAGCGGAATTCCGCGTTTCTGCAGTAAAATAAAACGTCTGAAAACATCTTTCGATTACATAGTTTCTGAACACAAACACCTGCTAGTTTCATGCGTTTCCAAACAAAAATAATTTAAAACATATGTCATAAAGTTGCCTCTTTGGATTTGAGAACACCCATAATGAAAAGCATTCACCATAACAAATGCACAGGGATAAATTCAGTCAGGAGATGCAGCGTTCCCACATCATATATATATATATACACATACATAGATATAATGCTAATAATGTATTATACTTAAATTGAAGGATGACATTTATAAAAATATTTTACTCAAATTTTTCCGATAGATTTCAGTACAATTTAAAAAAAAAAAAAAACAGAGCAAACATAAATACGTCAATTTTTTTAAATTGAACAGAACTGAAATTATCAATGCAAGTTTGAAAATATGAATTTCATAAAGTACGATAAATGTCACATATAATTTTTCTTTACAAAAAATCCCAAAACTTCCTTAAATAAAATTGCACATAACAAAACTTTTTCAAAGAAAATTACGTCATAAGAACAGTTATTACTTTGTTCATTCTGACACTATTTTCTAGGAGACTTGAGGACTTTTCCACTTGAGGAGAAAAGTAATGTGAAGCTCCCTAATTTTTAGATAATTTCATATATAAACATCAAGCAAACACAATTCTATATTATTAATTGAAAAAATTCTAAAATGCCTATAAATTAGTGATTTGGGGACAAATCTACAACTAATGTCACAAATAATGGCTGTTTGTTTACATCAGATGAATCAGAGATTAAGGGTAATGTTTACATTAATGTCAAGATTATAAGTAATTTAAGGGGGAACAAATGTCATATCTTTCCGTCGAAAGAAAATTTGCAAAATTTGTCAGTCAGTTGTATGAAAATATCTCAAAATTCATCAATCAGTCGCAGATCAAAAGTTAATTATTTTTTTCAGTCAGACATGGAAAAAAATGCAAGTTTTGTGACTCTGTCACAGAATGAAAATACTAAATTCACAAATCAGTCATAAAAAATATTGCAAAATTTTAACAATTGAAGCATTAATTAATCAAACAATCACTTACCTGTAGTGTTTTTAGGTATTTTATGAATTGTTATTAATAATAATCTCAACTTTTTGTATTAAATAATAAAGTGCTAAAAATAATATGAAGCAAAGTAATGGCTTGATGAAAAAGAATATGCAAAACAGAAAAGAAAATCTGTGACGACCGCTGCCAGTCTTGAACTTTCTGCAAACTGGCGTCGGAAAAAACCCCCGCCCGTATATGACATCTGTGCCCATGCAAGTACATGCACTTTCTAATCTTAATCTTTTGGAGATTTTTTTTTAAATATCTCGTTTGCATTCCCATGCTTCTGTTTGCATTGGGTAACTAAAGACGATCTCTAAAATACACTTTTTTTTTTTTTTTTTTTTTTTTTTTATGAGGACGTTAATCTTTTTCAGACAAAAATAGCCTCAGAAAAAAAACCTGCAAACAAAATCAAAAAAGTAAAAAACGGCTGTTGTAAAGATCGACCTCAGCTGGCATACAGAATAATTTCAAAATATGGAAATGCAAATGAGATACTTTAAAAAAAATTTCCTATAAGATTAATATTACAGGGCAGGCGTTTTCATGTGAGTGAAGTAACCTCTTAAGTAAGTAGTGGAGATTCTTTGCAAAAATCGACTTCATACTGTATAGTACTGTGTTTACTCTCATAATAGTTGCACTTTTTTTTGCCAAATTTTTATTGTGAAAGTCTAGGTGCAACTATTATGCGGAGAAATCTACTGCATAATATTGTACACTGAAATGCTGAAACATTACTGGTATAAAAAAACACATAATAAAATTAGTAACTTACCAAATGTTTCCAGATTATGATGTTTATTAAATACCATTTTCTTTTTATGGTAATATTTTTATAGATGTAAAATTTACAAATAATAATCTTTGTGAAAATTTAAACAAAAAATTATCATAATAATTTTTTTTTACTAAAGGTTTCAGTATCACTATTGTAATGAGAGTCGGTGTCTGAAGAATCTCCGTCATTCCATAAAATGTCATCTTCGCTTCCGTCCAAAGCGTCAAAGATACCCATCTTCTTAAAATTTTTTGGAAATTATATCGCTTGTCATTAAAGTCAAGCTTTGTAATGTCCAACTACACATTAGTTCCAGGGATGGGCGCCTTACTTTTCCACTGGGAATTTTCTCGTTGTTCCCATTGATTATCCAATATCCATATACTCGTCTTATATTGTCTTGCAGAATCTCTGTGACTCCTCCGGGAATTATCACAAGATCTGTTTTGCCTTCTGAAAGTTTTTTCTTTACATCATCAACAAAATGTCTTCGGAAACTATCAAGTACCAGCATGGCTGTTTTTTTGAGCAATGCTCAAGACCTTTTCTTCCAAACGTTGATCTTTCATAATTTTTTCATCCATTCAATTCATGAAAAGAAAATAGTTTGACGATTTTTTCTGCTTCAAATCAGGGGTGAGACTATTACACAAGTAAACACGGCAGTCTATTGAGTGCTGCTTTGCAGAATTTCTGAGCATCGAATACCAAGTACTAGTGTATACTAAGGAAGAAACATTCATGCACACACTCTAATCAATACTGACCACTCGATTGGAGGCAGAATTTTTTTAAAAAGAAGTTACCAGACAAATTTAAAAGAAAAATTGCTTAAATTAAAAACATTGAAAAGTGGGAAGGGTTAGTTCCAGGCCATTGGACAACCGCTGTGGCTTCAAGTTTAATCTTCAGCAGCAGTTGAGGGTAGGCAGATTAAAAAAAAAAAAAAAAAAAAATGTAAGATTTTTGCATTGTCTGAAAACATACTTTTTCTGTTTACTTTTAAAATTTAATTTTATTCCAAAATTTAATAAGTCATGCACATTGTTTTAAAATGTTTAAAACCAGCAGCACTACTTGAAAAGTTACATTAAATAACCCGAACAATACACACACACAAAAAAACTATTCAATAAAAAACTAAGATTATTGAACTCTTTTCCTCTGTAGTAACAATAAATTACTTAAATTTACACTAACTAGCTTTTAATCAGCTACACCTCTATTATTCTTTAAAGAAAAACCAAAAAATATACATATAAATAGTATCTTGCACCTACAAATCCTCCTCCGAAATATTTTATTGGTGCGACTTTTATTTTCTACTGTTGAATAGTATATCCGAATTTTTTTAAAAGGGCCCACTTTTTTGGAAGTATAATAGTCCTTTCAAAAAGAGAGATCAAGCTCGGTACATAATTTAGCAATCTTAAATATACATTCTAAAAGAATAATCAAAGTATTATACGGACAAGTCAGATTTAAAAAATAGTATACGAACGCAAAAACCGAACGGGCATGGTGTCAGTTCTTTAAAAAATTAGCTCGGTACATAATATTCGCAATGTTATGGTTACTGACATTCATTTAAAAAAAATAATAATAATAATTAACGCGAAAGCATAATACGAACAAAAGGGGCTATGAAAAAAAGACGAAGGTCGAATCGCGAGTCACATGTATTGTAAATAAAGCATTCCGCCTAGATCGAAAGTTGAGTTGTACGAGCACTACTGCTTCATCCGCCGGGATCCAGATAGATTTTTCGCTGTTAGCGAAACGAGATCGACCAATCAGGAAGCTTGCTTCCTTAAAACAGGGAAAAGTTCGCGAAATGTGAGCTTCTGATTGGTCAATCTCGTTTCGCTAACAGCGCAAAATGTATCTGCATCCCGGACAGAATTTAGAATAAAAAATATTATTTAAATAATATTAATTTATTATATATTATTAATAATTATTAATTATAAATAATAATTATTAATTATTTAAATTATATTATTCATATTATGTAATATATAATTAATATTATATTAAATATCAATAATTATTAATTATAAATATTATTAATAATTATTAAATCAATTATAATTAAAAATTAACTTAAATAATAAATATTTATTTAGTCAGAAATGCAGCCTCAGCTGCGTGAACAATAATCAAATATTCCAATGTAAATTTAAAATAAAATATTTAATAAGAATTATTTATTTTTCATTCGTTTTTATAAAGTAGAAGTAATTTTGATACGAACTGGGAGTCATGTATTTTCGGGGAGAAGGGCAAATTGTGCATTTAGTAAATCCGGGTCCGGGTGTGCTATGAAAAAGAAAAAAAGAGGGGGGGGGATGCCTCCTCATTGGATTTTGAAATTAAAGTAAAAAAAAAAAAAAATTCTGCTTTTGAAAAACACAGTAGAATTTATTCCTTTCGAGTATGTTTAAAAAAAGGGAAGCTGGAATTTTCCGTTTAGGGGAGGAGGGGGGCATAGGAGAGCAACTACCCCTCCCTAGATTTTGAAGTAAGTAACTAATTTTATTTTCTTATTTTGAAAAACATAATAAAATTTATTCTTTGCGAGTGACTAAAAAAAAGAAACCAAGAATTTTCCGTCAGGAGGCGGCGGGGGGGGGGGGGGGTTATAGAACAGTCATTTGTTCCTCCCAGGATTTTAAAATATAAGTAACTAATTTTTTTTTTCTACCGGTTTTGAAATAGGGAAATTTATTTAATTCGACTAACTTAAATTAAAAGAGGAACTAAAAAGTTTCAGTTGAGGGAACGGTATAGGAGGCCCATTGCCCTTCCCTGCATTTTGAAATTGTATAAACTAAATTTTCTTTTTTTCCTATTTTGAAAACATAGAAGAATTTATTTTTTTTTCGAGTAACTTAAAAAAAAGGAAACAAGAATTTCCGTTTAGGGGAAGGTGGCATAGGAGACCAATTACCTCTCCCTAGATATTTCAATTTAAGTAACCCAATTTTTTCTCTCCTGTTTTGAAAAACATAGTAAAATTTATTCTTTGCGAGTAACTTAAAAATTAAGGTAACCAAAATTTTCCGTTAAAAGAGGGGAGCCTAGGGGAGTCATTGTTGCTCCCTGGATTTTGAAACATATATGTAACTGAATTTTCTTTTTCTCCGATTTTGTACATAGTAAAATTTATTGATATTCAAAAACTTAAAATAAAAGAGAAGCAGTATATCAGAAATATCAGTTGAGCGGGGGAATGGGGGGAAAGGGGGATAGGAGAAAAAAGCCATTTCCCTTCCCTGGATTTTGAAATTTAAGTAATTAAATTTTCTTTTTTTATGAAATGCATAGTAAAATTCATTCTTTTTCAGTATTTTAAAATGAAAGAAATAAAAAAATTCCGTTAAGGAGTGGGGGGGGGAGGCCCATTGCCATCCCTGAAGCCTGAAATTTAATTAACGGAAATATCTTATTTTCTCCGATTTTGAAAAATATAGTAAAATTAATTTATTCCGAATAACTTAAAATTAAACAGAAACTAAGAAGTTTCTGTTGGGGGAGAGATTCACCCCCCTATATCTCACTCTTGGTAGTTAATTTTCGGTCGATTTTTTTTCATGTTTATGTATTTAAACTTTATCTTAAAGTCAGGTTAAAAAGAGTTCTTTTTTTTTTGGAGGGGGGGGGGCGGAGCTGTAACCCGAGGACGGCATTCTCTTTCGGACTTTGAAATTTAATTTTAACTAAATTTTCTTTTTCTCTGATTAACACAAAATAAAATTTATTCCTTTCGGACAACTAAAATAATTAAACACTAAGAGAAAAAGACGAACTGGTAAAATTATGAGATAAAATTACTTCAATACTGCAGCATTACTACAGACGCAAAATCTCATTATTTTAAAAGTTTATGATGACTTCAGATAAACTATAGTATTTTTGAAGTTGATAGCACAGAGTATTTTTAAAACAAAGTACCACAAAATTACGCCACATTAGCCGCAGAATTTCTAAAGTATTTTCACAGTCGAGATTGCACTACAGAAAATCTATAGTTGACTATAGAAAAACCTCAAAAATACTCCACTTCTGTAGAAAAACTGCAGTTCATTTTTAGCTGGGGTTGAATCATATAATTTATTTAATTGCTTTCACTTTGCTTGGTTTTTAAGTCATTTTAAAAAATACCATTTTTTGTTTTAGATAACATTTAAATTAATTTATTTTTGTGAAATCATAATTTTTACTGTTAAGTTTTATTATTCAAAAATCATAAAGAAAAAAAAAATTACAAGTTTGATTTTTTTGAAGTATATTATCCTCGCACCAGTATTATACATTTTTAAACTTTGATAATTATGTAAAAGCAGGGGTTTAATGTTGTTTTTTTGTTTGTTTTCAACAAAGTCTGATTTATAATAACATAAAAAAGCTTATCTCATGGAATATTTTTGAAAACAATGTAGCACTAGACTTTTTTTCTTGATAATGAGTTTTAAAATTTCTTTTTATCAAATTAGTCATAAGATGTATGCTTACAACTAGCATGAATTTTCTGAAAAAATATTTTAATTTAATTTGAGATATGAAACTTCCTGATTTGTTTCTTTTAAGATGATATTAGTGTTAAATTTTAATAATTTCATCATCCTAATTAAAAATTTTAAGACTTATTCCCACTTCAACTTAAACGAGTATCAATTAGAGAAATTTCAAGAAAAAGTACATTACTTGAATAAGAAACCTCTTAAGCATGTATGTAACACATATATTCAATCGTTTAACAATTTGATCAACTAAAAGAAATGTTATTGCCACTTATACATTTCGATTTTGTTATTTCATCGTTTTTTAACGAAGGTTATTGTGATAGTGAAATAGAAACCATCTAAAATGAATTGTTTTAAATAATAATTGTCTTTTGAACTTTTAATATAGTGTTAGAATTTAATTTGTTCATGTATAACTTAAGAAATTATCAATTCTTTAGCAATTCAAAATGTATAACATAAACATAAAAATAATAATAATAATAAAAGTTTTAAAAATTAAAATAATAATAATAAAAAAAATTATTTTAAAAGTTTTCCAAATAAAAAAAAAAGTTTGTAAATAAAAAAAAAGTTTTCAAAATTAAAAAAAAAGTTTGCAAATAAAAAAAGTTTTCAAAATTAAAAAAAAAGTTTTCAAAATTAAAAAAAGAGCTTTCAAAATTAAAAAAAAAATGTTTGTAAATAAAAAAAAGTTTTCAAAATTAAAAAAAAAGTTTGTAAATAAAAAAAAGTTCTCAAAATTAAAAAAAAAAGTTTTCAAAGTTAAAAAATTTATAAATAAAAAAAAATTATAAAAAAATTAAAAAAATTTACAAAATTAAGAGTAAAAAAAAACTTTGAAAAAAAGTTTTCAAAATTAAGTTATCAAAATTAAAAATAAAAAATAAAAAACTTAATAAATTATGTTATCAAAACTCAGTTTACCTATCTGTATATGTATGTCACTTTCAGAATTAAAAAAGTTATCAAAAAGTTCAATTAGATTGTAAATACAAGTATACAACCAATCATATATCAATCAATCATACCAATTAATCAATCAACCAATCAATGATATCAATCATTCATAAAAATCAATCAGATTAATCAATGATATCAAGCAATCATATAAATCAATCAACCAATCGTTCAAATCAGTCAATCATATTAATCAACCAAACAATCATATCAATCAACCAATCGTTCATATCAGTCAATCATATCGATCAACCAATCATTCATATCAGTCAATCATATCAATCAATCAATCAATCCTATTAATCAAGCATATCAATCAATGAATCATATTAATCATATCAACCATGATATCAAATACAAATATTCATACAAACCAATCATATCAATTGCAGTTCAAGTATTACAAGTTAGTATAATAACATTATAAGGAAGTTTTGAATTAATACAATGATCAACTACCAACATTTTGTAACAGCACTTTTTTTTCAAAAGCAATGTATGAATATATTTTTTAGTTTCAAAAAATATTTAAAATGCTTTTGAAAGTTAGCAAAATTATTTTTCAAAAGTAATAAAAATATTACAAGCTGCTAAAACCTACAATTTATCAAGAGTGAGTTGACCTATATTTCCTTTCTATTTACATTTGAGTACATGTATACGGATTCCTCCTTTCAATTATGTTCTGTAGTATACACTTCAAAAATATATATAAAAAACTTTAAATTAAAATATTCTTCAGTTATTAAAAAGTTAAAAATATTAACAAATTTTTTAATATCATAAGATAAGATGAGGGGTTCATCTTCCGGTCCCAGGCCCTTTTCAGGCCCAATTGTCGACGCAAGGAACCACCCGTGAAGCAAGCCCCGCGACGCGTCCCGAAGGTCGCCGCCAGACAAGCTCCAACAGAGCGGAACCCCACGTAAACTCCGGCCAAACCGACGCCGCTGCCCAGCGCACACGGCGACGGCTATTCCCAAGAAGAGACGAACGGCCGCTACGACAGTCCTCACCACCCAGCTAGAAAAACCAAGTGGTCCCTAAACTTGGTTACTCGAGCCGGTACACCCCGCAAGCCATCGCAGGAACCAGACGCCTATAAAGACGCTGGGCCCACGGACTGAACCGAGGCTTCCCGACCCGAATTTAGGTTACGGACAGGCCCCCAAGATCAGATACCATTTTCCGGCAGAGACATTTTTGTGGGCCAGCCGATAGGAAAGTTAATGAAGGGCCCCTAGCTTGAAAACCAGGGAGGACGGGGAAAATCCCTCCGGCCGTAAAGCGACCCAGCTCCTGGCTTTTCGCCCAAACCACCCGGCTCAACCGACGGAACCCCTCGCGGATCACGCCGGGAGCCAGTTGTCCCACACTAGGTGCCGTTAGCGACCCCAGGCGGGCACGGAAAGCTCCACCTAGACGGAATAGACTCCGCCTCGCTAGGGGGTCGGACGGAACGGAGTCCCGCCAGCCCCCACCGACTCGACTCCATCCTAGGACAGAGAAGCCAGCGGAGGCCGACAGAAGCCCGCCCGCCACTACCTTACCTCCCGGCCGTCGAGGGTACCCAGGCCCGAAGGCCCCTGACCCCGTGCAGTGACCGACCGCTACCTTTGTTAGTGCGTTCGAAAGTTAGGTGGAGACACCTCTAGGTCCTCATCACCAGGCGAGGAAAACTCCGGTACCGCATAGACACGGAGGACCTGGATCGGACCAAGAGTTCACCCAAGGCACGATGAGCCGCCGCGTTACCGGCGAGCCTCCGGCCCGTTTCCCTGCGGGAGTAGTGTTCGATGGTGGACCTGCCGGCCGACCCCCTCCCATGGGGCACGGCACGACGTGGAGCAACCAGAACCATACTGGCCTCCCCACGCGACCGCTCCTTGGTCAACGGGGCACCGCCAAACCCCACAACCCTTAGGGTCGGCTCCCAACTGCTCCAGCTGAGGTCCTCGGAGGGATTAGCCACCCAAGTCATAAAGTAACCTGGGCGCTGTCCGTAACCCTCGCCCTTCGGTTGCTCCGGGAGTCCCTGCATGGCGTTCCCGCGAGCCCCGTCGTCACTAGCGAGCACCGAGGACTTTCCACTACAAAGCCCTCACTCATACTTCAGGCTCCCTCTTAGTCAATAGGTGGATGGGGTCCTATCACCTTAGCTAGTCTTTGCCCGGCGACACCGTCCGGCCCGTAAACCGGCACCGGGATCGACCTATGGATCGTCGCTACCCGGCTTGCCCAGAGAACCCGGGTGCCGGAGGACCGCCCTCTGGTACCCACCGAAGCGGGCGACAGCCCTATGCACAACGTCCGTTAACCGTGGCCACCGTGCTCAACGCCTGTCGGAGATGAGCCTCTCGAGGAGGTGGCGAATCGTCCCCATCCGGCCCCCTCGCATTCGTACACAACGAACTCTGCCGAGCTTCCGGTCACCTCCCCCACTCAAGGGGTCGGGTCGGAACCACCCGGAGGGGCGGCCACAATATCATAAGATAACAAAAATTATTTTATAATTTATTAAAAGTGAATTTCCCTATCTCTATATATGTGTTTAACTACCATTATGCTTTAGTTTAATAATACAAATCTTCTTTATGTTAGCATCCTACCCATATTTTATTCTATAGTCATACACATCGAAACAAAAAAAAACAATCTATTATTAAATTCTTCAATTTAAAATTGTAATACATATATACTTAAAGATTGATATAAAAAACAATGAACTTACTATACTTAAGCTCAGTAAAGAGATGATGAACTTATCACGTGGTAGATTGTGACGTGATCAATTAGATATCACGTGCCTCCCTCGTGCCTTTTGATTGTCTTATCTACAATCAGGTTGTATTATCAATCACGTGATCTAACTGATATGAGTCTTTACCAAGACACTAGCCATTTTCACTTCAGTCATCGAATACGTAGGTCGGATATTTTCTTGAAAGTCTTTTATTTTGTGGAATCTTAAGCAACATAATACCATATATTTGCAAACAAAATCCTATTAAAATCTTTCTCACAATTGTGAACAAAGATTTATTTTCATATTGATTAAGTATAATCATTGATTATTTAACTGGATAAGAAATTTTTTAGAAGTAACTTAAATTTCTTATAAAAGCGGAAGTACTTATTGCATCATTCATAGAATTCAAGTTTGAATATTAACCAAGTTTTTTAAACTTATATAATTTATACTAGTATTTAGTATATACTAGTACTTAGTAATAACTAGCATATATTCTAGCATAAAGGGTTTATAAAAGTTTAAAAAACTTGGAGAAGATTTGTATTATTAAACTAAAGCAAAATGGAAGTTAAACGCATATATAGAGATAGGGAAATTCACTTTTAATAAATTATAAAATATTTTTTGTTATCTTATGATATTAAAAAAAATGTTAATTTTTTTAACTTTTTAATAACTGAAGAATATTTTAATTTAATGTTTTTTTATATATTTTTTTTTGAAGTGTATACTACAGAACATAATTGAAAGGAGGAATCCGTATACATGTACTCAAATGTAAATAGAAAGGAAATATAGGTCAACTCACTCTTGATAAATTGTAGGTTTTAGCAGCTTGTAATATTTTTATTACTTTTGAAAAATAATTTTGCTAACTTTCAAAAGCATTTTAAATATTTTTTGAAACTAAAAAATATATTCATACATTGCTTTTGAAAAAAAAGTGCCGTTACAAAATGTTGGTAGTTGATCATTGTATTAATTCAAAACTTCCTTATAATGTTATTATACTAACTTGTAATACTTGAACTGCAATTGATATGATTAATTTGTATGAATATTTGTATTTGATATCTTGGTTGATATGATTAATATGATTCATTGATTGATATGCTTGATTAATAGGATTGATTGATTGATTGATATGATTGACTGATATGAATGATTGGTTGATCGATATGATTGACTGATATGAACGATTGGTTGATTGATATGATTGTTTGGTTGATTAATATGATTGACTGATTTGAACGATTGGTTGATTGATTTATATGATTGCTTGATATCATTGATTAATCTGATTGATTTTTATGAATGATTGATATCATTGATTGGTTGATTGATTAATTGGTATGATTGATTGATATATGATTGGTTGTATACTTGTATTTACAATCTAATTGAACTTTTTGATAACTTTTTTAATTCTGAAAGTCACATACATATACAGATAGGTAAACTGAGTTTTGATAACATAATTTATTAAGTTTTTTATTTTTTATTTTTAATTTTGATAACTTAATTTTGAAAACTTTTTTCAAAGTTTTTTTTTTTACTTTTAATTTTGTAATTTTTTTATAATTTTTTTTTATTTACAAACTTTTTTTTAATTTTGAAAACTTTTTTTTATTTACAAACTTTTTTTTTAATTTTGAAAATTTTTTTTTTATTTACAAACTTTTTTTTTAATTTTGAAAACTTTTTTTATTTGCAAACTTTTTTTTTAAATTTTGAAAAATTTTTTTTATTTACAAATTTTTTTTTTTTAATTTGGAAAACTTTTAAAATAAATTATTATTATTTATTATTATTATTATTTTAATTATTAAAACTTTTTTTTATTATTATTTTTTGTTTATGTTATACATTTTGAATTGCTAAAGAATTGATGATTTCTTAAGTTATACATGAACAAATTAAATTCTAACACTATATTAAAAGTTCAAAAGACAATTATTATTTAAAACAATTCATTTTAGATGGTTTCTATTTCACTATCACAATAACCTTCGTTAAAAAACGATGAAATAACAAAATCGAAATGTATAAGTGGCAATAACATTTCTTTTAGTTGAACAAATTGTTAAACGATTGAGTATGTTGTAAACGATTGAGGATGTGTTACATACATGCTTAAGAGGTTTCTTATTCAAGTAATGTACTTTTCCTTGAAATTTCTCTAATTGATACTCGTTTAAGTTGAAGTGAGAATAAGTCTTAAAATTTTTAATTACGATGGTGAAATTATAAATTTAACACTAATATCATCTTAAAAGAAACAAATCAGGAAGTTTTATATCCCAAATTAAATTAAAATATTTTTTCAGAAAATTCATGCTAGTTGTAAGCATACATCTTATGACTCATTTGATAAAAACAAATTTTAAAACTCATTATCAAGAAAAAAAATCTAGTGCTACATTGTTTTCAAAAATATTCCATGAGATAAGCTTTTTTATGTAGAAATTTAATGCACATTTATTTTAACGAATAAGTGCACACTGTGGTCGGTGTCTAGAAGTAAAGTCCGGGCCGATTCTTGATGGAATCAAACTTTAATGCTCTTGATTATGTGGGTGAAATATTTACAGATGGGGTATTTACATATAGATTAAACATGGTAACTATAACTGGCCGGCGACATTCAGCCGCGACCCGGTATTCTGTCGAACAGCGACATTTCAACACGTCTGCTCTCACGAGCAACCAACAGTCAACTCTATCTTTTCACAATAGTTTGTGTCAGTTCAGCAGTTTTTTTCGTTGACTCAGAGGTCGGGGTGGATCATCCCGAGCCTCATCTAAGAATGTGCTAAGCTTTGCAGTGCAGAGTTCAAACTCTGTGCTCTGTCACCACAATTCGGCCTACCTGACGGGCTGGGTCCTCCCAGTCACCCATCTACTTTATATACCTGACTGGTACTGGACTACTTTTTCCAGAACGTATATTATACACACAAAAAAAAATTCACAAACAATATGTAAAACAAAATAATAGTAAAATCAGTCACTAAATACTGGTGATCAAAAGTTTTCAGTCCTTGATCAATATTTTTAGAGTTAGAAAAATAATAAAGTTTTTCTGCTTGTCACTTGGAAGCAGTTCTTTTCACAGTTTGTTCATAATAGTAATAAAAAAAAATATCAATAACACACAGTTTATAAAAATATATATATAAAACACAAAAATCACTTAAAGCATAAGTATTTCGTTTTAGACAGTAGAAGTCCAAGGCTTCATGTGATCTGCAGCCGTCGAGGTCGTATTTGGAGCCTCATGGTGTCCAACTTTGCTCACGTTGTAGCGATCGTTTCTTTTTACTGCAGTAATCTCATAGGGACCAAGAAACTTAGGCTTTAGTTTGGTACCTGTCCCAAACTGTGTTTTTTGAATGGCCACCAAATCACCGAGTTTATATGTGTTGGACTTTTTTCGCATTTTGTTATACGTTTTCATGTTTTCCTGTTGTATTTTTAGTATGTTTTGCTTAGCTATTTCTCTATTCGAATTTCTTTCCGATATGAACGAATTTAATTCCTCATCATCTAACAGCGTTTTGATTTGCAGGTCAGTTTTCTGCCGCAGTTTCGTTTCTGTCAGCAATTCAAAAGGTGTAAATTTTGTACTCCTCGATACGGTACTATTCATGATGCGTTGCACAGGCGCGACAAATTTGTACCATTTAGTGGGGTCCTCTACGCTAAGTTTTGCTAAAATTGGGATAAGAATTCTGTGCATTCGCTCTATTTGACCGTTTCCTCTAGGTATCCCTGTTGTTATGGGAATATGCTCTATGTTCTCTTCCTTACAATATTTCTCAAAATCAGCGGAGGTAAATGCTGGTCCTTTATCGGTAATGATTCGCGATGGATTTCCGAAAATATCATGTTGCCTGGTCAATTTATCGATGACTTCTTTAGCGGCTGTAGTTTTAACGGGGTATAGCCAAACAAATTTAGTAAATGCGTCCACAACAGTAAAAATGTGATTGTAATTTTTATTCGTAGAAGGCATGGGACCAATGTGATCTATATGATAGGTTTCGAGGGGCATATTTTGTTTGGTGATCGGGTTTAACAGACCTTCTCCTTTTCCTTGCTTTTTATTGCAAAGTATACACTCTATGCAGTTGGCAATGACACTTTCACTTTGCTTTCTTAATTGGGGTATAAAGTAATTTTCTTTTAAAATAATTTCAGTTTTAGCCACTGCGTAATGACCTTTGTTATGGACATCGCGTATTATTTCCTTTTGCATATTTGTAGGAATCATCAGAAGTTCTCTATCATTTTCATATTTGTATACGATGTCTTTTTTTATAAAATATTCTGAACTTTCATTTTTTTCAATTAACTTTTTTATCGCTTGCATGTGTTCGTTTTCTTGTTGTGCATTCTTTATTTTTAAAGTTAATTCATCTTGTGATCGGGTAACTATTAGAACTGTATTTCTACTCAATGCGTCTACATGTTTCATTTGGGACCCTGATCGGTGGGCAATTTCATAATCAAATTCCTGTAAGAATAGAGCCCATCTGGCTACTTTTGGCGTAATGTCTTTTTTGTCCATTGTCTTTTGAAACGCGGAACAATCTGTCACAATTTTAAATTTCGTGCCTAATAAGTAGTTTCGGAATTTTTTAACCGATTCTATTATCGCGAGTGTTTCCAATTCGTAACTCGAGTATTTTGCTTGAGTAGGTGTAGTTTTACGGCTTATATAATGAATAGGATGTAAGTTTTTGTTTTCATCTTATTGTAGTAGGACACTACCAAAACCTATGGCGCTTGCATCGGTGTGCAATTCTAGTCTAGCACCTCTTCGGAATGTATGCAATACTGGGGGGTTAACTAGTTTTTCTTTAAGAGTCTCAAAAGCTTGTTTTTCGAGGATTCCAAATTTAAATGTATTTCCCGCTTTTAATAAATCACTTAAAGGTCTCGCTATAGTTGCATAATGTGGGATGTATTTTCTGAAATAAGAAGTTAAACCCAGAAAACTGTGTAATTGTTTAAGGGTGCGGGGTTCAGGAAAATTTTTTACTGCCAAAGTTTTGGCTTCCGAGGGCCTTGTAGTTCCGTTTTCAATAATATAGCCTAAAAATTCAATTTCCCGTTTAAGGAATTGGCATTTTGCAAAATTAAATTCAAGTCCGTAATCCGATGCAACTTCTAGGACGCGTTTCAGTTTTAAAAGCGCTTCTTCCTCAGTCTTCGCAAGTACTATGACATCGTCTAAGTAAATTAATATTACTTTTTCTTTAATTAACTGTTTAAAAACAGCTTGAATATATCTCTGAAAATTCTGCGGGCCAATCGAAAATCCGAATGGAAGCTTTAAATATTCGTACTGGGAGTTATGCGTGACAAATGCTGTATATTTACTACTCTCCTCTGCTACGTCTATATGAAAAAAACCATTTTTTAAATCCAATGTAGTGAAAAACATTCGCTTCCTCAATGTTATCTAAAACTCCCTCTATTCTTGGCAAAGGAAAATTATCTCTAATTATTTTTTTATTGAGGGGTCTATAGTCAACACACAATCCCCAGGAATTATCTTTCTTTTTCGCTAACACAATAGGCGATGCATAATTAGAATTACTCTCCGTTATAATTCCCATTTCCAACCATTCTTGTATTTGTTTGTCTACAAATTCCTGTTCTGGATATGCTAATCTACGCGGTCGTTGCGCAATCGGAATATCATCAGTTAATACTATATTTACTTTTAACTCCGTGTCCTTAACTTTGTTTGGCTTATAATTAGTGATCAACTCCGTTAACTCTTTCTTAATAGTGTTGTTTGTAATGTGGTTTAGCTCAACTTCCTGAAAATTAATAGAATTAGCTGTCTCAGCTAAATAAATATCTGTGGTTTTCGCTGAGTCTAACTGCGGGATGGAACACTGTTCACTTTCCAACAAACAATTTTTATCAGAGCTCAATTGCATGTTTATTTTTTCACTAAAGTTGCAAGCTGTTTCATTTCGACTAGTTTGCTCCTTTCTCACCAATTCAGCTGTCGCAATCGTTTTTCCTATCGTGGGATTGTTTTGCTTCTCTGACCGCAACGTCGCATGAAATTTGGGTGTGACATAGATGACGCGTCTGGTTTTTGTCATGATTGTTTCTTGCGGGAAAGCAGTTACGTAATTCACCCTAACTTCCTTCAATTTTCGTTTCCCTGTAATTTGCAATCCTTTTTCCGACATATTGAAATTTACCTGTTTCAAAAAGTTATTTCCTAAAATTATAGAATGGCTCAAATTTTTTACGACGTATAAATCTGCATTCACTGTGTAACCATCTATTTCAATTTTTACGGTCATAAATCCTATGGGTGTAATTTGACTACCACCAATACCTGATAAAACCAAATCATTTTCATGCAATTTAGGACATCCCAGGGCTGTATAAGTATCGTTGCTACACATATTGACGTCACTTCCTGTATCTATTAAAGCATCCATATTTTTCCCTAAAATCCCCACGCTTTTTATTATTTTATCAACCGGATTTGAGTTATTGCTTACGGCAGCATTTGCATTTTTAGGAGAATTATTTGTACACTGGTCAGACCTATGGCCAGGAATTTTAAACCTCCAGCAGACCGGACTTTCTTTTTTTCGGGGGCAATCCTTAAAACGGTGGGAAAGGTCATTGCAATTGAAACAACGGATTTTTGTATTTAAATTCTTTTGGGGGGTAGGTGTGTAGTTTTTCTCATATGGTACACGACTAATGTCATTTCGATGGAACGCTCTATTATTTTCACTACCTTGACGTTTTCTAAATTCCGTGTTTGAGGGCTTAATTTCAGTTTTCCGTAAGTTAATTCTGGCGGTTTCAAAATCATCCAATTTATTGGTCAAATCTTCTACACTCGTAATTTTTGGCAATTCGTCACAAAAGTGTTCCTTCATTTCTAGGGACAATTTTCGCCTAATCTGGTCAATAATTAAAATATTTTTTAACTCTTCGAACGTTGATATGTGTAATCCCGACAACCATTCATTCAGAAAATTTGAGATTTCAAATGAAAAATCTTTCCATGACGCTGAATTTTGTTTTCTATGTAAAAAGAATTTTTGCCTGAATTGCTCTGGTGTAAGTTTGAAACGTCTTAAAAGTATTTTCTTTACACAGTCGTAATCACTGGATAGTTCTTCACTTTCACGATTTACTAAATTAACAATATCGAGAGGTAACAGTGCCAACAGATATGTAACCCATTCATCTTTTCCTATCCCAAGACGCTTTGCTTGCCGTTCGAAAAGGGTTAAGTAAATGCTAATTTCTTCCTCATTATTATATCTGTTTAGCAATTTTAGAACATCGGAACCCTTTCCGGCGATTGTAGATATTGGATTATGCAATTGGGTATTTTGTGTATTTTCCAATCGTAATTTTTTCAATTCAAATTCACGATTTTCGATTTCTGCTGCAGAGGAAAAACTGACACTTTCTAAACTAGGAAAAATTTACCGGTATCCACATCCTCTTTATATTTTCGAATATAAACGATTAATTCGCTGTTCTTCAGCGCCATGATCACTTCAACGAGTGTTTTCTCACCAATACACTCACAAAAAGGAATATATGCATCCAATTCGTGGAACGTTCGGGTGAACCATTCCTCTTCTAAAGATCCACATTCTGGTCTTTCCCCTAAACAATAAACATCCTTTTCATTTTCACTCTTGTTAAAAAAAGACATTTTTTAAAGGTAATAAAACGAGGGGTGAATCGAGAAGACAAGGCAAAATAACTAAGCGAAAAAGAATAATACATTCACTTGGTCGAGTTGACGTACATTTATACTAACCCTTATCACATTATCAAGATAAAACTTTCCTAATAAGAAAGAGAAACCTCTGTGAAAAGATCACTGTGAAAACACTAATGACTGGTGTGATAACGCAAGTGAAATCACTTATAACAAAACTAGATAGCAAAACGTGTGGCCATTGGGGATATAACGTTATTAAGGGGAAACTAGCTAATAAGAACTTAGAAAATTTTCATTTCAAATTAAGAAGTTGGATCAAAGGGTTAGAGTTTTAGCAAGTTCGTGAATTATGTAAGTACAGTTTTGAAATAATCTAAAATATTATGTGATTAAATGTTAATGCTTAAGAATTATTTTTTAAAAACTTGAGTCTGCCCTATTTCAAAAAAATTCTTTCTCCTGAAATGTTATTATTTAGAAATTATTCAAATCCAAAAAATAAAATGAAAAAAAATAAATTTGAACAATTTTAAAAAGTGTAACGAATTATGAAAGTAGAGCTATAAAATTAATATTTTTTATGATAAAATGTTTTAATATTGTGTTTCATGATATTCAACAAGAAAGTTTTAAACTTGACTAGGATTTTTTCGAATTTCAGTTTATGCTAATTCACAAATTTTTTTCTCTCTCTAAATGTTATTTGTGTTTCACAAGCAAAAGTTGGTCGTTTCTAAGAACAGTTAAACAAATTTCAAAATAAATATATTTCTTTTAAAAAGTACCAAGTTTGGTTAAAATAATTCTAACAAGTAGTGCTTTGGTAAGAAACAAACATTTTTGTTCTCTTTGTTAAAATGCTAAAAATTAAAATAGTTTTACTATGATTAATGTGAAAATAATGATAAATTATTGATTTCGTCATTTCCGGTTAAAAGATAAGAACTCACGAAAATCCCTTCTAACTAAAAACAAATTATAAAATTAAAATATATGTATTAAAATTGAAAATTTATGTCACTTAAATGCAGAAAATAAAATATTTCAATTCACGTAGTATATTAAAAGGTTGTGTTACAATCCAAAAAATGCTATCTTTCCTTAAAATTGAAAGTTTATGTCACTTAAATGCAGAAAATTAAATATTTCAATTCATGTAGTATATTAAAAGGTTGTGTTGCGATCTAAAAAATGCCATCTTTCCTGAAAGTAGAATTTGTTAAAAAATCTCCAAAAATCATTTTCACTTTGAAATAATTACTATTTCCTGATAAAAAGCTATCATTCAATTATTACATGATTAAGAAAGACAGTCGATAAGTTTATGTTTGAAATCTCTTCGAAAAATCTGAGTAAATAATTGTAGAATGAAGCAAGCAGTTACATTTCAAACGAAAAAGACAATTAAAACGAATTAGATAACATTTTCCTAGATAGTATTCGCTTATCAAATGTATAACAAATACAGTCAATATCTACTGATAAGATTAATCATGTTTATAAACGGAAGTAAAGATTTACCAAACTTTTTCGAATAGTTTAAATCTGTGTCTAAGTGTAAAAATCTCTCCTAAAACCGGTAGTTATCCTTATTTACATATTAGTTATTTTGTGTTGAAAAGCTGATTACTTATTGAATGTTTGTATAAGTCAGTAAGCATCTGCTGAAGGGTGATGTATAAAGTGTACTTGAAATAGCAGATAAAACATATGGTTTACAAAAAAGTATAATTCTGGTGTATAGTTTCAAAATTTTTATCCCTAGTTGCACACTAAAACTAAATCAGAAAGAAAAGTTATTAAAAAATTGTTAAATACGAAACTTTCCCTCAAAAATGAGAACAAATGAATTCTTAAAAACATCTAACCTTATTAAGTAAAAAATAACAGTTCGCCCTTGACCGGACTCGAACCGGCGACCTTTTGGTTAACAGCTAATTGCGATCTCCAATTACGCCACAAGGGCATTAAAATATAAAATTTAAAAGAAAAAAATAGCAGAGTGTTAAATATTATACCACAAGTAAAACTTGTGTTAAGTTAAATTAATATTAAACGAAAGCATAATAACGGGATAAGTATTTATAAAAGATAGTGTTCAAAAGTAGGTTAGTAAATGTCGGGGCGCGGTCAGGGTCGTGGATAGCTTATTAGTTACAAAAAATTAGATTTGAATCGGAGTTCACAGGTTCGAAACCATGGCTGGGTAAAATAATCAAACTCTCGTACGCAAAATCGATAAAATCAGTTAAACAAAAAAAAAATAAAAATAAAAATCGTATACATTAAAAGAATCCGCAAAGTGAGCAGTTAAAATAGGTATTGTAGACTTATCTAAAGAAACCGAACTCTCTTTGTTCATAAATGAGGGGAATACAATTTTTTGTTTTGAAACATCTAAAATCTAAACATATAGACATAGTTTGTTTATCAGTTAAACCTACTCCAAATTATCAAATCAAGAGACTATTTTGCAGGTTCAAATCTTACCCAAAACTTGTTGAAAAAGTAAAATACTATCTTCAAAAGTATATTAAAACGATATCCTACAGACGACAACATCAAAAATTTTCTTCAGAAACCGTAAGGAATTTTCGTTTTCATTAAAATTCTAAGAAAAAAAAAAAAAAAAAATGCCTAAAAATTACGCCCCCTTTAAAAAAATTAAGCCCCTCAAATTCACTTTCGAAAATACTTAACTCACTATATTATAATATGACATTTCCATTTCTACTCTAAGTGGATTCGAAAAATAAAATAAAATAAATTTAAATCCTCCTAAAATTAAGCCCCCCTCCCCTAAAAAAATTAGGCCCCTCAAATTCACTTTCGAAAATACCTACATCTCTATGTTACTGTATTATACCACCTTATATGGTCATTTATTCTAATTCAAAGTCGATTCGAAAAAAATAATAATAAATTAAGCCTCACTAAAAAATTTTTACCCTTCAAACTCCCTTTCGAAAACACCTAACTCCCTATGTTATAGCACGATATTTCCATTTCTACTCTAAGTCGATTCGGAAAAAAAAAATTAAGCCCCCCCCCCCCTCTAAAAAATAAGTCCATCGAAAAATTTAGCCTCTTCATACTTCCTCTCGAAAAGATCTAACTCACTATGTTATAGTATAACATTTCCATTTCTACTCTAAGTCGATTCGAAAAAAAAAAAAAAAAAAAAAAAGCTATGCCCCCCTAAAAATAAGCCCCACTCAAAAATTTAGACCCCTCAAACTCCCTTTCGAAAACTTTTAACTCCCTATGTTATAGTATGATATTTCCATTTCTACTCTAAGTCGATTCGAAAAAAAAAAAAAAAATTAAGCCCCTCTCAAAAATTAAGCCCCCTGAAAAATTAAGCCCCCTCAAACATTTAGACCCTATTACTATAGGATAAGTCTCCCTTACCACTCGCAGGTGGATTCCACCCTCCTCCTCCATCCACAAGGTGGATTACTCCCTCCTCCTCAATCCGCAATCTGCCTGCTGGCGCTGAACTGTCCTTATTTCCCTACTTGCCTACTTTTAATACTTACATGCTTTCAACTGGGCATCTTGCGAACATTGCGGCATGCAAATAATTAAACATACAAATTAGAGGGTGAATATTTTATTGCATTACACATAAATTATGGCAGTACATTTATTCACATCATAAATTAATACATCACAGAACTTTGTGCCACATGCGACACTTTAAAAAAATATGTACAAGGAGCATATAACATACAAGTGAACAAGTGTTTATACAGTGACAGCTTATTACACATTAAACATTTCTTATGCTTTTATACAAATGAATGAAGAAATTTAACCCTTTACTGCAATAATCTATTTTATATTTACGAAAAAATGAACAGCTTGATGCTATCTAAATGGGGCAAAGAAAAAAAAAAGAGTGTTAAGAGACTACTTCAGCCAAGTGATAAGACCCGTTCGCTATAATGCTAATCCTATGGAAAAAATTTATAAAGATGTCTCGGTTGTATTTCAATATTTTTTAAATGATTTTTTTTTTTTTTTTTTTTACCATTTGGAAAAATGGTTATTGTTCTCGTCAGGATGGGAAATGAAAAGCATATCTGGTGGTTTTCATTGGTTTAATTCGCAATTTATTCGTTTTCTGATTGGTCTATACAGTAATCTGTATTTCCCTTTAATTTCAACAACGATGGATACTTTCTGTTGCCACTATGACAAAAAAGTAATAAAAACTACAAAAAAAATTAATAACTCAGAAACAAATTGAGATACAGCTTTCAAACAAATTGCATTTAAAAGTACATTTTTTTTCTCTATCCGACGGTGTGAAAAGTAATATTGTCGGATGTTTAGAAGTTTAACAATGAAATTTCATTTAAAATTGGCCGTCAGATTTCTTGGAAATCTGACGTTGATAAAGCCTTTTCCCGAACAGCCAATGAAAGGCTTGGATATTTACTTAAGTTTCAGGTGGATAATACTTAAGTTTCATGAAATCTGACGGGTCGCAGGCGATATTTTTGGCTTGCAATTTTTACGTGTAATAACACCATTAATGTTTAATTCGTGGCGTACGTAATGTATGATCAACTCCGTTCGATTTTTTATGTCTTAAATTTTAGTCTTAAAAAAATCGTTTTCCAAATGGTCGTTGTAATTTGATAAATTGCTTTTTTTTTTTTTTTTTTTTTTTTTTGCATTGGATAGCTGAGATTGATCTGTACAAAGGCCGTTTTTTACTTTTGCGATTTTGATTGCGCATTTTTTTTTTTTTTTTTTTTTTTTTTTTTTTTTTTTTTTATGAGGATGCTTTTAGTTTCGAAACCGGTTCAGAAAATGAAAGTGTTCTCATTAAAAATATCTGCAATCAAAATCAAAAAAGTTAAAAAAGTGTCTTTGTACAGATCGATCTCAGTTATCCAATGAAAAAAAAATCATTTAAAAATATTGAAATACAACCGAGATATCTTTATAAATTTCTTCCACAGGATTAGCATTAGCGAACAGGTCTTTTCCCTTGGCTGAAGTAGCCTCTTAAAAATGTTATTTCAGATTTTCAATAAAAGTTTTGTATTTTATCGTTCATAATATACAGGGTACCGACAAATTCAATGGTGATAGTAGGAAAAGGAGGAAGAAAGGGGAGGAAAATTGCCGTAAGCCGCAAATCACTTTTTTAGTCACAGAGTTTTTCATCCTAACTGAACTTGCGGACAAATAATTTTGAGAAAAATAAAAGCATTGCAATGAAAACTCAACGATAAGTGCCTTGTTTTGTGTGAAATGTTATAACATCTCGAAAAGTTGTATAAAAACAGGGTGCTCAAGCAATCGATGCAGGCCCTGACTATCGCAAGGGGTCTTGGGGGCCCTGACTATCGCATCCTTACTGTGCCCTGGCCACGAAATTTCTAGGGGGCACAGGCTTTTTCATAATTTCATCTAAATTTCCATTAAAAAATCATAAGTGTGGAAAAAAATGTGATATTTGAGATATTAATACGATGAAATGATAAAAATATATCTCAATGTATGGTTAAACGCACATTTCAATAAATAATAGAAAAAAAATTATTTTTATTCCTGGAACCGTTTTTCAATTTTCCGGAAAACTTAATTTTTTGAGTTGACACTTTTCGAATAAGTGACTAAAAAAAAAAAAAACTACTAACATCAAATCAATCAATCTAAGGGGGCACAAAAAATTGGAAGTGCCCTGGGCACAGAAACTTGCTAGTTGGACCCTGAATCGATGATACCGTATGAACTGGTAATCGAAGTCCGAAATGTGGAGTATCAAGCGCCTTCTGCTGTCGCGTATAATGGAAACTTCTACCACTTTTTTGCAATATTATATCACATTTACAACAAAGGTGAGGATGTCTTTTAAAAGTTTTATTATAATGTACTTCAGTTTTCTGAACGTTATTACCGTCAACTCAAATTGAGTTAGGATGAAACACCTTGCATTTTTGATTATATACGTGGTTTGCGACCCCATGTTCTATGTTAATTTTTCACCTCTTGATGCCTATTAACACCTCTTTGAATTTGTCGGTCGAATTTGGCAATAACCTGTATGTCAACTGTGTCAATCACAATTTTAGAACGTTTTTCTCCCTCTTTTCGCTAAAGAATACTAATTCCAAAATCATTGGTTGTACACTTGTATTTTCAATTGCAATAGGGCTTCAAGTGTTGTTCTTAAAGATTTTAGAATTAATTTAAATCAAAATAGTTATTTATGTAAAGTTACGAAATTAAAATTTTAATGCTGTCCTTGATATACCCGGCAGCGGCTGTACAAACCACCCCCTCATCGAGTTGACTGCTGAAATTCCGCGATTAGTTAAAACTCGATTCGCATATTAAAATGCAATTGATCTGCCATATCATATCTTGGTGGTAAACACCTGCAAACCCGATTTTAGTGGTTGACTGGTCACTGGTAAATTTACCATTGTGTTTTTCTGCTCCCAGTCGCCCATGTTTTCGTACCTTTGGGTGCAAAAAAACACAATGGCAAACTTACCAGTCAACCACTAAAATTGGGTTTGCAGGGGTTTTCCACCAAGATATAACTTGGAAGACCGGTTGTATTTTAATATGCTAATCGAGTTCTACCTAATCCTAGAATTTCAGCTGAAAAATTCGATGAGGTGATTGTCTGTGCAGTCGCTTCCCGGTCTATGAGTCCATTTAGGAAAAAAACATCCTGCATGCACTAAACAGTAAAAAAGTAAAATAATAATAATAATGATAAAGAAAAAAATCTCCATTCATTTACGACAAAAACTGGAAGAGTTATCATACTTCAATTTTCTTCTTTTTTCGGCACTAAAAACCAACCTTTCCGTATTTAGTATCGAAAAACAGTGAAAATACGTAATATTAAAAGTATCCTAACTCGGTAAGTTTTAATAGTAAAAAAATTAATCTTTTTTGTTTTACTTTTTAGAGAATGATGAAGTTTAGAATCCATGGACCATAGCACCAGTTTGGTACTTCCTTGTTATAATGCCCCCTCCCTGCCCCACTGTTACAATTATGACAAAGTCGTCGCTAAGCTTTTATTCACAAGATATAAACGTCATACATCTTGTTCATAAGCCAAACTTTCCTATGCAATATATAGTACATATGTCAACTTATATGCCATCTTATAAGTCATATATATGGCATGTATGTCTTACATGTCATATATATACGTTATATGATTACAACTTGGTCATATAAATGCATTTATGTATTAATCTATGTTAATGCATAGTGATGGGTATGGATACATAGGGGATACATACATAATGAATGCATTAATCCATAAAATGTGATACAGTTATTTAAGACTATAACGTCATATATTTAGAGGAAGTTCGGGCATTATGGAACGGTCGAGCAATACGAAATACTTCAGTATCTGTCCCGTGCGATGCTGCAGCCAAGAGTAAAATTACACACAAAATTCACAGAGAAGAGAGAGCGCCTTTTATACCTTTACGAATCGTGCCATACATGTTTGCTGTCATTTAATAGTGAAATTCAATACATTAAAGCCATTGCGATTGACAGAGGTTACAACCCTTCTATAATTGATACTGCTGTATTTAAACTACAACATCCTCGTTACTCAAACTCACCCCAGTCTTCTGCTATCTACTCTTTCCAATATTAGCATTGTGTTACCCCTCTTTCCTAAATCAAGCTTTCCCATTGCTAAAATTCTTAGACAATATGACTTCAAAATAATTTTTGCCCCTACCAATAAACTCCCACCCTCTCCAAACTCAAAATCCCTATTGAATTATTCAGTTCATGGGGTATCTACCGTATTAATTGCCAGTGCGGCCTTTCTTATATTGGACAAACCAAACGCTGCTTAAAATTTCGTATCAAAGAACATCAACAATATATTAAAAAACAAGAAACCAATAAATCCTCTATTGCAAAACGTTGCTGGGAGATGAATCATACTTTTGACTTCAATTCGGTTAAAATAATCTCTAAACCTACTTCTTTACAGGAACTTAACTTCCTTGAAGCATTTCATATTTATAAAAATTTTCAAAATATTGTTCATTATGAATTCGCTACTCCCCCATTATTAGATTGTTGAAAATATTACATAAAAACTTCTTTTTGATAATTTACTTTTTATTTATTTATTTATTTTATCATTTTCTCACTACTTCGGTTCCATTTACCAACGATATTCCTATTGGCTGTTACCTGCAATCCTATGTTTTCCTATTGGTCAATAAACCTTTAACTTGAACCCCCAATTTCCCTATATATGTGAGCAAATTTCCGCCATCCTTAGCACTGAGGAAGCTATGCTATATGCTACCGAAACCGGTATGCTTAAAATTTAAAATTTTTGGTCCTTTTAACGTTGTTATTTTTACATTTCTGTTTTTCTGTCTAACAGCAATATGTACTTTAATTTTTTCCTGTCATTTCCATTCAATAAATCATTTTTTTTTTACCCAGCTAATTAGTAGACACCCTGTATTAATTAGTCAGCGACAAGAAGGGACAGCATGCATAATTGCAGGGCTGCCAGAGGCGACTATTTTTATATTCTACTCGCATCACTAATTTAAGGGAATAAATTTTATAGTATATTTCTTTTGCAAGTGCTGTCAAAGTCCGTGTGAAATTTGTTTTATTAAAGTGGTGCGACATTGAATTAAAAAATAGTCGCCTGTGGCAGCTCTGTAATTGGAACAGCATACAGTTTTACCACCTTGAAACAATGTGGCTGATAGGAAAATGAACCCTGTATAATTAATAACAGAAAACATATATGTATGATAGTATTTAACTTCTCTAAATATTTATTAATAAAAATTAAAGAAATCGTACCACTAACACATCATTCAAATTTCTCTGTTTGATAAAAAGTATTTCGTTTTTATGTGATGGTGCTTATTAGTTTTCATTTATTAAGTTTAAAGTATGCAATCTTGACTTAAAAAAAAATCAGTTTATGCATCTGTTTTTTTCGTTTATGAAACAAGTTCATATAGAGTACATGGGGGAAAATATACAATTTATAGGAATGCATCAAATATATGATACAAAATGCAGTAAAGGATTAAATTATATAACAGTGCAAAAAATAAATATTATGATAAATTAAATACATGTATGAGATTAAATCATTTTAATATAATAAAAAAATAAGTAATATAAAGCCATACAGCATCAACTATACCATTATAAAAAGCATCCTTTATACGCCGCTCAAGAGGTGAAGTGAAAAAAATGTATTTAAGTTCAAAATTATGTAATGTATATTAATAAAACAAAGAGTTTGCGATTCTGTCTTTGTGCGGTCTCACGCTGTGATAGATAAGACCAACGTTATGACATCGAGCATGGAGATACTCCAAAGCATGCCCGAGAACCCCTGAAAGAGATTTCTTCAAAATTCGACTTAGATTTTTTAATAATTAAGTTATAAGGGATTTTTTACTGGATTTTTGGTAAAGGAATTTTTCCCCAATTCGCAACTTTGTTTCTAAATATTGCATAATTTCAATATTTACTGCACAAAATACGACAAAAAATGTGCTTTCAGATAAAATTTATCGCAAAACTACCATGTAATTTACGATTTTTTAAGGATTAATTAAAAAAGAACTTTTAAAAAATTAAATAGGCAATTTTTTGCTTTTCGCTTCAATAAATGTCGAATTGCAAACGATTAATTTGTTTCTTTGAACAACTCTGAGACATTTTTTCCTCTATACTTTTGGAAAATAAAAAATTAAAACCATACATGAGCTATTATGTTTTTTACAGTAAGATCGCGCAGTCGTTAAGCAAAATGATTCAAATTCAAATATGAAAATGCACGTTTTCTTTTCAAAAGAACCCAGTTTCAATGACGAGTTTTTGCTACTTAGCCCCTTTTATGCGCCGTAAAATACCGAAAGTAAGTCCCCCTCCGAATATAAGCGCCCCCCCCCCCCTCCTCATATATGTAAATTTTTCCTCTTTTGAAAAGTGCCATTTATAATCTCTCCCTTTTAGTTTTATTTTCTGACGTTTTCACTCATTCTGTTTTTTCAAGAAATGCCTTAAGTTTTTTTGTTTCCATATCTCCTTAATGAATATATTTTATGCAATTCATTTTTATCTAATCTCTTTACATATCACTAGCCGCCCTTGGCGACCAGTTTAGCCTCCCTTAAGATTAATGTTTGGGAAAGCATGCTAAGCACTATATCATGTTACTTTTATTCATAATTTAATTTACTTGGACTCACTTAAATATAATTAATATAATCCCTTAAGTTAACATTAGTTTTTGTTACATTAAAATATCTCAATTTGTTGATTTTCTGTAAGCAAGTAAACCCTATTGGTTTACAATGGAAGTCTAGGGGAATTTGGCGAAATGTTAGAGATATCGCCAAATTGGCGTCACTTTAGGCGACTAATTTTGGTCGCCAAATTTGGCGATATATCGCCAAGTTGGCGGAAAACATAGAAGCATTTGGCGACAGAACAGGGTCCCCCTACGGCAACCCCCCCCCCCCCTATAGGTATCGAGATTCATTAAATGATGTCTAATAACCAATGAGATGCGTTTCATTTGGGCGTTGCCATTAAACAATTAACAAATAATCGTGATTTCTGTACCACGTGCGATAGCATAATATATGTAGATTGTATCAGAATGGCTACTTCGCGATGCGCGCTAGCAGACCTTTGAAAGGAATGTTCTTTACGAAGGATATTATCACCAAGATTTGTAGAGTATATTATAGAGTAATTTATATTGAGTGTAAATTTTATAATTTTGTTCACATTTCTTTGCTATCTAATTTGATTATTTTATGTAAATTTGTTTCGTTTATTTATTATTTTTATTAATGGAAACTACTTAGCTTCTATGGAAAGAAATTTTAAAACCAAAAAAATGATCTTATTTTATTTTGAAAATTGTAAAAATCCTGTGAAATTCCTTAAATTACAAATATACCCCCATCACCACCACCACCACCACCCTTTCAATTTTCCTATCCTTTTCACAAAAGTTCCAATTATAAGCCCACCCTAAAATCATAAGAATTTCCTGTCTGCTAAAGAGGTGCTAGCTTTCGATACTTTACGGCAGTTTCACTGCTAGTTTTATCTATGAAAATTACAAAAAAAAACTGTGTGATGTGGGACTTGACTTTAATCTTAATATAAGTTCTCTTTTTATACATCTTTTCTAATATTTATTTGAATATATGTTAAGAGATTCATAAATAAATCAGTAAATAAAATTTTATTTGAAGTTTTGCAAAAAAAGAAACAATCGTATTTGAGTTTTGAAAGTAAATATTTTACTTATAATTTTATCTTATTTTACGAAGCGTTGGCCTTTTAATTTTAATAAAAATATATAGATTTAGATGTAGATATAGCTATAGACAGATTACTTTCAACAGAAAAATAAAATGTATACTACTGAAAATTCGTACTTAATACTAATAAAAAAAAACCAGTAAGATGATAACTTGATGCAAAACATTACATATATTTGAAAATCGTGTAATATGTATGATTTAGAATTTTAGAACTTGTACAGTCTTAAAACATATTTTTTTACTTTCTTCTATCTTCAATAGAAGAAAGTATTGTAATCGAAATTTTTTTCGACTTCCGGTTTTCGACGGATTTGCATGTTTTAGGGGTCAGAGATTACAAAAAACATGTTTATAGAAAATGTCTGTCTGTCTGTGTGTCCGTCTGTCCGTCTGTCCGTCCGTCCGTCTGTCCGTCTGTCCGTCCGTCCGTCTGTCCGTCTGTCCGTCTGTCTGTCGCCATTGTACCATCAAAAAGTGTATGAAGTTATGTATAGAATTAAACCAAAATTTTATTATAAGTTTTTGGCTATGGCAAGCAGGTCCTCCCGGAATTTGGAAAAAATTCGCCGGTAGGGGGCGCTGATATAACAATTTTTATGCGATTTTGAATATTGTACCATCCAAAAGTGTATGGAGTTATGCATAGAATTGGACCAAATTTTTAGTTTAAGTTTTTAGATATGACAAGCAGGTCCTCCCTGAATTTGGAAAAAATTCGCCGGTAGGGGGCGCTGTAAATGCGTTTTTTGTGCGATTTTGAATATTGTACCGCCCAAAAGTGTATGAAGTTATGCATAGAAATAAACCAAATTTTTATTTTAAGTTTTTGGCTATGGCAAGCAGGTCCTCCCTGAATTTGGAAAAAATTCGCCGGTAGGGGGCGCTGTAATAGCGATTTTTGTGCGATTTTGAATATTGTACCGTCCAAAAGTGTATGAAGTTATGCATAGAATTAAACCAAACTTTAATTTTAAGTTTTTGGATATGGCAAGCAGGTCCTCCATGAATTTGCAAAAAATTCGCCGTTAGGGGGCGCTGTAATAGCGATTTTTGTGCGATTTTGAATATTGCACCATCGAAAAGTGTATGAAGTTATGCATAGAATTGAACCAAAAAAAATTTTAAGTTCTTGGCTATGGCAAGGAGGTCCTCCCTTAATTTGTAAAAAAATCGCTCGTAGAGGGCGCTGTAATAGCGATTTTTGTACAATTTTTGTGCCATTTTGAATATTGTAACGCCGAAAAGTGTATGAAGTTATGCATAGAATTGAACCAAATTTTATGTGTTTATTTTTGGTCATGTCACGAAGGTCCTCCCTGAATTTGGAAAAATTCTGCCGGAAGGGGGCACTATAAATGCGATGTCTGTACCATTTTCAGTATTGTACCATCGAAAAGTGTATGAAGTTATCCATATAATTGAACCAAATTTTTGTGCATGTTTCTGGCTATGGCAAACAAGTCCTCCCTGAACTTGAAAAAATTCCGAATGAAGGGGGCGCTATAATTCCGATCTCTGTGCCATTTTCATTATTGTACCATCGAACAGCGTATAAAATTACGCATACAATTGAACCAAAATGTTTGTACTTGTTTTTGGCTTTGGCCAACAGGTTCTCCTTGAATTTGGAAATATTGCGCGGTAAAGGGGCTCCGTGCTAGCGATTTTTGTATACTTTTCTTGATTTTTCGTAGTTCTATTGTGCATCGGCGGCTCATGCAGCGGCGGGAACTCGCTTCCTGCTATGCCTGCTATTCGCAAACAGCTGATAACGACAGAATAAGGAAAAAATAATAATTTTAACAAATATCATGATATAGATTAACTCGTTTTTAGTCCGTTTAATTGATTTGAGCAGAAATTTAAGATGAAAATCAAAGTTGGTATAGTATTGAACTAATAATATTGAAGTATTAACATGTGTAACTAGGTTTTGAAATATTAAGATGTATAAGATAGAAGAAAGTTTGGGGATTGGCACATCCAACTAGTTTTCTTTTCTATTCGTATTACGCTTTTTCCTACATATATATAGTTTTTCTTCTAAATAAATAATTAGTCACAAGTCATTTTTACTATTGTGGTATGATAATTTAAAAAGTATATTATTTTTAAAAATCACAAAAATTAGAAAAAATAATTACATAAAATCATAATTCTCTTTTCATAATATTTTTTGTTTCTTAAATTTTAAAGCGTACTTTTTGAAGAAACACATTTTATACATTGCAATAATTTTCAATTTTCTTTTCGACAAAGAATATGGTATATATTGATTGATAGGCTGAATCCCATAACTTCACCAGCACCTAAAAAATAAAATATATCTATTAGTAAAAGAAATAAAACATAATAATAGAGAACATTAAAAAGGAAAAAGAAGTATTATTATAGAATTATGAAAATACTGTATACCGTAATTTCCAGTATATACACTGTTAAAAATTTTGCAGCAATCTGGCAGGTCATTCGACCGTTTTTTGAAAAAACGGTTTCATAACCATAATTTAACTATATTCTGACCATAAAATGGCCAATAATATGGTCAGAATAGTGTTAAATTAACGGTTGTGTAACCGTTTTCGGAAAAACGGTCAAATGACCTGCCAGAATGCCGCAAATTTTTAACAGTGTAGCCCACGTATCGAATAAACATGTTTAGAATAAGAATTTATTGAATAAAATGTGGATTTTTTATACCACTTCATTCATGAAGTAAAATTTCTCGCTAGAAACTTTCTTTATTTGATCCGCATATTATATGCTTTAAAATTACAGTACATCCACGGGCATCTACAACTCAGAAAGTAACGTTTATAATTTTATAAAAGAAAATTTCTCAATCGTGCTGTTAATATCATTTGGTTCAATCTATGTAAAATTTTACGTTCGTCAAATTCTATACATGAATGATTAAAAAAAAAAAAAAAAAAAAAAAAGTAGAAGAAGAGTAATTATGCAGTATAATTAAAAATTTTTGAAGTCTCTCAGAATTTTATAAAATACGTGGTTTGCTGTCTAATTCTAATTTTATTATTATTATTTATTATTATTATATGTATAGTATGCACAATAATGCAAATGAAAATCCTTTGCAAATATTAGGGAATGTAGTTAAAGATTATACTCTAAGCTACAATAGACTTTGATTAAACAAAATTGTGACAGTCCTAACCCAGGTAATTATACTTTTCAATGAGTTCGATTTAAATATGCATATATATTTATAAAGACTCCACGAGAGCAGGAAAATGAAATCGATAAGGACGTGTTTAACAAGCCGTGTGAAAAAAGAGTCGGAAAAATGCATTAAATTACATTTAGAACTTAGTTCATAAAAAGTTTATAAAATAGAATAATAAACAAATAGTTATATAGCTAAGGCGGTTTTCAAGTTCCCTGCTCTACAACGCGAAACTTTCTGACACATTTTCTGGCTCATTTTTAAACGTACAGGCATAAGATTGACAGGCCTGACTATTCAAGCGATTTCGAATCGAAACTCGGTTTCCATTTTTTCACAAATAAAATACTTGTTGAGTTATAAATGATTTTTTAACGTGACGACAACTTTTTCACTTTTCTCGAGCTGCCACCTCGGCGATTCGGTCCAAAACGCCCACTTAGACAGTATTTTTTGAAAGATCTTTTGCGTTTATCAAGAAATGGAAAACGTCTTTCGATTACACAATTTCTGAATAACAAAACCTTCCAATTTCTTGAGTTTCCGAAGAAAAATGAATTCAGAAATGTGCCAGAATAGCTTTTTTAGATTTGAGAACAGCCTTAGGAACGATTCCTGAGTTTAAAAACATAAAATAAATAAAATATATCATTCTTTTTAGGTGCGTTCGTAATTATATAAATACGTAGCACCTATAGTCGTCGTTCAGTCCGTCCGTCTGTCCGCATATAGCAGAGCGAAAACTACCCAACCGAATGGTCTGAAATTTTTAATGTATAATTGTTGCAATATTTTGTAGAGTCATTTCAAATTTTATGAAAATCAGATGTATAGTTTAATTGCAGGGACAGTCAAAAGTTTTCAGTTACATTACGACCAATGGGAAAAAATTATTCCAAGTGCATTTTAATCATGTTACAGCCTTTCGAACAGAATGAAATTTATATGCACTTATTGAAGTTCTCTAAAATATACATTCAGTGCAATGTGCGGAGAAAAAAATATTTATAAAACTAGTACGAACGCTCTTCATTTGCCACGTTTGACGTGCAATTTCCAACTTATTTTAATCTTTCGAAGGGATAAAAAAATTGCTAATTATTTCTTTGCGAGAAAATAACTGAATGGCTAAAATATTTTTATATGCTTTTTAAATTTTATGACACATTTAACTTTCATATAAGACCAGGGCTCGCAGCGTTCCTAAAATTTTCGCGCTTTGCTACCAGTATTTTAAATAAGAATTCTTCGTGGTAGATTCCTTTAACATCTATAATAGAATTATACAACAAACTTTATCGTTTTAATTTAGTGGTAGCAAACTGCGAAAATTTTAGGAACGCTGCAAGCCCTGTATAAGACTTTAAATACATTAAAATATGAAATTTTAATAAAATTCATTTATGTAATTACTGCTGTTTTAAAAATATTTATATTTTCTTATCGAATCTTGTAGGTGATAGAGGAGAAGAGGGCAGTTACAGGACTGCAGTAGGAGTGGGACTTAAACTAAATACTATTATTTATTTTCATTTATACACAAGATATAGTACCTATAAACTCATTTATATGTGTTACAAATTATACAATTGCGAAACTTTACACATTTGTTGAAGAAAAGACACATTTTTACAAATCAAAAGTAAATACTGTATTCTATTTTGAAATTGGTTTTCACACTTTTTATAATTTGTAAAACAAAAATAATAAATTGTTACCACAATTTAACATATCCTGAATTTACAAGTGCTGTAGAGTTAGGAAATGTACAAATATAATGTTCTTACAATAGAAATATAGAAATATTTCCGAAATGAAAAATCCCCCCCCCCCCCCCCACAACGCCAAGAAGTTGAAAAGGTGAAAAGGCAAAAGAAATCATCCTTTTAAAAATATTTTTGCTTTATGTAACCAATAATGCTTTTGGAACAAGATAAAGTAAGGTATCTATACAACTCATTCTTAACTATATGATAACTAATCGATGTATTAAATGAATTTTATAACAAGATATTTTAATGGTACTTATAATTACCGTCAGTTGATAAAGGGTTAAAAAATGTTAATTTGACCTAATTTTATTTTGCAAATTGTATAAGTCTTGTGAAATTTCATAAATTCCAAATATACCCTCGCCATCCTCCCAGTTTTCCTATTCTTTTTACAAAAGTTCCAATTATAATCCCCCACCCACTTAAAATCATTAGAATTTCCTGTCTGCTAAATGAAACACGGTAAAGGGGTTTACGGTATTTTTTTTTTATTATTTATTTATTTATTTATTTTTGTAAACACTCTTTCATAAGCATTCAACATTCATCTTGAAAATCACGCCTGTTTTTTAACCATTTGGAAAAATGGTTATTGTCCTCTGTCAGGGTAGGAAATCAAAAACATATCTGAAGCGTTTTATTAGTTGAATCCGCATTTTATTCGTTTTCTGATTGGTCTATACAGTAATCTGTATTTTCCCTTTACTTTCAACAGAGATGGATACTTCTGTTGCCACTATGACAAAAAAGTAATAAAAACTACAAAAAAAATAATAATAATAACTCAGAAATAAATTGAGATACAGCTTTCAAACAAATTGCATTTAAAAGTACATTTTTTTCTCTATTACGACGGTGTAAAAAGTAATATTGTGGGATGTTTAGAAGTTTAAGAATGAAATTTCATTTAAAATTGGTCCAGGAATATTAATATTTAATCCATGGAGTACGTAATGTATGAGCAGCTCCGTAGAAGTTTAAAAATTTACAGTACCGAAAATTGTAAAACTGAATTTTTTTTTTTTTTAATTTGTGCATGATGGGTCCAGGAATGTTAATGTTTAATTCATGGCGTACGTAATGTATGATCAACTCCGTGCGATTTTTTATGTCTTAAATTTTAGCCTTCGAAAAAATAATTTTCCAAATGGTCGTTGTAATTTGTTAAATTGCTTTTTTTTTTTTTTTTTTTTTTTACTACGTTTAATGATTTTCCCCGCTGCAATAACATTAATTTGGCGTGGGCACCGAACTCTCTGAAAAATTTACTGATTTTTTTACGCTTGGTAAAATGCACTAACAAGTGAATTTATTGTAAAGGAGATAATTTTTTTACCTATTTCTTTTTTTAAGTTAGGACAACAGGGGAAAAAAATGAAACATTATTTAAACTATTTAGGATTTCTATATTGATTTCTCAATGTATTAATTAACGTACATACGTAACATTAAATACGTAAATTAATTAACATTAATTTACGTAACGCAAATTAATTAATATTGAGCTATTAACTGAAAGAGTATTTTTTTAAAATATCACTCTTAATTTTTCTATTTATAATTTACATTCGATATTTAGTCTTTAAAATGTTTCATTGTTGCAGTTTCATAGCGATTTGGCATGTTTTGGCGAGTATTTATTGGAGAATCATTAAATCCATTGTTGTTTCAACTCCCATACAATTGTACGAGATACAGAGACTATTTGGCGATTACATACATTCGCGTGTACAGGGATGTGCAGCGGTTCCTCACCCTCTAAATCTTTATAATAGCAAAATATTAAAATAAATCCTAACAGAATGTATCATCTGTTTTTCATCTCCCAGCCCCCCCCCATCTCTCTAATAAAAAAAGCACAAATAAAACGTACTAAAATTGATTTTAGGTGCATATATATAATTTAAAATTATTTAAAATGTATTAAAAGGCTTTAAAAATGCATTAAAAATCAAATTAAAATCCTAAAACGTTTTCGGCCAAATTCCCAATGCGATAGTCAGCGTTTATATAAATGCTGTTATTTCTCTTTCGTTTATTCGTCAAGGAGCGGCCATTGTAATTCAAGATAAGTTGAGTGGAAAACGTATTAAATTTTTACCAAAAAAAAAAAAACTTTTGTCTACTATGTAGCAATTCTTTCCAGACTCTATGGATGTCACATTGGCAATGCATCGTTACATACTATTAGGTTGAGCAAAAAGTTCTGTGAAATTTTTAATCTAATAGTTACCAGAATTTGTATCGTATATAGAGTACTAGTGGTGCAGTCCAAACGTGGCTCCATCCGACTATGGCCTTTTTCGATCAATGCAATACTTGTCAAGAGCCATCGATTTGAATCCTTTAACCCTTTGAGCTCCGGTTATTAAAATTTTAAAAATATGCTAGAAAAACACTTAAAATTTGATTAGGGGACTGTCTGAAATTGAACCATGTGATTAAAAAAATTTTAGAATACCCCCTTTAGGCTGGGGGACGTGGGAAGTTTTTCCACCATCAGAGCTCTAGAGCATTCATTTCAACAGGCTAATACAAGAAATGACACCGCAAAGTTATTCTAAAATTACTATAATTGCTGAAATTTTAACATATTTTAAGCTGTTACATTGTTTAAACAAATTCTAAGACTATTAAAATATTTTAAAAATTTATTAAATGAGAAAATTCAAAATTTTAAATTTTTTAAATCACAATATAAAAATATAAACTAATCAAATTTATAGATGAAACAGATGTTAAAAATATTTAATTTTTGTTTAGAAATATTTAAAACATAATAAACTCGTCAATCTGCTGAATTAAACACAAATTTAAATTCCTTGGAATTAAATTATAAGCATCTAAATTTTGGTTCTGAAACACTGTCTGGTATGTAATTTTAGTGCTGCCATCTAGTGACAAAGCACATTTTTGTAGTCCTTAGAGCTCTGCTGGTAGAAAATTCTACCATTACTTATTTCTATCCCCTGTAATTATTTAAATTTTCAGCTTAGTGATTTGCATGTAATTATTATTAAATGTTTGATGTGTCCAAGAGAAAAAAATGTTATCTCCTTTGAAAAATATTTCTTTATAATGCTTGAAAAATTCAAAATTTCTAAACCTTCAAAATTGGAGTGTTTTTAAGGTCGCATTAAAAACCTACTAGATATTTGCAGAGAATAGTGCTGCCATCTAGATTTTAAGAAGGCAAGTAAAATCTACAAAACCCAGTTTTTGAAGGAAATTAAAAGATTTTGATTTAATGTGGGTGAAAATTCACCCGGCAAAGCTCAAAGGGTTAATGAAGTTGAAGAAGCATGTCAAAAGTTTTTCGATTCCAAGGAGCCGCCATGGTACTTCCAGCAAATCCGGAATCTGGCAGAACGATGGCAGAAAGCCGTGGACTATGATGGTCTGATACTTTGAAGAATAGTCCTTGTTGCTTCTTTTGTAAATTTGCGGATAACAACGCAACTTTCACAAATTTCCCAGAACTTTTTGCTCAACCTAGTGCATCTTTATTGGAAATTATTTCATACAATTCCATCCTGGTAATTACTTGTACGAAAGATTACACAAGCCTGGTTTTGTTGTTTAACTTTTGGTAATTGATTTTTATGTATTTTTTAGCGCTGAATCCAAAAATGATCTTCATTTTTAACCATCAAGTCAGGATTTTGTGTAAATCGTAAATTTCAATGGTAAAAAGTAAAAGAATAGAGAATATCCGATACTGAAAGATAAAGGAAATGGTTGTGTTTCTTAACTTTCGAGAACTGGTTTTTATGCATTTTTTAGCGCTGAATTCGAAAATGACCTTCATTTTCAACCATCAAGTCAGGATTTGTTGCAAATCGTAAATTTTAAAGTCAAAAAATATCAAAATTCTGATACTATAAAACAGATGTGATGGCTGTGTTTTTTAAATTTTGATATACATTTTAGCACTGAATCTGAAAATAACCTTCATTTTTAACCATCACGTCAGAAGGTTTCGCAAATCGTAAATTTCAAAGTTAAAAAGTAAAAAAATTTGCAAAAACTCCTGACCTGATGGTAAAAAAGGAAGGCCATTTTCGGATTCAGCGTTACAAAATACGTAAGAATCAATTATCAAAAGCTAAGCAATATGACACAATCTAAATTTTGCAGGCTTGTGTTACTGTTCTATTTCGATTATGTAAAAGAATGTTTCAACATTCAACCAGTGTTTAGAATATTATGCCTATTCAAATTTAAAGGGGAAATTTATGTTATGTTACGTCTACACTTCTACCGATCAGGAGCAGGGACTTTCTCGAAATCATATTTACGAACTTTCTTCCTTTTTACCGCCCCTAAAAATATTCCTCTCAACACCTCCGACATCTCACATGACCTCCCCATCCTTCAAATCTACAGCTCACTTTTCACCACAGGTGGGCCCATAATGGGAGTTCGAGGATCACGGAGATTTTTTGTTTACTGTTTTAGAAATAGAGGAGGTGAAACACAACACATACATGTTTCAGAAACATTTAGGTTGGTGCTGTCCTTCACTAAAGGGTGAAAACTTGACAGAAAAATCTATTGAAAACTTCAAAACAAGATTTTAAAAAATTGCGTCAAGTATACATTATGAAACTCTTTCAAAAACATTCAGAATACAATAGAGTCCCTATTATATCCGAGTTAATATGGACCAAGCTCACATCGGATAAGCAAAAAACTCGGATAAACCGGATTTACATAAATCATCATCAACTAAGGAGATGAAATGTAACTTTTCACTTAATTCATTAATTTTTATGGTTACAGTCGTGGAATAAAAAAAGTAAACACCCTTTACTAACTCTGCAAAAAATTATCGTAGAAGAAAGTTACTGGTATCACACGATTGGTAATAAAGTCTACTTTTAAATTATGTATATAAAATTTGCTTAGAGAGCCATCTACATATTAAAACTAACCATAACTTTGTGTTTTTTTATCAATAGCAGTACACAATTCTGACAGCATAAATGAATTCTACACCCATCAATTAACCTAAAAACAAATTTTTATGCAATTTGTACGATAAGCTTCCGAAAAATTAATTATTTTAAAATGAGCGTATTTTGGGGGCTGTATCCAAATTGAAGTTCGGTACTCGACTATTGATCGAGAGAGCCCCCTTCTTGATCAAGGCATCTTCAGCACCACCCAAGCAGTCATTGAAGATTGCTAGATTACAGGACAGCATAAAAAATTTCAAAATATCTAGTCACTCCAAACACAGACAGCCCAAACCATCATTTGCCGTTTTTTAAGCATAATTTAAAAACTACTTGGAAGAAAAATGTGAAATTTTGGATTTCCATAAAGCAAGACTTATTAAACCTAAATCCATGAAAAAAATTGTAGGTTGCAGCTCATATTTTTTTTCGAATATTAATTTCATAATTCATAGTTAATATCATAAAACTATAAAAATTGCAAATTCAATGTATTTATATTTGGGTATTTTAGTATTATTGCTACACAAAAAATTAGCACATTAGGAGTATAATTTCAGGAAATATTAATAAAAATATGAAAATGTAATTTAACATTAGAGGCCCTAAATTTTGAATGTTTTTAATTCAAAATCTTTTCATTGAAATGACTTGAAAGTGGGTGTCTAAACATACTTTGAACCGAAGATTTGAAATATCTTGTTAAAATTGGGTATTGCCATTAAAAAAATGAAGTTTGGGTTCGTTTTAATATGTAGATGGCCCCCTAAGAAAATTTTATATGCATCATTTAAAAGCAGACTTTATTTCCATTCGTTCGGTACCAGTAACTTTCTTCTACGACAAATTGTTGAGGAGTTAGTAGGGGGTGTTTACTTTTTTTTTCCCTCTACTGTACCTACTAGTAACACTTCTTTGATGTACATTTCCGTTACTTTTAAGAAAAACAGATTATGAAATTGTTTATTTCAAAAAGCCCTTGAGTGTTTTTTATTTGTTGAATGTCAATTTTACTGCTTTTTTTTTTTTTTTTTTTTTTCAGTATTACGATACTGATTAGCTATCAGTTTCAAAGATTTTTTTCTTACCACTAAAACTGACTAGTAAATTTTGCCTAATTCAATCGTCGAAATCTAACATTTGTCAACGATTAAATATGGCAAAAATTTGTATGAAATTTTAGAGGTAAGAAAACCGTACAAATTGGCAGCTATGTGATTCTATTAGTGTCATGAAAATTGCAGGTATAGCCTCTTCTTTCTGATGCAAGTATTAAATACTTTTTTCAATTGAATTTATACCTTTGAAAGGAATATTTTCTTCTGATGGACTGATGGCTTCCATTATTATGAAGCAACCATTATAAATGAAGTGTTAGGCGAAGATGAAAGAGCAGCCGTAAAAAGTCAGAACTCTGATTTTCTGGTCAGAATGGGGGGGGGGGGAGGGAATGGAGCATGGAAACCTGAGCATGGCCAGTCCCAATAGATTACTTATTTTGGTTGTAATTTCAGAGCCCAAGATTTGCGTAAGTAGAAGTTTGAAGTTTTCGAAATTTCTTGTTAACCTGAGCATGGCCAGTCCCGATGGATTATTTATTTAGATTGTAGTTTCAGATCCTAAGATTTGTGTAAGTAGAAGCTTGGCGTTTTGGAAATTCTTCTGAACCTGGGAATAACCAGCCCCGATAAATTATTTATACTGGTTGTAGTTTCAGATCCCAAGATTTATTTAAGTAGAAGCTTGGCGTTTTGGAAATTTCTTCTGAACCTGAGCATAACCAGCCCCGATGAATTATTTATATTGGTTGTAGTTTCAGAGCCCAAGATTTGCGTAAGCAGAAGTTTGGAGTTTTGGAAATTTCTTGTCAACCTGAGCATGACCAGTGCCGACGGATAATTTATTTTAGTAGTCCCGTTGTAGTTTTAGAGCCTAAGATTTGCGAAAGTAGAATGGAGTTTTGGAAATTTCTTGTGAACCTGAGCTTAACCAATACCGATAAATTATTTATAATGGTTGTAATTTCAGAGTCCAAGATTTGCGTAAGCAGAAGTTTGGAATTTTGGAAATTTCTTGTCAACCTGAGCATGGCCAGTGCCGACGGATTATTTATTTTGGTTGTATTTTCACAGCCTAAGATTTGCGAAAGTAGAAGTTTGGAGTTTTGGAAATTTCTTGTGAACCTGAGAATAACCAGTCCCGATAAATTATTTATAATGGCTGTAGTTTCAGAGCCCAAGATTTGCGTAAGCTGAAGTTTGGAGTTTTGGAAATTTCTTGTCAACCTGAGCATGGCTAATGCCGACGGATTATTTATTTTGGTTGTAGTTTCAGAGCCTAAGATTTGCGAAAGTAGAAGTTTGGAGTTTTGGAAATTTCTTCTGAACCTGAGGATGACCAGTCCCGATGGATTTTTTATTTTGGTTGTCATTTCAGAGTCCAAGATTTGGGAAAGTAGAAGTTCGGAGTTTTGGAAATTTCTTGTCAACCTGAGCACAGCCAGTCTGATAAATTATTTATATTGGTTGTAGTTTCAGAGCCCAAGATTTGTGTAAGTAGAAGTTTGGAGATTTTGAAATTTCTTGTTGACCTAAGCATGACCAGTCCCGATTGACTATGATTTCGATTGGATTTGGTTATGCTATTAGGAACCGGGCTTTGTGAGGAGAGTTACGATTTCGTGAACGGTTTTCCCCAATAATTTATGAGATTTATTGTGAAGCCGATGAAAATCCTTTCTTGAGTCCCGTGATATTTCTTCATAGCTGTCGGTATTGCTTGAATCTTCTAATGTAATCTTCGTTGATGGTATACTGTAAAGAACTATGCAAAACTTTACTGGTATAAAATGAAAATTAAGAAATTCAAAGCAATTCTTAGTTATTATTCCATTATCTATTTTTTCAGAAAATTGCCGTTATTATGTTTTTGTTTTTTTTTTTTTTTTTCAGAGGGCCATTCCATGTTACGTGTGTGACATTTTGAAAGAAAAAAATTCTAATTAATCAAGGATTTTTTAATATATTTCTTATTTAAAAATCCAAACTAAAGTTCTTTAAAAAATATACACTTTACCGTATTCTTTTTTGCAGAAACCTATCATTTTGATATAATAGTTATTTTTTAAATTGCTTTCTTAAAAACGTTACGTGTGTGACTTAGAAATAAAGCACATTTTGAGTAATGAAATTAAATAATATATTTATGTGAGTTTTATTGCCACACATTTAAATTAAAAAATATGGTAATAACTTATTTGCCATACCACCTAAAATCACAATTAAAATTAAAATTTAATAAATAATTGAATAAATGAAAATTAAAACCTGCGTTACGTGTGTGACTCTCTGCACGGAATTGCCCCAGAAAGCATTTAGAGATTCATCAATCAAAAACCCAGAAAATAATCAGTCCGATATTTATACGTTCCTGAAATAAAAGAGTTCATTGTTGATCGCAAATTTCAGACAAAACTTTCTGTTAATTTTGGTTTCTCATATTTCTGAATCCTTCTTTACCATTAGATTTTTTAAGACACGAGAATAATTTTCGAATTGTGGGTCACACAGTACAAGCATTACAAAAACGTATCTGTAATATTTAGAAAAAATTGAAAAACGTACAAGTTTATAATAACTTTGTGACATATGAATTTAATTTTTAGTTATGAAATACGCCCAAAATGTTGAATTTTTGCATTGCTAAGTAGGCATAAAACGAACAGAGTAAAAAATGTCCAAACCGAGACTCGAACTCGGGTCATGGGCAGCGTACCAATGCTCTACCAAATGAGATATTCGACGATACCCCGCCTGGCTTTCCTCTCAATTATATGTTGTGGCTCATGAAAATATTCCATCTTGTGCTGTAGATGCGGCCTTGCCAACATATATGAGTGAGTTGTGCCTGTGTTTCGTCCAAGTAGCTCATTTGGTAGAGCGTTGGTGCGCAACTCGATGGCCCGGATTTGAAGCCCGTTTAGGATAATTTTCATTCTGTTGGTTTTACGCCTAACTAGGAATGCAAAAATTCATGCAATTAAAAAATTCAATATTTTGGCCGTATTTCATAACTCCAAAATTATATTTATATTTCACTTCACCGATCCTGGGATAAATTTAGTCTCATGTTTGCTACATGGTTGTAGCTCATGAAGATATTCCATCTTGTGCTGCAGTTGCAGCCTTGCCAACATATAAGAATGAGGGTGCCAGACTGGGTAACGTCCGAGTAGCTCAGTTAGTAGGGCATTGGTGCACTATACCAATGACCTAGGTTCGAATCCTGGGTTGGTCCCTTTTCACTCTCGTTGGTTTTACGCCGAGTTAGCAATTCAAAAATTCATGCAATTAAAAAGTTCAATTTAATAACATTTATTATCATCAAGATAAAATCGAACTAAAAAAAATGAAACTTTGCGCCTATTTAATTACTGTTACTCACACAAAAACAACATTTCGTGTTCTCTGTTAGATGGTCCTTGACAAGTACTGGTTACCGCAATCACAAAAACATTCAAAACAAACATCGTACATCCTGAAAACAGAAGTAATCTCAAACCTAAACACACAAATAGTCTTTTAAAAGGTATAATAATCCAGCCGATACCTTTCCGACAGGGGGAAAAAAAAAACGAAAAGAATTCTAAAGTCTCTGCTGCCACCAACAAACAAAGACTACATTTTGTGACTTATTTCAAGTCTGTAACAACTGTTGGCGTCAGGTGTTAACCAACAAACTATGTATGATTTGGCATCATTGCTCAGATTCGTTAGATGAGACTTAAGACTTCTTTGTCGAAAAAAAGAGGTACATGGATTTAAAAATAAAAAATTGTTCCCCGATTTCTACTTTTTTTTCCGTCTACCGATTGGTTGCAGTTTGCGAAGTGTCAGCTGTGCGGTTACTGGTGCTTATCAAGATCTTTGAGAAGGATTTTTATCTCGCAGCTTGTGTATCTATCTCTTTTAGAAAACGTTTTTAGGGGTGAATAAAAAGTTGATGGGCACGAACGTTAAGAGCAATAAATTGATTTTATATATATATATATATATAAAGGTTCAAGCATTCGTTAGAATGTTAGTGGAGAGAGATTTTAAAATGCCAGAAACATAAATCTTAGAATTTTTTTAGCAATGAATAAAAGGCTGCAAATACACTAACCCATTTATGCCTAGCATCCCATTTTTGAGACGTTAAGAATTTTAATAAATTTTTATAATTTACCTCTTCTTTACAACATGAAAATTACATGAAGTAATTGTCCATAAATGTCTTTATCTATTACCGACAGATGACTGCATTAGATCGATATTCATTTGCTTAAATGAAGGTCTTTTTTCGGTGTTTAAGGACTTTTCATTTTTCAAGATAGCGAAATGTAAAAAGTAAGTTTATTTGTATTTTTTGTATGAAGTATCCAAATAAATAAGTCATAGTCTTAGCTTGTAGACTTCTTTAAACTACGTATTTTTTTTTTTTCTTAATTGCGAAATTATATGTTCAAACCTATTTTTTATGCATGTTAGTAACGTAAAAAATATAGGGCGCTAGGCACAAATTGGTACATATTTCTATTAGCCATTTAGGGTACAGTTTTTTATGTAAAGTCCTTTTCAAGATGATTTTGAAATAAATTGTTTTTTAACCTCAAATACGATTATTTTTAACTTATCATTAATTATTATTATAATGTTATTAGTCCTTGTAAAGAAATAAATATATTTTTTAATAACTCATAAAAATACTAATTATAGTATGTAACATACAATTTAAAAGCTTAATTTATATGAATTTAGACAAAACATATAATTATGCATTTTTCCACATATGGATATTCCCATATTTAGTACGTTTACTTTTTATCAAATAAATACAAAAATATTTTAGCGTAATTTTTTTTCAAGTTCATTTTGCAACATTAAAGTTATTTTACCAACAAATTTGAGAAAACAAAAATTCAGGCATAAATTGGTTAAAAGTGAACGGTAAAATTAATTACCTAACCCTCTCGCCCCGGAATTTAAATGGAGTAGTTTCTTTAAAATATTTCCGCAGCCTTTTCCAATTCTTTCCAGACTTGGAAATCAGAGTAATAAAAACAAGAACGAAAAATCATGCGTACAGCATGGATTATGAAACACTTTCCAACACATTCAGAATACTGTAACAACACTTCACAGTTTACTAAGGTGAAAGGTGATGTATAAATGGACAATTTGGAAACCGCATAAAGCATTTAAAATCCCGTTTTCTGATATTACCATGCAAAGTAGTAAAAAAACACGATTTTTTTTCGCAGCCCTTCATATGTTTTACAGGTATGTATGCATACTACATAGTATGTTAGTTAAAAGTTGCACTAAAAGTTAATTCAGTTAAACGCATAGCACAGTTGAAAATTTCCACTCAGCAATTTCCGCCATTAAACGGACGTTGTTGAAAACTTTAGTGCGACCCTGTATGTGATCTATGGAATTTATACCCACCAAGTAGCATTTAAAAAGTAGTTCAATTTAAAAACGCATACCACAACTGAAAACTCACTTCCAGCAATTAATTATTTATTGTTTTATTAATTGTAGACTTCAATAGTACAATTATTGCTCATTTTCTTCTATAGCCGAATTCTTTCGTGTGTTCTTGTAAATTAACGATAAGTTCTATAAACACCAAATTCTATAGTAAGAACCTTGTAGTACACCTCAGTGATGTATATCAATTTTAATATGTTTAAGGGTGTATTAGAGAAAATATTTTTCCACCCTCAACAGCTCGAAATTTTCTGAGACATTTTCAGACTCATTTTTAAAAGTAAAAACATGAAACTTGCTGAGGTGATTTTTGAAGAGATGCATAAGAGGCCGTGAGATTTCCTTTTTATCTCAGTTAATTAGAACTTGATTTTTAAACAATTATTTTCTCAGTATGATCATTTTTTTTTCATTCCCAGATTTCCCGCTTCGGAAAATTCGGTTCAAAACGCCAACTTTGACAGCATTTTTTGCAACATTTTCTTCCTTTATCAAAAAATCGACAAGCACGGCACATTATGTAGTTTCTAAATAAGAGAATTTGCCAGTTTGATGCGTTTGAGAGCAAAAATGAGTTTTAAAATCAATCAGAAAATAAGCAGTTTGGATTGGAATACACCCTTAAAATACTGTAAAATCTTTAAAACACGCGGCAAATGATTTTTTCCCATAAACCGTTATGCAACGCAATTCTTTTGAGTAGCCCTTTAAATGAACCGAAAATGCTACACACTTCATTTTCAATACCAAACATGAAAAGTAAACCCCTAGTAACATATATCCATTTCATGGCAATCGGACTATACGTGAGTTAGGGCACAGACAGGCGAACAGACAAACCGAATTCATAAATACTTCTTTAACTATGTTGGAAAGTTTAAAAAGTTCATTACAACTCGAATGGTATTTATGCGTATCATTGAAAAAAACCCGATTGGTACATATTAGTTATAGAATACACTGGGGTCCAAAATTAAGGACCAATCACAAAATGCTAATTTTCAAGTACGCGAATACTCAAAAGGAAATAATATAATTCGAATAATTACTATCTCTACAGCACAGCTAGTCCATATAACATCTCATTCATGTCACACATGGTCACAAGTGTCACAGTCACTACGGTGAAGCAAAAAAATAGGAAATTGCATACATCTCATCATGAGTCTCAAATGATCACTATATGTGACTCCACTGAGACGTCATTGTGGCTACTGCTTTGTGACAAGTCACTATGTGACTTTACAATGTAGTTACATTGTGACTCTGATGTGACTGTCATTTCTAGACTCAATTTCAAAGTAATCGTGAACGCTGCATTGTGATAAGTTACCAAATAATGTCACATTAAAGTCACATGATGACTTCAGGTGATAGAGGGACTACTGTGATGTCACCATTGTGCTCTTTTGTGAAAAGTCACCATGTGACTATAATGTGATATTATTTGGTGACTTATCATAATGCAACGTTCATGATGACTTTGAAATTGAGTCTAAAACTCACAGTCACATGAGAGCCACAATGTAACTGCATTGTAAAGTCACCTGGTGACTCGTCACAAAGCAGCAGTCACATTGACGTCTAAGTGGAGTCACATATAGTGATCATTTGAGACTCATAAAGAGACGTGTGGAATTTCCTATTTTTTATTTCACCGTAGTGACTGTGACACTTGTGACCATGTGTGACATGAATGAGATGCTATATGGACTAGCTGTGCTGTAGGGATAGTAATTATTTGAATTATATTATTTCCTTTTGAGTATTCGCTTATTTAAAAATTAGCATTTTGTGACTGGTCCTTAATTTTGGACACTAGTGTAATACGAACAGTTGGGGTATGCCTGGCGCGTGTCATACGAACAATAGATTCCACCCCAGCTCTAAATGCCCCTAACTAACTGAATATTATTTACTGTAGACAATAAGCACCGTGTAGAATTTCTTCCGGTTGAACCCGAAAAGAGAAAATAAAATCGCACAGAAAATAAATATTTATTTTTAAAATTGTACTTTCTCTCTATTAATAAATATTTCATCTTTATTGCTCATTTTCTTCTATAGCCGAATTCTTATTACGAGATAGAACTGGTCGAATTTCAACGAAAAAAAAAATGTTTAAGAAGGAACTGTTTCATTGATTTACAATAAACTTACAAAATTAGTTACAATAAAAAATGCACCTTATATTGGTTAGCCTAACTCTCAAACAAATATTATTTTAACTTGAAATTAACAAAATACTTATTTCTATAAAACTCAGTTGTCCAAATTATTAAAATTAAACTTTAATCGTATACGTACGTAAAATATAATACAGTTCAGTTATTATGTTGAAGCTATCAATTGAGGCTTTTGTGCTTGGTATTCCGGAATGAATAACAACAAAATTTATTCCACTTTGGCACGATCATATAGAATTTTGTCCCTGTGAAATCTAAACCCGATATCATTTTCGCCTTATCAAACTTTACATACGCACCTCTCATATCAGTATTCACCATTTTTTAAAAATTGTTATTTTTGTGGGATTATCCATGTTATTCCCACCTCGTGATATTTGTTACCTGTAGAACCTATGTTAACAGTAACTTTGATTGCTGTAGATCGAACGCTCTGTGTAATGTTTGTTATTAAGGGTGCATTCGAAAAAATATTTTTCCACCCTCAACAGCTCGAAATTTTCTGAGACATTTTCAGACTCATTTTTAAAAGTAAAAACATGAAACTTGCTGGGGTGATTTCTGAAGACATGTTTAACATGCCGTGTGATTTCATTTTCAGCTCAATTAATTAGAATTTGATTTTTAAACAATTATATTCTCAGTATGACCATTTTTTTCCTTCCCAGATCGCCCGCTTCGGTTCGAAAAATTCGGTTCAAACCCGAAAATTCGGTTCAAAATGCCAACTTTGTCAGCGTTTTTTACAGTATTTTTTGCATTTATCAAAAAATTAAGAAGCACCACACATTATATAGTTTCTAAATAAGAGAAATTCCAAGTTTGATGCTTTTGAGAGCAAAAATGAATTTTAAAATGAACCAGAAAATTAGCAGTTTGGATCGGAATACACCTTTAAGAGCCATTATTTTGAAAATCAGACAAAGTGTGATAGCTGTATTTTTTGATTGGCTTAATTTTTTATATTGAAGTAGGTCATATTTAATTAATACTGTGCACTTTTGAAGCCTTGAAAAAATTTGCGCTTCCCTATAAAAAAATGTCAAAGTTCCAGGTCATAAATAACATTTTCCATAAAAAGTGAAATGCGAATATGTTTGGTGTGCTCTTTGGAAAGTAGCAGCATCCCAAAACTATGTTTTCATAAACTGTTAGTATAACACTGCCTGCTTAATAAAATTAACATTTGACATTTTATTAACATACATCTGACCTGTGTGCTTGGCGTCAAGCGCCCACTTATAAGTCATCGTCAATATATACAGGGACGAGATAGCACACGCAAGGAAATTTACAACACAGAGAAATACTTCCGGGAGCTCCACAAGGAGTGTGCAACAGAGCCAGCGGGATTTGAACCCGCTCACACCTACACTCGTAAGCGATGAGCAGTGTGATGCCTTGACCACTCAGCCACGGTGAGCCCTAAAATTAACTTGTTTCCATGGGGTATTGCAGCTTTCCATTGTTATGTTGCCACAAAATGCAATCAAAATAACGTTTTTGTCTGTTTTCTGCTCTTATTACCTTGTTTAAGCAATAGTACTCCAAAATTTGTCTTACAGAACATGAAAGTTTACTATTAGGACAAGCTAAGTAATATAGAACTTCACTGAGATATTTATGCTGTTAGTAGATATAATCTGTTAAATATTCAAAAGTTTCAAAATCTGCAATTTTTGAATTAGGCCTATCTCAAAAAAGCATCAGAACAGAGTAAAACAATATATATCATGTAGTAGATGAATATATGTACTAACACATGGAAAAGAAAAAAAAGTGTGGTCTCGTGCTATATTTAGAAAAAAAAAATGACAAAAGTTACAAAAAAACAATGTCAATGATCAGGCTTTTCCCCTATCAGAAAATGGAACATCTCATTTCTCTTCCCCCTTTTTGTGTCTCTCCCTTATGAGAAAATGGAACAACCCTTTTCTCTTTCTCCCTCTTTTGTTCTAAATTGAATAGTCCATGTTCTGGCAAATAAATGTTTGAGCCTTGTGACTTAAAACTAATTTCTTCCAAAATACAGAAAACTACTACTCTACCTAAAATTAGGTTACAAGTTGCATTGCAGCGTCGGTTATCAGGGAATATCCTCAATTTGCCTTTTGTTGGCAATCAGTGATCCAAATGACATCAATTTTCATCAGGTTTGTGAAAATTCCAACAGCCATACTTCAATCTGCCCAGAATGTATGGATGGATATCTTTGAACTGTTACATGTCATTAAAAATAAAGTTATAACCATTGAAAATGAAAGCTTTCAGGCAGAATTGCTGTATGATTTACAGTGCATTCATAATGCAGTATTAAGTTGGATGAAGCATTACCATTCGTGATGTGCAACAAAATAATGCAAAGATATTTCGAGTCAGTGAACTCTCTTCTGAAACTACATTGTGGTTAAAAGATTGCGCCCAAAATATTATCCCAGTAAAATTTAGAGAATCTCAGAAGGAATACTTTGGCAAAAAAGGGATGAGCCTACATGTCGTTAAATGCTTTTGAAAATCGGTGGTCATTTACAGAAGCAAGTGATTTTCACGATTTTGGAGAGTAGTGACAAGGCAAAAATTACATTTGAAGAAATTTGAAGTGAACGTTTTTGCTGTAAATTTTAATGATTTATTTTCCATTTGGTACCATGTATTTAAAATATTAACAGTTATGGTACTAAACTCTCTCAGAAAAACTTATTCATATTTAATTTTCAAATATTAAAAATTATTAATATTATTGACATTATTAAATATTAAAATATTAAATATTAATGAATAACGTCTAAAATCTTCAAGACTAAATGGAATCTTAGTATTTTAGCTTCATCATGTGATAGGATACCTCATAACGCTTTCATCCAGAAGATAAAATTTTTTTTAGAAAATGTGGCATAACATGTTCATCCACCCAGCTCTTCAATTCTGACAGCATAAATGAACTCTACACCCTTACCCCTACTACCCCTAAAAACGAATTTTTATGCAATTCGTACGATAAGTTTCCGAGAAATTAATTATTTTAAAAGTAGCGTATTTTAAGGGCTGTATCCAAATTGAGGTTTGGTACTGGATTGTTGACCGAGAGAGCCCCCTTCTTGATCAAGGCATCTTAAGCGCCACTCAAGCAATCATTGAAGACTGCTAGATTACAGGATAGCTTAAGAAATTTCAATCTAGTCACTTCTATCATAGACGGCCCCTTATCATTTTCTGTTTTTTAAGTATAATTTGAAAACTACTTGGAAAAAAAATGTGAAATTTTAGATTTCCTTAAAGCAGGACGTAATAAATCTAAATCCATCAAAAAAGTTGTAGGTTGCAATTCATATTTTTTTCGAATATTAATTTTATAATTCATAAATCATATCATAAAATTATAAAAATTGCAAATCCAATGTATTTATATTTGGGTATTTTAGTATTATTGCTACACAAAAAATTAGGACATTAGGAGTATAATTTCAGGAGATATTAATAAAAATATGAAAATGTAATTTAACATTAGAAGCACTAAATTTTGAATGTTTATAACTCAAACACTTACCATTCAAATGACTTGAAATTTGGTGTCTAGGCATAGTTTGAACCGAAAATCTGAAATATCGTGTTAAAATTGGGGAAGAAAATGAAGTTTGGGTTCGTTTTAATATGTAGATGGCCGCCTAATTTTATATACATCAAAATACATCAATACGGCAAATTTTATATATATCATTTAAAAGTAGACTTTATTTCCGATCGTTTTTTGGTACCAGTAACTTTCTTCTACGATAATTTGTTGAGGAGTTAATAGGGGGTGTTTACTTTTTTTTTTTTTATCACGACTGTACGTTATGTGTTCTTGAGCATGTAGATCCCCAGGCGAAGGCAGATTTTTCAACAATTCGTCATATTTATATGAAGTCAGATAATGCGAGTTGCTACAGCGGATATGGGCATATCCCGTTAGAAATTATAATACTACAAAATTATAAACCCTCTACATGTGATTTTTTAACAATTTTTTTTTTTCTGCTAAAAAAATCCGACTATTTTGTGAGCCCTTTCTTGCAAACTGCTCTCCTTTATCATAATTTCTTCCTTTTTTATGAGTTTTTAAAATTTTAACGAACTTTTGGCTCACTCGGTATATATATATATATATAGAGAGAGAGAGATAGATACACTCTCAAAAATAATTTACTTAAAAATGAGAACTTCCATGTACTCGTATTTTTTTAAGTACAATTGTTTCAAAAAGAAGTACATTGTTAAAAATAATCTACTTAAAAATGAGCATTTCTATGTACTCATATTTTTTTAAGTACAATTGCTTCAAAAAGGAGCATTAATCTACTTAAAAATGAAAAATTCTTTGTACTCGATTTTTTTAAGTACAATTAATTCACAAACGAGTGCATGATATTTTGAAGTTGTGTATACTTATACTTGATTTATAAATGTATGCAGAAATGAATACATATATTTTGTATTTTAAAGTCTTAATACTCATGTTTAAATCCTATGTGCTCAAAAATATGAGTTTTCTGATAAACCCTTTTCTTATACCGAATTGACAGTAGGGATTTCCAAGTTTTTATTTAAAGATATGTTTATCTTTGTTATAATTTTTAATTTATAATGCACACTTTTCAAATTTATTTACAATTTCATTAAAAACGTTAAAGAAGAAAATTTAGTTTAAAAATTGTTTTATTAGAAATTAGAATAGTTAAGAAAGATAAAATTCATCTCTGCTGTTAGCGATCTTCCGTCGCTGATTCATAAAAGGTGTCATTTGGAAACAGCTGGTACCTGCTCTTGTAGCACAGCCAGTACAATACTGATCTCCCACGTAGAGGGCTCGGGTTCAAATCACGGGGCGGCTCATACACAAGAATTAATAATAGTAAATTCGTTGTTTTTTACTCTAAAAATTGTAGTTTTTCGCAATTCAAAATTACCGTAATTAAGACTGGTAATTTGTCGGTTCTCTGTAATTTCGCTTTTTTTTTTCCTTATAGTGTATGTGTCTTTCTATGCATACTTATTTTCAAGTCCCTGTATGCACTCAAAATAATGAGTACATGCGTTTTTCAAATTTAAGAGTTAAGTACTCGGAGCTATTTTAAGATCGGGAAGTGCTCAATAATTAGTACAATTTACTTATTTTTAAGAATAGTGTTTTAACAGTGTAGATAGATAAAGTTTTGAACTGGGAGTTGGCTTTGGGTTCTAGTTGTCATGATCGGCGCAGATCTGCAAAACATTTTCAGAAATTACAGCATAGGGATGAATGTAATAGGTAGTATTTCTTAAAATCTCGAAATCTACCTAAAATCTATACACATCTTGTAGTTGCTTGTATTGAAAAATTTGTTTTCGTAATATTTAGAGATTCGTTTAAAGCAGTCGAATATTAAAATGGCGGAAATACATAATTAGAATATTCTTGTCAAAACTCAAAACCGTGCAATTAGTTGGATACCAAACATCAAATTGATAGGCTAAATCAAAATTTCCCAAAATGGTGGCAATATTTGAAGTTTGAAGTAAATTTTTGCCACTGATTTTTAATTTTTGAAACTGTTCAATAAATCAAAATTATTGAAAATCTTAAAAAAAAAAAAAAAAAAAAAACTTTGTCTCTTAGAGATCTGCACGGGCCGGAATTTCCAGGTCCGGCCTGTACAAAAATAAGAGAAAACAGGCCTGGCTCGTTCAAAAATCGAAGAAATCAGACTCGACTCAATTTCCACAAAAAAAAATCCGATTTTTCTTAACAAACAATAAAGTTTCTTTTCTAGAATACTGCATAAATAATTTTGGAAAAATTTAACAGTATATATTAGATTACTATACGTTTGCAAGCCAGAGCATACAGAATGGCAATAGTAATAATCACTTAGACCCATTTAGACTCTTAAATTCAAATAAAGATTTATTAAAAACCTTAATTACATATGTTCAGAATGAAAAAAAAATGGATACAAACGTCATAGCTTTTGAAGCTGTATAATAAAAAAAGGAGATTTTTGAAAATTCTTCTCTATAATTTATTAAGATATGTTTACAAATTTTCCGTTACCAAAAGTTCATTATTAGTACTAATATGTAAACAAAACAAATTATTCAACAAATGATTATTTAACAAAACAAACTGCTTGCCCGACGAGATCAGTCTCGCAAAAAGACCCAGTCGCTAATGTTAATCCAATGGGAGAATTTTTTTTAAAGATATCTCGTTTGCATTTCGATATTTTTAAATGATTCTTTTTGCATTGCATAGCTGAGGTCGGTCACTACAAAGGCCGTTTTTTAGTGTTTCGATTTTGTTTGCAGAATTTTTTTTTTATGCGGATGCTTTCTCTTTCGAAACCAGATCTGAAAGCGAAGTTGTCCGAAAAGTATAGGTAATTATCGAACGGTTAGTATTAGTATCATTTTTATATTATTTGCGCCATTTAGTGTGTGTATACTTTTTCCCCCCTTTGACTATACAAAACACCAAATGAACAATATCTAATTACATATAATTTTTTAAATTGCAATTTAAAATTTTTGTCCAAGATTTTCCGTTCTCTCACCCGCTCTCGCTGTTTTTTTCATTTTCTAAAAATTTGGGCAGTAACAGTTAAGGGTGTATTCCAATCCAAACTGCTTATTTTCTGATTCATTTTTAAATTCCTTTTTGCTCTCAAATACATAAAAATGGGAAATTCTCTTATTTAGAAACTACATAATGTGGCCTGCTTCTCGGTTTTTTGATAAATGCAAACTATATTGTACAAAATGCTGTCAAAGTGGGCGTTTTGAACCGAATTTTACGAAGCGGGAGATCGGGGAATTTAAAAAAAGATCATACTGAGAAAATAATTGTTTAAAACTCAAATTCTAATGAATTGAGCGAAAAATAAAATCCCACAGTCTCTCTCTTCAAAATCACCTCAGCAAGTTTCATGCATTTTCTTTTAAAAATGAATCTGAAAATGTCTGAGAAAATTTTGAGCTGTTGGGGGTGGAAAAATATGTTTTCGAATACACCCTTCAAACATTTGTTTGTCCAATATTTTTCCGCTTCGCCCTTCACTCTCGCTCTTTGTAAAAAATTAGGACAGTAACAGTTAAAGCATTTCTTAATAGACTTATCTCCTCTTCATTTTAGGCCCCACCAGTGGCCGAGAGGTTCTGCTCTCGAAGCTGGTGGCCCCACCAGTGGCCGAGAGGTTCTGCTCTCGAAGCTGGTAGACGGGAGGTGCTGGGTTCGATCCCAATCGCGCCCGTCGGCCTAATCGTTCGGAGTTTTCGTGGTTTTCTTCGAGCCGTGGATCTTCCATGCGTTAATACGGATTAGGTTCCCTTAGAAAGACCCCCACGGAGGGCACTCCCCCCGGGCCTATATCCCTCGTGTAGATAATTGGCCGTCAAAAATCAACCCAACTCAACCCAACTCGAAGCTGGTAGACGGGAGGTGCTGGGTTCGATCCCAATCGCGCCCGTCGGCCTAATCGTTCTGAGTTTTCGTGGTTTTCTTCGAGCCGTGGATCTTCCATGCGTTAATACGGATTAGGTTCCCTTAGAAAGACCCCCACGGAGGGCACTCCCCCCGGGCCTATATCCCTCGTGTAGATAATTGGCCGTCAAAAATCAACCCAACTCAACCCTCTTCATTTTAGATATTCGTATTCGTTTAGCCATACTATATTTTATAAATAAGTACCCAGCATTAAGTGAATATAATTGAAGATTTTTTTTTCTATAATTTATAGTTTTCGTCTAGATATGTATATAAAAAAATCAATTTAGAGTCTGTGTTGAAAAATATAACCTCATTTCGTTTTTTCGTCTGTCGGCTCGTCCGCAACTTATAAATCAGTAAAATAATGAAGTCCTTATTTCCCAGCTATTAAAAGGATTTCTTGAATGTGTACGACGGCGCGACGCTTACGAGTTTTATTTTATGTTTGATTTAGAACTTCTCTCGGCATTTATTTAGAAACTATTAAGGGTGTTATAAGTTTTTTGGTTGTTATAAAGCTAAATGGTGACATGGAAGGACAAAAACCTTACTTTTTAAAAAGTTGTTAATGTCAAGTTGGAAACGAAAAAACTGCGTCTCTTATTATTTTAAGATTTATATAAATATTGTATTATGAGTTTTTTTTTTTTTTTTTTTTTTTTTTTTTTTTTTAATAAGAAACAAATTTCTTATTGCTAAAAAAACTTTTTTTTTTGTTTTCTTATTTTTTTTTTAAAATAAGAAGCAAATTACTTATTACTAAAACCAAACTTTTTTGTCGCAATCTTTATGGGGGGGTTTTCTTTTAATAAGAAATAATTTTTTTATTACTAAAATCAAATTTTTTTGTCGCTTTCTTTATGTTGTTGTTTTTTTTATAAGAAACAAATTTCTTATTACTAAAAACAAACTTTCGTCGCTTTTTTATGGATTTTATTTATTTATTTATTTACTTTTTTTTTTTTTTTTTTTTTTTTTTTTTGAACGAACAATTATGTTAATAAAATTATCTATTCCACATTTTTTTGTTCATTCATTAGAAAAAACTTTGTGTGTCTTCTAGACATTATCATTATAAAAACTGCACAGTCAGCCAAAAAATAAAAATAAAAATAAAAGAAAGAAAGAAAGTATGTAAGTAAAGAAAACACCCCATACGTTTTAATCTCCAAATTGGAACAATAAAATTACGGAAATAGCCATTTAACTAGAAATTATGTCTTCTTTCAATTATGTTAAAAAATATAGGATATTCTTCATACTGAAATCGTACTAAACTCTGAAATTTTCAATGCGAACACGTGATTTTAACATCATATTTGGCTTTTGTGGTGAATTTAATTTTAGGACTAAGCGAAAAAAATCTATTATTTTAGGATATCATAAGGGAAGTCATTCGGTCAAGTAGTTTAGGAAATATAAATATTTAAAATTTATAACTCCCAATTCTAATTTCATTTTTTAAGAAATTAATTTAAGTAAATATATATTTTCGGAAACAAATATGAACCTATAAATTATTTGACAGTAATGGACTTCTAAAAGAATCAGATTTCGAATCTAAAATGCCACCACATTCTGGCAAGCAGTTCTGTAGTTAATTTTAAAATACTACCTTCATTAACAATCTGTTTTGCAAAGATTACAAATGAATTTAACATTAGGAGTTCGAAATTTTAAACCTTCATAATTCCTTAACTGCTTCACCCTCATAGCAATGTGGCTTCACCGAATTATTTCCCGTTTTGTATCCCGCGGGTAAAGTTTTCAAAATAAACGAAATACCTTGTCAAAGTTAGGCAATCGTATTGAAAATTTCAATAAAAAAAGTAATCCCTATGTTTATAAGCCCCGGGACGATATGCTATTTCTTTCTCCCAGCCTATTTTGCGTCGACTCCAAACGTTACCTTACAGAAGCCAGCCGTAAAAAAAAGCAGTACGATTAAATACTCTATAGCAATTTTTTAAACTTCTAAGCATCGCACATTTTCAATTTTTATACCGTCGTATTGGGAAAAAAATGTACTTTTAAATACAATTTGTTTGAAAACTGTATTTCCATTTATTTTTGAAATATTATTTTTTTTTTTAGTTTTTAGCACCATTTGTTTAATTTTGGTAACTCAAGTGCTCCATTTATGTAGAAAGTAAACGGAAAATAGTTGAAGAGTTTGAAAAATAGCAATTGTATCTTTTTGTTGCCATTTTCCCATAACAACCAAAAGAAAATGTAATTAAAATACGTGCTATTTTGAAAAAATATAATCGAATAATTTCTGTTAAAGCATGAAGCTATTATAAACTATATTTAATTTTAAGTATCTCTATTAATGTTACAAACAAATGAAGCCCTATGAATCATTAGATAACCGTTTTTTGTCGAGTTTCTTTAATGACGGCATCTTTTTGCTGCATTTAGGTATTATTTTGCGATAGTGACATCCTATGCATGCTTTACTGCAGATGTTTAAGAGTTGATCGTAAATGTGGAATTCTTAAGCGGATGCGAATGACGTCATTTTACATAAAATAAAAGTGTGTGCTTTAAGTCTTAAAATTGAAATATGTTTTGTACTATTTATATATAAATTATTTTTTCATCGTGGGCAAGACTAGATTCTGAAAAAGCAGAATTCCTGTTTTCTAGTTATTATTATTATTTTTTAAAACATAGATTGAGACAAAATTATTTCCAGCCAAATGGCCATTTCCTTTTTTTTTTCCCCGGAACAATTTGGCAATTCAAATGTAAGAGGTTTTTTTTTTTTTTTTGGAAGAACAGTTGAAAATATAAGATTTTCTGAGTTATGGCATGGCTACACATAAAATACGTTATTAACAATTGCTCCCATTAAGGCAGTCGCTAATTGCATTTAGATCAGTGTTAAATTTAGACATTTTTCTCTAAGAGGGATTTCTGTGGCCACCGAAGGGGGGAAATTGCACTTTTGTCCATTAAAAAGCATAAAATCCCAACCTTCCGGGGGGGGGGGGACTTTTGAATGTTCCAAGGGGTAATTTCCCCCCACGGGTGACTCCCTGAATTCAACACCGATTTAGATAAATATTTTGTGGAAATACTGTTTTTTGGAATTGTAATCTTTATTACTTCCAGAGAAAAAAAATGTTCAAAGCACTAGGGAATCAAACTATAGCTCGGTTGGTTGGTTGGTTGATTTTTGACGGCCGATTATCTACTCTAGGGATATAGGCCCGAGGGGGGAGTGCCCTTCGTGGGGGTCTTTCTAAGGGGACCTAATCCGTATTTACGCATGGAAATCCATGGCTCGAAGAAAACCACGAAAACTTCGAACGATTAGGCCGACGGGCGCGATTGGGATCGAACCCAGCACCTCCCATCTACCAGCTTCGAGAGCAGAACCTCTCAGCCACTGGTGGGGCAACTATAGCTCGGGCTGACCCTGTCGAAAATTCTCAAAATGCTGGCCAAAAACCGGAAGCAAAATTTAGATACCTTCTGCGTATACTAAGTAATGCTTTCTAACTTTGCATAATTGTACATCAGTGTCCTTAAGGCTGTTCTCAACAGCTCTGCTTAACAAGCGCAAAATGTTTTAACACATTTACAAATTCATTTTTTAACGGAAAGGTATGAAATTGGAAGGCCTGGCTATGGAAGCGATGTTGAATCGAACTGTGTTTCCCATTTTTGATAAATAAATTACCTATTGAGTTATAAGCGATTTTGATCATGCGACAAAGACGTTTTTCACATTCCTTGAGTGGTTATTCTTCTTTCGCGTGGAAATTTGATTCAAAACGCCCACTTTGACACTATTTTCTGAAAGATATATTGCGTTTGCATAACAACGGAAAAAAACAGTTCGATTATATGGTTTCTGAACAACAACACCTGCTAGTTTCATGCATTTCCGAACAAAAATAAATTAAAACTTATGTCATAAAGTTGCCCTTTTGGATTTGAGAACAGCCTTAAAATATATTTAGCTCACGTTTATTGCACAGTTAAAAGTATTGCAGATTATTTTAGCTCTTATGATCGTGATGTTGAATATTTTAAAAATTAATGATCTTCATTGCGCAAAATGACACTCTGGAAATTAATTTTTTTCTGGTGATAAATTTTAGTATTTTATGATTCCAGGCAAGTTTATCCTCAAGTTTTGATAGTACGAATTTTTCAAAAAGCCGCAACAGAATAAGCAGTTTCGTATTTCTTATCTCTCTACTCTAAAAAAAAGTAAGCAATGCTGCTGTTACCATAAGTGAATTTATTGTGACTGTTTCACTTTCTCGGCTTATAATGCAAAAACTGTTACATATAAAAACATTTACGGCAGTTTTTTAGAGAAATGTATTTTAAACACCTCGAAGTAGACAGTTTTTTTAATCGAAGAATTATTTTAAGCGCTATTTAACGTTGAAATCGGTAAAAGTATTTCAGTCACATAGGATCAAAAATTATGCATAACAATTTAATCATATTTTGGATCTTTGACTAGATTGTGGTGTGTAATGTCCAATGCTTTTTTTTTTTTTTTTTTTTTTTTTTTTTTTTTCTAATTCTTTGCGGGTTTTTTTTTTTTCAATTCAAAAATTTATCATCGGAAGAGAATTTTATTTAATATTTTGAAATACTTGTTTTTAACCGTCCTTCCAGTTATTTAGAAACGGAATTCATCATTCTATATTAGCTTGTTCTCTATGCTCGGAAAAGACAAAAAAAAAAAAAAAAAAAAAAAAAAGAGCCAAGATTTCGGGAAAATATGCCACTGTGGGTTGGCAGCTACAATCATATCTGATTCTGGAATATGCCAAATATAAGGAATCATGGACCCGTATATAATATCCCCTCATGTACAGGGCTGCCACAGGTGACTATCTTTTAATTCTAACTGGCCCCTTTTTCTCAAAACAGAAATACTTAACAGACTCTTTTACAATATTTGCAAGAGAAATAGTCTTCAAAATTTTTATTAGAAAATACTGGTAAGAACGGAATATAAAAATAGCCACCTGTGGCAGTCCAGCACGCATCCTGTTTTTGATAGGAGAAATGCGAAAAAAAAATTATACATCGTGTATATTGAGCACACTGTTTTTGATAGGAGAAATGTGAAAAAATATTATGTATCGCGTTTAATGTGTGCCCTGTTTTTGATAAGAGAAATGCGAAAAAATATTATATATGGTGTATAATGCCCATCCTGTTTTTGATACGAGATGTACGAAAAAATATTATATATCTTGTACAATACGCATCCTGTTTTTTATAAGAGAAGTACGAGAAATATTTTAAAAAAACATTATATATCGTGTATAATGAGCAACCTGTTTTTTAAAAAGAGAAATACAAAAAAAATATTATATATCGTGTATAATGCGCATCTTACAAATTTATCGGCAGAAAATCTGAAAACTTGGAGAAAAAAAAAAATCTTTAGAAATCCGGATTTGCAATTATTTTTCCTCCAACCCAATTTACCGTCACTCACCATGTACCAGCCCCCTTAATAAATTATACCATACAATTAATGTTTACAGCATATGTACAGTCGTGGAAAAAAAAAAAGTAAACACCCCCTACTAACTCCTCAACAAATAATCGTAGAATAAAGTTACTGGTACCAAACGATTGGAAATAAAGTCTACTTTTAAATGATGCATATGAAATTTGCTTAGGGTGCCACCTACACATTAAAACGAACCATAACTTTGTTTTTTCAATAGCAGTACACAATTCTGACAGCATAAATGAACTCTACACCCTTCAATTAATCTAAAAACAAATTTTTATGCAATTCGTACCATACGTTTCCGAGAAATTAATTATTTTAAAACGAGCGTATTTTAAGGGCTATATCCAAATTGAAGTTCGGTAGTCGATTGTTAACCGAGAGAGCTCCCTTCTTGATCACGGCACCTTAAGCAGTTAATTAAGCCTGTTAGTTTACAGGATAGCATAAGAAATTTCAAAATATTTAGTCACTTCTATCATAGACGGGCCCCACCAGTGGCCGAGAGGTTCTGCTCTCGAAGCTGGTAGACGGGAGGTGCTGGGTTCGATCCCAATCGCGCACGTCGGCCTAATCGTTCGGAGTTTTCGTGGTTTTCTTCGAGCCGTGGATCTTCCATGCGTTAATACGGATTAGGTTCCCTTAGAAAGACCCCCACGGTGGGCACTCCCCCCGGACCTATATCCCTCGTGTAGATAATTGGCCGTCAAAAATCAACCCAACCCAACCCAACCCAACCCAACTCTATCATAGACGGCCCCTTAAACCATCATTTTGCCGTTTTTTAAGCAAAATTTTAAAACTACTTGGAAAAAAAATGTCAAATTTTGGATTTCCATAAAGCAGGACTTAATAAATCTGAATCCATCAAAAAAATTGCAGGTTGCAATTCATATATTTTTAATATTAATTTCATAATTCATAATTCATATCAGAAAATTATAAAAATTGCAAATTCAACTTATTTATGTTTGGGTATATTAGTATTATTGCTACACAAAAAGTTAGAGCATTAGGATCATAATTTTAGAAGTTATAAGTAACTAGTATGTTGTGGCCATCACAAAACTTTCTTCTATCTCATACTTGTCAATATTTCAAAATTCATTATCACAGTGCATCTATGCTCATCATGAGGATTCTAAAAAGATGAAATTCCGTGCATTAGTTCTTGAGATATTACTGTCCATGAAATCGTGTAAATCCATCAAAATGCAGCATAGCAGCGCCACCTATTGGGTGATTTACACCAGACCCTAATTATCATCAACATATGTCAATGTCTAACTGAATATGAAGTTTGGGGAAAATCCGTGCATTAGTTCCTAAGATAGAGCTATTGCGCAAATCATGACAAATGCAGCATAACAGCGCCACCTGTTGAGCGATTTACACAACCACATAATCAGTATCAACATTTATCAAGGTGTACTTCAATCTGAAGTTTGATGAAAATTCGTGCATTAGTTCTTGAGATAGAGCTATTGAGGAAATAGTGCAAAATGCAGCATAGCAGCGCCACCTATTGGGTGATATTCACCAACACGTAGTCAGCATCATTTCATATCAAAGAGTAACTGAATCTGAAGTTTGATGAAAATATGTTCATTAGTTCTTGAGATACAGCGATTGCAGAAATCGTGAAAAATGCTGTATAGCAGCGCCACCTGCTGAGCGATTTACACCAAAATGTACAAAATGTCAATTCATATCAAGGATTAACTGATTCTGAAGTTTAGTGAAAATTGTTGCATTAGTTCTTCAGATACCGCTATAATGGAAATTCTGAAAAGTGCAGCATAGCAACGCCACCTGTTCAGCGATTTGCACCAAAACACAAACAGCACTAATTCATATCAAAGTATACATGAATCTGAAGTTTGTTGAAAATCCAAGCATTAGTTTTTGAGATAGAGCTATTGCGGAAATTGTAAAAAATGCAGTATAGCAGCGCCACCTGTTGAGCAATTTACACCAAACTGTACAAAACTTCAATTCATGTCAAGGATTAACTGAATCTGAAGTTTGATGAAAATCCGTGCATTAATTCTTGAGATAGAGCCACTGCGGAAATTGTAAAAAATGCAGCATAGCAGCGCCACCTGTTGAGCGATTTGCACCAACATGTAATCAGCATCAAGTCTTATCAAGGACTAACTGAATCTGAAGTTTCATGAAAATCCGTGCTTTAGTTCTTGAGATAGAGCCATTGCAGAAATCATAAAAAATGCAGCATAGCAGCGCCACCTGTTGAGCGATTTACACCAACATGTAATCAGCATCAAGTCATATCAAGGACTAACAGAATCTGAAGTTTCATGAAAATCCGTGCATTAGTTCTTGAGATAGAGCCATTTCGGAAATCATAAAAAATGCAGCATAGCAGCGCCACCTGCTGAGCGATTTGCACCAAAAACTAATCAGCATAAATTTGTATCAGGGACTAACTGAATATGAATTTTTATTAAATTCCGTGCATTAGTTCTTGAGATAGAGCACCCACAAAATTTATGTCACACACAGACAGACGGACAGACAGACAGACAGACTCACAGACAGACATTTTGTAAAAACATGTTTTTCGGGTTCTCTGACCTCTAAAACGTGTAAATCCGTCGAAAACCGGAATTCGAAAATTTTCATGAATCCAATACTTTCTTGTAAAGATAGAAGAAAGTAAAAATATGAAAATGTAATTTAACGTTAGAAGCACTAAATTTTGAATGTTTATAATTCAAAAACTTATCATTCAAATGACTTGGAATTTGGTTTCTAGGTATAGTTTGAACAGAAGATTTGAAATATCTCGTTAAAATTGGGTATTGCCATTGGAAAAAAAGAAGTTTGTGTTCGTTTTAATATGAAGATGCCCCACCCTAAGCAAATTTTATATACATCATTTAAAAGTAGACTTTATTTCCAATCGTTCGGTACCAGTAACTTTCGTCTACGATAATTTGTTGAGGAGTTAGTAGGGGGTGTTTACTTTTTTTTTTCCTCGACTGTACCGTTCTCTCATTAGAAAGTTCATTATAAAATATTTTTCCACAGCAGAAATCATTACCGAGTGTTTTCTTAAAATAACGTCACGAAAGAATTTTGCCACCTCTAAGAAAAATCTGCAATGACGCTGCTGAGAATAACAATTAAATTTGGAATAAATATTAAGTAATTTTTTCAAATATATAACTATTTATATTACACTAGCTACTATAGACATTTTAGAAACGTCAATTATAATTATAAACATTATAATGCATATATATCTGTTAATTAATATTGCCACTTTTCAGAAAAGAAAGAAAGAAAGAAAGAAAAAAGAAAGAAAAAGAAAGAAAGAAAGAAATTACAACCTCTTATCATTTTCTCCCTGTAAAGAGCTCGTTATTCCACTACTCTGTCAAGCGTTTTACTATTAATTACCTAGATGGCGCCACAGATCAATTTAATTTTTTTCTTCCACAATACAGACGATATATATTTTTTCTCTACAGAGTTTTTACCTCGTTATAATAATTTCCCAAAAGATGCGCCTTAACCCTTTGAACTCGGTTGGAAAGCAACGGAAATCTGGCAAGGGACGCACACCAGACGCGCGGTGCCGCTGCTCTATTTTTAGGAGCCGGCGCGAGCAGATTTATTACTGAAAACGAACAGCCCCATAAATTCGGTTTGTTGAGAGTTAAAGAGAAAGATCTTTTGGGGGCGGCGGAGGAGACGGGAGAGCGGGAATTAAGATGGGCCGTGAAATATGGAAGATGGTGTGCATGTCCCACATGAACGCTAAAAAGGTAGGTTATGACATTTGATACGCGCACGTTGAAGGCTGACGTAAATTATAAAAATCGCAATTTTTCATACTCTTTTTTACCGTGCTTCAATGTGAAGTAGGAAATCATATATTTAAAACGCTTTGCCGAAAGGAAAATGTCATTTAATTTTTTTTTTTAATTTAATAAAAGGAGAAGTTGCGTAACTAACTGTGCTAAGGTAGGAAATGTGGAGATTCAGGGGACATTGCACCAGAGACGGTTATGGAAATTAATCCCCGATACAGATTACTCTTCATGACGCCTTTCATGTTCGGAAAATGCATCACTCTGTACTTTATGCGAAATTGGTTGCTTTATGGGGCTCAATTTAACTTAAGACTCAGTACAACTGTCATTTTTACCCTTTCCATTCTGTACACTACCCTGCCCCGTAAACATTCCTATTTTTATTTGTCTCATGTCAAGTATAAGCCAAGGTAGTCCGAAATACAGTTTTGCCATACTACCCTATGGCCCGTAAACATTCCTTTTTTATTTGTTTCATGTCAAATAAAGTCAAGGTGGCCTAAAATGCAGTTTTGTCACCCCCCCCCCCCCACACACACACTTAAGCCTGTTCTCAAATCCAAAAGGGCAAATTTATGATATAAGTTTTAATTCATTTTTGTTCGGAAATGCATGAAACTAGCAGGTGTTGTTATTCAGAAACTATGTAATTGAGCTGTTTGTTTCCTTTTTTTTTTTTTTTTTTTTTTTTTTGCAAACGCAATAGATTATTCAGAAAATATCAAAGTAAGCGTTTTGAATCGAATTTCTGCGTGAAAGAAGAAGAACCAAAAAGAAAGTTTGTAAAACATGTTTGTCACGTGATCAAAATTGATTATAACTCAACAGGTAATTTATTGATCAAAAAACGGAAAACACAGATCGATTCCAAATCGCTTCCATGGTCAGGCCTTCCAATTTTATATCTTTCCGTTAAAAAATGAATTTGTAAATGTGTCAAAACGTTTTGCGCTTGTTGAGCAGAGCAGTTAGGTAATGTAATTTCAACTGACTTCTCAAGATCAGTTTCGCAGTCCTTATCTTCAGTCTGGAGCTATGGTAACACCGCACTTGACCACCACCCCCTATAATCATATACTATAGGGGTGCTGACTTCGCTGACTGACAGCTCTACTTTTTTCCCATAACAACGAAGGGATAAAGTGAGGCGGGCGGATGTCCTTGAAAGGTCAATGGAAATTACACAGAGTTTCAATACTGACACATTGGCTATATTTTTAATTGTGTTAATATAAACCTGAAAAAATGAATCGGATAGAATCACTTTTCGAAGCAACCATTGATTCTCAACCTCTATTACTGAAAACGAACCCCCCATTCCCCCCATAAATTTAGTTTTTGAGAGCTAAAGGGAAAGTTTGGTCAGAGGAGGATACTGGATAGAAGAAATTAAAATAAACCGTGAAATGTATGAGTGGGTGCATGTCCCACATGAACACTAAAAATGTAGTTTGTGACATTTGATACGCACGTGGTGAAAGCTGACATAAAGGGAAAAAAAAAAAAAAATCGCAATTTTTCATATTTTTAATTTATTTATTTATTTTTTTTTTTTTTTATCGTGCTTCAGTTTGAAATAGGAAACATTACACTTTGAAAACAGGAGTTTTTATTTAGATAATTTAAATTTTAATGTAAGACATGACTGTTTTATTATTATTACATTTTTTATTACTACACCGGAATTTTTTTTCCGGTTTTAATGGGAAGATAGAAATAAAAGCCTCAATTAATCCTTACTTAAGCCTCAATTAATCCTTACTTAAGCCTCAATTACGGAAATCATGTAAACAGATCGTTCTTAATTTTAGAAATAACCAGTTAATCTCCGTTTATGATGCAACGGGCGATTTTTCATTTTTTTTAAAACTAAAAGCGACCGATCACGTAAATTTAGTTTTGTAAAAATAAACCCAATCAAATCCAAAACGATAAATCATGTAAATCAGTGATAATCAGTGTAAATCAGTGAGTTTTTAATGAAAACCAATGTTTCTCAAGCTCTATTATCAATAATATAAACTTTTTAACCAAATAAAAAAAGAAAGAAAAAAGGACTGCAGTTACTTTTTTTTTTTTTTTTTAATTAAAAGAATTGCCAGGGACTTTTGGTCCACTCTGTATTGGCGTACAAATCCCTCTACCGCAAAAATATAATTCTTCAAATGAAGCGAGTGTACCGCAGAAACCTTAGGTAAATTTAAACACTTTACAATTTTAATTTTGTTATATATTTTGTGTGTGTCACAAAAGTTTTTAGCTATTAAAACATTGCTTTTTGGTCTTCCCTAGAACAATCCTAGAAACAAAATCGTTTAAAGAGGGAAGGAAATCGCTGGATAACGACTTTCTCGCCAAACAGATATCACTACGATAGTTGATGGAAATAGTTGACAACGAAATATTTTAAAGATGTTTATTTATTTTTAATTTTGTTTAATTTCTAAATAAATATATAAAAAATCGGTGCATTTCTACGAGAGTTATGTCAATCTCACTTTGAGTTAAATATTTGAATTTTAAAGTTTTTACAAAAACTAATTTCTTCTAAATATTAGATTTTGACGAAATTCAAACGGGACCACCAGGATGTCTTGCACTTTCAAACAAACAAACAACAAAAGAAAAAAATATATATATACAGTGAAACCTCTGTGAAAGACCACCTCTATAAGGAGACCACTTCTCATAAAGACCGTTTATTTCTGGTCTATAATTTTTGGCTATAGGTTCAATGCTAATTTTCCAACTATTAAAGTACCACTATTTCCTGTCTCCCTCAGGGCTTAATTTCTAACAAAAAAAGTACCGGAGCAACACCGGTACCGGTACAACAATCGTACCGTTCCCCCCTCCCCCTTGTCACTCCAATCTGCATATTTATATTTCGTACATTATTCGCAAAATTTAAAGTTTTTTTTTTCTTTTGCAAAATAAAAATTTTTAATATAGCATAAGCTGTCAACTATTCCACTTTTTAGTTATCACTCCTTCTGAATAGTAATCTCTGCCTAATTTTATAATGTTAATTAATTGCAGAATTCTGACATTAAATATGGTAAGGATTATGATCAGGAAATAGTGTTAACAAAAAAAAAAAAAAAAAAAAACGGTTAGTTCGGATCGATCCATTTTTAAGAAAAAATGAATGACATTTACAGAAATTAATATTTATATGCTGAAGAATTGTTTTACAATTTCCCATAAAAGATGCATATCTTAAACTATAATCTATTCCTTCCGCATAACAACCTTTTGTGGTAAGTTCCTGAAAATCAGATTAAATTAAAAATTTGACACCGTTTTCGTAAAGAATCGACGCTTTTATAGAAAAAAGGGAAAAACTGCTCGGTTGCTTTCTATCAGAATAACAATACATGGCAATTATATCTATTTACAAATGAAAGTGACTTCGCAAATGTGCAGAACAGAGCCTTTGCATGGGTACCGTTCATGATACAAAATAAATAGAAAAATCACTAACGTGATTTTTATATTCGTACGTAGTAGAGACAAAAAACCTCAAGCTGATGCTCGTTGGCTAAAACAGAAAATATTCTTTTCAGGTTAGATATCTAAATAAAATTAAAAAAAAAAACTCAGCCAATAAAAATTTATCCTACTGTCACAAAAGAAAATTGAACTGAAAGCAAATTCATTGTTCAGTCTCTTGAGTGGCGTCGTATCAGCACGAAGCGGACATAAATTAAAAATATAAATACATTAATTCTGTTCCCCCTTCATTCTGATCAAAATGGCATTAAAATGATTTGAAATAAAATATAATACGTAATTTTAAAGGAGGAAAAGTTTTTTTTTTCAATACATGAATGAATAAAATTTTAAATGTAATACAGATTCAGCTCGAGACAGTCCAAGCCCAAAAACTGATATAAAAATTGAGTCCGTTTTATCTCCATCTGCTACGTGTGCAACACATCACGTCACATATAAGTGTTTTGGTAAAAATAATGCAAAAGCTTGGAGATGGAAAGGAAAGGCAAAGGTAATTTGGGCTTCGATTTTTCGGAAGCGCTATTGCACTGGGCTCCGGAGCCCTGTATTTATGAGCTCCGGTGAATTACAACCAATATTTAAATATTTACCAAAAAGAGAGAAGTAGCGGAGCCGGGCTGCGGTGGGCTCCGGCACAAATTAAGCCCTGGTCTCGCTCCATGAAAGAACACTTTTCAACTTTACAGTCGAAATGTACGATTACTTCCCTTTACAAAGGGGAATCTCAAATTATCCGGAAAACAAGTTCAACTAGCATTGATGATATCGAATTTTTGAAAATTGGTTACATGACTTTGACAAAAAGATGACCAAACAGAAATTAGAAAGAGTAGAAAGATTATCCTTATTTGGATGTTATCCTTATTTAGGCTCCATGTCACTTATATGAAGCATAGTTGAAAAGTGTGAAACTTTTAATTTCTCCCTCCTAATCCAACTTCAAAAATTCAGGCGTTAAATTAAAAGATGGATATGAAATTCGATACCTGTTAGGGATAATAATAAAATAAATAACTTTTCTAAAGAGATCAAAGAATTTTTAAAATAATTAATTATTAAAATTAAAACAAACTTCGATTGATTCCTTCTAAGGTTACCTAGGCATGAAATATAATAAACTAATTCAATAAGGAATCCATTTTGTAATATGTATTGCATGAAACTTTGCTTTATTCATAACCTCTATTCTAAGACCACCTCTGTGATCTCGATTTTTTAAGGTCCAATGGATGGTCTCCTTAGAGAGGTTTCAGTGTATATCAAAATCGGTGCACATTTACGAAAATTATGCAATGAACAGGACCAAAAAGTACATACATACGCGTCGAATTGTAACACATCTTCTCCCCCTTTTTTTTTTTAAGTCGGTTATGTGCAGATATATACTTATTTTTTTATGTTTAAAAAACAGTTATAATTATTTTCGATAAAAACACACATCTATACCAATAAATTAGAAAAACACAAACAAAATAATATTTTTTTCCTTCTAAAATTGCCTGTCATTAATGAAAAAATAAAAAAAGGAGGCAAGATATTAAATAAAGAAATAGTAACAATACAAATCTACTTATTATAATTACCTTTGTGAAACCATCAAACTGTATTTAATATTAACTTAAAAACATCTATACACTGGTTTTAACAAATACGAAATCTTGTTTAAATTGTAGATTTGTTAAAGAAACATCACATTCAGTGCCAAAAAATATTTGACATATGCGCACAAGAAGAAACCGTATTTCGAACTGAAGTGAAAAAAAAACTATGACAAATTTCTTGATATGAACCGAGAATGACAGTAAGAAAACATTAACATGCTGCTTCATCTATCAAAAGTTTATCAAGTCGGAAAAAAACTGATATTTAATTTCTGTTTTCACAACATACAAGTGATATGGTATTCATTATTCATGTATTTGTGTTTCCGAATTTTTTTCCCTCCACTCTCAATTTTTTCCATGCATAATTTATCCTTCAAGATCTTATTTACAGAATATTAGCTGTATAAATACGGCTGCTTTTAAAGATTACAATATCGGACTCAAAATAAACAACGGCGTTTTCAACACATGATGTTACAACCATTCGTCTCTCTTTGGACGCGATTCAGAGATATAAAGGGTGAGTTAATAAAAGAACTAATTGGTTCTTGAACTTGTTTCAATGGGATTTTCTGGCTTCAAATTTTATCAAAAGTATTAATTATTTTAATTAACTTTATTTAAAAGATTAGAGACAAAAAAAGAAAGACTAGAAAACAGGAATTCTACTTTTTCAGAATTTAGTGTCGACCCCGATAAAAAAAAAAAAATATATATATATATTTATGTATATAAATATACAGGGTGATTCAAAACTCATCGTTTAAATTTCGTGGGGAGGTAGGAAATACGTCAGGAAACCAATTTTACATAGGAAAGTACTTCTCCAAATGTACGCCTGCGTATGTACAGGGCGTTGTGTGTACCCAAAACCTTCCATTGCGTCCCAATCATTGTTTTGAATTTTCTAATGCTAGTATTATTTTTTCTCCTATTTCCACTTCTCATTTGGACTTCCACGAGGCCTTTACACATCTTTAAAAACTCCAAAAATCTCATTAATGACCTTTATCCAACGTCTTCATTATCTGACGCCTGGAAACTTCTCGTTTAATTTTGTCTTTCCGCTTGTTTTTTTTTTTTTTACGTTTGCGGACACATTTTCCTATGTGAAATCGGTTTCCTGACATATTCCCTACCTCCCCCACGAAATTTGAACGATAAATTTTGAATCACTCTGTAAATAGTACAAAGCATATTTCAGTTTTAAGACTTAAAACACACGCTTTTATTTTATATAAAATGACGTCATTCGCATTCGCTGAAGACGCATTTACGATCCAGTCTTTAAATAACATCTAAGAATATTAAATTTTAAAAAAATCAAAAAAACCCGACTGCTTAAAAAGCGAACTAATTAATTATTTCTCATCAATGCGAAACTATTTTTTATATTACTTACCCTATTTTTTTATTTATTTGTATTAATGACTTTTAAGTTGTGTTTAATTGTTAGTTCCTATCTATAAACATTGTTTTGATGACGCCTATATAGATGTCTATGATGGTTAGAGCTGCAGTAAATCTAGAGATCTTTCCTACACAACTTCCATGTGGTGTAATATTTAAACGGAGCATCTGACTGTAAAATAGTCAATGAAACATCGTCTTCATTTTGAAAGGCCTATCCAACGATTTGCCACTCAATAGGGTGCATAATTTTTTTTCGTCTCTACCGCCATTTTGTATTTTACGGCTGCCATTTTGAATTAATAAAAACAAAACCTAGCCTATAACCATCGGGCCGTTAAGAAGAATCGATAGAGACCTCATTCTTTAAAATCCATCCAGCCGTTGGGATGTTTCGAGGGTATAAAGAAATCCACATACCCAGATACGCGTGAAACACATAACCCTTCTTTTCAGTCGGGTAAAAAGGAAGTGCGAAGGACGTCACTATCGCTGAAAATATAGTTTATAATAGCTACATGCTACATCAGAAATCACTCACTTATATTTTTTTCAAAATAGCACGTATTTTAATTACAGTTTTTTTTTTTTTCAATTGTTATGGGAAAACGGCAACAAAAAGATGTAATTACTATATTACAACTATTTTTCGTTTACTTTCTACACAAATGGAGTACTTATGTTGTGAACATTAAACTAATAGAGCTAAAAACTACAAAAAAATTAATACAGTCGGACCTCGTTATCCCGACACCCGGTTTTCACGACACTCCGCTTATCACGTCAGTTTTTCAAAGTCCCGATTTTCTGTATATGATTTCAATGTAAATAAACTCCGGACTTTACGTCATCGAATAATTTTCAACTCCGGATATCCCGACAGTTTAGAAAAATTGTCCATTTTGCATAATCCATCTTATAAGCACGGTATTTAAGCGGTCAGAAATGTTTTAACCAAACTTTTCACAAAAGTGTCACCCATTGAGATAAATGAGAAATTTTACTTCAATCCTTTATCTGAATAAATAAACCCACACACTATGAATGACCCACTTAAGATCCAGATAGATATATCAGTCTACTCGCGTTTTTTTCTGGTTAGGCGGCGCTTTCTTGTGGTTACACGACGTTTTTCATCCGACTAAAACCGAAGCATTGCATGGCATTGAAACGATCAGAAATTATCTAACATCCATTTCTGAAACAACGAATATTAAGTACAATTTATTATATAATATTGAAAAAGAATTGTAGAAGCACATCTAGGGATAAGCAAACCTTAATTTATCAATATTTCATGTAACAATAAAAAATCAAAATATAAAAGTCATCATAAATCTGATTTTTATACTTTTCAATTTTGTTTTTGTGTTTATTTTGTTTAATAATAATATTTTATTGCTTAAAACTGCAAGAACAGTTATCAATTTAAAATTGTCTTAAATTAATTAAAAATACAGCTTTTTAAAAAGTTATTTTTCTCCAACTCCGGTTACCGCGACACTCCGCTTATGACGACACTTTTTTCTGGTCATTAGAGTGTCGTGATAACGAGGTTCGACTGTATATCAAAACTGAATTGAGATGCATAGTTTTCAAACAAATTGCATTTAAAAGTTTTTTTTCCGATATAACCGACGGTATAAAAATTGAAAACGTGCGATGCTTAGAAGTTTAAAAAATTGCAGTAGAGATTATCCGTATTTAACCGTGCAATGATACATTTGTTCTGTTTTACGGTTGTCTTATATAACGGAACTTAATTTTTTGGAGAAGACATTTAAATTGGTGGCCGAATGAAATAGCATATAAACAAATAGTAGAAAGTTTTTGATGTGCAAATAGGAGAACTAGACAACGTACAGTGGGACGTTTTGACGATCTAGGTGGACAAAATTATTTCGTCGAAGTTTAATTAGTTTTTGCTGGGTTTTTTTAATGCATCACTAATAAGATACTCAAAAAGTGATAAATATTTGGTTATTTAACAACAATGTCTTAAAATAAAAATACAGGGTGTCCACTAAAGTCCGTTCCCACCGTCTTAACAGCTGAACGACTGCATCTATATTCATAAACGTGATGTCTAGGTACAGTAAAGAGGTTATGCGCTATTAGATGAGACCGCTTACAGCGCCACCTGGTGCAAAATGGCGGCATTAGCGTTCTTATTGCGCAAACGGTTCGAAATATGGGATAAAAATGAATGGCAAACTTGTAGAGCATCATCGATTTAGTTCGAAAGGACACCTTGTGAACATGAATGCTAAATGAATCTGGTTCAGAATATGAATCTCGTTTTAGAGATCGGAAGATTAACTCAGCTGTTTTGTATCGGGTGGCGCTGGAAGCGGTCTCATCTGGTAGCGCATCTTTACAATACCTAGACACCACTTTCATGACTATGCGTGCAACCGTTCGGCAATTAAGAACGTGGGAAGGACTTTAGTGGGCACCCTGTATAATGCATTACAAATAATGCGTTAAACATACTTATTTACAGTTATTACAGTTAAGTAAAAAACAATTTAATGCACACATGTAAGTTAGCATTCCTTTCCTTTTTGTAATATAGTCTACTCCGAATTTCTCGAGAAATTTGTGTAGTCATCCAGAAAAATAATTTTTTTAAAATAAAATCATATTAAAAGAACTTTAGTCTTTTGTGGTACCCTGTACAACATATAAATGCTACCAAAAGTACTTTCGGTTGAAAAAATGCTGTTGTGTGAATAAATAATCTAAATAAATTTTATTCAATTTGAAATAAAATTTCTGCATATAGACGGTAATGTATCTGAATTTTTTATGTGTCCCTGTAAAAGAAATACAACTGCTACGCACTTTGTTTTCAATTTAAAAAATGCTATTGTGTATCTCAATAACGTATAGCAATTTTGTAGAAATTTAATTAAAATTTCTGCTTTTTAGCAACAATATTTCCACGATGTTTTGTGTGGCCCTGTAAAAAATGCGTAATTTCTACGTTCGTCAAATTATAATTTAATAGAATTGTCATCGGAAAAACGCATGCAAGCAAAGTTTCAGCTCAATCAGATAATTGAAAGTTGTTTAAAATTGTCTTGCAAGACTTGAACTAATGTTTTATATGGCCCTGTAAAAAAAAAAAAAAAAGCGTAACTGCTACGTTTCATAAATTATAATAATATTGCATGGTCATCAGAACTACAGTGAAACTCGTTTAAGATACGCCCGCTTAAGATACGACCCCGCTTAAGATACGAATTATCTTCGGTCCCTTGAAAAATGCCTATTAAACCTGTGCAAAATTACCAACTTAATATACGTACGCATAAGATACGATACCGCTTAATATACGAAGAAAATTTGTCCCTGGATGTAAAAAAAAAAAAAACCCTTAATATACAAAATTGTGCTTATTTAATCCGTTTATCACGTGTCTGTAAAGCAGAATAGGTAAAAAGAGCAACTGAATTGCGCTCGAGACTTTTTTTCAACAAACTAAAACCACTTCCCGTACTTTAATTTTAATAATGTACCGAATAATTATATTTCCTTGCATGCATTTAGTTTGTCTTTCTAAAAATATTTATGAAAATTTATTATTTTTCTCTTTAAGTATGTAGTGTATTTTAGTTTCTGTTTTCTAAAGATTAGCAAAATTTAGTTTTATTGTCTTTTTTACTTTCTTCTATCTTTACAAGAAGAAAGTATTGGATTCGTGAAAATTTTCGAATTTCGGTTTTCGACGGATTTACACGTTTTAGGGGCAGAGATTCCGAAAAACATGTTTTTACAAAATGTATGTCTGTGAGTCTGTGCATCTGTGCATCTGTGAGTCTGTCTGTATGTGACACAAATTTTCTGGGCGCTCTATCTCAAGAACTAATGCACGGAATTTAATAAAAATTTATATTCAGTTAGTCCCTGATATAAATTGGTGCTGATTAGTTTTTGGTGTAAATCGCTACAGAGGTGGCGCTGCTATGCAGCCTTTTTCATGATTTCCGCAATAGCTCAATCTCCAGAACTAATGCACGTATTTTCATCAAAGTTCAGATTCAGTTAGTCCTTGACATGAATTGAAGTTTTGTACATTTTGGTGTAAATCGCTCAACAGGTGGCGCTGCTATACCGCATTTTTACGATTTCCGCAATAGCTCTATCTCAACAACTAATGCTTGGATTTTCATCAAACTTCAGATTCAAGTATACTTTGATATGAATTAGTGCTGTTTGTGTTTTGGTGCAAATCGCTAAACAGGTGGCGCTGCTATGCTGCACTTTTCAGAATTTACATTATAGCTGTATCTCAAGAACTAATGCAATAATTTTCACCAAACTTCAGAATCAGTTAATCCTTGACAAGAATTGTCATTTTGTACATTTTGGTCTAAATCGCTCAACAGGTGGCGCTGCTATGCTGTATTTTTCAGAATTTTCCCTATAGGTGTATCTCAAGAATTAACGCACGAATTTTCATCAAACTTTAGAATCAGTTAGTCCTTGACATGAATTGACATTTTATACAGTTTGGTGTAAATCGCTCAATAGGTGGCGTTGCTATGCTGTTTTTTGCGATTTCCGCAATAGCTCTATCTCAAGAACTAATGCTTGGATTTTCAACGAACTTCAGATACATGTATACCTGGATATCAATTATTGCTGTTTATGTATTGGGTGTAAATCACTCAACAGGTGGTGCTGCTATACTACATTTTTCAGAATTTCCACTATAGCTCTATCTCGAGAACTAAGGCACGAATTTTTATCAAACTTCAAATTCAGATACACTTTGATATGAACTGGTGCTAAATTGATGTAATTTCTTGTACTATTTAAATGATTTTATTGACGTGATTTACATAGAAGAAAGTTTTGTGATGGCCACAACATACTAGTTTAATTTGGCAGAGAGCATTGCATAAAGGCATTTTAATTTTGTCATTGTATAAACGGTGACTCAATAAAATTTTGGAGAAAAATAAAGTTATTCTTTATTTCAAAATCTTAAAACTCAAATTTTCTAGAATTTCTAAAAATTGTTAGAAATGGGTGAAATGAGTGTTATAAATGGCTAAAATACGTGAATAACAATGTACAATGGCTTTATATGCACTACATTACTCTCGAATATATGAAATCCGGATAAGATACGATCCCGCTTAAGATACGAAATTCTCTCGGTCCTTTGATTCGTATCTTAAACGAGTTTCACTGTATATATCCTGAGCAAAGTTTCAGCTCAATCAGATTATTGAAATTGGTTTAAAATTAACTTGCAAGTTTTAATCTAAACTTTTGTGAAGCTCTGTACAAACAGTACTCTAAACAAACTTCTACGTTCTTTACATCATAATAATATTGTATTGTCATTCAAATTACACATGTATTCATTGTTTCGGCTCAATAGGATAATTAAAAGTGGTTTAAATTTGACTTGCAAGATTTGAACTACATGCATACAACTACACACATACATGCACTGCAAGTTAATATGATGCTTGTTTACTAATAAAAACAAATGATCTGCAACTATCTGCAGGAGTTTTTTAAATTTTTCAATACTTTAGGATAGGCACTTTGATTTTAAAAAAATGCTTATTGCTGAATAATATGTTAAAAGTCAAGATGAAATTTGTAAACAACATCAAGGATCATTCAGAATTTCAACCTTTGAAAAAAGCGGTAAAGCGGGTTTAATATCGCTTATTTTCAAACAAAAATGGATTAAATCTGACCTTGACAAACCTGTGACATTAGATCAACCAACTCGTGCTATCAAATAAAACAGAATAAAAATAGCAAATAAAACCTTTGTGCAACAATATTAAAAAGTAGAAAAAAAAAACGTTTAAAAATGCACAAATTATACATGAAAAGCAGCAAACAGCTGTTTCGAATCTACTAGCGAGATTCTTCTTCAGTGCAAGATAGAGAAAAAGGAACAGGGTGCTAGGAAAAGCAAGGCCGAGCAAAATGATAGACAGAGACGCTCTGGTGGGTAGCGAAGGCATCGAAAACAACCAATGCGAGAGAAGCAGTGGATAAGACTGGGTGGACAAGTAGCGACATCTACGGGAGAAGGAGAGAAAAAGAAACCAAAAAATGGGAAATTAAATTAATGCTTTCCAAATACTTGGAAAATCAGGAGTACTAGATAAGTCATTGACTAAAGAGTGAGAATTTTTAATGATGTGGTAAGCTTCCCAAAAATCAAGATCAAGGTTAGAAGAACATTTTTCGATAATGATGGCTGAGGAAAAATCGAACCTATGTTGAGAAGACCAAGAATGTTGAGCAATAGAAGAACGTTTAAGCTCCTGATTTTTAACATAACCTTCATGTACTTTTAAACGAAATCTAAGAGCACGTTTAGTCTGGCCAATATAAGAAAGGCCACACTGGCAAGAGATTTGGTAAAATTAGCCAGTGTGGCCTTTCTTACAAATATCTGCGGGTAAGTACAAAGTCTGTACAAATATCTGCGGGTAAGCGATATATTATTAAAGGAAAATGTGTGTTATTAAAACAACATGCTCTTATTCCAAATTATTGTAGAATTCTCCTATAATGAATCTTTCACAAATAGAAATTTTACTTAGCTGTATACAGGTGTTCATTATATCCATTCCATAGCATATGTATTAGAAAATGACAGGACGAAAATTTCATCGTTGTGCCTAGGGATTCATAATACCTGGGTTCACTATATTTAGGTTCGACTGCGTATAAATACCCTTGTAGATAATTATTCAACGATTAGAAAATATAAGAAAAACGAAAAAAAGTACTTCTCATTCTTTCCTGGCAAAATATAATAGTATATATAAATCACTAAAAAAATGCTGTGTTTACGTGCAAAAAGTACTCAAATTTAAAAATGCATGATTAAAGAAAAAATATTACCACCTGAAAAAAAAAACTCAATAGATTTTTTTCCATTCATAAATCTTTTACTTGCTCGAAATTCAGCAAATATATCACCTACAACACACTAAATCAATTGCGCTGATGTAAAATATATCATACTTCATGTATTTAATTTGGTCGACAAGGAAACGGGACAGAATACAGCTATTTAAAAATCTGACAGAAGATCACCGTAAATTAAATTAGAGTCAAGTTTTGGAAATGGATCCACAAAGACAACTAACCTCTTCAAGAAATGCCAGTTACCTCATTACTCCAGAAGTCTATAAATATAAACGCAATATTTCCCACAGTGCAATATCCCACATCCTTATCCTTCAAAAAATATTTATTACACTTCGATACCATACTTCATTCAAGAGTCGAGGATGAAGCCCATGCGTCGGTAACATGCGGATCTCACAGAGTACGGCCATGATTTAGTAGACGCAATTTTACACCAAGTAAGCAATTTCTCCGGTAGTGCCGGGGCAGTACCTCCGTTTTTTTGGTTCTAAAAGAGCTCTACAGGGTGCCGGGACGTTTGATGCATTACCCGTGGACCACCCACAAGCTTTTATTTTGGAATTTTATTTTTTCGAGTCGACAGACAACATGTGCTAAGTCATTCCGATGCCATTTTGCTCTGTCGTGAGCCATGCCTCAAAAGATGGTGAGTGCCGCGCATGGTAAGAAGTATGGCAGAACGTGAAACGTGTGCTTAGTTTCACCCATTACGGAAAAAAAAGACCTGCACGCAATCCGAAGCATTATTCGAAAAACCTGATTGTATTTATATCCAATCCAAAGTCTGTATATGTTTATATCACAACACATACGTACATAAACATCAGATTACGAAATAACATGATAAGTTATTGCTGAGTTATAAAAAATCCACATTTCTCTGTTAATGTAAAGGAAAAACGTAAAATAATAAAAATGTACTACACACAACTACGCAATAACTTGATAAGTTATTGCTCAAGTTAGATAGAATCCACATTTCTATGTTAATACAAATCGGGAAAGGTAAAATAAAACTTAAAAGTCATTTCGAACACGTACAACCTAATAAAATCAACTTTAAACATATTTCTACTCAATTGATACATATGCAAGGCGTATGACAGCATGTGAAATGTGCGATCAGTTTCACCCGCTAGGAAAATAAAAAGTCAGCTCCGCGTGCAATCTGTAAAAGCACAATACCGTTTGGATAAATAATTGGGTTTACCTCCAAGGTTTGTGTTTGTTTAGATAACAGTACATACGTATCACAAACATTCGATTGAACAATAAACTTGTTAAACATTTTTTGAGTTAGATAAACTGGCATGGGCACTGACTTAGGAAATTTCTTAGGGTGCTACAGCGCCCAGTGAAAAGGTATATTTATTCCATTACCCGCTTGTGTTGCATTGACGCTACAATGAAAATAAACGAGTATGGAATATTAATTATCAAGCTATTAATATCAATATAGAAACACTTTCTTCATTTACAGACAGAAACATTGCGATTAAGGCTGTTCTCAACTGCTCTGCTCAACAAACGCAAGACGTTTTGGCACATTTACAAATTCATTTTTTAACGGAAAGATATAAAATTGTACGGCCTGACCATGGAAACGATTTCGAATCGAACTGTGTTTTACATCTATTGATCAATAAATTACCTATTGAGTTATAAGCGATTTTGATCACGTGGCAAACACGTTTTTAGCCCTTTCTTGAGTGATTATTCTACTTCTATATTCTACATTATTTTCTGAAAGATCTATTCGTTTGAAAAAAAAAAAAAAAAAAAAAAAACGGAAAAAATAGCTGGATTGGAATTTCTGAACAACAACACCTACTATTTTCATGCATTTCCGAACAAAAATAAATTAAAACTCATGTAAAACTTATGTTGCCCTCTTGGATTTGAGAATAACCTTAAAGAAAGCGCAGATTTCCTTGCGTAATCTGTTTAACATTTTTGTAAAAAAAACAGAAAAAAAAAAACGAGACCCTCTGTAAATTTACATTAGTTCTCCGTTAGGCTGTTCTTAACTGCTCTGCTCAACAAGCGCAAAACGTTTTGACACATTTACAAATTCATTTTTTAACAGGAAGGTATAAAATTGGAAAGCCTGGCCATGGAAGGGATCTGGAATTGAACTTTTTTTTCCGTTTTTTGATCAATCAATTACCTATTGAGTTATAAGCCATTTCGATCACGTGGCAAACACGTTTTTCGCCGCTTTTGAGTGCCTATCTTCCTTCGCGCGGAAATTTAGTTCAAACCGCCCACTTTGATACTTTGTTCTGAAAGATCTATTGCGTTTGCAAAAAAATGGAAAAAACAGCTCAATTACATAGTTTCTGAACAACAACACAAGCTAATTTCATGCATTTTCGAACAAAAATAAATTAAAACTTATGTCAGAAAGTTGCCCTTTTGGATTTGAGAAAACCCTTAAATGAATTTGATTGAGTTTCTTGGTCATCATTTTACAGACATTTCCCTTTTCTTGTAACAAATTCCCTCTGGGGATTTTCATAACTTTATTGAAAGATATTTTTTATTCTTTGCTATAAGATTTAATTTGAAATACATACTTTTAAAATTCTTTTACAATTTTATTAGAAATATTAAAGAAGAATATTTGGCTTACATTTTTTTTTTTTTTTTAATTAGAAATTAGAATATTTTAGAAAGGGAAAATTCGTCTCTGCGGAGTTCAAGGACATTTATCGCCAAACACTTTGTAGTTGTTTCATTCATCATGTCCATTAAGCTTGGTAATATTAAAAGTAAATTAAAAGTAAACTAGTCGTTGGGGACCACCGTAATACTTGTCCATCAGGGATATGCATAATATAAAATATTAAAATAAAACATGTGTAAACTATTTATAAAATGCATATCCAGGGATAACTAAGGTTACTGAAATTTAATAGCCTTTGTCGCACTATTACGTTCTAAGCATGTACCAAATTTCAAACCTCAATCTCAATTTGTTCGGAAGAAAGAGTGTTAAAATCGTGGCTTGATGACTTCATAAATTTTAAATGCTGTATTACTGAATTGCGTAAAAGAAACATCCTTATAACTCAAAATAATAAGCATATTAACTAACAGTTTACTGCGTCGGATTAAGCGTCTCATTTCCAATTAAAATATATCTTTGAATTGAAATTTGCATAAAATACAGGGTCATGAAAAATCGAAGAGTGTGGAAAATATGATTACAAATATCTCGGCAACTCATTATCCTACCAACTTCATTCTTTATGCAAAATTTATGTCTTTTTTTATTTTCTTTTATACTCACTCCTTAAAATAAACAATTTCGAAATTTTTTATATACCTTTTATCAGAACGAGAGATCAGAACAGTTTCGAGAGTACGAAAAAAAGTTCCGGATAATCGAGGCTAATGAAATTCAATAGGCTTCTTCTCATTCTTACATACTAAGTACACGCCAAATTTCAAGTCTCTATCTCAATTTTTTCGCGAGATAGAGCGTTTAAAGACACACATACAGACAGACGGATGGCAATCCCCCCCCCCCCCTAAAATTATGCTTTTAGGAATCTCCAGTGTCTGAAACGTGTAAATCCGTCATTTTTTTTTTTCGATTTTTAAAACGATTACCAGATTTACCCTATACTACGTTGGGTAAGTAAAATATTTTCCCGCTGAATCATAAAAGATATCCTTTGGATACAGCTGCAACAGCGATTATAACGCAGTCAGTAACAGTGTTGCCAGTGGGCTACTATTTTTTAATTCATATTTCTTGATTGACACCAATTTTTTGAAATGGTAAAATTCTCCTTGTTTTCGCTTTAATTACTGTCATTAAATAAGGCTAATTTTACTATTTCAAAAAGTGGTGCCAATCAAGAAATCTGAATTTAAAAAAAGTAGCCCACTGGCAACACTGGTCAGTAAGGTGATCGTCTCCAAATGAGAGGGCTCGGATTCAAATAACTAACCGGCTAGAAATAAATATCATAAAAAATAAATAATACATCAATTCAAATTCACTCGAAAAATCTCCAATTCTTCAAAGTTAAAAAATTATCTAATTTAAAAAAAAAAAATATTATCATTAAAAATAAATAAATGTGCAGAGTCTACTGTAAAATTAACGAGTAACTTCTCTGTTATTTACCGGATGTCCTAATAAAAAAGAAAAGTGCCCAGCTAAACTGATGGCACTGAGCTCACAGGCTAGTCACACTAATTGTATATCATACTCTTATTTTAAAGAATAACGCCACTCAAACAAATAAGTGAAGGGGAATTAGCCCCCGTTTCCCCCTTTATACTTAACCAGTGAACCTCCAAATCTAATCAGGGAAGCTCCTTATCATAATAAACCGGTATACCAAATTTGGAGCAACTCGAATAATCCTGTAAAAAAAACCAATTATCTAAATTAAGGGGGTGGACTAGCCCCCCCCCCTTTATACTTAACCAATGAATACCCAAAACGAATCAGGGAAGCTCCTTAACATAATAAACCGGTATACCAAATTTGGAGCAAAGCGAATAATTCTGCATGAAAAAGCCGTTTATATAAATTAAGGGGGGTGGACTAGACCCCCTTCCCCCTTTATCCTTAACCAATGAACCCCCAAAACTAATCAGGGAAGTTCCTTAACATAATAAACCGGTATACCAACTTCGGAGCAAATCGAATCATTCTGCATGAAAAACCCATTTATCTAATTTAAGAGGGGCGGGCTAACCTCCCTTTTCCCCCCTTATCGTTAACCAATGAACCCCCAAAACTAATAAGGGAAGTTCCTTACCATAATAAACCAGTATACCAAATTCGGAGCAAATTGAATCATTCTGCATGAAAAACCCATTTATCTGAATTAAAAGGGGTTGACTAACCCCCCTTTTCCCCCTTTATCCTTAACTAATGAACCCTCAAAACTAATCAGGGAAGTTCCTTAGCATAAAAAACCGGTATACCAAATTCGGAGCAAATCGAATGATTCTGCATGAAAAACCCATTTATCTGATTTAAGGGGTGGACTAACCCCCCTTTTCCCCCTTTATCCTTAACCAATGAACCCCCAAAACTAATCAGGGAAGTTCCTTAACATAAAATACTGGTATACCAAATTCGGAGCAAATCGAATCATTCTGCATGAAAAACCCATTTATCTGAATTAAAAGGGGTGGACTAACCCCTCTTTTCCCCCTTTATCCTTAACTAATGAACCCTCAAAACTAATCAGGGAAGTTCCTTAACATAATAAACCGGTATACCAAATTCGGAGCAAATCGGATGATTCTGCATGAAAAACCCATTTATCTGAATTAAAAGGGGTGGACTAACCCCCCTTTTCCCCCTTTATCCTTAACCAATGAACCCCCAAAACTAATCAGGGAAGTTTCTTAACATAATAAACCGGTATATCAAATTCGGAGCAAGTCGAATGATTCTGCATGAAAAGCCCATTTATCTGAATTAAGGGGCTGGACTAACCCCGTTTTTCCCCCCTTATCCTTAACCAATGAACTCCCAAAACTAATCAGGGAAGCGCCTTATCACAATGAACCTAGAAAAAAATTTTGAAGCAAATCGGATGTTTCTATAACGAGTTATCACGTTACGTACATACATACATACATACATACATACATAGGTACATACATACAGAACGGGCGGGCACATTAGCTCTCAGGCTTTGATAGCCTGTGAGCTGAAAAGGACTGACTGATTTTAAAATTCAATAACTTGCAAACGGTGACAGATATTTAAAAAATTCTTGCAGGAGGATTATGCACGAGGACAAAAGTTTTTTATAGTGATATTCGATTTTAGTTTGTATTAGAAACAATAGATGGCGCTGCGATCAATAGACGCCAAATTGAGGCTCGATTTTCGGTACTTCGGTTCGGGACCCACTCAATACATTTTAATCTCCTTTTTCCGCATGGAAGAAGAGAAAGGCCAAAAAATCGAGCCTATGTTTAGTGCTATTGCTTACAGCGCCATCTATTGTTTGTAATTCGAACTAAAATCGAAAATCACTGTAAAAAAACGTTTGACCTCATGCATAACCCTCCTGCAAGAATTTTTTAAATATCTGTCACCGTTTGCAAGTTATTGAATTTTAAAACCAGTCAGTCCTTTTTAGGACACCCGGTAGCTTAATCTCTGTGATTTTCCATCACACTTAGGAAAATGGATTACCAGTAGACTCTCTGTAATTTCACACACAAAAAAAAAAACTGTGTGTAGTGGCCAATGAATTTCGGAAAAAAAATTTGCAAATCCCTACCTTACTGTTTTAATGGTTAATGTGTTAAGTTTCATGAAACACGTAAAATCTCATCGCAAATATGCAAAATATAATTTTACATGCATTTATATTTCACCGTCTTAACAGATTTAACATTATTTAGATAAAAAGTAAAGCCAAATTTGATGTCAAGGGATTATTTTGAAAGATTTCTCAATGCGAATAAATAATTATGGATTACCTTGTTTTGAGAACACTGGGGATCATGCTGAACTGCGATAATTCATGATGCTTGAAAAACTGAAATATTTATAATCCATGAAAAATAAAAGAAGATTTAGAAATACAGAATCAGAACGTCCTTACTGAAATAATGTTATTCTTTCGTTCACAAAATTACAAGCTATAGATACATATTTTCCATTATTACTCAGTTTATTGCTTCAAATTATGTTATTATGTATGTCTGCTTAGTGAAGCGTAAAAAGTTTTCAATTATTGCATCACCTTTTTTATGCTTCTTTTGACTAGTTGTGAATTATAAAATGCTAAAAAGAGAATTCAGATCACAACACGATTATTTAAAATTAACTTAAAATCTTAAAAACTTTAACGAAAAAAATTAGTTTTGTCACTATGGACACAATTTTTAAAATTACAATTTTTTCTTTCCATATAAGGGGAATACTATCATTAGTATTAGACTGAAAACCAATTTTACATGAACTTTTCAAGATATTATACATCTTCACCAGTATTAGAATGGATCAATTTCACAAGAACTTTTTAAGATATTACACACTTCACCAGTATTAGACTTGAAAACCAATTGTACATGAACTTTTTAAGATATTACACACTTCACCAGTATTAGACTAAAACCAATTTTACATCAACTTTTTAAGGTATTACACACTTCAAAGTATTAGATTGAAAACCAAATTTAAATGAATTTTTTAAGATATTCCACACTTCACCAGTATTACACTGAAAACCAATTTCGCATGAACTTTTTAAGCTATTACACACTTCACCAGTATTAGACTGAAAACCAATTTTATATGAACTTTTAAAGATATTGCACTAGGGTGGTCACAAGCAACATGGGAAAAATTTTTTTTAACGTTTTCTTCGGGGGGACCCTCCTAAAAGTTGCCAATTAGTTAGAAAATGAGATTGGCAAAGTTTCAACTGAAATGAATAACATTAACCCGTGCCTCATCGAGGTTGAAGTCTTGAAAATTTGCAGTTTTTGGCAAAAAATTGTCGTTTTTCTTTCTTTACGTGAAAACTATTTGTCTTAGAAACCTGATTCTTGTTTTATTTCATAGAAACAGTTGTTGCCTTAAACTTTTACTCTCATCAAAACTTATATTTAATGAATATTAGTATTTTTCAGGTCAGCTCGTGAACTATACCCTCAAACTCTGCATTTTTTAAACATAAGTGAAAAATGACAAATTAATAATTTTATTACTTTTGATAATTTTCTTTGCATTATTTTCATTAATAGGCAAAAATAAATGAGCAATTTTTGCAACTTTAAAAATATTTCACGAATTATAATTGATTATTAGTTGTCTAGTTCTGTGTCTAGTAAGAAAGAACTTCTCGATTTGTGTTGCAGTTGAACCTCTGAATTTCTCTTTTTATTACAAGGCTGTTTTTGTTACCTGTTATCGTTATCTATTTTTAGAATTGACGAAACATTCCGTAAAGCCCCCCCCCCCCCTTTTGATATGATGGCGGAAATGTAAGATTTTTTTAATTGGCCACTTGTCTCATCAAATCATCGACGTAAGCTACCAAGTAATCGTCAAGTTTTATGTATTTTATTTTATGATATTCGCAAAATGAAACTGAACGCCAGAGAAGCTGCTAGATTTAGAGTACATCCACCAGTTAACCACAGACTTTAATTTTAAGTAGAAGTGCAACTGACTCCCTAAATAACTATTTCGTAAACAAAGAACTGAGATCATCCAAAACAGATTTAAAAATTCCGGTTTAGAGAGAACTGTTATTCACTGGGATGGAAAACTGCTTCCCCATTTTTTGAATAAGGAAAATGTAGAGAGGATAGAAGTTTTAATTAGTTGTGGGGATGAAGAACAGTTACTACGAGTTCCACAGCTTGAAAATAGTATCGGAATAATTCAGGCGAAAGCTGTATTTTCAGCAGTTGAAGAGTGGAGGAAGTTGGTAAAATCCAGTAAATATGTTTTGATACAACTGCAGTAAACAACGGTCACCTCAGAGGAACATGCATTCTTGTATAGTAATTGTTAAAGCAAAAGTCTTCTGTATTTACCATGTCGCCAACCTAATCTAGAAATTATCCTAAAAGCTGGTTTTGATTGTAAAGTGGGAATAATCACTGCTCCTCAGCCAGATATTTAAAAAAAACAATTCTGATTGGGTGGTTTAAATTAAACCAGAGTAAATATAAAAATGCTATTGAAGATGAAATAGTAGATATAAATAGTTAATTCAGAAGAAATTTCAAGTTTTCTTACAGGACCTTTTAAAAATTAAGAGCTCAGGGATGATTATAAAGAGTTTATACAACTTTGTTTAATTTTTATAGGACTCCTTCCTACAAAAGACTTTTTTCAGAGCACCTGGTGCTTTTAATCATGTCAGATGCACAAGCAATTTATTCTCTCAAAATATATTGTCATAGATAATCTCTCAATAACAATTTTAGAAAAAGAAGGTATTAAAGACCTTTGCTTATTTCTAATCAATATTTATGTAAAATCGTGCTTCAATATTCCCACTCCCACTTTGGACCCCAATCCAAGACCTGCAAATAATAAAATCACTTGTTCACTACAGAAAAATTGATAAATAGGTTGCAGACAAAGCACTCGTTAAAATGATAAACCATCTTTGGTATCTTAACTCGGATCAAGTTGCATTTTCATTTTTAGATGATACTTTGAAAAAAAAAAGTCAGCATAAGCATGGCTGTAAAATTAATGTCATTTGAAGAAGAAATTATGATGATGATAAGAATTTAAAAGCAACAAAAGTTTTCAACGAAGCTGATTATTTATTGAACAAAGAAGTCAATGTTTTTGTTTCATCTCAAACTATAAAAATTTTTAAGAGGTTTTATATTAATAAGCATTTTTTAAATACTGACCCCAATCTATGGTGTGAAAATAAACCTTATTTGAAAGCAAGAAATCAGTGAATGGTTTTAAAGTTGTCAATGACACAGCTGAAAGGGGAAGAAAATTAACCAGAGATTTCAATTCCTGTTTAACAAAAAACGAAAAATAAAATCAGTATATGCTAAAAGTTGTATGTGAATGTAAAAAAAACTTTTCCAGATTCTTCAAAAGCCACCTTATCTAAGCCATTTACCACCTTAATCCTTTCTGGCGCAGTGGTCCCATGTTGAGGCTACCTAATTTTAATTCCAAACTTACTTGTTTGTAAATTTAGGTCAATCATTTCAATCATTAGATCAATCATTTCATTATTTTACGAACAGAACTTTTCTGTACTGGAAAGGATTAATGTGACAATTGTAAGGGATAATAATTAATTTTCTTTATTATGCTTCCTTTCTTGTAACACAACTTTAATAATAAAATGCATTTGAGCATATTTGTATAATTTTTATACTTTCTTTGCACCCGCCCCCTTTTTTTAAATTTTTTCAGTTTAAAATTCGATTTTTTTTTTCATTTTCTTTGGAATTTTTTTAAAATTAGTACTTTATCATGTACAAAATGAAAAACAAAAGGGGGAAAGCAGATGAAATGGAATGTTACAATGTTTTTTTCACATTTTCATAAAAATAAATTTTTAGGATTTGGGTGAAGTCTGGTCCTGAAAAATGCGCATATGTCTAAATTTATACATTTTTAGAAATAAAATGGTGTGTGGTTCTTCAAAACGAAGCTTTTTTATATAAAATGAGACCTGAATTATGTTTCTAGGTTTAATTGTATTTATTTTATGATGGAAAAACAGCATTTTTTTTGCGAAAAATCACGTTTTTTTCAAACTTTAACCTCAATGAGGCACTGGTTAATATTATCCAAATGAGCTAAAACTTTGCCATTCTCATTTTCTAGTCTATTGGCAACTTTTTGGGGGGTCCCCCGGAAAAAATTCAAAAATTGATTTCTTGTGACCACCCTAATATTGCACACTTCTCCAGTATTAGACTAAAACCAATTTTACATGAACTTTTTAAGATATTACACACTTCACAGTATTAGACTGAAACCCAAATTTAAATGAATTTTTTAAGATATTCCACACTTCACCAGTATTAGACTGAAAACCAATTTTACATGAACTTTTTAAGATATTCCACACTTCACCAGTATTAGACTGAAAACCAATTTTATATGAACTTTTTAAGATATTGCATTCTTCACCAATATTAGACTGAAAACCAATTTCGCATGAACTTTTTAAGATATTACACACTTCACCAGTATTAGACTGAAAACAAATTTTACATGAACTTTTTAAGATATTACACACTTCACAGTATTAGACTGAAAACCAAATTTAAATGAATTTTTTAAGATATTCCACACTTCACCAGTATTAGACTGAAAGCCAATTTTACATGAACTTTTTAAGATATTAGACACTTCACCAGTATTAGACTGAAAACCAATTTTACATGAACTTTTTAAGATATCACACACTTCACCAGTATTAGACTGAAAACCAATTTTATATGAACTTTTTAAGATATTCCACACTTCACCAGTATTAGACTGAAAACCAATTTTACATGAACTTTTTAAGATATTGCAAACTTCACCAGTATTAGACTGAAAACCAATTTTACATGAACTTTTTAAGATATTGCAAACTTCACCAGTATTAGACTGAAAACCAATTTTACATGAACTTTTTAAGATATTCCACACTTCACCAGTATTAGACTGAAAACCAATTTTACATGAACTTTTTAAGATATTACACACTTCACCAGTATTAGACTGAAAACCAATTTTATATGAACTTTTTAAGATATTAAACACTTCACCAGTATTAGACTGAAAACCAATTTTACATGAACTTTTTAAGATATTGCAAACTTCACCAATATTAGACTGAAATCCAATTTTACGTGAATTTTTCAATAAATTACACATTCTTGTTCAGCTCAATTTGGTTTTTGTATGTAAAGATGGAATTTTGTAAAAGATTTTTCATCCGCATCCTAATATAATAGAATTGCAAAAAGTATGTACACAAGTCTATTTCCGATGACATACAACATTTTAATATTTTTAGAACTTAATTATAAATTAATAAATTAATTTTAAGGTATTTTTTCGTTAACTGGAAGTATGTGATATGTCGCCCAAATATTCTTTATGATTAGAACTGTATGTAGTATGTTACACAACAAGAGAGTTAATTATACACCAAACCACACTCGGTAAAATATACCAACTGGCAATTAAAATAGAAAAATAAAATATTTAAAATAATAAAAAGTTGAAAATGTATACCTATAAGAATCTTTGTAAAATATAAATAAAAAATAAAAAGTGTAATGCATATATTTTTAATATACTTTATCAAGTAACAGTTTAAAAATTAGGAGTATACTTTTCGAAAACAATTTAGAAATCCTGAATGGATAGTTTAAAGAATGACGTTTATTTATTTTTTCCGGTTGCCATATTTTAAACAAGAAAGACAAAATCATGCGTCACTTTCAAACACATTCAGAATAACGATACAAAACTGCACCGTTTAATAAGTTAAAATATTATGTCTAATTCAACCATATAGAAAAGTACAACACATTTGAAACCCCAATTTCAGCTTTTCCCATCGACAATCGGGAAATTATCCGAATTCTTTGATCAGCCCTGTATATGGGGCATTCTCACAATCTTTTGACTTTCGGAAAAAAAAAAAATCTGGCGAAATTAAAATTGCTAAAATAACATTTTAATCTGATAGACGAATGCCTTAATGATTCAAAATAAGGAAAAAAGAGTCAGCAGCGAAAATTTTTTTATTTAACTGAGGTTTAGGTTAAATTTGCGAGTTTAATTTTCCTTACCGTCTTACCTCTATAACTGTTTATTTTCATCTAAATTTTTACTTATAATGAATTTGCATAGTACCCGCAGGACATTCAAATAAGAAAGAATAAAAATGTAGTACTTTTTATACAGAATTTTTGTATAACATTGTCTTAAAGGGGTGTTAAAGAAGGGACGGTAGAGTAAAAAAAGGGGATGGTATAGGAAAAAAGGGACGAAATGGTAAAAACAAAGACGGTAAGGATGGAACGGTAAGGAAAATTACCACCTATTTTTAGGAAAATCATGTTAAGACTAAGTGATAGCCACAATGTTTGTTGGTTTTTAGAAACAGTTGTTAACATTTATAATTTTTTTTTTTTTTAATTTACCTCGAAAAGTGCAGGAATAAATCTTGGGGACGGTAAGACTATACCAATAAAGCCACGGTGCTTGAAATTGATATTTAAATGCTGATTTATATTCTGCAGTAAATTTCCTGTCAAAGAATTTTAGATATTCTTTCTCTAGCATACTTCTGCATGAACAAAAACTTGAAAAAAATTCTGTCGCTGCATCTGAAGTGATTTTCTGTATAATTTTAGAAGAGGGATAGTAAGGAATCTAAAACCCAGGGACAGAGTTCAAAAAATAATATCAACCCTAAAAATGTGTGCAGGTTAATTTTTAGCTACATATTTATATAAAACAATAGTTCCAGTTTCAGAAAAAAAATTTCATAGAATTATTTTTATTGAAACAATTTTATCCAGACAACTCCAAACTTCAAAATCAGCATCAGGGACACGGGACGGTAGATGAGTTTTCCATGTGTTTGGACCCCCAACATCGTCCAAAACTTATTTATCTCGTTAATATTGTTGTGCAATCATGCATTGGGATGTTCCCAAATATATGAAATTAAAAAAAACCCACAAAAAAGTGTATTAAATAAAAAAAATATTATTTAGGGACATGAAAGTCAAAAGATTGTGAGAATGCCCCATATACTGTATTGCCCTGTTGTATAGCAATCTTCTTGTAGTTAAATTCAGTGATTTATATCAGTTTCGATAGATTTGAAATAGCGTAATGTCATTAAAATACATTGCAAACGATTTTTGCCCATTAACTATAATGTAACGGAATTATTTTGGGTAGCCCTGTAAATGAACTATTAATCCCACATACTTCATATACAATACAAAACATGTCTTGGTGACCCTAAATAACGTTTATCAATTGTATTAAAATCCGAGTCTATTTACGGGGGTTAAAGCGGGACAGACGGACAGACCGAATGCATAAACACTTTTCAACTTCGTTGGAAAGTGTTAAAAGAAATGGAGCAAAAATTATAAGTTAAAAAATAAATTCACTAGTTCGCGGGTTCTCCCTCAGGCTTCGCTCTCTGGTTACTGTTCTGTCCCATTGCAGTCTGTTTTGCAACGATTAATAATAAATTTGGCATTTATTATGAGTTCTAAACTTTAATTCTGCATAATTTCTAAACTACTTGATAGAATGTTTTCCCGTTTGGTATTCAAAGGTTAATTTGACCAAAGAATTCAAATATAATGTCAAAATTGGATATTAGAATAGAAAATTTTATCATTTGATAGAATTTCTATATGTAGACGATCCCTAAGCAAATTTTTGTGGCATTCATTAGTGGATGTTACCACTAATCGATTGGTACCACTGACATTTTTATACGAGCACTGTAAAAAAAAAAAAAAAAAAAAAAAAAAAAAAAAAAAAAAAAACGGAGATTCTACTGGCAATCGAGACGTCAGTACTATTTCCGTATTTTAACGGACAATTCCGCCCCCCCCCCTCATAAAAAATAGAAAAATGTAAAAATTTCCGTAAAAATACGGATTTCTGGAATTTATGGGGGGAAATTTCCGTTAAAATACGGAAATAGTACTGGCGTCTCGATTGCCAGTAGATTCTCCGTTTTTTAATCTCTTTTTTTTTATAGTGAGGTTTTGCGGCCTAGTTAGAAGGGGGTTATCACCTTTTTTTTCCCATGGTTGTATCTAAATTTCAGAGAAAAATAATACAAAACAACTGATAGGGTGAAACACCCAGTAACCTTAAGGATATTTCTTGTTCAAATCACTGTTTTAAAATTTTATATCCATTTTATACCTATTTTTACTTTCTTCTATCTTTACAAGAAGAAAGTATTGAATTCGTGAAAAATTTCGACTTCCGGTTTTCGACGGATTCATACGTTTTACAATGCCCAGAACACGATTTGATGGTTTTTAGAAAATGACTGTCTGTGAATCTGTCTGTCACTCTGTCACTCTGTGAGTCTGTATGTGACAAAAATTTTGTGGGCGCTCTATCTCAAGAACTAGTGCACGGAATTTCACAAAACTTTATATTTAGTTAGACCTTGATAGAAACTGGACCTGATTAGTTTTTGGTGAAAATCGCCCAACAGGTGGCGCTGCTATGTGGCATTTTTCACGATTTCTGCAATAACTATATCTCAAGAACTACTGCACAGATTTTTATAAAACTTCAGATTCAGTTTGTCCAGGATATAGTTTGGTGCTGATTACTTTTTTGTGAAAATCGCCCAACAGGTGGCGCTGCGATGCTGCATTATTCATGATTATCGCAATAGCTCTAACTCAAGAAAAAATGCACGAATTTTCATCAAACTTCAGATTCAGTTAGTCCCCGATATAAATCAGTGCTGTTTAATTTTTGGTGTAAATCGCCCAACAGATGGCGCTGCTGTGCTGCATTTTTCACGATTCCCGCAAGAGCTGTATCTCAAGAACTATTGCACGGATTTTCATCAAACTTCAGATTTAGTTAGTCCTTGACATGAATTGACATATAAATTAGTGCTGTTTAATTTTTGGTGTAAATCGCTCAATAGGTGGTGCTGCTATGCTATATTTTTTGCGATTTCCGCAATAGCTTTTTCTCAAGAACTAATGCTTGGATTTTCAATAAACTTCAGATTCGGGTGTACCTTGATATCATTTAGTGCTGCTTATTTTTGGTGTAAATCGCTCAACAGGTGGCGCTGCTATGCTACATTTTTCAGAATTTCCGCTATAGCTCTATCTCAAGAACTAATGCACGAATTTTCATCCAACTTCAAATTCAGATATACTTTGATATGAATTGATGCTAAATCGTTGTTATTTCTTGTACTATTTAAATGATTTAATTGATGTGATTTATATAGAAGAAAGTTTTGTGATGGCTACAACATACTAGTTCTTTTTGAAATGAATGTAGATACATTAATCTACTCGGATGTACCAATCCCAAAACTTTCTTTTATCTCATATATGTTAATACCTGAAAGTTCTCTATCAAACTGCCAAAATTAAATGGCAATCTATGCCCATCGTGAGGATTCTAAAGATATGAAATTCCATACATTAGTTCTTGAGATATAGCTATCTCTTAAATCGCGTAAATCCAGCAAAATTCAGCCTAGCAGCGCCTACTATTGGGTGCTTTACACCAAAACCTATGTTACACCAAAACCACCAGGCAACCACTTATGTCAAAGTCTAACTGATTCTGAAGTTTGGGGAAAATCCGTGCATTAGTTGTTTGAGACAGATTTATTGCGAAAATCATGAAAGTTCCAGCATAGCAGCGCCACCTATTGACGATTAACACCAAAACCTAATCAGCAACAACTTGTGTTAACATCTAACTAAATCTGAAGTTAGTTGAAAATTCGTGCATTAGTTTTTGAGATAGAGATATTGCGGGAATCGTGCAAAATGCAGCACAGCAGTGCCACCTGGTGAGCCATTTACACTAACACGTAATCAGCATCAAGTCATACCAAGGACTAACTGAATATGAAGCTTTATGAAAATCCGTGTACTAGTTCTTGAGATAGAGCCATTGCGGAAATCGTAAAAAATGCAGCATAGCAGCGCCACCTGTTGAGCGATTTGCACCAACACATAATCGGCATCAAGTCATATCAAGGACTAACTGAATCTGAAGTTTCATGAAAATCCGTGCATTAGTTCTTGAGATAGAGCCATTTCGGAAATCGTAAAAAATGCAGCATAGCAGCGCCACCTGTTGAGCGATTTGTACCAAAAACTAATCAGCATCAATTTGTATCAGGGACAAACTGAATATGAATTGTTATTAAATTCCGTGCATTAGTTCTTGAGATAGAGTGCCCACAAAATTTGTGTCACACACAGACACACAGACAGACAGACAGACTCACAGGCAGACATTTTGTAAAAACATGTTTTTCGGGTTCTCTGACCCCTAAAACGTGTAAATCCGTCGAAAACCGGAATTCGAAAATTTTCATGAATCCAATACTTACTTCTTGTAAAGATAGAAGAAAGTAAAAATTATTGCTGACAAACTTTAGAAAACTTATCCATTGTATTATTAAAAATTAATTCTTAAATATGGTCAATTTCTTAAATTTCTTAAATATGGTCAATAACCCCAGTAACTGACATCAACGCTATTTTGAAAAACCAATAACTGGCACAAAGTGAACCAGTGTCTGACACTTCATTTGCAAAGATTTAAAATAAAAAGTTATTTCAGGAAATTTATGCTTAAAAAATATTTTAATCTTTATTATAAAAATAATACTTAAACCTTATTTAAATAGAATATTACACTACAGATGCATGTGTCTTTTTTCATGTTTTAAATTATTATTAATGCAGATATCCAATAACTTACATTTATGAACCAGTAACTTGCAATTGGTGTGAGACGTCATTAGAACAATTTAAATTTTAATGGCGTTAACTGCACTTTAAAAAATAATTGTTTATTTTACAATATAATACTGACAGTTGGGACGCCAGTATTATACTGTAAAATTAACAGTAATAAAGCGCAAATAATCAGTAGTATACCGTTTTATAAATGAAAATGAAGAAATATGCCATATATAACTACATAGCGGTATATTACAGTATATTTACAGATTATTATTGTTATTTAACGGTATAATTGTTTATTTTATAATTTATAGTATTATACTGGCATCCCTGCTGTCAGTATACCGTGATACTGTAAAACGTGATACTGTCTGATACTGTAAAATCAACAATATTTTTTTTTTTTTTTTTTTTTTTTTTTTTTTGCAATGTGCTGTTAAATATGCTTTAAGGGTGTTCTCAAATCCAAAAGGCCAACTTTCTGACATAAGTTTTAATTTAATTTTGTTCGAAAATGCATGAAACTAGCTGGTGTTGTAGTTTAGAAACTATGTCATCGAGCTGTTGTTACCATTTTTTTTTTTTTTTTTTGCAAACGCAATAGATCTTTCAGAAAATAGTATAAAAGTGGACGTTTTGATTGGTGTTTCCGCGCGAACGGAGAATAAGCACTCAAGAGCGGTCTAAAAACGTGTTTGTCACGTGATCAAAACCGCTAATATCTCAATAGGTAATTGATTGATAAAAAATTGGAAAATACAGTTCAATTCCAAATCGCTTCCATGACCAGGCTTACCAATTTTATATATTTCCGTTAAAAAATGACTTTGTAAATGTGTCAAAACATTTTGCGGTTGTTGAGCAGAGCAGTTACGAACGGCCTTAACAGAAAATAAATTTCCATTTTTAATTTTAAGCAATTCATATTATTAATATGAATTGCCAAATTATATATTCTGTTCCCAATAAGCGTAGGATATTTGAGCAATTGCAGTAAATTTTATGTATGCAGTTCAAAAGAAAAAAAATCAGTGCCAACTCACATTCTTGTATTTTAAAATTTTCTTCGCTTTCCCACGTTGAAACTTTTTCTGGGAAGCATATTTTATGCATTTGTACCCATTGCCCTACGAAGACCTCCAATTTTATTTGTCTTAATTGCTGCAGTTCCACAACCTTTTAAAGACAAACGCCCTTCTTTGAAGTTGTAACACTTACCTACGCCCTGCCGTCTCAACGATTGAAAAATGACTTGCTGGGTTGTCAAAGACGTTAGAAAAGGAAGCTTATTTGCAACTTAAGTGCTAAATTAATCAGTTTGACTTGATAATAAGCATTGGCTTGAACTTATCCTTATATTACGCTGGCGACATACCTAATTGCCGAATTTTGATTGATTTTCTCTGAAGGTATCTTGCTACGCTTAAATATCCACTTTTGGGCAAAAATCCCGACTTTTTATTGTTTTATTTGCACGACTCATAATTTGTTATCTCAAAACAGCCTTTGTTTTCATCGTACGGTTATTAAAAGTATATTTATGGTTGTTTTTGTGTCATTTCTCAAATCGGAAATGTGTATTTAAGTAGGCTCAAGAAAGGAAAGATTTCCTGGCAATGAGATTAAGAATGTTCTCAAATCCAAACTGAGTAGATTCTGCACATTTTTTAATTCATTTGCATTTGCAAACGTACACTGTAAAAAAACCGGACTAAAATACGGAAATACTACTGGCAATCTAGACGCTAGTACTATTTCCGTATTTTAACGGAACTTTTTCCCGGTAAATTACATAAAAATTTCCGTTAAATTCCAAAAGAAAAACGGAATTTTTTCTGCAATTTACCGGGAAAAAGTTCCATTAAAAAGCGAAAATAATACTGGCGTCTAGATTGCCAGTAGTATTTCCGTATTTTAGTCCTTTTTTTTTTTTTTTTTTTTTTTTTACAGTGTATCGAATTGGCAGGTACTTTAATAAAGAAACTGAGTAATCGAACTACTGTTTTTCTGTTTTATGGTAAAGACAAAAAAAATTTCAGAAAATACTGTCAAAATTGGCATTTTGAGCCGAATTTCCGGTCACAACAGCGAAGGAAATGTAAAAAACTTCCGTCTGTTGATAAGTTAAAAGAAGTGAAGCATTTTATTATCCCCCTGTAGATTTTCGACGGAGATGTCTCAGTTGAAAATATTTCTTCAGGTCGGTACCCTTTGATGTGAACTATTTTCAGCCACTTTTAGTACAGATGCAATTAAATACTTTTGATGTCAAAAGAAGTGAAGCATTTTATTATCACCCTGTATATTTTCGTCAGAAGTATTTAAGTTGAAAACATTTTTTGAGCTCAGTACCCTTTGATGTAAACTATCATTAGTCACTTTTACTACAGGTGAAATTAAATACTTTTGAGAAGTAAAAAGAAGTGGAGCATTTTATTATCACCAAGTATATTTTCGGCAGAGCTTTCTAAGCTGAAAACATTTCTTCAGGTCAGTACCCTTTGATGTAAACTATCATCAGCCACTTTTAGTACAGGTGTAATTAAATGCTTTTGATAAGTCAAAAGAAGTGGAGCATTTTATTATCACCCAGTATATTTTCGGCAGAGCTTTCTAAGCTGAAAACATTTCTTCAGGTCAGTACCCTTTGATGTAAACTATCATCAGCCACTTTTAGTACAGGTGTAATTAAATACTTTTGATAAGTCAAAAGAAGTGGAGCATTTTATTATCACCCAGTATATTTTCGGCAGAGCTTTCTAAGCTGAAAACATTTCTTCAGGTCAGTACCCTTTGATGTAAACTATCATCAGCCACTTTTAGTACAGGTGTAATTAAATACTTTTGATAAGTCAAAAGAAGTGGAGCATTTTATTATCACCCAGTATATTTTTGGCAGAGCTTTCTAAGCTGAAAACATTTCTTCAGGTCAGTACCCTTTGATGTAAACTTTTCAGCCACTTTACATTGTAACTTTACACTGTAAATTACATCAGCCACTTTTAGTACAGGTGTAATTAAATACTTTTGATAAGTCAAAAGAAGTGGAGCATTTTATTATCACCCAGTATATTTTCGGCAGAGCTTTCTAAGCTGAAAACATTTCTTCAGGCCAGTACCCTTTGATGTAAACTATCATCAACCACTTTTAGTACAGGTGTAATTAAATACTTTTGAGAAGTAAAAAGAAGTGGAGCATTTTATTATCACCCAGTATATTTTCGGCAGAGCTCTCTAGCTGAAAACATTTCTTCAGGTCAGTACCCTTTGATGTAAACTATCATCAGCCACTTTTAGTACAGGTGTAATTAAATACTTTTGATAAGTCAAAAGAAGTGGAGCATTTTAATATCACCCTGTATATTTTCGGCGGAGATGTCTTGGTTGAAAATATTTCTTCAGGTCAGTACCCTTTGATGTGAACTATCATCAGCCACCTTTAGTTCAGGCGCAATTAAGTACTTTTGATAAGTAAAAAGAAGTGAAATATTTTATTATCCCCTATATATTTTCGGCGGAGATGTCTAAGTTGAAAATATTTCTTCAGTTCAGTACTCTTTGATGTAAACTATCATTAGCCACTTTTAGTAAAGGTACAATTAAATGCTTTTGATAGGTTAAAAGAAGTGGAGCATTTTATTATCATCTGTTTTGATTCAGTACGATATGCAACTATCTGTAAAATGAGGTGATTCATCGTTTTTTACTCTTCCCGAAAACGTTCAGGATATTCACCTTACTTATTCGTTTTGTTGAAATGTCTGAAAAAAGTATTTTACAAATAAACGTAGAAAAGTTAATTTAACTGTATCAAAACTTCCTGTCGGTCAGTGAAGTGTTACAGGTTCTTACTGAAGTCTAAAAACATAACAAAATGTTAGAGCCTCGCCTGCAAAATCAGATGTCTCATTATTATTATTTTTCTTTAAATTTCAAAATGTTCATCGGTTTTCCTTTTAAATCTTTAAATTACAGAATGGGCCAAAAGTCATTGGCACAATTTAAAATTCAACAAAAATATCAAGTAATTGCTGTATGACAATGTTGTTCGGGCGAAACTGCTTCTCGTGATCAAAAGTTTTGCTAAAAAAAAAAAAAGCATTTTAACAAATTACAACGACCATTTGAAAAATGATTTTTTCAAAGATTAAAATTTAAGACATAAAAAATCGCACGGAGTTGATCATACATTACGTACGCCATGAATTAAACATAAACATTCCTGGACCAATCATGAACAAATTTTAAAAGAAATTTCAGTTTTACAATTTTCGGTACTGTAAATTTTTAAACTTCTACGGAGCTGGTCATGCATTACGTACGCCATGGATTAAACATTAATATTCCTGGACCAATTTAAAATGAAATTTCATTTTTAAACTTCTAAACATCCCACAATATTACTTTTTACACCGTCGTATAGAAAAAAACATATATACTTTTAAATGCAATTTGTTTTAAAGCTGTATCTCAATTTGTTTCTGAGTTGTTAATTGTTTTTGTAGTTTGTATTACTTTTTTGTCATAGTGGCAACAGAAGTATCCATCTCTGTTGAAAGTAAAGGGAAAATACAGATTACTGTATAGGTCAATCAGAAAACGAATAAAATGCGAGATTCAACTAATAAAACGCTTCAGATATGTTTTTGATTTCCTACCCTGACCGAGGACAATAGCCATTTTTCCAAATGGTTAAAAAAAGAAAAGCTAAAAAAATTCTCATAGGTGGCGCTATATTTGTAAAGCTGTCCAAAGATGCATAAAATAAGTTATGATAAGCAAGCAATTGGTACCTTGTGGCGCCATTTATTCCCTCATTTCAAATTTCTTTTATGCTTATCCATGAACTTTTTTACCTTGACGCTGTGACTAAGAATGATGAACTTCTTAGGACAAAAATTTAAAGTACAAATACATGGCTTAATCTTAAAGCAGAGGTTGCGTTAAACCTGGAGAAATAAATCAAGATAAATATGAGAAGTCGCTTTTATCAAAACTAGTTAAGCATTTAAAAAATCGATTAAGAGGTTGATTAAATTATTAATAAAAAATACAACAGTTATAGCGGCCAAAACTAACACAATCATTTTTAAAAAAGCGACAAAAAGAAAAAAAAAAAAAAGGCAAAAGATCACGATTATAAGCTAGAACACTGAATGGAATGAAGTTGCAGATTAAATGTATTTATTTAAATTCTTATAAAATTGTTACCGAAAAACTTGAACCAAATTCTCAGTCAACTGTTTGGAAAAGTTTGCTCATAAGTTATGAGAAATATAAGTTATGAGCTCCCCCTTTATTCATTAGTATTCTTGAATTCCTTACAATTCCCCCTTCTTTCTTTCAACATTAAATAATTTTCCACTTCTTAGAAATTAACAACCTTATTCTTTATTAGCACTTTTTATTTTTATCCTCAACATTTTACCTCTGAAACTTTTCTGTTTACATCTAGTATTTTAGTTTATCTATTTAACTAATAGGATTCAGCCGGTACGCTTGTCGGTTTCTCCATACGAACCGTGAATCAAGGGAAATATTTGATGAATTTGACATCGTATTAGGTAGCTTTCATTACAAAAAGCTACCTATTGCAGCCGTTCGGAGGAAAGCGATTTCAAAAAAACTTGGTATATTTTCATCGATCATGACCCCCAGACCCCGAAACCACCCTCCGTTCAAAATTGACACACACACACACACACACATATATATATTTCCTCCAACCCGCTTGGCCAGCGTGGAGGAATTTGGCCATCTACCCCCCTTATTTTACCATGAATTCACAAAATAAATCACGGCCCTTAATTCCCGGCGGTCTGAATGTTCCTGGTTACGGCAGCGATCAGAAAGACATGAAGACAGAGGGTGCTAAGAATAACCGGGCTCGGCTAGGCTGCCATAAGTTGATGACCTTGGCTACGTATAATGGACGATCCCTATCTTCGGAAAATCGTTTACAGGAACTTGAAGAAGAATTAGAAAGAATCAACTGGGACATCCTAGGATTATGTGAAGTAAGAAGAAAAGGAGAAGAGAAGATAGATCTTGCCAGTGGACATGTATTATACTACAGAGGCACAGAAGATGGAAGAACAAGCGGTGTAGGATTTCTGATTCATAAAAGGTGGAAGAATCACATCGTAGAATATGATAGTGCATCAGATAGAGTTGCAAGGTTAGTAATACAGATATCCAGAAGATACAAGTTGCAAATTACCCAAGTTTATGCACCAACAGTAAGCTATACTGATGAAGAAGTTGGGGATTTCTATGAAGAAGTAGCTTCAATGCATCAAAAGGGAAAATGCTGCATAAAATTAATAATGGGAGACTGGAATGCTAGAATTGGGGAAAAAAAGAAAGGTGAGTTATCAGTAGGAAATCATGGATATGGGGTGCGAAATGAAAGAGGAAACAGATTGATTGAGTTTGCAGAATGTGAACAGTTGTATATCATGAATTCATTTTTCAAGAAAAAGCCACAAAGAAAATGGACATGGCGTTGTGCAAATGGCTCAACAAGTGAAATCGACTACATCTTAACAAACAAAAAGCATCTTATTCAGGATTGCAGCGTTCTCAATAACTTCAATACAGGAAGTGATCACAGGTTGGTTAGATGCAAACTGCTGTTAAATACTAAAGTGGAAAGAATGAAGCTTTTGCAACACTCAAAGAAATCAATCGATATAGTAGCTCTCCAGAAACATAAAGAAGAATTCCATTTGGAACTTAAAAACCGTTTCCAAGTACTTCAATCAACTTTAGAAGAAGAGCAAGATGTTACAGTAGTGAACAAGAAACTAACCAGTACTCTACAAGATATTGCAAAGAAGATAGCCGGCGATGCACAAGTAAAGCAGACAAAGAAAATAACAGAAGAAACAAGAAGATTGATGAAGAAACGCAGAGAATTTAAAATGAAGAAAAACGATCCTAAATCAAGAGTTGAATATGCTGAATTATGTAAAATAGTAAGAAAATGTGTTACAGAAGATATCAGAAAATTTAACTCTGATCTTGTCAAGAAAATTCTAGAAGATAACAAAAGTTTAAAATCAGCTAGGCGAAAACTTTGTGTTGGAAGAAAAGGTATTTTTGCACTAAAGAGGGCAGATGGAACAATCACCAAAATCAATTAAGAAATAGTACACATTGTCGAAAAATTCTATAACGATTTATATAAATGTGAAGATCAGAGGGAAATCAACTTATGTGATCCACGAGAAAACTTAAATGTAACCGATGCCATAATCCCAGTGATGACAGACGAAATTTTACAAGCCATTAAATTTATGAAAAAAGGTAAATGCCCCGGAGAAGATGGAATTACAATCGACCTTATCAAAGAACCAGGAGAAGAATTTGCAAAAATGCTATCCTTACTGTTTTCCAAATGTCTCCAGAAGTCAGATGTACCAGAAGATTGGAATAATGCTGTGATGGTGCTACTTTACAAGAAAGGAGAGAAGGAAAACATTAAAAACTACCGTCCAGTCAGCTTACTGTCAGTGATTTATAAAATTTTCACCAAAGTTTTAACGACAAGACTTGAATCAGCTCTGGACTCAGCTCAACCTAGTGAACAAGCAGGATTCCGAAGTGGATTCAGCACAATGGATCATATCCAAACGGTAAGGGAACTCATAGAAAAACAAAAGGAATATAATTTACCTCTTGGCCTTGCCTTTATTGATTATGAAAAAGCATTTGATTCGGTCTACACATCAGCAGTAGTAGAATCTCTGGAGGACATTGGTATAGACAAACCTTACATCAATATTATAAAGAAGATTTACAAGAAAGCAACAGCAACCATCCGCTTGGACAAAGGAAAAGCAAAGATCAAGCTTGGAAGAGGGGTAAGACAAGCAGACACCATTTCGCCTAAGCTTTTTACTGCTGTCTTAGAAAATATTTTCAAGAAGCTGGATTGGGAAAACAAAGGGATTAGAATAAATGGGGAATATTTAAGTCATCTCCGATTCGCTGACGACATTTTAATTTTCAGTAACAGTCCTGAAGAATTGGAAAATATGCTAAAAGATTTGGCAGAAGCTAGCATTAATGTGGGATTAAAAATAAATTTGGAAAAGACTAAGGTGATGTTCAATTCATTTGCATCAAAAAAGAAAATCGTCTACAACAACACTGAAATTAAAGAAGTGCAAAGTTATGTGTACCTTGGGCAAGAAATATCATCTGATAATAGTATCATGAATGAAATCAATAGAAGAATAAGAAATGGATGGAGTGCTTTTGGGAAGAACAATATTATTCTGAAGAGTAGCATGCCCCTGTGTTTGAAAAGAAAGGTATTTAACCAATGTGTTTTGCCTGTCCTAACTTATGGAGCAGAAACATGGACGCTAACAAAACGGATGGTACAAAGATTACAAACAACACAGAGAAGTATGGAAAGATGTATGCTAGGTATAACTAGAAGAGACAGAAAAAGAATAACCTGGATCAGAAGTCAGACGAAAGTTTTTGACATCATTGAAAGAATTAAACGGCTAAAATGGAAATGGGCTGGGCACATCGCAAGAAGACAAGACACTAGATGGAGCACAAACACCCTACAGTGGTATCCCAGAGATGTAAAACGGCCAAGAAGACGACCTGAAGTAAGATGGAGTGATGAAATCAGAAAAGTAGCCGGTGTAAATTGGATGACTAAAGCACTAGACAGGAAACATTGGAAAAATCTGGAGGAGACCTACATCCAGGAGTGGATTGAAAACGGTTGATGATGATAATGATGATGATGATATATATATATATATATATAACCATTAATTAAACATAACCTACCACCATCAAAAACCGTAATATTATGAAATAAAGCAGTAAGTATAAAAAAAAGTGCCGTATAATTTATTATAAGAATTATTATGGAAAAAAAAGAAAGTGGACACCGACAAATAATGGAATAGCTTATATATTGAATTACGTATTCAAGGGCACTGAATTATATATATATATATATATATCTGACATTTGTCACACTGTAACTCTCGTATTTATGAACCGATTTCAATGTAATTCAGTGTGTACATAGTACATGCCAATGTCTCGACCGAGTTCGTTGGCCAGCTTCATCCGACGTTTTGTTTCAAAATGGCGGCCATTTAAAATTTTTAAAAAAATGTTAAATTTGAAATGTGGTACCAAAAAATTGAAAATGGAAAAATATTTTTTTCTTATGTATTTGACCTTTATACGAAGATTCCGGAGCAGTTTTTGTTTCGTCTATATCTTAAAAAATGGTTGAGTTATAGCATTTTGAAATTCTAGCGTGGCTGACATTTTGAAACGTCCTGAACTTTGTAACGCGATAAAAGGCATATTTATAAACCGATTTCGATGTAATTCGGTATGTACATAGTACATGCCATTGTCTCGACCTAGTTCGTTGGCCAGCTTCATCCGACGTTTTGTTTCAAAATGGCGGCCATTTAAATTTTTAAAAAAAATGTTAAATTTGAAATGTGGTACCAAAAAATTGAAAATGGAAAAATATTTTTTTCTTATGTATTTGACCTTTATACAAAGATTCCGGAGCAGTTTTTGTTTCGTCTATATCTTTAAAAATGGCTGAGTTATAGCATTTTGAATTTCTAGCGTGGCTGACATTTTGAAACGTCCTGAATTTTGTCACGCGATAAAAGGCGTATTTATGAACCGATTTGGATGTAACTTCGTTTATACATAGTACATACCAATGTCTCTCGACCGAGTTCCTTGGCCAGCTTCATCCGCCATCTTGTTTAAAAATGGCGGCCATTTAAATTTTTAAGAAAAATTTTAATTTGAAATGTGGTACCAAAAAATTGAAAATTGAAAAAAATATTTTTTTCTTATGTGTTTGACCTTGATAAAAGGAATCGGGAGCAATTTTTGTTTCGTCTATATCTTAAAAAATGGCTGAGTTATAGCATTTTGAATTTCTACCGTGACTGACATTTTGAAACGTCCTGATTTTTGTCACGTGATAACAGGCGTATTTATCAACCGATTTGGACGTACCTTGGTGTGTACATAGTACATACAAATATCTCGACCGAGTTCGTTGGCCAGCTTCATCCGTCACCTTGTTTCAAAATGGCGGCCAATTAAAAAAATTTAAAAAAATTAAACTTTAAAATGAAATACCAAAAAATTGGAAAATGAAAAAGATTTTTTTTGTATGTGTTTGACCTTAATACAAAGATTACGGAACAGTTTTTGTTTTGTCTATATCTAAAAAAAATGGCTGAGTTATAGCATTTTGAATTTCTATTCTTGCTGACATTTTAAAACGACCTGATTTTTGTCAAGCGATAACAGGGGTGTTTATGAACCGATTTGGATGTAGCTTGGTCTGTACATAGTACATACTAATGTCTCGACCGAGTTAGTTGGCCAGCTTCATTCGCCATCTTGTTTCAAAAGGGCTGCCATTTAAAAAAAAATTAAATTTAAAATTTAAAAATGAGGTATTAAAAAATTGGAAAAGGAAAAAAGACTTTTTTTTTATGTGTTTGGCCTTGATACAAAGATTCCGGAGCAGTTTTTGTTTCTGAAAATTTGTTCTTTTGTTTATATCTTAAAAAATGGTTGAATTATAGCACTTTCAATTTCTAGCATGGCTAACATTTTGAAACGATCTTGTATTTGTCACGCGATAACACACGTATTCGCCTATTTCGATGTAAGAAGGCATGTGGATAGTATACATCAATATCTCGACCAAGTTCGCTGGCCAGATTCATCAGCCATCTTGTTTCAAAATGGCAGCCATTAAATTAAAAAAAAATTATATTTAAAGTGAGGTGCAAAAAAATTAGAAATTGAAAAAGGTTTCTTTCTTAAGTATTTGACCTTGATATAAGGATTCAGGAGCATTTTTTGATTGTCTTTATCTTAAAAAATGGCTCAGATATAGGAGTTTCAATTTCTAATGTGGGTGACATTTTGAAAAATCTGATTTTTTGCCTGCGACAGCATTCGTATATATCAACCGATTCCGATGTGAGTGAGCATGTGCACAGGAATTACTAAGGTCTCGACCAAGTTCACTGGTTAGCCTCATCCTCAATGTTGTCTTAAAATAGCAGGCACTTTAAGAAATCGCCGAATTTGGCAGTCAAATATAAGTTACTTTAAAGAAAAGCAGCTTGAATAAAGCTGACTAATTTCGCGAAATTATCATTCATTATATTGATAAAAATTAGTATTGAATCTCCTATATTTGGTTTCCACTAAATTGAGCTTCGTGTGTTTGAATAATATAAGTTGGCTTTTTTAAAATGAGGAATATGAAAGCTACCTCTTCCTCCCGGCACTGGCCGGAAGGACTTTTTTGATGGTGTATTCGACAAAATATTTTTCCACCCTCAACAGCTCGAGATTTTCTGAGACATTTTCAGAATCCTTTTTAAAAGTAAAAACATGAAACTTGCTGAGTTGATTTTTGAAGAGATGTGTAAGAGGCCGTGTGAATCCATTTTTTGCTCAATTAATTAGAATTTGATTTTTAAACAATTATTTTCTCAGTATAACCATCATTTTCTTCCCCAGATCTTCCGCTTCGGAAAATTTGGTTCAAAACGTCAAATTTGACAGCATTTTTTGAAATATTTTCTGCGTTTATCAAAAAAATTGACAAGTACGGCACATTATGTAGGTTCTAAATAAGAGAATTTGCCAGTTTGATGTCTTTAAGAGCAAAAATCAATTTAAAAATGAATCAGAAAATAGGCAGTTTGGATTGGAATACACTCTTAAAACAATATGTACTTTGGAATTTCCTTCCTCTTTGCTAAAAATTATAGGAACGTCGTGGAGCTATTATATTTTCTAATTTATCACACAAAATTTGGGCAGACTAATCCATTTAGATGACCGTTACAGTACTACATTACAGTATCCTACTACAGTAGGATTTGGTAAAGAACAATAGAACAGTATGCAATATACTGAAACCATCCCAAAAAATGTACCTAATTAACAGTGCAAGTTATCAAAATTTGTCCAGAACTTTTTATAAAGTCTATTCTTACATAATCAAACTCTCCTGATTATATAGAACTTTCCTGCATATTTCTACAGCTAAGCAAAGTAGAACGATATGTTATATATTAAAACCTGTCCTGTAAAATTAGCTGACAGTGCAAGTATCATCGACATACATCCAGCAGAATCTTTTAAAAAGGCTAATCTTTCAGAACCGGGTTTATCTGATTATAGTACTTTCACGCATAATTATTATAACTAAGCAACATAGAACAACATGCTATGCTCAAAAAACCTTCCCTGGAAAATTGTTTAACTAACAGTGCAAGTTTCATCAAAATCCATTCAGCAGAAATCAAGTTATAAGCACCCAGAACGAAATTCCACTTTGCATTTAATATATTAGAAGATAATGCAGTTAACTTAAAACTCTTTTTTGTCCCTCTATCTCTATATTCTTATTTTATTCGTAATGCAAAATTTTCCTTTTTTTTTTGTAATTTATTATTATAATGCTAATTTATAGTTTACCATCTGACGAACTAATATTTTTATTGCTTTTCAACCTAACCCCCTTTTCGATGCCCTGCTTTCATCAAATAATCCTCCTTGCAGAATAAGTTTTCATCCTTGATAGGATAACTATTCTCTACTGCTAATTACCTAATGATAAGAGCTGAAAATAATTTTCTTTCGAAACTACAGTTGTTTTCTAAGATTATTTTATACAGAAAACAGATCTATTTCCATATAAGAGTGGCAATAAAATAATGTGAGGTGTTCTGAGCTTTCAAATAAGTAATCTGAAATGTGCAAAATCGATTGGCAAAGAGAAGCACGCGATTTGAATTTCTAAAAAAAAAAAAAAGAAAATCAGTGCCAAAAGCTACCATACGGGAATTTTTGGCGTTCCAAAAGTAATAATTTGTGATAAATGAATCCATAATAGCCAAATGAAATTGCAAAAACAGCATTTCTTTTCAATAAATGGCAGCATTTAACGTTAATTAAAAATTATGATCGATATAACTACTATTCTGATATTCCAATAACCCCAACAGCATACGATGAATGACAGTTTTCACTGCAGTTCGCAACATATCGTATTGATATGCTTCACATGCATAAAGTTATTTTATCTTTTAAGGGAGTCCGGGACACAAAAAACTTCAAATTTTCTAAAAAAAAATTTATTGCATTAAAAATTTCTCCATTCTTTTTTCTGCTTAAAATGACGTTTAAATTATGTTTCTATCTTAATTAGAAAAGGAAATATTATTTTTTTCGTTTTGGTTTGTTTCCAAAATTTATCTTTCAAGCAATGGTTGTCATGGAAACGACTTCTTGTGAAAATGCGTTTTTCTTCATGATGGATATTTGCACTATTTCTCGAATTTAAATTGTTATAAGTCAAGAACCGTTAAAGATAAATGGTTCAAACTTGGAACATGTCTTTTTCAATTGTTTTACTTTAATTTTGTTTCAGAAAATCCGAAAAAAAAATTTATTTTTGAAAATATGATTTTTTTTCTTTAAGTTACATCTTTTTTCCCTTTAAATATCTGTAATTTTTTTATTAATATTTTTTAAAATACTGAATCAAAATTAAAACTTATATATTTCTGTTTATTTAAGTGAAAAAAAATAACTCTATAAATACTATTTCGAGTTATAATGATTTCAAATTACGACACTTTTTTAATAAATTTTAAGTTAATTTTTTTTTTTTTTTTTTTTTTTTTTTTTTTTTTTTTATGAGAAGTTTTATCATATGATTTTGTTCACAAATGGTATGGTTAACCATACAATACTGATAACGAAAAAATTTTAAGAGTTGAGAGCAGGTGACCTTAACGACCATGCTGGGAAATGGCACAACAGATGATTCTGCTACTTGTAAATTGTTGTTGCAAGACATTCTGCTCCCATAATTCCGATGTTGGGTGCTGTGCCATTTTGTATGAAGTTAGTAGAATTGAGTCATCATCTTTTGAAGCAATTGTGAAATTACGAAAATTGATGAGAAGTGGCAATGGAGGATATTCTATCTACGTCATGATCACTTGGTCAAGGCAAAAACTTCTAGCGTAAAGAAGGGAAAGCTCCGTAGACGCAATGCAAATCCCCGCCAGCCAATGATGGAGTTCATGGGGAAAGCAGTAGTAGCTTCCCTTCTTATCAGTTAGAAGTTCTTTGGGTAAATTACCGGTACCAAGTGACTTTTTTCAACATCGAACCCAGATTTGGAATATAGTCTATTCCGTAAAAATTTCGCATCAAATAGCAGAAAGTACAGATCGAAAGCTGTCAACAGCAGACACAAATTGATTTTTCTTTCAAAACATTGCCAAAATGTCTCCTGGCGGCGACTTTTGGTACTAAGTTTATCTCTTTAGAAATCGAAACCACATGCTTCATTGGACATATACACCAAATAATGTTATATTTTGCCCGATTACCCGCTAGAGGGCTCAGTTAATAGACAGAAATAACAGAAATAACGTTATTTTATGGCTGTTCTACACTTGGATCTAAGCTTGACTGCGTTGGAAATAAATAAGCAAAAGGAATTGAATAAGTGCTGCTATCACCTTTATTATATTTTACGCTCTCTGTCTAAAAAAATGTTCCCGTCTATTACAGAATAATATGAAGGAAACGGTATATATCGAAGCTGTATAAAAACTATCTCATCATATCATTCTCATATCTGTTTTTCTTTCCATTTCTTCTCATCACGTCTGTTTCACATTACTCCAGCTACTGTTAAGTAACTATACTAATTAACCACATATTTGCCAAAAGGTATTTTCGGTTTAGTTAAGTTCTTGTAAATCTGGAATTTTTTAACGAGCGAACATTATATTTCATCCCTTCAAGTTTAAGTACCTCTAAAAACACAACGAACTTTCTCTTTCTTGGAACAATTAGTAGAAAATTTACCTGCAATTTTAGTTTCTTAATGGAAAAGAAAAAAGAAAAGAAACATTTGCTTGCAACAGAATATCTACAAAAACTAAACTATATTCGACAAGAAAAAGAACCAAGGAAAAATATATAAAATAAATAAAAAGGAAAGCGAAACTCTTTCAAAACAACTGCTGAAGCACATAGTAAAATAAACACGATAATGCGCTCTTACGAAAAGAAATATTAGAGTCATTTTTAAAGTTTTTAGACAGAAAGTTAACGAACTGAAGAAAGAAAAAATTAGTTTCATCTTTATCGCTTCTGTTCTTAAAAATGTAAGTTTTCGGTTAAACGGAAAAAAAAAAAAAAAAAAAAAAAAAAAAAAAAGATCTTAAGATAATGAAGAAAAAGTAAAATTATAACTAATAGGAAATATAAGGGCATTTATCCGTCCCTTGTTCATATAAAAATATACTGATGCTTTATTTTTCTGTAAATAATTTTCAGGAAATAAAAAAAGTACATGCATGCATTCATTCAAATATCAAAATACTCAATAATTGCTATAAGTGATAAACATAATTTTTTAAAAAGGCAAAATATCTTTATTTATTTATATTTCGACATGTTTCATTGCTGCAAACGGCAACATTCTCAAGAAAATAAAATGATAAAAATATTTTCGCAAAAATTCAAATCGAAAAACTAGTAAACAAAAACAAAAATCACGCGAACACAAGGATAATGAAATTAACTGCAATATTAAAAATGGAAATTTGTGAACGTGAATTATTTTACATTATTGTTTCATGATTCTGTGTAGCATTACTTTCCAAATTTTATGGAGTTCCACGGACACTGAATCATTGCAAATATTCTCATTGCGTAAGAAGATCTCTATTGATTCTCTGATGATGGATAACAAATAAGATCTTGATGGATAAATTATTCTACTGTTTTTAAAATCTATTTGTAAAAGTTTTCTGTTATATAGTCTGGCCAGAGCTGTAGTTTTCTTGGTGTATTTCATGTCTGCTATATATTCTTTGATCCTAGTTTTGAGTTTTCTATTTGTCATTCCTATACACTGTTCCATCTTCTTTGGTGAAAAGTATTTCATATACCCCTGATAACTGATTTGGTTCTATTGGGCCTATTTTCTTACATATTATGCTTTTTAATTTTGCGATTTTGCGATTTAATTTGCAATGATTCAGTGTCCATGGAGCTCCCTAAAATTTGGAAAGAAATGCAACACAGAATCATGAAACAATAATGTAAAATAATTCACGTTCACAAAGTTCCATTTTTAATATTGCAGTTAATTTCATTATCCTTGTGCTCACGTGATTTTTGTTTTTGTTTACTAGTTTTTCGATTTGAATTTTTGCGAAAATATTTTTATCATTTTATTTTCTTGAGAATGTTGCCGTCTGAAGAATTGAAACGTGTCTAAATGTAAATAAATAAAGGTATTTTGCCTTTTTTTTTAATTTAAGTTTATCACTTATAGCAATTATTGAGTAGTTTGATATTTTGAAGTGATTTTTATATACAGTTTATATTCATTAAGAGTATCATGAACAGAGTATCTTTTCAAGAACAATTAATTGCAAATATACGTGTCTTTTTAAAACATTCCAACATAGTTTTAAAAATATATATATAAATTCATCATAATATTCATTTGTCTCTGGTTCATATAAAAATATATTGATACTTTACATTTTTGTAAATAATTTTCAGGAAATAAAAAATGTGCCATGCATGTATTCTTTCAAATATTCTTAAATAGTATCATGAATAAAGTCTTTTTAGAAGAACAATTAATTGTAAATACACGTGTCTTTTTAACACTTTCCAAGTATAGTTGTAAAAAAATAAAAACCTATTATTTCATCATAATATTTATCCGTTCCTAGTGCATATAAAAATATATTGATATTTTACTTTTCTGTAAATAATTTTCAGGAAATAAAAAAATCTACCATGCATGTATTCATTCAAATATTCTTAAAGAGTATCATGAACAAAGTCTCTTTATAAGAACAATTACACTGTAAAAAAAATGGTAACGTTCCATGTAAAATCCAGGAACGTTTCGCCTTTTCTCAGGTTTTCAGAATAATTTAGCTCTTTCCTGTGAAATTCTGGTTTTCTTATCTGAAACGTTCCTGCACAAAAGTTGGAAACAGCAAAACGCTGCGGCCGCCATTTATTTTATTTTATTTTTTTTTTTTTGCTATAATCCGTTGCTCGCGCGCGAGTGTCGAAAACGAATTCCTTAAATGAAAGTAAAAAAATCAATATGGAATGCAAATAAATTATTAGACGACATAATCCTTTACGTCTCTATTGTCAAGACAATTCAGATGAAAATACAATACCTCAGTGACATCGCTAAGAGATTATCTCTCGTACTTGTTTGTGGAATTTTTAACGAGCAGACCGTGTAAAAAAATACACCTATTATTTGGATCTCCATTAACCAGGGGACCATCAAACATGATTCTCACCAATTTTGATTAATTTAAAGTATGTTTTAGAGTTCTTATCTCTAATTATTCTTGTGAAAGGATTTCTTCAAATGGGCCTTAGATTTTCAGAAATTAGATGCCGAGGTTTAGCATACGTTTCAAATACCCATTAGTTTCCAGCTCTCAACGTATCTTTCGTGGTGTGGACGCAGAAAGCTCGCACGCCACCCGTACGGCCTGAGTTCGATGCTACCTCTTGACTTTTTTTTTCTTTTTTAATTAATTTTATATTTTAACACTTTATTACAATTTTATTTAAATATGATATATATTTGACACTTTGAATTGCTGCAAATTTGATTTTTTTTTTTTTTCGGAAAAAATATACAATTACGTTTAGGTTTTTTTTTTTTTTTTTTCATGAAAATTTATATGTATTTTATCTAACTTGTAAACTAACATAATTACTGACAAAAATCCAAAATATTTTATGTCTAGATTTTTTTTTCTAATTATTATTTACATTTATATATTTTTATATTTTAAGCAAAGTTCAGAAACAATATATCATATATATATTTACTTTATTGAATTTTAACTGAAAATTTATTTTTTCGTGTAAATTATAAATAATAATTTTGATGCCAATTTCAAAATATTTTTTCATTCTAACAAATAATGATAATAAAGCGAAAATTGTCAACTGGAAATGTAAAAATCGTCTGCGGATCCCGCATGCTGTGAAATGTCAGTAATGTTTTGCTGTCAACAGAAATATTCCTGGTATTTCGCAGGAAACTTACTAACATTTCTGTAGAAAGTTTTTAACATATACAGTAAAGTTCCAGTCATTTTCAAGAAATGTTTCTTGGAAATAATGGGCAACTCAGCTGCCCATTTTTTCCCAGGAACGTTGTGGAATTTTTTTTACAGTGTAGGTGTAAAATACACTTGTCTTTTTAACACTTTCCAACACAGTTGAAAAAAAAACTATCAATTTATCATAACATTCATCCATCCCTTGTTCATATAAAAATATATTGATACTTTACTTTTCTGTAAATAATTTTCAGAAAATAGAAAATGCACCATGCATGTATACATTCAAAAAAATTTTTTATGAGTATTATGAACCCAGTTTCTTTACAATAACAATTAATTATAAATACGTGTGTCTTCTTAAAACTTTCCAATATAGTTGAAAAAAATTTATGAATGCATCATAATATTCTTCCATCCCTAATTCATAAAAATATATTGATATTTTACTTTTCTGTAAATAATTTTCATGAAATGAAAATGTACCATGCATGTATTCATTCAAATATTCTTAAACAATATTATGAACAAAGTCTCTTTACAAGAACAATTAGTTGTAAAATACACGTGTCTTTTTAACACTTTCCAACATAGTTGTGAAAAAAACTATCAATTTATCATAACATTCAACCGTCCCTTGTTCATATAAAAATATATTGATACTTTACTTTTCTGTAAATAATTTTCACAAAAGAGAAAATGCACCATTCATGTATCATTAAAATTTTTTTTATGAGTATCATGAACCCAGTCTCTTTATAAGAACAATTAATTGTAAATACGCGTGTCTTTTTAAAACTTTCCAACATAGTTGAAAAAAAATATTAATTTGGTTTGTCTGTGAGCATGACCGTGCTCTAACCCGCGTAAATATATTCGGATTGACATGTAATTTCCATACGTGAAGGGTGTTCTCAAATCCAAAAGGGCAACTTTCTGACATAAATTTTATTTTTGTTCGAAAATGCATGAAACTAGCTGGCGTTGTTGTTCAGAAAGTATGTAATTGAGCTGTCTTTTCCATTTTTTTTGTAAACGTAATAGATCTTTCAGAAAATAGGGTCAAAATGGACGTTTTGAACCGAATTTCCGCGCGAAGGAAGAAAGAGTACTCAAGAGCGGGCGAAAAACGTGTGTTGTCACGGGATCAAAATTGCTTATAACTCAATAGGTAATTGATTAATCAAAAAATGAAAAAAAATACTTCAATTCCAAATCGCTTCCATGGCCAGGTTTTCCAATTTTATACCTTTCCCTTAAAAAATGAATTTGTAAATGTGTCAAAACGTTTTGAGCTTTTTGAGCAGAGCAGTTAAGAACAGTCTTAATGAGGTTATAGATTGTTCACTATTGGAAATGAAGTATGTAGGATTTATAGTTGGTTTACAGGGATACACTTATGAATTACTTTGCATTATGGTCTACGGGGAAAAATCGTTTCAGGTACAATTTATTTAAATTCTTTATTTAGACACATCATCATACTGTGTGAAAAAATGAAATTTCGTAATAATATGCTGTTGTTTTTGGAAAGTGTTTCATAATCGATGCTTGATTCTTCGTTCTTCTTGTTTTATTAAAAGGAAAACGAAATACTTATAACAAAAGTTATTTCAGTTACAGTTACAAAGGTTACAAAAGTTGTTGCAAAGTTAATTAAAAGCAACTAGAAAAAAAACCCCAAAATAAATATGTAAAATGCAAAAATAACAAACAATTATTGTTCAAAATATAGAACTGACTTAAACTACTATGTCGCCTTTTACTTTTGTTTCTCTTTCTTCTATTATCTCTGTCTTCCACTAGCTTTTTTCCTTTCTTTCTCTTTTTGCTTTTCTTTTTTTTCGGTAAGTGACAGGGTTACTTAATTTTTACATCACTGTATAATCAGCTAAAAACAAATAAAGAAAGAAAGAAAGGAAAATAATAAAAGAAAGAAAAAATAGAGAACTCACCATATACATTTTATTCGCCAAACTGTTGCAGAGGAAACGGTAAAAAAGACATTCAACTGCAAAATTTTATAATTAAGAGGAGGAAATTTTTTCAACTGGATATATCCTATCCATAGTTGGAGTTGCCCATTTGAGGTTTTATTCCAACAGAGTGAAGTCCTGGTCTGGACATTTTTCACTCTGTTGGAATAAACCTCCACTGTGCTACTCCACTTATGAATATGCAAATTTTTCTTTCAATTTATATATATTTTTAAATATACCTTAGAGCAGTGGTGCGCAAACTAGTTTCATTTCCAACACTCCATTTTATGTAAAATTTTCTGGCGACCCATTATGGATAGACACGAGGCTTTTTTAAATCGTCAACGTAGTTAAAGTGAAATTCTCAGAATTGCACTTATGTTTTTGCTTTATTAGTGGTCTGAATAAAACACATAATTTTATGAAGCAGTGGTTTTATTTATGCATTTGGGTATAAATATTTTTTAATGAAAAATGCATTTAAAGAACTTTGTATTATACGAATTCAATGTGAGGTATGCGCTTGCAAAGAGCTCATGATTGTTTCTATGTTCGGATCTGTATTAGGAATAGCAAGCCGTAAGTCCTCCTAGTTACTCTCTGGATCCAATCGAGATTGGTATTTTGTTTTAAGGGGTCTCAGGACTCTTAAAATTGGAAAAAATGAAAAAAAGGACCACTTTCAACATTTAATATTTTAAAATGTATTTGATATTAAGACACAATTTTAATTGGGAATGAAAGATACAAGTATGTTCTTTCATTTCAAATATTTGAAAAAGTGCAAGATGCAGAATTAGCATTTACAGGGAGCTCCAAACTGTCAGACATTTGACGAGCAGAAAATCGGCATAACAGCTTATGCACACGATTACAAAATAAATTTTGCAACTAGAAAGAAAATTTTGGCGCCTAGTTATACCTCAGATTAGAATAATTACACTGAACCTAAATAAATTTGTATTTAAAGCATTTTTATATTTTTAATACAGAGTTGTATTTAGCTAATGCAAAATTTAGAAAATTTCAACAATGTAAACCCCTAAAAAAATATTTTCTTTTTACAATAAAAAGGAAATTTTAGGTTCAGTTTATACAGACTAACAATAAACATATGTTTTGAAAATTTCATGAAAAGATATTCAGAAGTTTTAGAGATATCGTGCGCGTTATGCCCAAAAACGTCATTTAGAAAAAAATGACTTCAAAGTTTCGAAAACACCGCTTCAGCTATTGGGCGAGTATAATTCTAAATGCCATAACTTCTGTTCTAATGGGAATTTCAAGATAAAAATTATATCAAAATGTTCAGAAAATATAGAAGTTTAACATCTAAAAAAATTAAAATTTCGAAAATTTTAGAGCTTTAAGAGTCCTGAGACCCCTTAATGGCAACTAATTGTGAAAAGCCGGTTTCGCATAAGTATACAAACCGAAACAAAATATTAATTGCCTTTTTCTTCAAATCGGCATATTCATTTCCAATCGATAAGCAAAATTTTTGGGAACACCTAGATTGAAAAAGCTGTAGCAAAGATGGTCGCTAATAACCGTCCCACGACCCAAGTTGCATATGAATCTCACCAGTGAGCAGGTAGAGGACATCTCAAATTGACAATAATTATTTATTACTATTCTGTAAAAAAAAAAAAAAAAAAGAAAAAAAAAAAAACGGAGATTCTACTGGCAATCGAGACACCAGTACTATTTCTGTATTTTAACGGAAATCCCCCCCCCCCCCTTCATAAATTCCAGAAAAACGGAATATTTTCTGTAATTTATGGGGGGGGGGGGATTTCCGTTAAAATACAGAAATAGTACTGGTGTCTCGATTGCCAGCAGAATCTCCGTTTTTTAGTCCGTTTTTTTTTTACAGTGCATATCTGTTTGCCTGTCGGTTGACGGACTAGGTATTATATACTAACAATTGTTTTCGTAAAAAAATGTAGTTCTATTTTTTTAAATATTACCTCATTTCATTATTTTACTGGTACCTGATACTTGTTGAAGAAAAGCCTTATATTTTTTATTGTCAAATAAATCTCTTTGAATTTGGCGACCCACAAAAACTTTTTCGCGACCCCCAAGGGGTCGCAACGCACGTCTTGAAGAGTCACTGGCTTGGTTGCAACACTGGCTTAGAAGAGCCTCTCCCATTTCATACTGAAATGGTAACTTGGAAACTTTCAACATGCGCAGCTAATTTTGACTCTAGAATTCGATTGCTGATCCTCAAATTAGCCGAGATATAATCCTGCATGAAGTTCTATGTTTAGTTCCGAATACATTCAATATTTAAAATTGGGTTAATTTGTAGGAGGGGGGGGGGGGTCGTCTTAAACATTAAAGCTGTTACTTTAAAGTTCTGGTTAAATGCAAATTTTATGACGACTATGGAAAGTATTATCTGTTTTAGAAAACTCTAAATATATCATTTAAATATTCCAATAAATCTTCATACCTGAAGTTCCACAAATGTGGACCTCTATTCTTTTCCTCATAAAATTTCATACCAATTGATTTTTTTTACATTTTAACTTTATTTCTATATAGCTGAATATTTTTACAACAAAACAAATAAACGGCAGCACCAGAGGTCAATGCAGGCAAAATTTGGGGCATATTTTGGGCCCCTTCACAAAATTCCTCTTGGTAAAAAAAAACCTTTCACAAAATTCCTCTTAGTAAAACAGCCCCTTCACAAAATTCCTCTTAGTAAAATAGGCCCCTTTACAACATTCCTCTTAGTAAAACAGCCCCTTCACAAAATTCCTCTTAATAAAACAGGGCCCTTCACAAAATTCATCTTAATAAAACAGGCACCTTCACAAAATTCTTTTTAATAAAGCAGGCCCCTTCACAAAATTCTATTCCATGGAAACATACTCTTCATTAATTATTTTTACATTGATAGGTTTTAAAAGGTGTCATTTTATTAATAATAAATTCTTGATTCGAATTTTAGTAAATGGATTTCTATTTCGTTACAAAATCTTATTTTTCACAAAAATAAAATAAATTTCATAAAAATAAAATAAATTTCACAAAAATATAGTAAATTTCACAAAAATATAATAAATTTCGCAAAATAGCTTTTACTTTTCATAAAATGGACCCCAAGAAAAAATCCCTGCATCGATCCCTGAGCACTCATGTTTATTTCCGCATAAAAATAAATGTTATTTTCGTCCGAATTTGCAAATTGACTTCAAGGCCATGAAAGTAAGGAAATTTTATAAATATTTAACTTAAACTCTTTACAATGAGGAATTGTAGATCATTCGTTTAAATCTCTTCAATTTTCTATTGCGTTAATTTAGGTTATTTATAATTAGGTTAATTAAATTTATATTTTAACGGGGTTAGAACTTAAAGATCCATATTTGTAAATCTAAAGAACCCTAGAAAATCAATCCCCTAGAGCAGCGGTTCCCAACCTGGGGTACGTGGCGGGCCTGCTAGGGGTACGTGAAAATAATATAGGTTTTGGCGGAAACAACAAAAATGGTTTAACTAACAAGACATAACAAGATAGTTTTAGATGACACAGTCTCATGTGTAAATGTAATATGTTACACTCAAAATGAGGGGAAAAGCCCACTATACCTAATAATTCATTGATAATGCCATGTCAGTAGCTCCGCCCATTGATAAGCATGCATGAATATTTATATATTTCCCCCCATCTTTCTGAAAACTTAAATTAATCATTACGGAATATTCTTTTCCCACCAACTTTTTTTTTTTATTCTTTCGTGTTTAATAATAATTGCAGAACGGCTAAATTTCATCAGACCTTCAGATTTTAATATTTTTTCTTAAAACGTGTTGATCATTAATCATCGTATGTTTGTTAAAATTTCTTTTAATGCTACATTGATTTTACTTAATGTTTGGCTAATATTATTAAAAGCGATATTAACTTTAAAATGCAAGGAAATGTCAATGTAATTTGTATCGATTTATTATATGGTTGTGATAAGATTACTAAAGAAAAAAAAACCATCATCAGTGGAGGGGGAAGGTGGCGTGTTTATGAGAAATGGGTATACACCGAAATAAAAAGCCTAAGAAAGGGGTACGTGAAAGAAAAAAGGTTGGGAAACGCTGCCCCAGAGTATGAATTTCAGGTAAAAAGGTTCTTATACTGATGTCATCTATGGTGTCATTTCGTTTGTGCAAAAGCAATGGATGTGTATTTGCAGTGTTATTTTACCTTCAGGTCTCAAAAGGATAATTAAAGGATGTTATCCAAATTGTTGTACTGATAATTTTTTGCACAAAAGCTCCACATCTTGAAGCATGGAATTACTTTATCAGGCTGCACTACAATGCTTTTATTCAAGGTATCCTATAAAAATACAATGAACCTTTGTTTTCTACGAACAATTAGTTGAAAGTGTAACTGTCTTTAAGCTTTCTCAGAAAAAAATAAAACAGCGAAACACTTTGATGCAACAGAATAACTAAAAGCTAAATTAAAATCGGTAACAAAAACGAGAAAATAGGAGATATTCATCAGATAAATTATAAGCAGGGCTCGTACTTGTCCTGAGATTTCAAGATCAGGAAATTCTTCGGTACCAGTATTTTTTTATAGTAAATCGCTTCTTAAATAATGAGATATTTCGCGCACTTAACCTAGATTTATTTTTCTATAAAAAAAAATTACTGATATTTGTCCTGAAAAATTCCCTGAAGCGCACGACCCGTGATAATAAGTGAAAAATTTAAATAATAGAATGAAGTAACATCCTGGCTACGCCCAGTGAATCTCCACATTTTGAAGCATGGTATTCTTTTATCAGACTGCTTAACAATGCACTTATTCAAGTATCCTTTAAGAATACAATGAACTTTCTCTTTCTAAGAACAATTAGCTGAAAGTGTAACTGTCCTTAAGCTTTCTCAGAAAAAAAAAATAAAACAGCGAAACACTTTGATGCAACAGAATAACTAAAAGCTTAAATTTAAATTGGCAACAAATAAAAGAGAAAATAGGAGATATTCATAAGATAAATAATAAGTAAGTGAAAATTTTAAAATCATCCAATTTAAAGGATAGTATAAAGTACGACCCAGGCTACGGCCGGTCAAGTTCCATGTTTTGAATCACTGGATTCTTTAATCATGGAATTCTTTTATCAGACTGCATAACAATGCACTTATTCAAGTATATTTTAAGAATACAATGAACTTTCTCTTTCCAAGAACAGTTAGTTAAAAGTGTAACTATCTTTAAGCTTTCTCAGGGAAAAAAAAAAATAAATAAATAAAACAGCGAAACACTTTGATGCAACAGAATAACTAAAAGCTTAAATTAAAATTGATAACAAAAAAAAGAGAAAATAGGTGGTATTCATCAGATAAATAATAAGTAAGTGAAAAATTTTAAATCATCCAATTAAAAAAATAGTATAAAATAAGACCCAGGCTACGGCCAGTTATGTTCCATGTTTTGAATCACTGGATTCTTTAATCATGGAATTATTTTACTAGGTTGCATTACAATGCACTCTTTCAAGTATTCTTTAAAAGTACCATGATCCTGCTATTTTCAAAGAAAGTTAGTTGAAAGTGCAACTGTCTTTAAGCTTTCTCAGAAAAAATAAAATAAAATAAAATAGCGAAACATTCTCATAAAACAGAATAACTAGAAGCTAAATTAAAATGGGTAACAAAAAAGAAAAAAATAGGAGATATTCATCAGATAAATAATAAGTGAACATTTTTAAAATCATCCCATTTAAATAATAGAATAAAGTAATACCCTGGCTACGCCCAGTGAAGCTCTAGATTTTGAAGCATGGAATTCTTTTATCAGACTACATTACAATGCATTTATTCAAGTATCCTTTAAGAATACAATTAACTTTCTTTTTCCAAGAACAATTAGTTAAAAGTGTAACTGTCTTTAAGCTTTCTAAGAAAAAAAAAAATAAAAAATAGAACAGCGAAACACTTTGATGCAACAGAATAACTAAAAGCTTAAATTAAAATTGGTAATAAAAAACGATAAAATAGTAGATATTCATCAGATATTCAATTGTGAAAAGGATAGAACTTTTCAAAACAATCTCTAAAGTCCATAGTAAAATAAACATAGTAATGCTTTCGATGGAAAACAACCATGAAAGTCATTTTAAAACTTTTTTTTTTCTTTTTACGGCAGAAAACTAATGAATTGAGCAAAGAAACCAAAAAAAAATTCTTGTTCACCGTTTTTGCTGCTTAAAATGTAATTTTATGGTGCAACAGAAAAAAATATGTGCACAAACTGACTCAAAATAATGAGCCAAAAACGAAAGTACCCATGCATTTAATAAGGGGTTTTAACACAGAAGCTAACCACAATCACTTAGTTTAAAGCGTGGGAAATGAAACCATAGCTATAATACCAAAAAAGAATATATTTTAAAAGGATTTTTTTAAAGGTATACATTAAGCACGCCAGAATGCTTTCAATTACTCTAATATACAGTGCGTTAAGAAATTATAAGACCACTAACGAATTGGTGCAGTTCTGAAGAAAAAGACACTATATGCAAATTTTTAGCGTGTGTATTTAAAATTGATCGTAGAACGTTTTCTGTTATAATTGCTACATTAAAATTTAAGTTATATTTAATTAAAATCTTCAAAATTTTTTAAAACGTAAATAAGGTGACTGTTAAGAAATTATAAGACCACCTGAGGAAATTAGCACATTATACGTCACATCAGAATCATTATAAAACGTACGCGTTTGTATATCGTGAAAATATTCCCGAGAAGCAAAGGTACAGGTTTGGATAGTGTTATTCATGATATTTGAAGATGCCGCGGGGTAAAGAGTTGTCTGCGACAGAAATAAGAAAAATTTGGTTTTATAAGGGTGCTGGCAAATCTGAACGAGAAATAGCTCGGTTAATGAAGCGTTCTAAAACTGCCATTCACAATGCAATAATTAGAAAAAAGGATTCAAATAAAATTAAACAATCTGGAAGAAAAATGATTTTGACAGCACGGGATGATCGACAAATATTTAGATTATCAACTCCAAAAGGTCTTTCAACTCGGGAAATTTCGAACCGTTTCAGCAAAAGAGCCTTACACGTAACAGTTTGGAAGAGTCTGAAATGAAATAGTAATGCAAAATGTATGAAAATGTTGAAAAAAACCGAGGTTAATGAAACATCATAAAAAAGGAAGACTGAAATGGGATAAAAATGTCCTGTCATGGGACAAGAAATGGAAACAAGTGATATTTTCAGATTTAAAAAAAATTGCACTTGACGGTCCGAATGGTTATAAACACTATTGGCATGATTTGAGGAAGGAACCGAAACATTGCTTCAGTCGACAAATGGGAGGGTGGTCAGTAATGGTTGGTGGAGCTTTTAGTCATGATGGATTATACGATTTACCCGAATTTCGGGACGTGTGAACTTTGCGCAATATCAGACTATGCTATATGATAATTTCATGCCGTTTGGACATTTTTTAGGTGGTGCTACACGTTTCAGCAGAACAATGCTTCTTGCCATACGTCTAAATCCACTCAGCAATGGTTTAAAAAAGAAAAAAAATCATGTTTTGTTGGCCAAGCGGCATTCATGTTTGCCAAGTCAAAGTCCAGACTTGAACCATGGAAAATCTTTGGAGCGTATTAAGTCGCAAAGTTTATGCTACTAATAAACAGTTTTTATCTGCCAATGAACTAGAAGTAGCCATTATAAAAGAATGGCACAATATTTCTGAATCTGTACTTAATCACGTGGTCACTTCTATGAAAAACAGAGTGTTTGAGGTTATAAGGGAAAATGGAGGACCAATATCGTATTAATTTACATATTATTTTTGTTTTTAAACAAGTGGTCTTATAATTTGTTAACAGTGTATTTTTCAATCATTGCTTATATTTTTGTTAACATACTTATTTATTGCATTATTCAAAATTATTGCAAACTAATTTTAATAAATAAGTTGTATTTTGATATCTCATGTGTTTAAACCATAATTAGAAACCTTTTATTTACTTCATAATTTTCAAAATCAAAGTGGCCTTATAATTTCTTAACGCACTATATTTAGTTACATATATTTTGTGCCAGGGTCTGATTATGACCTTTGTGAGTGTTGAATTTAGCCATTTTTCTCCGGGGGGGGGGGGGTTCAGCTCCGGGGAGGGAAGGGACGCTGTAGACTTCCGGGGGCGGAATTACACGTCTTGACCATAATTATAAAATCCCACATCATCTGGAGTGGGAGCATTTCAAACACTCAGGCCTCCTCAATACTTTAGGGTATAAACATGATACAGAACCCATTTGCTTATGTTGTGTAATAAGATTAAACTAGTATCCGTCAGGCCGAAATGTCGGAGCATGGAGGCGCGTACATTTAAAATATATTATTTAAAAAATGTTTTATTTTCTAGATTACTTTTTAATAGTATAAAAGTAAGTTTGAAATAACAATCGTGGATACTTCATTTTAAAGTGTTTAATTCATTCGTCAGTTGCCTCGGGTAATGCACAAATGCTAATCTATCAGAAAGTGCTCCTATACTTCTAATTTGGGTAAAACTTGTCCTTAGCGAAAATTGCTTCCATTAGAACTTTCTCTAATTGACAAACTGCAGTAAAAATGACATAAGTTGTTTTATGTGACAACACCTTTAGATGAATATCCACAGCAATTTTTGACAATGTTAAACTCGAGGATCTATGTATGGTGCCAAGGTATGCAACAGTTAAAGGTAACTAACTGCGTGAGAATGGGGCTTTTTCTTTTTTTCCAATATTTACAAATAGGTTTGATAAAAAAAAAAAAAAAAAAAAAAAAAAAAAAAAAAAACAGTTAGAAATGTCTCATGATACTCAACAAAATGAACTATTATGGCCTGTGGCAAGCCTCGTGGTTGAAATCGTGAGCCATAGGCAATATCTTTTCTCATACTTATGTTTACCAATCCTCACTCCGTTCAGATATTGGTATGTAGCATAATGCATAACCCTGCATCCAGCTACTGAGGAAAGTCTAGACTGAATTCTAGACGCGTGATCATCTTCACTCCATCTTGCTATTTAATCATTGTGATCTGCTAAAATTCTTGTTTATTGGCCGCCGCTTTGATTTAAGAAGTACTTCTTGATTATATTCTTTAGCTTGCTTGGTTTTGAGAAAAAGACATATGGCACCTTCAAATCATTCAAGTTAGCCGAAACCAGTATATCTTTGCGTCGTTGCATAAGGGGTGAGAGGTAGTCAAAAACTTGACTCACGCAAAGTGAGTTCAGAGTCTTTCGGAACTGTGTCTGCTGATCGTCGTTTTGTCTATATGAGCTTGTTAATGTGAAACATTTTTTAAAAGCTCTAAGCATTTTTTGTCCACGAAGAATCAAAATGACTTTTAAAGAATGTCTCTTTTATAGAGGGGTGTCTTTTACGCGATGTAACTACCTAATACGTCCAAGGATTTAAACAAATAAGCCTCTAGAAGGCTAAATGCTACCTATTTTACCTCTGCGACATCTTTGCTCAAGGTCAGCCATAAGACGACATCCTATCATTGAAAATTCGTCAATAATGAGAAATAACACTGTATCCATTCCGAGCTGTAAATTTATTGCTGACTTTTTAAATTAGCGAACTATTTAAAAACGTTGGTTCTTTAAGCACTGAGTGATTTACCTTGTCTTTGAATTTAAATGCAGCAGTACCTGCTAGTGCCAAAAGAATGATAGATTCTGTTCCTAACTGCTCTATGATTGTTTTACTAATTTCTGTGATTTTTGTACATTTTACAGCTCATCCTTTTCCAATAATAAAAGTTGACTTACGGAAATTTGTAACCTTTGTTTGTAAAGACAAAAGCTGTTCAGTGCATAACTGAAGTATCTTCTGCTACTCATCTGTAAATCCGATGTCAGAATTATCAAAATTTTCATGCAGCATAATTTGTTGTTCTTTAGAATAATTCAGAAATGTTAAAAGTAAAGAGAAACCATTGGATAAGAGAATCTACGGCAAAGATTACCCCCGGATGTATTTGAGAGATTTTGATTTTTTTAATTTAGCTCCAATCTTTGAGAACTTGATCCATCGAGTTAGCAGCGGGAAACTTCAAAGCTCCTTCAAAGACTAGCTTGTCTGGCACAGCCCACACTTATTTAATATGGCAACCGGTAAAAGCTTGTAACACGCATGTAACACACACTCATAGATAGTCTGCCATACTCCTCTATCAAACTTGATACCTTTATTCATCTGAGTTGTTATTATATCGTTAATCTGAAAATATTCGGAAGCATCTGGGTTATTTTTATGCGACTTTTCCACATAGAATTAAGCTAAATAACTCTATAAATTTGAATTACTTTCTTTTAACCTTCATTTTCGAAACTTCTGTGTATAACGTTGCACATCTATAATAATAAAGAAAGAAGTTTGTGTGTGAGTGAGTGTGTCGACGGTGTTCTGAAAGGACCGTTGCCCTTAGAGCTACAAAATTTGGGAAAAAGGTACGTCTATATATGAAGCTTTGCACCTCGAAGCCCGATTTTCGATTTTTTGATTAGATTTTTTTTAATTTATTTTTTATGCGATTTTTAGCGCTTTTTTTAAGTTTCGAGGCGATTTTTCCACATTAGTGAAAAGAATACGGTTTCTTTCTTTTAACCCAATATAGTAAATTTTGTTCTCTTTTCAAAAAAGTTTATTCGGAATTCGTACAGCGATTTTTGAATTTTTAGTGCATTTTTTATGCGATTACTGAACAACAGTTAATGCGTCTTCATACCTATAAGTAATGTTACCGTAGGGGGGACACAGTTCTGTCGCCAAATACCGCCAAGTTTGTCGCCAACATGGCGATATATCGCCAAATTTGGCGATCAAATTTAGTCGCCAAAAGTGACGCCAACTTGGCGATATCTCTAATATTTCTTCAAATTCTTATAGACTCCCATTGTAAACCAATAGGGATTACTTGCTCACAGAAAATGAGCGAATTGGGATATTTTATTGCTACAAAAACTAATATTAACTTAAGGGGTTATATTAATTATATTTAAGGGAATGCAAGTAAATTAAATTATGAATAAAAGTAACATGATACAATGCTTAGCATGCTTTCCCAAACATAAATTTTAAGAGAGCCCGCAGGTCAAAGGAATTAGATTTGAAATTTTTATCCAATTACTTGTAATCCACATATTTCTGTTTTCTAGTTTACATCTTGACAAAAAAAGAAAAAAAAATGCTTATCTAATTTACTTCAGAATGTTCACTTGCATTTCAGTTGAAATATATTCACTTACGATGAATTAAAACAAAAATTGAGTAATCTTCAGTAATTGGGACAGCTAACAAATTGTTAAATTTGCGCATCAAACAATGCTCAGTAAATTATGAAATTGTCTACAAACCCGATTACGAAAATTTTCCAATAGAAACATATATTCGTCTGAATACAAACATACATACATAAGAATTTATACATATAAGTAATGCATACATGACATTATATTTTTCTCGATTTCTTTGAGTATCACTCGTAGCCATTCGACTAATGCCCAAATTCATATTTTCCGTATTCGATTTCCTTTTCGTTTCTCTTAATTTAAAATACAAAATGAATTGCGTCGATTTGGAAGCTTACAAAGAATGAAAAGTTCGAAAAAAAAATAGTGGTTGTTACATATGTAGAATCTAAAACTTCTGAAAAAGGGGTGAGGTCAATCGATATCTCAGGTCATCAATGTATGAACATCGACGTCAACATTCAACTCCACATTCCACAATGATCCGTATGAGGTTAAAATGAATAATTTAAAGCAATGCAGCTTATGTTTTAATTAATAACGAGATGAATCTCGTCGAATTTCGACGAAAGAAATTGTTTAAAAACGAACTCATACATAGGTTACTACTTAGTCTCTTAAAACAAATATTATTTTTAACTTAAAGTTACCAAAATACTAATTCCATGCACTTCGAGTGTTCAAAATATTAAAAAATTAAACTGTATTATTTAGGCACAGATGTCATATACCCATATTGGCGCGAATTTTTTCTCATGCCAATTCGGCGAAAACTTCAACAGTACAAACAATAACATCCGGGTTACCATATCAAGCAAAATAACGACACTTTGGCGCCAGTTAAGTACCCTTTGCGTATATGACATTGACGTCAGAAAAAAATCGCGCCAATATATGACATTTGTGCCGCTTAAAATTGCCGATTGAAAATTTTAAAAAATGATTTCACCTTAAGTCAATCATGGAATTATTTTTCGCGTAAAATCTAAACTTAATGTTATTTTCACCGTCTCATAATTTGCATACGCATCTCTTATATTTACATTCACCATTTCAAAAATATTACAATGCGCAATATGTAATACATATACTTCTAAACTTGAAATCAAGTTTGTCAACTACGACTTTGCATGTGAACATTCACACTCTTGATTTGTGATTCTAATCTCTGTATCGGCGAGTAAAACTCCAGAAATTTATATCTTTTAGAGGTGTTCGTAGTAAAATATTTACTTTCATCAGAGAAAATGATCGTTTTCATTTAAATATGATGTCATTTTGCCTCATTGAAGCATTTCACCAAGCGTCTCAAACTCAATGAATGAAAAAGAATTGAATTATTACAGCTTTTTGCGGAAAACATGAGTTTTTTATTAAAGCATGACGTCATTTTCTGTTGAATTTTTTCAGAAAGTTTATTTTGAATTTTATGAGAAAATGGCATCAATAACGATAAGCAAACCTTATTATTTTTCCTTTCTTTACAACAATGAAAGAAATCCAATTGCTACCATTTTGAAACAAATTCATAGAAAATTTTTAAATTTTAAATTTAAGTATAAAAATGGGAATAATTTAAAAAAAAACCTAGTGCGGGCAAATCTACAAAGAAACAGATTTTATTTAAAAAAAAAGAATTATTAAAATTGGTGCAAAAAACTAGGTAAATGACTAAAAAAAGAAAGCCTTATCCTTCAAATATATAGAATTAAACTCGCAATGTTATCTCTATGGGAAAATTTTGAGCCGACATTTCAGGCTGTTAGGGTTGACGAATATTTATGATTTTCAATACGCGCCGAGATTTTGGCACTGCCAACGTCCAGCTCATTTTTTGTGTCGATGCGTCAAATATTTTGGACGCTATCGTGTTAACAATAAGTGTAATTTTTGCAGGGAAGCCGGAGCTGTGCTCCGACAATAATTCTATTCGTGCGTTTGTTATGGCTGTACAAATGGCTGTTCATTTTCAAAATATTTAACACATATTTTGCCATCTTCCTATATGTAGGACGGCTCTGATAATTTGAATTATGACAAGTAATGTCGCATTACTCATTTTTGCTCCGCTACTAAAGTAGATTTTTAATTTGATAAATAATATTTATAGTCATTTTAAGTTGATTTTTTTTTGGTTAATTTTTCTTTTTCTATCTGGTATTACTGTTTTACTTTTCGGATTCATTCAGTGTTAGGAAATTGCACGTCTTGACCATTAATAATTATAAAATCTCGCATCTTCTGGAGTGGGAGCATTTCAATTAACTGGGTGGTTATATCCTATCCCCCCCCCCCCCCAATATTTCTGGGTATAAACATGATACGGAACCCCTTTGCTTGTGCCATGTAACAAAATTAAATAATTTTATTCGTCTGTTTGTTATGACTCTACTCAAATTTAACCCTTAGTTTGCTATCGTCGTATATATATGACGGCTCTGATAATTCGAATTTTCACAAGTAATATCGCATTTTTTATTTCTACTCCGCTACTAAAATCGAAAAACAACAACAACAACAACAACAACAACAACAACAAAAAAAAAAAAGAGGTTATCAATTCAACCCGCATATATGGTATTTTTTGGTCCTATTCACGCATAATTTTCAAAAATGTGCACAGATTTTGATCAATTTTCCTTTGTTTGAAAGTGTAACACACGCTCGTGGTCTGACTTGAATTTCATCAGAATCTGTTGATAAGAACAAATTTATTTTTATAAAAAATTTAAAATTCAAAGCTTTAACTCAAAGTGAGATTGACATAATTCCCTTTAAAATTTAAACCGATTTTTATAAATTTATTTAGAGACTAGGGGGCTCTGCCCCCTGCAAGCTACGCTTGCCAACCCCCGTTCAGACACTGTAGAATCTAAAAGCACGCTAATCTGATCGGTTTTAAAAAGATTAGAGAAGATTGAATTATACTAAAAAAACTGTAGCGATCTCCCTGTAAACGGGTTTCCATTCAATTTTCTTTGATTGAAAAAATTTAATGCCGAATCAGTTGCTGTTAAGACATCCAATGGTTGTTTTCGTGTTTGCTTAAAGAAGATCAGTTAAACATTTGAAAAGAAGCTAAAATAAAATGAATTAAGTAAACAGAGTCTTTGTCTCTCGGTATTTTTTAACAGCGTAATAAAACGATTGACATAATACAATTACTAAAATTTGCTGCTTTAACCCCTTCAAGGGCGGTGGTTCATTTTTGGACCACTTAATTTTAATTCTTAAATGCCACATTAGCATCAGAATATTGGGATGAAAATTTCCCTTTTACTAAGTAAGTGAACAAAAGCATTTTTGTATTTCGAAATTTGTTTGTAAATTCTGGTATTATTCACTGATTTCAAGATTTTACGAACAGAAGTGCCTTGTCCGTGAAAGGGTTAAACGCATATTAATGTATTTATTATTTTAAAGTTTCCTTTCCCTTTTAATATTCACGTGTAAATACAATTTTCCGGGCATAATTTTCAATATTTTCCTGCCTTTAACACGTACTCATTTAATAGTAATTTTAAAGTTTTTTTTCTGTTTTTAATAATCACGTGAAAATAAATTTTTAATCGTTAGGGAATATTATTCTTTGCGCTGATTTAAAAATTGAAAACAATCTCTATAATAATAGCCTAAGTCATGTGACTATCATCAATAGCTCCAGGCGGATCCCTTCGCTTTTTATATTCCAGGCGGCCATTTTCGTACTTTAATGTTAGCCAGCCACAGGTGTGATAAGTCCGCGAATATTATTCTATCCCCATTATTTCGTTTATATTATAATAGTCCAAGTCATGTAACTACCATAAACAACGGTCTGATTCCTTCGCTTTTCATAAGAAAGGTTTCCATTTTGATTAAAGAATCAAAATTATTTTTTCGAATAAAACTACATAAACTTTGCCATGATCAGAAAGAATTCCTGGTACTTTTATGTTAGCCGGGTGAAAATTTCGCCAATAGCTTTTTTTTAACTCGCCAGTTAGCATTTTTTTTATTTTTCGAGTGGTAAATTAAAACGGTGCTACTTGGTTATCCCATAGACCAAAAATCTGTCGCCAAACTATAAGATTAAATGCCAATAATGGTTGATCGTAAATGTCACATTCTCTTGACTTTAAGGAAGTTACACATGTTCACGCCATCAAGTGATTTTTATTTCGACGTTTTATTTGTATATATATTAGTGTTATACTAATTTATTTGTTCTTTTGTTATTTAAAATAAAAAAAATATGTCAATTTGAATAATTTGGCGAAATTGGTCGACGGGAGAAGTAATAACATTAAAACGTTGCTTTGAAGTGAAAATTAAATCTCATGATTTGTTGCATTGTCACATACGCACCGGATTTGGCGTGATTTTTTTTTACGACAATTTGGCGAAAACCTCGTTTTCAAATACCTGTTACATATGTATTTTTAAATTATTTTCTGTTATTTTAAAAATGAAATAACAATAAATAAAAAAAAATTAATTAATAACTATAGAACAAGACAATTTATAACATTTTTTGTAAATAAAAGAAAATAAATTCAAATAAACATTTATTAATAAATAAGCAACAATAGCCGCGTTACCATGTCAGACAAAATAACGCCATTTTGGCGCCAATTAGGTACCCCGTTGCGTATATGACATCTGTATCTAATATTTTTCGTTTCGTTTCGTTTAGAAAAAAGAATGAAGTAAAAGCCATTTATTTTTAAGGTTTCAATTTTAAATGAAAGTTTTGTATTAAATAAAATGATAATGAAATACAAATTGAATTCTGAATAAAAGTAACATGATGCATTTCTTAGCCTACATTTAAGGGAGGCCAAACTCGTCGCGCAATTAATTTCAAATAACCTTTTCTAAAATATGAAAAAAAAATATGTTATGATTAAAATTTGAGTTGCCATCATTAGAAAAAAAGTATTTAAAGTTAGAAAAAAATTAATATTTCGAAAACTAATTCTAATTTTTAAATTATGATACCAGTTTTGAGATCTGTGGATCAGTACGGATTTTTGGTGTTAATTTCATCGCAAAGTACTCCATATTTTAGGAGAAATCGCCGTGAAACGTAATCAGTTGTTTAATCAGTCGTTTCATAGAATCGTTACATAAATTCGTTTCAATTCGATTCATTAGGATTTTATATATATTGGGTAGATTCAACAAGGACAAAAATAAATAAAGAAATTACTTTAAAATGTTTCATTTTCAAAGATTTTCATCCAGGCGTGGCGCTATCTGTTTGGCAAGAAAGTCGCTACACAGCGATTTTCCACTTGTAAAGTGTTTAAGGCTGTTCTTAACTGCTCTGTTCAACAAGCGCAAAACGTTTTGACACATTTACAAATTCATTTTTTAACGGAAAGGTATAAAATCAGAAAGCCAGGCCATAGAAGCGATTTAGAATTGAACTATTTTTTTTTTCCATTTTTTGATAAATCAATTACCTATTGAGTTATAAGGAATTTTGATCCCGTGACAAACACGCTTTCCGCCCGCTCTTGAGTCTCTTTCTTCCTTCGCGCGGAAATTCGGTTCGAAACGCCCACTTTGACATTATTTTCTGAAAGATCTATTGCGTTTGCAAAATAAATAAATAAATAAATAAATAAATAAAAGGAAAAAAAAACAGCTCAATTACATAGTTTCTGAACAACAATACCAGCTAGTTTCATGCATTTTCGAACAAAAATAAATTTAAAACTATGTCACAAAGTTGCCCTTTTGGATTTGGAAACACCCTTAAAGATTTCTGCGGTGCACTGGCTTCACTTGAAGAACTATATTCTGCGGTGCACTGGCTTCACTTGAAGAACTATATTTTTACGGTGGAGGGACTTGCACGCTAATACAGAGTGGAATAAAAGTCCCTGGCAAATTTTTTAATTTAATATAAAATCAAATAATTGGAGTCCTTTTTTCTGTTGTTGTTAAAAAGTTTATATATATATATATATATATACATTTTTTTTTTCAGTTTGGCTATTTTATACTTTTCTATCTGGTATTACTTTTTTACTTTCCGGAGTCATGTAATGATAGGAAAGTAATTGTAATTATCATAAAAACTAAATTATAGGAATTTTGGTATACTTTTATATTTATCGATTAAATAAATTGGAAATGACCAACATTTTTAGTATCTATTTTCTATGATAATAATCAAGAAACATATATGGGGAATTCTCACAATCTTTTGATTTTCATGTCCCTGAATAATAATTTTTTATTTAATACACTTTTTTGCATTTTTTTATTGCATGATTGCATAACAATATTAACGAGATAAATAAGTTTTGGACGATGTTGGGGGTCCAAATACCAGGAAAACTCACCTACCGTCCCGTGTCTTTGATGCTGATTTTTAAGTTTGGAGCTGGTTGTATAAAATTGTTTCAATAAAAGTAATTCGATGTAATTTTTTTCCGAAACTGGGACAATTGTTTTATATAAATATGTAGCAAAAAATTAAACTGCTCACATTTTGACGATTGATATTATTTTTTTAACTCTGTCCCTGGGTTTTTAAACCTTACAGTCCCTCTTGCTAAACTTATACAGAAAACCACTTCAGATGCAGCCACAGAATTTTTTTTCCAGTTTTTTCTCATGCAGAAGTATGCTAGAGAAAGTATGTCTAAAATTCTTTGACAGGAAATTTACTGCAGAATTTAAATCAGCATTTAAATATCAATTTCAAGATCGTGCCTTTATTGAAAGTCTTACAGTCCCCAAGTTTATTCCTGCACTTTTCGAGGTAAATTAAAGGAAAAAATTAATTTAATCCAATGTTAACAATTGTTTCTAAAAATCAATGAACATTGTGGTTATCACTTAGTCTTAACATGATTTTCCTCACATTAGATGGTAATTTTCCTTACCGTTCCATCCCTACCGTCCCTTTTTTTACCATTCCGTCCCTTTTTTCCTATACCATCCCCCTTTTTTACTCTACCGTTCCTTCTTTAACATCCCTTTAAGACAATGTTATACAAAATTTCTGTATTAAAAGTACTACATTTTTAATATTTCTTATTTGAATGTCCTGTGGGTACTATGCAAATTCATTATAAGTAAAATTTTCGAAGAAAATAAAAAGTTATAGGGGTAAAACGGTAAGGAAAATTAAACTCGCAAGTTTTACTTAAACCAAAGTTAAATAAAAAAAATTTCGCTGCTGACCATTTTTTCTTTATTTTGAATCATTAAGGCATTCGTCTATCAGATTAAAATGTTATTTTAGCAAGTTTAATTTCGCCAGATTTTTTCCCCCAAGAGTCAAAAGATTGTGAGAATGCCCCATATACTAACAAAACTAGGTGATCATATTTCGCAAAAGAAAAGAAAAAAAAATCCCTGCCGGCTCGGGCCTACAGGCGGAGGTAGATTTCGAAGGTAAGTACTAAATTCACCAACAAAACTTAAATCAAGATTAGAGATAAACCCAGTTCCTTCACTAAGAATGAGCTCTAGGGAGCTAAATATTTTGTGAAAATTCTAATATACACGAATACACACAGCATGTATATGGAATAGGTTTAAAAAATAGCTAAAACAAATTCAGAGAACCTCATAGTGTTAAAATAAGTTAATATTTCCATAGTCGGGTTTTTATCATGTTTTAATACGTTTCTTCAAACTCACATGATGTTACATATTCACCTGCTGAAGTCCATTTTATTTTCAATATGACGCAATATTTTTGTTTTGTTTTGTTTTTAATTCATCAAACTATTTATTTCATTTTGAGTTTTCATGCGGAAATCTTGCTCCAAAAAACTTATGACGTAATATTCAATTTGTTTTCAATTCATCAAACTGTTTATTTAATTTATTTTTACACGTGAAGATCTTGCAATAGAAAAGCAATTGTTGTGGTGAGAATTAATTTTATTCCTTTTTTTTTTAATTGTTGGCAACTGCTATAACGAAAAATATTTATTTTTTTCCTGTCATTGTTGTGTAAGAGCTGGTTTTATCAGAATCATGTTAAGACGGTATTCAAAATTTTGAACCCTTCCCAGTTCCATTCCCTTGGGCCGATTTTGCCCATTTTCAATCCCCGCCGAGATATTAGTCATCTCAAAGTTGTTGGCGAGTTTGAAGACGATCCGAGCATAATTGCGACTTTTATCGTGCGGACAAAATTTAGTACATACATACATACATATATATATATATATATATATATAAACTTTTTAGGTGGGGGTGGTTTTGGGTTCCTGGGGTCCTATAATGAAAAGTTATGACGGAATTTTTCAAAAGTCGCACCATGGTAACGACTGCAATAGGTAGTATTTCTTACGAAATCTACATAAAAGAAGGAAAGAAAGAAAAAGAAAAGAACAGAAAACAGCAAAAAAGGGAAGTAAGCATTACAAAACAGTTTTCAATACTTACTTAATTAAAAAATAACTAATATAAAAAATCGAACCTTTTTTTTTTTCTATGGAACTTTCCAAGTTGTTTATCGTTAACTTTTGAAGGGTACTATCTTATCCTTATAATATTATAAATGCCAAAGTGTGTCCGAAAGTTTGAATGAATTCAACGTCTAAACGGATGGATTAATGTTTTTGTATCTTTGCATATAGATGTATTGTAAAACGGAAATGAACATAGGCTATATTTTATTTAATTTATTCAAGTAATTTTCTTAATAATTCAAAATTTCATTCTTTTTCATACAGAATCAATTGACATTTTCCCGATAAATTTAACCATATTTCTTTCTTGTTGCCAAGGAAATCAAAATCTGGAATAATAATTTCTCCTCTACAATAAATTAAAAATTAAAATAAAAAGAATTCAAAAGAAAATAAATATGACGTCATATTTGAAACGAAAAAAGGTTTTTTTTTTAATTATACATGAAAGATGAATATCGGTTACGTTAATAATGTATTTTCTGCCAAAGATGAAGTCATAATTAGAAGGAAAAAGAATGTAAAATAATCATATAATTAATAAAGCTATTCGCTTGGAAAAATACGACGTCATACTTGAAATAAAACAGGTATTTTCAAGTATTCGTTAAAAATACAAGGGGCAAATATCAGTAACTAATGAAAATAGATAAATAATGACGTCATTTTAAAACGAATAACAGCAATATTTTTTACTAGTGGACCCTATTCTCGCTTTCAGTTCGAGGTTATAAAAACCGTCATTTTACCAATTGTGATATCACCCATACTTATTAAAAGTTTGAATATAAGTTGCATGCAAATGAGTGTTTTCTTTCAAAATTCACGTTATGATTATCAGGAGAAGATATTTTTGGTGGAAGAAAGGGGAATTAAAACGGATTAATATATTTTTTGACACTATTTCCTCATTAAATGTAAAAAGAATTGAATTTCAATTAGTATAAATGGTACAAAAACATGATTAAAGTAAATTTTACAAAACTAAACACATATTTACACATATCAAAGCTTCATGAATGAATTTATTCCACGCAAGCGAAAATCGTCTGCGAACATATTGACAATTACAACCAAGGATGCAAATATAACTTCTGTACATTTAAGTGGATAGTTATTGCCCACTATTCACACGAATTAAATTTAAAAAAAAAATCATATACTATTTTAATTAATTATTTGTAAAAGATGGCAGTTAAAATATGTCACACAGGCGTTTTTATTAAAAGCTTTTATCGGGTAAAACTGATGTAATGTTTTTTCATGGAAAGTATTCATTTTAATACGAAAACATTAACATATTATACAGCTCATATTCAAAATATTAGAATATTTGAGTAAAAGTAATAAGAAAAAAATACTTTTCATTTATTTATTTTTGATACTAAGTAAATGTAATTAAATTTCTTATAAATTAAATCTGGAATGTTTACATAAGATTTTAACATTTACAAAATATAAAATACAAAACAATAAATTTGTAACACAGCTTTCTGAAACACACCAAAATATTAGAATAAAATTTAGATTGGTTCAAAATATTAGAATATTTTATTTTACGCAACAATGTTATCTTATGAATATATGAAGTAAATGGTAGTAAATATTTTGTAGCATTCCCTTTAGCTTTCATAACTGCGTACAATCGATCTTGCATACTATATACAAGGTGTTTACAAACGTTTCTATCAATATTAGCCGAAATAGACTTTATAAGTGACGCTAACTCAGTTTTACTTGAAGAAAGTTACAAGAAGAAGTTTTATTTAAATTTCTTGGAGTTTTTTCTTCATTATACACCATAAGTTTTCGATGGCATTAAGGTCTGGTGAGTTTGGTGGCCAACGAAGTACCTTAATGTTGCGTTGGCGGAACCAATTCTTAGTTGATACCGAGGTATGCGGTGACGCTAAATCTTGTTGAAAGATGAAATCATCTTCAAATAAATCTTCTGATGATGGAATCATGTAATATTCCAAAATTTCTTGATATATCTGAGAGTTAACCTTTTCGTAGACAATGCATAACATTCCAGGTCCTTCTGCACTCATGAAACCCCAAATCATGACACTAGCAGCAAATTTTACGGAGCGTTTAAGGCATTCTTTATCAAATGCTTCTTGCTTCATTCTCCAAACTCGAATACTTTGATTACCATATGAAACACAAAACATTCATTACTAAATAATATATTTTTCCAATTTTCTTCGCTCCATAAACGTCTTGATTTACACCAATTCAATCTCATACGCTTTTGTTTTGCAGTCATGAGAGGTTTTGTTTTCGGTACACGAAATTCAAACTTAAATTTATGGAGACGTCTTAATGTTGTCGATATAGAAACTTCAACTCCTTCTTCTTTTCATTTTCGGTGCAAGAATCGCACACTTTTTAAATGGTTTTTCTTAACTGTACGTTTCAGTTTCCTGTCATCTCTAGCAGATGTTTTTTGGTTTTCGGTCGCCATTTCGGTGATTATTTTGAAAATTTTCATTTTTTGAATATTGTGTTAGTATTTTACTAACGCTTGATTGCGAACAATGTAAATAATTTGCTATATAACATTGATTTTTAATGTGCCGATGCAAATCAACCATACGAAGATTAATAGATTCAGGAATATCACTCACACGACCCATTTTAAGATCAAAAAGCTAACAAACTGCAAAAAGAATACCGATTTTAAATAAAATCATCTGAATTTAATCAATGATGCCACCAGCTATGAATTGGTGATCATTAAAGGAGAAATAATGTGAAATATTCTAATATTTTGAACCATTTGAATAAATATTCTAATATTTTAACTTTTCAAAATATTTTTTTTCAATTAATCGTCTCGAAAATGATATTAAGTTTAAGATAATAAATAAGTTTAATCAACAATAAGTCCTAATAAAAACATCGTTTGCATATTTGCATTAAAAGACATTAAACTACTAAACGATATTTTCAATTAGTAAAAAAATAATTATTCTAATATTTTGAATATGAGCTGTATTTATTTTAATGTCGTCAAAGCGATGTCGTTTTCATTACACCAGCTTCGAAAGTTAAAACGAAATCTTAAAGTAACAATATACTTTTCAGAAATAAAATTTTTCATCAAAAGTCGCATTATTTCAAAATGAAATTTTAGCTTACATTTTAAATACATTTTTTTACTTGAAATTTAGTATATTTCATGAAAATAATGTTTCAATGTTTTTCTAAATGTACAATAATATAGGATTTCATTAATAGATTTCATGTTTTAAATAAATTAAAATGCATTTTAAATGATTCATGAAGTGAAAGAATATATATAATTTTTATTTCGACAAGTATCATTCCGTCGAAAAAAATAACCAAGTGAAAGTGTCGTCATATTTTAAATCATTAGCTGCTTTTCCTAATGTTACATGTTGATTTTTCGATTATTCTAATGCTATCAAAGTCACGTCTGAAGTGACCTGTTAATAACCACTTTCTTTTAAAAATACTTACTAATATATTTCTTTAAATAATATTCCTTGTCTCGCAAACATAAATTAAATCAATATCTTTGAACGGAATAAATATGAAATAGAATAAATATAAATAATAAAATAGAATAACAGATATGTAAATTTATTCCTCATTTAATCTTAGAGCAGATGTATGAAATTTGATGCTCACGAAAGAAATTTAAATGATTCTATATACAGTCGGACCTCTATTTAATGAACCTCTATTTTGCGAATTTCTCTATTTTGCGAACTTTTCCTTGGAACTAAGAACATTATGCGAATTTCTTCGTAAAATAACCTCCAAATAGCGAATGTATTCTCTATTTAACAAAACCTTTTCTTGTGATCTAAATTTTTTTTCTCCCCATTTCTCAAAATATTTCTAGACATTTCAAACTTATTCTTTCTGTAAACACATTTTATGATGTTCAATGGCCTTGAACTGGTTGTACCAGGCACCTTCTTTGTCATCAGTGAGAATTCGGTAGGTACGGAGGACGAAGACGATAATCCCTTAGAGTAACTTAAAAAAATGTGGATACAGATGAGAAAAAAGGAAGAAATTGACCATGATGTGCTGATTGATGATTGTATTTCACTTAATTCTGAAATTGAGACCTCGGAAACACTATCCGAATTGGATATTTTCGACAGTGTGAAAAATAAAATCAATACAGCAATGAATTGCAATGAAGACGAATATGATGATGATGGAAATGATCATGATACAGGAATTAACAAAACTTCGTATGATGAAATGCTAAAATCATTTGAAACAATCCGACGCGGATTATAGTTAGAAGAAAATACGCATGAAGGTGTTTTCGGTGCATTGCAAAGATGCGAGGCGTAATATGAGAGAAAAAAAACTTTTTAAAAGGAAAACTCTGAGAAAATTAACAGAGTTTTTCAGAAACTAAATTTAAGGACGCATATGTTAATGTATGGTTAAAATTATTTGTTATAATAATAATAAATACAATAAGGTCATTAAAATTCGTTAATTTTAATGTAAAACTATTTACTTTAAACAGAAAATACAGTGTATTCCCGGACAAAGTTTTGTTTTCCTTGCAGATTTCAAAGATTTAAACACATAGAAAAAATGAATTGATGATGGATATTGGTGGGTAAAATAAATAATACAAATCGATATAATTTATATATAAAAAAAAAGTGATTAATTACTTTTAGTAAAAATATTTAGTGTTTATGAATTTAAAATCTGTTTTATGTAGTTTAAAGTATTTTAAATGGTGAATCTCTATTTAACGAATTTTCCATATAACGAACTTTTTTCCGGAATTTAGCGACTTCGTTAAATAGAGGTTCGACTGTATATATAAACAAGAAAGAAAAATGGGATCATCCGAAGTGTTTCTACTATAAAATGTGATAAAAGGTTAATTATATATGTTTTAATTATCGAAATTTTTTGCTTAATTGATGAATTTATTCCTCTTTAAATGTTATATAAACGCAGTCATGGGTAACAGCTAGTAATATTATAAATGTCAATGTGTGTCCGAAAGTTTGAATGAATTCAACGTCTAAACGGATGAATTAATGTTTTTGTCTCTTTGCATACAGGTGTATTATAAAACGGAAATGAACATAGGCTATATTTTATTTAATTTATTTATATAATTTTCTTAATAATTCAAAATTTCATTCTTTTTCATACAGAATCAATTGATATTTTCTCGATAAATTCAACCATCTTTTTTTCTCGTTGCCAAGAAAATCTAAATCTGGAATAATAATTTCTCCTCTACAATTAATTAAAAATTAAAATAAAAAGAATTCAAAATAAAATAAATATGACGTCATATTTTAAACGAAAATGGGGTATTTTTTATTATACATGAAAGATGAATATCGGTTACGTTAATAAGCGGTTTTCTGCCAAAAATGGAGTCATAATTAGAAGGAAAAAGAATGAAAAAGAATCATATTATTAATAAAGTTATTCGCTTGGAAAAATATGACGTCATATTTGAAATAAAGCAGATATTTCTAAGCATTCATTAAAAATACAAGGGGTATAAATATCAGTAACTAATGAAAATAGATAATTAATGACGTCATATTAAAACGAATAACAGAAATATATTTTACTAATGGACCCCATTCTCGCTTTCAGTTTAGGGCTATAAAAAACGCCATTTTACCAACTGTGTCGTCACAGGAACACTGTCCATACTGATTAAATGTTTAAATATAAGTTACATACAAATGAGAGTTTTCTTTCAAAATTCACGTTATGATTATCAGGAGAAGATACTTTTGGTGGAAAAAAAGGGGAATTAAAACGGATTAATATATTTTTTTGATGCTATTTCCTCATTAAAAGTAAAAAGAATTGAATTTGATTTAGTATAAATGGTACAAAAACATGATTAAAGTAAATTTTAGAAAACTGGACACATATTTACATACATCGAAGTTTCATGAATGAATTTATTCCACAGAAGCAAAAATCGTCTGTCGACATATTGACATTTACAACCAAGGATGTAAATATAACTTCTGTTCATTTAAGTGGATAGTTATTGTCCACTATTCATATACGAATTAAATTTTTAAAAAATCATATACTATTTTAATTAATTATTTTTAAAAGATGGCAGTTAAAACATGTCACACAGGCGTTTTTAGTAAAAATTTTTATCAAAATGATGTAATATTTTTTCTTGGACAGCATTCATTTTAATACGAAAACATTAACACATTTCTTATTTTAATTTCGTCAAAGCGATGTTGTTTTCATTACACCAGCTTCGAAAGTTGAAACGAAATCTTAAAATAACAATATACTCTCCAGAAATAAAATTTTGCATCAAATGTCGCATTATTTCAAAATGAAATTTTAGCTTACAAATCCATTTTCTTACTTGAAATTTAGTATATTTAATAAAAATAATGTTTCAATGTTTTTCTAAATGTAAAATAATATCGGATTTCATTAATCGATTCCATGTTTCAAATAAATTAAAATGCATAGTTTTAAATGATTCATGAAGTGAAAGAATATTTATTTTTTTATTTCGACAAGTATCATACCGTAGGAAAAACTAACCTAGTGAAAGCGTCGTCATAATATTAAATCATTAGCTGCTTTTCTTTCAGAAAATATTAGCATTTTATAGCAGTTATACAAAATGGCATGATTTGCAAAGAATTTAACAATCGCAAATACATAAGTTTAACCCCCTTTTACCGTACAATATCCAAGAACACTGGTTTCAATAAAATTTAATAAATGGCACGTGAAAGTCGACTTAAAAAAGTTTAGCAATTAATTTTAATTTGAGATGGGGCTCTACACGTGACATCATATACGTGTAAACAAGAGCCAAAACCACTAATTAAGCAATAAATTCGCCTTACACCTCAGATCCCTCTAATTTTTAAGGGCACCGTGATTATGAAAAAGCGCAAAGGAAGAAGGGAAATTTTCTTTCGATTTTAAAATATCGAAATCTATAGTTAAAAATCTCTCTGAAACACAATCTCTGTCCCCCATTGGAGCATATTCCTGCAAATTTCAAAGCTTTCACAAGCCAAAAATTACAGCTCAACAATAGATATGAAAATGTTTATTCATAATTGGGTTGCTTGTCCATAAATAGTTTTATTCCGCGAAAGCAATAAGCAACTATATTACTTAAATAATAGGTATTTAGGCTCAAGAGTCTTCGGAGCGTGATGAACATTTTGATATTATTGGCAGATCTACAGCTGATAAAATTTTGGTACCGTGAAATTAAAATGTAATAAATATTTGAAAGCTAAAGATATTTCTCGTACTCTTATTATTTATTTTTGAACTTTGATGCTTCACCACGTTTGATTATTATTTTTTAAATACCATTTATCTTTTTTTTTTCTTCCAAGCTGTGATTTTTTGGAATATAAACATAATGCTGCATGTTGATTTTCCGATTATTCTAATCATATCAAAGTCACATCTGAAGTGACCTGTTAATAACCACTTTCTTTTAAAAATATTTACTAATATATTTCTTTAAATAATATTCTTTGTCTCGCAAACATAAATAAAATCAATATCTTTGAACGGAATAAATATAAAATAGAATAAATATAAATAATAAAATAGAATAATAGAGATGTAAATTTATACCTAATTTAATCTTAGAAAAGTTGCATGAAATTTCATGCTCACAAAAGAAATTTAAATTATCCTATATAGGGTAAATGCACCAGTAGTCGGCCACTTTGAGATAAAATACGTTATGAATTGCTTATTTTTGATTTCAAATGAAATATTACAATCCCCCTATATGTAGCCATCCTTTATACGTCATAAGCCATCAGCAAAGAATTGTGGGTGTTTTTATTGCGTTAGTAATCAGCCATTTTTTATTTGGTTGCGGTCAAATAACCGTTTTTGCTATTTTTTTGTTAACCGATGACAAAATTTTTAAAAGACTAGTATTAATTTATTTTTTATTATTTTCTAAAATTAAGACTCTACTATTAAAAAGTTTAATAAACTAATGTTTTTCAGTATCAAAATTCAATAAGTGTGTTTGTATTAATTAATTTTAACGTGGCCGACTATTGGGTATTATATTTACTTACATGTTCAGTAATCGGCCACCACGGTTGACTACTGGCTAAAAGGCTATTTCACTTTTTTGAGTCTACTTTTAATAATTTGATTTTTTCGTAATTTGATTATTGCAATTTGAGATTTATATAACCTTTTACTTGCATTTTATTTTATGTACACTATATTTATGGTGTTCTGGGGTAATAACGCCACGTTAAGATTCTACCAATTTTTACGGCTTAGTTTTAAATTTTTTTTCCCCAAACAAATATAGGATTTGATACAGTAACGTGTATTCGTACGTGTATTCGTTGTACGTAATTATGTATACAAGAAAGACTAATTTAGCAGATAGCTATTCATAAAATATAGTGGCATGATTTCTTGACCAATGCTATTAAGCGTTATTACCCACCTGTTGGGTAATAAAATAGCGTCTAAATCGCGGCCCTCAAAACGACTCTTATCACAAATGCGCCCAAGAAATTCCCTTGCACTTTGCCCTGGCTCATGCGATGTCATTATTATTTAGTGTTGCATTTTTAGACTTCATAGTGTTGTCTTCATGGAGTTCAGACTTCATAAAAAATGAGAACAAATAAAAATTTAATTTAAAAAATCAAAAAACCCGACTGCGTAAAAAGCGAACTAATTAATTATTTCCCATCTATGTGAAACTATTTTTATATTACTTACCTATTTTTTTTATTTACTTGTATGGATGACTTTTAAGTTGTGTTGAATTGTTAGTTCCTATCTATAAACACTGTTTTGATGAGGTCTATAGATGTCTATGATGGTTAGAGTTGCAGTCAAGCTAGAGATCCTACCTACACGACTTCCATGTTGTGTCATATTTAAACGGAGCTTCTGACTGTAAAATAGTCAATGAAACATCGTCTTCATTTTGAAAGACCTATCCAATGGTATGCCACTCAATAGTGTGCGAAAAAAAATTTTCGTCTCTACCGCCATTTTTTATTTCACAGCCGCCATTTTGAATTGATAAAAACAATACCTAGCCTATAACCATCGGACGATTAAGACGAATCGATAGAGACCTCATTCATTAAAATCTATCCAGCCGTTGGGATGTTTCGAGAGTATAAAGAAATCCACATACCCAGATATGCGTGAAACACATAACCCTTCTTGGCAGTCGGGTAAAAAGACTTAATAAATATCATTCATGCACAAGTTAAATGAAATTGATTTGCACTCATACGTTCGTCAGTGACTGCAACGTTCACGAATTTCGTTCGTTTATGATCGCGGATTTCGCGAATTTAGTATGTTTTTGAGACTGCTGCATCCAGTGAATTTTTTTTTTTTTTTATGAGTGCTATGCGCTCATTCGTTCGTTAGTGTTTGCGGCGTTAACGAATTTCGTTCGTTTGAGATCGCGGCTTTCGCGAATTACCGCTTTTTTGAGACAGCTGCACGACGAGGTTGTTGCACCCAGTGATGTTTTTTTTTCGGTTTTCAAGAGTGCTATGCGCTCATACGCTCGTAACTGATTGCGGCATTAACGAATTTCATTCGTTTCTGATTGCGGCTTTCGCGAATTTAGTGCGTTTTCGAGACAGCTGCACGACGAGTTTGCTGCATCCAGTGATGTTTTTTTCGGTTTTCATGAGCGCTATGCGCTCATACGTTCGTTGATGATTGAGGCGTTAACGAATTTCGTTCGTTCGTGATCGTGGCTTTCGCGAATAATTGCGTTTTATAGACTGCTGCTCGACGAGGTTGCTGCATCCAGTGATATTTTTTTTTCATGAGCGCTACGCTCTCATACGTTCGTAACTTATCGCGGCGTTAACGAATTTCGTTCGTTTGTGTTTGCGGCTTTCGCGAATTTAGTGCCTTTTTGAGACTGCTACACGACAAGGTTGCTGCATCCAGTAATTTTTTTTTGGTTTTGATGAGCACTATGTGCTCATACGTTCGTTACTGATTGTGGTGGTAACGAATTTCGTTCGTTCGTGATCGAGGCTTTAGCGAATTACTGCGTTTTACATGCTGCTGCACGACAAGGTTGCTGCACCCAGTGATGTTTTTTTCGGTTTTCATGAACGCTATGCATTCATACGTTCGTTAACGATTACGGCGTTAACGAATTTCGTTCGTTTGTGATTGCGGCTTTCGCTAATTACTGCATTTTAGAGACTGCTGCACGACGAGGTTTCCCCAGAGGCACCCAGAGAAATTTTTGTTGTTGTTTTTATGAGTGCTATGCGCTCATTCGCTCGTTAGTGTTTGCGGCGTTAACGAATTTCGTTCGTTTGAGATTGCGGCTTTCGCGAATTACCGCTTTTTTGAGGCAGCTGCACGACGAGGTTGCTGCACCCAGTGATTTTTTTTTTCGGTTTTCATGAGCGCTATTATCTCATACGTTCGTTACTGATTACGGCGTTAACGAATTTTGTTCGTTTGTGATTGCGGCTTTCGCGAATTACTGCATTTTAGAGACTACTGCACGACGAGGTTTCTGCACCCAGTGATGTTTTTTTTCTGTTTTCATGAGCACTGTGCGTTCATACGTTCATTACTGATTGCGGCGTTAACGAATTTCGTTTGTTCGTGATCGTGGCTTTCGCGAATTACTGCGTTTTAGAGATTGCTGCGCAAGTTTGCTGCATCCAGTGATGCTTTTCTTCGGTCTTCATGAGCGCTATGCGTTCATACGTTCGTTACTGATTGCGGCGTTAACGAATTTCGTTCGTTCGTGATCGTGGCTTTCGCGAATTACTGCGTTTTAGAGATTGCTGCGCAAGTTTGCTGCATCCAGTGATATTTTTCTTCGGTCTTCATGAGCGCTATGCGTTCATACGTTCGTTACTGATTGCGGCGTTAACGAATTTCGTTCGTTTATGATCGCGGATTTCGCGAAGATTTTGAGACTGCTGCACGATGAAGTTGCTGCATCCAGTGATTAGGTTTAGTTTTGATGAACGCTATGCGCCCATGCATTCATCACACAAAAAAAAGATAGCAAAAAACAAGAATTTTTTTTTTTTTTATAAAATCGCATAATTATATCAAAACGACTGTTACTATAAAATCACAAATCTATAATAATAAGATAACTACTAAAATAACAATGATAACAAACGATTGCTTTGTCACATGTATTTAAAATATCGAATAGGGGAAAACAACTGAACAAGAAACCATATTTTTCCTTAAATAAGAATTGGCGCCTCATTCTGCTCATATTGTTCAAAGATACTACGAGACAGACTGTAATATTTGTAATGTACTATTCGAGATATGCAACTTATTAAAATTACATTTTGAAACTCGATTACGAGATAGTAACGCGAAAATGAAGAATTGGCGCCGCGTTCTGCAAATATCTAACCACGAAATCCCAAGACAAACTGAAATATGTGCATTGTACTAGTCGAGACATGCGACATATTAAAATTTCATCCCGAAACTCGACGACATGATAGTAACGCTAAAATTACAATTTGGCCCTCCCTAAGGCTGATATCACAATAAGATATGCATTGACAGATCAGTCATTCATGTTCTGTTAATAATCTTGTCCTACATCATAATTTCATTTTGAAACAGGATGATGTAATAATTTTTTCTCTGCCCGCAGCCTAGTCTACAACGGTTAAACAAAAAATTTGAAAGGCCCACTACTAGATAATTTGGTACTTTTAACTTTACTTTCCATATGAAACAAGAATGAAAAATCTTGCATGAAGAATCTATACTAATATTATAAAGAGATAAAAATTGTTTATTTGTAGGAGGTAAGCTGTGAAACTACCGAACCGATTGCTAAAGCAATGGTATCAAAATGACGGTGTTAGTGCAACTTAGAGCTTAGGCTATAACTTATGTCCGTGCCACTGGCCAAAAGGGAGTGCAGAAGCAAAAAACGTTCTAAAAATGCGATTTTTGTGTTACTAAAGGGCCTAGAAACATGAAATTTGGAATGGTAGTTACTTATAAGATACTAATTATCTCTAAGGGCATTTCTTAAAAAAAATCGAAATTAAAAAGGAGTGAAAAAGAGCTAAATGCATTCTAAAAAACGTGCTAAATAACTATTTTTACGCAGTTTCAGGAAATACCAAACCGATTTAAAAAATAATGGTGACAACCCTTTCTTCAACATAGGCTACATTTTACGTCGGTGTCTCTACCCCTAAAGTGGGTGCAGGAGCAAAAAAACGTTCGAAATTGCTATTTTGGTGTTAACGAAGGGCCCAGATACATGGAATTTGGCTTGGTAGTTACTTATTAGATATAAACGATCTCTAAGAACATTTCTTAAAAAATTCGAAATTTAAAAGGGGTGAAAATGCGCAAAAAGTGTTCTAAAAAACGTTCTAAAGGGCGATTTTTACGCAATCTCAAGAAGTACCAAACCAATTTAAAAAATAATGGAGTCAAAATGATGGTGACAACCCTTGCTCCAACATAGGCTACATTTTATGTCGGTGCCACTACCCCCAAATGGGGTGCACGAGCAAAATAACGTTCGAAAATGCGATTTTTGTGTTACTGAAGGACCTAGAAAAATGAAATTTGGAATGGTAGTTACTTATAAGATATAAATGCTTAAAAACATTTCTTAAAAAAAAAACACAAAGCTTAAAAACATTTCTTAAAAAATCCGAAATTTAAAAGGGGTGAAAATGCTGCGAAAAGAGTCGTAAAAAACGTTCTAAATGTCGATTTCTACGCAATCTCAGAAAGTACCTAACCTATTTCAAAAGTAATGGTTGGACATTGATGACAACAGCCCTTGCTCCAACATAGGCTCTATTTCATGTCGGTGTCACTACCACCTGGGGGTTGCAAAAGCAGAAAACGTTCTAAATTGCGATTTTTGGGTTGCTGAAGGGCCTGGAATTCTGAAATTAGGCAGGGCAGTTATTTATAAGATACAAATGATCTCTAAGAACATTTCCTAAAAGATCGAAATTTAAATGGGGGTGAAGATGAGCGAAAAGCGTTCTAAAAGACTTTCTAAATTGCGATTTCTACGCAATCTCAGGAAGTACCGAGCCGATTTAAAAAATAATGGTGTGAAAACGATGGTGACAGCCCTCGGTCCAACATAGGCCTCATGTCGGTGCCACTATCTTAAAGGGGGTGAAGGAACAAAAAACGATCTAAATTGCGTTTTTTGTATTACGGCGGGGGCTAGCAACTTCAAACTAGGCATGGTAGTTACTTATAAGGCATAAATGATCTCTAAGAACAAATTTTAAATAATTCGAAATTTAAAAGGGGTGAAAATGGACGAAAAACGTTCTAAAAAACTTTCTAAATTGCGATTTCTACGCAATCTCAGAAAGTACCCAACCTATTTCATAAAGGGTTGGAAATTGATGGTGACAGTCCTTGCTCTAATATAGGATCTATTTCATGTCGGCGTCAGTACGACCTTGCGGTTACATTTTAAAAAATGTTCTAAATTGTGATTTTTGTGATACTCAAGGGGCTAGCAACTTGAAATTTGGCATGGTAATTACTTATGAGATGTAAATACTCCCTGAGAAGAGTTCCTTAAGAATTTGAAATTTAAAAGGAGTGAAAATGAGCGAAAAGCGTTCTAAAAACGCTCTAAATAGCGATTTCTACGCAATCTCAGGAAATATAAACGATTTCAGAACCAATGGTTTCAAATTGATAGTGACAGTCCCCGCTCCAACATAGCCTATATTTTACGTTGTTGTCACTACCACCTGGGGATTACACGAGCAAAAAATGTTCTAAATTGCGTTTTTTTTTTTTTTTTTTTTTTTTTTTTTTTTTTGTGTGTGTGTGTGTGTGTGTGTTATTGAGGGGGGAGGTCTAACATTTTAAATTTGAAATGGTAATTTCTTCAAAGATGCAAATGCTTTCTAAGAATTGTCGAAAGAAAATTCCAAATTTAAAAGGATGAGGTGAGCGAAAAGCGTTCTAAATTACGATTTTTATGCAATCGTATGAAATACGAAACCGTTTTCATGCATAATGGTTGCAAATTGATGGTGATAGAACATACTCAAACATAAGCTATATTTTATGTCGGTGCCACAATCCCTAGATGGTTACGGGAGCAAAATACTTTCTAAAGTACGATTTCTGCGGTACTGCAGAGGCTAGAAACTTTAAATATAGCACGGTAGTTACTTACAAAATATAAATGTCCTTTAAGAACATTCGAAAATAAATTAAGAAGGGGTGAAGCGAAGGAAAGGAGCGAAAAGCATTCTAAAAGAGTCCTAAATTACGATTTCTATGGAATCTCATGAAATAATAAACCGATTACAGAAGTTATCGGTTGCGAATCAAGAGTGATTTACCCTGATCGTATACGGGCTATGTTTTATGCCGGTGTCACTACCTTCTGGTGGGCAGGAACAACAAGAAATCCTTTAAAAACAACTAAATTCCGTTTTCTATAGAATATTAGGAAATACTCACCGATTTCAAGGTTAATGTTGGCAAATTAATGGTGACAGTCTCTGTTTCAACATTTTTTGAGACATTCTATTTCAACTCTATTTCGGCATTTTATGTTGGTGCCACTAACACCAGAGAGTTAGTAGACTGTTAGACAAGAAGCTTGGAATTTTATATGATGGTTAATTTTAAGATGTAAATGTGTTAAGATGGTTTCTAAAAAATTCCAAACTTCAAATGAATACTAAAATGAGTGTATGAAATGAGCATAAAAGTCTCAAATACTTTCTAAATTATCATTTATTTGGAATTAGTTTTAGTTCTTCTTATTAATCAAAATCTCATTTCTGTCTTCTGCACTCTTATAATGAAGTTTAGCCAAACTGTGGCTTAATTTGTAATTTTTGAATTATTTCAAAAAATGTTCTTATAATAAAAAATATTCATGCAAATATCACTTGGCATATTTGAACTATTACGCGAGCAAAGCCGCGGGTTTGCTAGTAGATTATAAAAGCATTTCCCATGACTTGCAGAATTCTTCAACGAAATTGAGCTTCTTTATACCGTAAAAAAAGTAAACATTTTAGAAAAAGCATAATACTTTTGAAAACCAGATTACGGTCCCTAACCGAAAAAGTAGTTCAATTCTTTTGCGAAGCCCTGTATTTAATCTAAAGATTTGTATATCATTCTATACATAGTATGATAAAACTTAGTATAGTAAGAAAATGCATAACAGGTTGAAAATTTACCTTCAGCAATTTCTACCCCTATACGGAAACATACTTGAATTATTTTGTACAGCCCTGTATATTACCAATAGATTTTTATATGCCGCACATATTAAGTCGAAATTTAATTAAGGCTAAAACGTGGTTAAAACTACTGAAATGATACTTCCACACATTATTATCCCTGGGAGGTCATGTACTCAGTTCTTTGCGTGGCCCAGTATATGTTTTATTTATATTATACAAACATCTCTTAGTATACTAAATATATTAAAAAGCAGAAAAACCAACGTTTAAAATGCACAAATAACATATGAAAAGCAGCAAACAGCTGTTTCGAATCTACTAGCGAGATTCTTCTTCAGTGCAAAAGGAACAGCGTGCTAGAAAAAGCAAGGCTGAGCAAAATCATAGACAGAGACGCGCTGGCTTTTATACCCTATGCGGGTGGCGAAGGCGCCGAAACAACCAATGAGAGAGAAGCAGTGGAAACGACTGGGTGGACAAGTAGCGACATCTACCGGAGAAGTAGAGAAAAGAAACCAAAAAAGGGGAATTAAATTAACGCTTTCCAAATACTTGGAAAATCTGGAGTACTAGATAAGTCATTGACTAAAGAGTGAGAATTTTTAATGATATGGTAAGCTTCCCAAAAATCAAGATCAAGGTTAGAAGAACATTTTTGGATAATGATGGCTGAGGAAAAATCGAACCTATGTTGAGAAGACCAAGAATGTTGAGCAATAGAAGAACGTTTGAGCTCCTGATTTTTAACATAACCTTCATGCTCTTTTAAACGAAATCTAAGAGCACGTTTAGTCTGACCAATATAAGAAAGACCACACTGACAAGAGATCTGGTAAATGCCCCAATTATCTAGTCGATCAACGGGGTGTTTGAGATTTGAAAAAGGGATTTTATTAACAGGAGAAAAAATAACTTTAAAATCAAACCTTCTTAGGATTTTAGCAACTTGCTGACTGATTTTAGGAAAAAATGGTAATACAACTGAAGTATTAGAGTTGGAATTAGAATGCTTTGCAGAATGGTCGGAATTCGTCAATTTCTTATAAATAGAATCGATAATATTAGAGGAATAACCACGATCGACAGCAACAGCTTTGAGGTAATTAAGTTCAGCACTAAGTAACTGAGGAGTGGAACAAATATTAGTAGCCCGAAAAACAAAAGTATTGAAAGCAGCGAATTTCTGGTTAGGGGGATGAGAAGAATACCTGTGAGGTGGGAGACTGACAGCAAAAGGTTTACGAAAGACGGTAGTCTGAAAGCCATTTTCACCACGAATAACAAGGACATCCAGGAAAGAAAGACAATTATTGGTCTCAATTTCAGAGGTAAATTGAATGCAGGGATCAATGGAATTCATAATAGAGAGAATATTATTAATATCCGAATTCATTTCAATCAGGACATAAACATCATCAACATAACGAACATAGAACGGAAATTTTAAGATTTCAAAAAGCTTGACCTCAAAATAGTGCATATAAATATCGCATAAAATTGGACTAAGAGGATTACCCATAGCCAAACCGTCAATCATACGGAAGAAATTACCATTGAAAACAAAAGTATTTTGCGACAAGCAAGCGCGAGTGAGAAGTATAAGTTCCTCGATTTCAAAATAAGAGAAATGGAATTCACAAAGCCTTTTCTTGAGGCAATCTAAAGCCCCCTCAACCGGAACGTTTGTAAATAATGATTTAACATCAAAAGAAACCATCATGTGACCCTGCGGCTTAAAATTATGAAGTTTTTTCCCTTTTGTTTACCCTATGCGGGCGCCTTCGCCACCCGCATAGGGTATAAAAGCCAGCGCGTCTCTGTCTATGATTTTGCTCAGCCTTGCTTTTTCTAGCACGCTGTTCCTTTTGCACTGAAGAAGAATCTCGCTAGTAGATTCGAAACAGCTGTTTGCTGCTTTTCATATGTTATTTGTGCATTTTAAACGTTGGTTTTTCTGCTTTTTAATATTGTTGCACAAAGGCTTTATTTGCTATTTTTATATACTAAATATAGTTCAGCTTGAAAGAGCATAAAAGCCTCTTTTAAGCCATTCACCCTGATACTCCACAAAGCTTACAAACTCTTTTGTGTAGCCTTGTATATGATCTACATCAGTTACACACATCGTATTGTAAGTTAAGGTTTAATTAAACTTAAAAACGCATGTCATAAACAAAATCACACTTACAGCAATTATCGCTAGTAGAAAGATACAGTACTGTATTCGAATTTTTTGTGTTTCCCTGTAAATGAACGATAAATGCTATGCATATCGTGTTATACAACGAGTATTTTGTAGTAAGCCTCAGTAATGCTGTATATCAATTTCATTCTATTTGATGTAGTATAAGAGAAATAAAATACGCTGCAAACTGCGTATCCCCTGACACTATTATAAAAAGGAATTCTTTTGCGGGGCCCTATAAATGAATAATAAGTTCTTTGGACTCCATATTGTCTAGAATGCGTAGTTAAATGCACTTCATAAATGCATATCAATTTCATTATATTTGAAATGGCCAACATCATTAAAATAAACTTGAAGCATTTTTTCTTATTGAGCATAATGCATCGGGATATTTTTGACTGTCCCTGTAGATGAACTATAAATTCCACACACTTTATTTTTAATAGTGATCGTGCTATTGTTAACGTCAAAAACATATAAAAATTTCAAGGAGATTCGAGTATATTTGCGAGTGTTAGAACTCGGACAGACTGAAGACAATCCAAATTCACAAACACTTTTAAACTATGTTGGAAAGTGTTAAATACTATTATAATATTTTAAATTATTACAGCAACATTATAAGAAAAGAATAAATCAACACATTTTATCATTAAAATGTTGTTCTGTTTATAAAAGTTATACTTTAAATTATTTAAATAACAAAGCATTTAAGTGGCCGACTACTGGTCCAGTGATGGCCGAACACTAGAATTGAGAGGCCGACTACTAGACCTTTGCTACTTTTAAGTTTAACTTTTTATAAATAAAAACTATAATCAGTTTTTTTAAAAACAATTACTGAAACAGTAAAATAAAAGTGTACATTAACATGTGTCACTGCTAAAAATGTTGTATTGTTTTTTAAAATTACTCTTTGAGCTATATACTTAAAGAGAGCGCTTAAGTGGCCGACTATTGGTGCTTTTACCCTATATATACAAAAATAAGCAAATTGGGGTCGTCAGAAGCGTTTCTACTGTAAATTGTGGTAAAAGGTTAACCTTATATATGCTTTTAATTATCAATTTTTTTTGCTTTATTGATGAATTTCTTCTGCTTTAAATGTTACGTGAACGCAGTCACGGGTAACAATAATATAACACGGGTGTGTTATAATATTTGTCATTACTTCAGAGAAGAGGGATGTTACTCCTTAAAACACTATTCTATCTAAATAAAAAGCAAAGTTTGAATGTAACAAAAATCATAGTCAGAGAACATAATTTGAACAGGAAGCACCTCATGCAGTCCGACTCCACTGCAGACATGAACTTTCCCAACTGTAGAGACTTGTTCCAAATAATTCGCAAAATTATGCCCAAATTCCAGCCACCTGTTATCTTGCTGCATGTTTTTTGTCTTAACATATGATCTTGAAAACTTGTGAAACAAATGAAAAAAATCATTCCTATAAGAATAAACTGAAATCCTATTACGGTTAGGTATATAGTTTCTAATCTGGCGATTATTTTTTTAAATTTTGCATCATCATTACCATCATATCATCTAATAAAAGACAAAATTTAGTAAACATAATTTTTGTTTTAATCATTAATTTGTACTCCTTTATATCATAAATCTATATCAAAGTAGTATTTGAGTTTCTCCCCAATACAATGCAATAATAAAACATACGGTAAATGAGTTCATCAGGTATTTTATATAAATTTTATAACGATACCGAATACAGACTGACTTACGCTTTATATAAGTAAATGAAAATACAATGTTATTTAAAAAATATATTCTTAAACACGATATACTTCTGGTTATTTTTTTTTTATTTTACATCATCATTATCATGGTATAATTATCTAATAAAATATACCATTTAGTAAACATAATATAAATAAATCTTTTTTTTTTTTTTTTTTTTTTGTCATTTTATTTACCATTCATTTGCACTTCTTTATATCATAAATCTATATCAAAGTAGTATTTGCGTTTTCCCTTATTACAATGCAATAATAAAACATACGGTAAATGAGTTCATAAAGTATTTTATATGAATTTCATAAATGATACCGAATGCAGACTGACTTACACCTTATGTAAGTAAATAAGAATATATTGTTGTTTTTAAAAGTATTGTTAAACACGATACACTTGTAGTTATTATTAGTTTTTTTTTTTTTTACATCATCATCATCATCGTACAATTATCTCATAAAAGACACCATTTACTAAAAAAAATTAAATAAATCTTTTTCTTTATCATTCATTTCATATGATTTTAAATCATTGATCATAAATCTATATCAAAGTAGTATTTGAGATTTCCCAATTACAATGCCGTAATAAAATATACGGTAATACAATTATTTTTTCTAAATTTCTTAAATGATACCGAATACGAATACAGACTGACTTACACATTATATAAGCAAATAAAAATACAATGTTGTTTATAAAAATATTGTTAAACACGATATACTTGTACAACTACATTAAGAAAATATTTTTACACTTTCAACACGTTAAGTGTAAACTATACTTCTCCAAATATATACTCAAATATGATCCAGAAAACAAAGTTCCGCACTGCATAAAAATATCACTATCCCAATTCTCACAGTGCCCCTTCTCACAAGCCATTCCCCCCCCCCCCCCCCCCCCACACACACACACCTTAAAATACTCCACATTCTCCCCCTAACGTACCTGCTACTGTTTGGTAGCTACCGTCCCCATATACCTGTCAGCGCACATGCGCTTGAATCTACCGAAACGACAGCTTTACGGCTGCCGTCTTTGGCATTAATCGAGCCGGCAGCCGCTGGATGTCTTTTCCCGGTCCAAAAATTATGCCGCATCTTTTTTCGTTGACGGTCGTAATTTAAGGGTAGAGAGTGTCACAACTCCCGGTGCTTCATTTTAGACCTAAAGCCATTATTTTAAACAAGAGTGAATGATCTTTCGGCCTGGAGGTGTTTTTTTGTTTATTTGTCTTGGATTATGTGGAGGTTTAATTATTCCGCTTCTAACACGAAAGGCCGCAGTATAGCCTGAAATCTCAGAAAGACGAGAAAATTATGGCAGGAGAAGTTAAAGAAGTAACTCTAAATACAAATTTATGCTATGGAAATTTATTTCTTGGGGGGAAATTCTTGATTTACTCAGAACTGCACTCGTCTTTGTGAAACTACAAAAGGCGTGGTTAGACTTAAAAATTTATGGCACAAGTTACTTTTTTCTCTCGAATTTTGTATGTGGCATTTTATTTTCTAGGTACTTCATTTTAAAAGATTGATTTCTCTATTTTCAATTTTTCCGGAGTTTAAATAAAATGAGAGATTTTTATGTTCATTTGTCTTTGTGAAGCTCAAGAAGGCGTGGTTAAATCTCGAAATTTATGATAGCCTAGATCTTGTTCTTTGAATTTTGTAAGATATTTTGGCTTTGCGGCAATTTATTTCGAATGATTAATTTCTTTATTTTCCATTTTCTCGTAATTCCCCAAGAATCAACACGGTTTTTTATTTTTAACACACGATTTATACAAGGATGTGGTTTACTAAAATAAGTGTACTGAAAAGAAAATATTTATTCATCATTAAAGGTGACATTTAATGTCAATTTAATCTCCTAGATGTCTGGCCTATTATTTGAACTTTAAAACCCACCATAACTTAAAAGATAAAGTATAGTGAAACTCCAGTCATCCTAACTAATGAATTCTGGATACAATCCGGATATGCAGAAATCTGGATAATTGATTTCAAGATTGAAATTCAAGTATTCGAAAATTATATGTTAGTAGTACGATTCAGTTTTCAAAAACATACACAGAAAAGGGAACTTTTTTGATAGAAAAAAAAAAAATGCCAAGGAAGCTGCATTTGTCACCGAAAATTAACACTGGGGTTGTCCGATAGAGAGAAACGAATCGGATCAAGAAACCCGATTTTAACCGAATGCAACCCTACTCACCGTTCGGATCGGGTTAAGAGCCCACTTCAGTGACGGGAAAAAAGGAAAACGCTAATGCTAAGTCTATGGGGGCGTTATTTTCAAATTTCTCGAATGGGTTTTAATATTTTTGAATTGATTTTTTTGCAAAGGATAGCTGAGGACGATCTACAACCGGGCTAGTTTTTACTTTTAAGATTTTGGTTTCCTATTTAAAAAAAAAAAAAAATTACTTTCACTTTCGGAATAGGTTGGAACCGGATCTGAAATTGAAACTATCCTAATAGAAAAAAAAAAAAAAAATCTGTAAATCGTCCTCAGCTGTGATATGCAAAAAAAATCATGTAAAAATATTAAAATCCAAACAAGATCACCATAGGATTAACATTATCATCCGGGTCTTTTTGAGTGACTAGTGTGGCCTCTTAAAGGTTTTTTTTTTTTTTTTTTTTTTCGTTCGAGTTGGGTTGACTTTAAAGATTTTAGTCGCGTTCAGGTTTTTCTAAATAAAGTTCTATCTATTTTTCAAATGGAAAAAACAACTGTATATTTGAATATCAATGAATATATCTGTGTTTATTTTAAGTGTTAAAAAGATAAAATTCATATTAGAGGTATAATTGTAGACTACTTTTCTATAACTGTTTTAAAATATAGATTAATTTTTTATCACTTCGAGTCCGGATTTGAATATTTCGGATTCGAGTTTAAGTGTGTCGGATTTGGGTAATGTTTCGGGTTGACTACGGGTTCACGGCGGATACAATACGACCCATGTGCCATGCAGGACTCAAGTCCAAAAGTTACTTCCTGTCGCTTTATAGACAAACTTTCTTCATAGAAATATTATAATTCAGAAAAGAGAAAAAGTAAGTGGAAAAGTAAGCATTCGAACGAAAAACCATGGTATCTTGTAGCCACCTGTTGGAAGCTTGTATAATTGTTTTGTCGAAAAAAGAAATCATTATTAAAAAAATCCTAAGTCTTTCTGCACATTTCAGTGAAAAACACATTGACCTTTCGAATTATTGAATTTTTAATTCTTTTGTGACTTTTGAATAATCCGGCATACAGGACCATATTCTTAACACCTATACAACATATTCAAACTTTCACCAGTATTTCAGAATAGTATTTTGTACTCTGAATAGTAGCACTTTAGGATAGTAATTTGCACTTTATTTGTACTCTGTATATGTATATATATATATATATCTATATATTATATATTATCCTAAATTAACTCTTAATTCATTTAACTTTACGTTGAAGGGTGATGATTCCATGGCTTTAATTTAGAAAACACAAAAATATTGGAAAAAATATCGATGAAAACTTTTATTTTGCTGAGATAATTAAAAATACATAATATAATGCGGATAATTTCAGCAAAAACTGTATATGAAAGGTTTGATTAAGCTGTCAAATTATAGCATATGATAGTTGACCTAAATCATATTAGAAAATTAACTTTTACCTAAACTATATTCTTAGCATTTAAAAATAAGAAACTAATTTGTAGCTTTAGTGCATGCAATCTTTTTATTTTTTTCCCCTTGTTCCTTTTGATTTTTTTTATGATGTCTTAACCATTAAACGTCCATGAAAACAGAGAGACATAATATTCGTTTCCAATCTAGCTGGTTAAGTAGACTTGGTTAATGGTTAGAGCAAAATTAGTCTGTTTCAAGAAATTCTATAAAAAAAAGTGAATATCTTGAATCTGAAAACTATAACAATAGAATTGAAGATATGTTTAAAAAAGAAGGTGATTAGTTTCTGCACGCTTTTATACCTGCATACAAATATGTATTTTCCATTGAATCTGTAGGTTAATTATATGCATACTACAGTTTTCCTTTATGTCTTCCTGGAATCAAAATCTATTTAAGCATTAAAATTCGAAAAAACAGAGAAACAAAGTATTCGCTGTCAATCCACCAAACACCAAAACCGGTTATATCGACTTTTTTTTCAGAGCAAAAATGGCCTACTTCTTGAAATTTTTAAAAAACGCGAAGACTTTGAATTCTGAAAAATATACAACAGAAATAAAGGGATTTTTACAAAGAAACTATTTCGTTTCTCCATGCTTTTATAGCTGCATATAAATATGGATTTTTCATTGAATGTGTACGTTAATTGCTCGAATACTATAGTTTTTCTCTTTGTCTTCCAGGAATTGAAAACTTTTTAAGCATTAAATTCGAGAAAAGAGAGAAACATAGTTTTCGTTGGCAATCCAGCAAACACTAAAACTGGTTATATAGACTTTTGTTGAACAAAATTAGTCTGTTTATAGAGGTTCTAAAAGAATGCGAATATCTTGAATTCTAGAAAATATAGCAATAATAAATGAAGTTATGTTTAGAAAAAGATGCTGATTTGTTTCTGAATGCTTTTATATCAGTATATAAATACAAATTTTCCAGTGAATCTGTAGGTTAGTTTTACCCATACTATAGTGTTTCTTGTTTTTCTTCAAGAAATTGAAAACATTTATTCGCTCATTGAAATTTATGAAAAATTTCAATTAATGCAAATCAATCAAAATTAATGTTGCAGTAAAACAATTTTTAAATAAAATCAATAAGTTACAGTATACTAGCTGGTTGAAAACGAGCAGAGTTTAAAATGACAGACACCTAAAAGATGTGTGGTGTATGTAGATAAGTATGTGAATGTAGGTATATATGTATGTGGAGTGGGCCATAATTAACACCCGACAAAGATCTTTTTTTATAAATCACTTTTAAATTAACATTTGACCTTTTACAAAATTTGCTTTAAAATAAAACTTTTAAGTGAGCAAATTATTCACAAATAATTTTCAATATCATTACTATATTCACATGCACGACCATTTGAGGTCCTGATTTAAATGAACAAGTTACTTTGAATGTTTTCTTGATAACTTGTTTCGGAAAACTGAAGTTTCTGCTACAATCGCGTGATTGAGACGTTGATTTTTCTGATTCCACCTTCTTTAATTGCTACGAATTTTACCTTGCACACAAAATTTTAATGTTCTTCCCAAGGTTATATTAATTTACAATGCTAGATAAAATTAAAAACAAGCATTTCATTTTCTTAGATAACAAATCAATAAAATATACATTCTTGACATTTGTGCATTGTGTTTTTGTTAGTATTTGAATCCCAATGAAAAAAGGCGTGAGTAAGTTAGATAAAATTGGGACTTACCCGTTCTTCAGGATACTTTTTATTTCGGTGTAAATCCACATTTTGTGTTATCCAATATAATGGTTTCCCAATGTAATGTGTTAGTTGTCATAATTTTAATCAACCACTTTTTATAACCTCCTTTGAGAAAAAATTGTAGACTATTATATCAAATGAATAAGCAGTGGTAACACTTTAAGCTATTTAATTCACTTTCTTTTAAATTGTGAAAAAGAGAGAGCATTTTTCATCCCTCTTCTCTTGAACAACTACATTTTCAGAATGAAAAAATATTTACATTATAAGATAATAAATCAGTAATAATAATTGTAATAGCAATATCATAATAATAATAATAAATCAGTTTAATGTCTATGAGTCACTCAACAAGTCATTATCTTTATCAAGGTTTTCAAGGTTAAATACATTTTTCACATTTGAAAAGATTTATGGCTGAGTTGAATCGACACATTATTTATGTAACTGAGGAAATTACTTTTATCACAGCTAATTAGCTTGATTTATATCCATCAACTCCTCCTTAATTTCTGAAGTTTCATTCTCACACAAATTTAAGTTCCTTCTATGGGTTTGAAAAACAGGTTTGGGAACTGGTTTCGTAAACAGGTCTGCTATCATCAATTTGGTTGGGCAGTACTTTAGGTTGATAGTCCCTTCTTGCTTTAGTTGTTTTATCAGGTGGAACCTAATTTCAATATGTTTAGTCTTACTTGAGTGCTTTTCTAATTCTATCATCTTGATCGTGGACTGGTTGTCTTCATATAGGTCTATAGGTAAGGTTTGCTTTAGGTTTAATTCTTCCAGTAGATTGACTAGCCACTTTATTTCAATTGCTGCATTTGCTGCTGACACATACTCGGCCTCTGCCGATGATAATGCAATGCAGGATTGTTTCTTGGTCGACCATTGTATTGGATTTCTTCCTAACATGTATAGTTTCCCACTCGTTGATTTTCGTGAATCTACATCTCCCCCCCAATCTGCATCCGCATAAACTTCAAGTATCGGTTTCTTTTCTCCGCTCAGAACTAGACTATAATTTTTTGTAGTCTTTAAATATCTTATCACTCTCTTTACTGCATTCCAGTCTTTCATTCTTGGTGATTCATTTCTTCTGCTAAGAATGTTTACTGCTGCACAGATGTCAGGTCTGCTTATAGTTGCTAGATATAGAAGTGCTCCTATGGCTTGTCTGTAATATGTGTTGTTTGGTAAAATGTTATCCTCATCATTAAAGCGTGTGTAATTTGTTTCCATGAGTGTGCTACACGGTTTTGCGTCTTGCAAATTAAATTTATTGATTAATTCTTCTATTTTCTGAGTTTGATTTATCATGTAGCTTTTATTTACTTTTTTAATGTTCATAGATAGGTAGTTACTGATGTCACCTAAATCTTTTAGCTCGTATTCTTTATTTAAGCTCGCGATTACTTCCTCTATTATTTCGTCTTTTCCAGCAATTAAAATGTTGTCTACGTATGTTATTATGTATGTTGTGTTATTGCCCCTTTTTTGCGTAAAAAGGCATGAGTCAAATTTGCTCTGACTGAAATTCATCTTTTTTAGTGTTTCTGTGATTTTATTATGCCACGCTCTCGCGGCTTGTTTAAGTCCGTATATGGCTTTGTTTAGCCTACATACTTTATTTGCCTCATTTGGTTTAGCGAAACCTTCTGGTTGTGACATATATATCTCCTCCTCAAGCTCTCCATGTAAGAACGCGGTGTTAATATCGATATGTTTTACATTTAAATTTTGATGCAATGCTGTTATTAATAATGCTCTTATTGTTGTATATGACACGACTGGTGCATAAGTTTCATCATAATCCTCCCCGAATTTTTGTGAATATCCTTTTGCAACTAAACGCGCTTTATATTTTTGGATTTTTCCTGTGTTGTCGCGCTTTAGTTTGTAGGTCCATTTGCAACCTATTATTCTCCTATTTGGTGGAGGTTCTACAATTGACCAAGTTTTGTTTTTCATAAGGGAGTTCATTTCGCTTTTCATTGCATCTATCCAATTTTGTTTATCTTTAAAATTTTCCATGTTTTCGATTTCCTCATAATTTTTTGGTTCAGTAGCGTTTTCGTTCTTAACCATGTATATTAACCTATCGGGAGGTACACCTTTATTAATTCTTTCTGATCGTCTAAGTTCTGCTACTGGTTGATTGGACATGGATGGTGTCTCATTGCTATTTGAAATTTCTATTTCTACAAAGTTTTCGTTAACCCGATTTTCATCTTGTTTTGGTTTGTTTTCTACTTTCTCGTTTCTATATTTAAATTTGTTTTCGAGAAATTTAACGGTTCTCGCGATCTTTATTTCATTTCCTCCTACATATATTCTATATCCTTTGGATTCATTATCATATCCGACGAAAATTCCCTCTATAGCTTTATCGTTTAATTTTTGTCTTCTGTCTTTACTGATATATGCGAAGGCTTTGCAGCCAAATACCCTAACGTAACTTAAGTTTGGCTGTCTGTTTGTCCATAACTCGTATGGCGTCTTTTCATTTGCTTTTGTCGGTAGTCTGTTTTGCAAATGATTTGCTGTGCAAATTGCTTCCCCCCAGAACTTTAATGGTAAATTTGATTCACTTAACATTGTCCTTGCCATTTCAACTAACGATCTATTTTTCCTCTCTGCCACACCGTTCTGGCTTGCGCAATATGGAACTGTGTGTTGATGTTTTATCCCATTAGCCCTGAGGTAATTTTCTATTTCATCTGATGTGAATTCCCCTCCGTTATCTGTTCTAATTGCTTTCGGTTTTTCTCCAAATTTGTTGTTAATTAACGCGATGAATTCTTTAAGTTTTTCGTAAACTTCACTTTTTCTAGACAATAGGTATATGATCGTAAATCGTGAGTAGTCATCAATAAAAGTCAAAAAGTATGATTTCCCCCCTATTGTCGGTGTTTGAAAAGATCCGCACACGTCGGAGTGAATGAGCTGGAGCCTTTTAGTTGCTCTATACTCTGCAATTTTTGGATAGGGTTCATCAGTTAATTTTGCCTTAATGCACGGTTCGCAATCTATGTTATGCTTACAGTTGTTTATTTGGATTCCTGTAGCTAATTCCTTTTGCGTAATTTCTTTAATTGATGTTAGATTTCTATGTCCTAACCTACGATGCCATAATTCTAGGCAATTTTTGTTGTTGCAGCTTTGTGCTATGTTTGCATAGCTTTGGAATGCCAACTGAACTTCGTATAGGTTATTTACTTTTCGCGCTTCTAAGCATATTTCTCCGTTAAGTTTGAACATACATTTATCATTTCTGAATATAATTTCACATCCATTTTGCGTCGCTTTGCTAACCGATAATAAATTTGTTTCGATTTCAGGTACTAGTAATACATTTTTAAGTGTTATTTCATGAACTTTGTTGTCTGATGTTCGCGTGTTTATATTTACGTCACCTGACCCGTAACTGATAAGTTTTTTTCCGTTTGCGATGGTTACATTTGTTTTTTCGCGTGATTTTATTTCTGTAAACATTGATTCTGAACACACAATATGGCTTGAGCTGCCACTGTCTACTATAAATGTTTTGTTTTCTATTCCTTGTGTTATAAAGGCGTAATTTTTATTTTCGCTCGCCCTCCATGTATTGTTTTCATTTTCAGAGTGACTGTACCTACGGTTTGATTCTGGTGTTTGTTCACTTCTAAAATTGTTTTCACTCTTTTGAAAAACTAGTGATGTAGAGTAATGTTTTTTGTTTGGTCTAATGTGTTGATTTTGTGGTGTATTTTGTGTTTTGGCTTTATTATGCCAACATTCCTGGGTATAATGGTTTCTCATCCGACAATTGGAGCAGTATTTATTACTTGTTTTGTTGTTGTAATTTTTCTGTGCTTTAAATGCTCTGGCAGGATTTTCTGTTCTCTCATTATTATCATATCGTCGGTTATATTCGTCAATAAGTTTAGACTTAATAAATGATGGTGTGATTTGATTTTCTTCTCTTGATTCAAGGGCAGTAATAAGAGTATCATAAGATTGGGGTAGGGAGCATAATAACAGTGCAGAAATGTGGTTATCATTTATAACTTCTCCTATGGCCGCTAATTTATCTACTAATTCCATTATTTTTGTAATATGATTAACAACGTTGCCACCTTCCGCTAATTTAATCCCGTAAAGTTTTCTTAAGAGATAAAGTTTGCTAGACAAATTATGTCGCTCATGGATTTCACGCAAAGCTTGCCAAGTTTGTCTGGCTGTCTGTAAATTTTTAACATGAGTAATCTGACTATCATCAATTGTTAGATTAATTAGAGCACGGGCTTTCTTATCACTTTTGGACCAAGCGTCCGTAATTGGATTAGGCGGTTCTTCCGTAATTACATGAAATAAGTCTTCTTTAGTTAACATCATTTCGGCCTTGAATTTCCAAATTGAGTAGTTTGTAGCTGTAAGTTTTTCAATTGCTAAATTATCTTTAGAAGCTGCCATTTTCTTGCACTTTTGATTACTTACGTGTTACCGTAAAAAGTTCTTCCAACTTTTCTGTTTGAAAGTTTAAAAGTTTATTTATCAAATATCTGATATTTCAGATTTCAGTGGAGGCTATTTAATTTATTTATTTTTATTCAGTGATCAGTAATCATAATCTTGTTAGTATTTGAATCCCAATGAAAAAAGGCGTGAGTAAGTTAGATAAAATTGGGACTTACCCGTTCTTCAGGATACTTTTTATTTCGGTGTAAATCCACATTTTGTGTAATCCAATATAATGGTTTCCCAATGTAATGTGTTAGTTGTCATAATTTTAATCAACCACTTTTTATAACCTCCTTTGAGAAAAAATTGTAGACTATTATATCAAATGAATAAGCAGTGGTAACACTTTAAGCTATTTAATTCACTTTCTTTTAAATTGTGAAAAAGAGAGAGCATTTTTCATCCCTCTTCTCTTGAACAACTACATTTTCAGAATGAAAAAATATTTACATTATAAGATAATAAATCAGTAATAATAATTGTAATAGCAATATCATAATAATAATAATAAATCAGTTTAATGTCTATGAGTCACTCAACAAGTCATTATCTTTATCAAGGTTTTCAAGGTTAAATACATTTTTCACATTTGAAAAGATTTATGGCTGAGTTGAATCGACACATTATTTATGTAACTGAGGAAATTACTTTTATCACAGCTAATTAGCTTGATTTATATCCATCAGTTTTTGGTGTCCCTCCCCTTATCCGTGTTCGCCAGCATGCATTAATATGTACCCCAATTTCTTTAGACCGCTGTATCTCGGCTAATTTAATATTTATTTATTTATTTATTGTAGGTACACAGTGTGTCCACGTATAACCTGACCGACCTTTATTTTCGCAACCGTTGGTCCTAGATACATACTTCCAATTACAAAAATGTTTCAAATAAGGTGCAGGGTTAAGATAAAAAGTTTGAAGCGAAAAAACAATTTAGTGAAGAATTAAAGAATCTAAATTTTTATACGGTCCCCCGGTCCTATAAGTTATATTTAGTAACATTTCCCTGTTACACTGGCAAGTAAGGCAAAAAAAGTCCCGTTATTCTACGATTTAAATTGACCGAGTAACAGCTGTTAAAAGTTGGAGTACATTTTTTTGCTGCATATTAGGGGTCATTCACAAATTTAGTAGAAATATAATTTCGTCAGATATATTAAAGAAATGATTGAGAGTAAAATTAGCATTGCAATATAAATTTTAAATCTTTAATCATTCTGACATATTACTGCAAAATGTACAATCTGTACCGAATATCATAAGAAGATAAAAATAACAGATTTTTTGTTAAATAAAAGGATGAAAAACAGCAGCCTCAATTCTTTACAAAATGATACATACGATTTTAAAATGCTGTTAGATTACACTGTCATTCAAATTTTGGCATGTTTTTTAGCTTTTGAAAATTGATTCTTATGTATTTTTTAGCAATGCATCCGAAAATGACCTTCATTTTAAACTATCACGTCAGGAATTTTTTCAAATAGCAAATTTCAAAGTTAAAAAAGCTAAAAGTTAAAATTGATCCCCCTCCCCTCCCAACCTCATCGGACACCCGAGCTGTTTAGCTGTAAGAAACCAAGGATAAGCCAAAAAATCTAATAAATTATTGAATTAAATAAAATTAAACTGAATAAAAAAGTCTTACATCTATTTTATAGTATCAGATTTTTCGCTATTTTTTTAACCTTGAAACTTACGATTTGCGAAAAATCTTGACATGATGGTTAAAAGTGAAGGTAATTTTTTGATTCAGCGTTAAAAAATATATAAAATGTAATTGTAAAAGTTAAAAAACACAACCATCGCAGGTTTATGTTATCTAATCTAAAACTTTTCCTTAAACTTCTTGACGGTAATCTATCCGAATTTTTTTGTGTTATCCTCTAATATAAGTTTGTATAAGATAGTAAGATTCGAAAATTATAATAATCTTGCATTGTTATCGGATTTAAGTCAGTATGTAAAATTTAACTTCCATCGGACATTTGAAAATAAGTTACAGTTCGAGTACAAATTTTAAACTGGAAAGACGATCATTGCAATTTAAATAAAAACTTATGAAAATAACATAATTTTAGTTAAAAGAAATCATAGCCTCAAATCCTTACAAAATGAAACATATGTTGAAATACAATTATTTTAAATAATCTGAAACTTAACTAATAAAAGTGAATCGTAATATTTGTACGATTTCTTTGAAAGCTCAGATACCTTGAAATAAGTTTAAGTACTTTATACACGACCCCTGAAAGCATGGTCGAAATGATCTGTTTTGATATGCAAAAAAGTGGTATAAGTCATGTATTTCAAAGTTTCATAACTCAGTCAATTTTAATGTTAGATGAATGGGACTTTTTTTGGCTTACTTTTTAGTGTCACAGTAAATTTTTAGTAAATATCACTTATAGGACCGGGGGACCGTATAAAAACTTAAATTTCGTAATTTTTAAATAAATGTTTTTCTTGGCCCAAATCACTTTAAAAATAATTTTTTACCTTATTTAAAACATTTTTGTAATTGGAAGTATGCATCTAGGACCAACGGTTGCGAAAATAAAGGTCGGTCAGGTTATACGTGGACACACTGTATATTATTACGTACATTTTAATGCCTATTTACGAAATTGCGACTTTCGTTTTGGTAAGACATAAAAAATCTATTATTAAACATTATTAAAAGCAAGTCATCTCACCTAAAAATTGCACATGGCACAATTACTTCAGTGCCCCATCTTATGATTTAGTAACGTAAAATCTATAAGAACCATTCCTTACTTTTCCACATAAGATCTTTTTGTCGGTACCAACCAATGTTATAAGCTTCAAAAGAATGAAGTCATATTTTTTCCTTTTCATTATGAATCTTTATTTAAACGGAAATTAAACTAAATTCTAAAAGTAACAAAACAAACTTTTAAAACAAACAACAACAACAAAACACAAATTTATTATTATATATATGTTTGTTTTCATTTGTAAGTAATTTGTCGATTTTGAAACGCAAATTCTGTAAATATAAACTCATTGCTTCAAAAGCTATTTAAAAAACTACGCAGAATTAATTATAACTAATCTGTACATCTTAACAGAAAAAAAATCGTTCAGTCCTGTTTAAAAGTAAGATTTTGCGTTCTAAAAGTGAAAGAAGTATCTGTTTTTAAGTCATTAAAAATATAAAGCTATGGATGGATTCCAGCATTCTAATTGATGTATTATATTCTTCCATTTAATGAAATGATATTTGTCCAACAAAATTCCATTCAAAAAATCATTTTATTCGAATAAGTGATAAAGATGTTGATTTTATGTATGCTTTATGAAGGTTACCTTCATAAAGTATATAAAATCCTGCGTGTATGCATACAATTGTGCATATTGCATATCTATCTATATATCTACTATTTTAAAAGAGAAAAGCATCTGCGCGTAACGTTGACGTTATTTTGGGTATAGAAACTTTTAGCGATGAAATTTCGGTTTCGCAATTTTTGGCTACTGCAATTTTTAAAACTCTTAAACATCACACATTTTCAATTTTTATACCGTCATATAGGGGTAAAAACGTACTTTGAAATAAATTTTTTTTTCTACTTTATCTTATTTCACTTATTTTTTATATCTTCTGAATTAATTTTCAAGCATCACTTTTAAATAATCTAATCTTTATCGCGCACAGGCTTCTCGGAAGAATAAAACCCATTATCGCTTAAAACAATATGAATAGTTTCAATAATATAAATGTCTCCGGCTAATATTCCATAACGAAATTATAAAATTAATAATAAAATAAATAGAACAAAAATTTAACAACTATGTAATTTCAAAATTTCAAACTTTACGCCGTCAAATAAGGGGGATGTACTTAAAAATATAACTTGTCTGAAAACTACGTATCATTTTACGTAGTTTAAACAATTTTAAATTAGTGGTAAAAGTTTTTAAAAACTATAACCAAATTCAAATCAGAAAACAAAGGAAGAACGGTAACCTCTTTTTCTTGAAATAAATAGAAATAGGGATTACAGAAGAAAATAAATAAATGAGAAAAAAAGTTAAGTGCATCGTAAAAGTTATTCTCCGTCCTACTTTGCATTTTCTGCCTTGCTTTCGCTCTTTTTTACCCTGTGAAGTTTTTATAGCATGAAATATACGAAGCGCTACGAAATAAAAACTAAGGGATAAAACATAATTTTACACATTCATCTTCATGAAGCAACTTATTCTAAACTAGAAAAATTCGTCTGTCGACTAACTGTCTTCTTCAAATATTAGATCGTAGTTTTTTTTAAATTATTAATAATCAACCAAGGAGGCTGAATAAAAAAAAAATGTAAGTATTTTGCAAATATATGTATAGAATCATTGCCCTATATTTAGACAAAATAAATTTAAAGAAGAAACATAAATTTTTCTTAAAGATGACGCGCTTTAAATTTTTCACAAAACTACTAAAGTCAGAATGACTAATCGAGAAAAACTTCATTTGGTAAGCATCTATTTTAATTCACAAATCTGAAATGTTTCTTGCTAGGTTTGCCAAATGACGTCGTTTTTGTCCAATTTCGTCAAAATGATTTCATTTCATTTCAGCAATTTCGAAATAAAAAGTCAAATCTTAAAAGAACGCAATGTTTTTTACAAGTGAATTTTGAAAAGGTGCATTTTAATTTAATAAACTTTAAACCTACATTATAATACGATTTATTATTTGAAATTCAGTATTCAATCAAATTAATAGTATAGTTTTTTCTAAATGCATAATGAAACAATATCTATCCCAACAAAAAGTTTTCGGTAAAAAAAAAAAAGCGCCAAGTTCTCCTTAATGTTTCGGCCAGAAAAAGTAGTGATATCTGAAGTTCGCACAAGTTAAAAGCCAAACATCCCAAATCTTTCATTGAAAATGGCTTCCTGCGACTTGGCCGTTAATGCCTTCTACAGCATTTCAAAATTAATGATTGGAAATTACGCATTTATGAATTATTTAAATGTTAAAAATAATATTAGAATGCAAAGAGGCAAATTGACATAAAGACATTATAAGTAAAAGATTTCTGATAACTACCATTCAGTTTCAACAAACATTAGTTTTGATTACAGATCATTTAGTCCACTTGTGGTTTAATTGCCATTTTGTACGGTCTAAAGCTAAAGTCATTAACGTAAAACCCAAGAAATAAAACAAAATTTACTTACTTCAAATCTCACAACATGTTACATTATATTTTATTGTATAATATTGAAATCTTGTGTATTGACGAAAGAGATTTTTTTTCGTTTGAACATTTATTATAGTTTGTTTGCATACATTAAGAGGTATTCGATTTATAAACTGTTAAAAGCTAATACTAATTATGTTTTAGCAATTAGGGATATTATCTTCTGAATACAAGTATTTTGTTATTTTTAACTTCTAAGCATTTAAATAGACTGAAGTTGTTTAAATGCTTTTTTCAAATGTGTATTTTATTTCTGTACTCTGTGCCACAAAATGCCTAAAATAATCAAAAAATGTAGTTGACATGTAGCTCATTTGTACATATTTTAAAATTTGAAAAATTCTCTCGAAGGCATTAACGGCCAAGTCGCAGGAAGCCATTTTCAATGAAAGATTTGGGATGTTTGGCTTTTAACTTGTGCGAACTTCAGATATCACTACTTTTTCTGGCCGAAACATTAAGGAGAACTTGGCGCTTTTTTTTTTTTTTACCGAAAACTTTTTGTTGGGATATCACTACTTTTTGTATGTTTTTTCAAGTTTGTTATTCTAAACGATATTAATGTGAAAAAACTTGAATTTTGGTACTTTTATGTTAGCCGGGAGCAAATCTCCTCATTAGCCTTCTGTTTTTTCGCCAATAGCAGTTTTCATTTTTCACATGTGTAAATTAGAAACAATGCTTTGATTTTCAAATAAAATATTTTGGTTTTATGTTATTATTTCTTATTTATTTATTTAATCATTTCTATGTTAAATATTCTATTAAATAAAATGAGGGAAATGCATATATTTTAAATGAGATGACTGAAAAGTATATATCTCTAAATGAAATTAATGCAATATGAACAATGGGAGTTGGGAAGTATTTGGCGATTTGCCACTTGCGCCCGGCTAACATAAAAATACCTAAATTTATTTCATTGAGCTTTACAAATTTATACTTTATTTCTTTTTATATTAAAGTACTAGCCGCCTCTAGCAAGCAGTATTTACCGTATTAATTCCATGTTAAAGTTTCATCATGTTACTGTTATTCATAATTTAATTTACTTGCCCATTCTTTTGCCAAGTCGGAAGCTTTTGATAGAGAAATCAAGAACTCTTTACGGTCATGGAAGCACATCATATATTTTGTGTTGCTATGTATTTCATCTTTCATGGCAAATATCTCTTAACTCACTTATGCATGTTTCCTTAGCAGTTACGATTCGTTCTCTAATGCGGAAATTTTTAATTCTATTAAGTAACCTTTTTTTAATTGGGCTCACTGCCAATTGTTGTATTTTAACTGATACGACTGGGTACAAGTGAAATGGTTCTTATGAAATCCTTTGACAATATCTGCATTTGCATTAAACCATATTGATGCTAATATTTTTTTGTTTCACGTTAACCTTTTCAATAGACTCGATTACGGAAGAATAGAAGGTCTACCGGCTCACTGCCATGATCCATTTGAAAATCTATCATTCTTCTCATCTGATCGTGTTGAAGAATTAGTCAATGTGCCATGGTTTTAAGATTTTAGCTAATTTTATTCGAAACCTGAAAACTAAAATGCGAGGAACCCGATTATAGAAGATTCATTCTAACGTACATATCGATTAACAGAGGTTACATATTGTAGAATTATAATAATCATAAGGAGAACTGGCAGTTTCAATGCTTTAATAGTTTCCGTAAATTCTCTTTATATAATACAGAAGTTTTAGCGGTGTAAAGATTAACAACATAGTCCCAGTAAGTTTAATAACAGTACAATATAATAACAATAGCAGAGGTTTTGGGCAGTGGCGATACTATTAGCTCTTTGAAAATATTAGTACGTTATATCATTTAACTATTCAGATGATATGCATAAAAATAGATGGCTCGCATTAATAATTAACTCATTGAAAAATAGCCACTAGCGTCAAATATTTGCCAAGCTTGGCGACATTTAGCAAAGTTTCGCCAAATTTGGTAATATAGCATGTCAATTCTCAAATTTGGCGACAAAAAATATTTGTTTATTCTGAATAAACAAATTCAAAATGATACATATGTATTATGTATTATACACATACCTATAATATGTATGATGCAAATGTATTACGTATTATATGCATATGTATAATATGTGTGATGCATATGCATAAGTTCATTAACATCACTAAAACGCACTTAAAGGAATAGTGTTCCATAAATAGAAGGGATAATTGCCAGATTGACCAGAGTGCTATTGAGATTAGAATTCCGACATTTATAATAGACCGGGAGGCGTCTGCACACACCATCACCTCATCGAGTTTACAGCTGAAATTTTAGGATTAGTTAAAACTAGATTGGCATATTTAAATATGACTAGTCTGTTAAGTCATATCTTGGTAGAAACCACCTGAAGACCTAATTTTAGTGGTTAACTGATAGATTTACTATTGTATTTTCCTGCATTCAAAAGTTTGGAAACATGGAGGAATGGGTGCAGGAAAACACAATGGAAAATCCACCAATTAATCCGTAAAATCGGGTCTGTAGGTGGTTTCCACAAAGATATGACTTGGCAGACCAGTTACATTTCAATATACTAATCGATATATAACTAATCCTAAAATTTCAGCCGTCAACTCGATGAGATGATGATCTGTGCAGACGCCTCCCGGTCTTTAATAAAATTTGTTTTAAGGAAATAAAAGATAGAAAGATGGACAGATAAACTGAAAGATTTGCCTAATTAAGATTTTTGTAAAAGCATATAAAAATTCATTCAGCTTGAAATCATGTAACACCTTTATAACTCAGGCTAATTTTCTGTAATCGGGTTTTGGCGACCAACATATCTTATCTATAACTATAATATTTCTTTTACAGATTTAAAATTAACAATAAATTAACAGTAAGTAGGGTAATAATACAATATAATAACATTAGCAGCGGACTTTGGACGCCGCATCTTTCGCACATCGTTAAAGACAGTTTATTAGTTACACATTTCATTTAATTAAAAGGAGATTTTTAAACTTTCATATGGAATTAGGATATTTTTCCACTATAGGGGCCTTGGCATTTTTTAAAAATCTTGGCGCAATTCGGACTTTAGAAACTGAGATATGTTGCCAAATGATATAAACAACTATGAAAACAATCCTGATGAACTTTTATGTTATTTATATATGTATTTGGTACTTCTTAGTTATCCCGTCGACCAATTTCGCCAAATTATATAAATCGCCAAACCATTTGCCAAATTATACACATTGACATAGTTTTTATTTTAAATAACGAAAGAACAAATAAATTAGTAAAACATTAATAAAAATACGAATAAAACGTCGAATTCGTTGTATTGGCCATTATTAGCATTTAATCTTATAATTAAGTAATTAATGGCAAACCATTATTGGCATTTAATCTTACAATTTGGCGAGAGTAATTTGGTCGACGGGATAACTAAGAAGACCATGTATTTATATACAATACATATAAACATTTTATTTATACATGTATAAAATATTATTTTTTATATACAAATTATTTATGTTGGTATATAAAAATAAATAAACGGGTTCCTTACATTAAATAAGTTGTATACATATTGAAAAAATTGCTTGTGTATATGACACAGTAAATAAGCTGCCAGAAAATACGTTATTATCAAATTTCTTTTCTCGTCAAGGCTATTTTCTGTATTTCGCCAAGGCTACTATATCAGAAACGTACCGAATTGCGGTTATATTTTGTTAAATGTTTTGTTGTTTTAATATCGTAAATATATCATAACCTATACTGATTAAAATTTTTAGGTATATTCATTTTTTCTATTTAACAAACATCTTTGGAAAAGAATATATATAAAATGTTATTCTGCTTGAAATCACGTGACTCCCTTCAAAACTGGCGACCATCATTGGCACAATTGAATGCGTTAAGGAACTGTTTACGGCCAAATGAACACCCCCTGTTTGAAGGGTTTAGAGGCGGAAATTCTGTGTTTTCAGATTTTTCTGGTTAATTGTGCTACAAACCCGACTTACTTGTAAAATTTCATGATTCTACGACTTTTAGAAGTACCTTAGTTATTTGATGATGCGAAGTGAGTCAGTGACAAAAAAGCGCTTTTTCGGAATTTAATATTTCGAAAACTACTAAATATAGAAACATGAAATTGTGGAACCTTAGTTCAGTTTGACCATACAAACATGTGTATAAAAGAAAAATTTCTATATCTCTCCCTAAAACGACGTTATGAGGGGGTGAAAAGTATGCCGAAATGGTTCAGGAAAAGGTAGCTTACGGCTTGTGCGAACTTGGCGGACGCACTGCCGTGCTCCCAGATATTTTCAACAAAGAAATCATAAGATCTCATGCAATTTAAATGCACACACCGAGTTGCTATGGCAACTCGTATTGTTAAATTCACAGATACACACATGTACATGTATGCGTATGTATTTACCACTATGTTGCGTTTTTATTTCAATATACGATGCCATTTTATATGTAAAATTTTAACTATGCTCTGTTTGTATGGTTTTATTACCGACTTCAAAAAGGAGGAGGTTATCAATTCGACGCGTATGTATGTTTTTTTTTTTTTTTTTTTTTTTTTTTATGTATGTTCACCGATTGCTCCGGAGCTTTTTGTCCGATTTATGTGATTTTTGTTTTAATTGAAAGATGATACTCTCGAATTGGTACCACTTCCGTTTAATCGAAATTGGTTGAGTAGTTTTTTAGTAATTCAACAAAAACCAATAAAATGAAGGATTTCACCCAAATTATCTTTCATTGTTGTAACCGGTTTCTCAATCATAAGCATAAAACTATGTATTCATATACGTTAGCGCCAAGTTGTTGCAAAACTTGGCGCAGGTACTTGGCGCAGGTAATTATCGCCAAATTTGGCGACCAAAATAAGTCGCCATAAATGAAGCCAACTTGGCTGTAACTGACTAATTTGGCGATATTCCCATTCAAATTCAGTAATGGATCTTCCCCAATCTGTTTCTTTGCATTTTCTAATCGACAGTCATATTTAAAATTCTCAATTGGCAATCGCAATCAAAATAGTAATTTAATATACATTAATTAAAGATGCACCATTATTTCAAATGCTAAATAATACAGAAGCAAACTAACTTAATACAAAACAATAATTTAGTATACAATAGTTTAGTTACACATAACATCAGACTGGCGGCACATAATATATATATATATATATATATAATAGGTACTTCTTAGTTATCCCGTTGACCAAATTACTGTCGCCATATTGTAAGATTAAATGCCAATAATGGCCAATAAAACCATTAATTCGACGTTTTATTTGTATTTTTATTAATGTTTTACTAATTTATTTGTTCTTTCGTTATTTAAAATAAAAATTATGTCAATTTGTATAATTTGGCGAGTGGTTTGGCGATTTATATAATTTGGCGAAATTGGTCGACGGGATAACTAAGAAGTACCATAATATTATATACATACCTATATTATATTATATTAAACAGTTATATGTATGAATGCTTTTTGATTGCCTTTAATATTTCCACTAAACAACATTAATGATAACTTTCCTGTATAGGGGCCTTGGAGAGAAAATGAAAATTTCACTCATATTTTCTGACAACCTATTAACTGTCTCGGTACTACTTAGTTATCCCGTCGACTAATTTCGCCAGATTATATAAATCGCCAAACCACTCGCCAAATTATACAAATTAACATAATTTTTATTATTTTAAATAACGAAAGAACAAATAAATTAGTATAACATTAATAAAAATACTAATAAAACGTCGAAATAAAAACCACTTGATGACGTAAACACATGTATCTTGCTTAAAGTCAAGTGAATGTAACATTTACGATCAACCATTATTGGCGTTTAATCTTATAGTTTGGCGATAGATTTTTGGTCGACGGGATAACTAAGTAGTACCCCTGTCTCATGTACACAAGCAAGTTTTTCAATATTTATAAATTAATTTATTGTAAACAACCATTTGTCTACTTTTATATACAAACAAAAGTTGAGCCAAGATCCCTATGCTGTTAAAGTACAAGATAAACAACATAGAAAGAAATAAAAGGAGTTACTCTAATTAGTATTACAGGCAGCATTGTTATGGTGCGGTGTATTTACATGGCACAGAACTTAAAAATCAGTAGGCATAGCATAATGGCGAAAGCAAGTCAGTGAGTTACGCAGTCATGAAAACATTTGAATTGTATCAAGAAATGAGAGCAAGTAAATTTGAATCAGATTGCCCGATAAAAGCAAAAAGTGTGCAATACTGACAGCAAACATAGTTTAAAGAAAATGCGAATATCATAAGTTGCTTCCGAAAGTTCTATATGTTCTATATGTTTTGCAGTACTATACTCATTAAAATACGTCAGTTAACTATGCAGAGAAATGACACTTTGACCAAGACTATTAAATGAACATGACGATGAATTTCTAATCTTCCGTAATCGAGCCCACAGTTAAGGCTAGCGTGAAACAAAAAAAAAAAAAAAAAAAAAAATAGCAGCAGCAATATGATTAATCTAAATGTGGGTATCATAAAATATTTAATTCGCAAAACGCTTCAATGCACCAAATCATATTAGCTCAGAAACAACAATTGGCAGTGGACGCAATAACGGTAGATTACTTAATAGTTTTAAAATCTCCACTGCCCAACGTATTGCAAATGATGATGCAATAAGAAGCATAAATGCCTAAGTGAGTTAAGCTGATTTTGTCAAGAAAGATTACAAACAAAAGTAAACAAAATGCCGTCATGATGCAATGAGTTCTCAATTTCTCTATCAGAATCTTTAGATTTGACGAAAGATTAAGCAAACAATTTAAATTATGAATAAAAGTACTCTGCTGAAATGCTTAGCATACATTTAAGCACATTGGCATTACGTATACATTACATATTGGCACTTGCATAATATCTCCATATAAGAAAACATTAATACCACCAAAAAATAAATTGTTTTTAAATTCTTGAAACCTCAAATGAATTATATATAAATTCTCTTTTGACACCATAGAAATTTCATCTATGACCAGCCATTTGAGGGAACGCCATTTAAGACTTTCGCCCTGTAGTCTTTTCACGATCATTTTTTGATAAGTTATTCGGTTGTCATGCACCCTAATGGCTCCTGGTGCATGTAAACTCCGTCGATAGTTGCGAAAGCCTCGAATTTACCTATGAATTATACCTCTGAGGTGCCTTGCCAAATGAAGGTCTCGTTATCTGATTAAGCTTCTAAATTACGAGATCAACATGAGTAGCAATGAAAGGTGTTCAACAACAAGATATAAATGTTAAGTAACTGGCATAAAAAAGTTCATAATTAAGAAATAGGCACTGCCGATAGTAAAACGATCTAGGCGTTCATCAAGTTTATTGCCGCTACGTGGCGATTATGTGGTCTCCTACGCCGATGCCAGGTATCAAACCCGTTCATCTAGGGCAACCCGGAAGATAAAGGCCTGGTCATCGGTTAGAAGGTATGAAAAATAAGTCATTAGGTCTCTCTTCTCTATTTCATAGAGCATTTTTAGTAAGCCGAAGAACTTTTTATTGTCAGTTTCTAAAGTTCGATATTTTTTCATGCGAGCAGCATCTTTTGTCGTTCTACCCATGTCCAAATAGAGAAACAAAAATATTTAATTAAAAAATAAAGCTATTAAATCTGAAGAAGAATAAATGTAATATATATATAAAGAATTTTCACAAAAAACCTGTATTATTAATGTATACACAAATCTGGACAAAAGTATTTACTTATCAAAATAACATCTTTAAAAGTTTCTTTAAAAATCCGTAATTTCCTCCAAAAGAATCATGCAAAAATTGTAACTCAAAAAAAAACTAAAAAGTGAAAAATAAACTTTTTTACCAAAAATAAAACCGACTTCAAAAACTACTACAAAGTAAAAAATAATTTTTTTTTACATAATATAGTTAATAAGAAATTAAATTAAGAGCATTGTATTTACCATACGTATTATTATATTTATGTGCCTTAATTTGATTTTTTGGAGTCGATGCCAGCCAAGCAAAGTTCAAAATTAAAATTGCTTATCCAATACAAATCGTAACAAGATTCAACAAAACCGTTTAGGAAAAAAATTCCATTCTCAATCAACTCTGACACCATCCTGCATTTGAAAATCTGTTTGGCTACGATTTTTTTACATAATAGCCTGTATAAACGCATTAATTTTACAATAATCCTTAATTTAGCACACATAATTACAACTAATATCACTTGAAAATACACCTTTATAAAATCAGATGAAATGTTTCAAAAATGGTAAAATTCAAATTTTTTAACTAAATAACAAATCGTAAAAGAACTCGTAGATATTTGGATGTGTGTCTGTTGGATAATTATACTTAACTTCGTTTGGCTGGCACCGACTCCAAAAATCAAATTAAGGCACATAAATATAATAATACGCATGGTAAATACAATGCTCTTAATTTAATTTCTTATTAACTATATTATGTAAAAAAAAATTATTTTTTACTTTGTAGTAGTTTTTGAAGTCGGTTTTATTTTTGGTAAAAAAGTTTATTTTTTTAAAGTGTTTGATAATCTTAATCAGCTATCTTTATCTGGATAATCCGTTGCTTTTTTACAATCAAAGGATTTCAAAGGAGAAACTATTTTTACAGGCAAATGGGTAAGTAATTATTATTTTGAGTAAGGGTTATCTGAAAAATAAATTAGCTTCCCAGGTAAAAAAATCAGACACAAACCTTTAAAATTTTTGAGATGTTGCAGCCATTTTGAAGGTTTCAGCGGGTATCTTTAAGGAAAATGAAAACTAAAGGTTCTCTTAAGAGAAGTATACCGCTTTTTAAAAGATTTCATACAGGTTTATTTCTGTAAGTTATCACCTCCAAATTATCTTCAATGACTTAGAAAATTTTCGTGAAATCGCTTGAGATATTTTCAGGGAAAATGAAAACTGTTTCTCATGCAGGTAATATGAAGGTTTTACTTGAAAGTTTTATTATTGCACATTATGGTATCTAAGATTTTGATATGCCTGTGTTTCCTCATTAATAATTTTAATAAATTTCTAAATTAATATTTTAGATAATACACGGAAATCATTAAGTCCAATCATTAAGTCAATGACAGTCTTCCATCCGTACAATAAAAAATTTTTAACTTCTGAAATTATTACAAGTAACATTACCTCTAACACGCTCAAAAATTTTAATCTCAGAAAATTCCCCCTAAAAAGAAAAACAAATCACAAAGTTATTTCGAAGCCCTTTTTGACCTTAAATTTGTCACAATTTTTTCTAAAATTATAACCAGGAACAATATCACCTCAACTCTAACACACTCAAAAATTTCAATCTCAGAATATCCCCCTCTATAAATAAAATAATAATCACGAAATTATTTCAAAGTCTCCTTTTTATCCTAAAATTTTTCATAAATTTCTCTTAAATTCCCACTAGTAAAAATATTCCCTCAAACTCTAACGCATACAAAAATTTCAATCAACAAAAATTGTCCCCTAAAAAAAAATCTCCAAATTATTTCAAAACCCCTTTCATTAATATTTAAAATGTATTCAAACACGCACAAAAATATATTTTAGTTAAATTTTAGTATCTAACGATTTACAATGAGGCCCAATTTCCCCCACCCCCTTTCTGTAAATGTCTTATTTAGTTTTTCATTTTAAGTTTTCCTAAAAGAATAAATTTTACTGTGTTTTTCTAAATCTGTCAAAAAAAAAGAAATTTTAGTTAATTAAATTTCAAAATACAGAAGGGACAATGGCACTCACCCCTCCCACCATGCCGCTCTTTCATCCAAGCGCGACAGTCATAGTTCCTCTTTAAAACCGCCCCACCAGTGGCCGAGAGGTTCTGCTCTCAAAGCTAGTAGACGAGAGGTGCTGGTTTCGATTCCAATCACGCCCGTCGGCCTAATCGTTCGGAGTTTTCCGTGGTTTTCTTCGAACCTTGGATTTCCTTGCTTTCTCTTAGAAAGACGCCAGAGCACCCCCCCCCCCCTCCCCTTTGGGCCCATATCCCAAGTGTAGGTAATTGACCGTCATAAAACACACCAACAACAGCTCTTTAAAAAAGAGGAACTAAGAATTTTGCACATACAATCTATATTACATCTACTATATTACACTATCTACATATATTTGCTAAAATAAAAGAGGCTCTTTTAATTTAGTTACTCGTTAATAATAAATTTTATATTGTTTTTGAAAACATAAAAAAATATGTCCAGTAAAACCTCCCTAAAGCGACCACGTTCCGTTCCAATAAAAATTGGTCGCTCTGAGAGGTGGTCTCTTAATGGAGGTTATGTTTAAATCTAGATTTTAATTGTTGAAAAAAGATAACAATGTTACTAACATTTATCTTTCACATTAAGAAAAAATATAAAAATTTAAGTATCAAAACAAAAGCTAATTACAGTAAAACTTCCTTAAAGCGACCACGTTCCGCTCCAATAAAAATTGGTCACTCCGAGAGGTGGTCTCTTAATGGAGGTTATGTTTAAATCTAGATTTTAATTGTTGAAAAAAGATAACAATGTTACTAACATTTATCTTTCACATTAAGAAAAAATATAAAAATTTAAGTATCAAAACATAAGTTAATTACTACAAAGTTAAAAAAATGAATACGGTTTTATCTTTTATAACTTATCCAAACAAGTCCTTTCGAAGTTCAGTAAATAAATGCTTTTTTTTTTGGGGGGGGGAGCAATAAATAATGAAGATTTCATTAATTTGTATCTATTATTATCTATTTCTTTGAGAGTTTCCTGACAGAATAGGGCAAGGGAGTTTATTGACCGTCATTCTTAATTTGTCATCAGAATTAAATTCATTGCCTAAAAAAGGCATAAAGGGGTTTAAACACTTAAAAGTTACCGGAATAATAATAAAAAAAAAATCTAAATTTAGTTTAGAAGTTTGATGAATAATGCGCTCTCCGGAATTATTTTTCTAATAAAACCCTCTTCAAGCGACCAGGAGAAAACGGAATTTGTTTCATTTTCTTCAAACAAATTGGTCGATCATGGAGGGAGTTCAACTGGGATGGTCTCTGAATGGAGGTAAAATTAGTATTGAGCCTATAGGAATAAATTTCGTTCCATGAAAAAAATAGTCGTTCTGAGAGGTGGTTGGTTAATGGAGGTGGTCACACAGGGAGGTTTCACTGTAGTCACTTAAATTTCAAAATCAATGGAGGGGAAGGGACCCTCCCCCCCTCTCCTCATTTTGGTGGCGTGCACGATTAAAGCTGAAAAATATAGGTGGGGTTATTGCATGCATAATTTGCCCTTATTCTCTATCAGGCGTGACTTCCAGTTTTTATAAAAATTACTTCTTCAAAAACAAATGAAAAATGTATAATTCGTATTAATTTATTTATTTCAAATTTTCGTTGGAACATTTGATTTTTGATTACGCAGCTCTATTTCTGACTCCATGTCACGGGAGAATGAGAAGGAAGTACACAACTCAACTCTGAGACCGTGTGTTTACGTTTTAACCGCCATTCGGAAAATAAGCGGGACTAATCGTCACGTTGTCATGTTGTTATTGTATTTTTTTTCTTTTTGCAGGGAGTTTTTCAACAGTATAGTAGTCGAATTTTAACTAATTTTTAAGTTAATATATATATATAGCGTAAGAGGGCTGTATTACACTTCTTTTTAATATTAATATTCGGCACTTTGTATTCACTACGCATTCGACAAGAATCATGTTCGGTAAAAAATATCGCCACATTAATTTAGAAATGCTGTGGTATGGGGAAAACTTTTTATAAGAAACTTTCGTGTACAACTAAAGATAAATTTCACTATTTTTTTAAATAATAGCGAAAAATATATTCATATATTTCCATTATGTTTAAAAGTGAAAGACTGATTTTACTCCTAAATAATTAAACTTGTAAAAAGTTCAGTTTGGAGGTGGGAACGTTTTGTGAAGGATCTTGTTTGCAGGTGAAAAGTTTGATGAAGGTTCCTTGTTTTGAGGTGATAAAATTTTGTGAAGGGTCCTTTGAAGGACCCAAGTTAATAGATCCATGTATTGGAATACAAATTTTACTAGTAAGTACCTGATTTAGTTTCCTTTATAAATTGAGCAGCTATAGTCTTTTTAGGAACATAACTGCTTGATTAATAATGCACAGTGAAGGTGTAATGTCTCTTGGAAATCATTTAGCAGGGCTCAATATCTTTGGCTGCAATATTCGACTCATAAAAATAATTGGTACTTTTCGGTTAGCTGTTTGCCAGTGTTATATATACATATATAAATGCATATACGTGTACATATATATACACATATATATGTATATATAACACTGGCGCCCAGCTAACCGAAAAGTACCAAATAATTAAAAGAATTTTTATATATTGTAGATTAATTTATTATGTAGAATATGAAATATGGAAAAAATAAGGTACTTTTCGATTAGCCGTGCGCTAGTGTTATATATTACAATATATATGTATATATAACACTGGTGCCCGGCTAACCAAAAAGTACCAAAAATAATTTTACATGTGTATAATTATTTTAAATAAAGTAATTTTTTCATGAAAAAACAGTTAGACAAATTTAAAGCAATATTTTTTTCAGATGAGTGCAGGAGAATTTTTGCAATTTTTTCCCGCAACCAACTGATGAATTTTGCAATATTTTATTTCTACCAATTTGCATTTAAATGTTGCATTTTTTCTTGCACCCAATTGGTAAACTTGTGAGGTTTTTCTTTTTCTTATTTTTTTTTTTTCATGTGATCGCTGGGTGAATTAAGCAATTTTTTTCCTGCTACAACTGAAGAACAATGTGATTTTTTCATCGTAACTGACTGGTGAATTTATGTAATTATGCATTCTTTTTTGTTTACATTGATGTTCAATAATTATTATTCAACGATAATATTCAATTGTCACTTAATGTGATTAATTTAGCGATTTTTCGCTAATTTTCTGCATTCCATTTTTTTCTGCAACCGAATGAAGAATCTCATGATTTTTTTCTCACGATTGATTGTCCGCTACATTTCATTATTTTTTCCATAGCAGATTGACAAATTTCACAATATTTTAAAGCAACACACTGAAGAATTTCTCTTTTTTTTTTCCCCCCCAATGACCCAATAGCAGAAAATTCTCCAAGTGTCTGCGACAGATCTTTCAGGGACTGAAAATAATCTGCAGGTAAAATGTTACAAATGAACCTTTAATTAATTAATCATTTACTTTTAATGTTTTTAAGCATTTTACTCATTTTTATTAATAATAAACTTAAGTTTTAGTAATAAATAATAAAGAACTAAACATAATATAAAGTTGGAAAAAGATCCAATGGAAAAAAAAAATCTGCAAAAGGGAAAAGAAAATCTGCGGCGCACGTCACCCGTCAGGAACTTTCTGCTACCGGGCCCAATGATTACTGGTGAATTTCTCAGATTTTTTTTTTTTTTCCCCCTGATGACTGAATGAAGAATTTTGCAATTTTTTCTTGTAACCAATTGACGAATTTTGGGGTATTTTACTTGTACTGATTGGCAAATATTGCATTTTTTCTTGCGAGCAACTAGCGGAACTGAATATATATATACATAACAGTCGACTGACATAACAGTCGGTTTATGAATTTTGCCGATCCCCCCCCCCCCTCCCTTACCTAAGCTGATCAACAGATCTCGTTTTTTCTGATAAAAAGTTGATAAATTTCCATATTTTCCCCCCACAACTTACTAACAAAACATTTTTTTTTCATGCGATCAATGGATGAATTAAATAATTTTTTCCCCCCATGACAATCAAAGAACTGTGTGATTTTTTTTAACCCTTTACTGACTGATAAATTTCTTGGGGTTTTTTCTTTTTCATATGACCAGTTGACAAGTTTATGATGCTTCCCCCTGACCTAATGATGAAACTTAATGTTTAAAAATTAGCAAAATTCTTCATTTGATTACGGGAGAAAGAAATTGTGACATTCGTCTGTTGCTTGAGAGGACAATTGACAAATTTCAATCAGTCGTGGGAAAATATCAAAAAATTCTGTTGAGAAATGGGAACATTAAACAAGCCAGTTCCAAATATTGTTTTTTTTTTTTCCGTTTCTTTACAAGGTACAAGTGTGTCCTTTATTAAAAAAAACTGTGCCTGATGGGCACTGACCCGTTTTTTCTACAGTAAACTTCTAGAAAAAAGGGCACTCGTATGCAGCGATGTAAACGTAAAAAAAAAACAAACAGAGGGTATATTCTGAGTTTCTCCCATGTTTAAAAAAAGGGCAGGGTGCTTCTTGTAGGAAAAGGGCACTTTTGGATTCCGAAAGGCATGTTTTGGATTTTTAAGGACACTTTTTTTAATTTTTAAAGGCATCCTTTTGATTTTTAAAATTACTTTTAATATTTAATAGACAGGACGCTATTTTAAAGACAGCAATGAGGCAATTTTTACTATGCAAGTAAATTTTTTAATAAAGAAAGGAGTAAAGGCACTTTTTTCAGCGGGGGGCAACAAGGGTGCTAATGTTTTCCATCAGGGGTAAGAGGGCTGCTGTTTTGTAAACCTAAGGGCAGGCAGGGTGCAGCACCCTCCTGACACTGTCTACGGGAAACTCTGGTATACCTTAGAGTGTATATACAATAGCTTTTTTGAGAAACGGAAGTTAAGCAGTGTTACTGAAAAAGAACCAGAAGGTATACGACATTTACCTCTGTATACCCTCCACTTCTGACAGCAAATTTTTTCTCTCTTTTTTGCGAACGATAATATTTTTTTCTGCTACCGATCGACGAATTTCGCATTCTACTCGTGACAGATCAGTGAAAATTGTGATATTTTTTCACAGTCGAATGATAAACTGTGTCTTTTTTTCAACTGATTGGCCAAATCTCGAGGGGTTTTTTTAGCATGGCTGATCGACGAATTTCCATTTTTTCTCTGATCTACGGACGAATTTCGCTTTTTTTTTTTACCGGTGACTGATTTTTAAATTTTGCTATATTTCTCTTGAACCAGTAAGTATATCTTGAGGCCGATTGGAGAGAGTTTTTTTCTACTACTGATGTACGAATTTTGCAGTTTCTTCCGTCGATCTACTGACGAATTCCGCGATTTCTTTTTAGCCACGATCGATTTGCACTTTTCTGGATTTTTTCTTTTACCATAGGTGAATTTTGAGACTTTTTCTTGCGACCGATTAGAGAAGATCGTGGGTTTTTTCTGGCGGTGCACTGACGAAGTTTTTTACCTGCAACTGATTAGCAAAAATCATGGATTTTTTCTCGCAACTGTTCGTCGAATTTTGTATGTTTTTCCACAACAGGCTGAAGAATTTCATGGTTTGTTCTCCATGACTGATGAACTGTACGAGTTTTTCTCGTGACCCATTGATGAATTTCACAATCTTTTTAATAAAGATGAAAATAAGGAATTTTGCTTAGTAGCCACTGGCCGGTAGGTTGACTTTATTTAGTAGCCAGTTACTAGCGAGTGAGAATAATTTCTTTAGTAGAGAGTAAGTACATTTATGTCAGTGAATATTTAATTTATGGGTATATTTTAGGTATGTTTATCCACTGAGTAGCAGGTATGATTCAAAATTGAAAAAAATAGGTTTAAAAAATCTGAAATTCGCAGCAAATTTTCTGAAATGTAAAGGGAGGGTTGGTAGGGGATCCCTCCTGGTACTAATTATGCATTTTTTCCAGATACTTTAACGAAATTCACGTTTTTTCCGGATCTGTTGGCAATGTTTTCGTTTCTTTGGCGTTCCTTTGACAAAATGTGCGTTTTTTTCATGATCTTTTGACAAAATTCACATTCGTTTTCGCAATTCTTTGGCAAAATTCTCGGGTTTTTTTTTTTTTTGAAATTCTCATTCCCCCCCCCCCCCCCACCCCCGCGATCCTTTAACTAAATTTGTGTTTTTTGACAAATTTTGTGTTTTTGCCATGATCCATTGACGATATTTGTGTTTTTTCTTTGCTCTATTGATGATATTTGCGTATTTTCGCGATTCTTTGACGAAATTTTGGATTTTCAGAGATCGTTTGATGAAATGTGTGGGTTTTTTGCGATTCTTTGACGAAATTGTTTTTTTTTTTTTTTTCTGCGATGTATTGACGATATTTGTGTTTTTTTCCGCAATCCACTGACCATATTTGCATTTATTCCAGAATCCTTTGACGAAATTTCGGATTCTTTGCGATCCTTTGATGAAATTCGGGTTTTTCCACGATCCTTTGACGAAATGTGCAGTTTTTATTGTAATTTTTTGACAAAATTCTCGCTTTTTTGCGATTCTTTGATACAATTCGCTTTTTTGGTGATCCTTTCATGAAATTTACATTTTTTTTTTTTTTTCGTAATCCTCTGACGAAATGTGTGTTTTTTCGCGATCTTTTGACAAAATTCACATTTTTTTCTTTCCCAATTCTTTCACGAAATTCCTTTTGGAAAATCTTGCGTTTGGCTGGTACTTTCCATATTTTTAATCGTCAGTTTTTCACATTTACTCGTTGAGTGGCGACTGGCGATTGCTTATTTTCATCTTTACCTTTTAAATGAACGATTAAAGAATTTGGTGATTTTTTTTCTAACCAATGAGTGACAAATTTTGCGATTTTTCCCACATTGGATGGTGAATTTTCTTGAAAATGAAAATTTGAAATGTTCTGCAGTGAAATCCGTTGTTCTGCGATGTACGTTGCATTTATAAGCATATTCTGCTTTGGGGGATTTCATTATCTCTTACTTTTCGGACTTTTTTTGAAATTGCAGCATTTTCATCGGAGGTTTCCGATAAATATTATTTGTAATATATAAAAATTTCAAAGGGGGGGGGGGGCACAATACTAAAGCCCAAAGTGCGGCACTTTTCTAACTTTTACCAACACCTGTCCCTATCGTGTAATATACAGTTGGAACGGCCTGTGACCACTTATTCATGTTATACACATCCGATATCCATGCTGCCACTTTGCTCCCCCCTGGGAGGGGCACTTTTCTAAATTTTGCCGGCACCTCTCATGTGACATATCGTTCAAAAGGTCTGTGACCACTTATTCATGTTATGCCCCTCCCCCCCCCACTTTGCCCCACCAGGGGGGGGGGCACTTTTCAAAATTTTGCTGACACCCCTCATGTCACATATTGTTGGAAAGGCCTATGACCACTTATTCATGTTATGCACCTCTAATGCCCCTCCCCCCACTTTGCCCCCCCCTCGGGGGCACTTTTCTAAATTTTGCCGACACCCGTCATGTGACATATCGTTCAAAAGGTCTGTGACCCCTTATTCATGTTATGCACCTCTAATGCTCCTCCCCCTCACTTTGCCCCCCGGGGGGGGGGGGCACTTTTCTAAATTTTACTGACATCCCTGATGTGACATATCGTTCAAAAGGCCTATGACCACTTATTCATGTTATGCACCTCTAATGCCCCTCCCCCCACTTTGCCCCCCCCTCGGGGGCACTTTTCTAAATTTTGCCGACACCCGTCATGTGACATATCGTTCAAAAGGTCTGTGACCCCTTATTCATGTTATGCACCTCTAATGCTCCTCCCCCCCACTTTGCACCCCGGGGGGGGGCACTTTTCTAAATTTTACTGACATCCCTGATGTGACATATCGTTCAAAAGGCCTATGACCACTTATTCATGTTATGCACCTCTAATGCCCCTCCCCCCACTTTGCCCCCCCCTCGGGGGCACTTTTCTAAATTTTGCCGACACCCGTCATGTGACATATCGTTCAAAAGGTCTGTGACCCCTTATTCATGTTATGCACCTCTAATGCTCCTCCCCCCCACTTTGCCCCCCCGGGGGGGCACTTTTCTAAATTTTACTGACATCCCTGATGTGACATATCGTTCAAAAGGCCTATGACCACTTATTCATGTTATGCACCTCTAATGACCCTCCACCCACTTTGCCCCCCCCCGGGGGGGGCACTTTTCTATCTTTTGCTGACACCCCTCATGTCATATATTGTTGGAAAGACCTGTGACCACTTATTCATGTTATGCACCTCTATTGCCCCTCCCCCCACTTTGCACCCCCGGGGGGGGGCACTTTTCTAAATTTTGCCAACACCCGTCATGTGACATATCGTTCAAAAGGCCTTTGACCACTTATTCATGTTATGCACCTCTAATGCCCCTGCCCCCTACTTTGCCCCCCCGGGGGGCACTTTTCTAAATTTTGCTGACACACCATTTGACATATCGTTCGGAAGTCCTGTGACCACTTATTCATGTTATGCACCTCTAATGTCACTCCCCCCACTTTGCCCCACGGGGGGGGAGCACTTTTCTAAATTTTGCTGACACCCTCATGTGACATATCGTTGGAAAGGTCTGTGACCACTTATTCATGCTATGCATCTCTAATGCCCCTCTTTCCACTTTGCCCCCCCCGGGGGGGGCACTTTTCTAAATTTTGCCGGCACCTCTCATGTGACATATCGTTCAAAAGGTCTGTGACCACTTATTCATGTTATGCCCCTCCCCCCCACTTTGCCCCACCGGGGGGTCACTTATCTAAATTTTACTGACATCCCTGATGTGACATATCGTTCAAAAGGCCTATGACCACTTATTCATGTTATGCACCTCTAATGACCCTCCACCCACTTTGCCCCCCCCGGGGGGGGGCACTTTTCTAAATTTTGCTGACACCCCTCATGTCACATATTGTTGGAAGGACCTGTGACCACTTATTCATGTTATGCACCTCTATTGCCCCTCCCCCCGCTTTGCCTCCCTCGGGGGCATTTTTCTAAATTTTGCCAACACGCGTCATGTGACATATCGTTCAAAAGGCCTTTGACCACTTATTCATGTTATGCACCTCTAATGCCTTTGCCCCCCCCCGGGGGGCACTTTTCTAAATTTTGCTGACACATCATGTGACATATCGTTCGAAAGTCCTGTTACCACTTATTCATGTTACGCACCTCCGGTGCTTTCCCCCCCCTTAGTTTTTTTTATTAATATGTATATATGTTTTATTAATATGTTTAGTTTATTAATATGTATCAAATCAATGTCGAACTGGATATGTAATCATTATTATGTATTGATCTGATGCGAATTTGCACAGAAGGCTGTCCGCATACAGGTGCAACGATATAATGTAAAGAGAAGATACAGCTTTTATACCTAAAGGAAAGCTGCAGATATTTCTGCCAAAATCGGTGAAGGGAAATAACAGGTTTTTTACCTGAAGGAAAACAGCAGGTATTTGGAACTCAGAAGGTTAAGGGAAAATACATGTTTTTTACCTAAAGGTAAGCTGAAGGTAATTTTAGTTCCAAATACCTTCAGTTTCCCTGAAGATTTTTTTTTAAGGTTTCTTGCTGATTTTTTTACCTGGGTTTTACCAAATTTACACAGGAGAGGACTGTAATTTAAAAAACTAATTATTAGTGGTATTTTTACATTACATACAATGTCGTTTTGTATGTAAAACTATAATTATTCTTTATTCTTAGAATTTTAGTTCCTAAAAGTGCCGGGTTATTTTAATCAGCGATTAGGATAAACGGTATCTAATATATTAGTTGCTTTCTCACAGTCAAAAGATTTCACAGGAGAAACTATTTTTACAGGTAACAGATATTACATTGAGTAAGGGGTATCTGAAAAATAAATTAGCTTTTACCAAATTTACACAGGAGAGAATATGATTTGAAAAAAAAAAATTATTAGTGGTGTTTTTCCATCACATACGATGTCATTTTGTATGTAAAAGTATAATTATGTTCTATTCTTAGAATTTTAGTTCCTAAAAGTGCCTGATTATTTATCATCGATTTAGACAAACCGTATCTAAAATTTTAGTTACTTTCTTACAGTCAAAGGATTTCAAAGGAGAAACTACTTTTACAGGCAAATAGATAAGTAGTTACATTGAGTAACAGGCATCTGAAAAATAAATTAGCTTTGACCAAATTTATGAAGCAGAAGCAAATAATTTGAAAAAATAATTATTAATGGCGTTTTTACATTACATACGATGTTACTTTGTCCTTGTATGCATAATTGTGTTCTATTCTTAAAATTTTAGTTTCTAAAAGTGCCTGATTATTTTAATCATCGATTAGGATAAACGGTATCTAATATATTAGTTGCTTTCTTACAGTCAAAAGATTTCACATGAGAAACTACTTTTACAGTGAACAGATAGTACATTGAGTAACGGGTATCTGAAAAATAAATTAGCTTTACCAAATTTACACAGGAGAGAATATAATTTGAAAAATAATTATCAGTGGTGTTTTTACACCACATACGATGTCGTTTTGTATGTAAAAGTATAGTTATGTTCTATTCTTAGAAATTTAGTTCCTAAAAGTGCCTGATTATTTATCAGCGATTTGGACAGACCGTATTTAAAATATTAGTTACTTTCTTACAGTCAAAGGATTTCAGAGGAGAAACTACTTTTACATGCAAATCGATAATTACATTGAGTAACAGGTATCTGAAAAATAAATTAGCTTTTTTCCAAATTTAAGCAGGAGAAGCATATAATTTGGAAAAATAATTATCAATGGTGTTTTTACATCACATATGATGTTACTTTGTAAGTATAATTATGCTCTATTCTTAAAATTTTAGCTTCTAAAAGTGCCTGATTATTTTAATCAGCGATTTAGACAAACGGTATCTATAATATTATTTACTTTCTTATAATCAAGGGATTTCAAAGGATAAACTACTTTTACAGGCAAATAAATAAGTATTTATATCCCCTTATATATAGATTAATTATATTCAGTAAGGGATATATGAAAACTAAATTAGTTTTTACCAAATTTACACAGGAAAGGACTGTAATTTGAAAAACTAATTATTAGTGGTATTTTTACATTACATACAATGTCGTTTTGTATGTAAAACTATAATTATTTTCTATTCTTAGAATTTTAGTTCCTATGTGACGGATTATTTTAATCAGCGATTTAGACAGCCGGTATCTAAAATATTAGTTGCTTTCTTACAGGTAAAAGATTTCACAGGAGAAACTACTTTTACTGGGAACAGATATTACATTGAGTAAGGGGTATCTGAAAAATAAATTAGCTTTTACCAAATTTACACAGGAGAGAATATGATTTGAAAAAAAAAAAATTATTAGTTGTGTTTTTCCATCACATACGATGTCGTTTTGTATGTAAAAGTATAATTATGTTCTATTCTTAGAATTTTAGTTCCTAAAAGTGCCTGATTATTTATCAGCGATTTGGACAAACCGTGTCTAAAATATTAGTTACTTTCTTACCGTCAAAGGATTTCAAAGGAGAAACTACTTTTACAGGCAAATAGATTGTAATTACATTGAGTAACAGGCATCTGAAAAATAAATTAGCTTTGGCCAAATTTACGCAGGAGAAGCAAATAATTTGAAAAAATAATTATTAATGGCGTCTTTACATCACATACGATGTTACTTTGTATGTAGAATTATGTTCTATTCTTAAAATTTTAGTTTCTAAAAGTGCCTGATTATTTTAATCAGCGATTAGGATAAACGGTATCTAATATATTTGTTGCTTTCTTACAGTCAAAAAATTTCACAGGAAAAACTACTTTTACTGGGAACAGATATTACATTGAGTAACGGGTATCTGAAAAATAAATTAGCTTTTACCAAATTTACAAAGGAAAGGACCGCAATTTTAAAAAAATAATTATTAGTGGTATTTTTACATTACATACAATGTCATTTTGTACATAAAACTGTAATTATTCTCTATTCTTAGAATTTTAGTTCCTAAAAGTGTCGGTCAGTCAAGTCAACGCTAAGCTTCGGAGCGCCTACAGGAAGTTGTGCCTTCCCGCAAAGTGTCGGAATACTTTAATCAGCGATTTAGACAACCGGTATCTAAAATATTACTTAATTTCTTACAATCAAGGGATTTCAAAGGAGAAACTACTTTTACAGGCAAATAGATAAGTAATTACATTGAGTAACTGGTATCGGAAAAATAAATTAGCTCTTACCAAATATAGGCAGGAGAAGAATATAATTTGAAAATATTATTATTAGTGGTGTTTTTACATCACATATGATGTTATTTTGAATGTAAAAGTATAATTATATTCTATTCTTAGAATTTTAGTTCCTAAATGTGCCTGAGCGATTCTACACAAATAGGTCAATTTCATCATAGTGATGAAGAAAAAATAAATTATGACAGAAGTTTCTAATTTTTTGTAACAAGACACTAGAAAAGATACTTATTGGGGAAAAATAGCCGTCAGATTTAATATTAAGAAACTCTATAATTATTAGATTTTTATTAGAATTAGGGGATGATTACAATGGGAGGAAATGATAATTTTGTGAAAAAGAATTTCAAATGATATTTTAAAGAAAACTTTTGTCCCAAAAATTTAATCAACATCCTCTGCTATCAAAAAGCTCTAGAGGTTTAATTTTTTTTTCTTTTTTTTAACAGTGTCACTGTCACGTATTGTGTAGTCAGAAATATTCTCTTTCGTATGCCACTTAAACGTTCCATTGCATGTAGGTTCAACAGCATTGACTTTGACTGATTTGTCATCAATTTCCAATAGTTCTCCAAGATACATTTCAATTTCATGCTCTAAAATTATCCAATCTAAGTTATTTAAAGCCCTGTTAAATAAAATTATTGAGTCCCCATTGTTTGCATGCATTACATCCGAATGGAGAATTAATTCTTTTTTGCCGACCTCTTTTGAAAAGTACAGCCTGAATTTCTTCAGCGAATTTACAAATTGATTTTTCGCTGAAATCTATATGCAATAAGATATGTTTTGTGTTTAAGACTACTTTATTTTCTTAATTGCTTCATATAGATAAGCTACATTTCTGCTGCATACCAGGAATATTTCCAACTAAATGCCAAATTCTTTCACAAGTTCTTTTGATGAAATTTCTGCACGAACTTTTTTTTGGTTTCCTTGCTGACTTTTCTTTGCCTTTTACATAGTAAATAATATTTTACACACTGATTTTCTTAAAAATACTCTTTCATTTTCATCAAAAGCATTAAATTTTCAACAAAAATATCTTTTCTGCACGAACTTCTTTTCGATTACCTTGCTGACTTTTCTTTGCCTTTGACATAATAAATAACATTTTACACACTCATTTTCTTAAAAATACGCTTTCATTTTCATCAAAAGCATTAAATTTTCAACAAAAATATCTTTTCTACAAGCTTTTAAAAATAATAGAACAATTCTCTCACATAAGAATCATTTCTTCACATGAGGGAATGACTAATATTATTAATTTATTAGTAAGGGAATGATAAAATGTACATTATTAGCTTTTAAAATTTGTACTCATAAAGTAAATAATAATAAAAAAATACATGTTCTCAAATTATCCCTTCAGGGAAAACTAAACCACTCATTAATACATCTTTAAAAAATAAATTATTTTTATAAATTTAAATCGGGGAATGATAACATCATCTTAAAATTTCCTCAATCTGTCTGTGAAATTATTCCTTACACACTGAAGTATTTCTCCAGGATGGCTGAAAATTGCTGTAAGGCCCATGTACTCAGCCCATCAGACAGGTAAGGCCCATGTGCTCAGCACATGTGTAATGTTCCAGTGTACAGTAGTACCACCTATCTGAAATATCCAGAATTATTAATGGGTGAGGAAACGATTTGAAATATGAATTGCAAACATTTTTGTCAAATAAAAATTGCATGTTCAGATAAAAAAAAGTGTAATACATATAAATAATGCTTTATGTGTTCATATTAAAAGACAGAAGTCAGACAAATATATATATATATAAATATTTCAGTAAGAAATCATATTTATTTTTTTTTTTTTGGGGGGGGGGTTGGTAGTAGTTGTATGTTAGGGAATGATATTTGTAGGTTTAAAAAATTATTTTTTGTATGCTATTTGTATTAATGCTTCGATTTTATGAACATATATAATAAAACCATGTCTAAACTACATGTTAAAAAATGCCTGAGGTTTTTCTGTTGAAAAAAATTAAATATCCTCCAGTTTCATCATTATGGCCTATTTGCGTAGAATAGCTCGCCTGATTATTTTAATCAGCGATTTGGACAAACGGTATCTAAAATATTAGTTGCTTTCTTACAATCAAAGGATTTCAAAGGAGAAACTACTTTTACAGGCAAATGAATAAGTAATTATATTGAGAAACGGGCATCTGAAAAATAAATTAAGTAGTTTTTATGAAATTTACGCAGGAGAAGAATATAATTTGAAAAAGTAATTATTAGTGGAGATTTTAAATCATACTATTTAATTACATATGTTACTCCAAAAATCTTTATACACTTTCAGAACACTTTTTAGAACGTATATTTTGTCACCCTTTTTTTAGAACACTTTGAAGGGCACCTTTTGGAATAATTTTTAGAATACTTCTGAGAACACCCATTTTTTTTTTCAGCACACTTCTAGAGCATTTTTTTAACACTCTTGGGAACGCCTGATTTCATAAATGTGCCTAAATGTATTCTCAACCTGTTCTCAAATATATTCCCAAGTTTAGATTTAACAAATATCGTGAACAGAACACATTCGTTACACTTTTGGAACACTTTTTTTTTTTTATAGCGGAGGATATTCGGAACACATTTCAGTACACATTAAGGTAACTAAAACACTTTTTTTGAATCAAAGTTTCCCAAGTGTGTTCTCAATGTGTGCTGGGAATTTGCATTGTAAAACAAAAATACCCCCCCCCCCCTTCCGATTTTACACAGTAGATGAATATAAGTTGGAATAAGAATCACTAGTTGTGTTTTAAAATTAAATTACATGCATAAAAACAAAATTACCTTTTTATTCCCAAATTTACATTGAAGATAAATATGAGATGAAATAATAATCACTTGGTTGTGTTTTTAATTCTTACTCTTAAAATATTTAAGTTTATTTTATTCCATATTTAGATAGAAGAGAAACTTTAGTAAAAAAATAATCACTACTGATGTTTTAAAGTTATACTTATGAGTTTTAAATATGTATATTTATAATTTTAAATTTTAAATTCACTCTGAAGAATTGAAATAGTAATGACTAGCGATATTATAAATACATTTACAGTTACAACCGGCACGTGAATTTTTTGTAGCGTGTGCGAAAAATTGTATAACGTCTTCGAAAGAAATTTTTCTCAAGTTATGCATGAATTATGATACATTTGCCAATGTATCGTGCATATGTGTTGTATAATGATAATTTTTAGCTCACTTGAGTAATTTTAACTTTGTTATCAATGCATCAAAATCTCAAATTGTTGTCTCATCCCTAAATTATCGAACTTATTTTTACATAAGTTATTACTCTAACTTATATTGAATTTCACATGTTCAGTTTTAGTTCAAAACTCTGTGCAGCTTAAAGAATTTGCTTATAAATTTTGATAAAAAAAAAAAAAAAGAAAAGAAGAGAAGAGAAAAGAAAGGAGGGAAGAAAATATTAACATATAGTTTAAGGCTCCTGCCCCTGTCAGGTTAAGCGCTCGCGATTTGATGCTAATCCTATGGGGAGGTTATTGGCAAATATCTCGTTTGCATTTCGACATTTTTATTATTTTTTTTTTCATTGGATAGCTGGCGTGCATCTCTACATCGCACCTTTTTTACTTTACTTTTTCGATTGTGGTCGCAGATATCTTTTATAATGACACTTTCACTTTCGGAACAGATCGCGAGCGCTTCGCCTGACGGGAACAGGAGCTTTAAAGAAAGGATTTACTTCTTTGGCGTAAAATTTACGCGATTAATTTCGATTTTTCTTTTCGGTTATAAAGAAAAGAGTTATTACATTCGGGCATTTTGCACTATATTTATTGATATTTTATTTATATATTTAAATTTGCTTGTGTAAAAAAATGCATAATATAACTGTTTTTCTCCGACCACAAACATCTCAAACAAATTACCGTATTATGAAAGGACATTAAATGCTCTAAAATTTGTAACAATATTTTATTTTAAAAGTTGATTTTTGAGAAATAGGCTGTCATTTGAAAAAAAAATTCACTGATATGCTTTTTTTTTTTTTACACTAGGGGGCTCTGCCCCCTATGAGCTACGCTCGTCAACCCCCATTCAGACACCGCAGACTCTAAAACCACGCTAATTTGAGCGGCTTAAAAAATATTTCGGAAGATTGAATTATAAGTTTAAAAACAGTGGCGATCTCCCTATAAACGGGTTTCTATTCATTTCTCTTTGATTGGGGAATTTTAAAGCCAAATCAGCGGCTGTTAAATGATACAATGACTGTTTCCCTCTTTGATTAAATAAAATCAGTTGACATTTCAAAATAAGCTAATATAAAATGAATTAAATAAACAGTCTTTGCCTCCCGGTATTTTTTAGCAAAGCGAAAAGAAAGTTTTTTTTAATGACACTTTAAATGTATCGTTTTTAATCTGACGTAATTTTCACTAAACTTTTCTTTCTCTTTTTACTATTCACGTGAAAAAAATTTTGTTAGAAATGAAATATTATTTGCGCTATCCTAATAAAAATAGTTGAAAATTTCATCTTTAAATATTACATAAATGTCTCGCGCAATTTTTAAATTTAAACTGTTTTGGAATATTATTTTTTGTTCATTTTATGTAAAGTGTAATGTGACGTAATTTCTCCTATTTAAGACTTCTAACGCATGTTAATGAATGTATTATTTTACAACATTCTTTCACTTTTAAAATTCACGTGTAATATGGTTTTTATTATAATTTTCAATGAGTTCCTGCTTTTTATATTTTCTTGTTTATAATAGTCACGTGTAAAATAAATTTTTAATTTGAAGCAAATATTATTATTTTCGCTGTTTATACAGTTGGCAACAGTTTAAATTAATACCAATTTCTAAAATGTGTAAAAAAATATCTCTCGAAATGCTGAAAATTTGAATTTAAAATAGAAATAAACCCTCAAAAATGAGTCAAATTAATAAACTGAGTGCAGTCTGCACACCGGGAAATTCTGACGCATAAAATGATCTAAAAATGATTAAATTCCGATGTACAGTTTTTGCTCCTATAAAACTTTTTTCATGGAACGATTTTGTCCAATTTTAGCATTAAATATCTCTTTAAATATTTCTTCTATTTGAAAACTGTCTGCATCAGCGTGTTTATCAAACATTTCTCTATAATTCCACCTATTTTCATATTTTTGTATGCAATATTTTGCTTAATATTAACGAAGAAAGACCTCTGGTCACAAAAAATTCAAAGCCGGCGGCGGCGGTGACAGCGGTAGTTACTTTTTTTTAGAATAGAGAGATTTTGCGATCTCTAAAAAAATCAAGGAAATTTATACTTTTTAGTGGCATAAGCTCCATAAAAAATTATTAGCTTTCTTTTAAATAAAAAATGAAGTAAATCGGTCAAATAGTTCTCAAGAAAATGGTCGCCTAGTTTGAGAAACGGGATTTTGTGAAAAACAAGTTTAAAATTTTACTAAACGTTACGTTCAAGAAGCGGTGTTACTTTCAATGAGCAAAAAATGATGTAAGTAATTGAAATATCACAAAATCGCTTAAGGCAACAATATAGAGACTTGAAGGATGCAAAATATTAAAAATTAAAAAGAAAAAAAATAATTGACCCAAGAAGCAGAGTTTTCTTTTAATACGCTTCAAACTAAAACTATTGAAAAAAAAATGAATCTTTTGACCCAAAGAAGCAGAACCTCCCTTTAATACACTTCAAACTAAGACTATTGAAAAAAAAATTGACCCAAAGAAGCAGAACCTCCCCTTAATACACTTCAAACTAAGAGTAGTGAAAAAAAATCGAAAATTTTGGCCCAAAGAAGCAGAACCTCCCCTTAATACACTTCAAACTAAGACTATTAAAAAATCGAAAACTTTGACCCATATCAGCGGAACCTCCCCTTAATACACTTCCAACTAAGACTATTAAAAAAAATCTAAAATTTTGACCCATAGAAGCGGAACCTCCCCTTAATACGCTTAATTTTGACTATTAAAAAAATCGAAAATTTTGACCCAAAGAAACGGAACCTCCCCTTAATACACTTCAAACTAAGACTATTGACAATTAAAGTTTCTTTTTAATTTTATTTAATTTGTTATTGAAATAATGGATGCAATTTTTACAAAAACTGCTTTAGGAAGAGTTTTCTAGGGTGGATATTAATAATAATTAGGAAATTTTATAACCATTTAAAACATCGAAAGGTTATTTTAAAGTAAAAGAAATCGGTAAAGTGCGAGTATTACTCACGCACAGAGGGTTCCGTACAATAAATATATTAATTTAGAAGCGAATCCCAGTTACATGATTAATTCTGGTTAAATTAGTCAGTTTGTAACAATTTGACGTTTATTGCTTTCATACTACTGGGCATTGCATTACACAAATATATCATTAAAAGTTATTATCTAAGCCTTTAAAAGTCGATGGTGCATAGAGTACACTTTAAAAAAATCTGTAACTCTACAGATGTAAAGTTATGGAAATCTGTCTGCTTATTAAAATTTTATCTGTACACTGTACAAAAAAAGATGTAAATCAACAAAACTAGTTTCTGTAAAGCTATAGAAATCTGTATATTTACAAAAGAATCTACTAAAATTACAGTAATCCAACTAAAATTTTATCTGTAATCCAATAAAAAATCAGCCAGATGCGGCAACACCGTGGCATTCCGCATCTGGCTGAATTTTTATTTAGGGATTCCGAATTCTCACCAGTAAGTTTAAATAGTTATTATTGTTTTATAAGATGGTAGATATTCCACAAATAAAATAAAAGAAAATTGCTATTCGAAATTTTCCGGCGTTAATTCCAACACTAGTGAGAAGTCGGTCGATTAGTGATGTCATCACACTCGTGTCCTCTGGCCTCGAGTATTTCGATGGCAGCGGTAGAGATTTCGTTTTCGGCCCAAAATTAGAGTTTCGCCGAAAATTCGTTTTCGGCAAAAATGCTGGCGAAAATGCCAATCGAAATGATCTGTATTCCAAAATTATTGTTTCTTCTTTCTGAAATTTTCAACGTTACTCATTGATTTTATCTGTATCGGCTCAAGTGAAACACTCTTTATTTATTGCTATGAACTTCACTGTTTATAATTATCAGTCATGACTGACTCAAGATGTGAGTGCAAATTATAAAGCAACTAATGCATGTATGACTAAACTTTGAAGACGCTTTTCACATGCTCATTAAAATCTACAGATTTAACAGTAATAGAAAATTTATTAGAATATTAATACAAAATATATATTATATTAATAGTACATAATATATTAATAGAAAGTATTTCGAATACTCTTTGAGTAAAGTTCTAGTATAACAGATGATCATTTACAAAAAATCATTATAAAAGATATATCGAGGTATGTATACATAAAACATTTTTTAATTAGATGAAATTCGTATCATTAAAAAATCATTGTGTGATTAATGAATTAATTACATTCTACTTTATATGAAAATAAAAAGTTTTGGTCAGAGGCACGCACAGCCAATTTGGACCACATGTATAATTAATTAATAATTATGTATATTTAATAAACACGTCTAATTAATGAATAATCATGTATATTTATGTATATAATAATTACTCAAAATTATTTTAGACTTCGTTTTCGTTTTCGGCCGAAAATAGGAAGATTACCGAAATTCGGTTTCGGTCTTAAAACTTGTTTCGGTCGATCCTTACTTTTGGGTCACACCAATTCCTTACAATGAATAAATACCACTAAAGTATCTATTAAATTGCTACCCAGCGAAAATCACGACAATTTGTGCTTTTACGAAGCAATAAAACTCACGAGAGAGGTAAACAACTATGAATAAACACAATTCTGCTTCTCTTTCAACGCAATTTGTGTATTCCAAGAAGAAGAATAAACGCTTTTCATTTCTTTTTTTAAATCGCAGAGCTTTCAAAGAAGCAAACAAAGAATCTATTTACAGGTTTCGAGTCACGCTTCGAAGACAATGCCCGCAACACAGACAAAATGCTACAGGTTGTAAACGAATCAGAAACGCATACTGCAAGAGCGTGGATAATGAGTCAAACTAATTTGTGATTTTTAACCTTAATTTAAAAAAAAAAACAACATGGAAGTGAAATCTATGATTTGAGGAATAAATCATGGGCCAGATTTTCTTATATTAGTCGCATAATTATACACAACGTATATGGATAAATTTCAACAAACTTCTAAACAATTGTACACTTAATCGCAGGTAATTGGTAAAACGAAATAGGCGAAGAGAATAGGAAATCTTGTTTTCAAACTTTAATTAAAAGAAATGCCGTAAAAAATATTTCTTAAATTTTGCTAATGCGTATTTTCCATCATACATAATACGGAATTACCATATTACAAATTAGTTAGATAAATGCGTAACTGCCAACCTTCAGATATTTTTTCCTTTCAAATGAACATAATTTAAATCAGAAAAAATATTAAATATTTCTTGTTTCTGAATGTTTTTTTTTTTTTTTTTTTAATTTAAGCGTCTTTTCTTGAATAATTTTTTTAGTTTTATTTGATTGGGAGAAAATAAAGGAAGGTTAGCTATGTAAAAGTTATACTAAAAAGTGAACTATTCAAAAAATATACCACAAGAATATGGGTAATGGATGAAAATAAAGTTTGATTTTAAATTCTTAATTTAAGAAATATAAGAATCATATTATTATTTGCAGACTTACCAATATTAGTCAAATACTAAAGTCAGTAAAAAGTAACACGAGAAAATATAAGTTATTATTATTATTTTAAATGAAGAAGACGTGCTTCAACGGCATACACTGTAAAAAGAATCGGTAATTTTTACAGAAAAAAATTGTATTTTTTACAGAAAAAAAGCTGTTTTAAAGAAAGACATTTTTTCTGTAAAACAAAAAACGTGAATTTTGTAATTTTTACAGAAAAAATTGATATTTTTTACAGAGAAAAACTGTTTTAATGTAAATACAGATATTTTAAGTAAATTAAACAGTTCTCCACTGCCGCCAAAATTGACAGGTTTTTTTTTTTTTTTTTTTTTTTTTTTTTTTTTTTTTTTTTTCTTTTGTCAATTTGAGAGATTTTTTTTAGAGTGTAGATAATTACCTCTATTATAGGTAAGTAAGAGTAGGTATTTTATTTTTAAACTTTAGGCAAAATAAATAAAAAATGATTATAATATGTGGATAGATTATGGCAAAATTTACAATTTTAGTTACTAGCAAAATACGCTGCATTGCTCCCCTAAGTTTTCAAATATGCCAAGCAGTATATGTGTGCCTATGCCTATTTTTAGAAAAGGCAATTATACTGCTACGGAAAGTTCAAAAATTACTAATTGAAACACATTTGACTAAACTGCATTCGGCGAACGAACATGAGACTTAATAAGAGCTAAAAATAATTCCAAATAAATGATAATTTAGAATGTATTTTGAAGGTTTTCCGATCATTTCCTTTTTCTTTTGAAATTCCGATTTTTTTAGAAACCGTTCTTAGAGAGCATTTACATCTTAAAAGTAAACAACAAGCCAAAAAGAAAACTTCTGCAAACTTGTGTAACCACAGAAATCACATTTTTAGAACATTTTTCTTACCGCACACTTTAAATTTTCTAAATTTTAAAAAACTGTTCTGCGGATACATTTAAGTTTCTAAAGTGTCTCTTAAGTGTCTAAAGTGTCTCCGCCATGTCAAATTTTAATTTTCTAGTCCTAACAATTCCAAAAAAATCGAATTTAGAACATTTTAAAAAAGTTTTTCGCTCATTTCACCTTTGTAAATTTCAATTTTTTTTAGAAACCGTTCTTAGCGAGCAATTAATTCTTAAAAATTACCACCATGCCAGATTTTAGTAGCATCACACAAAAATCGCAATTTTAGAACGTATTTTGCTTTTGTGCGTTTCTAAATTTCGAATTTAGTACAAACTGTTCCGTGCGGACATTTATGTATTTAAAATAATAGTCATGTTAAATTTTAAATTTCTATCCCTAACAATTCCAAATAAACCGCAGTTTAGAACGTTTTCCGCTCATTTCACCACGCTTTAAATTTCGAATTTTTAATCAACTGTTGATACCGTGCATCTGCATCTTAAAAATAACCGCTATACTAAATTTCAAATTTCTAACACAAACAAATCTAACTACATCGTAATATAGAACATTTTCCGCTTATTTCATCTTTTTTAAATTTTGAATTTTCTAAAAGCTTTACATCTTAAAAGTAGCCACAATACCAAATTCGAAGCTTGTATACCAACAGTATCACATAAACTAGTAAATCTGCAGATCAGGAGCCTCAACGTCATCTTTGCAAGTCATTGTTTTTTAACACTCATTGCATAATATTCAACTTCCTACAAATCGCTTTTTAAAGTTTTCAAATTACATAAATATTTATGAGCATACAAGATACTTCGTAAAGTTTCAGAAATTAAAAGTGTTAAACAAGTGGTTGTACATTGATGCTCTGAAATTCTGATGAGCTACTTATTCTGGTAACTTTTTAAATCAAAAATTGCATTTCTTCAGGGGGCTCTGCCCCCCATTCGTAATTTTTTATTGATTGTGCGGATGGTTATAGTATATCTTAGATTTTTTTACGCTGTGATTTATAAGGATAAGCATAAGTTTTTTTTATAAATTAATAAAATTTAAATTTAAAATAAAATATTCATGTACACAGACAATAAATCTTGAAGTGACGCCAAAAATGTAACCATAAAATCCGCTACATTCGGCACAACACAACGACGTGCTTAAAACGGATGAAGTCAAAGAATTTGGTCCCTGTTCCACGTGCTTGTTTTGTTTGGGCCGAATGAGGGCATTTAAATCTGAGCGATAACGCACATCGTATTGCAAACTGTTTTTACGGCATACGGCATCTCCATCTATCTCTTTCCTCCGTGAATAATAGTTAATTTTATTTTACCCAAGATCTTTTTATATTCCAGCATCTTTGTTTTCGATAAATGACGTCTAATTCACCTGCTATGCGTACTTACTCAAAACTTTTCATCTTGTTATATTAAGAAATAATCGAGAGTTTTCTTTTTATTTCCAATATGCCGCCATATTAATTTTTCTATTCTTAATTTTATTTTTCATTTTCCTGTTTCACGACAAAACATTTCAATTGAAAATTGTTTAAAAGAAAATATTATTCCGGGTTTTGATTTTCTTGGCAACAATTAAAGAAATATTGGTAAATGTTATGGGAAAATGTTACGTTATTCTCTATGAAAATAATGAACTTTTGTATTTTTAAGCAAAATATTTCAATAAAATAAATAAAATAAATGAAATATTGCCTATTTTTATTTCTGGGCTAAAATCCTTCTATGTGCAAAGATACAAATGCATTAATTCATCTGCTTTGACGTTAGCTTTACTCAAGCATTATACACGCAATTATACTAATATTATTAGGACCAAATACGTTGCTAGGCAACAGAGAAAGAAAAGGAAAAAATGAAATATGCATTATGTCAAATTGATAAAACAAAATCCTTTATATTATTGGAAAACATGCATAAAATTCCCCCCAATATTATAAACCTAATTAAAAAAATCTCGCAAATATATTGACATAATTTATTGGAATAATTTAATAATGTTATTTAAAAATTTCAGCATCAAAAATTTACCATTTAAATCCATTTTTCATATGAGCCATTTCTTTCAACAAATGAAAATCTGAAAATCGTCTGACTTGCAATAGAAAAGCATTATAGAGCAAAATAAAATGTTCCATATTTCCCGAACAAATGAACCAAATTTAACCAAAAACTATACAGCTAAGTCCGGTTACCTCATCAACATGCCCTGTGAATTTCAAGCCGATCGGATGCTTTTTGCGGCAGTTATCGCGGAACAGACAGACAGACTAACAGACAGACTAACAGAAGCCAAAACTTTTCGTGTCTCCACAGTAAGCCTTCACTGACGTTTCAGCAATTACAATTTTAGAGCGTTTTTTGTTCCTGCGCTCTCTTAAATTTCAAATTTTTTGTAAACTGTTCTGAGCAAGCATTTACGTCTTTAGAACTAGTAAATCTGCAGATCAAGAGCCTCAACGTCATCTCTGCAACTCATTGTTTTTATCAAACTTTGCGTAATATTAATCTTTCTACAAAAACAAAATTTAAACTATTTAAATTACACAAACATTTATAAAAGGAAAAAAATATTTCGATGGTTTCAGACATTAAAAGCGTTAAATTAAACACGTTGTTATGTAAGGATATTCTGAAATTCTCACGAGCTACTTATTCTAGTAATTTTTATATAATAAAGCAAATTTCTTCAGGGGGGCTCTGCCCCCTGAACCCCCCGTTGTGTAATTTATTTTGCATTTGTAATTTTCTACTGATTGAGTTAGTGATTACCCTATATCTTAGATTTCTTTTTACACTGCGATTTATAAGGATAAGCAATAATTCGGTCAAGCATTTTACGTTATCCTAATATCCATACAGCAGTATTTACTTGCCTGCTAACCACAAATACCTGTATCTAATGGATAAAGAACTTTTGGAAATGTAAACTGAAACATCTAATTTAGAAATCTAATACCTTTATAAATTTTGTTTATAAAAAAATAATTTTGATTACCATTCTGCAATATTTATATCTAAGATCTAATCTAAATATCAAAAAATGTACTCGATAGCATTAACTTACTAAAATCACCCTAAAGTAGGGGGGCTTCTAAACCTAACAGTTAATAATTCATCATCGTTAAATAGATAAACATGATTTGGCGCCTTTAAGTATTTTTTGTGATTTTCTTTTAATAGTATCTACATTTAATTTAAAATCGTGATGTTACAAATACCGTTGAAATTTGACGCAAACCTATGTTCAGGTCAAATTACGAAAGGTTAACTAACATTTCATTTCCCTTAGCCGGACTTGCTGTTTCATTTTTCGTAATAAGGATTATTTTAATAATTTAATTTATTTTACACTCTACAAGCTGTTACACGGACGTTGTTCACGTAGCATTAAAATAGAGATAAATGCATTAAGTAAAACATTTCACTCCCCACCAGACATACCAAGTCTCAAGCTTTTTGCACATCACTATTATCTTAGAGAAAATATTCTTTTAAATCGCGCAAATGTTTCAATTAAATAAAGTAACATTTTCTGTATTAAAATACTGGTATCCAGAACGCCGGAGGCTTGGCAGCTCTGCTCCTCTTAATAAACACATATATGATTAACCAACACTTTATCACATTTTATAGGAGACAATACGGAATTTCTTATTTGTATGGCCTTACATATATCTCAGTCATAAAAATGTAAAATTTTGTGCCAATTAATGCACGCAATTGCGAAAATGAAATCGCAAAGAATGAGAAAAGGAAAGCCAAGTAAAATCGTGTAAATCGAGGAATCTTTCTTCGTAGTGCTGGGAAAATACTGCTACAAAAACTATTTTAGGTGATATTTGGTGTGAAATGTTTATATGTATTCATTCCTGTCCTATATATCCTTTTTTTTATTTTTTATTTGCTTATTCCATTTTTCTTTTGCACGTGAAAATCTTACAAATTAAAATTAACTCTTTGGGAGAAATTGTTATTCATTTTTTTTTTTTTGGCAACAATAAAGTTTGTAAAATTTAACAGAATAATGTCAGTTTATTCTGTATGAAAATAACGAACTTTTTCATTTATAATCAAATAGTTGAATAAATAAATGAAAATATTATTCTATATAGTATATAAATACTATTTTCATTTCTGCGTTTAAATAAATCTATATGCAAATATCTATACAAAGGCATTCATTAATTCACTCCTTTTGCTTTGATTTGACTTCAAAAAACCATACATACTTTCACATTTATGATATTTTTAGATGAGATGCTGTTGCTACGCAACGGTTAAAAGAAAAAATGAAATATAAGTAAATTCATAAAATAAAATGTTTTATATTATTCGAACACATGTATAAAATTCTATCATAAGTTATACACCTAATTTAAAAGCTCTGACAAATGTTTTGACAAAATTGCAAACTAATAAGAATAATTTAATACTCTTATTTAAAAATTTCAACATCCAAAATTTACCATTTAAATCTATTATTCATATGAGCGATTTCTTTCAACAAATGAAAATTTGAAAATCGTCTGACTTCCCATAGAAAAGCATTATATCACAAAATAAAATGTTCTGTATTGAACCAAATTTAACCCAAAACTATACAGCTAAATCCGGGGAGCTCATCAACATGCCCAGGGAATTTCAAGCCGATCGGATGCTTTTTGCGGCAGTTATCGCGGAACAGACAGACAGACTAACAGACAGACAGACTAACGGAAATCAAAACTTTTCGTGTCTCCACAGTAAGCCTTCACTGACGTTTCGGCAATAACAACCATGCCAAATTTCAAGTTTAGTCTTAACAGTTCCAAATAAATTACAATTTAGAACATTTTGCGCTCTTTTGATTTTATAAAATTTCTGATTTTTCAGAAACCGTTCTTAGCGAGCATTTACATGTTAAAAGTTACCTCTATGCCAAATTCCATGCTTCTATTCTAACTGTATCACATAAATCGCAATTTTAGGGCATTTTTTGCGCCTGCACCGTTTTAAATTTCAAATTTTTAAAAATCTATTCTAGACGAACATTTACGTCTCTATCTCCGATGCCAAATTTTAAGATTCTAGCCCTAACAATTCCAAATAAATCGTAATTTAGAATTTTTATAGAACGTTTTCCGCTCATTTCACCCTTTTAAATTTTGAATTTTTTAGGAACCGCACAGCAAGTTTTTACATCATAAAAGTAACCATCACAACAAATTTCAAGTTTCTAGCCCCCGACAATATCACAGAATTCGCAATTTCAGAAAAAGTTTTTTCTCCTGCACCCCCATGGGGGTTGTTGTACCAACATAAAATATAGCCTATGTTGGAGCAGACACTCTCACCATCAATTTGCTACCATTACATTTGAAATCGGTTCGGTAGTTTCATAGATTACTCTCTTCAAACAAACAAACACACAAACGTTACTCCTTTAAAGTATTGGTAATAGATATATTACGTTGAGTAAAAAGTTTTCCGCCAAACTTTTTTTAATGGTAAAATGATAAATACATACGAGAACATCAAAGCTAATGAGGATAGTAATCTTCGTTCAAATCTACAATCGCCTGCCAACGGTTTGGCAACTTTTCAATCTCTTCTGCGAAAAATTGTGGCATGCGCAAGTCCAGAAAAATATCGACGTCGTTTATGACCTCCTCATTTTAATTAAATATTGCGCCATCAAGATGCAGCTGGAGATGTGAAAACAGATAGAAATCCGAAGGGACCATGTCAGGGCTGTATGGTGGATGTTGCATCAAACCCCATTCCAGTTTGTAGAGCGTCCAGCAGGTTATCGTACTAACATGTAGCCGGGCGTTATCTTGATGAAAGAGAACCACCTTCCTTCTGAACTTGTTTTTCCGATTTTCTTGAATGGCATCACGAACTTTGATTAGCATGTTGCTGTATATTGCCCTGTTTATAGTCTGTCCGCTTTTCAAGTACTCCTTGTACAGATTTCCGCGATAATCTCGCCAGAACCTTCTTGTTAGTTAGGGCACATGTTGCAACCCAGAATACTGATACCCCAGGTTCTGACCACCTTCTTTGACGGCTTGTATTGTTGTAGTACTCGCATTTTTCATCACAAGTCACGATTCTGTTCAGAGTATTCTCTTTCCTTTGATCTCTTAAGGCTGTTCTCAACTGATCTGTTCAACAAGCGCAAAACGTTTTGACACATTTACAAATTCATTTTTTAACGGAAAGGTATAAAATTGGAAAGCCTGACCCTGGAAGCGATTTGGAATCGAACTGTTTTTTCCATTTTTGGAACCATCAATTACCTATTGAGTTAGAAGTGATTTGGATCACGTGACACGGCATTTTTCTCCCCTTATTGACTGGATTTTCTTCTTTCGTTCGGAAGTTCAGTTCAAAATTCCAACTTCGACAATATTTTCTGAAAGATCTATTGCGTTTACAAGAAAACGGAAGAAATAGCTCGATGACATAGTTTCTAAATAACTACACCTTCTAGTTTCATGCGTTTCCGAAAAAAAAATGAATTAAAACTTGTGTAAGAAAGTTGATCCTTTGGATTTGAGAACAGCCTTAACATAACAAAACAAGACTTTTTTCTCTTGCACTTGTCTTCAGCAGTCAATTTGTGAGGCTCCCAGCGAATGAACTTAAACGTTAGATGTATGCGTTTCACAGCGTTAACTATTGTTTTTTGACAAACGTTAAGCTCTAACGCAATAGTTCGTATTGAAAGATTTTTGATTTGATCAAATATTTGCTTTAACTGCTCGCAATAAACTTCAATAGCGTTGCCAGAACGTGGTTCATCTTCAATGTCGAAATTTTCAGCTTTATACGTCCGAAACCAAAATTTGACTGCATCATAACAAGCAGTATTGATTTCTAAACTTTCATAATTTTTTTTGAAGCATTTCTGTCGCACTGAGTTTGTTATAGAACTAACTCATAGTGCATAATCGTTCTGCTCTGCTGACATGTAAGCCCCAATTTAAACACATTTTTGAAGCACAAAATAATAAATTTTAAACAAACAAATTACACAGTCGAGTAATTCCTATGTTCAACTTTCGAATGCAAAAACTGGTTTGTGGAAAGGCACCACACAAATGACAGTTGTTGGCGCGAATGTATCATCCCTTGGCGGAAAACTTTTTACTCAACGTAATATTAAACATTACATGGCAAAAAGGTCTACAGTAAACAAATAAAAAGACACACTGCCTTGACTTGGATAACACATAAGAAGAAAACTGAGTTTTAAACTAATTGAAACAAAAACGTATGTGTAAATAGATTATGGCAATTTGCCAGTTTTAACTATATATTACAAAATTACATCATATTACAGTCATCGTGAAGCAAAGTAATAAAGAATGTAACCTACACTGTTAAAAATTTGCAGCATTCTGGCAGGTCATTTGACCGTTTTTTCCGAAAACGGTTACATAACCGTAATTTAACACTATTCTGACCATATTATTGGCCATTTTATGGTCAGAATATAGTTAAATTATGGTTATGAAACTGTTTTTTCAAAAAACGGTCAAATGACCTGCCAGAATGCTGCAAAATTTTTAACAGTGTAGTAATAAAATACTTACTGCAAGAGCATGAATAACGAGTTAAACTAATTTTTGATTTTAAGATCTTATTTAAAAAGCATAAAAATGGAATTTGCACATTATTGATTGGGTCATTCTCTAGTTATAAATGGCTATTGCAAAGATTACATAAAGAAAATACAAGACATTGTGAAGTAAAATAAAGATATATATTACAACAAAACAGGTAATAAATAAATATAAAATTTTGCTTTAACACTTTAATTAAAATAAATAAGAAAAGTAGGTTATGATTGACTTTTCAGTAAGCATCAGTGACTTTACACAGAGAATTGCGTCATGTTGCAGATACTGCGCACACAACGCAACGCAAAGTGTAAACTATTGAAGAAGACACAGCGAAAAGTCATGGGCAGGCCTGATTACCGAAAAGGCACGAAAAGCACGCGATTCCCTTAGACAATTGTGAAAGGGCATGGAATTAAGAAATCAGGGGGCCCCAAATTTTATATTGAATTAATTCCATTCCAAAATTCTATTTTTTTTTTTTATTAACTTTTTCTGAATTCAACCTTTTTATCCAACTTAGATTTTTATGCTAATACAATACAAAAAATTATTTTGCATGATTTTTTATTGTATCCAATTTTTGTGCAGGTATATAGGGGAACATTAAAAAAAAGTTGTTTAATGAATACATGAATTTGACTGAGCTACTCTTTGGAATAATATTTGTAGCATTGGTGAGTTTCCGGATATGTAAAACTTAAAAACTCTTCTCGAATCACAGGGGGCCCCAAAATGACACTTTGCTTCCCAAAGCTTCAGAGGTTAATCGGGCCCTGGTCATGGGTAATGACAACGACAACGATAGGAAGACTTTCTGCCGAGGAGCAAAGGACCTATGCCCCACTCCCCGGAAACTAAACATGTGAGGTAAATGATAAGATGCGTTTCCTTGGGCAGCAGTGAAAAAACAGGGGGGGGGGGGGAGGCTAAGACTTAGGTTCTTGGGTTCAACCAAAGAGATAAAAATAAATAAATAAATAAAAAAGTAACTGACAAATTTTAGAAAAATGACGGGGGAAATTTTTTTATAAGAATTAATTAAAAAATTAACTAAAATGCTATTACCAAAACAGCCCCAAACTGCCAAAGCTCCCCCGAGTGCGCTCAATAATATAGTCTTTAAAAAGGCTCTTTGCAAACACCATAACAGGGTCCCAACAACTGAGATGAAGTATTTCGGCGTTAGCTAAAAATATGATCATCTAAATGAGTAACATTAAAATAAGTAATGGGCTAAAATGATGGGCAATGAGTAAAATTAAATTTTTATTTTAAGGACTTATTAAAAAAACAACCGAAAATGACACTTTGCTCCGCGCATAGATTGCAATACTAATAGATTACGGCAATACGAAAGATCTCTAAACGCATTCATAAATACAACATCCCATGCATTTTAATCACCAAATTGTCCCAGAAACATACAGAAAAAAGTACAGTCGGCAAAAGAAAAAAGAGAGAGAAACATCTCATACATTTTAATCACGAACCTGCTCCAGAAACATACAGAAAAGGTACAGTCGGCAAAAGCAAAAAGGGAGAAAGAGAGAGAGAGAAACATTCCATACATTTTAATCGCGAAATTGCTCCAGAAACATACAGACAAAGGTACAGTCGACAAAAGAAAAAAAAGAGAAAGAGAAGGAAGCATCCCATACACTTTAATTACCAAACTGCCCCAGAAACAAACGGAAAAAGTTGTACTAAGCTTTGAAATTTTGGAACAGATGTCATACGTTCCCCCGGCCGCCATCTTGGAATTTTCCTTGGCGTGAAAACCCCCTTTCCGCCAAGTAGTAAATGTCGTCAAGCACCGGTTTATACGCATGTTTTATCTTAACGAAAATAAAATGTAAATAATAAACAAAATTCGCTAAAATGACAATGAGTAATCGTTGTATGTGCGCTTTGCGCACATTAACCGAAAAAAAACAACATTGCATTCAGCACTTCTCGAGGTGTAGCATTCTCAAAATTGAGCAGTTCTCGCTTTCTAGCAATCTCAAAATGTAAAAAACTCTTAAAGCAGCAAAATACGCATAAAAAACAAAATTCGCTAAAAGGGCAACCAGTAATCGTTGTATGTTCGCTTCGCGCACATTAACCGAGAAAAAACATCACTGCATTCGGCACTTCTCGAGGTGTAGCATTCTCAAAATTCAGCAGTTCTCGCTGCTAACAATCTCAAAATGTAAAAAAACTCTTAAACCAGTAAGATATACATAAAATTATCAACATACCTTAAAAGATATCTGCTTTCTTGAAAGTTCCAGCTCGAAATATCATCACCGACATTTTCCAAAATAGGCTTATGAATACGTAATCACACATTATAAAAAAACCTTCTTTTCTTGCCAAAATTTCCTCATATTTCCTAATTACTTCAGCAACAGCGTTTAAATGGACTACAGAAACCATAGTCAATCAAAAACATTCAATAAATTTCACATAAAAATAAAAAGGCAGAACTATACAACACGATATCAAAATACATTCACAATATTCCACGGTAAAATGAGCTTCTCAGGTGTTGCCAGAACGACACGTCACAACACACACGTCACCCGGGATTCAACATATCGAGGTTGCCATATCCATAAACACCGTCAAATGTCAATACGCCAACACGCCAACAAAAAATCGCCAAAAGAAATCAAAACAACGGCTGAGGGAATATAAAGCATCTAAGCCGAAATTTTCATTACTAACACAAAATTTTGGCATCCCATTTAGTTTATCGATAAATTTTACCTTGGGATACCAAACGGGAAGTCATAAGGGTGAATATACGTTAATAATGTAAACGCCGCCTAATATTTTAGCAAATATAGTACTTCATAAGCAATATAAAAAATTCTAAAATGCAATAAATTTATTACAAAAATTAGATTGAAATATCATAATAGCTTTTAGTTAAAATATAGAAGATTTCTATAATTTATATATAAATATTATAAAGATGAAATCACAAATGTATGGACAAATTGGTAAAATTCTAAAGATGAACAAGATACGAACTTAAGAAACCAGTATGTAAGATAAGAAACTATGAATAACCCACAGAATCATTAGAGGAACTTGCAGGTTTAATTCAGAGTGAAGATGCGTTATTTCATCCAATTTTGCCGGCATTACGCCTAAAATGACAAAATTTAGCTCCTAATAGCGCATCATAAAACAAAATAAATGATAAAAAACCAAGAGATCTAAAGAAAGATACACCTCAGATAAGATATTAAAAATTGAAAAATGATTAGAGCACAATACCTGAATTATAGACAAAAATCCAAAACTTCAGAAATTTAACTCACAATATTATAACATATAATGATGCAATCAGATTTAAGACTATTAACACATGTGGCCAGCAGTTAGTCAATGAAAACAAAAACACTGCTGCCATCTGGTGTGAAAAAGGAAAACTATATTGTAACTAGATTTTTAACAAAAATGTTTAGTGCTGCCATGTACACCAATTGAAAAGAGCGAAATCAATTGAAGAAATCAAGAAATGACTTAAATTAACATTTACTTAAAGTAGAATGAAAAAATAGGAATAGACTTAATAAATACTGAGTAAATATAAAGTAAATATATCAATATAAATAAATAAAAGGACATTGATTACATTAACGATTTTAAAACAAATATTATAAAATAAAAAATGAGTATATAAAAAACATTTAAAAAACAATGAGGATTATTTTGAGATAGTAAAATACAGTCTTGTATTATGTGCCAATATGTGAAATATTAATGAAAAAATTATGATGTGATATGCATGATACCGCTGTTGGTTTTTTTTATCCATGTAATATATAAGTATATATACATATATACATACACATGTACATGCTCACACACATATATACATATAAGCTTTTTAAACTTTTTAACGATTCCCTACCTCAACCCACCATAATGGTATTTTAATTATATATATGTATATTGATAAGAGTGTATAATGTATGTAAAATACACACACATACTATTTTTTATATAAGTTTTTGGGTATGTTACTATAATTTTTTTCAGCAATCCACATCCTACCCTCCATAATAGTGTTTTCGATATATATATATATGACCATTAGAAAACATTACAAATTACCATCAAACATAAAAAATAAACAAATAAATAAAATTAGCAGAAAAAGAAAAATGGATATTTGTAGAACTTAGGCAGAATCTTCAGGTCCCAAATGCCTAAAGTTCCACAAGTAAAGTGTGTGGTTTCATCTTCATATTAGCCATTTAAAAGCTAAAGAATATGAATTTGGGACTACCAACACACAAAAAATGAAGAAATAAATTGTGTAAAACAAATAAGTTACAAATAAAACATGATTAAAAAGAATTAAGAAATAAAATACACATTACCATATTGAAAGCATTGCTGTCTTAGAAAGAGGCAAGATTAAATATAAGTAAAGGGGATTATATATATATATATGTATAACCAACAAAAACTGTGACATTATGAGTTAAAATGACATTAATAAATTGACAAAAATACAGTTCCCCTCAACACACATAACGTAGATTTCAGAAACATAGTAAAAAACAGCAGAAATTGAATAACAGAAATGGAATAATGGAAATTTGTAGAACTTTTGGACAGAATGCCTAAAGTTCCACAAATAAAGTGTGTTTTATATACACTGCTCAAAACAATTAAAGGATATTTGAAGTTTTATATAAAATAAAGATATAAACGAAATTTTTTTTCCCGAAAATAGAAGAAGAGAATCAAAAATGCAAATTTTTCTGGTTTTCAAACTCTGGAGTACGCAAATTCTGAGTTCGACGTCAAAAACGTCGCTTCAGCGGCAGCGAATGAAATTTGACTTTCAACTGGATAAAAGAGAATGAAGACAAGGATGATCGGCATTCAGTGATTGCTTTGTTTCGATGAGTACGATGTCTCAGCGAAGTCATTTGACAGATTCAGAAGCTTTGAGAAATGTTGGTAGATTAGAAGGGGGCCAAACTCAAGCCGAAGTAGCGCAAGCCATTGGAGTGTCACAAAGTGTCATTTCCAGGATCTGGAACCGTTTTTTGGAGAGTGGATGTGCAGGCCGAAGACCAGGGCAAGGTCGTAGACGGGCAACAACGCCCAATGAAGATCGGTATTTAGCGTTAACAGCTTGGAGACACCGAACCATGAACGCTACTCTTCTCCAACAACACCTTTGCTCGGCTACAGGCACCACGATTTCAACTCAGACTGTCCGAGACCGGCTCCATGCTGTAGGTCTGTATGCTCGCCGACCGATGGTATGTGTTAGATTAACATCAAGGCGTCGTCGCGACCGCAGGGAGTGGGCAACCGAGCATGTCAACTGGAGGAGAAATGAATGGAGCAATATTCTGTTTTCTGACGAGTCCCGTTTTTCTGTGCATCCGGATAATAGGCGTATTTTCATCTGGAGGGACCGTGGCAGTAGGAATAATCCTGCGTTCGTGCACGAAAGTGTCAGATTTGGCGGTGGAGGAGTGTTGGTGTATGGTGGCATCTTCATTGACGGGCGCACTGACCTCTACATCATTCGAGATGGAGCTCTGACTGGTCGCCGATATAGGGATGAGATCCTCAGACCTATTGTAGTCCCTTACGCTGCAGCAATCGGAGATAACTTCATTTTAATGGACGATAACTGAAGGCCACATCGTGCAAACCTGGTGGAGGATTTTCTTTTCGAGGAAGGAATCGTTCGAATGGAATTGCCAGCGTGTTCTCCAGACATGAATCCAGTCGAGCACGTTTGGGACGCTCTAGGAAGACGAGTTTCTGGCCGCCAACAACCCCCACAAACTCTCCAAGAACTGGAAAGAGCTCTTCTGGAAGAGTGGGGCAGAATACCCCAACTCGTCATTAATAGCCTCATTGAGTCCATGCCTCAAAGGTGTTCAACGTTGCTGGCCGCCCGTGGAAACCATACCCCCTACTGAAAATAATTTTCTTTGAAGAAAACACCTTTTCTTATTCTTTTTTTCTCATATGCACAAATTGTGTTTTTTTCCTTTAGTACACAAATGCGCAATAAAATGCATTTTTTCTGCCAAACATGTGTAATTTATTCTCATATAACCTACTATGTCTGTCGACCATGTATCAATCAGCTAAACCGTTTACCAGATACAAAATCCACCTAAAACTGCAATATCCTTTAATTGTTTTGAGCAGTGTATATATATATATATATGCACTATATGGCCAAAGGTGACCGGTCGCATGTGATTTTTGAGGTTTTGTTAAATATCTAGAAAAATACACGAGGAATTAATCAGAAATTGCAGGTGTGTAAACAGTATAGTATAGGTCATATATTTCCGCGAAGATTTTTTCCCGAAACACCATAGGGGACCGTCAACAAATTGGAAAAGAACGAATATCTTTTGGATAACCGTGTAAAAACTAATGGAGCACTCTATACACTATAACTCTATACACTTAGCTAACAAATTATGTACATTATATTTTGATTGCATTCGCGCATGCGCAGTGAAGCATTTTTTAGTAAACCTGCTCATTTTTCATCCAATTTTTATTATTTTTTCATTTTGATTGCGAAGTATTGTGTACAGTCTTGTTCGTCATATTTTCTGAAAAGAACTTTTTTTTTATATTAAGAACTCTGCAAATTATAAGCAAAAAACTTGTCAAAATTTGGAAGTGTTTTTATAAAAACCTTAATTTCTCTACGAGTATACATGCTATCTTCATAAAAATGAACACAGTATATTACAATAAGCCACTTATTAATAATCTCGAGTTTAAATGCTTTTGCTCCTTTAGTTTTTACAGGGTTATCCAAAAGATATTCGTTATTTTTCAATTTGTTGTCGGTCATCTATGGGGTTTCGGGAAAAAATCTTCACGGAAATAAATGACCTATACAATACTGTTTATACACCTGCAATTTCAGGTTAATTTCTCAAGTATTTTTCTAGCTATTTAACAAAACGTCAAAAATTGCAAGTGACCGGTCACCTTTGGCCATATAGTGTATATACACTGCTCAAAACAATTAAAGGATATTTGAAGTTTTATATAAAATAAAGATATAAACGAAATTTTTTTTGCCGAAAATAGAAGAAGAGAATCACAAATGCAAATTTTTCTGGTTTTCAAACTGTGTAGTATGCAAATTTTGAGTTCGACGTCAAAAACGTCGCTTCAGCGGCAGCGAATGAAATTTGACTTTCAACTGGATAAAAGAGAATGAAGACAAGGATGATCGGCATTCAGTGATTGCTTTGTTTCGATGAGTACGATGTCTCAGCGAAGTCATTTGACAGATTCAGAAGCTTTGAGAAATGTTGGTAGGTTAGAAGGGGGCCAAACTCAAGCCGAAGTAGCGCAAGCCATTGGAGTGTCACAAAGTGTCATTTCCAGGATCTGGAACCGTTTTTTGGAGAGTGGATGTGCAGGCCGAAGACCAGGGCAAGGTCGTAGACGGGCAACAACGCCCAATGAAGATCGGTATTTAGCGTTAACACCTCGGAGACACCGAACCATGAACGCTACTCTTCTCCAACAACACCTTTGCTCGGCTACAGGCACCACGATTTCAACTCAGACTGTCCGAAACCGGCTCCATGCTGTAGGTCTGTATGCTCGCCGACCGATGGTTTGTGTTAGATTAACATCAAGGCATCGTCGCGACCGCAGGGAGTGAGCAACCGAGCATGTCAACTGGAGGAGAAATGAATGGAGCAATATTCTGTTTTCTGACGAGTCCCGTTTTTCTGTGCATCCGGATAATAGGCGTATTTTCATCTGGAGGGACCGTGGCAGTAGGAATAATCCTGCGTTCGTGCACGAAAGTGTCAGATTTGGCGGTGGAGGAGTGTTGGTGTATGGTGGCATCTCCATTGACGGGCGCACTGACCTCTACATCATTCGAGATGGAGCTCTGACTGGTCGCCGATATAGGGATGAGATCCTCAGACCTATTGTAGTCCCTTACGCTGCAGCAATCGGAGATAACTTCATTTTAATGGACGATAACTGCAGGCCACATCGTGCAAACCTGGTGGAGGATTTCCTTTTCGAGGAAGGAATCTTTCGAATGGAATGGCCAGCGTGTTCTCCAGACACGAATATAATCGAGCACGTTTGGGACGCTCTAGGAAGACGAGTTTCTGGCCGCTAACAACCCCCACAAACTTTCCAAGAACTGGAAAGAGCTCTTCTGGAAGAGTGGGGCAGAATACCCCAACTCGTCATTAATAGCCTCATTGAGTCCATGCCTCAAAGGTGTTCAACGTTGCTGGCCGCCCGTGGAAACCATACCCCCTACTGAAAATGATTTTCTTTGAAGAAAACACCTTTTCTTATTCTTTTTTTCTCATATGCACAAATTGTGTTTTTTTCCTTTAGTACACAAATGCGCAATAAAATGCATTTTTTTCTGCCAAACATGTGTAATTTATTCTCATATAACCTACTATGTCTGTCGACCATGTATCAATCAGCTAAACAGTTTACCAGATACAAAATCCACCTAAAACTGCAATATCCTTTAATTGTTTTGAGCAGTGTATATATATATATATATATATATATATATATATATATATATATATATATCTTAACAGTGTTGAATACAGTGTTGCCAGATTGGGGACTTTTTTAATTCAGATTATTTGACTGTCACCACTTTTTAAAATAGTATAATTCGCCTTATTTTTCAGAATTTTTAATCTATTTTTAAGTATGCCCAATATTTCTATTTCAAAAAAGCGGTGACAATCAACAATCTGGGGACAAAAAAGCCCCCAGTCTGGCTACAGTGGTTGAATATACGCTGATACAACTATGCAGGAAATACCTATCCAAGTTCATGGAGAAATTTCAAAGTGCTTAATCTCATTCTACAAAAGTTAACTTATTATATTAAATCACTGAACTAGAACGCTTGATAATCGGTAAAATGTAAATAGTAATAATTGGTTACCTAAATAATCTCAACATTCTGCTTTAAAGATTATTTTTATGTAAATCTTTAAACATAGATTTCATATGTTCTGGCTGTAATGAAGTCGGTGTATAAAACGCACCAGTGCTTTTAACCAACTTTTACCGATTTCTTTAGCTATACCACCAATAATCTTCAGTCGATGATACACTTTCTTCTTGGAACTCTGTGTGAGGCTGTTTTATTTTTTTTTATTTTTTTTAGACGTTAGTCCATGCAGTACTGTGTGGATTATTTGGTTAAAATTCCTCTTTAATGACGGTGTATAATATAAAAAATATTTCACAGTAATACTAAAATTTTATCATCTACTAAATTTAATATAAGATTCAAGGCATATTTGGGTGAAAGCATTTTTAATTCTGTTAACATTTACGCATTTATGATAACATTTTTTTTTTTCTGATCTCTTATTAAAAAAATGTAACAATTATTTAATTTAAGCGAAATTTCTCTCAAATCTTATTTATTTTTCTCAATTGCATTAATTTTCTTCACTTTTAGCGATCAAATAAAGCTGTTCAAATGGATATAGACATAACTTTAAATAAACTATATTTTTAATCATCATGAATAATATAAGTGTTATTTATTTTAATGTAGTTAATTAGGGGCTGTACATATATAACGTTATCACGGAAGGGGGGGGGGGGGAGAACTGGCACTTGATATCGTAAGATATGGGGATCTCTATGAGGAGGATGGAATAAGTCTTATCGTTATCATTTTTAATCCGACCTTTTTTTTTTCTTTACATCAGTATAATAGTTTGTTATCTTTCCTTTTTAGTATGTTACCTATTTTTATGGAAATAGAGCGATATTATTAAAACCATTAAGGTTGTTCTTAACTGCTCTGCTCAACAAGCGCAAAACGTTTTGACACATTTACAAATTCATTTTTTAACGGAAAGATATACGATTGGAAATCATGGCCATGGAAGCGATTTGGAATTGAACTGTTTTCTCCATTTTTTGATCAATCAATAACCTATTGAGTTATAAGGAATTTTGATCACGTGACAAACAAGTTTTTCGTCCGGACTTGAGTCGCTTTCTTCCTTCGCGCGGAAATTCGGTTCAAAACGCCCACTTTGACATTATTTTCTGAAAGAACTATTGCGGTTGCAAAAAAAAAAAAAAAAAAAGGAATAAAACAGCTCAATTGCATAGTTTCTGAACAACACCAGCTGGTTTCATGCATTTTGGAACAAAAATAAATTAAAACTTATGTCAGAAAGTTGCCCTTTTGGATTTGAGAAGAGCCTTAAATGATTATAAAATCATCTTATTCTAAAATATGGAATATCCCATCGTTCGCCTTTCTTGTTCTGCTTCCACATATATAATTCGTTGTTAGAGAAACCTGGTTCGAAATTATCCATTTTACTAGTAAAAATATTAGTTATACATTGATAACTAGTACGTTTACTAGTAAAAAATATGCTATCCACTTTGTTTTGTTTATAAGCCCCCTGTACAGGGGGCAAGTGCAACAAGACAATATTACTGTAGAATGCATTATGTAACAAAAAATTACTATGAAATATTTTTAAGTAGCAGGGGCGCGCCGACCCAGTGTGCAAAGTGTGCACCGCACACAGGCGCCAGAATAGTAAAGGCGCCAAATATTTTAGTCGAAGCTGAAAATTTTGAAATTTTTTTACCCGACCCGAACCCGCAAATTCCATTTTAAGTCAACCCGCAACCCGACCCGAACCCGCAAAAATAATTTTCAGCAACCTGCAACCCGACCCGAACCCGCAATGTAAGGAAAGCAAATCATGTTTAACACCATTATGAAAAATAATCTACAATCGTATCTCTAATAGAGGTCTGCTTCGGTGCGGGCCGCGGCGGGGTGGCAAAATTTCAAACTGGCCAGGCCGCTTTATTAAGACAGATTTTTCAACGGGCCGTGCTAGACCGGGCCGATAACTACAATTAAGCCGGTCTACCGGCCCGATATAAATATTTAGACGAAGCCGATAAAATTATAAATGGGCCGTGCCGGGCTAGGACCGAACTTTTAAGTTTTACATGGGACGGAGCGGGCGGGCTTGGAAATTCCGGCCTATACAGACCTCTAATTTTCTAATACCATTTTTATGTTTTATGCAGAAGAATGAACAAATTTATATTCTTTAATATTCAACTATAGTAAAACCTCTGATCCGACCCGATGCAGGACTCTAAATGGTATAAAACAAAAAATCTAATCTTTAAATATGCTTTAAAATTAGTTGCGGTTTCAAAAGTTCCGCTTATAACGATACATCTTGTTTTACACAAGTGGCCATCTGCCTTTAGTTTATCAGCAGTTATTATTTTGAAAATTTTCCCGTCTAACGTTGAGGGTCTAACATAGTGCATCGCGTATCACCACAATTAAATTATTCACTTGTTACATTAGACAGGAAAGACCATTTAGCGTTTTGCTGCGTATTGTATTTTTAAAACAGGATAAAAATATAATGCAGTTTGTTATTTCGAAGACTGGTGTAAAAGGATGACTAAAGACAAAACAGTCAGGCACACATTTTGTTTTTGTGAAACTTTGATCTGCGGTTTATATAGGCTTTTAACGGGAAAAAATATTTTCCACATTCTTTTAAAAAAGCGGGTCAACCTGAACCCAACCCGCAAGAGTAAAAAAGCCAACCCGACCCGCACCAAACAAATTTAAAGTCAACCCGACCCGACCCGCAGCGAGAAAATATAGCGCCAACCCGACCCGATGCAGGACTCTACGCCCCCCCCCCCCCCTCTTTGGTGATTTTTAAATGAACCTTAAATTTGTATGATTTTATATCTTTAACTCGATTTTGTCTGAAATACGAAAACCCGCTCACTGTGTTAAAATGGGGGCGGGGGGGGGGGGGAGAGGAGAAGCTGCTAATTGTTCAGATTTGTTATGTAAATTTTTTTACGATTTTTTGGAAAATTGTATGTGGTAGTAATGAACAAATTAAAGTTTTAAAATGACCTCTACTTACTGATGAAAAAATGAGTTAAGAGGAGAGGAGTGAGTGCTTAGTAAAATACAGGCCAAAAGCTTTAAAACGATATGTTACATGAAAAAGTCCATTTTACCACCCCCCTCCCCACGGGGAAATGCTTTCTAATAATCTGGGATCAAACATAGACCTCACGAATCGAAGGCCCGTGAAGAGTTTCACCTTCGGTGAAGCCTTCAAATGAGCTGCCCAAATCTTGCTGCAGAATAATTAGGAGCTGGGGGGCGGTCAGGGGGCTAGAAAGGTTCATAATATGAAAGAGTGGTTTAAGGGTTTTCCGATGATATATCACATTAGGGTTTAACAGGCGTGCTGCGTACGCACTGTAAAATCTTGCAAAAATACAAATCTCGAATCTTTTAGTTCCACATTAGTTCTCAGTCAGAAATCCGCATCTAAAACGGTAGAAAATGGTACGGTTTTAAATATTTGATCATCCCCCGCCCCAATTTTTTATCCCCCCCCTCCCCCCCATGAAATTTGATACCACCTACTTTTTAAAATCTTTATTATGTGTTATAAACTATCTGGAAGTCCCAAATAGATCGGTTCGTCAGGTTTTTTTTTTAACTTTAACAAATTCGCGTTTCAACAAAGCATTTCTTTTCCTTTTTAAAAATCGATTTTTTTTATAAAGCAAAAACTTGCGAATCGATTTTTATAAAATTTAGATATTATTAAACACGTTTAAAGATAGGGCTAGATGCATAACTTTAAAATATCTAAATGATGTATTTTAATAAAATTGACGACGTTCCAATGAATCATATTAAAAAAATCATTTGTGGTTTCGAAAGATGGGCTGTATAGTGAGAGTTTGAAAGGAATCATACAATTAATGAAATAATAATTAATATCTAATGTTGTAATTGAGTGACCGTGAAGAAATTTACATATTTGAAAGCAGCGAAAAATTCTGCATCTGGATGAATAAAAATGAAATCTATAAATTTATATTTTGAAAATTTTATATTCGTTCGAAAATGTCCACTATTGAAAGACGTCGATTGCCTGCAATGAACACCTGGCGTCCATGGAAGAGATTTCGAACCTTTCTTTCGAAGGAAGTAAAAAGATTTTTTACAAATCGATTTTTCGTCAATTTTTTTACTTCCTCAAACAGTACCGGAATAATTTTTAGAAGTTCCGAAAGGTTTTTTTTTTTTTTTTTTTTTTTTTTTTTTTGGCGTCTGGCTGTGCAATTTTCGAGTTGTCAGGACCAGTAGAATTTAAGATACAGTCCTTTTTAAAAAGGCCCAGTACATTTATCGCCCTAGCAGCTATGTAATTCTATTAACACTCTCCCTATCTTCGAGTTTTTGAAGAAGTTCTCTGCGGTTTGAAAAATATCTATGCTCTTTTTGAATTATGAATACTTTTCATTCGTTTAATTTGGACTTTTTAATTATTTTTTCAACTATTAGAGATTTAAAATTCTGAAACTTAGGTGCACGGTGCATCAGGTGAGGCTATCGACTATCCTCACAAAAAGTTTGAGCCTCGTATGTGCCTTATATTTTGCTAGCCATCGCACACAGACCGGGCGAAACTTTAGCTAGCATCAGGGTTCTATGTTTTCTAATATAAAATCAAATGTTCCGGAACTGGAACCTTTTCGAATGCACCCCTAATTATGATCTACGAGTGGTAATTGCTTAAGATGCATCTTAATTGATGTTACATTACTTTAAAAGAAATAAAAGTACTATAACGTGCTAATAAAGGTATTATATTTGCTAATATAAAATCAAATGTTCCGGGACTGGAACATTTTCGAATGCACTCCTAATTATGATCAACGTGTGGTAATTGTTTAAGGCGCACCTTAATTGATGTTACATTACTTTAAAGAAATAAAGTACTATAACGCGCGTTCCGGTACATTACAAACATCATAATTTGAGAAAATGATTTTCTACTTTTATGTGTATTTACTGTATTACGAGCACCCCATTCTTCGTGTCATAGTCCTACCATTGATTATTTCAACACAGCTATATTTCCAAATTAAATTTTATTTGAACTGTTTTAAGTATAAATATAAATAAAGATCAGATCTTAAAAATTCCGGGAGTGATGGGGGTAAAAGAAGCTGATTTACTTAGGAGGTATGTCATTGTGGGGAGAGAGAGCAAACAGCTGAAGCACCCACCTTTTAGGGATGTCCGTTATTTGCATAGCTGACAACATTCCTTAGTTTTTAATTCAAACAACAATATTTTTAATCAGAAATTTAATTCAATAAATCAGATAAAAAATAACCCTGTGGAAACAAGACACATTTCATTAAATGCATTTTCTGGTTCCAAATTAGTTTATTTGATTTGGAGAAAAACCCCGGAAGGTTGGCTTGGCAGCTATGCATTTATACTCTTTGGAAAAAAAATTGATTTTTTTTTTTTTTTTGTGGGGGGGGGGGGGAGTTAGGAATATGGGGCGCCAATTGAAGTTCTGCACACAGGCGCCGGATACTGCTGGCGCGCCCCTGTTAAGTAGTAAGAATATATGTATTAGTGTTAGTTACTATAAAGTCACTTCCTATATAATAGTGATGATTTATTAACCTTTTCTCCTCAATTAAATCAGTAAAGTATGCAAATAATAAATGTATAACTGTATGTGTATATTATTGCAAACGTATAAAAGCAAAGAAAACTAGTATGTTGTGGTCATCACAAAACTTTCTTTTATATAAATTACGTCAATTAAATAATTTAAATTGTACAAGAAATTGCATCAATTTAGCACCAATTCATGTCAAAGTATAGTATCTGAATTTGAAGTTTGGTGAAAATTCGTGCATTAGTTCTTGAGATAGAGCTATAGTGGAAAGTCTGAAAAATGCAGCATAGCAGCGCCACCTGTTGAGCGATTTGCACCAAAACATGAACAGCACTAATTCATATCAAGGTATACCTGAATCTGAAGTTTGTTGAAAATCCAAGCATTAGTTCTTGAGATAGAGCTATTGCGGAAATCGTAAATAATGCAGTATAGCAGCGCCACCTGCTGAGTGATTTACAGCAAAATGTGTACAACTTCAATTCATGTCAAGGAATAACTGAATCTGAAGTTTGGTGAAAATCCGTGCATTAGTTCTGGAGATTGAGTTATTGCGGAAATCATGAAAAATGCTGCATAGCAGCGCCACCTGTTAAGTGATTTACACCCAAAACTAATCAGGACCAGTTTGTATCAAGGTCTAACTGAATCTGAAGTTTTGTGAAATTCCGTGCACTATTTCTTGGGATAGAGCGCCCACAAAATATTTGTCTCATACAGACCCACAGAGTGACAGAGTAACAGACAGGCATTTTCTAAAAAAAAACAAATCGTGTTCAGGACATTCTAAAACGTATAAATCCGTCGAAAACTGGAAGTCGAAAATTTTCACGAATCCAGTACTTTCTTCTTGTACAGATAAAAGAAAGTAAAAAAAATAATTAAAAAAAGACACTGATAACGATATCATTTAAATAATAACGCATGATATCGTAAGAAGGAAAGGGGTCCAAAATTGCCAAAAAGTTGATATCGTTATATATATATATACAACCCCTTAATACTTTTAATAGTTTAATAAATCTGCTGCCCTACCAGTGGCCTAGAGGTTTTGCTCTCAAAGCTCGTAGACGGGGTTCGATCCCAATCGCGCCCGTCCGCTTAATCGTTCGGAGTTTTCGTGGTTTTCTTCGAACCTTGGTTTTCCAAGCGTAAGTACGGGTTAGGTTCCCTTAGAAAGACCCCCACGGAGGGCACCCCCCCCCCTTCGGGCCCATATCCCTGGTGTAGATAATTGGCCATCATAAACAACAACAGCATTATTTATGTAATTCTAGTAGTTTTAGAAACTAATTGTATTTATTATTACGAAAATTTAAAAATTTGATAATCATAAACAAAGTGACAAAAACAATGAAAAAATTATAAACACAAGAGTTTTCTATCGCATGTTTAGAGTCTAAAACAATATCTGCAGATTTTGAGGTAGCTGTTTTTGAAACTTCTTTTACTCGGACTTTATGTTCACCTATTTTTTAAACATAAAATTTTCTTTCCCATTTTACAAAAATTGGTAAAGAAAATTTACATAAATAACAAATGTATTTATTTGTAAATGATTTTTGAAAAATTGTTACGTGTAACCTTTATTACAATATATTTTACACTCCACACACAACTTTAAAACTCTGTATTTTAACCCTCTAACGTCCCTAAGTAAACTTATAACTTTTTTTTTTTTTTTTTTTTTTTTTAATCGGCTGTATTGTATTATTTTCGTAAAAAAAAAGGAGTTTAAAATTTTTGAAATTGTACCATTTTAAAAACATTTTTTCGAGGAGAGAAAAAAAAATCGCGATTAAAGAATAATTTTAAACATTTTTTAAATAGAGAACATTCGAGGCATTTTTAGTCACAACTATCGTAATTATAAAGATTTCTTTATACAGTTTTTTAAAATGTCTAACAATTTTGCTCTTTCGCACACACATATACATATATATGTATGTGTGCGTTTGTGTGATATAAAATTTAATAGTCCTACACCCTTTTAGGGGATTCTTTGTAAGACAAATTATTGCACTTAAAAAATATATATACAGATATACTCAAAATATATATATTGCTTTACTATGAGGCGCACAAAAACACTCAAAATCACAGTTTTCAACCGCCATAGTGTATAACTCTGCTGTCCAATTCTGCGCAGCAATTTTCTCGTACTATCTCTGTCTTCCTCAGCAATAAACGATTCAAAACGACGCCACAATTCTCTCCTTTGCACCTCAGGAAATCCCGAAAAAAGATTTTTACTTTCTCACTCCAACCTATTTCTGTAACTTTTACTCGAACTGAAAAAAGAAAGTGAAAAGAAGAAAATAAAATAAAATAAAAATGAATAAAAAAAAGAGGAAAGATATCTGTAGAATATTTCCTTTGAAGCCGTAAATTAGTGCCTTGCTCAGATTTACAGTTGGCCGTAAATTCAGCCGCCAGAGTCCCCACAGTGTCGGATTGTGGCTATAATAAACGGCAGCTCTGGGGTACCGATTTACCGCCCCGTCCGCCGTAGATGTTGGCTTCCAGCATGAGAATGGCGTAAAAAAATAGACCTCGGCGACAAATTTTCAGTAGGAACTTTTTTTGTGTGTGTGATGTATAAATCAAGTCACAACAGCAATCTTTATTATCTAGCGGGTCCTTAACTTGGATGATTCAATATTGTAAAGGATAGATATATTCACAAAATGATTCATTATTTCTGTTGCTTTTTAAATCTTTTATTTTTTACTTTTTCCTAATTAATTAACCAACAAGTTTTCCATTAAAACAGAATTCATAGAATTTCTATTAAAACAGAATCACAGTGTCAGAATATTATTATTATTTTTTTTTTCAGTTGAAGAAAAGAGAACCCTATACGTTCTAAGCTGCAATGGCTTTGTTTTTTCCCTAACGAAAGACATAAGCTATTAATATGTAGTTATAAACCTTTCTCATTTTTCCCCTTGGTACCACTATCGGAAGCCGTCCGTTCTTACAACCTTACTTTAGAATATCTAAATGCTTATGCACATTTTTAAAAAAAGGATAGTTAAGCAACAAGAGACTAATGAAAATGTTGTAAGACAAACTCAAAGGACGACATAATACATTTTACCACAGGAATTCAGGAAAAGGGAAACTTTTTTTTTTTTTGATCAAACCATGTAATCTGGCAACACAAATTGCCTCCTTGCCTTTAGAATTTTTTGATTTCCCCATTCAGAATGATAAAATTTATTTATGACAGACGTTTGTGACTTTTGTTGTTGTTTCTGAAACCATGTAACAGTTGAATAAGCCTATTTTTACTGTTTTTAAAACTTTAATTTATACCTTTTAGCAATTAAAATTAGTATAAATTACAATTAGTATATCGTTAATATATTTTCAAGCTGAATCCCTCTCTCTCTCATACACACAAAATCATGATAAACCATAAATCTAACTTATGTAACTGTCATTAGACGACACATGACACCTTTCTGTCAGAATCTTTTTATGCTTTAACTTTTCGACAGTCCTGTTGTAGTGATAAGACTAATTTTAATCATAAAAACGGAAAATTTTCTGTAATTTATGGGTAAAAATTCCCGTAAAAAAAAAAATTACAGAAAATTTTCCGTTTTTAATCAGAAAAACGGAAAATTTTCTGTAATTTATGGGTAAAAATTAACGTAAGAAAACGGAAATAGTACTGGCGTCTAGATTGCCAGTAGTATTTCCGTTTTTTAGACCCTTTTTTTTACAGTGAAGATTTTTATTTATTTATTTATTTTTCTGATACCGTTCATTAATATCCTGATCCAATTAAAGCCCCATAATTTCCAGCATCGCTGATGTTTCACTCACAGCAGATTATTGTATATACGTATATATATATATATATATACTAGGGGGCTCTGCCCCCTGCAAGCTACGCTTGCCAACCCCCGTTCAGACACTGTAGAATCTAAAAGCACGCTAATCTGATCGGTTTTAAAAAGATTAGAGAAGATTGAATTATACTGAAAAAACATGTAGCGATCTCCCTGTAAACGGGTTTCCATTCAATTCCCTTTGATTGCAAAAATTTAAGGTAGAATCAGTTGCTGTTAAGACATCCAATGGTTGTTTTCGTGTTTGGTTAAAGAAGATCGGGTAAACATTTGAAAAGAAGCTAAAATAAAATGAATTAAGTAAACAGAGTCTTTGTCTCTTGGTATTTTTTAACAGCCTTATAAAACGATTGACATATTACAATTACTAAAATATGCTGCTTTAACCCCTTAAAGGGCGGTGGTTCATTTTTGGACCACTTAATTTTAATTCTTAAAGGCCACATTAGCATCAGAATATTGGGATGAAAATTTCCCTTTTATTAAGTAAGTGAACAAAAGCATTTTTGTATATTTCGAAATTTGTTTGTAAATTCTGGTGCCATTCACTGATTTCAAGATTTTACGAATAGAAGTGCCTTGTCCGTGAAAGGGTTAAACGCGTATTAATGTATTTATTATTTTAAAGTTTCCTTTCCCTTTTAATATTCACGTGTAAATACAATTTTCAGGACATAATTTTCAATATTTTCCTGCCTTTAACACGTACTCATTTAATAGTAATTTTAAAGTTTTTTTTCTGTTTTTAATAGTCACGTGAAAATAAATTTTTAATCGTTAGGAAATATTACTCCTTGCGTTGTTTTTAAAATTGAAAACAATCTCTATAATAATAGCCTAAGTCATGTGACTATCATCAACAGCTCCAGGCGGATCCCTTCCCTTTTTATATTCCAGGCGGCCATTTTGGTACTTTAATGTTAGCCAGCCACAGGTGTGATAAGTCGCCGAATATTATTCTATCCCCCATTATTCCGTTTATATTACAATAGTCCAAGTCATGTAACTGCCATAAACAACGGGCTGATTCCCTCGCTTTTCATAAGAAAGGTTTCCATTTTGATTAAAGAATCAAAATTATTTTTTCGAATAAAACTACATAAAAGTTGCCATGATCACAAAGAATTCCTAGTACTTTTATGTTAGCCGGGTGAAAATCTCGCCAATAGCTTTTTTTTAAACTCGCCAGTTAGCATTTTTTTATTTTTCGAGTCGTAAATTAAAACGGTGCTACTTGGTTATCCCATAGACCAAAAATCTGTCGCCAAACTATAAGATTAAATGCCAATAATGGTTGATCGTAAATGTCACATTCACTTGACTTTAAGGAAGTTACACATGTTCACGCCATCAAGTGATTTTTATTTCGACGTTTTATTTGTATTTTTATTAATGTTATACTAATTTATTTGTTCTTTTGATATTTAAAATAAAAAAATATGTCAATTTGTATAATTTGGCTATTTATATAATTTGGCGAAATTGGTCGACGGAAGAAGTAATAACATTAAAAAGTTGCTTTGAAGAGGAAATTAAATCTCATGATTTGTTGCATTGTCACATACGCACCGGGTTTGGTGTGATTTTTTTTTTATGACAATTTGGCGAAAACCTCATTTTCAAATACCTGTTACATATGTATTTTTAAATTATTTTCTGTTACTTTTAAAATGAAATAACAATAAATAAATAAAAATTAATTAATAACTATAGAGCAAAACAATTTATAACATTTTTTGTAAATAAAAAGAAAATAAATTCAAATAAACATTTATTAATAAATAAGCAACAATAGCCGGGTTACCATGTCAAGCAAAATAACACCATTTTGGCGCCAATTAAGTACCCCGCTGCGTATATGACATCTGTGTCTAATATTTTTCTTTTCGTTTCGTTTAAAAAAAAAAGAATGAAGTAAAAGCCATTTATTTTAAAGGTTTCAATTTTAAATGAAAGTTTTTTATTAAATAAAATGATAATGAAATGCAAATTGAATTCTGAATAAAAGTAACATGATGCATTTCTTAGCATACATTTAAGGGAGGCCAAACTCGTCGCCAAATTAATTTAAAATAACCTTTTCTAAAATATGAAAAAAAAATATCTGTTATGATTAAAATTTGAGTTGCCATCATTAGAAAAATAGTATTTAAAATTAGAAAAAAATTAATATTTTGAAAACTAGTTCTAATTTTAAAATTCTAATAGCAATTTTGAGATCTGTGGATCAATACGAATTTTTGGTGTTAATTTCATCGCAAAGTATTCCATATTTTAGGAGAAATCGCCGTGAAACGTAATCAGTTGTTTAATCAGTCGTTTCATAGAATCGTTACATAAATTCGTTTCACTTCGATTCATTAGGATTTTATATATATATGGTAAATATATATATACATTTTTACGTGTCTCTGCGGGAAAAAAACTATACATATATCGTCGACTCAAAGCAACAGTAGGACATCTAGTAATAATTAAAAAAAAATGAGATGTCTGACTTACTGCTATGAATAACTGTGTTTGCATCTAGTGGAACAATTTCTGAACCACAAAGTTATGTTTAATCCAATATCTCAGATATGTTTTATAAAAATTCCCTACTGTTCCACTAGGTCATGCTCGGCGAACCTTTTCACGTGCGCGTGCCGAAAAATCACAAAACAATATCTATCAACAATGTAACGTGTCAAATTTATACAAAAATGACTTTGAAGAGTAAAATTTTTATACGGAGCACTGGTTAAAAAATCAGTTGTTTTTGTGCATTAATAATTAAAAAATATTAAATATCAAAATGAGATTTTTCTGTACACTGGAATCAGCCAATAAATAAATTAATTTTTAATTTGGATATAGGATTCATTTATGTGGTATGTCTACAGTATACTGTAATAAGGGTAAAAAATACGAGTTTTTATTTTACTAATTTTTAACTTATTATTATTGCAACATCTCGGTTATAATTTTCCAAGTTGCATTAAACAATGTACTAATAATGTATTGATGAGATTTTTACTATCCTACATTCTATGGAAAATGCTTCATATCTGGTTCATATTTTATTATTTTTACAAATATAACGTAGCTAAATTTGATCATTTGCCATTTTATTGCAGTGACTGTCAATCGAAATTCATTTTAGAATTACAGCTTTTTAAATTCATATAGAAAAGCAAAATACATGTCAAAAACGCTGCGTAACATCACAGGAAAAGAAAAATGTGTCAATTCAGATAAAGTTAAAAAATGCTATAAAAAGTGATAGAAAATCTTTATTAAGATTGACGATCGTTTCGTTGCACAAACGGCAACATTTTCAAAATCATTCAACGATAGAAAATATTTTCACATAATTTAAAAACAATAAATATAGTAAACAATGTCACGCGACATGATGCACAATGAAAAACATTGTAAACATAAAATTAATTTAAAAGATTAGATTAGCTATTGGTGAGCGTGGATTAATTTTCAAAACAATAACATGGTAAACATTGTCACGAGACAACATGCATAATGAAAAGCATTGCAAAATATAAAATAAAAATAAAATTATCTTGGCTATTTGCGAGAGTGGATTAATTTCTACTATTGTTACTAAAATTACATAGCATCTCTTTCCAAATTTTAGGTAATTCTATGGACACTGAATCACTGCAAATATTCTTGTTGCGTAAAAATATCTCTATTGATTCTCGCATTATGGATGGTAAATAAAATCTTGAAGAATAAATTAACTTGCTATTTTTAAAATCGATCTGTAAAGGTTCTTCGCTGTATAATCTGGCCAAAGCTGTGGTTCTTCTGTTGTATTTGATGTCTGCTATATGTTCTTTGATTCTAGTTTTAAGTTTTTAGTTGTCATACCTATATAAAACTGCTTGGTTCCATCTTCTTTGGTGAAAGGTATTTCGTATACTCGCGATAACTGGTTTGACTCAATTGGATCTATTTTCTTGCATACTATATTTCTTAATTTCATAGAAGGTTTTGCGACTAGGGCGATATTGTATTTATTGAGTTTATATTTCAGACGTTCGAAGAAACCAGGAAAATATTGTAAAGTTGATAACATGGAATTTTTCGGATTGAAATTTCTTTTCTTGTTATTCTTTGAGCTCTTAATTAATTTTTCTATGATACTTTCGTTGTATCCATTGTTTCTTGCAATATCATATATTTTATTTATTTCGTTATTTAACTGCACGGGGGTACAAACTGTGAAAGCTCTATGAATAGAATGTCTAAGTGCAGAAACTTTGCATGAAAAAGGTGCTTGAGCATTATGAGGGATAATAAATTGACTGACTATGGGTTTTCTGTAAACAGTGCGCTCTATTCTTTAGTGCGTCTTGATTAGTAATACATCTAAGTAAGGTAGCGTACCATTTTGTTCTATTTCCAATGTAAATTTAATTTTAGAATCAAGGCTATTAATCTGGTTTAAAAAGTTATTGAGCAAGGTATCTGCATGTTGCTAAATGATGAAAATATCGTCTATACGTATCTGATCCAAGTATGGGGAGTATAATCCAATTTGTATATATATATTTCAAGAGGTCGTAATATGAATTCAGCTAATAATCCTGATATAGGAGAACCCATTGGAGCTCCGTTATTTTGTTTGTATATTTTGTCGTCGAAAGTGAAGTAATTATTATTAACTATAAGATTAAGAGCACTCTTAAGTGTAGTTTTCATACTTTCATTAATACTCTCCATGTGGTCAATGCAGTTATTTATATTTGTAACGGCTTTTTGGGTATCAATAGATGGGTATAAAGAAACTACATCTAGACTGGCTATTAAATAATCCTGAGTTAAATTAATGTGATTCAAATATTGAGTGAACTCATACGTTGAATTAATTAATTTGTGTCAATTCATGCAAAAAATAATTGCATTATTTGTGACATTTTACCCGTATGAAACAAAACTTTATTGCATATAAATGAAATAAAATATGGATTTTATCTGTATAACAATTACCATGTATAATTTTTTCACGTGCCAGAAAAATTAGCTTACGTGCCAACTCTGGCACGCGTACCGTAGGTTCCCCAACCCTGCACTAGGTCAAACATCTCATTTTCGATTGTCACTAGATGTGCTACAGTTGCTCTGAGGCGACGATATATATACAGTCGATACAAAGACTGCGAAGTAATATGTACAACACATTCGAATTTCGAGGTGATTTACGAATTATTATAAAAGTAATTGCCTAGAGAGAAAAAAAAAGGGTGCGGGGAGGATAAACAAACAAACATACAAACGTACCATTTTTGATCGCGATGAAGTTTATACGAGATCGCCATGAAAACGAGTCATTTACGACAAACACGATATCAAATTCAGAGAATTCGTTCAAGTGTTATGCGGGGACGTGCATAAAAAAATATAAAATGAACTGCATAACGGCTTAAAAAAGACGGTTTAACCCTTTATACTCCGACGGCACTTTAAAGTACCATTAAAATAAATAGTTATAAAAATTAATTTAATACATTGATTAGTAACATTGCAGCTTGCAGCTTAGAAAGAGTAATAGATAATTTACTTTATCTTATTCCAAAAGCATTATTGATAGCACAAAAGAAAAATATTTTTAAAAGGATGATTTACTTTGCCTTTGAATCTTTTCAGCTTTCTTGACGCTTAAAGATTGTTGGGGAAAAGTTTCAGTTAGGATATACTTCTATGTTTCTATTGTAAGACAATTATATTTGTACATTTCTTAATTCTATAAAATGCTAAAAAGAATTATTTTAAATATAAGATTTGAATGGAGTTATAAACATTGCACAAAATCCCTATAAATTCAAATTTAATTAATCCATTTTAATTGGCAAAATCCTTCTAAAATTTATTAAATGATTGTATGAATCTTCTAATGTAGTTTCAAAAATTAACGCAGAGTGAAGAAGAAGAAGGTGAAATTTCCATGAATTCATAATTTGGGACATAAAGGGTGAAAAAAGGTGTAATTCTATACATTAATGCTAAAAATTGTTTTGATAATGAGGGTGGTTATCTTCTCACTGAAATAGGCAGTACGGCAGAGTCTCGGCTAGAGTCCTGCGTGGGTCGGGTTGTACTCGACCCGAAATCGAAAATTCCATTTTAAGTCAACCCGCAACCCGACAAAAAAATCCCTCTACCCGCAATATTTCAACACGTAACCCGACCGAAACCTTAAATGAAAGGAATAGTCCAGGCAATAGGGGATTTTACCTAGCAAAATTAATGGTAGCTCTGGAAATCGGCTTACTTTATGTTTTTTGGGTCGCTGAAACCGAATTTGTAACTTCCCACCAAATTTTCACCCGGCAACCCCCCCCCCCCCCCAAATCTTGGTAAAATGCCCCCAAAAAGGTTTTTATTAAAAAAATTAATTTTTTCATTGTTTTAGGGGGAAAGTACCTAGAAATTCAGAAAGTAGACAAAATTTGCAACAAATAAGATACATGACATTATGACGTAGGATGAATGGGATTGGAGGATCTGCTCCGAACAGGCGCCGTGATGCTGCGTGGACTAAGTTGCGCAATTTCACTTAACCACTCGCATCGTTTACATTCGCCCTCCCGTCTCCCCTCCGAACTTTCCCCATAAGGTTTACTTTAAGTTTTTTGGGTCGCCGAATCCGAATTTTTAACTTTCCCCCAAAATAGTTGTTTTTAAATTAAGTTTTTTATTGTTTTAGGGGGAAAGTATGTAGAAAGTATGTATTGTATAAAGTATGTATAAAAAAGTATGTATTGTTTTTAAATTAAGTTTTTTTATTGTTTTAGGGGGAAAGCATGTAGAAATTCAGAAAGTAGACAAAATTTGCAACAAATAGGATATATGACATTATCACGTAGGATAAACGCGGAGAAAGGGGGATGCCTCGGAACATTCCCCGCGCTGTTCGCAAAAACAAATTTTTTCAAAAAATCAATTTTTTGGGGAGGTTGCCGGGTGAAATTTTGGTGGGAAGTCACAAATTCGGATTCAGCGACCCAAAAAACATAAAGTGAGTCGAAATCCAGAACTAGTATTAATTTTGCCAGGTAAAATCCCCTATTGCCTGGACTTCATAACTTAGTGCACGTAGCGCCGCAGTGCATGTTCAGAGGCAGCCCTCCCTTTCCCCGTTCATACTAGGTCATAATGTCATGTATCCTATTTGTTGCAAATTTTGTCTACTTTCTGAATTTCTACATACTTTCCCCTAAAACAATAAAAAATTTAATCTAAAAACAACTATTTTTTGGGGGGGGCGGAATTTTTGGGGGAAGTTAAAAATTCGGATTCAGCGACCCAAAAAACTTAAAGTAAACCTTATAGGGAAAGTTCGGAGAGGAGACAGGAGGGCGAATGTAAACGATGTGAGTGGTTAAGTAAAATTGCGCAACTTAGTCCACGCAGCACCGCGGCGCATGTTCCGAGGCAGATCCCCCCCTCCCCATTCATCCAACGTCATAATGTCATATATCTTATTTGTTGCAAATTTTGTCTACTTTCTGAATTTCTAGATATTTTTTACCTAAAACAATAAAAAAATTGATTTTTTTTAATAAAAACCTTTTTTTTTTGGGGGGGGGGGGGCATTTTACCAAACTTTGGGCGGGTTGCCAGGGGATATGTTGATGAGAAGTTACAAATTCGGATTCAGCGACCCAAAAAACATACAGTAAGCCTTTTTTCAGAACTACCATGAATTTTTCTAGGTAGAGTTCCTGTACGGTTTCTATTGCCTGGACTAGAAAGTAAATCCTGTTTTAATGCCATTATGAAATAATCTAGAATTGGCGTCTATGTCATTTAGCCGACAACCAAAAAGCCGGCAAGACATGGTTTACTTTTATTTCATTTTAGGTACGGGTCGAATTGCGGGTTGAAATATTGCGGGCTCGGGTCGGGTGCTGGTTGAAATACGCCGGGTTCGGGTCTGGTTGACAAAAAATGGAATTTTCGAGTTCGGGTTGGGTGTAGAACTCTACATCTAGGTATTAGATTATCATAATATGAGGTTGCTTTCTGATCCGCTGAATTTCTTCTTTCTTTTCTTCTCTTTGTTTCTTTTTTCATACTATGAGTAAGATACTACCCGCGAATACACAAGTAAATGTTCAAAATAGTAATTATAGGTAGTAACATTTACACTCCTTGGCAATACAAATCTATCATGCGTAACAATTATATTAACTGTTTTCATCGTAAAGGGAAATTGCTTTATACACAGCTTCACATAATTATGGATTCGCTTCAATTCTAGATATGTTTTTTTTTGTTTGTTTTTTTTGTTTTTTGTTTTTTTTGTTTTTCTCGCACGTTCATTTATACTTTCCATGAAATATAAGCAAAAAGTAAAGTTACCCAGAAAAAGTCTCTTGTACACATTTTGTTAATTTTCACATTAAAAGGGAAAAGTAAAATAAGAATATGAACTTTAGCTTTTGTGCACAAAAAGTTACATGGCGGTTTATTAAAGCAGTCAAATGCTGACCAAAAGACTAAAATTTTCATTTTTGGCACTTTCCAACTTACTCGAAAAGTGTTTAGAATTCATCTGTCTTTCTGGCCGTTCTCTAACTTTTACAATTTACTTATATTGTACGATGTTATTGAAGTATATCATAGGAAGTTCTCTATTGAAAATGGAGTATGTAGCATTTATAGTTCGTTTACAAGGAAATTAAAAGAAACCACCTGCCATTTTTGTCTACGAGAGAAACTTGTTTACATTATATTTCAATAATGTTGTACACTACTTCAAAAGCATTGCGCAACCTCATTTATTTTATACCCATAAGAAATTCAATGAAATTAATCTACAGACCGAGTTCGGACAGTGTAATTGTTCTTTAATCAAACTCGTCCGGTCCAAGCCTAACACAATCTCTATAAAAATGCCAATATTTTTTAATCAGCCTTTATCTGCAATTGAAATTATTTTAAAAGAATACTGCATTTTTGGAAGTATTTTAAAGAACAGCATTTTTGAAACTGCACGCCTGAAAGCCATGGAGTACAGGATGACGACATAACAACATTACCGCTCTTATTAGACAATTACATTCAAATGAAAACACCTCTCGGACAATTACCATTCATAGACTGCACACAATTCCAAGCGCACTTTCCGAAGTTCCTGTATATAATCTTTAAAATTACAAGTATGTACACTACATACTTTACTGAAATTTAATTAAACTTTAAAATGCATAACATAATTGAAAAAGCACTTCTTGCAATTATTGCTCTTAGACCATAATGTAGCTGATATTTTTTTTTTTTTTTTTTTTTTTTTAGGCGCAGTAAAAGAACATTTAACGTTACAAGCACCTTTTTGTATACGGAAGATGTTATCATTCACCTCATTAACATGTATGAGTTTCATAAGTCGCACTTCAAAAGATTACTTCATACAGGCAGCAAAGGATTTCAAACAATTATAAACCATAGATCTTAGACCATATAGAATTCCGGTCCTCACCACCTATTATCCGAATTCTTTTGGATGTAGTAAACCAATTAATTTCTTTTCTGTGTGTGTATGTGTGCTCTTATAAATGGACAATGAATGTTACACACAAAACTTACAATAGGAAATATATTGTGGTTCATACTAACAATGCTTACCAATTTTATAGTGCTTGTAGCTGTGTAACATCCATCAGCAGTGTTATAATGGATTTCAAACAATTATAAACCATAGATCATAAACCATCTTAGACCATATAGGATTCCTGTCCTTCCCTCCTACATCTGAATTCTTTTGGGTGTAGCAAACCAATTAATTTTCTTTTCTTTTTTTCTGTATGTGTGTGTGCTCTTGTAAATGGACAATAAATATTACACGCAAAACTTACAATAGGAAACATAGTGTGGTTCATATCAATAATGCTTATAAATTTCATAATAGTTATAGCGGTGTAACATCCATCAGCGGTGTTAAAATGGATTTCAAACAATTATAAACCATAGATCATAGACCATTTTAGGCCATGTGGAATTCCTGTCCTTACTACATACATCCGAAATCTTTTGGGTGTAGTAAACCAATTAATTTTTTTTCTCTCTGTGTGTGTGCTCTTGTAAATGGACAATAAATGTTACACACAAAACGTACAATAGGAAACATATTGTGCATCATATCAACAATGCTTATCCATTTCATAGTCTTGTAGCTGTGTAACATCCATCAGCGGTGTTAAAGTGGATTTCAAACAGTTATAAACCACAGATCATAGACCATATTAGACCATAGCGGATTCCTGTCTTTATCTCCTACATCCGAATTATTTTGGGTACAGCAAAGCAATTGGAATTTTTTATGTGTGTGTGTGTGTGTGTGCTCTTGTAAATGGACAATAAATGTTAGGCACAAAACTTACAACAGGAAACATATTGTGGCTCATATCAACAATGCTTATGAATTTTATAATGTTGTAGCGGTGTAACATCCATCAGCAGTGTTAAAATGGATTTCAAACAATTATAAAGCATAGACCATAGACCATCTTAGGCCATAAAAGATTCCTGTCCTTCCCTCTCCCGAATTTCTGTCCTCTCGAATTCTTTTGGGTGCAGCAAAGCAATTGATATTTGTGAGTGTGTGTGTGTGTGCTCTTGTAAATATACAATAAATGTTAAACACAAAACTTACAATAGGAAAATATTATAAACATATTGTGGTTCATATCAACAATGCTTATCAATTTTATAGTGCTTGTAGCCGTGTAATATACATCAGCTGTATTAAAATGGATTTCAAACAATTATAAACCTTGGATCATATTACATCCGAATTTCTTTGGGTGCCCCTGTAAACGAAATATAAAGGCTATACCTTTCTTTTATTTAAGGTAACAATTCTACCAAAAAACTCAATAACGTACATAAATTTTTTTAAAATGAGAGTATATTTACGAAAATTAGAGTGCGGCCAGACGGTCAGGCAGACATACAAACGGAAATCATAAACACTTTTCAACTATGTTGGAAACTGTTAAAAAAAAAAAAAATATTACGAATCTACAGTTTTTTCCTTCCACATGTAAGGTTATCATTAACTTGTTTTTAATTCGCATATATCTATAATCTGTTTTAATAAAAACTCTTCAACCATTTTTTTTCCTGTTGAAAATTTTTTTACGTTCTTTTTTCCCTAGCTTCAGATTAGAGAGTTATTTATCTGTCACTTTTTGAGGTTATTAGCGTCATCCACAACTTGATTGCCAGGCTCATTAGTGAAATCAACGAGGTTCATTAAACCATTTTTAGCTTGATATTTTGAAAGAAAAGAAAGAATAGAGAAATAAATAACAATAAATAAATAAAAGTTTGCAGAGAAAAACCAAATTTTTTTTCTTTATTTTAATGACAATTTTTTTGTTTGCGACGTTTGTAACGCATTCGAGCTTCTTTATTTTTAATATTTTTTAAATGACTCTTGACTTTAAATGATTACTGATTTTATTTTTTTTACATGCTTTCAAAATTTTCCAATATTACAAGTCGTAAACACAATAAAAATCTTGTTGATTTAAACGTAAAAAGAGACGCTGTAGTTGACCATGCATTTTACCGGGAAAAACTCTGTTTATTTTATGAACTTCATGTCTTTTAAGCATGTATTCACAACGTCAATAAAAAAGTAAAAAAATCGCTCTGTAAAAATAGCATAAAAATGCAGATATCTTTTACTTTCGAATAGCCTGCTTTTAAACAACTCGCGAGTTGAGCAATTTTCTTACTACATTTAAAATTTTTATTTTTATCGATATATATCGCAAAAAATGCGCGTTCATAGATTTGATTAAGCACCTTTGCCAAATAAAGACTTGATTAAACTCCAGATGATAAAGTGAATACAAAAAAAAAAAAAAAAAAAATGCAGGAAAAATCTGATTACTAACTGACGATTAAGAATTTGACAATCGGAAATAAGCTGCGTTTCAAAATGATATGAACACTCACCAATTTTGTGATATCTTTGTGATAATTTCGTGCAAAAATCCACAAATAAATATCATAAAACGCCATTCTGAGAGGTACAATAATCTTACATAAAGACACAATGAAAAACAAACTTTAATTGGAAATACAGGGTGACCATAATTAAACGACTCTACTTTAAACTTGTCTACAGACGAAACTATTGGTCAGAAAATTGAGAAATTTTGTGACGGACATAGTAAAGAAATGGGAATTTGTTTGAGCAAAAAAAAAAATTTTAGCTCAAAATTTCGCTACTAGGGGCTTTTTTAATGAATTACACATTTCTCAAAGTTTTTACGCTTTATTTTTCTCAGATTAAATAAGACAAGTATACAGACCGCCCCCTGAAAAAAATAAAGCGTAAAAACTTTTAAAAATTATTGGTGTTCGAATTGTACGGACTGTACAAACTCTGAAAAAAAAAAAAAAAAAAAAAACCCGCCTACAACAGCTGCCGTTTTTTTACAGAGATCAGGCCTAGTATTCAGTTGGCGGTGGCTAAAAGTGTAATTCATTTTTAAAAAACGCCGTCTGGTGGCGAAACTTTGAACTAATTTTTTTCGCTCAAACAAATTCTCATTTCTTTATTATATCCGACACAAAATTTCACAACTTTTTGACCAATAGTTTCGTATTTAGACAACTTTAAAGTAGGGTTGTTTAATTATGGACACCCTGTATAAGTCAGACCTGCCAACCTTTGAAAATGAGAAATCGTAGCACACAGAATTTAAATTAATCTAGAGGTTGGTTTGTTGTTTTTTCGTGTGACATTCGTAAAAGGAATAGGGTTTCGGTCTTTGAACTCAATATAGTAAATTTTTTTCTCCGAAAATTTTTATACGCTTTTTAGAGTTTATTTTCGTTTCGCAGCGGTTTTTTTTTTTTTTTTTTTTTTTTTTTTTTACATTTGTAAAAGGAGCCTGGTTCCAATTTTTTAGCCCAGTGTAGTAAGTTTTGACGGAATTTGCGATTTTTTTCCCGCTATCATTTCAGGATATTCACAATTTGTTTTCCACACTCGTAATTCACATTTTCCTATCACGATTCTTTGTTGAAATCCGCACTTTTTACCATGAAATTTTGACGAAATTCGCATTTTTTACGCATCCTTTGACGAATTTTGCGTTTTTTTACCACGATCCTTTGAATAAATTAGTGTTTTCTTTCAGCGATCTTTCGGTGAAATTTGCGTTTTCTTACTAATCTTTAGATGAAATTTGCATTATCTTACTGATCTTTTGACGAAATTCGCGTTTTCTTTCTACGATACTTTGACAAAATTCACGTTTTTACCACGATCCTTTAACGAAATTTATTTTCTTCTGCGACCAATTCAAGAAATTGATTTTTTGAATTGTTTGATTTGTCGAAATTTGCGATACTTTATCGCAAATCGTGCGATTTTGCACGCTATTTCAAACCCTGTCCCTCAAGGAACCCCTCCAAAATTCTTAAAATGGCACCCTTGTTTCTAAGGAAGGAAATTCCTGTGTAAATATTTACAAAAGCACGATTAGAGTGTTTTATGTTAAGAAGTTTTTTTTTCTTTTTTGGCAGCCCAGAATTTTTTTTTCTCATGAGCATTTTTTTAATGTCCGAATTTTCGGACTAATGGCCAATTTTTTTAAACTTTCGGAAATGAATACTTGGAAATTTCGGAACAGAATCAGTCCTGAAAAATATGCTGCGCGAAATAAAAATCGCAACTAGAAACAAAAAATGTTTTTGTGTTTTTTGCAAAAAATCGTAGTTTAAGACCGATTTTCGTAGCATCACAGTTTATAGGTCCAAATCGTAGCAACTACGATTTTTTCGTAGCAGTTGGCAGGTCTGATAAGTAATCTAAAAATATGGCGTTGCAAAATGATATGAACACTAACTGAAATTACCATTAAACGGGCATCTAAACTGTACAAGAATATCGAATGCCATACTCCAAGAGGAATAAACAAAAATATGCAAATTATTTTAGTATAGAAAAACACTTCTCGCAGGCTTGAAAATTGCCCGCAAAGTGAGCTCAGAGTATAAGTCGTAAAATCGCTTTAAGCCTGTATGCCCCGATGGTACTTTAAAGTACCATTAAAATAGCTTGTTATAAAATTAATTTAATACATCGATTAGTAGTAACTACCAGGAATGACCGAGCAAAGCTCGGTCAAAATTAGCTTTTTATCTCGAAAAATTATTTCCACTGAATCATTCTGGCTGTTTTAGTTACAATTAGCTTGAACCTGAGCCATAGAGACCCAAAATGACTCACTAATCGAATTTTTACGAACATGCCAGCTATACCACTCGAGCCTGAAAACGATGCGATAAAAAATTTAATGAAAATTGCTAGTCGTTTTCTAGATAAAATTAGCTTGACCCCCGTTGATCCAAAAATGACCCACTAATCAACATTTTTCGAAAATGTGACCTATTTCAATGGTCTTCACGTAATGGGAAACGGTGTAATAAAAATTTTTGTCAAAACCATTTGAACCTTTTTGAGATACAGTTAGCTTGACCCTGACCCATTATGACCCAAAATGACCCATTAATAGAATTTTCTTGAGCATGCGACCTAGCTCAGTGGTTTTCTCGTGCCCAGAAACGGTATAATACAAAGTTTTGTCAAAATCATTTAAGCCACTTTTTAGATACAGTTAGCTTGTTTCTGATCCATTAGGACACAAAATGAACCACTGATTGAATTTTCTTGGGGTCTTATGCCCAGAAACGGTATAATACAAAGTTTGGTTAAAAATGTTTTGAACTGTTTTTTAGATACAATTAGCTTGACCCTGACCCAATGTGACCCAAAATGACCCACTAATAGAAATTTCTAGAACATGCGACCTAGCCCAATGGTCTTCTCGAGCCAGTTATGAAGTATTTCTATATTTTTATTGTAAGAGCATTATATTTGTATATTTCCTAATTCTAAAAAATACTAAAACAGATATTTTAAATAAAAGATTTGAGTGGAATTATAAATATTGCATAAAATCTTTGTAAATTCAAATTTAATTAATTAATTTTAATAGGTAGAATCCTTCTAAAATTTATTTAATGATTGTGCAAATCTTCTAATGTAGTTTTAAAAATTCATGAAAAATGCTTTAGAAGATGAATTTTTCATGAATTCATAATTTGGGATATAAAGGATTCGAAACTAAGAAAAAAAAAAAAAAAAAAAAAAAAAAAAACTTTACAGCTTTTGAAGATCAAGAACTTTCAACAAGAAATATCGCAAATAAATAAAAGGTGTAATATTGAATTTCCTTCTATTACAAGAGGATTAAAAGAGTAGAAATCTCCATGATGTCCGCCAAAGCTATCCGAAAGGGCAAAAAAGGCCATTATAAAAAGACTGAGAAATGGAAAAACATATTTAGGCGAACTTGGATGAGAACCACTTGTCAAAAAGTACTTAGTCAAGAGTAGCCAGCAGCCCTAGCACATTAAGGTCCAAGAAGAGAAATCCCAACCACGTATGACTAAAAAGCACCACAAAATCGCCTGGATTGGGCGAAAGATCACATGGCCTGGAAACTTAAATATGGAAAAGTAATATTTTGTGATGAAAATAAATTCAATTTGGATGGTTCTGACGGTTGGTGTTATTATTGGTACGATTTGCTCAAGGTATCCGAAATTGTTGCAAAACGGCTGCCGGCTGGAGGTTCATTTATGGTTTGACTGAATTTGACTTTGGTGATAAAGTCAACGATGTGTTTCCCTCTGATCGAATGAATGCATTAAGCTACTTGAAGATAGCTTGTCGCAATTTTTTGAGGCAGTTGGTGGATCTTTATGGATATTTCATCAGGATAATGCTCCACCCGCCAAATAGCACTTGGGAATAGTTCTTGAATAACGGTGTGCATGTGATACCACGGACATAAGTTTCTCCTGATTTAAACCCAATGGGGAAACATGTAGAGTAGAGTCTACTGGTTAGAGCAGTTTATTAAATTGGAAAAAAAAAAATATGCCACAATATCAGAATTAAAAGCTGCTATCACCTCCCACTGGGACGAAATCTATTAAAATACGTTAGGAGAGCTTATCCGTTCCATGTCTGTCTTGTTTTTGCCTTAATTAAAAAAAGTCTGGTACATAACACACTGGTTATTCGGCTCTATTTTTCTCATTATTCATCCATGCATCTTGACAAATGTTTGACCATTAGGAAACAATGTGATTCCAAGAGATACTGTATATCTCATATACAAAAGACAATAAAAAAAATACTTATGTCTTGCTAGAAATCTTTATGAAGAAAAAATAATACAATTTATCTATTTCTTTATAATTTTATGAAAGAAAACACATGTATTAATCAATAAAATGCTCAACATTACATCCCTTCGGGGTCGATAAAATGAGTACAAAGCTCGCTTGGGAACTAAATACTGAAGGTCCCGAGTTAGGCTGACCACCTGTCTGGGAGATATGCTGCATAGCACCTCATGGCGCATGATCAGGAAAATAAGACTGGACACTGTAGGCCAAGAACTCTAATGAAGTAATGGTAAAGATATCATACGAGTTTACTTTTTTCCCAACTGAGTAAAAAGCGTCCAGGCCGGGAGTGAAGTACAAGACCTTTGGACCCAAATCTTTATTATCTCCGGTATATTCTGTTGAACTATCTAGATAGCAGACCAGTACCAGATGCTATTGCCAAAAAGGGTTCTCTGAGTGATTTGTGTCGGCCGGTCTTGCCCAGGTAGCTCATTATAGGCAGAGCGTTGCCAATTTAAGCCAAAGGTCTTGGGTTCGACTCCCGAACTGGACACTTTTGAACGCAGTTTGGAAAGTATCAATTCGTATGTTCACATTCAATTACAGCATTCCCATGCAGCGTGCCATTATATCTAAAAGGCGACATCTTTCCTCACAGATGTTTTACAACATGGAAGAAATATTTCCAGAATAGTATGTAACTACGATATTACACTAAATTTTCACGACGTTTCTTCTCTATTATAGGAAAAGATTCAGCAAATTTTTACAACGTATGAAATTTTCCTCTTTATTTATTTATTTATTTTATTTATTTTGTGTAAAATTATTCTTCATACATGTGGTGACAGAGTTTGAACGCTGCACTGCAAAGACCAGCACATTCTTTAAATGAGGCTCTCGACGATCCACCTGAACTTCTGAGCCTACGAAAAAGTACTGAATTTACAAAAACTATTGTGAGAAAGAGGAGATGACTGTTGATTGCTCTCGAGAACAGACGTGTGAAACGTCGCTGTTCGACCGAATACCGGGTCAGCGGACCTCGGTTTTAAAGCAGAATGTCGCCGGCCAGTTATAATTATCATGTTTAATCTAAATGTAAATACCCCATCTGTAAATACCTCATCCACATAATCAAGAACATTAAAGTATTAAGATTTCCTCAAGAATCTGCCTGAGCTAATTACTTCTAGACACCGACCACAGTAAAGGTACATTTATTCGTCAAAATCAATGTGCATTAAATTTCTACATACATTTTCCCAAACCAAGTTGACTGTGAAAAAAATATACTGAACGTAGTCTCTTTCTTTAAATTTCATAGTATAATGTTTCAGCTCTCAAAAAAAAATCTGTTAGCCTGAATAAAACGAGGCAATAATATATTTTTTAATGCCTTCATAGCTACAGAACATGAGAAACGCGTTGAGTGATAGCATATTTCTATCTGAGATCTCATTAAGAACTCTCCCATAAAAATAAACTTCAAATATCCTTTGCAGTTCACTATTTACGAGTCAATTAATTTGATAGGGTTGTATGCTTCCAAGAAGAACTGTAAACTTTTGCGGCATTTAACACAGAAGCAACTTTTCATGTGTTAACAAGATGTATCGAAGTTGCATGTTTGTAATTGGCAAGACTGTATTATTTCAGTAAAAGAGAAGACATTTTTGCAATAGTAAAAGCGTAGCGTATCTTATACTAATTAATTTTGTTTAAGTTGTTATTTTAAAAGAAAACTAAGTTTGTGGTTCTCTGAAAAATTTAAAATGCAGAATGGTTTAATGATTTTTGAAATAGTTTTGATGAAGTTTGAGAAAAAATTGTATTTGATTTGTATTTCGCAAAATACAGAACACCCATACTTTCCTTGAATAAAATAAATATTAAAACTACGCAAATTAAAAAGAAAAATCTTTTACTTGTAATTTTAATGTTATGTCATTTTAAGACTTAATTTCTATTCCAGAAAATGGTTCAGTGAAATATTTAAAATGCAGAATGATTTAATGTTTTTTGAAAAAGTTTTGATGAAGTTTCAGAAAAATCGCCATTTGATTTGTGTTTTGCAAAATACAGAGCGCCCATACTTACCGTGAATAAAATAAAGATATTAAAACTACGCAAAATAGAAAGAAAAATCTTTTACTTGTAATTTTAATGTTATGTCATTTTAAGACTTAATTTCTGTCTCTGAAATGGTTCAGTGGAAAATTTAAAATGCAGAACAATTTAATGTTTTTTGAAAAAAAATTGATGAAATTTCAGAAAAATCTCCATTTGATTTATATTTTGCAAAATACAGAACGCCCATACTTACCGTGAATAAAATAAAGATATTAAAACTACGCAAATTAGAAAGGAAAGATTATTTACTTGTAATGTTAACGATATGTCGCTTGAAGACTTAACTTCTGTCTCATAAATGGTTCAGTGAAAATTTTAAAATGCAGAATGACTTAATGTTTTTTGAAAAAGTTTTGATGAAGTTCGAGAAAAACTGCTTTTTATTTGCGTTTAGCAAAATACAGAACGCCCATACTTTCCTTGAATAAAATAAATTATATTAAAGCTACGCAAATTAGAAAGAAAAATTTTTTACTTGTAATTTTAATACTATGTCGTTTTAAGACTTAATTTCTGTCGCAGAAATGGATCAGTGAAAAATTTAAAATGCAGAATGATTTAATGTTTTTTGAAAAAGTTTTAATGAAGTTTCAAAAAATCTCCATTTGATTTGTGTTTTACAAAATACAGAACACCCATACTTACCGTGAATAAAATAAAGATATTAAAACTACGCAAAATAGAAAGAAAAATCTTTTACTTGTAATTTTAATGTTATGTCATTTTAAGACTTAATTTCTGTCTCTGAAATGGTTCAGTGGAAAATTTAAAATGCAGAACAATTTAATGTTTTTTGAAAAAAAATTGATGAAATTTCAGAAAAATCTCCATTTGATTTATATTTTGCAAAATACAGAACGCCCATACTTACCGTGAATAAAATAAAGATATTAAAACTACGCAAATTAGAAAGGAAAGATTATTTACTTGTAATGTTAACGATATGTCGCTTGAAGACTTAACTTCTGTCTCATAAATGGTTCAGTGAAAATTTTAAAATGCAGAATGACTTAATGTTTTTTGAAAAAGTTTTGATGAAGTTCGAGAAAAACTGCTTTTTATTTGCGTTTAGCAAAATACAGAACGCCCATACTTTCCTTGAATAAAATAAATTATATTAAAGCTACGCAAATTAGAAAGAAAAATTTTTTACTTGTAATTTTAATACTATGTCGTTTTAAGACTTAATTTCTGTCGCAGAAATGGATCAGTGAAAAATTTAAAATGCAGAATGATTTAATGTTTTTTGAAAAAGTTTTAATGAAGTTTCAAAAAATCTCCATTTGATTTGTGTTTTACAAAATACAGAACACCCATACTTACCGTGAATAAAATAAAGATATTAAAACTACGCAAAATAGAAAGAAAAATCTTTTACTTGTAATTTTAATGTTATGTCATTTTAAGACTTAATTTCTGCCCCTGAAATGGTTCAGTGAAAAATTTAAAATGCAGAACAATTTAATGTTTTTTGAAAAAAATTGATGAAATTTCAGAAAAATCTCCATTTGATTTGTGTTTTGCAAAATACAGAACGCCCATACTTTCCTTGAATAAAATAAAGATATTAAAACTACGCAAATTAGAAAGAAAAATCTTTTACTTATATAATTTAAATGTTATATCATTTTAAGACTTAATATTTGTCCAGCAAATGGTTCAGTGAATAATTTAAAATGCAGAATGATTTATGGTTTTTGAAAAAGATTTGATGAAGTTTCAGAAAAATCTTCATTTGATTTGTGTTATGCAAAATACAGAACGCCCATACTTTCCTTGAATAAAATAAAGATATTAAAACTACGCAAATTAGAAAGAAAAATATTTTACTTGCAATTTTAATGTTATGGCATTTTAAGACTTAATTTTTGTCCCAGAAATAGTTCAGTGAAAAATTTAAAATGCAAAATGATTTAATGTTTTTTGAAAAAGTTTTGATGAGGTTTCAGAAAAATCTCCATTTGATTTGTGTTTTGCAAAATACAGAACGACTCTACTTACCGTGAATAAAGTAAAGATATTAAAACTACGCAAAATAGAAAGAAAAATCTTTTACTTGTAATTTTAATGTTATGTCATTTTAAGACTTAATTTCTGTCTCTGAAATGGTTCAGTGGAAAATTTAAAATGCAGAACAATTTAATGTTTTTTGAAAAAAAAATTGATGAAATTTCAGAAAAATCTCCATTTGATTTATGTTTTGCAAAATACAGAACGCCCATACTTACCGTGAATAAAATAAAGATATTAAAACTACGCAAATTAGAAAGGAAAGATTATTTACTTGTAATTTTAATGATATGTTGCTTGAAGACTTAACTTCTGTCTCATAAATGGTTCAGTGAAAATTTTAAAATGCAGAATGACTTAATGTTTTTTGAAAAAGTTTTGATGAAGTTCGAGAAAAACTGCTTTTTATTTGCGTTTTGCAAAATACAGAGCGCCCCTACTTTCCTTGAATAAGTAAATGATATAAAAACTACGCAAATTAGAAAGGAAAGATTATTTATTTGTAATTTTAATGTTATGTCGCTTGAAGTCTTAACTTCTGTCTCATAAATGGTTCAGTGAAAATTTTAAAATGCAGAATGACTTAATGTTTTTTGAAAAAGTTTTGATGAAGTTCGAGAAAAACTGCTTTTTATTTGCGTTTAGCAAAATACAGAACGCCCATACTTTCCTTGAATAAAATAAATGATATTAAAACTACGCAAATTAGAAAGAAAAATTTTTTACTTGTAATTTTAATACTATGTCGTTTTAAGACTTAATTTCTGTCGCAGAAATGGATCAGTGAAAAATTTAAAATGCAGAATGATTTAATGTTTTTTGAAAAAGTTTTAATGAAGTTTCAAAAAATCTCCATTTGATTTGTGTTTTACAAAATACAGACCACCCATACTTACCGTGAATAAAATAAAGATATTAAAACTAAGCAAAATAGACAGAAAAAAATTTTACTTGTAATTTTAATGTTATGTCATTTTAAGACTTAATTTCTGCCCCTGAAATGGTTCAGTGAAAAGTTTAAAATGCAGAACAATTTAATGTTTTTTGAAAAAAATTGATGAAATTTCAGAAAAATCTCCATTTGATTTGTGTTTTGCAAAATACAGAACGCCCATACTTTCCTTGAATAAAATAAAGATATTAAAACTACGCAAATTAGAAAGAAAAATTTTTACTTATATAATTTAAATGTTATATCATTTTAAGACTTAATTTTTGTCCAGCAAATGGTTCAGTGAATAATTTAAAATGCAGAATGATTTATGGTGTTTGAAAAAGATTTGATGAAGTTTCAGAAAAATCTTCATTTGATTTGTGTTATGCAAAATACAGAACGCCCATACTTTCCTTGAATAAAATAAAGATATTAAAACTACGCAAATTAGAAAGAAAAATCTTTTACTTGCAATTTTAATGTTATGGCATTTTAAGACTTAATTTTTGTCCCAGAAATAGTTCAGTGAAAAATTTAAAATGCAAAATGATTTAATGTTTTTTAAAAAAGTTTTGATGAGGTTTCAGAAAAATCGCCATTTGATTTGTGTTTTGCAAAATACAGAACGCCCATACTTTCCTTGAATTAAAAAAGTGATACGAAAATTACGCAAATTAGAAAGTAAAATCATTTACTTGTAATTTTAATGGTGTGTCATTTTAATACTTAACTTCTCCTCAGAAATGTTTCAGCGAAAAATTTAAAATGCAGAATGATTTAATGTTTTTTGAAAAAATTTGATGAAATTTCAGAAAAATCTCCATTTGATTTATGTTTTGCAAAATACAGAGCGCCCATACTTTCCTTCAATAAAATAAAGATATTAAAACTACGTAAATTAGAAAGAAAAATCTTTTACTTATATAATTTAAATGTTATATCATTTTAAGACTTAATTTTTGTCCAGCAAATGGTTCAGTGAATAATTTAAAATGCACAATGATTTATGGTTTTTGAAAAAGATTAGATGAAGTTTCAGAAAATCTTCATTTGATTTGTGTTATGCAAAATACAGAACGCCCATACTTTCCTTGAATAAAATAAAGATATTAAAACTACGCAAATTAGAAAGAAAAATCTTTTACTTGCAATTTTAATGTTATGGCATTTTAAGACTTAATTTTTGTCCCAGAAATAGTTCAGTGAAAAATTTAAAATGCAAAATGATTTAATGTTTTTTAAAAAAGTTTTGATGAGGTTTCAGAAAAATCACCATTTGATTTGTGTTTTGCAAAATACAGAACGACTCTACTTACCGTGAATAAAATAAAGATATTAAAACTACGCAAAATAGAAAGAAAAATCTTTTACTTGTAATTTTAATGTTATGTCATTTTAAGACTTAATTTCTGCCCCTGAAATGGTTCAGTGAATAATTTAAAATGCAGAATGATTTATATTTTTTGGAAAAAGTTTTGATGAAGTTTCAGAAAAATCTCCATTTGATTTGCGTTATGCAAAATACAAAACGCCCATTCTTTCCTTGAATAAAATAAAGATATTAAAACTACGTAAATTAGAAAGAAAAATCTTTTACTTATATAATTTAAATGTTATGTTATTTTTTGTCCCAGAAATGGTTCAGTGAAAAATTTAAAATGCAGGATGATTTAATGTTTTTTGAAAAAGTTTTGATGAAGTTTCAGAAAATCGCCATTTGATTTGTGTTTTGCAAAATGCAGAACGCCCATACTTTCCTTGAATAAAAAAAGTGATACAAAAATTACGCAAATTAGAAAGTAAAATCATTTACTTGTAATTTTAATGGTGTGTCATTTTAATACTTAACTTCTCCTCAGAAATGTTTCAGCGAAAAATTTAAAATGCAGAATGACTTAATGTTTTTTGAAAAAATTTGATGAAATTTCAGAAAAATCTCCATTTGATTTATGTTTTGCAAAATACAGAGCACCCATACTTTCCTTCAATAAAATAAAGATATTAAAACTACGTAAATTAGAAAGAAAAATCTTTTACTTCTAATTTTAATGTTATGTCATTTTAAGACTTAATTTTTTTCTCAGAAATGGTTCAGTGAAAAATTTTAAATGCAGAATGATTTAATATTTTTTGAAAAAGTTTTGATGAGGTTTCAGAAAAATCTCCATTTGAGTTGTGTTTTGCAAAATACAGAACGCCCATACTTTCCTTGAATAAAAAAAGTGATAGAAAAATTACGCAAATTAGAAAGTAAAATCATTTACTTGTAATTTTAATATTGTGTCATTTTAAGATTTAACTTCTGCCCCAGAAATGGTTCAGTGAAAAATTTAAAATGTAGAATGATTTAATGTTTTCCGAAATAGTATTGATGAATAAAGTCATAAGACAAAATGCAAAAATTCCACCTTGAGTTAATTGTAAAACTATAATATGAACTTGAAAGTTCATTGTTTACTTAAAATGTGATCATAAAAATGTTAAAAGTTTAAAATAAAAACCTTTTATTAAACTCCTAGCACTTTTGGTTTGCATTCGCAACCTTCATCAGGGAGATACTTTCTTCAACTGAAATTCTATTCATCCTTCTCGATTGAAGGTGGGGTAGTCTATTAATCTTCGGGTGTTATCGGAAGTAGTGCTCCTGATATATATATGCAGAGGAAAAATTCTTATCGGATGTTTTGACTTTCTATTATATTTTAAGATATTTAATCATAAATCGGGTATATAGTATGATGTTGCGTCATTACATACTTGATTGCGTTTCCATATAATTTCTACGGATTCTCTAAATATGGACGTATAGTAATTAGAGGTTGGATATATAATTTTCGATTTGTCAAAATCTATTATGATATTTTGTTTATTAGTTTAAATGTGACAATGCTGTGGACGGGCGACAAAGCTTGACATAAAGCAGATATCAAGTGATGAATCATATCTATATTATCTGTATCATAAAATAATAAATTTGGCAAACATAAAAAAATACAGCTCTATCAATTAAGGGTAATAAAATAAAAATAACTATTTGATATTTTTAAATTTAATTCATTTTTCCTTAAAATTTATCAAGAATCACACAAAGAAATTTTATCAGAATATGACAGATCTTTTAAAATCTGAAAATCAAGTAAAAACCTTTTTTTTTTTTTAATAAAGATTTAAATTATAAAAGTATTTTTCTAACAATAAATTCCTTCTAAAAATACTCAATATGAACACATTTTTAAATTCGCAATGCTAATTTTCTTTCGAATTCAAAAGGGTATTTCCAAAGAAGTTTCCTTTTATTTAATACAAACTCACTTTTCCGTGTCATCAGCATTTTATTTTCAGACAGCAAACCTTGCATTATATAGACTTTAATTTAAAAATTTTCCTTCTTTCAGATTTTCCCAATTTTATTTTCATTTGCATTACATTTACTTTATATTATTTATATTATCATATATTGTTATATATTATTATGTATTATTATATATTATTTTATGTTGCTTGTTTTATTGTTTCTATGTGTATTTGTTTGTACGTGCTTAGAGCACTTTTTCCCCTTACATTTTATGTGTTGCTCTGTTTTAACAGTTTAATTCATTTTATTTTTATTACTATTATTTCCGACATACAACTAAGTTTGTAAAAATGAAAAAGAATTGAAAAAAGCTATTAAGTGTTTTTTAAATTGTTGTTTAATAATTCTACATAAATTTACAAATTATTATTACAAAGTTTCAAAATAAAAAGTGCAGATATTTGCTGTAAAACTAGATTTACAGGCAGTGTTGTATTAGTATAGATGTACAGAACATACGGAGTGGCACAAGTGATTGGAAGTTGACTTTGGTGACTTCTACGTGCAAATTAGACGTCAGACATTTAGTTATAAATTTCTAGAAATCGAAGCCCTACGGCGGATAAAAGTCAAACAATAGATATAATGTCATGAGATTCCATTTGTCAAGGTGTTATCCCTAAGATATAAATAGAACTAACTAGTCGCCGATTAGTAAGTGAATTCAGCGAGAAGTTATAACAGAGAAATGTGATACCGTTCTTTGGGTTGTACGTTGTATTTTACATATCATTAATGCTGATCGAAATTATTGCATATGCTCTTAAAAACCGCGAAATGAGTCCCATTCAAAACTGTGTTCAATAGATTGTATCGTGTTGTTTTCGTGTTTTTTATAAAATGAAGAACAGCGCATCAGCTGTTCAACATCTTTGTAAGATGTTCGCTGTATATTTGAGCAAGAACCTGCATATTTATTTATAAATATTTTTCACAATAGATAAAAGCTGGAACTCCCCAAAATATTGCAGCAATTGAGTATAAAAATGCACTCTAATAATATGAAATATTTTAACTAACTTTCCCCGCCCTACCATCACAACTTTTTTATATTTTAAATTTTACTTTACCATAAAATTTGTATTATACTTATAACATCTATGTGTCTTAATATCAGAGCTTATCCTTATACTACTTTAAAAAGATGAATTAGAAGAAGAAGAAACTAAAAGCATAAAAGTTTCGGAGAAAAATTACCTCTTATTTTCATTCTGCCAATGCCGTGGGCTGTTTGCCAAATTAAAACCCTCAGACTGCTTCAGTTTCACCCAACATAACACACCTGTCTTAATTTACATCATTAAATATTTCATTCATTTAGTGCTAAAATAAGGTTATTTTTTCAATTGATGGAATTGCTTTAGCTTTTACTACAGGCCACTCTCTGAAATTTTCAGAATTTCAGCAGAAATACAATTTCGACATAACTACAAAATTTCGAAAATTGATTCTTTGCACTAATATTGTTATTGCCATGAAAATGGTTTTAAAAATTCTCTTCACAAGGAAGGTGTCCATAACTTGCATACTTGAAAATATTTGACAATTAAAATACTACCATTCATGAGAATGTACATAATTATATATACAAAATTTGAACGAAATCTCTATACTAACTTAGTTATAAAATGATGAAAATTTCATTATTTAGCATAACATTGATCCTTTCGTAACGTTATTCTTAACAGCTGTGAGATTAACTGGCGCATAGTTTAAAATCCAATTATGTTAATTTAAATAATTAACTTAATAGCAGAAATAAATAGTCTAAAAAATATAGTATTATGCAGAATTAGACTTTCAGCTTTTTAATGTTTCCTGTTTTTCACCTATTAAAGTACTTCAAACGATTATGTTAACCTTTAAACTTTATTTGTTCGAAAAAAATTATATTTGTGTCTATTTTTGTCAATTGTCCACTGGAAAAATAGGGAAAAAAATTATTCATGTTTTTGTTGGACATAATGTAAATCCTGAGTTACATAATAAAAATTGCTCAAAAAATGATAATTTTAAATTATACTCTTACTTTAAAGTGTTTGCACTGCACAATAGCAACTATTCAACGATATAACATTTTTTATAATGCTTTTAATAGTTTGCAGAATGAATAATTACGTAAAGATAGAAAAAAAACGTCAGTCGAGCGCATTGCAAGGAGTATCAACAAAAGATGTTATAACCTCCCCATGATAACAAATCAGAACAAAAACAGACTTCACGACCTTAAGTTTATACAGACTCTTAAAATTGGAAAAAAAATAAAAAAAGACCATTTTCAACATTTAATATCTTAAAATTTATATGATTTAAAAACACAATTTTATATTGGGATGAAAGATATAAGTATTTTCTTTCAATTCATGTATTTAAAAAATTGCAAGATGCTGAATTAGTATTTATAGGGGCCTCCAAACTGTCGACATCTGTCGAACAGAAAATCGGTATAACAGCTTACGCGCAGGATTACAAAGTAAATTTTGCAACTAGAATGAAATTTTTTGCGCCTACGTATACGTCATATTGTAATAATTACCCTGAACCTAAATAAATTTGTATTTAAGGCATTTTCATATTTTTAATGCAAATTTGTATTTAGCTAATACAAAATTTCGAAAATTTCAACATTATAATAACCTAAAAAAATATTTTTTTTGAACAATAAAAAGGAAATTTTAGCTTCAGTTTATACAGACTAACATGAAATATATGTTTTGAAAATTTCATGAAAAAATATTCAGAAGTTTTTGAGATATCGTGCGCGTTATGCCCAAAAACGTCATTTAGAGAAAAATGACTTCAAAGTTTCGTGAATGCCACTTCAGTCATTCAGCGGGTATAATTATTAAAGCTATAACTTCTGTTCTAATGGGAATTTCAAAGAAATAAGTATATCAAAAATTTCAGAAAAGATAGAAGTTTAACATCTAAAAAAATAAAAATTTCGAAAATTTTGCAGCTTTAAGAGTCCTGAAACCCATCACACGTAAGTAACACATAATAGCTCACCAAAAGACCAATAGAGTTTACATAACAAAGATTAGCAAAAAAGGATCATGTAACTCATGTGTTACACTATGCGTTTAAGAGTTAACTATCGACACAGACATTTTTGCATAGCTACTGCGAGCGGTCTCTGAGACCGCTTGATTAAAATATGAATAAAAGGCTCGATTAACTCATAGGATACTACTTCTGTACTAAACTTTACACACAGGAATATTACAATTAAAATTCCCCTATTCAGATTTCTTCAGCGATAGCACTAGCCCACATAGCATTTTTAGTTTGCAGAAAATTTGCAGAAGTCTTGCTTTGAAAACCTGCAAAGTTGCAACAAGCTCAGTATGACAAGACTGAAAGTTCATAACAAGACTGCAGCAAGATAATGCAAACGCAAAAATCACCACACTTTGAACTTGCAGCTAACTTGTCGTGCAAGTTAAATTCATGCTGTATCAAATTTATTGCAAATTAACGGCAAACAAGTAATCAAGAATATTGCAAAGTAGTAAGCTTTCCATGCCACATTAACTGTTTACAACTGTTACACTATAAGTTTAACCCGTTCGAAGGGATCCATAGACCTGTTCAGGCCTATTGATGCATAAGCACCGTTAAGGTGCATGCATCGTTTATATTAGTACTTTTCTATTCGAACCTTTTTTGGTATTTGATAAATATAGCGTTTAAAAAAAGCGATGCCAACCGAATAAAATTTCTGCAATTCCTGCGTATCTGCTGATTGTCTATTCTCTCAACAGAGGGATTTTTTGCTTTCGTCACTTTCGTGAATTAAAGACAGTCTTGCCATCAGTTTCACAACAAACTACTCATGCAAGTGGGTGATGGTATACCTTGCGGGAGATTTGCTGCTAATTTCTCAATTCAAATTTGTCACCGCAAGATAATAGCAGAAAACATCAAACTTGCTGCTAATGTTCATGCTATTTGGGAGAGCGCCAAATGGAAAAAAAAATCACTGGTTAAACAATAAAAACAGAAAAAAGCAGCGGCCTGTGAGACTGCTAAGAGCAGTTAAGGCAAGGGTTAATCCGACATAATGATTTAAATAAATAAAAAAAAAACTCTATATTTAATGATACTGGCAAATTAGCAGTTAGATAAAAAATATAATGAATAAACTTCGTACTAAAGAAAAATACTCTATTTTACCATATTTAAAATAATATTTCCCTATATAAAAAAAAAAAATGAAAATTTCAAAACATAAAAGGAAAAAAAAAATATTTTATTTAACAATATTCAACCCTTAAATGCCGGGTGTTGCTTTTCGGCAACATACCCAATTTAGGCTTCTAAAATACTATTAGAATAATATTGAAGCTATAATGCCTAATGTTGCCAATAAAATACATTCTGAACATATTATTAAATCGATATTCAACATGTAGATGGCTACACTTGTGCTATTTAAGTATAAATATAGATTTATTTTTCAATTGTCGCTACTTGTTCTTTTTGTTTTGTTTGGAAGCTTGTGAAAAACCCTATTTTGTTTTGCAGTGAGCAAGTAAAATTTAGTTCTTATTATAGTTCTAAAATTCTTGTTTGTTTAATATTATAGAATTTTATCAAGGAAAATTATTTTTTCAATTAAAGACCAGTATTGCCGATTAGTAGCAAACTGTTTTTTAGCCGTAAACCATACTTAAAACAAAATATGATTTTTTAAAGTATTTTTTCCATGATTTATTTAAAAAATGAAAGCCGAAAAACATTATTACAATGATTTTTGAAAAATCAAGCATTTAAGGGTTAAAATAATATTTCATTTCAATATAAAAGCATAAGGAATTGGAACTTAAAAACCATAAAAAGAAAAACATTTTATTTAACCATATTTAAAATAATATTTCTTTTGAATGTGAAAGCATAGTTAAATGGCATTTCCAAACATAAAAGGAAAGATGAGAAATTTTGGAAAAAATAAAACTATTTTTGCAACAATGCTTATTCATTACAAATACTTTCATTCGGGTGTTAGTATACGAATGAATAAATGTATAACACAGATTAATGTCAATAAAAGGCCATAGAATTTTTTGGACATTTTTGCAATAACCAGCTGTTCAAGAATTTCCTCACATCTATAGTAATAAAAGACGAGAGTTTGTGTTTATGTCTGTGTGCTGGCAATGTCTAGGAAAATCTAACACGTGTAGAGTTCAGAAAATTTGAACGAGGACAGTCCAAAGCAGGTCCTAATGTACCTGAGGCACAGATTTTTCATTTTTTTTATAATTAGCCGACAAATTAATTAAATCCCGTAATTAAAAAAGTCGAGAGAAAAAACGTCAAGCCCGGTGAGTGCCAGAAACCCCGTTCCGGAAGCAGAGAAGAACCGAAAATGCAAAGATAGCTATTTTTCCCCCGTCTTTCGAAACGCCCATCGGCCGAGTTGTCCGAAATACAGAGAAAAGAAAAACACCAAATCATATTTATGTTTTTAAAGTTTTATAATGGAGCAATCTGTTACGAAAAATGCAAAAGTTAATTATTTCAAAAAAATTTTAAAACCTCAAATTCTTTTTGTTTTGTTTAGTTTTTCGAAATCCGCGTCGGCTTAACTTTTCGAAATACGGAAAACCAAATTAAAGATCTTACTCTTAATTTTAAAACGTCGCAATCTGTTGAAAAAATATCAATGTTAACCCTTTAAAAAATGCTTCCCGAGAGCTGTTTCGGTGCTTTTCGCGACTTCTGCAATCTTTAAAAATCTGGTTTTCTGATCAAAACACGAAAAAAAAAAGATGCTACAATATCAACGTTCATTTTGCTTTAAAACGGCATCTTCAGTTTTAAAAAATATCAATATTAACCCTTTCAAAAAATTTCGTTTCTCTAAGTCATTTTCTCGAATTCTGTTTTTTCTGTATACATTGAAAATCTGCATTTAAAAATATAAAGTCATTCAAAATGTATTTTAGGTACATTTACTATAATAACGGTCCCGAACAACACTGAGCGGGTCAGCTAGTTAATACGTTTCGGATGTTCATGTTGTTTTAATTAGTCAAAATATAGAATTAAATTAATTTGTTCTTCTGTAGATTCGTCAATACCAGTTTTTCTTCCTATATGACTTAAAATAGAGATTACGTCGATTATCTCTTAAACCGATGATTAGTAATGTATAACTATTATAATTTATATTCGTTGTAGTCGTACATCAAAGCTGATTAATTTTTCTCCAACAGAGTGAAAAGTAGCCTCGAAACTAGGTTCTTGGCTATACGCGCCAGTGCTCAAACCCCTGAGCTACCCAGACGATATCCAGACTGACACAATTCACTCACATGTTGGTAGCATCGCATCTGCTACTTCGAAAGCTTTTTCAACGGATGCACAATTAAGTACACAAGGAACTCTCCATAATATAATGAATAATAAGTATTATATATACATAAGAAGTTTTAACCTGATATATTATATTAGTTGTAGTTAGAGGTCAAAGTTGATAACTTTTTCTCAACAGTGTGGCTAGGACTTCAAAAGGGGAAGAGGCTATACACTCTAATGCTCTGACCACTGAGCTACCAAGACGATATCCAGTCTGGCACAATTAACAATATTATTTTAATTTATATTGCGCAAATAGTAAATAAAGTCAGTCCCTTCTCATTCTGGATGTAGATTACACTATTAAAAAAATCTGACACATTAACGAAAAAAAAAAATCTGACAAATTAACCCGTTCTGGACCATGCGCGCATATATGCACCTTTAAGAAATGCATACGGAATTTTGTTTTGGTACCAGTAAAAAAGAAAAGTAATATTTGCTTTCTTTAATTGCAGCATTTATTTAAGTAAACGTAACTTTTTGAAAATAAGTTGTGCCAACCGAATAAAATTTACGTACCAGCAGCCGGTCCCGAAGGGATTAAAGAAAAAAATTGTCACTTGGCCAGTGGAAAACCATTTAATTTACAGAAAATATCTGTAATCTGTTCATTAAAACAGTTTGTTCTGGTTTATTATAGTTATTCTGGTTATTACAAGCGTTAAAATTGACAGTTTTTCCCCCGTTAATTTGACTTTTTTTTTTTCAGTGCATTGTTTTAAGAGCTAAAGAAAATCACAACAAAAGAGCAAAAAACAATCTATTGTAATATCGATGCACGCGATAGAGACAGATTTTTTTAAAAATTCATGCTTGAAAAATATTTTTAAATCATTAAAAATCAGTAAATTGAGATACAGTTTTCAAACAAAATGCATTTAAAAGAACATTTTCTTTTTTCTGTAAAAATTAGTTTTTTTCTTTACAGTGTATTTAACCGTGAAAAGTGACTAGTTTTTAGAACAGAGTTGAAGAGTATTCTCTGTAATTGTCAGCTGCCTAAGAGTATCCAGCAACTGGCAATCTAATGGTGAAAACAATATCCTGAATTGATCTAAATGTATCTAAATGTACTAAATATTCTAAATGTACATTCCTATTACCATAAAGTTAAATCTGTAAAACTTATAGTTTTTTTCACAGTGTATTTAACTATGGAAAGTGACTAGTTTTTAGAACCGAGCTGAAAAATATTCTCTGTGATTGTCAGTTGCTTAAGGTCTTCCGTAACAGGCAATCTAATAGTGAAAGCAATATCCTGAATTGATCTAAATCTACCACTATTCCTTTTACCATAAATTTAAATCAGGGAGTAGGATCAAAATACTAAAGAGCAGGAGCTATGTTCTATGATGCACTAAATCTATCATTATTCACTTTTTCATCCATTTAAATCACTTTCGTCTGAGATAACCATTTGTATCTGCTAAATCTAATTGAGGTTTACGAATGTGCTTCATTCTGCTGTCAACAATGTAATGAATGGACTCTTTCGCGCTGGTAACACAAAATAGAACAATGAATCTGGAGAAAGACCAAATTACATCTTAATCCATCTAGATAAAAAGCTTTCGGATTCACGGTAGCCAACTGGATTGCAGGTTTATCATTTTATAGGATCTAAAGCTATATATGTTTCATCCGATTCTATATATACCACACCATGCACTTTGCAAGATTAAAAATACTTCTCCAACTTGCCTACCAAGGCGGAAGGTTCTTTTTGCAGGATGACAAAAAAAAAAAAAGAGAATTGAGTGAAACTGTTTTCTAATTTTTGGCAACAATTTTATTGGGTATTAATTGTCCTATCTAGAATTATCATTTCTAGTTATTTTACATAAATATTGATAAAATATAGTTAATTGAAGCAATAACTATCCAATTTCTTTCGAAATACTACATGGAGTGAAAAGTCCCGGGACTAGCAATGAAAAAAAAACATCTTTTTCATCAAAAATGGATTTTATTGTTCAACATAATTGTTATCTAGAATTATATTTTCTAGTTATTTAAATTAAATATGCATAAAATATTTTTAATTGTAATTTTAAAATATTTTTAATAACTATCCAATTTATATATATATATATATATATATATATATATATGAAATTGCACATTTTCATAAACATCAATTTAAAAATACGACAATTGAAATCCTTCAAATTCTAAAAAATAAACCAGAACGGCTTTATATGGAGTCATCATACATGAAATATTACAACACAATATATCCTTATGGACTTAATTCTGAAATATTTAATCGACCTGTCAAAGTCTTCACATCTATAAATAACACTATGATTATTCTCCAATTTATCTTACTCTTAATCATAATTTAAATTGTAAAACAACACGAAACAAACGTGGAAAGTTTTCATCTTCAGGTGTAGTTTCTAAAAAATATATCACTAAACAAATTAATGATCTTCAAAGTAAATATTTAATGCATTATAATTGGTTATTAATTCGAAAATACATATTTACTATTAAAAAGAAACAGATTATACAACATTTAAATGTATTTCTAAGTAAAACTTTCTCTAAACATTTTTCTGATATTTATTTTGATTTCATTATGACTAGGGTTAATCTTTTAAATATTAATTTACAAAAAAAAAAAAAAAAAAAAAAAACATAAAATTCATAATACGAATACTCAAATGATAATAACATTTTCTAATCAAATATTTAATAAAATTAATATCAATTCTATAATTAACGATACAAAATGTTATTTTCCTATTAATAATCTTCATATAACAAAAACCTTTAAATATCCGAATACAATTGGTAGAAAGATTTTTAACTACAATACATTTTCAAAAAATACATCTGCTGCAAGTAATTTTCCGTGTAATTGCAATGACCCCAATCTAAAAAAATATATAAACAATGATCATGGACATATAATCACTGGAAATCTTAATATTGTTAATGATTTTAAATTGAAAAAACTAATGGGTTTTGGTACTAAATATAAACTTCCATCTAAATTTACTGTTAAATCTATAATCAAACAGTTTACATATGATATAGATATCTATTCAATCTATTACAATAAACCTATTGCATATTTTAATCAATGGAAAATATTAGTAATTGAAAAATTAACTATTCGCTTTAAAAAATAATATTTCTGATTTGGTTTCTATTAACACAAAGCATTTTTTCCAACAAATAACTAAATTACAAAAAAAATTACGTTATTACATATGTAGACAAATCTCCTAATAATTATGCAATCATATGTAAATCTTATTATCACCAACTTCTTACAACCTGTATTTCTTCTAATAAAACTTTTCAAAAAACTAATGAAAATGTAATTGTAAATAATCGTAAAATTCAAAGTTATTATAAACTATTAAATATTTTATCTACTAACTTTAATTATCCTTATTTAGTTCTAATTCCTAAATTTCATAAAACTCCAATTAAATTTAGGACTGTAACTATTGGATGCAATACATATAATAATAAAGCCAATAAACTTCTATTAAAAATTCTTAATCAATTATATGTACTTACTACAAACAATGATAATACACATTGTATAAAAAATAGCTATCAACTGGTCACTATTTTAAAAAATCTTAACTGTGTATATAATATAACGACACATGACTTCAAAGATCTTTTTAATAATATAGACTTATTAGATTTACATAATATAATAAATGCATTATTTAAAAAGTATTATAAAAAACTGGAATTACCATCTAATATTGATATCGCTTATTTTAAATCATTAACAAACTTTATTATCTATAATAATTATATATTGCAAGATAATACATTATATTTACAGCACGTCGGTATACCACAAGGTGGTTGTACATCCAGTTTATTATCAGACTTATACTTATATCACTATGAACGTACTTTTACTAATAATAATCTCCATTTATATCGTTATATTGATGACATAATTTTAATTGCCACTGATCAATCTAAAATTTCTCAATTTCCAGTTGATTATCCCACTAATTTGGAATTAACGGAAAACCTCTTATCTAACAATACTATTAACTTCCTAGATCTTAAAATTACAGTAAAAGACAACAAAACAATAACTGATTTATATGATAAACGTAAAGAATTTAAATTCAAAGTTAATACATTTACAAATTTTAAATCTTGTCTTCATCATTCTGTATATCGAAATATACTACTTAATCATTTATATAGAATAAAATGTTTATGTTCTTCTCATCTAATTAATAATAATATTAAAAAGCTAATTTATGATGCATTAAATCATGGTTTTCCCAAAAAATTCATATATTCATTAATATACAATTAGTACTTAATGATCTAAAAAAAAAAAAAAAAAAAAAAAAAAAAAATTAACACATGCGTAAACAAAATTACAAAAAAATTATAAAATAAAAAATATTTATAAAAAATAAAAAATTGTAAAATAAAAATAAACAATTACTATAGGATGGTTGGGTGGGTAGATGTTAGAGTACGGAGGAGGGTGGTGTTGTCTGGATAATACGCAATGGTTAATTTAAAAAAAAAATATGTAGCTTTTTTATTATAACCACATTTCTAATACGTATTTTATATGGATGTTGATTTGATGTTTTATATCAGACATGGTACAGGCTCAGCAAAAAAAAAGCTGAACTTTCACGGCCTAATGGAATTTTGACGAAATTCACATTTTTTCGCAGCGTTCAGATGAAATTTGCGCTTTTTCTGCGATACATTAACGAAATTAGTGTTTTTCCCCGACCACTTGACGAAAATCGCGTTTTTCTGCAATCTTTCGAAGAAATTCGTGTTTTTTCTGCAATATTTCGAAGAAATTCACGCATTTACCACGAACTTTCGTCAAAAATAGCACGTTTTCCACGATCTTTTGCCAAAAATCGCGCATTTTCCATGATCTTTCACCAAAGATCCATTTTTTTATCATCCGACAAAAATCGCATTTTTTTGCGATTCTTTGACGAAATTCACATTCTTTTTTCGCGATCCTTCGACGAATTTCGCATTTTTCCCACGACCTTTCAAAGAAATTCGCTATTACACGATCTTTCGCCAAAATTCGCGTATTTTGCACGATCTTTCGCCGAAATTCGCATATTTTACAAGATCCTTTGGCAAAATACTCTTTTTTCTGCAATCCTTTGATGAAAATCGCGTTTTTCCAGCGATCCTTTGGTGGAAGTCGAATTTTTTCCTGCGATCCTTTGAAGAAATTTGCACTTTTCCTGCGATCCTTTGAAGAAATTTGCACTTTTCCTGCGATTCTTTAAAGAAATTTGCATTTCCCGCGATCGGTTGAAGAAATTTGCTCAATTTGGCACGGTTCATACTCGCGTTTTTGTTGTATTACATCCATTCCCGCTAATCCCCCCACCCCCTCTATTAAAAATGTCAAAAAAATTTAATGCATATTTGCATCGATCCCAGAGATAATAAAAATCACTGCCAAAAAAGCGGAATTCCGCGTTTTCGCGGAAAAGTAACATGTCTGTTATATGTAATTGGTGACTTTTCCTCTTTTTTTTTTAAATTTCATATTAAATTTAACTTATTTAATCATATTCAATATTAACTTATTTTTAATTTAGTCTACTCAGGACAATGTCACATTAATTAATAATAGTATACCAACTTTTTAGTGATTATTATGCATATTGGTTTATTTGATTAACTAATGTTATACTGTATGTATTAAAATTGGGTAAATAGTTTTTATTATTATTATTCCTCTATACTATTTAATATTGTTTTATTTTCAACATTGTATTCCATGATTAATTATCGGTTTATATGTTTGATTGGCACAATCATATTTTTTTAGCTTTTTTATGACTAATATAAGGATAATTCACACACTATATATGTGATCTTTAGGCTATTTGGAATTTTAGTATCTGACAATCTTATATAAACATCCATTTTTATTTATTTATTCTATAATTTATTTAATTAATTAATTATTTATTTATTTTATAATTTATTTATTTATTTATTTATTTATTTTTCTTTCCTGTTCATTTTTTATATGTAAAACTAAATATTAAGACTATTATATTTTTATAATATATAATTTATTTTATTTTATAGCATATAGCCTATATTCTATATATTATCAAGTTAAAAAAGTTTTTTAATTTCTCAGTGTAGATTTAATGGTATGGTAATGGAATATATTGTAGTAACATTTAATTTATTTAAAAAAAGTTTCTGAATAATGAAATACAGTATGGTATTGTTTATATTAGGATGTGTGTAGGAATGCAGTTGATACATTTTAATTCATTAGCATGTATTAGGTTCTACTTACTGTGACATTTGTATAATCATAACAGTTTTTTAAATAAAATAATAGATGGCAGCACCATAAATTTTGTATTTTTAAATAGCCTCTATTAAAGTCATAATTTTAATTTTTTACACTAGGTGGTTAACGCTGAATATTGGCAATGTTGTAAAATTGTTATTATACAATTTAAAATTGTTTTTAGGTATTATAAATAATGTAATTATTTTTTATTTATATTATATTAATTATATTTATCACAATATTTCAACGTGAATTAACTGACTCCATAGCTTTTAATTTCTGTGTTAACTTAACTGTTTTATTCACCTTAATCTTATCATGCTTTTGGGATTCCATGTGCGGAAATATATTTTGAAAATCTACTGGGAATTAATACGGTATGTTTTTGTAAGATTTCTATTGCTATAAATTAAATATTTAATGGGTTGTAGTTTTTTTTCCATTTCATGCCATTTGATAATGTTCTGTATTCATCTTGAAACTATTATTTTGATTATATTGGTTGTTTGAGTACAGGGGAAATTTTTTTTTTCAGCTTATAGCTTTTTTCCCACAGAAAACAACCGATTTGCTTATATCATTGAGTTCTGTACTCTTGAAAACGTAATTCAATATATAAGTTTTTCAATTTTTTCGGAATCCATATTCTTCTTTTTTTCTTCCATGTTAATTCTTGTAATTAGGTATACGGTACTTTATTTTACACATACAGTTCTATATTGTTGGTTTATGGCGTGTAGTCAATCATTCACAATATTGCAGTTTTTGATGATGGTCGGTAATGTTTAATTAATGGTTATATATATATATATATATATATATATATATAACCATTAATTAAACATAACCTACCACCAACAAAAACCGTAATATTATGAATTAAAGCTGTAAGTATTAAAAAATATATATATTCAATTAATTTATTATAAGAATTATTACGGAAGAAAAAGAAAAAATGGACACCGACAAATAATGGAAAAGCTTATATATTGAATTACGTAGTCAAGGACACAGAATTCAATGATATAAGCAAAATGGTCGTTTTCTGTGAGAAAAATAAGCTAAAGCTAAAAATTATTTTCCCCTGTGCCCAAACAACCATTAAAATCAAGTGAATTGATTAAAAATGAAAACAGAATAGAAACAAATAATATGAAATGGAAGAATCAATAAAACCTATTTAATTATTTATAGGATATAAAATAGAAATAATAAACACCATACCGATTAATATTTCAGTATTTTACAAATATCCACGCGCACATGGCTACCAGAATATGTTAGAAAATGCTCTTTTGTTTTCAAGAACATCCACCAGATGGCAGCATCAGACAATCATTTTTTTATTTGATCTACTGTGACAGACACTCAGTTCAGTGAGTGTTGCTTCTTCCCTTATAGCAGTTGGCAGCAAAATGCTGCTTGATTAAAAAAAATTCAATAATATTCCAAAGGAATATAATATGATAAAAAAAAAAAAAAAAACTGCAACAAGCCATAGTTCAAAGTATTTCTTTGTGTTTGTAAATAGTCTTATACATCTGTTTTGTTTTTATTGTGAAGTGTGATCTGTACTGTGACCAGCATATATATTATTCTAGTGTATTCAATCTTCTAATAAATGTTTTTTGTTCATCCAAAGAAGAGTATATTTCCATTGAAACACATCAAAACATAAAGGTAAAACTTTTAACTTTTTTTATTGTTTACCTATTGAGGAATTTCGTATTCATGCCTTCCATATGGAATAACATTCTAACAGTCGATTATGAGACTGAACTTATCTCAATTTTAAATATAGTAATATAAAAGAAGAAAATATAATATAATTAAATTCAAAGAAATAATTATTTTCTGAATGTTGGTATTTTTCACAAGTGAATGATATAAAAGAAAATTCAAAGAATTGTTCTTATTTTGAAACCAAAAGTGTATTGATAAGAAAAGAAATTATTTTGATTTTGATTTTGCCAGTTTCTTATTGAAATTTTATTATATAAGTTGCAAATGTAAATTTATGTTTTAAACAAAGAATTTAACATTTAAGAACAGTTTTTCTGAAATCAAAAGTAACTTCAAAAATTGTTCTCAAGAATTTTATTTTGTTCTTATTTCATCATTAGCATTATATTTGAGTTTATAATTGTTGTTTTGATGTATTAATAAGAGAAAAAGTTTTATTTTCTGTGAAATAAGCAAATATTATTATATCATAATGTCTAGTATTAGAGAATCTCATTATGTTGATAAATTAACTGATGACAACTATTCAGTTTGGAAGTTTAAAATAGAGCAATTGTTAATCAAAGAAGGTTTGTATGATGTTGTATTTGAACCTAAAAAGGAAAATGATGATAATTGGGTAAAAAATGATAGAAATGCTAGGGCATTAATTTGTTTAAATATCTCAGATTCACAAATTGTTCATGTCAGACATGCTAAAAGTGCTAAAGAGACATATGATCAATTGAAATCTGTTCATGAAAGAGTAAATTTAACAAATAAACTTTATCTTCTTAGGAAGCTGTATTCCACTAAATATAATGAAAGCATTAAAATGCAGGATCATATTAATTCTGTCTTAGAATTAGCAGAAAAATTAAGAAGTATAGGTGAAGTAATACAAGATGATAATTTAATAGCTATTTTGCTCTGTTCCTTACCAAATTCTTATAGTACCTTTATAACTGCTATTGAAAGTAAATATGAAACAGATTTATCATTAAAATATGTTCAAAACAAATTAATTGATGAGTATCTTAGAAGAGTTGAAACTAAACAAATTTCAACAAAATTTGAATCTATTGCTTTAAAGGGTAATAGGGATAAACCAAAGCATTTGAATAAGCAAAAATTTTGTTCTCATTGCAAAAAGAATAATCACAACCGTGAAGATTGTTTTCACTTAAAGGGTAATAATACTAACAAAACAAAACCAAATTTCACCCAAGATAGATCACGTCAACAGTTTAAAAAACCAAACAATTTCTCTGCCTCTACTGCTAGTCAAAATGAAAATCTATCAGATTCTCAAAACTATCATGAATTAATGGAAGAATCAAATTCTTTGAATTTTGTTATGAAATCTCAACAAAATGGAAATAAAAACAAAAATTTGTCTTTTGTTATTGATTCAGGTGCGTCTGTTCATTTAGCTAATTCCTTGGAACTGTTCTCAGAATTAAAAAGTTCGAATAAAGATACAATTACAATTGCTAATGGAACTAAATTAACTGCAAAGGGAAAGGGTAAATGTACTTTTAATATTGAAACACTTAATGGTCAAACAAATAGAGTTACATTGGATCATGTGCTTTATGTTCCCGAGTTGGATAGAAATTTATTATCTGTCCAGTCTTGTACTGAGAAAGGTTTTGTTGTAACATTTAAAGATGATATATGTTTAATTAAAAAGGGCAACATCTTAGTTGCAGATGCAAAAGCTGATGAGGGGTTATACAGATTAAAAATAATACCTACAAATGAAAAGGTATATAGTGCTTCAGAAATATTACCCGTTTGTTCTAATGTTAACTGCATTCTAAAATGGCACCAAAGGCTGGGCCATAGAAATTTGGAATCCATCAAGAAAATTCAAAAGGATGATTTAGCTTTAGGTATTACTGTGAATAATTGTTCTCATAATACTGAATGTTCAAGTTGCATAAAAGCTAAGTTAACAGAAAAATCATTTCCAAAAGAAACGCAATACAGAAGTAAAAAACCACTTGATTTGATATACAGCGACGTATGCGGTCCTGCAGAAACAAAAAGTATGGGATCAAAAAGATATTTCGTTACATTTATTGATGATTACTCTCGTTATACACAAGTATATTTTATTTCTTCTAAAGATGAAGTATTTGATAAATTAAAAGAGTATGTTGCATCAACAACAAACAAATTTAGATTGAAGATTAAATCTTTGCGTAGTGACAATGGAACAGAATATTGCAACGAATCTGTCAAAGACTACCTTAAAAACTTAGGAATAAATCATGAAACAACGACGCCATATTCACCGTCCCAAAATGGAGTTGCAGAAAGAAAGAATCGCTCGCTTATTGAAATGAGTAAAGCCATGCTTATAAATGCTAAATTGCCAAAAACATTCTGGGCAGAAGCCATAGCTACAGCAGCCTACTTACAAAATAGATTACCCACAAAATCAACTGAAAAGACACCATATGAACTGTGGAATGGGCATAAGCCAAATTTGAGTCACCTTAAAGTATTTGGATGCAAAGCATATGTGTATGTTCATAAACAGAAGAGACAAAAATTTGACGAAAAGGCCACTGAAGGAGTCTTTGTTGGTTACGATTTAAGAAGCAAAGGATATCGAATTTATATAGGCGGTAGAAAAATAGTGATAAGCAGAACAGTGAAGTTTTTTGAAAATATGAACTGTGAAAATGTCTTTCAAGAAAATCCTGAAGAGCGAATCTCAGATTTAATGCATTTAAATTTTTCAGAAGAAAATCTTGAAAATGATAGTGATGCTATCCAAATAGAAAATACTGCAGAAGAAATAAATACGGATGAAAAATCAGTAGATAGCCCAACAACTGAAGAAAGTGAAGATAATTTCCAGAGAAGAATATCTAACAGAGAGACTAAAGGAATTCCACCAGAAAGATATTCTTACAAAACTGAAGACAGTTGTTCCAAAAATCAAGATCCTGAAACTTTTAAAGATGTTTTACAATTACCAGTAAAAGATCAACAGAAATGGTTTCAAGCTATGAAGGAAGATTTTAACTCTTTAAAGGAAAATGAAGTGTTTGAGCTTGTTACTTTACCCAAAGGCAAGCACGCCATTGGCTGTAAATGGGTTTACAAAACAAAACATAATGAAAATGGAGAAACAATAAAATGCAAAGCACGATTAGTTGCCAAAGGTTTCGCTCAAAAATTAGGCACTGATTATGATGAAACCTTCTCTCCTGTCGTCAAACATACAACTATTAGAGCTTTTCTGACCTGGGCAGCATATCATAAAGCCAGAGTATTTCAAGTAGATGTTAAAACAGCCTTTCTACATGGTAAACTAGATAATGAAGAATTATACATGCATCAACCAGAAGGCTTTCATGATGAAGAAAATAAAGACAAAGTCTATAAATTAAAAAAGGCTATATATGGTCTTAAACAAGCCGCCAAGTGCTGGAATGAAGAAATAGAGAATACTCTAAAGGCATATGGATTTAAACAAAGTGAAGCTGATCCATGTTTGTTCATAAAAGAAAAATCAAAGAAGACAATTTATCTCATACTGTATGTAGATGATATGCTGATGAGCTCAGAAGATGAAAATGAAGTTAATGAAGTAATAAATTACTTAAAGAAATCTTATCCCATAACATCACTAGGAGAAGCAAAATACTTCTTAGGTATAGAAATTTACAGAAAAGAAGATGGAAGTTATTTACTTTCACAAAGAAGTAAAATAACTCAATTAGTTAAGGATTTTCAGCTTGAAGAAGCCAAACCAACTTATACCCCAATGGAAACTAACTATTATAGTTTAGATAAAGAAGAAAATCTTTTATCATCAAATGATAATTATAGACAAGCTATAGGAAGCCTTTTATATATTTCCTCATGCACAAGACCTGATATTACCGCTCCTACACACATACTAAGCCGAAGATGCAATAATCCAAGACAAAAGGACTGGAATGCTGTTAAGAGGGTAATAAGATACTTAAAAACAACGAAAGACCTTGATCTCCACATTTCTTCAAAAGAATATCCTAATATAGTTGCATACTCGGATGCAGACTGGGGACAAGATGCTACAGACAGAAAATCCACCTCAGGAAATGTAATCTTCTTAGGCAATAGCTGCATTTCTTGGTTCTCGCGAAAACAAACATGTGTGACGTTATCGTCAGCAGAAGCTGAATATGTGGCACTGTCACAAGGAACTCAAGAGGTGCTATGGATCTTAAAATTATGTAAAGATCTCAATTTACAACAACATTTTCCTATTAGAATTTTTGAGGATAACCAATCTACAATTAAATTGGTTGAAAGTGAAAAATTTAAATCCCGCACTAAGCACATTGATACAAAGTATCATTACATACGAGATTTAAAAACTAAAAATGTTATAGATGTCAAATATCTATCAACAAATGAAATGATAGCAGATATAATGACGAAGCCACTGCCAAAAGCCAAATTTGAACTTTGTAGAAACCTTATCCACCTGGTGTCAGATTCTATCACAAAACGGGAGAGATGTTAGAAAATGCTCTTTTGTTTTCAAGAACATCCACCAGATGGCAGCATCAGACAATCATTTTTTTATTTGATCTACTGTGACAGACACTCAGTTCAGTGAGTGTTGCTTCTTCCCTTATAGCAGTTGGCAGCAAAATGCTGCTTGATTAAAAAAAATTCAATAATATTCCAAAGGAATATAATATGATAAAAAAAAAAAAAAAAAAAAAAAACTGCAACAAGCCATAGTTCAAAGTATTTCTTTGTGTTTGTAAATAGTCTTATACATCTGTTTTGTTTTTATTGTGAAGTGTGATCTGTACTGTGACCAGCATATATATTATTCTAGTGTATTCAATCTTCTAATAAATGTTTTTTGTTCATCCAAAGAAGAGTATATTTCCATTGAAACACATCAAAACATAAAGGTAAAACTTTTAACTTTTTTTATTGTTTACCTATTGAGGAATTTCGTATTCATGCCTTCCATATGGAATAACATTCTAACAGAATATCATAAAGATTAAGGTGAATAAAACAGTTAAGAAATCACAGTAATTGATACCAAAGGATGCAGTTAATACATTTTGAAATAAATTTTGAAATACCATGTTAAATACATTTAATATAATATAAAATAAAATAAATAGATAGTAATTACATTATTTAAAATGCACTATTAAATTAATTAATAACTGTTTAACAATATCGTCAAAATTTAGCTAAAAAATCCCCCTGGTGTAGCAAATTATAACTGAAATGGAGCTAGAAAAATTAAAATTTACAACTATCTTCCTTAAAACATTAAACCGATAATAAATTGAAAATAGATAAATATTAAAAAGAATAGAGGAATAATAATAAAAATAATTACCCAATTTTAATACATGCAGTATAACTATATTTATATTAAACATACTTATATGTATATACACTATAAAAATGGCATACTATTAGTAATTAATATGATATTGTCCTTAGTAAATTAAAATTTGTATATATACATATCTTTTTTTTTCTGAGGGCATTGGAATCAAAAATGGATTTTATTCTTGAACATAATTATCTAGAATTATCTTTTCTAGTTATTTTACATAAATATGCATAAAATATTTTTAACTGAAGCAATAACTATCCAATTTCTTTGGAAATACTACATGGAGAAAAGTCCCAGGACTAGCAATAAAAAATATCTTTTTCATAAAAAATGGATTTTATTGTTCAACATGTCTTATCTAGAATTATCTTTTCTATTTATTTTACATAAATATGTATAATATATTTTTAATTGAAGCAATAACTACCCAATTTCTTTCGAAATACTACATGGAGTGAAAAATCCCGGGACTAGCAATGAAAAAGTATCTTTTTCATCAAAAATTGATTTTATTGTTCAACATAATTGCCATCTAGAATTATCTTTTCCAGTTATTTTTAATTAAATATGCATAAAATATTTTTAATTGAAGCAATAACTATCCAATTTCTTTCGAAATACTATATATATATATGCTTATATCTTTTTTTTCCGAGGGCATTGGACATAAACACCCTTTAAAAATGGGGGCCAGTGGCAACTGCTGCGTTTACCATTATGATAATCAGGCAGGCTCTTGTAAACTTAAATTAGGCCATAAAGGGGGCGAGGCACGTCATTGCAACCAGGCCCTACATTGAAGCCTCAAAAAAGACTAAAGAACTTTTTATTTCTTGCCTCTGAAAAGAAAAATTAGGGCTCCAAAACCTGACCTTCCAAGCGTTCAGAGTGGTTTTAGCCTGCAATGAGACTAACAGACTCTTTTATCCCCTTTTAACTTTGAAAATAATAAAAGGCCCTCGATTTTTTTCATTTTCGCCCCCTTTTAACCCCTTGAATTGCGGCGGTATATTATATATACCACTTATTTTTAATTGCCAAATGCCACTGTGGCACCAGAATTATTAAATAAAATTTTGATTTTATATTTTACGTGAAGTTTTTCTACACTGAGCTGAATAAACATAATGTTACATTTGATGGAAATGTATGACAAACATTTGTTGAAGATCTCTAATCAAAATTCTTATGCATCCAAGCCATCCTTTTAATTTAAAAGATGTAATTTAATATAAGATCGGTAATAATAGTGCAATAACATTTAAAATAATCACACTCATTTCAAATTATGAGATAACAAGTTATCATAATTAATAAAGATAAAGGCATTTTTTTTTTTTTTTTTTTTTTTTTTTTTGCGTTCATCATCCTTTAAGAAAACCCACTATTAAATAATTACAGAAATATACTACGTGGAGTAAAAAATCCAGGGACACGCTATTAACTGGCAGCAGTAACAAATAATCCAAGTGATTTTCAGAAAGTACTATTTTCAAAAGATAAAAGTCAAGTTTTCATGATATTTCGGCTGTTTCTTTAACATTTGTAGTCGTGTAAATGTCACTGCTTTTGCTTTTGCAAAACAATGGACGAAAGACAATTTCGTGTTTTGATTAAGCATGGCTTTTTGGGGAAAAGAAATAGGTCCAAAACCAACAATGAATTTTGAAGCATTAAGGCACCTTTGCTCTGTCGAAAACGACTATCTGTCGTTGGTTTAGTAAACTTAAATGTAGCCGTATAAGTTAAAACGATACCTCCATGTTCTGGACGGTCAATTGAGGCATCAACTCCAGAAAAATCTAAAAATATCCACCATATTGTTTTTAATGACCTCAAAGTGAAGGTGAGGGAAATAGCTGACATCGTAAAGATAAAGGCAGAGTGTGTGAGAAATATTTTGCATGGACATCTGGATATGAAAAAGCTTTGTGCGAGATGGTGTCGCGTTTCCTAAGGAAAGACCAAAAGCAGCAACATGACGATAGTTTAGAGATATTTCAGCGTAATCCAAATGAGTTTTGTAACATTGGATGAAACATGAACCTGTTACTATACAACTGAGTCCAGTAGGCAAAAGCCTGAGTGATTGGAATTGGGCAAAAGCTCCTCAAAGTGACCAAAAACGTAGCATTCAGCTGCAAAGGTCCTAACCAGTATTTTTTGGGATGCACGTGGCATAACATTTATCTACTATCTTGAAAATGTAAAATAATCACAAGAGGGTATTGTTCAGAACTTTCGGATAGTTTGAACAAAGAAATTAATTTCGAATATTTCGAAATCCACGAATATTCGATATGTTTCCAAGAAGAAATAAAGACACAATTTTATTATGAAAATTTCACCCACAGACATCGTTACACATAAGAAAGGAAAAAAAAACTTCATGAAAGTTCCAGCCAAAGTAAAGATGAAAAATTATTTTAAATTTGAGAATAGTCCTAGAGCTACGTTTATAGTGTCATTTACTTTGTCTCAAAGTCTTGAATCATGTATAGAGTGTCTCCTCTATGCGAAATATGTATAATCCTCTATGCGAAATTTCGAATATTTCGCTGCATATTTCGAAGAAAAAAATTCAGTTTCAGCAAGACACCGATTCTGTTTCATCGGCTCACACATCTAATGACAGCAATGGCAAAATTTCATGAATTCAACTACGAATTCCTCCACTACACCTCGTTTTCTCTAGATCTGTGTCCCAGCGATTATTATTAATTTCCTAATTTGAAGAAGTGGCTAGAGTAAAAGATTTACATCAAAGGAAGATGTCGCATGTGAAACTGATGCATACTTTGGAGCCTTTTAGAAATCTTACTACATGAAAGATATCCAAATGCTACAAGATCGTTAGAATAAGTATATCGCTCATGAAATAAACTATGTTGAAGAATAAAATCCTTGTTTGATTTTTTTTTTCATTATTAGCCCCGGGACTTTTCACTCCATATAGTATATATATATATATATATTTTAATGAGTACTAATGAAAGCAGGAGACACTCTATAGATGATTCAAGACTTTGAGACAAAGTAAATGACACTATAAACGTAGCTCTAGGACTATTCTCAAATTCAAAATAATTTTTCATCTTTACTTTGGCTGGAACTTTCATGAAGTTTTTTTTCTTTCTTATGTGTAACGATGTCTGTGGGTGAAATTTTCATAAGAAAATTGTGTCCTAATTTCTTCTTGGAAACATATTAGAATATAGCAACAAATTTCATGTAAACGCTCTCTGAAAAAGCAATCTAATATGCTTTCTATATAGCTGTTTGGAATTTACATATATATGTCTTATTTCATTAATAAATTAGTTTAGTAATAAATCACGCGTTGCCATGCAATATTAATGAACAATGCATCTTCGTTCAAACAAAGTACTTAACAAAAATCATCATTTATAATAAATAAATCAATAAAAATGCATCTGATGCTTTTTTCATTTACATAGATGAATATTCAACAAACTGAGTTGTTATCGTCGTGTTCAGTTAAATTCTAGCTAGCATTTATTTAAAAACGTACATCATCTTCATTGCTTCTGCATATATTCATAAGATAGCTAGTATGATGATTGACACTTTTACCTTAATGATGTTAAGACTCACCAGCCAGGAGGATTAATGATTTTGACGATTGCTGAACGAATTGGAAGTGTTGCTGGCAGCCAGCAAGGTATGTTGGCAAAACGTCCGGAATCTGAAGTAACCCCCCTCCAACTCGGCTGAGGCGTTTGTCACGCCTGCTTTACAAATGATTTAATTCTTTTCCCGAGCAGCGATACGTGGTGAGCATTACTTGTGAGTGATACTGGGGATGATGGTGTGTTCATTTGCTCAGTGTAAAACGTCGAGGTAGGTTATTGATGTTGTTAGATGGCAGATTGTTTGGGTTTTTATTCGGAGAAGATTGGTGAAAGGCTGAGGTTTAATGGATGAGGTATGATGATAATAGTTCTGAACTTTGCGGAGATCGAGTAAAAAGACGATAAGATATAAATAACAAGGTACATAATTAATGAATTTCGCAGAAATCTAAAACAATGTAAACATGGCGGCCAAAAAGTGTTGAAGTCAGCAATTGTTACTAAGTCGTTTAATTGTAAGGAAATCGTAAAGAGAAAGAGAACACGAGAAGTTGTTCCTCATTTAGCAAGTCGGCTTGGATTTAAGAGTTTGATTAATTGTATGTCTAGATATTCTATCTATGCTCTTTTTTAGAATAAAATCGGTTTCAGGGTTTTTCTTCTAAGCGGCGAACAACTCAATTACTGTACTTTAAATAGAGGTATGCAGTAGTCTTTTTTTAAAATAGCCTTTTGACACTTTTGTTTCTGTCTCTTTGTCCGTTTTAATATATGACTAAGTAGTAGTCTTTTAGGTATCATCCATCTCATGACCTCTCTGTATCTCTTATTTTTATAATTATTAAACGAAATGTTCAATTAGATTTTCTTTTAATTGTATAACTCTAGTCAAATTTCAAAAAATCATGAAAATTTTAAAATTGTCTTGTCGGAGTATTTTCAAAGTGTAAATAAATAAATCTTGAATAATAAATATCCTTATGGAGAAAAAAAAATATCTACTACTATCTACTGCTATTTAACTACTTTTATGGTGTTTAGAGGCTTACTGGATTTTGATGCTTGTTTTGATATGCATTCAACACTTTTCCAGGAAAATTATTCTTTTCTACCCTTCTGTGGTTTATTCAGAAAAGGATGGGAACATTCAACAATGGCCCGGGAGATAAGAAAGATTAGATCAACCTGAAGGAAAAGTTTTACCATTGCGTTTTCCTGCACCCAAAGGTATGAAAACATGGCGGACTAAGAGCAGGAAAACACAATGGTAAAGCTACGTGTCAACCTGTAAAATCGGGTTTTTAGGTGTTTTCCATCAAGATATGACTTAGCAGACCGATTGCGTTTTAATATGGGATTCGAGTTTTAGCTAATTCTGGAATTTCAGCCTCCAACTCGATGAGGTGGTTGTCTCATGTTTCGTACGCCTGATTGAATTTTGCAGACAAGAAAATTTTTCGACTCCAGTATTATCTTATAGAAAATCTCTTCTTAAAAGAAGGCGAAATTTTTCACTCCTGTCCAAGGAATCCCACCTTGTCATATATCCAAAGTGTCCGGTATCCGGGGATGTGGGATATAGGTCCCGGGCTCCTCGGCCAAAAATTCTTCGCATCGTCGTCGTCGTTGCGCGTTTAATCGAGATTTCTTTTTCTATAAAAAGATACTGGTAGTTTTCCTGCTGAAATAACGGTATCCGTACGAATAATGTGTCTGTGCTGCCGGCGCGATTTTACAAACCATCACGCGTAGCGCAATTGAGTGCAATATTGAATGGTGATTGGCAGAAAGATGGTTACGGAGTTTCTGGGGAGGAGTTAAATGTATCAATTCAATGAGGGACTATGTTTATAACTTGTAATATAAACTAGTAATATAAAGATGTTAAGTTGTGCTTTTGTTATTTTTTTTTTTTTTTTAGAACTGTTTAGATTTTTATTGAATTAGTTAAGTTAATAAATAGTATTTATTAACTTATAATAAAGATTGCTTATCATCAGTTGCTTCGTAATTTTTTATTGTGAATTAGTTAATTAAATTATAATTACAATTAAGTTAAATAAAATTTAATTAATTTTTTATTACATAAAATAAAATTTAATTTTAAATAAATTTGTAATTTCATATAAGCTATTTTTAATAATTAAATGAATGTTTATTAAAGTACTGTAACTCCTAAACTTACATTAAAAATACTTTTATGTTTAAAAATAGCAAATAAAGCCTTTGTGCAACAATATTAAAAAGCAGAAAAACCAACGCTTAAAATGCACAAATAATATATGAAAAGCAGCAAACAGCTGTTTCGAATCTACTAAAGATATTCTTCTTCAGTGCAAAAGGAACAGCGTGCTAGAAAAAGCAAGGCTGAGCAAAATCATAGACAGAGACGCGCTGGCTTTTATACCCTATGCGGGTGCGAAGGCGCCGAAACAACCAATGAGAGAGAAGCAGTGGAAACGACTGGGTGGACAAGTAGCGACATCTACCGGAGAAGTAGAGAAAAGAAACCAAAAAAGGGGAATTAAATTAACGCTTTCCAAATACTTGGAAAATCTGGAGTACTGGATAAGTCATTGACTGAAGAGTGAGAATTTTTAATGATATGGTAAGCTTCCCAAAAATCAAGATCAAGGTTAGAAGAACATTTTTGGATAATGATGGCTGAGGAAAAATCGAACCTATGTTGAGAAGACCAAGAATGTTGAGCAATAGAAGAACGTTTGAGCTCCTGATTTTTAACATAACCTTCATGCTCTTTTAAACGAAATCTAAGAGCACGTTTAGTCTGACCAATATAAGAAAGACCACACTGACAAGAGATCTGGTAAATGCCCCAATTATCTAGGCGATCAACGGGGTGTTTGAGATTTGAAAAAGGGATTTTATTAACAGGAGAAAAAATAACTTTAAAATCAAACCTTCTTAGGATTTTAGCAACTTGCTGACTGATTTTAGGAAAAAATGGTAATACAACTGAAGTATTAGAGTTGGAATTGGAATGCTTTTCAGAATGGTCGGATTTCGTCAATTTCTTATAAATAGAATCGATAATATTAGAGGAATTACCACGATCGACAGCAATAGCTTTGAGGTAATTAAGTTCAGCACTAAGTAACTGAGGAGTGGAACAAATATTAGTAGCCAGAAAAACAAAAGTATTGAAAGCAGCGAATTTCTGGTTAGGGGGATGAGAAGAATACCTGTGAGGTGGGAGACTAACAGCAAAAGGTTTACGAAAGACGGTAGTCTGAAAGCCATTTTCACAACGAATAGCAAGGACATCCAGGAAAGAAAGACAGTTATTGGTCTCAATTTCAGAGGTAAATTGAATGCAGGGATCAATGGAATTCATAATAGAGAGAATATGATTAATATCCGAATTCATTTCAATCAGGATATAAACATCATCAACATAACGAACATAGAACGGAAATTTTAAGATTTCAAAAAGCTTGACCTCAAAATAGTGCATATAAATATCGCATAAAATTGGACTAAGAGGATTACCCATAGCCAAACCGTCAATCATACGGAAGAAATTACCATTGAAAACAAAAGTATTTTGCGACAAGCAAGCGCGAGTGAGAAGTATAAGTTCCTCGACTTCAAAATAAGAGAAATGGAATTCACAAAGCCTTTTCTTGCGGCAATCTAAATCCCCCTCAACCGGAACGTTTGTAAATAATGATTTAACATCAAAAGAAACCATCATGTGACCCTGCGGCTTAAAATTATGAAGTTTTTTTAACAAAATCAAAAGAATTCTTAACAGCGAAACAGTTATTGCTCAAAAGTGGGGAAAAAACAGAAACTAAATATTTGGCAAGCTTATAAGAAGCTGTACCGATACTAGAGACAATAGGTCTAAAAGGAATGTCAGGTTTATGGACCTTAGGTAAAGCATAAAACCTGGCACAATGCGCAATAGACGGAATAAGGGACTTCTTAAAGTTAGCAGGAATAATGGAAGAAGACTTAATGGCAGACTTAATAGAGTTAATTTCACTAGTGGAAGGGTCTTTGCGGATATCCACATACGGACCATCATTAATTAATTTATGGGTTTTTTCCAAATATGTAGATTTGTCGAGAAGAACAATCTGACCACCTTTGTCGGCCTTAGTAATAATTAAGTTTGGATCAGAACGCAAATTTTTCAGACATTGTTTAACAGGATGTTTAAGATTGGGTTTATAAACATTAGAATTGAAATCAATAGTATTGGCAATGAGATGCCTAATAGACTCTTTTTGAGAAGAAGATAGAGCGCTATGCTTAAAGGCTCTTTCAATAGGAGCAATAAGATTAGGTAAAGAAGGAATAGCAGAGACAGAAAAATTGTTATTCAATTTGAGAGCATCGAGCTGATTGTTACTTAATGGAACACTAGAAAGATTGACAACAGCATTTTGGTTAACAAGAGGCAAATTACTGCAGTTATTAGCGACAGAACTTCCACAAAGCGCATTAAATTTCTTCTTTAAAACCGAACAATGAACAGAAGAAGCTGTGAGAACTCTGCTCCATGACCTTCTGTCAATGGACTGAAAATCAGGAGTAGAATTAGCGAGGCTGATATGTAAAGAATATAACTCGCGCTCTATATGAGCAATTTTGTGGCGAGTCTCTTGAATCAAAGCTCTTAAAAGAGCTAATTTAGAACGAAATAAGATCTTCTCAATCCTATTTGAAGAAAATAAATTACAACGAATGGAAATGAATTTAGGAATAACCTTCTTACGCCTACAATCAAGTAGGAAATGTAAGTGTTCAAAAACCTGTACTTTTTTAATCGTAAATTACAAAACCTATTGATTTGAGACATTGCGGGAAAAAAAAAAAATTACAGAAGAATAAAGGCCCGTTAACGCCAAATACATAAAAATAGCAAATAAAGCCTTTGTGCAACAATATTAAAAAGCAGAAAAACCAACGTTTAAAATGCACAAATAATAAATGAAAAGCAGCAAACAGCTGTTTCGAATCTACTAGCGAGATTCTTCTTCAGTGCAAAAGGAACAGCGTGCTAGAAAAAGCAAGGCTGAGCAAAATCATAGACAGAGACGCGCTGGCTTTTATACCCTATGCGGGTGCGAAGGCGCCGAAACAACCAATGAGAGAGAAGCAGTGGAAACGACTGGGTGGACAAGTAGCGACATCTACCGGAGAAGTAGAGAAAAGAAAACAAAAAAGGGGAATTAAATTAACGCTTTCCAAATACTTGGAAAATCTGGAGTACTGGATAAGTCATTGACTAAAGAGTGAGAATTTTTAATGATATGGTAAGCTTCCCAAAAATCAAGATCAAGGTTAGAAGAACATTTTTGGATAATGATGGCTGAGGAAAAATCGAACCTATGTTGAGAAGACCAAGAATGTTGAGCAATAGAAGAACGTTTGAGCTCCTGATTTTTAACATAACCTTCATGCTCTTTTAAATAAAATCTAAGAGCACGTTTAGTCTGACCAATATAAGAAAGACCACACTGACAAGAGATCTGGTAAACGCCCCAATTATCTAGGCGATCAACGGGGTGTTTGAGATTTGAAAAAGGGATTTTATTAACAGGAGAAAAAATAACTTTAAAATCAAACCTTCTTAGGATTTTAGCAACTTGCTGACTGATTTTAGGAAAAAATGGTAATACAACTGAAGTATTAGAGTTGGAATTAGAATGCTTTTCAGAATGGTCGGATTTCGTCAATTTCTTATAAATAGAATCGATAATATTAGAGGAATAACCACGATCGACAGCAATAGCTTTGAGGTAATTAAGTTCAGCACTAAGTAACTGAGGAGTGGAACAAATATTAGTAGCCCGAAAAATCGCCTAGATAATTGGGGCATTTACCAGATCTCTTGTCAGTGTGGTCTTTCTTATATTGGTCAGACTAAACGTGCTCTTAGATTTCGTTTAAAAGAGCATGAAGGTTATGTTAAAAATCAGGAGCTCAAACGTTCTTCTATTGCTCAACATTCTTGGTCTTCTCAACATAGGTTCGATTTTTCCTCAGCCATCATTATCCAAAAATGTTCTTCTAACCTTGATCTTGATTTTTGGGAAGCTTACCATATCATTAAAAATTCTCACTCTTTAGTCAATGACTTATCCAGTACTCCAGATTTTCCAAGTATTTGGAAAGCGTTAATTTAATTCCCCTTTTTTGTTTTCTTTTCTCTACTTCTCCGGTAGATGTCGCTACTTGTCCACCCAGTCGTTTCCACTGCTTCTCTCTCATTGGTTGTTTCGGCGCCTTCGCACCCGCATAGGGTATAAAAGCCAGCGCGTCTCTGTCTATGATTTTGCTCAGCCTTGCTTTTTCTAGCACGTTGTTCCTTTTGCACTGAAGAAGAATCTCGCTAGTAGATTCGAAACAGCTGTTTGCTGCTTTTCATATATTATTTGTGCATTTTAAATGTTGGTTTTTCTGCTTTTTAACTTTTATGTTTACATATGTTATGTTTACTTATAACTTTAGTAACAGATAGATATGAAATTAACAGAATGAATTTATTAGTTTTACCCAAAGTAGTAACCTTAAGGTTTTAACTTGTATCCTTATTAATGTGTTGTTTTTAGGGTTTCGTTCATCTGACGAAACCCTATTCGTCTCACTCCTTTGTCTGTCCGTCTGTCTGTCCGTCACAGAGCCCGTTCTCAGAAACTATACATGTTGGAGACTTGAAATTTTGAGTACTTATAGCTGAACACCTCAGATGAAACGACAAATCCTAAAATTTTGAAAAAGTCTTAAATTTAACCCTTTGGGCTCCCACATGTGTATTTCAAACTATTCTTTCTAAGTCAGCCCCTAATAACGTTGGAGCCATGAAATTCCACATACTTATAGCTGAATACCTGAGACAACAAGACAAATCATAAAATTTTGAAAAAAGTTTTATATTTAACCCTTTGTGCTCCAACTTTTGTATTTTAAGCATTTTTTTTTCTAACAGAGCCCCTAAATAAGTTAGAGACATGGAATTTTGAATTATTATAGTTAAACACATGAGCCCACACAACAAATCACAAAACTGTGAAAAAGTGTTATATTTAATCCTTTGGGCTCCAATTTGTGTATTTTCAGCAATCCTTTATAACAGAATTCCCAATCAAATTGGAGGCATGCAATTTTGTATTCTGATAGCTAAACACCTCAGATCACACGACAAATAATAAATTTCGAAAAAGTTTTATGTTTAACCCTTTGGAGTCCAGCTTGTGTATTTTAAGCAATACATTTTAACAGAGTCCCTATGTGAATTGGGGATTTGAAATTTTGCATACTTATAGCTGAACGCCTCAGATCACACGCCAAATAATAAATTTTGAAAAAGTTTTATATTTAACCCTTTGGACTCCGGCTTGTGTGTTTTAATCAATTCTTTTTAACAGAGCCCCTAATTGTATTGGAGACTTGAAATTTTGCATACTTATAGCTGAAAACTTCAGATCACACGACAGATAATAAATTTCGAAAAAGTTTCATATTTAACCCTTTGGACTCCAGCTTGTGTATTTTAAGCAATTCTTTCTAACTGAGACCATATTTAAATTGGAGATTTGAAATTTTGCATACTTACAGCAGAACACCTGAGGCCAGGCGACAGATCATAAAATCTTGAAAAAGTCTTACATTTAACCCTTTGAGCTCCCACATATATATTTTAAGCAATTATTTCTAAACGAGCCCCATAATTAAGTTGGAGACATGAAATTTTGCATACTTATAGCTGAACACTTCAGATCACATGACAAATAATAAACTTCGAAAAACGTTTTATATTTAACCCTTTGGACTCCAGCTTCTGTATTTTAAGCAATTCTTTCTAACTGAGACCATATTTAAATTGGAGATTTGAAATTTTGCATACTTATAGCAGAACACCTGAGGCCAGGCGACAAATTATAAGATCTTGAAAAAGGTCTTACATTTAACCGTTTGAACTCCCACATATATATTTTAAGCAATTCTTTCTAAATGAGACCCATAATTAAATTGGAGACATGAAATTTTGCATACTTGTAGCAGAACACCTGAGACCACACGACAAATATTTTTTTTTTTCGAAAAAGTTTTATATTTAACCCTTTGGAGTCCAGCTTGTGTTTTTTAATCAATTTTTTCTAACTGAGCCCCTAATTAAATTGGAAACATGAAAATTTGCATACTTATAGCTGAACGCATCAGATCATAAGGCAAAATATGAATTTTTGAAAAAGTCTTATAATTAACCCTTTGGGCTTCAACTTCTGTATTATAAGCAATTTTTTCTAACTGAGCCCTAATTAAGCTGGGGATATGAAATTTTGCATACTTATAGCTGAACACTAGTAATCACATGGCAAATGATAAAATTTTCAAAAAGTCTTATATTATTGACTCCACTGGGCTCTAACTTGTGTTTTTTAAGCATTGTTCCTAACTTAGCCGCTAATTAAGCTACAGCGAGCTAGTTTCACTTGAAGGCTCCGGGAGAGGGGGGGGGGATTTTTCCCCAAACCCCTCATCTGATATATCATTTGACGACCCTTCGGCCACTCTTTCATTTTATGCACAATAGCCTTTCATATTTTATTTCCACTTGGCCAGGAGGGTTTTCCTATTTTGAATTTTATGGGTCCAATTTCCTCGACTAATATAAGTGCGAATAGGTTCTAAAACTGAGTTTTGTCGGGCAGACGTTTGTTTAGAATAGATTGCACTCCCTAGTTGCGAATTGTGGAGCTAACAGATTTTGCAAAAAGATAGTGTTTTGAAAGAAATATTAAACGAAACCCTCTGTGCGATCTGTGTTCACACTTACCCACTTGTTTTAGAGTTCTGTTTAGATTTTTATTGAATTAGTTAAGTTAATAAACAGTATTTATTAAATGATAATAAAAATTAATTATTAGTTGCTTTGTAATTTTTAATTGCCAATTAGATAATTAAATTATAATTACAATTAAATTAAATAAATTTATTATTACATACAAGAAAATTTAATTTTAAATAAATTTCAATTTTTTTTTTTTAGATTCATACTATAAGCTATTTTTTTAATAATAAAATGAACACTTATTAAAATGTTATAACTTTTAAACTTACATTAAAATACTTTTATGTTGAAACTTTAATAACAGATAAATATCAAATTAAAAGAATTAATCTTTTAAAAGCAAGCATTAGACTTCAACATTTATATTCATTATATAGTATTCAACAATCACTGATTCATCTGTAGTTATTAAGTAGTGGTGAATTACCATTAACTAAAGATTTTCATTTTTAAATAATTTTATTTAAATATAGAATTAATATCGATATTTTAATATATATAACTATATTAATTACTTTTCTATTTAAATATATAATTAATATTAACTCCTTGGGGACGAGCCACCAGTATCCGTGCCCCGTAAGGTGCTCAGAATCAGTGATTATTCTCACCAGTAAAATTTTATTGTAAATTTTGCCTTATCTAGTTTGAGCATTTTCCCTATTCAATTAGGCAAAAATTTCTGTTTTTAAAAACCGGGGAATAATTTATTTAGCCAACTGAATTATTTAATTTCAGGTTTTATTTAGTTTAATTTCTTCTGTGAACTTGGGAAGTTTGTAAGGTATTTTTGTTGTTGTTGTTGTTGTGAAACTAAAAAATAATTTAAATATATTTAAAAAATAAACTTACATGACAAATTTTGCATTTTATGCTCTTTTGATTTAAAGAGGTGGTTGGATAAACCTTTGTTTGAGGCTCTCTCCCTCCCCCAAAGATAAAAGTATAAAACTGCAATTTATTTGCATGTCAATTTATGCAACAGTACAAAAAGATATAAACAGCTTGGTAAATTTAAAGAATTTATAATCCCGATTAAAGGAATAACTTTCGATGTCTAAAAAATGAAAAATTGCAATTTTTTTCTAATATTTATTTTAAAAATTTCTGAATATGCATCTTGTAGTGCAGATATATTTACATGCGAAAATATACATTACAGGAGATATCTCAATTTCAATATGATACTTCAATTCTAATTATGATAATACAATAAACATTTTTTTTTTATTTTATTTTTGTGCTTTACTTAATTATTCTTGTTAAATACTAGTTTAATATGTTGATTTCAGTTTCATTCTTTAGTTATTTAAAATATGAGTTGCTTCTACTGAAAAAGTAATTATTTAAATTTTATTTAACAATCGGAAATATTAGTTTACAAATATTAACGAACATAACAATTTATAAACAAAATTGGTAGAAGAATATTAATGTTTATTTTTTAAGTTTATGTAAGGTTTTGTTATACATCACTAAATTATGCAAAACATATAATCCCCTTCCCCTTTAAAAAATTACAAAAGATGAGATGATAGAAATTAATTATTTTTCATTCACTTTTTTAGTTAAAATATTAGTTTTCTTTTTCTTAAGAAAAATTAATAAATACAATAAAATAATACAAGAATTGTTTTACTTGATTGCTTATTCGATCTGCTTGATATTAAATGATATACTTGTATTGTATATATGGATTGTTTTCTTTTAAATGAATAAGATAACAAATCGTGTTGCACACTTTTTTTTTGTTCTAATCATCATTAAAAATGAAGCAAATATGAATATGCGAGCTCTGACGATTTAGATCAACGAAGTGAAAGCTATCCTCTTCCAGCGAATTAAGCCCTTCCTACAGTGAGGCAACCGACAAATCATTATTCGATATCGCTCTCAATCGCTTTACGCGTCATGGTTTGTAAAATCGCGCTGCCCGGCTCTCGGTCTATATCTTTTTACCAGATGCGTGATTCAGTGAGGGCAGGGTACGGCAATTGCTCCTCTGACTTTTTTTTATATAATTATCTGTTTCTTAATTATTATATTCTTAATTATTTTTTCATGACTTAAATGTTTTCATTTGTTTTTACAACTGTTTTAACAACTGCGTGTAAAAAATATAACAATGAAAATAATCTTTTAAAAATACCTATGAAAATTGAATGAAAAGAAAAAAGAAAAAAACATATCAAGTGGATAGAAAACGTTGAATTAGTATATATAGGTTAGATGTGTCAGTAATGGACACCCTTCAAAGTTTTTGTTTATAAAAAAAAATAAACAATAAAAATTTGCTTTTATATTTTTTCATTCATAACTCCCCCTTGCATGTTTTATCATCTGGGTTATTTTTGACACTCTTAGTCAAATCAATCAGGAAGCAGGGAATAATGTTTCGAAGTTCCACTGTTTTTCAGTAAAAATCTTAATGAACTTGCTTCACTTAATAAATTTTATTATTCTTCATTTTCTTATAAAATGTGAGTGTTTTTGTTTCGGTAGTAATAAAAAACTTTTAATTTTATATGCTAATGGCCATTTACAAAATTCCATTTACTTTCAGGATTTTAAGACGGGTGTCCATTACTGAAATGCTTAATTAGTCAACTTCCAGTAATGGACAGCCCATATGGACATTACTAAAAGTGCAATTTCAGTAATGTTCATAGTGCATAAAATCTTTTAGTTTAACTGAAAAGTTACGTAATTAAATTTAATTTTTAAATTGCACTTACCAGAATGTAATAAGAACAAAAATTTTATAAATACTAGCTGCTTTTGATTAATAATTTTTTCATGTTTTTTATTTTATTTTATTTATTTATTTTTTACAAGTGAGTAATATTTTTTTTAATGTTGTGATGACATTATTTTGTTTACACTCTTCCTTGCATATTTTTTAATCTCGCAATCAATCAAATCTATCATAAAGCATAAAATGTTCTTAAAAAGCATAGGGAAAGGAGAGGCTCATGGGGTTCAAGTCCTCTTCCCTTTAAATAAAGGCAATTTTTTTAATTACACATGTTGTAAAAAATATATTATTTTCTGTCTTAAATGTTTGATCATTCATCTCTGACAAAACTACTCTGTACATAAAAAGAAATACTATAATATTAAATTTATAGTAGTCATCTAGTAATGAATCTAGTAAATCTGCAGATCAGTGGCCACAAACTTCAGTTCTGCAATTTTATTTTGAAATCATTTTATTAAGTATTTAAAACATTCAACTCGCAGTTTCATACTTGTATTACTAATAAATACAAGTAACATATCAAGTACAGTCGAACCCGGTATATAACGAACGAAAATTTTGGTCCCGTTGTTTTCCTATTGTATTTAATGCTAATTTATCCTTTTATAGCGAACCTCCAAAATCTTAATAAGCGGCTATAACGAACATTTTTTTTTTTCCCAGACGACCATCTTTTTTTTTTTTTTTTTTTTTTTTTTTTTTTTTTTTTTTTTTCTGATTTTTTTACTTTACTGCAGTTGTGAAAACAGGACTTCAACTCCAAATTTATAAGAAAATGCATGCCGGCTAGTGAAACATGGTGCAAATCAGCGATTCTTTTTTTTTAAGGGTAGAAACAACTGCATTTTTTTTTTCTTTTACGATAGACACTCTGCAGGTGTGATCCCGCCCACCCGTCAGTCCTTTTCCCTTATTCCTGGTCATTATTTCTGTATCAAAACAGTGAGCAACAATTAAAGGTAAAATTAACTTATTTGTGTTTGTCTTTATCGTCAGGTAATTTAATTAGTATTGTATCAGTTTAATGTGATCGATTTTAGTCAATTTAATTCTTTAATGGTCATATTTAATATATTTTACCTTTTTTTAATACATCATTATTGAGTATATACATAACAACTAAAATTTATACATTTTGTGAACACTAACATTTTTCTTAACTGTTCGGATATTGCGAACCCCCGGATATAGCGAACAAAACCTTCGATCCCTTGAAGTTCGTTATAACGGGGTTCGACTGTAGTTTTGGGCCGTTTAATTGTTAAAAGTAATGGGAAATATATGAATGATTTCATACACTACACTACAAGACATTTTATTAAATTTTTTTAACTAACCCCTGTACCCCTCTCCCAGCCCTCAGTGTCTAAGTAATTTGATAACTGTAATTCTCTGACACTTAATATTAAAAATCTCGTCGATCTAAAGTAATTAAAATATTGATCTTGTGATAATGGCATAATTAAATTAAACAATGGATTCTCAACTATTTCACTAATTATTGATATCTTAATTATTTGAAAATAACTATTTTGTTTCATTAATAAGCTTCCATTAAACTCTTGTTCTAAATATAATCATCAAAATAGTTATCTCTATTATTTTCTGTAAATTGTCCATTACTGGAACAGGGAGAGTCCATTACTGGAACAGAGAGAGTCCATTACTGGAACAGAGAGTGTCTATTACTGGAGCAGAGGGTGTCCAATTTATTTCTGTTATTTACAATTAAATTTAGTGTCGCATTGAGAAATGCGACACATGAGAATGGTTAAATATTGTTGAGACATTAATATAATATTAAAAAACTAGAATATAATAACTATTGATTTAAAAAAATTCCTTAATAAATTCCTTACTTCACATCTACCCTACAAATACCGAAAGAAATTCGCCTCCTCCGAGCAAAATCCTGCTATTTACGGCTATTTCTTTTTCTTTTCTTTTAGCTTAATCACATTTACACGACTAAAAGACATTTCTACTATATAATCAAAAGAGTCATCTTACATAGAAAATTCAAAAACACAATAAAAATATTTTATTTTTATTCTGACCATTATATTTACTATTAATGTTGTTGCAGTTTCTGAACTCCGTTTCAGACTCTTTGGCGTGCAGACGACAAATGTGTGAATTGAACTGAAAAGAACTTTGTTTATTTATTACGTTGTTTTATTGAAAAGAACTTTGTTTATTTATTACGTTGTTTTATCTATTATATTTTTAATAAGAAGTTTGATCGTACAATGATAATGTGCAAATATTAGTTCTGTGTACGTATTTGATTTATTTATTTTCTCTCTGTTTGTGTGTGAGAGCGCCAGTATTGGTCTTATGTTAATTTAAATTTGTTTCGTCTGAAAATACAATCTTCAGTTTAAATCATATTTACCAATGAGATCGACCATAAATAAAGGCGTTCATAACTCACAAATGGAGTAAGAGAATTTTTATAAATTTATTAGAAGATATCCATTAACTAAATATTTTTTATATATATACAAATGGAAAGTACATTCAATAAATAAGCATCTAAAATTGTGAAATATTATATATATAATATTAATAGTAATTACAATTCAATCTAACTTTTCTGGCTATTGTCAGGTGGTGTAAAATAGGTAGCTTTCAAAAATAAATTAATAAAAAATACAACTTGTAATTTTTTGCAATTGTTTTGCCAAATTAGCGTGTTACAGGTACCAGTTATCATTTTTCAATTAATAACAGAATAATTTTTGCTATATTATTATACTTAGCAACCATTTGAAAATTTTGGATTATATGACTCTATTCTAATGATGAGAGAAACGTCGCATTTAAAACTGGTTTTAAAGTAAATAAAAACTTATTTTCAGATTATTTATCCATTGTATAGCATAAAATTTTTATTCAGGATTAACTTTCTGCATTTTTTATTGCAAAATAACACAAAATTATTTTTTTAGAGCAAAAAACCTATGTGGGGTAAAATAGTTTATACTGTTAGACAAACAAACAGCATTTTTAAAAACTTTTTTTGATACTTTGATAATATCTTTTTCTGTAACATTTGACATTAAAAGCAATATAGTGCTCTAAAACTATTTACTTTAAAAGGTATATTAAAAATTAATTTAATTTGATAAATTAATTATATAGCAAAAGCAAAACATGCAACTTTCAACTTTATGCTTACTTTATACCAATGGTTGTCACGGCCCGACTTAGACAGTGGGGGGCCCTGGGGCAAACATTATTCGGGGGGCCCCCTTGCATCTTTTGAAATTTTTCGTGAATTATGCTGAAGTGAACTAAACTTCATACTTCACATCTTAAATACAGATAAACTTTTCTAAATCTATAAACTTCATAATTCACATCTAAATACAGAATAGTACAAGAGAGATAACTTTAAGAAACTATAGAATACTTTTTTTCGGTTATAGGAATATAAGGATAATATGAGCCATTAAAATGTAAATACAGTTCTTTCAGACACACATTTAAGCGATTCCATCATATGGAAAGGCAAGTGGTGGCATGCATTTAATAATAATAGCAACCAATTTCAATACTTGTTATGTTACTGCATTCCTCATGATGCCTTAAAGTACTTTGGTATAAAATTTCATATTATGACAAATTCTTGTAAACAGAAAGCAACAGGTAACAGGTGTGTGATATTACAGTAATATTTTAATTTAATTTATGTATTTAAAAAATCTTTATGAAATCAGAAAGGAAGAAATTAAATATCACAAAATGAGAAACACTTTAAATTAGAATATGGTCTCTTTTTTATCATTTAGTTTCAATTTAGTGAAAACTTATATCTGCTCTTGGGAGGGGGTCTCTATTCGGGGGGGGGGGGGGGGCAACTGCCCTGCATGCCCCTGCATTAGTCAGGCCCTGATGGTTGTACAAGAGATTTTAAATAGTGATAGGAAAAAGATGAGAAATAAAAGCCCGAAATGATAACTAAATCATGGTTAAAAGTATTATCAACAAAGTTATTGATTATTTAGAAGAGGTTTTGTTTTTTTAGAAGAGAAAAACTTACCTAATTTAAATTGTAAAAGTAGCGAACAAACTATCAAAATTGGATTTTAGGTCGGAGTTTTTGAACAAGATGACAGAATAGATATTTCTTGCGATCACAATAATCAGGAATACACAATTAAATTTGCAAAAGAGAGTGGATGTTCCGATTTCAAGTTTCCCGAGAAAGATGAGATGTTTGATGAATCCCAAATTGCAGCTGTCCTTTCTGATCCACCAATGAAGCACAATTCAGACTATTTCTTCTCTTAAATCTGCTATTTAATACTTTCAGTGTTCAAAAGTAGCATTTTTAATGAGATTCATGCGCAACTATACATTTAATTTAAAAAATAGAAAGTTTTAAATAAGTATTACTTATTTTACTCCACAGCATGGGGTAAAACAATTAATTGACAATGTGTTTTAAAATACCGTTATCAGTAACAATTTGCAATTTTATTGTTGAAATTGTCCTTGAAATGTTGAGAGCAAGGTTCATTAGTAATGTAGTTCTATGTAATTTTGCTGCAGATTAAAATGATACATATATTTTTGTTACTAAGTTATGAATAAAAAAAAGTGCTGTTTTTACAACTGTTTTACCCTACCTGACCCTATTGTCGCATTTTAGATTTTTTGTTTCATAAAATTTTTACAGCTCTTATTGAATGAACTGTATATTTAATTTTTAAGTTACATCTTTTCAGATATTTTGAAGTATGCAAATATTTAAAAGGTAAGTTATTTTAAAGTAAGCATCATTCGTAATAAACTGCTCAATTTATTTTAATTATTAGCTCTTAAATTCTATTTATTGCTATCGCACCCCTTACATAAACATTTTTAAAGTACTAACTTCTATTTATATATATCATAATTTGATATTCAATGGATTATTATTATGTACCATCTATAATATATTTTTGAATGAGAAATATTAAAAGTTGCCATTCAGTCTACAAAAAAATGCACAAAATGAAATTCCGTGGACAGAAGGCATAATTCGAAATAATAACAAACAACCAACAGTAATCTCATTTCTCTTCTGTTATGATACTGTAAACACATATTTATCAGAATATTCACGTAGACTTCTCCAATTACGAACCAAACATCTGCACCACCAAAAAATCTGTATAAGTTCTCCTTCTAACAAATAGCAGCAAAAGAGTTCTTTACAGATAATAAAAGATCCGGGAAAAAAAAATCCCCAATACAGAAAATAAAAAAGAGAGGGGGGGGGGGTCTGCATTACTATGATAGTAAGAACATTTTAATGCTATGAGCCACAAGAAAGAAATCATAATAATAGAACGAAAAGAATAAAATAAAAAAAAATTGCAGGGTTTAGTCAAAGTTGTTCTCCCGCTTCACAACCACGAACTAAACCAACCACTGGGCTGTTTTACAGTTTTGTTATCTTTACAGATCAGTAAAGAAAACATTGCTCAAAATACGGAGTTCTCTCTAGGAGGAGAGGAGGGTTCTCTGGGGATAGAACTAGATAAAAGAGCGGAGGAATGGACTTGAAGAGTCGCCACGCTGTCTACGGGTTTTTTCCCCGACCGCACGTGTGGTTTTAATTTTTCTCGCCCCATTGTAGCCCTTTTCTCAGCCTGTAGGGATTTTCGAGGCGGGAAAGCCCTTTCCATAGGTGACGATTTTTATTTTGGTAAGGGAACAAGGAGAGTGGTTTAAATGAGGGGGGGAGGGATGATGGTCACGGTGCTCCAGGCTGACATTTTTTTGCCACTTTACATCTGAAGAGGTGGCGAAAGTGGGTGCATAGTTGATTGGGGATTTATTTAATAAAGATTTTAACCCTATCAGTGACATAACAGCTGGGGGTAAGAATTAAATGTAGTCAAGTATCAAATGTTCTCTTTTTTACTCTTTTCTCTAATTCAAGACCCGTCATCTTCACGGACAATTTTATGCAAATTCTTTGGAGCCATGCAAAGGAATAAGATTGTAATAAGATAAATGTGGGGAAAAATAAACAGGACCAAAAAATGTAATCCTGACATCTTTAAATTATTCTCTTTATATTTAGAAATATCAATTGAAGCGGAGGAAATAAATACTTGAAAAATAAATGATAAATTGTATAGTATTTTGTTTTGATGCTATGTGTATACTGTAAACAAATAAATTATGAAAATAACTTTTTTGATAGTCAAAATTTTAAATTTTCGTAATAATAAATACAATTAGTTTCTAAAACTACTAGAAATGCATAAATTATGCTATTGTTGTTGTTTATGATGTCCAATTATCTACACCAGGGATATGGGCCCGAAGGGGGGGGGTGCCCTCCTTGGAGGTCTTTCTAAGGGAACCTAATACGTATTTACGCAAGGGTTGGGTTGGGTTGATTTTTGACGGCCGATTATCTACTCGAGGGATATAGGCCCTAGGGGGAGTGCCCTCCGTGGGGGGTCTTTCTAAGGGAACCTAACCCGTATTTACGCATGGAAAATCCAAGGTTTCGAAGAAAAACAGGAAAACTCTGAAACGGTTAGGCCGACGGGCGCGATTGGTTTCGAACCCAGCACCTCCCGTCTACCAGCTTTGAGAGCAGAACCTCTCAGCCACTGGTGGGGCATTTACGCAAGGAAATCCAAGGTGCGAAGAAAACCACGGAAAACTCCGAACGATTAGGCCGGCGAGCGCGATTGGCTTAGAACCCAGCACCTCCCGTCTACCAGTTTTGAGAGAAGAACCTCTCGGCTACTGGTGGGGCTCATATAAATTATGCAAATAGTCTTCAAGCCGAATAGAATGAGTGATAATTTTAAAAGTAGAAGCTGGTATATTGCTTGATAGATTTCTAAGAGATGGTAAAAGGGGTTTTATAGTTGGCTGGGAATTTATTTAATACAGATTTTAACACTATCAGTGACATAACAGCTGGGGATAAGAATTAAATGTTGTCAAGTATCAAATATTCTCTTTTTTACTCTTTTCTCTAAGTCAGACCCATCATCTTCAAGGACAATTTTATGCAAATTATTTGGAGCCATGCGAAAGAATAAGCTCGTAATAAGATAAATGTGGGGAAAAATAAACAGAGCCAAAAGAATGCAATCCTGACATCTTTTAATTATTCTCTTTATATTTAGATATATCAATTCAAGGGCAGAAAATAAATACTTACAAAATAAAAGATAAATTCTATATTATTTTGACGCTTACTGTAAAATGTTAATATTAGTAAAGTAGTAAAATAATAATAGTAAATTAATAATAGTAAAATGTTAAGATTTTTTTGCTGTTGTTAGATAAGTTTTTAAATGCTCGTAATAATAAATATAATTAGTTCCTTAAACTATTAGTAATACATAAATTATGTGAAAAATGTCCAAGCAGAATAGAATGCGTGATAAATTTAAAAGTAGAAGCTGGTTATATAGTTTGATAGATTTCTAAGAGATGGTAAAAGTGGTTTTACAGTTGATTGGGAATTTATTTAATAAGACTTTAAACCTATCCACTGGTATAACAGCCATGTGTAAAAATTAAATGTAGTCAAGTATTTTTTTTAACATTCTACAGGGTAATGAAACAAAAGAATGTCCCAGTTATAAATTTTAATAAATATCTACTGTAAACGTGGTGGTATGTTGGTTCAAGGTCACAAATAAAGAATAACTCAAACATTTTTAGATAAGCGCATGTGCGAGTATTGTTTTGTTATTGACTCGCTTGCGGTTCCATATACACAAAATGGTGGCTACTGAGCGTAAAGCGTATTGCTGGGCTAAAGATTCAAGGGTGCATTCGAAAAAATATTTTTCCACCCTCAACAGCTCGAAATTTACTGAGACATTTTCAGACTAATTTTTAAAAGTAAAAACATGAAACTTGCTGAGGTGATTTTCGAAGAGATATATAAGAGGCCGTGTGATTTCATTTTTCGCTATAATAATTAGAATCTGATTTTTAAACAATTATTTTCTCAGTATGATCATTTTTTTCATTCCCAGATCTCCCGCTTCGGAAAATTTGGTTCAAAACGCCAACTTTGACAGCATTTTTTACAATATTTTCTGTATTTATCAAAAATCGAGAACCACGGCAGATTATGCAGTTTCTAAATAAGAGAATTTCCCAGTTTGATGCATTTGAGAGCAAAATGAATTTAAAAATTAATCAGAAAATAAGCAGTTTGGATTGGAATACACCCTTAAAAGCCGTTAGAGCCTTGCGATTTTTTCATTTGGGGCTTTATAATGATCGTATCTGCGTTCCGCCGCTACCAAATTATTTGCCAGAGTTGAGAGAGACACAGAATTAAAAAGGCCATTGCTTCCATTACTCCGGTCTTGTTAACCGAAGTGTCGGAAGAATTGGATTTTAGGTTGGATGTGTGCTGTAAATGTGCACATATTGAACATTTGTAAGAAAAACTATGTTAGTTTACCTTCAATTTGATGTAGGATTTGTTGTAAATATAGTCTGAATTAAACTGTTATAATATACCATTGAAACTGGGACAATCTTTTACAGACACTCTGTATTTCTCTTTACAGATGAACTTTTCTGTGGAAATTTTCTTACTGGAAAAAACTGAAGTTTAAACACTTTTAGGAGGGACTTGGTGATGAGGATGGTATCAGCCTTCAAGTATGATAACAAGTTTTACAGGATGCTTGGAAATTGAAACTTGAAGTCCGAGAAAGCTTTAACCACTTTACGACGCGCATCAAACACGCTCTTTTTAATTTTGGGACACTAGTTCATACGAATAGAAATACAGTCAAACCTCGTTAAGGGGCCGCTGCATTGAAACTCCCCGATAGCGAAATCCCATGTTGGCCTATGGGAAAACTTTGAAATGCGATTACTCATTACCTAATATAATTATTAAAATACTGTTTTCACCATCATAAAGTACACGTCAGATGCCGATGATGTGCGTTTTTAAAAATTGTTTACGTAAATTTTAAGTATGTTAAAGAAGATAATAAACTTTCATCGAATGGAAATTTCAAAGTTTATAGGGATTTTTTATGTACTTAAAATTTACGGAGATAATTTTTAAAAACGCACATCATCAGCATCTGACGTCTACTTTCTGATGGTGAAAACGGCATTTTAATAATTATATTACTACGTAATGAGTAATCGCGCTTCAAAGTTTTCCCATAGACTAACATGGGATTTCGCGATCGGGGAGTTTCAGTGCAGCGGAGCCTTAAAGCGAATTACTTTTAGCACGAACTGTTTCCGGTTGCCCCGTCCAGTAGTATGTAATGTATTTAAATTTGGATAACACAAACTACTTTTAACACAAACAAAAAAAGTTTCCCCTTGAGTGTTCGCGTTAACGAGGTTCGACTGTATTTGTATGATTTAATCTGACAGCAGCACAAACAGTGGTCAATACACTAGGGTCAGCCTCCAAAGTACTGACTGCCCCCGATGCTGTTAGAACTTTGGTGTTCTGATGAGTATGGGTGCTGTACCGCATATCGTTGGTATTATTAAAAAGAAGAAATCAGTCGCTGCGTCTAAAGCAATGGTTCCCAACGTGGGGCGTACGCCCATCCGAGGGACAATTTCAAATTTGTATCTCACCCACTCGCTGTCAAGTTTTTTTTTTTTGGAAAAGTAATCTTTTAGACTAAAAATAAATGTGATACTTGCAAAAATTAAAAAATAATAAGAAATAAGTTTTTTTTTGCTGAATTTCAAAAATAATTTCAAATCAAATGCTTAAAATAAGTTGAACACCAGAATAATTATGAGCCACCTTTAAAAATATTTTAACATGCCTTTTTCACATTTAAAAATTTTTATAATTTTTCTGGTTGCTTTTCTATTTTAGAATTTTTATTAACTTTTTCGATTATTTATTTAATGAGTTTTGTATTTCTTTTTGCTGTACCACGAACAATCTTTTGTGAGACATATCTAAATTTTACTGTCTTCAACATGTTTAACCTAAGAAATATTGGTAATATCTAAACGTGGTACTAACAACTTTATAAAATTTTTAAGTCTTAAATTATAAAAGGAAATGTGTAACTATTTATAGTTGTAGTGCAGGCCTTCCTACACAGTCAATAAATTTTAAACATGTACATTTTAAATTTTAAAATCAGATAATACATGGCAGACAATTAATGACAAGCGGGAAGGAAAAAATGATAAAAGTGTTTCAATGGGGAATAATGACAACTTAAATTTGATAAAGGTCAGAATCTTGAAATGATTCTTGTGTATTTTGTTATTCATAGAAAGAAATAAAATTACCCACTTTTAATAAGTTACTAAGAATTATAAATTTTAATGCTAAATCTTTGTCAGCCAATTTTAATGTCTCTTCAAGCATTTTGTGAAGAAAAGAATGCGGACTATATAGCACTTTTTATAAATATTCAGGTAAGTTGGAAAGACACAGCAAAATAGTTTTTGGCATAAAAGTCAAGATGTATCACCTCATTTATGTTAAAATCACATATGTGACAGAAAATTAATTTTTTTGATAAGTTTTAAAAAATGTAAAATCACTTTTTAAGTATTAAGAGATATATGTTACGAATGTGTGTGGGGGAAAGGGGGGGGCAATCGCGATTTTACAGAAGCTACGATGAGGCGTGGCCAAAAAAAGGTTGGGAACCGCTGGTTGTGCCCGCTAAAACCTATCATTTGTTTCGTGAAACTGATATCTTTGGAGGGTGGTTTTCTTTAGCAAAGATTCTAACTTTGCTGGAATGTAAAATTGTGTTTTAGATCAATCAATTATAATCAATTTTTTACGCCTGAGAGAACAAACATTCAAATCTTAAAAAATAAATATATTTTACCTAGGCCGCTGCGATCTATCTTTGGGTATTTATCCCCTTTTACTCTCTGACTGGCTCTTCCAATCAACAGGGCCAGTTTTCAGTTTTAGAGGGGAAGAGGGGTTGAGTTTGAACTTCACCCCGAAGGGCTTAAAACCAGGGCCGTGCGAAGCGGGGGGCGGTCGACCCGGGCACAGAGATCGAGGAGGCGCCAAATTTATACTACAAACCCCGTTTTTCTTCTTCTTTTTTTTTTTTTTTTTTTTTTTTTTTTTTGTAAAAAAATTATATATTTAAAAAAAATCCAATAAAATACGCTCATTTTTCGTTTCAAAGGTATATGTGCATAGCATGGTCCGGTCCCTTACTCTGCACCCAAATACAAATTTACGAATAAGGACTTCATTCTGTTCAAAACTTGTTTTAGGTTTTGTCTTAGTCTCTTTCGTTAACCTTCTCTGTAATTTTCATTCTGTGCTTCTGACAAAAACATATGCTCTCAAACTAGCATGGGATTTTCTTCTGGGAATACAAAATAGTTTGTAAACTACTATTCTGTATTGTTAAATACATTTTTTCTACACTCATTTACCAGATTCTCTTTGCCAAAATCTAAGTGCACTTTTCTCTTATGTTATTTAGTTGTTTAGAGTTTTTGACTTAAAATTAAACATAAAGTTCCAAAGTAAATACGAAATATGTATTCAATAGAATATATTTCTGTTTCTGCACTTTTCAATTTTGTGACACATGTCAATAAGAAAAAGTGTGTGTTTGTGTCTGTGAGAGAGGGAGGGGGGGGGGGGGCGCCAAATTAAAACTTTGTCCCGGGCGCAGTTTTCTCTTCGCACGGTGCTACTTAAAACTAAATGAACGAAAATAAGTATAATATAATAAGTATAATTATATTCTTGGTTGCTAAACTTAAGAGGGCTTCCACCCAGCTTCCAATTTCCCCTCACTATTGCAAAGTCTATGGGCATTTGATGCATTCATATATTTAAAACGGACAATTAATATTTTTAACTTCTATTTTTTGTGTACACTTTCTAAAAGATGTCTCTTTTTTCTTAGTTCTCAAAATATTTCTAAAGTATAGACTTAATTTTATAGGAAGTGTTAAAATCTTACTCACAGTTCGCCCGCTTTTAACACATAAAATATTAAATTCAGCATACATTTTAGAAATAGTTTGAAAACTAAGAAAAAAAAAAGAGACATCCTTTAAGAAGAGTACACAGAAAAAAGATGTAAAAAATATGAATTTCCCGAGAAGATATTTTAAATAGACGAATGCATCAAAAGTCCATAGACTTAACATTACGGAGGAGAATTCCGAACCCGAGTGACCAGCCTCCTTAATAGTTTCTATAGAATATATCATTCGTAAAGGCAGGGACTGGTTTCTATCTCATATAAAATGCTCCCTATTCAAATAAAAGTAAATACAGTTGGACCTCGTTATCCCGACACCCCGTTTTCGCGTCACTCCACTTATCACGGCAGTTTTTTAAAGTCCCGATTTTGTGTATATGATTTTAATGTAAATAAACTCCAGACGTTACGTCGTTGAATAATTTTCAACTCCGGATATCCCGACGGTTTAGAAAAATTGTCCATTTTTCATAATCCATCTTATAAGCACGGAAATTAAGCGGTAAGAAATGTCTTAACCAAACTTTTCACTGTCTTAAACACTCATTGATATAAATGAGAAATTTTTATTCAATCCTTTATCTGAATAAATAAACCTACATACTATGAATGACTCACATAGGTCCAGATAGACGTATCAGTCTACTCGCGGTCTTTTCGCTCTGGTCAGGCGGCTCTTTCTTGTGGTTACACGGCGTTTTTCATCCGACTAAAACCGAAGCGTTGCATTGAGACGATCAGAAATTATCTAACATCCACTATCTGAAACAGCGAATATTGATTACAATTCATTGTATAATATTGAAAAAAAAAGAATTGTAGGAAGCACATCTAGAAATAAGCAAACCTTAATTCATCAATATTTCATGTAAGAATAAAAAAAAACAAGTCATCATAAATCTTATTTTAATTCTTTTCAATTTTGTTTCTGTGTTTATTTTGTTTTATAATAATGTTTTATTGCTTAAAACAGTTATGAATTTAAAATTGCCTTAAATTATTTAAATTACAGCTTTTTATAAACATATTTCTCCAACTCCGGTTACCGCGACACACCGCTTATGACGACACTTTTTTCTTGTCATTAGAGTGTCGGGATAACGAGGTTCGACTGTATATATATTTTTTTACAATTGACGGTTATTTATAATGAAGATGTAATCCTAATAATATTTATTTCCTGTCTAAAATATATCTTTATTTTAGCTTTCCTTTGTAATTCAACTGTGCCTTGCATTTTCGCTAATCCTTATATAATTTCTAAGATATAAATTAAACATCTATCAGTTACAAAATATGACATGTTGACTAATTACAGATGAAATTACCGTACGGCGCAAGCTCAAGTAAATAATTTGAAGGATTTATTGTTCATTTCTTTTAATCATTATGAATCATTTTAATTCATGATATGTCGCCAAATAGGCGTCTTTATAATTTCAATTTTCTTTGTAGCAATCTGGTTTGATGAATTTTGTGGCTCGATACGTTATATTTCTTTTTCACTTAAGAACCAGCTTAAGAAGTGTAAAGTCTTAATCTTTTGCTCGTGCAAGCAAGAATATCATCCTGCAGTTATTGCCTTTGATTTTAGGAGACGCAAGAGACTATCTGTTTCTCATACGAATCTACGGCCACAACAGCCTTTTCACAATCGACCTGATTAATTCCACTACATCAAGATCATAAATTATCCGCACCATACCCTAATTAAAAAGAGGCGCTCAAATTAGCCGAACCGACTGAATCAACAATTTATTTACAGGAAAGACTACTCATGTTATGTAAGGCACGACTCATCCAAATATAAGAACCTGTCTAACAGTTAATAACTTTAGATTTTTGTCTCTGTATATAAACATAAATACAAAATGTAACCAATTTATCGTTCCCTTCGTTCAATGCAAGCTATTAATATCTAACTAGCTCACATTTAGCTTTGTCAATATCAAAATCTTCAATTCCATTTCAAGTCTCAATGGATTAATGTTACATCTATAACGCATGAACTTTCTGACATAAGACTATTTTAAGAAAAGGTTTCCTGAGATGATTTACGTGCCCCGGGCCCCTCCCAATCACGGCAATTTATTAATTTTATACGAAACGTTAATTTTATACATTTTTAATTCAAAAAATCTCAAATTTTAGTTATTATTAATATATATATATATTTTTTTTTTAAGAACCGTTTTTTCTTTTCTTTTCTTTTTATGAGGCTAGCGCAGAAGCATGTTTTTCTTACGTGAACTTTTATTCAATCAAACACCGCTAACTGCTAAATTCGCACCTGGGTGCAGATGACATCAACCTTTCTCGCTCCTCAAATAACTACAGAAAAGGAATGTATCAACGATTTTGCGGTGTATAATGGGAGCTTAACTTTACAAGACGAAAATGTGGAAAATAATAAAAAATTCTACAACCCTATTTAGGTATCAAAACCAAATTAATTTAATGGAAACAAAGAGACCCAGAATATTGCTCAACAGACGAGAAAAAATAATTTACAACAATATAAAAAACTGGACTTGCATAACATTTTTTTTTTCATCATGCACCTCATTTTTGGTCTTAACCGGATTTTCCTACCTATTTCGATGCATTTACTTCTAAAAACGGGGCTAGACGGTATATAAGGGAAAAAACAGACATGGCTTCTCATATGGTAGATTAGAAGTCTGCACGAGCCAGGTGTTGGCCTGAGGCCCGTAACTGAGGCGAAATGAAGGCGAATTTTCAAACTTGCCGGGCCGGCAAAAAAATTGAACGGGCCAGTCGGGCCGGGCCGAAAGAGAAAATTTAGAAGAAACGGATAAAATATGAGGTATTTTCAATTAATATGATTTTCGCCAGAATAAGTGCAAAATTTGCGTCAGGAGCCGATGCTAGTTTGAAAAGATCAATACAGAAATGTAACGGGTCCAGCGTAGAGATCGGCATCGTACTGTTATTTGGTGTCTAAAACGGGCTTAATTTTTATTTTTTTCGCAGAAACGTGCCGGGTCGAGATCAAGCTTGCTTTATTTTTTTTTTTTTTTTTTTGTATTATCGAGCCGGACCGGATTAGCGACAATGAACTTCTCTTAACGTAATCTTTGGAAATATACCTTAAGGTGGTTTTCAAATTCACTGCTCAACAATGCGAAACTTTGACACATTTTTTGACTCATTTTTAACTGTAAAGGCATAAAATTCACAAGCTTGACTATTCAGGGGATTTGGAACTGAATAGCGTTTTCCATTTTTGATAAATACATTACTTGTCGAGTTATAAGAGATTCTTGTCACGCGGCTGCAGGTTTTTCTCCTCTCCCGTGCTGTGGCTTCCGGAAACTAGATTCAAAACGCTAACTTTCACAGTATTTTCTCAAAGATAATACTTTTATCAAAAAATGGATAACGCCATTCCATTACATAGTTTCTGAATAAGAACTCCATCCAATTTTATGCGTTTCCAAAAAGAAATAAATTCAGGAATGGGTCAGAAAATAGCTCCTTTGGATTTGAGAAAAGCCTTAATAAATGACAGAGAAATATTTTCCCAAATCTACTTTTTTTCTACAGCTTAAAAAGTTTTGATGTTTTTAACCCTTCTTTTTTTCTAAACTATGTTAATCTTTTAATGAATCCTTATTTGAACATTGAAACGTCTAAGAATCTAAGTAACCAATAATGTTGCTATTGCGTATGTTCTGCTTTGCGAACACATCGTAATTTTAAAATATACTGTAAAATTATCCCATAAATATGTATGCAGTATTCTTTAAAAGAATATTAATTATATGTTAAGGAAAATCTGAATTTCTTGTAGCAATTGAGTCGCGCCAGATCGGGCCGGGCCTAATTTCATAGACTTCTGTACTGGCCGGGCCGGGCTCGGGCCGAGATTTTAATTTTTACACCAGGCGGACCGGGCCAAGATATTTTTCGTTCGGGCTGGTTCGAGCCCGTGCCTGAAAATTCCGGCCCGTGCAGACCTCTATGGTGGACCTATATAACAAGTCCACATAGTTGATAAACCTTGGGAAAATACACTCAATTTTCACCTTGTCGTGGAAATTCTCACACTGTGGAACTTCTAGAACAACTCCACACTTAACAAACCTTGGGAAAATAAATTCAATTTTCATCTTGTTGTGGAAATTCGTCTCTCATACTGTGGAACTTATAGAACAATTCCACGTAGTTGACAAACCTTGGGAAAATAAATTCAATTTTCATCTTGTCGTGGAAATTCGTCTGTCATACTGTGGGACTTCTAGTACAACTCCACATAGTTGACAAACCTTGGGAAAATAAATTCAATTTTCCTCTTGTCATGGAAATTCGTCTCTCATACTGTGGGACTTCTAGAACAACTCCACATAGTTGACAAACCTTGAGAAAATAAATTTAATTTTCATTTTGTCGTGGAAATTCGCCTCCAAACTCTGGGACTTATAGAACAACTCTGCATAGTTGACAAAACCTTCGGAAAATAAATTCAATTTTCATCTTGTCGTGGAAAATCGTTTCATACTGTGGGACTTATAGAACAATTCCACAGAGTTGACAAACTTTGGGAAAATAAATTCAATTTTCACTTTGTCGTGGAAATTCGTCACTTCGACACACGCCGCACAGTGGAGTATTTGACTCGAAATCCTGGTCAAAAATATTTTTCGATGAAAATATAGTCCGATTAGCTTGAAATTCTTAGATGTTATTTGGTATCACTATGGCATGTTTGGTATTGTAAATCAAGTCTATAGCCTTTACGGTTCGTTTACAGAGACACCCAAAATAATTCCCTTACATTATGGTCTATGGGGAAAAATCGTTTGCTCTGTATTTTAATGATATCACGCTTTTAAACTGGCTGAAATTTATATATATCACTAAGGTGTACTAAGGCACTTATTGTAGAATATGGTGTGCATAGAATATATCGTTCATTTACAGGGACACACAAAAGAATATGGCTGAAGAATAAATTTAACTATTGAAGTCTATGACCAATAATTACTGGAAGTGCGTTTGTAGTTGTGATAGGCGTTTTAAAATAGAACAATTTTTTAAATATTACTTGGGGTGTGGATACATTCTATAGATCATATACAGGGCTGCACAAAAGTTCTCAAGTACATTTCCGTTTATTCACGGAAATGGCTGAATGGACATTTTAAACTGTGCTGTGCGTTTCACAGAACTAACTTTTAGCATACTATGAAGAATGCATACAAATTCATAGCTTAGTTTAATATTTTATATCTTAAAAGCTGACGAAGTGTAAGTAAGATATTTTAACACTTCACATGATAATAAGTATACATTTTATAAATATTTTGACAATTAAGGGAAAAAAGAAAGAGTCATCATTTAAGAAAAGCACAAAGAAAAAAGAAGTTAAAGTATTAATTTACTAAGTAGATATTTTTAAAAATACGAATAAATCATATGTCCATTGACTTAACATTACCGAAGGGAGTTTGGAAGTTGATCGACTTGTAACCTTAACTACTTACTGTTTTTAAGAGGAAAGTAATTGTTAGGTTTGTCTTATTCACTATTAATGTTTAATTAAATGTATTTAATTTTACTATACATAAAACTTATTATTTACATTTAATAATGCTTATTATATTTAAATTACATTTAATAATAATTATTGCATTTAATTTGTGTTTAATAGTGTTATATTTAATAGTAGGTTCAGTAAAGGGGAGTCTATATAGTATAGATTGCTAGTTTTTGAATGTATTTAATATATTACCAGTTTCAAAATGATTCTTCAGAACTCTTCTTCATCTCCTTCATCACTTGGCTTTTAACGGGACTACCATCAGATCTTGCTGGAAGAAGAAGTTGTAGGGTCTCGCTACTGTATGGCTTGCTCTTTTTAGTTGATAAACGGAGTTATTAGAAAATATGAAGTTCTTTATTTTCACGTACATTATAAAAGGAAAATTTTAATTAAATTTTCTTGGTGCCGTTTGTCAGTTTTGGAATTAAAATTAGGTGTCCCTTTTTAAGGACACTGCCTTCGAAAGGGTTAATTCCCTCCTATATCACCTTATGTTACACACATGAGCCCCGAGAACTAATTGGGGAACCCTTTTTTAATAAATAAGTATACAGGAAAAGGTCCAAATACCGGCTACCACTTTTGTTTCACTCTAGATCATACAATTTTCAAAATTAATAAAATAAAAAGTGACAGCAGGGTACCTTGACACGTCTTACACCTGTTTAGAGATAAAAAAATCAGTTTAAAAAGCGTTTTCTGTTTATAAGAAGCAAAATTCCGAAAGCCTTCAAATTTTGAGTTTTTAAAATGGGGTCTAAATACCGGCTACCTAAGTTTTATTTCCGAAAGATCACACAAATAGAGCTAATGACAATTATTAAGCAATAAGAATATTATTTTAATAAATTGTATTGATTAATAACATTTCTTATGCACAGAAAAAATATGCAATTTTTAATAAATATGTATTTTTGTCACATTTCTAAAATTCTTTTCGACTATCTCTCACAGTCTTCTTCCCATTATATTTCTAATTTTGTTTTTTAACGTGTAAAACAAAAGAAAAACCCTCCTGATTGAAATGAGAATTATTTTATCTGAAAAAATCAAAAGTATACTATCACTCTCTGCGTCGGTATAGTCCCTATCCAACCACATATCGCATTCTTAACTTTGAACGCAGAATCCCCTCCACCATTCTTGTCCACAGAGAAAGCACCCATGCAGAAGACCCAAATTTATCATCTTCCTCTGTTGGATATTTCCCTTTTTCACTTTTTTAGCCCTCTCGCTGCATAATTGTTTTATCAAAATAGCTTCAAAAATTGCGTATTTAATCCCTTCGCGACGAGCGTCTTTTAAGAATTTTTATTCTTTTGTCACCGGTTTTTCAAAACAAAAGTTTTTGTCTAATTTAACCGGGAAAATGCTCCGATTGAATAAGGCACAATTTACAATAAAAAAATAACTGGTGGGAATAATCAAAGAGGGTTAATTAGACGGAAAAAATGCATCCCCAAGGAAATCTCGGGTTGCGCAAATTTTGCTACTTTTACGATGCCCAAGGAAATCTCGGGTTGAATGCAGCGAGAGGGTTAAAATCAAATTTCTGCCTCTTTCGCCTGGTTTACTCGGTCAATTTTTTCTTTCTCTTCACATTTATTGCAGGCAATTTTGTAATGTCCAACAGCTCTTTTTTGGAAAGTGATCCGGTAACCAGTGTCGGTCCTGAAGAATTACGGCCATGGTTGCTTTTTTCATATTGCGAAATGGGACGGGGACTATTTCTGAACCATTTAAATTAATTTATTAATTATGGAAGTAGTTAAATTAATTTATTTGCCTCCCTTCATGCAGAGCAACCGAAAGAGGTCCAAATACCGGCTAGCCAGTATTTAGACCACTCCAGGTAGCCGGTATTCGGACCACTGCTATGTTTAAGTTAAAACCGGTATTACTCATTCATATAATAAAATACCAATACTGTGCGCGTGGCAATTGAGAGCTAAATATGTCTAGAAAATAACTTAATCAACAACTCAAGCCAATATATGATCAGTATATTTAAAAAAAATGAGAAACACATATCTGAAAAACTTTTGATGTACCAGATTACGTAGATTCGACACTTTTGCATTTACTATTTGTAAATGACACAGACTTCAGCGACGTATTTTTCGTAACTATCTTCTCTCAGTTAAAGTTACAACCTCTGCATATCACCGCTAGGCTCCGCTGCGCTCAGTTCTCAGAGCACCTATAGTAGCCGGTATTTGGACCTTCTCCTCTATACAATTTGAAGGCGATCGGATATTTCTATCAAAAGATATCGAGTTGCGTTCGTATGTACGGGCCTACATACGTACATATGTACGTACGTACATACATACAGACAGAATATGTAGATGCAAAAGATCTCCGGTAATATCCTGTGAGCTAAAAACCTGCAATACGACATTAAATATATAGTTCTTATCTCTTCAATTCGGTGACCGCAAAACAGAGCATTTAAATAGTCATCCCGAAAAAAAATTTTATAAAAAAATGGCAACAATATGCGGAAGATTTTTTTGCAGAAATAGACACTCAAGACTATAACTAATAAGATTATAATTCAAATATGGCTGGGCAAAGCGCGGCACATATTTAAAAAGCTTTCGATATGTATATATTAGAGCCAAAAACGCTGTAAAAATAACCCTTTTACACATTTAATGTTTTTTTTATTGCATTAAAAACTAAACTATTTAAAATAACACATAGTTTAACACTAAGTTCTGACCTTTGTTAAACACGTAAGCCCTGTTTAGTTTCAATTCAATAATTCATTGAGCCACAAAAAAAAATTATATTTAAACATAACAACAATGCCAAAAAACAACAAAAAACCACGTTTTTTCAGAAAGAAACTTCCTCTTCAGCTTAGGCCAGGAGCTACCGGATATAACTCAGGTTCCTAAAATAGACATAGATCGATGCACCAATCAGTTAGCTATTAAAAAATATGATTTTTACAATTTTTGACGAAATTTTAATTTTTGCATTTTTGGCCAGGTTTTTGGGTCAAATACTCCACTGTGCGCCGTGGCGAATACTAATTTCTACCAATTCCGCATCTATCAATCTTAATAACGAAAATAGCAAATGTTTACAAAAAATATATACAATTTAATCTATAATTATAAACAAGTACTCTCGCTTTCATGAATGTAAACAAAAGATACCAACGAAAATACAACTGAAGTTATTTCTTCTAAAATCACATCTGTTTGGGTCTCACTGTCATTTCCTCCCGCACATGCTTTCATCTATATTAAATATAATAATCATAAACTGCGTAGCTTTACATTACACCACTTTCGTGGAATTTGTTAATATTTGTATGAAAACATTTCCACGTGGTTTTAATTACCTACATATAAATAAATAAGTGTTGTATAAATACCTCATATCCGATTAAATTAATTTAAAGTTAACTATTAAATATGTGGAAATAATGATTATCATTAGCTATTGATAACTATTTAATTTATAGAATAAATTTAACTATTTTCACAAATAACAAAGAGTATATAATTCAATTTTTGAAGCGTATTATTTTATAAATAATGATATATTATTTTATGTTATATATTATATGTGATTTTGAATCCAGTAAAAACCTGCTTCTTTTGTTTACACTTCCAACCTTATATCATTTTGTATTTGCTTGTAACTATGCTAAGCTACCTTTCATTTGGTTAGAATACTTAGGAAAATGTTTTTACAGGATTTCAACAGAAATACCTTGTGTCTAATACAACTTTAAATAACATTTTAAGTAAAATCAAACGTTGAAAGATTGTTAGTATTATCTATAAATACCTATGAATAAATGATATTCAGTTTACATTGTATAATTCAAGTACATATTTACTTAATACCAAGTTTTACAAAATTGTCTATTAATGAAACTTTTGAGAATAACAACATAAACTCTTAATATTTACCTCAAATATATTTATTTAAAAAACAATTTCGAAACTTTCGACATCACAGAAACATGCGTATCCATGTGTTTTATTAAAAGTATGTATTTTTAATGTAATAAAATAAAGTACAGTAACATGCTTCCTGATTGCCTGAAATGAATAACAAGTTTACATAGGAGGGGCGAAGCTTTTTTCAGCTGAAAAATTCCAACAATCTAATCGTCTGGAATTAAAAGTTTGGATATCACAGAAATATGCGCATTCAACGTGTTTCATTAAAAGTATTTTTAATGTCATAAAATAAGGTAGTAACATATTTCCTAATTGCCTGTAAAAAATAATATGACGGTAGCAGCTTTCTTAAGAAGGTACTTCAGCCAGGCGAAAACACACAAACAGGCGTTCGCTAATGTTAATTCAATAGGAGAAATGTTTTAAAATGTCTCGTTTGCATTTCAATGTTTTTAAATGATTCTTTTTTCATTGAATAGCTGAGGTCTATCTCTACATTGGCCATTTTTTACTTTTTTGATTTTGTTTTCAGGTATTTTTAATTAGGACGCTTTCACTTTCGGAACCAGTTTCGAAAGTCATCGGTTTCGAAGGTCGGCATCCTCATTAAAAAGAAAAAAAAAAAATTCTGCAAACAAAATCAAAAAAGTAAAAAAAGGCCGATGTAGATATCAACCTCAGCTATCCAATGCAACAAAAAATCATTTAAAAATATTGAAATGCAAACCAGATATCTTTAAAATTTTCTTCCATAGGATTAGCATTAGCGAGCGGGTGTTTTCGCGTGACTGAAATAGCCCTTAAGCCGAAAAATTCCATCAATCTAATCCATTCGGCATTAAAAGTTTGAATATCACAGAAGCATGTGATTTCAGCGTGTTTTATTAAAAGTATTTTTACTGTCATAAAATAAGGTAGTAACACGCATCCCAATTGCCTGTAAATAATAATACGTCTAAATAGTTTTGGTCAGAGACACATATAGCCAACGTAAGCCCCGGAGATAAAATTTTCAAACAGCGGTGCTACTTCAAAAATTTCTTAGGGAGGCGGGGAGGGGTTGCAAAGTTTTTGGAATGTAGTAAGTACTATATTTATTTAAGTACTATACATCTTATCTATATTTAAATATCTACTAAACTATGATAATTATAAATTATAAATTTATTGTTATTGTTATTACTATTAAAACATATTAAATTTTATTTCCTAAAAACAAACTTTTAAGTAGTTTATTTTAATTATTTTAAATGCAAAATATTAAATAACTGAAAAGATGTGTATATTTAAAAATTAAATATTCATCACTGAATTTGTTCTCCATTATTTAACTATATTGTTTAATTATTGACAAAATCCTATGATTATAGGTTATCATAAAATAATAAAATATAAAAGTTGTATTATTATTTATGTTTTGTTTTGGTTGTATTATTACTTATGTATGGTTGTTTGTTTGTTAGTTAGAAATGTGTTTCTATACACTTATAATTAATTAATAATTATGTATATTTATATATGTATTAATAACTTAAAGAAAATTTTTTGGTCATTTTCGTTTTCGGCCGCAAATTGGAAAGTTAGCGAAATTCTGTTTCGGTTTCAGTCTTAAAAACTTGTTTCGCGTCATCCTTTCTTTTCCCAACCTGAATGATAGGTTTTTCAGATGGTATCAGTTCTCAAGTAAATATTTTCACGTTTAAGAAATATATTCTATACAAACAAACATGATTAATTTACAGCATTAACATTAACATAAAATTAACCCTTTATGTACCGAATTATGAATTCATGAAAATTTTATCTTCTAAAGCATTTTTCATGAATTTTTGAAACTACATTGGAGGATTCACATAACCATTTAATAAATTTTAGAAGGATTGTAGAAGGATTGAAGGATTTAGAAGGATTAATTACATTTGAATTTATAGGAATTTTGTGCAACATTTATAACCCCACTCAAATCTTTTATTTTTAGTATTTTTTTTAGTATTTTGTGGAATTAGGCTATGTACAAATGTAATGTTCTTACAATAGAAATATTTCCGAATTGAAAAATTACCCCCCCCCCCCCTTCCAACTCAAAGAAAGCTGAAAAGATGAAAATGTAAAAGAAATCATCGTTTAAAAAATATGTTTGTTTTGTGTAACCAATAATGCTTTTGGAACAAGATAAAGTAATGTATCTATATCTCATTTTAAATTGTATTACTACTAATTGATGTATTCAATGAATTTTATAACAAGTTATTTTAATTGTACTTATAAGTACCGTAAGTAGATAAAGGGTTAATATTATTTTGTTACTCTTCCATGTATAAATTCAGTTACGCAGCTGAAAATATTTGCTTCAGAATCGATAGCATCCTAAAAAGTGATATTTCGATTTGAGATTTTAATACACTGTAAAAGCTACTCGGAAATGTTTCCAAAAATCAGTGTCAGCTGAAGAAACTTTGTTTTTACAAAATCTTCTTTCAGGCTGTTCACAAATCCAAAAGAGCAACTTTATGACATAAGTTTTAATTTATTTTTATTCGGAAATGAATGAAACTAGCAGGTGTTGTTGTTGAGGAACTATGCAATCGAGCTGTTTTTTCCGTTTTTTTTTTTTTTTTTTTTTTTTTTTGCAAACGCAATAGATCTTTCAGAAAATAGTGTCAAAGTGATCATTTCGAACCGAATTTGCGCGCGAAAGGAGAAAATCCACCCAAGAAAGGATGAAAAATTTGTTTGTCATGTGATCAAAATCGCTTATAACTCAATAAGTAATTTATTTAGCAACAATGAAAACACAGTTCAATTCCAAATCGCTTCCATGGTCAGGCTTTCCAGTTTTATATCTTTCCGTTAAAAAATGTATTTGTAAATGTGTCAAAATGTTTTGCACTTGTTGAGCAGAGCAGTTGAGAACAGAATTAAATCTGGAAATTATACTGGTTTCTGAGGTTCATAAATATAAAGAACGCTTTTCGGAATTATAGGCAACTCAGAAGAGGTGACTGTATATTTTCGTAGTTTAAGAATGATATTTGTCTTTTTTTTTAGTGGAGTGGGCGATAACGTAATTAATGTTAAGGTGGTCCGCGACACAAAGTATTACACCTCCTATTTATTTATTTATTTATTTATTTCCCATTTTTGACCCGTACAATATACAGGGTGTCTACAAATTAGTTGGACAATTTCGTAAGTTAAGAACTTCCGAAATATTAAATGAAATTAACTATTAGAAAGTCAGGCTAGTATTAATACTGCCGAAGTTTATTCATAGATGGCGTGAGGTGTCATAACTGACGCTATCGCTTAGCGAGAGGTAATCATTCTTGTTCGGCACTACGATAATGGAGACGTACAACGGTGCTGAAAAAACGAAATGCTGTCTTGGGTTTCATGAAACTCATTCTGCTGTGCAAGTACGACGAAATAATGGTGTTAATGGTAAACTTGAACTATTTTTCTATCTTCTAAGACCGAGAGAGCCCTCTTCTTGATCAAGGCATTTTAAGCTCCACTCAAGAGGAAAGAAGAATGGAAGAAAAACAATTCTCTTATTGACCTAAGTAGGAATTGACTAAAAATATTTTTTTATGTTACTTGTTTACATTACTTACCTATTTTTCCTTTTTTTTTACTTGTATTGATGACTTTTAAGTTGTGTTTAATTGTTAGTTCCTATCTATAAACACTGTTTTGATGAGGTCTATAGATGTCTATGATGTCTATGATGGTTAGGGTTCCAGTAAAGCTAGAGATTCTAACTACATAACTTCCAGGTTGTATAATATTTTAACGGAGCTTCTGACTGTAAAATGGTCAATGAAACACAGTCTTCATTTTGAAAAAGCTATCCAATGATATGCCACTCAATAGGGTGCGTAAAAAAATTTTCCGTCTCTACCGCCATTTTGAATTTATAAAAACAAAACCTAGCCTATAACCATCGGGCCGTTAAGATGAATTTATAGAGACCTCATTCATTAAAATCCATCCAGCCGTTGGGATGTTTCGAGGGTATAAAGAAATCCGCATACCCTGATACGCGTGAAACACATAAGCCTTCTTTTCAGTCGGGTAAAAATAAACATATAAATCGATCAATTCGTTCTCGAGTTATTAAATTTTAACATTTTTAACAGGCAATTTCAAAATAATATATAGTATATATATTTTTTTGCCATTAAAATAGGGTAAAGTGAGCTTTGTTTAACTTATTTCATTCTTTTCTTGCTTTTAAACAAAATAGTTTCATGTTAAAGCATTCAAATCTGTCAATTAATTCTCAATATATTTAATTTTGAAAACAAGCAGAATGCAAGTGATTACTATTTCATTTATTCTTTTCCAAAGCCACACACACACAAAAAAAGAAAAAACGTAGTTTTGTTTCTGTCCATTTTCGCAATAAAGGTGTCACTCTTATCGTGTACGTATGTAGCAATGTAGCCTACTCGTTTATAAAAGTATTCTACTCTGCGTAGAGAGTTTATTTACCTTGTCTGTAAATCCATGAACAATTCAACTTAACTCAACCCATTGTTTTCTTTTCAAAGCTTTGAACGTTAACTCATAAATAGATATTATCCTAATCTACAGCATGAACATGTAAGATGTCAGCTAATAAAATTTCAAAATTTCAAATTTTTATTTGATTTTGTAAACTTTGTTTTGTTTTGTTTTATTTTTTATTTATTTTTTATTTTTTTTTTATTGTTCACTCTTCTGACATGATAGCGACATCAAGTTGCATGTATCAATTAATTAATTACAAAAAACAAAACTAATTTAGAACCGCCTCCGAGGCGCATAATTTCAGACATTTTGGTATCTTCCTGCACAAATCCCGTAGCTGTGAGCGCAGCGGTTTCTCCAAGAAATTGCACATAGACACACAACAAACACAAAAACATTTGTCATTATCATTTTAGATTATTTTATATGCTATTTGTGTCAATTTATTTTAAAAGCTCTGAAACTGTTTAGGCTAAAAAATAAATAAAAATTTGATTTTTTAAAACTTTCTTTATTTAATTTTTTAATGGGTAGAAGGTAGAAAAAGGTGATGATCTCTGCTTTATACAATGAAATTATCTGTCAGGATTATATAAAATGCTTGCTTTAATTTCCAAGTGCATCTTATATATAAAGATGATTAGGGAAATATTATAAGCTATACAAATGATATACTGATATGCTACCGGGTGTCCCAAAAAGGACTGACTGATTTTAAAATTCAATAACTTGCAAACGGTGACAGATATTTAAAAAATTCTTGCAGGAGGGTTATGCATAAGGTCAAAAGTTTTTTTACAGTGATTTTCAATTTTAGTTCGAATTACAAGCAATAGATGGCGCTGCGATCTACAGACGCTGAATTCAGGCTCGATTTTTGGTACTTCGTGGCCCGGATAATACATTTCCATCTCCTTTTCAGCATGGAACAAGAGAAAGGACCAGAAATCGAGCCTGTATTTAGCGACTATTGCTTACAGCGCCATCTATTGTTTGTAATTCGAACTAAAATCGAAAATCACTGTAATAAAACTTTTGACCTTATGCATAAACCTCCTGCAAGAATTTTTTAAATATCTGTCACCGTTTGCAAGTTATTGAATTTTAAAATCAGTCAGTCCTTTTTGGGACACCCGGTATATATCCTAAACATTTAGCTAACCATTGTTATATGCTGAAAATGTTTAAGATACAATTAATAATAAAAAATAACATTCCAATAATTTGTAAAGCTTTATAACTTATACAAAGAAAGTATAACAATTTTTCAAAAATATGATAGTATACCTTTTTCAAGCGTACATGTACTGTAAATTAAAAATTTGAAAAAAAAAAAGAGAGATAATATTACATTTTAACTTAATTAAATTATAAATATTGAATGCGATTTCCACTTACTTTTATTATCAATATAATATTATGTGCATAATAAAATAAAATAAAAATCCATCTCTATGTCGACTGCTCTAACAGGGTAGTATCGTAAGTGAGTACAGTTACATTGTCACTGGATAAAAGAAACTGGATTGTAACGCGTTATAGGTTTTATATACAAAAGAAGTATAACAATTTTTCAAACATGTGATAGTATACCTTTTTCAAGTGTACATTTTAAGTACTGTAAATTAAAAATTTGAAAAAAAAAAAGAGATAAAATTACATTTTAACTTAATTAAATTATAAATATTGAATGTTATTTCCATTTATTTTTATTATCAATATAATATTATGTGCATAATAAAATAAAATAAAAATCCATATCTACGTCGACTGCTCTAACAGGGTGGTATCGTAAGTGAATAGAATTACATTGTCACTGGATAAAAGAAGCTTTTTGGGAACGATTATCCACGAAAAAAGCAAACATGGAACCCGCACAAATTTTACCTAACCCACCCTCTTGACCGAGAACTCTCTGTCAGGATTATACAAAGTAAAGGACAGGCTCGCTTATTATATATCAAAGTGTATCTTGTATATAAAGGTGGGGGAGACATTTGAGTGAGATTAAAAGATCTCACTCGACCGGGATGGTGGTTGGATTAAATGTGGAGTAGAGACATGGGAAGATCATATTGTGTATGATTCCCAAGCAAAGGAAAATTTTTGTCGCTAGCTTCTCTCTGAATGGAGATGTTTGGTATTCTATATGATGTCTCGGTTATAGAAAAAAAAATTATAAATTATATTCTATTTAAGTCATACAGAAGAATACAGATTTAAGAATACAATTTGAATACGTGTTATAAAGAGATGCGGAAGGATGTTGCACTCAGGGGGAAATTCCGATATTTTCATCGATGATTCGATTTTTGATAGTCCCTCATAATCGATTGCTTCGATAATATAGGCTCGTAATAATCTAGTATTGAAAGAAGAACCACTTTTAACTGATCCAGACATTTGAAGAATATTGTAATTTATGGAAGAAATGCCGCACGCACAATGTTCAGCCTGATATAAAAAATAAATAAATAAAAATGCTCTAAATCTTGCACCCGGAGTAAACGCCGCATTATTGAGATTATACTGAATAAACAGTGAAAATTGTATCGAACCACATCGAATACTGTAAAATGACATGGCAAATGATATTTACAGAATTTTAATCCTGCTTATTGTGTTTGTAGAATTTTATATGAAATTTACCCATTGAAGAGACATCAGTTGGTATTTATAACTTATCCAGAATCACAAAAAATTAACGTAAAAGCAGCACAGTGTGTCGAATTTCCACGATTTAGGTGAAAACTGTATGTATTTTCACAATGTTTGTTAGCTAGGTAGAATTGTTCTAGAAGTACCACAGCACGAGAAACTATACATGCCCTGTTTTTAGAAAGAATTATATCGAGAAAGAAGAAAAATAAGTTGAAATCCAAACATGAGTAATTGATGAAAAATATCGTTATGTAAGTCCAGTTTTTATATTCTTATAAATTTTTATTATTATTATTAATTGGGTTTTATATCTATGTAGCGTAACTCTAGGAGAGATGGCCAGTCTAAATATCTCCAAAACTTGACCATAGATTGCAATATAAATATTGTTCATATGAAATAGTTCAACGTATTTATTTATTGCAACATGCAGTTGTGTTTTCGATTATAAAAAGTAAGTGTAATTTTAATGTAAATTAAATAAGTTGTGGAATATTTTTTTTGACTTAGGTATCTGAATGTTTTGCAGCACGTACGTTATATATATTTTTTACTATTTGGACTTTTAACGCACGTATATAATCTAGTTTTTACTTCTAAGACTAAAACAAAGACGTATAGTCGTGGAAAAAAAGTAAACACCCCTTACTAACTCTGAAAAAAATTATCGTAGAAGAAAGTTAGTGGTACCACACAATTGGTAATAAAGTCTACTTTTAAATGATGTATATAAAATTTGCTTAGGGGTCCATCTACATATTAAAACGAACCATAATTTTGTTTTTTTTTCAATAGCAGTATACAATTCTGACAATAAATGAACTCCACACCTCCACACCCTTCAATTATCCTAAAAATAAAGTTTTATGGAATTCGTACGGTAAGTTTGTGAAAAATTACTTATTTTAAAACGAGCGTATTTTAAGGGCTGTATCCAAATTGAAGTTTGGTACTCGATTGTTGAACGAGAGAACACTCTTCTTGATCAAGGCATCTTGAGCAGTTAATTAAGCCTGTAGATTACAGGGTGATACCCACTGTCACCCATATATATTTTAATCTACAAATTGTCACAGACGAAAAATTGGAAATAGCCATTCGACAGGAAATTATTAAGTTATCGCAAAACTTCTGTCGTATTATCTGCCGTACAATATAATACCTTAGGTAAAATTATCAGGTGTTAAAATTTTACCAGTATTGGCACTTGTCCTCTATAATATATATATATATATATATATATATATACTAATATATATATATAATATATAAATATATATATATAATATATAATATATAATAATATATATATATACTAGGGGCCTCTGCCCCCTACAAGCTACGCTCGCCAACCCCCATTCAGACACCGCAGAATCTAAAAATCTAAAAACATACTAATCTGATGGGTTTTAAAAATATTAGAGAAGATTAAATTATACTGAAAAAAGCTGTGCAGATCTCCCTGTAAACGGGTTTCCATTCAATTCCCTTTGATTGAAAAAATTTAACGGAGAATCAGTTGCTGTTAAGACATCCAATGGTTGTTTTCGTTTTTGATTAAAGAGGATCAGTTAAACATTTGAAAAGAAGCTAAAATAAAATGAATTAAGTATTCAGAGTCTTTGTCAACCGATATTTTAAAACACTCTCTATAATAATAGCCTAAATCATGTGACTATCATCAACAGTTCCGGGCGGAACACTTTGCTTTTTATACTCTAGGTGTCATTATGATACTTTAATGTTATCCAGGCACAGGTGATAAGTCGCCAAATATTATACTATCCCGATCATTTCATCTATATTATAATAGTTCAAGTCATCAAATGCCATAAACAAATACGATCTGATCCCTTCGCCTTTCATATGAAGGTTTGGCACTAATGTCATATACGCCCCATATTGGCGCGATTTTTTTCCAACGCCAATTTGGGGAACGCATCAATAGCATAAACAACAACATCCGGCTTACCATATCAAGCAAAATAACGATACTTTGGCGCCAGTTAAGTACCCGTTGCGTATATGACATTGGCGTCAGAAAAAAATCGCGCCAATATGGGGCCGCATATTACATCTGTGCCGAAAGAAAAAAAAGCCGGGTGCAAATCTCGCCTTTTTTTTTTTTTCAACTCGCCAGTTAGCATTTTTTTTTATTGTTCGAGTGGTAAATTAAAACATTGATTTTGAAGTTGAAATTAAATGTCATGGTTTGTTACATAATTTAATATTTCGCCAGATGTCATATACGCATCGCATATTTGGCATATATATATATATATATATATATATATATATATATATATATATATATATCTATATATATATATATATATATTTTTTACGAAAATTTGGCGAAAACCTCGTTTTCGAATACCAGTTACATATGTATTTTTGGTACTACTTAGTTATCCCGTCGACCAAAAATTTATCGCGAACTATAAGATTAAATGCCAATAATGGTTGATCGTAAATGTCACATTTACTTGACTTTTAGCAAGTTACATTGTACCGTATTTTTAAATTATTTTCTATTATTTTCAAAAGGAAATAGGAAAAAAATAATTTATAACTATAAAACAAAATAATTTATATAAATTTAAAAAAAAATAAATAAAAGTAAATAACCATTTATTTTAAATTTGCCGGGTTACCGTGTCAATCACAATAATGCCATTTTGGCGTCAATTAGGTACACCGGTGCGTAGATAACATCTGTGCCTAATTTTTTTTCTTTTCGTTTTGTTTTTTAAAAAAAGAAAAGAGTGAAAGCCATCAATTTTAAATGAAAATTGTGTATTTTAAATAAAAAAAATGAAAGGATTATATTTTAAATGAAATGAATGAAATATGAAGAAATGCGACGGGAAAAATGTTTGGCGAATTATCACCTGCGTCTCGCTAATATAAAAATACCGTCAGAATTGATTTCTCTATCAGAATCTTTCGATTTGGCGAAAGATTGTTCAAGTAAATTGAATTATGAATAAAAGTAGCATGATACATTTCTTAGCATACATTTAAGGTAACCTTTTCTGAATTATGAAAAAAAATATCTGTTATGATTAAAATTTGAGTTGCCATCATTAGAAAAAATGTATTTAAAATTTAAAAAAAATTAATATTTCGAAAACTAATTCGAATTTAAAAAATCTAATTCCAGTTTTGAGATCTGTGGATAAACACGGATTTTTGGTGTTAATTTCATCGCAAAGTATTCCATATTTTAGGAGAAATCGCCGTGAAACAAAATCAGTTGTTTAATCAGTCGATTCAAAGAATCGATACATTTCAGCCGTTTCATATATTCGTTTCATAAATTCGTTTCATTAGGATTTTATATATATATAGGGAAGGTATATATTTATTAATGGAAAGAAAAAAAATTAAAACACTAATTAAAAACAAAAAATCTAAAACTAAATAACGAAAATAATTGACCTTCAATTTAGACTTAATTGAAGTACATTGTATATATTTTTAAACAGGCAAAAACATTTGTAGATACCAAAAATAAGTAAATGTAGATGTGAGAATAACTTATATGAACAATTCTAATACTTTAAATAAGAAAATATCTGAATATTTTATCAACAAAATGCTGCTAATATAGTAATTGGGCAATAGTTCAAAACTTTTGAAGGAATTCTATTAAATTAGAAATATCTAATAAAACAAAACTAAATAATTAATAGTTTAAATCTTATTTTTATTTGTAAAAGAGAGAGAGAGAATTTTAGAATATTAGTTATTTTTATTTTTCAAAATCTCTTTTAAAATGAGTCATAAAATGTTTTTAAAAGAATTACAAATTTCAAAATTAATTTTTTATATTAATAAAGGTTTAATATTGATTTTTTTTTTTTTAATCGCTCTACACATCTTACAAAACAATAAAAAGAAAACCTGGAAAAATCTCCAAAACTCAGGAAAAATACTAAAAAACCAGAAAAGCAAGACAAAAACACTGGAAAATACTAAAGCCTTGAAAACCCAGAAAATGCCCCCAAAAAGATAAAACCTAAAAACCCACTAAGTTGGGTTTTTCTGAAAAAAATCCGTTTTTTTTTTTTTTTTCCCCAACACCGACAATGTTAACATCTATGTCAACATCCTCTGCAAAAACCTTTCGCGTAATTCCTCATCTATCGTCGCCTGTTTTATATACCTAGAGGAAATAGGAAGTTGGTATCGGTAATATATATATGATTTTTACGGATTGTTTGGCGTTCAAATCCAGTGCAAATTCTACCTTTATCAATGTTTATTCGTCATACATTTTCCTCCCTTATTTTTACAAAAAATGAACAATTATTGTTATAGGTATATATAAATATTTTACAGACATACATACAATAAGTACAATAAACCCAACTGGAGTGAAAAATTAGCCAGAGCCAGGAATCAAACCCGGGACCACAGTATACAAGACTGCTGCTCTAACCACTGAGCTACTCCGGCCGATGCCTGAGTCTGCAATTTCTCACTAATAAACCATGTTGGAGAAGTCACCAGCCATCTATACGACAGCCTTGGATGACCGGACAACGATGAATAGATTTTACTATGACATCGATCTACGATAAATATAATAAAACACACATACTGCAATATATATTAAAACACACATACACACATAAATAACGCCTGCATTCAACAGTTAAAAGTATATATAAATATTTTACAGACATACATACAATAAATACAATAAACCCAACTGAAGTGAAAAATTAGCCAGAGCCAGGAATCGAACCCGGGACCACAGTATACAAGACTGCTGCTATAACCACTGAGCTACTCCGGCCGATGTCTGAGTCTGCAATTTCTCACTAATAAACCATGTTGGAGAAGTCACCAGCCATCTATACGACAGCCTTGGATGCCGATGTAGACGATAGCGATGTAATGGTAAAATCTATTCATCCTTGTCCGGTCATCCAAGGCTGTCGTATAGATAGCTGGTGACTTCCCCAACATGGTTTATTAGTGAGAAATTGCAGACTCGGGTATCGGCCGGAGTAGCTCAGTGGTTATAGCAGCAGTCTTGTATGCTGTGGTCCCGGGTTCGATTCCTGGCTCTGGCTAATTTTTCACTCCAGTTGGGTTTATTGTATTTATTGTATGTATGTCTGTAAAATATTTATATATACATTTAACTGTTGAATGCAGGCGTTATTTATGTGTGTATGTGTGTTTTAATATATATTGTAGTATGTATGTTTTATTATAATTATTGTTATAACTTACTACTTTATTGTCGGCATTACTCTTCGAATTGTTCAACAATATTAGTATGATAGTATGAATGATAAAAAATCTGAAAGCACTATTCGACTGTACGCGGGTTCTTCAAGTGAAATTTGGCTATATTTTCCATGTACACCGAATGTTCGGCTGTTTTTCTACCGAAACATAATGTTTGCGAAACTGATATTTTGGACCGAAACTTGCTGAAAACGGAACCGAAACCTAACCGAACTTTCAGGTAAAATAAATAAAGTAGGGTTAAAGGGGCTTAGTAATTGAAGCAATTTTTTATGTTTAATAAAGCTAGAATTAATAAAAAGTTAACTCTAGTATCGTCGATTGGCGAAAGGGATTTTGAAGAAGTTAGTCACAGGAAAATTCTTGACTACGAATAATAATAATAATAAATATGTACATTTTGAAAATTTTTGCATGCATAAAATGAGTAAATATATATATATTTTTTTTTAATGCGGAAGAGTTCCGTATCCTGCTCTGGTTGGGACGATTGGCGAAGGAATCTAAAATAATGCCAAAACGGCGTTTTAGCATCTTACCAAATTTTCAAGATGGCGGAAAAACGTTGTTTTTAAATTTTAGTAAACATATACTTTTGAATTATAAACGTTATATTTGTATTATTTAAATATAATATTATGTATTGAATTAGATGTATAAGATATACATATATAAATACATATTATGTATTTTGATAAATTTATTAAATTTGTCAAAATATGGGCTATATATAGATGTTGTAACAATATGACAGTTGCATACTTATAGTTGCACACAAAATACATTTACATAATATTACATCTACAGAAAAATATTGTTAAATAAAAACCAGAGAATTATAAATAAAAAAAAATAATTATAAAAAAATATGTATGCGAAATTAACACTTATCCACCAATAGCAATCATGTACTAAGAAAAGCAACCCCAAATGCTGAAGATCGCAACAACCACATCGAAAGATTTGCCACCAAAGAAAAAAAAAACAGAACAGGATATAAAACTTTTCCCTTAAAACGTTCTCATGTGTAGATTTTTTTTTTTTTTTATCTTGTTGTGAAAAGCAATTTCTAACTACATCGTGAGGCTTTGAGATATTTTCTGTGTGAGATTTTTTTATGCAGTCTCTATCCACCGCATATTTCTAATTCCTTTAAATATGCTTCAAAAAATGATTTTTCTTACAGCTAATTGTAAAGTTTCCGATTTTTTCCCCCGCCCTTATCTCTGCACAATGCTATATCCCGAAGAAAAATTAAAGAATAGGATACGTGAAAGACACTGTTTATTTGTACAAAGTTTTGTAAATTTATATTTCATAGCATCGATGTATCAAGCTAACAATTCTTGCTTTAAAAATATATTTCTAAGATAAATGAAGTTTAATCATGTACGAGACCGACAAGCACAGTACAGATGTTAACACATAAAATAATAATTATTATTATTATTACTATTATTATCGTATATGGATGCATTTTGCATTATTTTATTCTAAAAACTCTGGAATATTTGCAAGCAAAAAAAGTAAAAAACCGACCTTTCTTTCAAAGAAAAAAAGGGGGTTTCCGTCTTCCGGACCACCTTAATCTGGCTCTAGTCCAATACATCGTTTTCTTCCTTATTACGATTTCTGACTTTTTAAAGATGTCATTTTTAATATTCATGTATACATACTTCATTGTATAATTCTTCTATTCATGTCATTTCTTATTATTTCTTTAAAGAGTTCTTACAGAAAAACCTATCAGGATTAATTCGCAATACTTTATTTTTTCTCTTCTTCTTTTTCACATCCAATTCATTTCATTTTTTTTTCTGCATCATTCGCAGAAAGTCAAACCTGTCGTACGCTCTCAAGTCTAAACATGCATTAAAAAAAAAAAAAAAAAAAAAAAAAATATCATATAGCTTTTACAAAAAAATCTTGTCAGCAATGCTACCAGTTTTCCTCTGTTTTCATTCAGAGGAATCCTGTTAAATTGATACAGATTGCTTCTGTATGAAGCAGAAATAACGTTTATTCCAAACTGGATAATCCTAACAAATCGTAACAGAGTTTCTTTGCATGAAACAGAATTTCTCCATCTCATGTATCAAGGTGGCAACTGATCAGGAAAAAACACAGTCAAAATAATGGAAAGATATCAGTATTTTCTTACAGAAAAACTCGTCTTGCTTAATAGTGTGATTAAATAAGGCGAATATTCCTATAAGTAAGAACTGGTATATTCTATACACTCATGTCCATAAATTAAGGATAATGCCAGCTCCGGCAAATAAAGGTTCGGAAACAAAACAAATGTGACTTATTCACTAAGCCCATTTATTAAACAAAAGATAAAGAACAAAATCAATGGTGTATGTATGATACCATTCATAAAAACTACAATTGTTGCTCCCTGGAGCAATTACAAAAAGTATCTCTGTTACAAAAACTTAATATTACACGGTTGGTATGATGTTTAATACACTGTATGTCTCCAGTCTGTACAACGCCTAGGCATTCTGAGTATCAAATTATCGAGCTGATCTTAGGGAAGATTACTCCACTCAGCAAGCAATGCTCTCCGAAGTTCCGGTACACATGTAGGAGGTGGTTGACGGGCTGCAACTCGTCGGCCAAGCATGTCCCACACATCATCTATCGGATTCAAGTCACGTGAGGATGCTGGCCATTTCATACGGTTGATATCCTTAGATTGAATGCATTCGTTTACGATGTTTGCTCGGTGAAGACGGGCGTTGTCATCCATAAATACAAATTCTGCACCCATGGCACCCCAAACAAACTTACATGTTGTTCCAGACTGATGTCCTGATAAATTTGGCCTGTCATGGTCCCGAACATGAAGATGCAGATCTTGAACATGCAGATCTGTTCTAGAACTCAGTATAATTCCATCCCAAACGAGAAATCCTGCACCACCGTAACGGTGTCGTTCAATGATGTTGTCTTGGTGGTAACGTGTGCCTGGCGTTCTCCATATGAAAGTCCGACGTGAATCAAACTAACTGCAAGCTAAACCTGGACTCGTCGGAAAACATCACACAAGTCCACTGTGATGATGTCCGCATTGCATGTTTTCTACTACAGGCTAACCGCAGGCGACAGTGAGTTGCCGTGAGCGAAACACATCTGACAGGCCTGCGAGCATATAGACCAATATTTCCCAAACGTCCGTAGCCGGTTTGTCTTGAAACAGTCGTACCCGTGACTGAAGATAGCTGACGAGACAGGTTTGATACTGTGCTCTGTCTGCTTCTTTTGGCAGTTACAGCCTAATATCGGTCTTCATTCGGCGTTGTAACTCGGGGGCGACCTGTATTGTAACGTCTACTGACATTTCCATCATCTTGGAATAGTTGCCAAAGTCTAGAGATAACACTTTGGGCAATTCCAAGTTCCTAGGATACTTCCATCTAAGTACGCCCACATTCCAGACGGCCCATAATTCTACCACGTAAAAAATCATCCACATGCGTCCTCTGAGTCATAACCATTCGGTTATCGCACTGAGCGGCTTACAGAATGCTTGTTAACAATTTTACTTATTTGCCACCATTCCTTATATACACCTATCTTACAGTCTCATCATTGTGACGTACTATCGGCGCCATCTGGTGGCTTTCTGTAATTTGCATATTACTCTTGAAGATGTATGGGGTAATTCTACAGATGAAAATTTACTTTAGAGTTCGATTTCCCCGTGTGATTCTGAATTATTCTTAATTTATGGACATGGGCGTATTTTACCTGATTGGGATTTTTTCTGATCTGTCGCCAACCTGTACACAGAGGAAATCCTGTGAACAGGAATAGAGTTCATCTGAAGGGAATATGATTCTTTTTAATGTTATATACAAGAAATTTTGTCGATTTTATACCGAATTTAATGTACAAGAGGACTTTCTTTTGCGTTTTACAATATTCCTGATATAATTTGATTATACAGACCAGAGTACTTGTTACACGATTACTTCCAGTTTCTCTTAAAGTATTTCGGATTTGTTTGTACTAGAATCTCCGCACTTCATATATTTAAAAGTTTTCACTCACAGTCGAAAATTCTGGTTAACAGAGAAACTGTGTATTTTACATAAAATTTTGATATTCTGTCAAAAATAATGTAAAATATCTGCTAAAACAACAAGCCTCACCCCCTTTTTTTTACACACTTGTATTACACATAACTGAATTGCAGATTATTGTTTTTCTGAAAATGTATAATAATAGCAACAGGTCATAGAATCTAAAACCGGATGAATCCGTTATATCTAATAAGATGAAATAGTGAATTGAACCGTGATTTGAATCTCAGAACCGAGCTAAAACCGTTCTGTTAAATTAAATTGAATGCACACTTAAATTATTATTAAATACCTGAGGCCCATAACCGGTGCCGTCAAAGTGAAAGAAAATTCTCCAACGGGCCGGCGGATTAAAGATAATTTTTTTAACCCCTTGAAGGGCGGTGGGATATATTTTATCCCACGTTAGATTAATGAAGATTTGCACCAGAAAATTTTTATTAAATTTTACTTTTCTAACTTTGGTGGAAAAATGGCGTAAAATTGCTTTTCCTTATTTTGCAATAAATCTTTTTGCAGATTCCGGTGTGAAATTCGACATTACAGAAACACAATTACTTGCCCAGCTGAGCCGCTGCCATCGAAATACTCAAGGCCAGAGGACACGAGTGTGACGTCATCACTAATCGACCGACTTCTCACTAGTGTTGGAATTCACACAGGAAAATTTTGAATAACAATTTTCTTTTGTTTTATTTGTGTAATATCTATCACATTATAAAACAATAATAACTATTTAAACTTACTGGTGAGAATTTGGAATCCCCTAATAAAAAAATCAGGCAAAAATTTGGCAACACTGTGGCATTCCGCATCTGGCTGAATTTTTATTTAGGAATTCCGAATTCTCACCAGTAAGTTTATGTAGTTATTATTGCTTTATAAGATAATAGATATTCCACAAATAAAATAAAATAAAATTGCTATTCAAAATTTTCCGGTATGAATTCCAACGCTAGTGAGAAGTCGGTCGATTACGAGACTAACGAAAAAGACAGGCTACCGCGCTGCATTCCACGTATTCTTTTTTACAGACTGCTGGAGTCACGTGATGCTCCAAAGCACCAATGCAGGTGTACGAAAAGAGCATCACATCACTCAAGCGGTCTGTAAAAAAAGACACTTGCGTTGCACCGCGGTAGCCTGTCTTTTTTATTAGCCTCGGTCGATTAGTGATGACGTCACAACTCGTGTCCTCTGGCCTTGAATATTTTGATGGCAGCGACTGAGCGGAAAAAAAAAAAAAATTCGTCCGATGTAAAAATTTAAAAGGATCAAACTAAGCCAATAAAATGGGAACAGTTTTCAATGGACTTGACTGAGGCGAGTTTAAGTCTAAATATGTTGCATGAGCCGATGCTATAGCTTGACAACAGGACAGAAAAATAACATGTCAAGTGTAGAGATCGAAAGAATATAGAGAAAAATATCTTAATTGTATGTTAATAATAATCGGCTTTTTTTGTGGAAATTGAGTCGAGTCTGATTTCGTTGATTTTTCCACGGGCCGGGATTGTTTTCACTAATCTTAGCACGGACACGGACCGGACAGGGACGGGACGTGATCCGCTAAAAATTGTTCAGGTTGGGCCAGGCCCGGTCCTGAAAATTCCGCCCCGTGCAGACTTCTAGGATTTTGTACTTAGAGTCACTCTTTGTCTCGTACAAACTGTTACTAAACTTTTTAAAAACTGATAAATTAATGTGAACCCATTTTTATAGTATTTACTTCGTATTAGAAGAATCGTACATACCTAAAATTGAAAATCAGGATTTAGATAGAGAAACACCAATACACCCCCCCCCCCTCCCCCATCAGAAAAAGAAGAAATAAACATACATTTTAAACATCAAATTCCCCCAGAAAAATAAATAAATAAAACGGAAATATCAATTTGACTGAAAATTACGTTTTCTTTCAATTTGTTTATTTATTTTTAATTTATTTTTTATTGTTAGGATGTAGTCTTCATACTGAAATTCTATCAAACTCTCCAATTTTGATAGATTGTATGATTTTTTCGATAAATTTTACCTTAACCCTCTGATTAATAATTGGGACATATACGTCCGTGGACTTTTTTTTTTCTAATTCTATTTGCATAAATTTTTGAAAAATAATCTCTGCTGTACACTTATACTAGGATAATTTGATGTGAGGTTTTGACTCTAAACTTTAGGGTATTGGCGCTATTATTATTAAATTATTTCTTTCAGGTTCCAAAGGCGGGGAGTTTTTAAAGCATAACTCAAAAACTACTTGGTAGAATAAGCTGTAATTTTTGGTTTGCATGTTCATAGATTTTAAAAATCTACCTCTGTTCAAAAAAAAAATATAGGTCACATTTCACTTTTTTTTCTTCAAAAGTATACAAATTTTGAAATTGATTTTCTAAAGAAATATAGATAGTAACCTATAAAATTTTAAACAAAAATCGATTTCTAAAAGTTTCAAATATGTAGATTCAAATGCTCATTCCGAAAGATATTTTTTGCGTTATGCTTCAAAAAGTACTCGCATTGCAATAAGTTTTGCAAAGATTACAAATGAATTAAACAGTAGGAATCTCAAAATTAAAACCTTTATAATTCTTAAACTATTTTACCGAATGACTTTCAGCTTGGTAACCTAAGGTAAAATTTACCGAAAGTTTTAAATATGATGTCACAATAGGGTGCTCATATTAGAAAGTTTTGGTACAATGTCAATATAAAGACGACCCCTAATCTTATTTTTTAAACATAAATCGAATATCAAGACATAATTTAAAGTCATTTCCAGGTTTTTTACGTTTTGTTTTGTTTTGTTTTTTTAATTCCCTGAGACAATTTGGTAATTAAAATATGTATGTGGCGTTCACTTTTTCTTTCTTTGGCCGATTGTACTAGGGCCAGTAGTTGTTGTACCAAGTGCTGATATCTGAAATTTTTAATTTACTGTCTAAAATAAATAAGAAATCTGCATTAAACTTTTTATAAAACAAACGACCTTCACCAGAAAACACATGGAAAAAAATTCACTGGTTTAAAATATGTTTAAAATAACATTTAAAAAAAAAAATACATAATGAAATAAATTACAAACTAGCATATTCCTAAATCATCATAGAGGAACTATTTAAATTACACAAATTTTCCAAAACTCTAGCATGCAAGCTTTATGTATAAAATGAAAATGCTTTATTCATTAATGTTTTACATTAGAATTTAAAATTTTACTAGAGTCATCGACCAAGGTACAAGGCAATTAAGTGACCCTAGGTACAACATTGTGTGATTTCTCACAATTCGGCTTTATTAAAAATTCATCATATATGTCGCATTTAGACCTTTAAATAACAATTAAAATTAGGTGTTGTAGTTCAATGAAAAATTACTTTTGTGACATTTGCAAAATAATAAAACAATTCGAGTTCAAAATTTTATTTTTGTATTCAAAACAATTTTCAACTTTTTATTTCACAGAACGTAATTCTTCTGAAATTCAAAATGGTTATAATAATTAAAACCAATATTTTCATTCAACCACATAAATAATAAAACTATATCAAAATATAATTTAAAACAAGGCCAGCTGACTTAGATACACGGTAGCCCTGCGCACAAAAGTCTCCTCTACTCCTTACAAGGAGAGGGTCCGAGGTTGGTCTCACCGAATGCGATGAACATTTGTGTTTCGATAGAGTATAGTTAGTATATAAATATATGACCGTCATAATGCGCAACACCCAGGGGTCTTGAGAAAATCATTCGCAAAGTTTAAGCCACAGTTTATAATCCGATAAATTTCCTACTTTGGAAAGTGGCTCCGTGGCACAGCGGTAGCATTCTGGACTTGAGTTTTTTTCTACCCGGGAGTAGGGGAAAAAGGAGAGTTCAGCCCCAGCAGGCGGATTGCGGATTGGGAGGATTGAGGAGGAGGGAGGAATCCACCTTGTGGATAGAGGAGGAGGGTGGAATCCACCTGTGGGAGGTTTCTTAGAGTAGGAGAGGCTAAATTTTTGAGGGGGCTTAATTTTTGAGGGGGCTTAATATTTTTTTTTTCGAACTGATTTAGTATTAGAATGGAGATATCATACTATAACATAGTGAGTTAGGTGTTTTCGAAAGGGAGTTTGAGGGGTATAAATATTTTAGTGGGGCTTATTTTTAGGGGGGGGGGGGGGGGGGGCTCAATTTTTTTTTTCTTCGAATCGACATAGAGTAGAAATGGAAATATCATACTATAACATAGAGATGTAGGTATTTTCGAAAGGGAGTTTGAGGAGCCTAAATTTTTTAGAGGGGCTTATTTTTTTTAGGGGGGCTTAATTTTTAAGGGTGATTTTTTTTTTTTTTTTTTTTTTTTGAATTGTCTTAGAATTTGAATGAAGATAAAAATGTCTTATGTTTTCTGAAAAAAATTTTTGATGCTGCCATCTGTATGCGGTAGTGTGAATTTATTATTGAAAAATAGTATTTTATTTTTGAAAAGTTTTGAGGAAGGTTTGAACCTACAAAATAGTCTCTTGGCTCGATGATATGTTGAAGACTTAACTAATCGAGCCAAGAAACTATGTCTATATGTTTAGATTTTAGATGTTTCAAAATAAAAAATTGTATTCCCCCTTCTGTATGCGCAAAGAGAGGTTGGTTTCTTAAGATAACTCATTAATACCTATTTTAACTGCTCACTCTGCGAATTCTTTTAATGTGTATGATTTTTATTTTTAGTTTAACTGATTTTATCGATTTTACGTACGATAGTTTGATTATTTTAGCAAGCTAAGGTTTCGAACCTGCGAACTCCCATTCAAATTTCATTTTTTGTAACTGATAAGCTATCCACTATTCAAACCGCGCCCCGACAATTATTGAATTACTTTTGAACACTATATATTTAAAAAAAATACCTACCTCTTCCTCTTTCTTATACTAGGGAAGTTAATACAATTTATGTTTAAATTGAAGAAATGATTAATTTTTTATATTTCTTTAATAAGCAACTCATTTTTTAGATCGATTAGAAGGCTACCAAACGTTTTGAATTAAACATTGTTTTCACCAGTATTAATCCAACTAAGTTTGGAATTATACTTTTTCTTGTGAACCATATCATATTCATTTAATCGTCTGAAATACACTTCCTAAACCCTCTTATCAACGTTACTCACTATCTATCACAAACATCCGATTAGTCTAATCAGCTTTTTTCAACAGAAAATAGCTAATATGTAAATATTGATAACTATTGAAGAGATTATTCCACTTGTTTACAGATTTTAAATGAAAGTTTGAAATATTTGTCAGATTTTCTATTTATCAATTATTATAAATTGAATCAAATCATAGTTTGTTATTGCAATAGATAATTATTTGATGATTCTACACTAGTTCTAATGAATTTTAAAACTACTGCTTCACTTCAACTCATTCTTTTATACAGTTTAATAAATTTAGTTTGAATTAAACCATTGGTTTGTCATATATTTCACTGAAATAATAAAATTAATGTGTAAAACCTTAGAATGACGAATTCAAAAACGTAACGTGATGAATCATATACTTTTTAAACATTACATAAATACATTTGGATTGATTCACTTCCTGTGAACTTTCTACACATACTTTTTTATGCCATGTGTTTTTCTGAAATTTTTGCACCAATCATATTACATGATTTGCACTATCGTAATAATTTTTTAACATGCGCCCCCTATGATTATATATAAAATTGAATGAAACGAGACTTTTTTCATTAGTGTTTGCTATTTTTTGAGTGTGTGAAGACGCTTTTTTCACTTAAGATAATATGGCTAGTTTTCAAGATGGACATTCTACTACGTTAAGCGATGATGTATCACGTTTGAATAATCAATATTTTTCATCAAGATTAAATGATCAAGGCATGGGATTAATAGTACAACCTAAAGTAGAACCCGTTTCAAATAATGAAGCGGAATTCTCCTCATCAGAACTGAAGAAACAGAAGCCACCTTTTTTGTGTACTGTTTGCAGCAAATCTTTTTCACGAAAAGGCAATTTAAAACAACATTTGATGATTCATTCAGAAGAAAGACCATTTATATGTGACATCTGCCAAAAAGCATTCTCTAGAAAGGCTATTTTGAATCGTCATAAACTATCCCATTTAAAGATTCCTTCCCAACATAAATGTGAATCGTGCGGTGAAGCGTACTCAAGAAAGTATGACTTATTAAAACACATGAAGATCCACAAGTCCTCCAAAAACGATAAATGTATTCAGCGTAGTGAAATATTCAATCCCAACTCCGATTTTTTATATCATTTGAAAACTTCACAGAGAGTTAGATGCAAAATTGATAATTCATCCTCTTTAAAAGATATGTTTTTTGAGAAGGTTAAGCATTTTAAAAGGCAAAATGCGTTAAACATATTTACTAAAACTGTAATCAACTCTAACGAGGAGAATGTTACAGACTTTAACACATTTTTTAATAGTATTCATTCGGACGTTTTAAACGAATTAAACTACCAGATTCAAGTTAAAAGATCGATGAAATGGTATGCAAGTGTACAAGTTGTTGTATATCGTGTAACACAGGAGGGTGTATTAGAGATTGCCACACCCTATTTCCTTTCAAAAACTATACTTGAATTAACGAAACAAAACTTATCTGAACATGTTGAGGATACCTTTGCAAAAATTATTTAGTCCTATGAGAAGTCCACCAGACGTGGTTTTAATTGGACATTAGATAAAATATTGAATTTAGAACTATCTACCTTTAAAATATAACATGATTTGAAATGTTTATACCTTTTTGAAATATGTGTACTCATGTTTTCACTATTGTAACTATTGAAAACGACGAATAAATAATGTGTAAATGAAAAAGCTGTTGTCTGTTTATTTTTGTTAGAACAACTTGTGATTTTTAATAACTTGTGATTTTTAATAACTCATGAAGTCGTAACGACTTTACTTACTATTTTTTTTTTTCAATTTCTTATCAAATGAATAATGAGTTAACTATCTTTTATTAATTTCATATTGAAAGTCTAAAATTATCCATTGAAATAGTTATTTTGCAATATTTCTAATTTATCATAATTATTTTTAAAGTTTAATATATCACTCGTTGTTTGGATAAACAACTGTTATTGCTCAATAATAATAATAATATTATCATTTATTACCATACAATTCTTTAAAAAAAGCATAGAACCATTAACATAATATATCATTATCCACTTTTTAAAAACTGTTACCTTGTGTTGCCATTGAATTCTTCAAAGCAAAAAAGAATAAAACTAAAATCATCATCATTAAATATCATACACCACTTATATAAAAATTGTTACTTTGTGTTGCCATACAATTCTTCAAAAAAAGAATAAAACTAAAACTATTAACATTAAATATCATATACTGTAAATATAAAAATTGTTACCTTGTGTTGCCATACTATTCTTCAAAAAAGGATAAAACCATTGACATAATATATTATTCACCACTTAAATAAACTGTTTATATATATATATATATTAGACTTAAACTAAAATTAATGACATTACTAATTCTTTTAAGTGTTTATCTGTAACCGACACTGATTTTTAACATATATTAAGGGATGTGCTGTTTCAAAACATTCAGTTTCCAACTGATTTTTGTTCTAACTTCATCTAATGTTACCTTTATTATTTGAAAATGGGTTCTGTAGTAAATATGTTAAAAAGATCTTCCGACAAAGTGACTTCTTCTTCAAAGTATCAACGTTTAGAAGAACCTAATGATCCCACTTCTGCGAGTGAATTAAATATACCAAGATTGGAAATTCCTAATTTATTAAACACTGACTGTGGGACAATATCACGTGATTTATCCACTACTGATTACTCACCGAATGTGAAATCTGAAATCGATATGAATTTTTTTATCCCTAACTTTGGTGATGATACTACATCTTCCGAGAATTCATGCCAAAAGTCAATTTCTGTCGAGGACTATTTGAATATATTTTTCAAAGACATGAATTTTGAATCCGCTTTAACCTCGACCCCAGCTAGTAACATAATTTCCCAAGACGAATCCTTTCAAGAACCTACTATTGGCCAAGAGGTTTCTGACTCCCAACCAAGCAACCTTTCTAAAGCAAGTGATGAATTACAAAGCACAACCCCACCTACGAATGTCATTCCACAGTCTAAAACTAGCAAATCCAATCATCCTATTGTATTTCGAGAAGAACTCAGTGACTGTATCTTTTTAATTTTAAAGTTGCATAATAGACAATTTCATATTCATATTCGAGAATTTAAACGCAGTGGGCTTACTAGTGAAGAAATTCTAACGAAAAATGGTATTATTATGGATGTTAACAGCTGGTTCGAATTTTGCAAGAAAATTTTTTCATTTAATTTGAGATATAAAAGTTCCTCATTTGTTTCTAATAACATGATATTAGTGTTAAATTTTAATAATTCTATCATGCGAATTAAAAATTTAAAGAATTATTCTCACATTGACTTAAACGAGTATCAGTTGCTGAAATTAAAAGAAAAAATACATGATTTGAATAAGGAACTTCTTCAGCATATATATGTAAACCATATACCAAGCTTAATTAGGCAGAAATGTATCATTGGTCATATATCTACAGAAAATGAACTCATGTTACAGTCTAAACTTATAACATGTATTGAGAATAATGTATTAACTATACTAAACCGCATTTTTGAATGTGATGGATGTATTTTTAATCAGAAATCTCAAAGCCCTCATTCCTGTTGTATACTAAATAATCGACAAAAATTTGAAAAACTAGGAGAGATGTTATTAACACTTATAGATTTAGATTTTGTTATTTCCTCATTTTTAAACGGAGTGGATTGTGTTAGTGAAAACTTTTTATCAAACATTCATGTAGAAACAATTCAAAACGAATTGTTTAAAATAATAAAATAAAATGTATTGCTATCCTTTATAATACGTGTGTGTTTATTTGTCTAAAGTGTATGTTTATTTTGTTATGTCTTTTAGAACTTTTTCATAGAGTGTTAGACTTAAATTTGCATATGTATATAACTAAAGAAATCAACAATTCTTTAGCAATTAAAAAATTAACACAAGTTTAAAATATTAAACTAATAATCTTAATACTATAATTTCTACTTTCTAATATATATTTATATATATATATATGAAACTTAATTATATAAAAAAGTTTTCAATAATAATAATAAGTTTAGAAAATTAAAAAGTTTAAAAAACAAAATTAAGAAACTCAATAAAAAAAAATATTTGAAAAGTTAAAAAAATAAAGTTTTCAAAATTAAAAAATCTTTATAAAAAAAAAAAAATAATAATTAAAAAAAAAATATTTAAAAGTTTACAAAAGTTTAAAAAAAAAAACTTGAAAAAAAAAACTCAAAAAAAAAATTAAGTTATCAAAATTTTAAAAATTTTAAAAACTTAATACATTAAGTTTTCAAAAGTGAGTTTATCTATTCGTATATGTATACATGCATGTGACTTTCATTATGTTTTAGTTTAATACTTCTTTTTATCCTATAAAAGTGTTAGATTAATATATACTTATAAAAATATTTGTAAGTTAAATTAAAAAAAAAGTAACTTATAAAAAAAAAAAAAATGTTTACAAAATGAAAAAAAACAAAACCTTTCTAAATAAAAAAAAAGTTTTCAAAATTAAAAAAAAAAAACTATTTTAATAAAAAAATGTTTTCAAAATTAAAAAAAAAAAAAAATCAAAATTAAAAAAAAAAAATTATAAGTAAAAAAAAAAAAGTTTTCAAAATTAAAAAAAAAAAAAAAAAAAAAATACTTTGTAAATAAAAAAAATATATTAAAAAGTTTATAAAATTAAAAAGTTAAAAAAAATATTAACCAAGTTTTTTAAACTTTTATAATTTATACTAGTATTTAGTATATACTAGTACTTAGTAAAAACTAGTATATATTCTAGTATAAAGAGTTTATAAAAGTTTAAAAAACTTGGTTAATATTCAAACTTGAATTCTATGAATGATGCAATAAATACTTCCGTTTTTATAAGAAATTTAAGTTACTTCTAAAAATATTATTATCCAGTTAAATAATCAATGATTATACTTAAACAATATGAAAATTAATCTTTGTTCACAATTTCGAGAAAGATTTTAATAGGATTTTATTTGCAAATATCTGATGTCATGTTGCTGAAGATTCCATAAAATAAAAGACTTTCAAAAAATATACGACCTACATATTCGATGACTGAAGTGAAAATGGCTAGTGTCTTGGTATAGATTCATATCAGTTAGATCACGTGATTGATAATGCAGTCTGATTGTAGATAAGACAATCAAAAGGCACGAGGAAGGCACGTGATATCTAATTGATTACGTCATAATCTACCACGTGATAAGCTCATCATCTCTTTTCTGAGTTCAAACATGGTGAGTTCATTATTTTTATATAAATGTTTAAATATGTATGTATTAAAATTTTAAATTGAAGAATTTAATAATAGATTGTTTATTTTTTTTTTTTTCGTTTCGATGTGTATAACTATAAAATAAAATGTGTGTAGGATGTTGACATAAAGAAGATTTATCTTATGAAACGCATATATAGCGATAGGTAAATTCACTTTTAATAAATTACAAAATAATTTTTGTTATCTTATAATATTAAAAAAATTGCTAATTTTTTTAAACTTTTTAATAACTAAAGAATATTTTAATTTAATGTTTTATATATACTATATATTTTTTAAGTGTATACTACAGAACATAATTAAAAGGAGGAATCCGTATACATATACTCAAATACAAATAGAAAGGAAATATAGGACATGCAAATACAAAGGAAATATAGGACAACTCATTCTTGTTAAATTGTAGGTTTTAGCAGCTTGTAATGTTTTTAACATTTTTGGAAAATAATTTTGTTAACTTTCAAAAGCATTTTAAATATTTTTTATAACTAAAATATCTATTCATACATTGCTTTTGTAAAAGTGCTGTTACAAAATGTTGGTAGTTAATCATTGTATTAATTCAAAACTTTCTTATAATGTTATTATACAAACTTGTAATATTTGAACTGCAATTGATGTGATTTATTTGTATGAATACTTGTATTCGGTATCTTGATTGATCGATTGATATGATTAATATGAATCATTGATTGATATGAATGATTGGTTGATTGATATGATTGACTGATATGAATGATTGGTTGATTGATTGATATGATTGATTGATATGCCAGCTTGATATGATTGCTTGGTATGATTAATATGATTTATTGATCGATATGATTAATTGATATTATTGTTTGGTTGATTAATATGATTGATTGGTTTGATTTATTGATTGATATGACTAATTGATATTATTGTTTGGTTGATTAATATGATTGATTGATTGGTTTGATTTATTGATTAATTGATATCATTGATTGGTTAATTGATTGAATGATTAATTGCTATGACTGACTGATATATTATTGATTGTATACTTGAATTTGCAATCTAATTCAACTTTTTGATAACTTTTTTAATTATGAAAGTCAGATATATATATACAGTTAGGTGAACTGACTTTTAATAACATAATTTATTAAGTTTTTTTTTTTAATTTTGATAAATTAATTTTGAAAACTTTTTACAAAGTTTTTTTTTTTAATTTTGATAAATTAATTTTGAAAACTTTTTACAAAGTTTTTTTTTAACTTTTTAATTTTATAAACTTTTTAATATATTTTTTTTATTTACAAAGTATTTTTTTTTTTTTAATTTTGAAAACTTTTTTTTTTTTACTTATAATTTTTTTTTTTTTTTATTTTGATTTTTTTTTTTTTTTTTTAATTTTGAAAACATTTTTTTATTAAAATAGTTTTTTTTTTTTAATTTTGAAAACTTTTTTTTTTATTTAGAAAGGTTTTGTTTTTTTCATTTTGTAAACATTTTTTTTTTTATAAGTTACTTTTTTTTTAATTTAACTTACAAATATTTTTATAAGTATATATTAATCTAACACTTTTATAGGATAAAAAGAAGTATTAAACTAAAACATAATGAAAGTCACATGCATGTATACATATACGAATAGATAAACTCACTTTTGAAAACTTAATGTATTAAGTTTTTAAAATTTTTAAAATTTTGATAACTTAATTTTTTTTTGAGTTTTTTTTTTCAAGTTTTTTTTTTTAAACTTTTGTAAACTTTTAAATATTTTTTTTTAATTATTATTATTTTTTTTTATAAAGATTTTTTAATTTTGAAAACTTTATTTTTTTAACTTTTCAAATATTTTTTTTTATTGAGTTTCTTAATTTTGTTTTTTAAACTTTTTAATTTTCTAAACTTATTATTATTATTGAAAACTTTTTTATATAATTAAGTTTCATATATATATATATAAATATATATTAGAAAGTAGAAATTATAGTATTAAGATTATTAGTTTAATATTTTAAACTTGTGTTAATTTTTTAATTGCTAAAGAATTGTTGATTTCTTTAGTTATATATATATGCAAATTTAAGTCTAACACTCTATGAAAAAGTTCTAAAAGACATAACAAAATAAACATACACTTTAGACAAATAAACACACACGTATTATAAAGGATAGCAATACATTTTATTTTATTATTTTAAACAATTCGTTTTGAATTGTTTCTACATGAATGTTTGATAAAAAGTTTTCACTAACACAATCCACTCCGTTTAAAAATGAGGAAATAACAAAATCTAAATCTATAAGTGTTAATAACATCTCTCCTAGTTTTTCAAATTTTTGTCGATTATTTAGTATACAACAGGAATGAGGGCTTTGAGATTTCTGATTAAAAATACATCCATCACATTGAAAAATGCGGTTTAGTATAGTTAATACATTATTCTCAATACATGTTATAAGTTTAGACTGTAACATGAGTTCATTTTCTGTAGATATATGACCAATGATACATTTCTGCCTAATTAAGTTTGGTATATGGTTTACATATATATGCTGAAGAAGTTCCTTATTCAAATCATGTATTTTTTCTTTTAATTTCAGCAACTGATACTCGTTTAAGTCAATGTGAGAATAATTCTTTAAATTTTTAATTCGCATGATAGAATTATTAAAATTTAACACTAATATCATGTTATTAGAAACAAATGAGGAACTTTTATATCTCAAATTAAATGAAAAAATTTTCTTGCAAAATTCGAACCAGCTGTTAACATCCATAATAATACCATTTTTCGTTAGAATTTCTTCACTAGTAAGCCCACTGCGTTTAAATTCTCGAATATGAATATGAAATTGTCTATTATGCAACTTTAAAATTAAAAAGATACAGTCACTGAGTTCTTCTCGAAATACAATAGGATGATTGGATTTGCTAGTTTTAGACTGTGGAATGACATTCGTAGGTGGGGTTGTGCTTTGTAATTCATCACTTGCTTTAGAAAGGTTGCTTGGTTGGGAGTCAGAAACCTCTTGGCCAATAGTAGGTTCTTGAAAGGATTCGTCTTGGGAAATTATGTTACTAGCTGGGGTCGAGGTTAAAGCGGATTCAAAATTCATGTCTTTGAAAAATATATTCAAATAGTCCTCGACAGAAATTGACTTTTGGCATGAATTCTCGGAAGATGTAGTATCATCACCAAAGTTAGGGATAAAAAAATTCATATCGATTTCAGATTTCACATTCGGTGAGTAATCAGTAGTGGATAAATCACGTGATATTGTCCCACAGTCAGTGTTTAATAAATTAGGAATTTCCAATCTTGGTATATTTAATTCACTCGCAGAAGTGGGATCATTAGGTTCTTCTAAACGTTGATACTTTGAAGAAGAAGTCACTTTGTCGGAAGATCTTTTTAACATATTTACTACAGAACCCATTTTCAAATAATAAAGGTAACATTAGATGAAGTTAGAACAAAAATCAGTTGGAAACTGAATGTTTTGAAACAGCACATCCCTTAATATATGTTAAAAATCAGTGTCGGTTACAGATAAACACTTAAAAGAATTAGTAATGTCATTAATTTTAGTTTAAGTCTAATATATATATATATATAAACAGTTTATTTAAGTGGTGAATAATATATTATGTCAATGGTTTTATCCTTTTTTGAAGAATAGTATGGCAACACAAGGTAACAATTTTTATATTTACAGTATATGATATTTAATGTTAATAGTTTTAGTTTTATTCTTTTTTTGAAGAATTGTATGGCAACACAAAGTAACAATTTTTATATAAGTGGTGTATGATATTTAATGATGATGATTTTAGTTTTATTCTTTTTTGCTTTGAAGAATTCAATGGCAACACAAGGTAACAGTTTTTAAAAAGTGGATAATGATATATTATGTTAATGGTTCTATGCTTTTTTTAAAGAATTGTATGGTAATAAATGATAATATTATTATTATTATTGAGCAATAACAGTTGTTTATCCAAACAACGAGTGCTATATTAAACTTTAAAAATAATTATGATAAATTAGAAATATTGCAAAATAACTATTTCAATGGATAATTTCAGACTTTCAATATGAAATTAATAAAAGATAGTTAACTCATTATTCATTTGATAAGAAATTGAAAAAAAAAAATAGTAAGTAAAGTCGTTACGACTTCATGAGTTATTAAAAATCACAAGTTGTTCTAACAAAAATAAACAGACAACAGCTTTTTCATTTACACATTATTTATTCGTCGTTTTCAATAGTTACAATAGTGAAAACATGAGTACACATATTTCAAAAAGGTATAAACATTTCAAATCATGTTATATTTTAAAGGTAGATAGTTCTAAATTCAATATTTTATCTAATGTCCAATTAAAACCACGTCTGGTGGACTTCTCATAGGACTTAATAATTTTTGCAAAGGTATCCTCAACATGTTCAGATAAGTTTTGTTTCGTTAATTCAAGTATAGTTTTTGAAAGGAAATAGGGTGTGGCAATCTCTAATACACCCTCCTGTGTTACACGATATACAACAACTTGTACACTTGCATACCATTTCATCGATCTTTTAACTTGAATCTGGTAGTTTAATTCGTTTAAAACGTCCGAATGAATACTATTAAAAAATGTGTTAAAGTCTGTAACATTCTCCTCGTTAGAGTTGATTACAGTTTTAGTAAATATGTTTAACGCATTTTGCCTTTTAAAATGCTTAACCTTCTCAAAAAACATATCTTTTAAAGAGGATTAATTATCAATTTTGCATCTAACTCTCTGTGAAGTTTTCAAATGATATAAAAAATCGGAGTTGGGATTGAATATTTCACTACGCTGAATACATTTATCGTTTTTGGAGGACTTGTGGATCTTCATGTGTTTTAATAAGTCATACTTTCTTGAGTACGCTTCACCGCACGATTCACATTTATGTTGGGAAGGAATCTTTAAATGGGATAGTTTATGACGATTCAAAATAGCCTTTCTAGAGAATGCTTTTTGGCAGATGTCACATATAAATGGTCTTTCTTCTGAATGAATCATCAAATGTTGTTTTAAATTGCCTTTTCGTGAAAAAGATTTGCTGCAAACAGTACACAAAAAAAGGTGGCTTCTGTTTCTTCAGTTCTGATGAGGAGAATTCCGCTTCATTATCTGAAACGGGTTCTACTTTAGGTTGTACTATTAATCCCATGCCTTGATCATTTAATCTTGATGAAAAATATTGATTATTCAAACGTGATACATCATCGCTTAACGTAGTAGAATGTCCATCTTGAAAACTAGCCATATTATCTTAAGTGAAAAAAGCGTCTTCACACACTCAAAAAATAGCAAACACTAATGAAAAAAGTCTCGTTTCATTCAATTTTATATATAATCATAGGGGGCGCATGTTAAAAAATTATTACGATAGTGCAAATCATGTAATATGATTGGTGCAAAAATTTCAGAAAAACACATGGCATAAAAAAGTATGTGTAGAAAGTTCACAGGAAGTGAATCAATCCAAATGTATTTATGTAATGTTTAAAAAGTATATGATTCATCACGTTACGTTTTTGAATTCGTCATTCTAAGGTTTTACACATTAATTTTATTATTTCAGTGAAATATATGACAAACCAATGGTTTAATTCAAACTAAATTTATTAAACTGTATAAAAGAATGAGTTGAAGTGAAGCAGTAGTTTTAAAATTCATTAGAACTAGTGTAGAATCATCAAATAATTATCTATTGCAATAACAAACTATGATTTGATTCAATTTATAATAATTGATAAATAGAAAATCTGACAAATATTTCAAACTTTCATTTAAAATCTGTAAACAAGTGGAATAATCTCTTCAATAGTTATCAATATTTACATATTAGCTATTTTCTGTTGAAAAAAGCTGATTAGACTAATCGGATGTTTGTGATAGATAGTGAGTAACGTTGATAAGAGGGTTTAGGAAGTGTATTTCAGACGATTAAATGAATATGATATGGTTCACAAGAAAAAGTATAATTCCAAACTTAGTTGGATTAATACTGGTGAAAACAATGTTTAATTCAAAACGTTTGGTAGCCTTCTAATCGATCTAAAAAATGAGTTGCTTATTAAAGAAATATAAAAAATTAATCATTTCTTCAATTTAAACATAAATTGTATTAACTTCCCTAGTATAAGAAAGAGGAAGAGGTAGGTATTTTTTTTAAATATATAGTGTTCAAAAGTAATTCAGTAATTGTCGGGGCGCGGTTTGAATAGTGGATAGCTTATCAGTTACAAAAAATGAAATTTGAATGGGAGTTCGCAGGTTCGAAACCTTAGCTTGCTAAAATAATCAAACTATCGTACGTAAAATCGATAAAATCAGTTAAACTAAAAATAAAAATCATACACATTAAAAGAATTCGCAGAGTGAGCAGTTAAAATAGGTATTAATGAGTTATCTTAAGAAACCAACCTCTCTTTGCGCATACAGAAGGGGGAATACAATTTTTTATTTTGAAACATCTAAAATCTAAACATATAGACATAGTTTCTTGGCTCGATTAGTTAAGTCTTCAACATATCATCGAGCCAAGAGACTATTTTGTAGGTTCAAACCTTCCTCAAAACTTTTCAAAAATAAAATACTATTTTTCAATAATAAATTCACACTACCGCATACAGATGGCAGCATCAAAAATTTTTTTCAGAAAACATAAGACATTTTTATCTTCATTGAAATTCTAAGACAATTCAAAAAAAAAAAAAAAAAAAAATCACCCTTAAAAATTAAGCCCCTTTAAAAAAAATAAGCCCCTCTAAAAAATTTAGGCTCCTCAAACTCCCTTTCGAAAATACCTACATCTCTATGTTATAGTATGATATTTCCATTTCTACTCTATGTCGATTCGAAGAAAAAAAAAATTGACCCCCCCCCCTAAAAATAAGCCCCACTAAAATATTTATACCCCTCAAACTCCCTTTCGAAAACACCTAACTCACTATGTTATAGTATGATATCTCCATTCTAATACTAAATCAGTTCGAAAAAAAAAAAATATTAAGCCCCCTCAAAAATTAAGCCCCCTCAAAAATTTAGCCTCTCCTACTCTAAGAAACCTCCCACAGGTGGATTCCACCCTCCTCCTCTATCCACAAGGTGGATTCCTCCCTCCTCCTCAATCCTCCCAATCCGCAATCCGCCTGCTGGGGCTGAACTCTCCTTTTTCCCCTACTCCCGGGTTCTGTCCCGGCTCGGACTTGTTTTTCGGAACAAAAATTTTTATCAATCATTTTCGAATCGCAATTGAAAAAATATGTATAATAATTGAAATTTGCGAAAAATATGAATTAAATGTATGTTTTGTAGCATATAAGTGTTTTTTTAAGTACGAAATTTTGCATGTTTAAATATATAATGAAAAAAAAACCACGCATATTTATATGTCTATAGACCAGAAATTTTTTATTGTTATTTAAAATTATTTACATTTATTTCAATGAATAATCTACTATTTTTCACAGAGAAATAAATTAAAACACGTGATATACATCCGTAAATAATTATGTTACTTTAATTTTGTTTCTATATGAAAGTATTTCGAATATTTCATGATTTTTTAATACGCTTTTTTTTTTAACTCTAAATATGACTTTTTTTATTTCGGATTTTTGGTTTTGTAATTATTACCTACGTAACAACTATTTTCAGCAGGTCAATATCTTTTTAGAACTTATTTTTAAGCACAAAGACAGTTATTTTAACTATAATCATAAGCATCCAAGATTTTAAAAATTCAAAAGTTAAAAAGCTAGTTGGTAAAAAACGATACATTTATTTCACTGTGAAAAGTTAGTACCTTATTTTTGTAAATAACAGTAAATAAATTTTAAAATTAGCTTAATTTTATGGTCTATAAAAGTTCCAATTGACTTTTTTTTTAATTTGTTATTATTATTTATTTATTTTATCTTTAGTTTTCATTAAATATATTAACATGCAAAGATTCGCACCTAAAACTGTATTTATATAATTAAATTGATTTATATAAAAATATTAAACAAGAAAGAAAAAAGATTTCCGAAAAAAATTACTACGTAGACACTTATTCTAATTAAAAATAAAGAATCCCAGACTTTAAAAAATCATATTAGAAATATAAAAGCATATTTTGAATAAACCATGAAATATTTCAATGAACAACCGAAATGTAAATAATATATTTGTTCACTTATTTTAATTTATTTCTCTGTTAAAAATTGTAGATATTCATTGAAATAACTGTAAATAATTTTAAATAACAACAAAAAATTTCTGGTCTATAGACATATAAATATTCGTGTTTTTTTTTCATTATATATTTAAACATGCAAAATTTCGTACTTAAAAAAACACTTATATGCTACAAAACATACATTTAATTCATATTTTTCATAAATTTCAATTATTATACATATTTTTTCAAATGCGATTCGAAAATGATTGATAAAAATTTTCGTTCCGAAAATCAAGTCCGAGCCGGGACAGAACCCGGGTAGAAAAAACTCAAATCCAGCATGCTACCGCTGTGCCACAGAGCCGCTTTCCAAAACCGGAAATTTATCGATTATAAACTGTGGCTTAAACTTTGCGACTGATTTTCTCAAGACCCCTGGGTGTTGCGCTTTATGGCTGTCATATATTTATATACTAACTATACTCTATCGAAACACAAATGTTCATCGCATTCGGTGAGACCAACCTCGGACCCTCTCCTTGTTAGTGATATTCAAAACGAAATACAACAACTTTTTTAGACCTCAAATCCAATATATTTTGCATTCCAGAAGAAAACATTAATAAAGTACATTGCTGATTTTTTAATACGATATATTGAATTACACAACATATTATTATATAAGAGGGTAATTCAAAAAGTAATGCGTCTATTGCTCTAAATTTTATTTCTTTCACAGTTACTGGACTATTTATGCATGATGTTATACAGGTAACCTTACTCTACTATATAGTATTTTCCTTTTGAGATTGACTGATTAGAATCATGGATTTGAAGCTAAACAAAAGAGTCGTCATAGAACTTTGAGCAAAACAAGATTGTGCACCTAAGGAAAACTCCTAGTCGCTTGAAGAATGCTTATGGGAACGCTGTAATGGGCATCAGCAATGTGCGGCATTGTGTGAAGAAGTTTGGAAACGGAGAAACGGAAATTGCAGATAAACTGAAAAGCGGCCGGCCGACCACATCAGTCACAGATGCAAATCGAGAACGCGCTGATGAACTGATTCGAGGAGGCAGCGCTTTATAGTTCAGAATGTTGCTGATGCGTTAAAAGTTTCAAGAAAAATTTCAAAACCCTAAAAATAGTAAAAGTCTGCTAAAAGCAATAACTGAATTTTTCCATAATGGTTTTGATGCGTGTTAACCGATGTGACTATGTTGAACAGTAATTTTCAGGTTAGTAAGGACAGTTCAGGTTATGATCTATAATAACTTTTGCTTTTATAGATTCAGTAATAAAGTTTTTAAGCACATGAGGCATCACTCATTGATCCTCCTTCGTACTTTTTTTATGGGTACGCTACTATGAACATTTTATTGTTTCATAGCATAATAGTTTCCAATACTTATTGTGATCAAAATTTTCGTAATATACAGACAAAACAAACGTTTTTATCGCTAAAGATAGTCAAATTGAATATATTTTAGGCGGCAGGAAAAATCTGTAACAATATTTTACTCAAAATGTTGTTGTGAGATTTAAAATTAAACACAATAATCTTTTCAGACTTATAGTCCACTCTATTTCGTAGACCAGGATGAATAAGTATTAGAGTACACTGATAATTTTTTTATTCCTGATATTTTGAATATACAATTAGCATAGTGTTAGTTACATTTATTCTACCTTTGCTTAAAAAAGTTACCACAATTGCTATAAAAATATTCCCAAAGTTCAATTTGTTGGACGATGTAACCCCTGAAAGTGAAAATCCTTTTCTATTATTCAAGATTTAAAACTTTCCTAGCTTCGAGAAGAAGTTAATGCTTGCGGTTTGCCTCGCCTATTTTCCATACACCTACACTGCACGGGTTGCAGTTATTTTGACGTCACTGACTTAAAACTTTGAACTCGTTCTTTTAATTCTCTTTTAATATATTGTATCAGAATCCTTTTCGTTGCTGTAATATGTAGTTGTTGTTTCAAAGATGTGCCGAGAAGTTAATATCTCGGTGCTTAAATATGTTAATCCAGATTTTATTAAAGGATATCATTCAAGAATTGGAAGAATAATTTCGACCACAAAATTTACAGTGAATAATACATATCCACAATAATTCAACATCTATTTTCATTTCATACACTTTAGCCTGGTTTGTGAATATGACCAGCGACTGTGCGAAAGCAGATATTGGCGTTTGTACGGGTGATGGGACCGCGGTAGCAGCGTTACCGACAAAACAGATAAGAGAATTTTCTTATTCCTGTTATATATAAATGATGATATATTTGAAAAAGGCACACAGAATTGAAGTAAATATTATGTATATAAATATTTTTTATAAAAGATCATGAGTACTGACATAGGGCTAAATTAACATTTAAAGAAGTGTGACAAATAGTTTACAACACAAATATAAGAAAGTGTATATATTCAATTATTTGAATGTTATATAATTATTATATTGAATTGTTTTACAAGTTAATATTATATTACTCACTGCATTATTGAAACGCAAGTTATATAAGATTATTTTGCAATCTATATAAATTTGAAAAATATTAGAAAAATAAATAAAGAAAAAAATGAGTATTCTCAAAGATACTGTAATTGAGAAATTAAATGTAAATAATTACGATGTGTGGAAATTTAGAGTAGAAAATTATCTACAAAAGGAAGATCTTTACGATGTAATAATAAATGAACCACCAAATCCCGTCACTGATGATTTTACTAATAAAAATCGTAAAGCAAAAGGGATAATTAATTTACTAATAGATGACAAACAGATCATCCATACTAAAAGCCTTCAGACAGCACGCGAAGTCTGGAATGCACTTAAAAATGTGCACGAGAGAACCAACCTCAGTAACAAATTATACCTTCTAAGAAAATTATATTCTAGCAGGTTAGCCGAAAACGGCAACATGATCGAACATTTGACTAATATTTATCAACTTCGCAATAAATTAACCGCTATTGGTGAAAATATAAATGATGAACACATAGCGGCTTCGTTACTTTGTTCTTTACCTTCAAGTTATGACACACTGATATGTGTTCTTGAGACACGAAATAATGATGAACTCACACCGAACTTTATCCGCGGAAAGTTGATAGGTGAATACAACAAATGACAAAATAACCACGAAGTATCTAACAATCACTCTGCTTTAAAAGTTAAATATTCGCAACATGGAAGTAACAAATTCTGCAGATACTGCAAGAAAAATTCCCATAACATAAAGGAATGTTGGAAATAAAAGATTAAAAACAATGAAAAACAAAGACCGAAGAATTTTGGAAATAAAAACAACAATATGCCTAACAAGTCAGCTGTATGCTTTCAAGGCAACGTAGGCGCGAACGGTTCTAAAACCAAAAATTTCGATAAGGAAAAACGCGCGGATAAAATCTTAACATTTTTCATTGGTAATGGTTCGAAAGATCTCTGGGTCGTAGATTCAGGGTCTTCAACCCACATTTGCAACGATAAAAATAAATTTCATGACTCCAATTATGATACATCGAATGTCACTATAGCAAACGGTCAAGAATTACATTCTGACGGTTACGGATCTGTGATATTAAACACTGTTATAGTTAGATAATACGAGTAAAACCATAACATTAAAAAATGTTTTATATGTTCGGGAGATAGCAACAAATCTAATTTCCATCAAACAAGCTACCAAAAATGGTTGCGTAGCTATATTCGAAGATAAAATGTGTAAAATAACTCACGAAGGCGTAACATACCTTGAGGGTCATATATATAATAATTTATATGAAAGTATTTTGAGATTCGATTCAATTCAAAATGTAAATATAATAAATCACTGTGAAAAGAAAAATTGCTTACATAAGTGGCACGTGAGATTGGGTCATAGAAATATTAACCACAGTAAAGAATTAGTTGATAAAAACATGGCATCAGGGATTCAAATTGATAACTGTAAGCACAGCAATGAATGTGAAGTTTGCCTCGCGTCAAAACTAACCGATAAGCCTTACCCCAAACACGCTAGTTTTAGAGCTACGAGAGCAATTGAGCTGGTCCACAGTGACCTGTGTGGCCCTATGCAAACAGCAACGGTTGGGGGGAAATATTATTTTCTAACTTTCGTAGAAGATTTTAGTCGTTTTATAGTTATATATTTGCTAAGAAACAAATGTGAAGTTTTTTCAAAATTTAAGGAATATGCAGCAATGACTGGTAACAAATTTGGCAGAAAGGTGGAGGCAATTCGGTCCGATAACGGGGAGGGGGGGGGGGGGGTATCCGAGTCAGGAATTCAAAGATTACTTGAAAAGTGAGGGAATTGATCATCGATTCACCGTACCGTACTCCTCGCCCCAAAATGGGGTTGCAGAGCGTAAAAATCGCACCCTAATGAAGTCTTCCTAATTCGTTCTGGGGGGAAGCAATATGTACAGCGACGTACATTCAAAATAGGCTCCCAACTTCATCCTGTGATCGGACTCCGTATGAAAAATGGACTGGTCGCGAACCGGACCGTTCTAACATCAGAACTTTTGGTTGCCGCGCATATGCATTTATTCAAAAACCAAATAGTAAAAAGCTGGACGACACCGCGCAAGAAGGTATATTTGTCGGATACGACAACAGAAGTAAAGGTTTTAGAATTTGCACGGACGGAAGGAAAATAGTTATAAGTCGGGCAGTAAAATTTTTAGAGGCTGATAATTATGACTTAGTTAAAAATAATATGCATCAAATGAAAATAAAGAAATTCTAAGCGATAAAATTCCGCAACCAAAATTACAACTAATTGACGAGGAAGAGAATAGCACCGAAAATAATATGCAAAATCAGGTTGCGAACACAAATGTATCAGGCACCACACAGATTTTACCACGTAGATCTAACAGGTCTAATAGAGGGGTTCCCCCTGGCAGATTCGCGTTTTTAACAAATGATGTAAGGATAAATGAGCCAAAGTGCTGGGATGATATACTGAAAATAGAAAATCCCCTGGAAAGGCAAAAATGGATAGATGCTACCTTGGACGAGAAAAATGAACTCAAAGAAAATTGTACTTGGGAATTAGTTGAGGCTCCACCAGGGACAAACGTAATCGGTAGCAAATGGGCATTTAAATCGAAGTACAATAGTCAGGGTCAAATAGAAAATTACAAGGCAAGGCTAGTGGCTAAGGGTTTCTCCCAGAAATACGGGATTGACTACGATGAGACTTTTGCACCCGCTGCGTCTCACACTACTATAAGAAGCTTTTTAGCAAAGGCTTTGTATAAAAACTTACGCCTTAGACACATCGACATTAAGACGGCCTTCCTACATGGGGAGTTAAAGGAGGAAGTTTACATGCGTCAACCTGAAGGATATGTAGTCCCCGGATCTGAACACAAGGTTTGTAAACTTAAAAAAGCGATATACGGGTTAAAGCAAGCAGTGAGATCTTGGAATACGAAAATACATGATTCGTTAACAAAACTAGGGTTTAACCAAAGTTCCATAGACAAGTGTCTGTACAAACGAACCATAAATAATGAAACAATTTATATAATCGTTTACGTTGACGATCTCCTCATCGCGGGGGAAGATAATAACATTGATAAACTAATACGTCAGTTAAAGAGAGAATACTTTGTGACGGATTTAGGCGATGCTAAGTATTATTTAAGTATCAACATTAATCGGCTTGATCAAAATACAATGACCCTAGATCAGATTAACAAAATTCATGAACTAGTAATTAAATTTGGCTTGGAAAAAATTTAAAACCAACCGATACTCCTATGGAACCGGGCTATGTTAAGTTAAATGATGATGAAAATCTTTTACCGGATAAAGTAAACTATAGACAGGCGGTCGGTGCATTAGTATACATTTCAACCGTTTCCCGACCAGATATTAGTGCAGCCGTTAACATTCTATGTCGTAGAAATGAACGTCTCAGAACTAAAGACTGGAAAGCCGTTAAGAGAACTATTAGATATTTAAAAACTACTATACATCCGATTTTCATAAAAATTGAAATGGCTCGACAAAAGTTTACAACAATCATATATTTAAAATTTCAGACCGTTCGGTCGGGTAGTTTTTGCTCTGTTATATGCGGACGGACGGACAGACGGACAGACGGACTGAACGACGCACTGTGGGGTATTTGAAGAATCTGGCCGGCCAAAAGTCGATTTCATAAAGTACAGCGCAGGATCGAACGGATGCATATAATTTAAAACTGAATCATTGGGGAATCACGTGATGCGATTTTTATCTCCTTTAAGAGAACGATGACCTCCTGTTATCAGTTGAAACTGGAGTGTTGCGTTAAGTGTATGAGTGTCAAATCGTTCTTCATTGTGACTTCCTATTTTTGAATGGGAATAACTTTAGTTTTGGAAGTATTTAAAATCTAATCGTTATGGATAGTGACGAGGCAGGTATGTATCATTATTATCATTAAATTTAAATTGAGAAAGAAATAGTTTTAGTATTTACAAAATTAATTTAAAATAACGCATATTTTTCTATTATTTTTTCCCTTGTTTCCCAATTCACGGAGGGTTTAGTTATATTCCCAAGCATTTCCAAACAAAGTTACTTATTGTACCAATAAATATATACCCTTCTATTTGTGTTTTCGTTTAAAGTAGTTCCACCTTCGTCCCCTTTTTAAAATGAAGGCGATATAAATATGCTTTTCCAAAATTCTGAGTAAGCATACAAAATTACTATATATTGATTTTTAACTGATATTTATCATATAAATTTTAATATTAAAAAAATTGTTTTGATTCATTAGAAAGTGATCACATTTGTTTATTTTTCTGTCATTCTGATTGAAATTAAATTTATATAATTTAAAAAAAATTGCTTTAAAATAATGTATTCATTCCCTTTTATCTTTGTTAAGCACTTTTCACAAAATTGAAATAATTTATTGCTCGTTATTAACATTTGTTTACCTAAAAAATAAGTCGAGGCAATTTTCCATATGTTTTTGTTAAAAGTTAGTGAAAGATTGTGAGATTTTTTTAAAAAATAAGGGATAAAATTATGTTATCTATCTAAATTGCATATAACTATTATGCTTTCTTTTTTGTTCATATTTTGTATTTATTTTTATTTAGGGCCTTCGAATGTCAGAGTAATGACTCGAAAAGATTTTTTAAACATTATGCAACAGCAGAATTTGCCAAACATTAATCATAGATTAAATTTCCTTGAACATTACCTTCTTAATAGCGATAATTTTGACGATGATGAAATTAAAAACCTCAAGCACAATTTCTCCCAATTTAAATCTCAGTTAAAGAGCAAATGGATCGAAGACCATTATATGTTAGATAAATTTGTGAAAAATAATAAGGAATGGCTTGAAGGTACAATAGAAATTTCAAAAAAAGTAAATCGACCAGGAAGGCCAGCAAAAGCTTTCACTGAATCAAGTGTCTGGTAAAAGCGGAGAAAGTCTGAAAGTTTGAGGAGCTCGACTGATGTAGAAGTACTTACACATGCCACTCAGATAAAGTTAGAAACCTCAGGGAAGAGAGATGCTGCCCATGTTCTAAAGGATTTAACATATTCACCAATGCGAGCAACAAAATATAAAAAAGCATATTTGAGAACTCAGCAGACGGAAAAGAAAACATAAATATCGCCTTTACAAGCGTTATCATTATTCGTCGAAGCTAACCTTTCAAGGAATCAATACGAAATTATAAGACGATATCAAAAAAATATATACCCTTGATATAGTCTTCTACAACGGTCTAAAACTGATTGCTATCCAGACAAAGACTCTTTTAAAATTACTGAAACTTGCGCTGAAATTAATATTCAAGATTTACTTAATTTAACAGTGACACGATTATTCATTTATTTGAAAGAAGTTTTGGAAAGTTTAAAAGAAGATGAAAGAAATGCATTAATTCTTATATATAAATGGGGCTGCGATGGATCTCAACAAGCACAATACAAACAAAAATTTGAGAGTGATTCCTCTTCCGATGCGCATATATTCCAGAGTTCGTTTGTTCCAATTCAGCTAATTTGCAGTATAAACAACAAGACTATCTGGCAAAATCCATTGCCTTCATCACCACGTTATTGTCGGCCCATGCGAATAAGATTTGTAAAAGAAACAACAGAAATTAGTAATGATGAGATTAATTACATAAAAAATGCATTAAAATCTGTACAGCCCTCAAAAATTACATTAGAGGAAAATACATTTTTAGTAAAACATAAAATGATACTTACTATGGTCGATGGAAAAATATGTAACGCAGTCACAAGTACAAAATCGACAATGCGTTGCTACATTTGTGGACTGACATCCAAAGATTTTATTGATCTCTCTAAAAAGAAAAATGTGAAGCCAGAAACATTAGAATATGGACTATCGATTTTGCATGCTAGGATTCGATTATTTGAAAATTTGTTGCATTTAGCTTACAAACTACCGATAAAAAAGTGGAGATGGAATGCAGAAGACGAAAATGCTCTCGTTAATGAAACAAAATTGCGCATTCAAGAAAATTTCAAAACAAAGTTAGGTTTACTTGTAGATATTCCTAAGCCTGGATATGGTAATACAAATGATGGAAATACCAGTAGAAGATTCTTTACTGACCCATCTCTAGCAGCAGAAATTACCGGCATTGATGAAAGTTTCATATATCGATTTAAAGTTATTCTTGAAACCATATCCAGTGGCCACAAAATTCACCTTAATAAATTTAAGGAATATACAGAAAAAACAGCAGAGCTCTACGTCCAGTTATATAAATGGTATCCAATGTCACCCACAATGCATAAAATATTAATCCATGGACCCATTGTGATAGAGAAAGCTTTACTACCAATAGGCCAATTATCTGAAGAAGCAGCCGAAGCACGGAACAAACATTTTCCATTATTTCGCCAAAATCTATCGCGTAAATTTTCAAGAATTTCTTGTAACCGTGATGTTCTCAACAGATTGCTTTTGAGTTCAGATCCAGTTTTAACTGGAATGAGACCCACGATAAGAAAAAAATCAAAATTGTTCCTTAAAGAAACTCTAGAAATGTTACTGCCTATGGAATCTTCTGAAGCTCGTGATCCAGAGGATTCTGATTATGAAGAAACAGATTACGATTCCGAATTATCATCTGATTAAAAGATCCTACCTTGGGGATTTACAAACTAATTGTTCTTATCATAAATAATCTGTTTTTATAATTTATTCAATTATTAAATACATTATTCCATATTTTTATCACAATTATAATTTATTTTATAATACTATTTATCGTGATTATCATTTATTTTATAATACTATTTATCATGATTATAATTTATTTTATAACACTATTTATCATAATTTTCATTTATTTTATAATACTATTTATCATAATTATCATTTATTTTATAATATTGTTTTTCATAAATATCATTTATTTTATAATACTAATTTTGATCAATAAAAATCAGTACGAAGTTGCAAAGCATCCATGATTTTTAAGTTATTAAACAATATTTATTTTTAAAAATGCATTTATTTACTGCTTTAAACGTTTAAATTAGTTTAAAAGAAAAAAATAATTTTGGCCGCCCAGATTTGTGAAATACCCCACTGTGCGACGACTATAGGTGCTACGTATTTATGTAATTACGAACGCACCTAAAAAGGCACACAGAATTGAAGTAAATATTATGTATATAAATATTTTTTATAAAACAATTTACACGTATTTAATCATGTTTATGGATATAGTCCTATGACATTGGATTACGTCTTTATAGGATATAATTTCCACTTTGGATGTTTCATTAACATTTTTTTAATTGTTGTAATAAGCAAAAGTAATGCGTTTCGTTAAAAGATGAAAGGAAAATGTATTGTATTATTGAATTTGTCAACTTTTACACTCAATGAAAATTGTGTTCTCAAACTTTATGCATTTTGATGAGATTTTAAATTAAATAAACGATGAATTTTTCATTATAAAACACAATGTATCTGGTATCGTAAAATTAGAAATCTGAGGAAAATAATTTATTACAAAAGAATATATGAATTATGTCATTAAATTTTTCCTCTAATATATTCTATACACACTTCGTATTATATTAAATGTCCCCCTTCCCTTACGCTTGCTTCAAAAGTTACCTCAAACTTACTTCAAAAGTCTATATTAGCACTTCTCGAAGGTTAATTTACTCTTATGTAATCATATTTATGGATATGGTCCTATAACTTTAATTTATCCATATGAAATATATTTTCCACCTTAGAATGTGCCATCAGCACAAATTTTGTTAGAAATTTTTGAATAAAAAATAGTTAAAATAAAAGGTACTGTATCATTAAATTTTTCAACTTTTACAATTCATGACAAAATTTTCTTCATCTTTGTGCCCATTAGTAAGATTCAAAATTCAATAAAAGATAAATTTTTAAATATCAAACACAATATATTTGGTATTCTAAAATAAATCAGAATTGGAAAAACCACTTAAAAATAAATTATTAAATCAGAAATATATGGATTGAGTTTTTAATTCAATATATTCTATGCACACTTTTTATTAATTTTTTTTTTTTTTTTTTTATCCTTGCTTCAAAAATTGCTGCGTTTGCTATATTAACATTCTCGTGGGCTAATTTACACAATAAGTTATCAGATTAAGAAAAAACACTTACAAATAAATTATTTATTATTATTATTATTGCATTATGATTGCTTCAAAAGTTACTGCATTTTCTATATTAGAAATTCTCAACGGCTGTGTTACACGTATGTAATCATATTTAGAAAAACTGCTTAAAAATAAATTATTAAAAAGAAGAATATAGAACATGTCATTGATTTCATCATCCAATATATTCTATGTATCATATTTTCTCGCGTTACTGCGTTTAGTATATTAGCCCTTCTCGAGGGCTAATTTATACGTATGTAATCATATTTAGAAAAACAGCTTAAAAATAAATTATTAAATGGAAAAATATGGATTATTTCAGTATCAACCAATATATTCAAAAAACACTTTGTATAAATCCCCCCCCCCCTTATCTTTGCTTCAAAAGCTACCGCTTTTGCTATATTAGCCCTTCTCGGGAGCTAATTTATACGCATATAATCATCTTTAGAAAAACTACTTAAAATAACTTATTAAAGGGGAAAATATAGATTATGTCATTGAATTTATGATCCAATATACATATTCAATGAACACTTTGTACTATATTATTTTTTTTCTTATCTTTTTTTCAAAAGTTACCGCGTTTGCTATATTAGCACTTCTCGAGGGCTAATTTACACCTATGTAATCATATTTATGGATACGGTCCCATGACTTTATTTTATCCCCTCACAGTAAAGAAAAAGTCTGGAGAGACGAAGAGCCAGAGAGTTATAGATAAGAATAGATTGGGACATGGCTGCTTAATTTAGAATGGGCTCAAAAGTCTTTCGCGCTCACACATACATACACAGCAGTGCTTAATGACTGAAGCTTGTTAAGGCAGAACGTTTTATGTATTGGTCTCTTGGGGGTTTTGGAGTTCGCAGAAGTTCATTCTGGTAAACAAGAGTTGAGAAATCTGATTTTTCTTTTTTTTAATTGGAAGGATTGATTGCATGTTGAGAGCTGATTCAGAGCTTTTTTGTAATTCGTCTGTTCTTTAAACTTCGGTGCTTGAGTGTCGTAAGGTTTGAATTAAAGAAAGTAATTGTTGTACAGCGTTTTATTGTCATACTGATTTTTCTTCTACCATGCGAGTCTTATTGTGATTTTATTTTTCCTCCTCTTTGTTAATTGTTTTACTTTGCGAAGGAAATAAACTTAATAAATGTAATTTTCTTAAGTGGAGAAAGACTCATACAATAATAGCTGGATGCAAGGTGGGGGAAGGGGGGAGGCGAAAGAGATTTTAAAATTATTTTTCTAAAACAATTTTTTATAAATGTTTTAAACAGTCATACAATATGAACCAAAAACCAACTTTGTCCCCAATAGACATTTCATAACAAAACAACAACAACAACAACAAAAAGAAAAATACGTCTTATAGAAATATGTAAATAATATAAAATTACAGACTTTACTAAACAATTTTAGCCAAAACAATGTTTAATTAAGCTAATTAACTGTACACAATTGATGTTTTGCTACCTCTTGGACTACCTTAATGAAATGTATGCCAGCAATGTAAATATTTATCTAATTTCATAACACCTTGGTCTGACCAACTGCACTTGGCAAGAATTACTATAACAAAACAAAACAAGAAAAAAAAAAGAGAAAAAAAAGAAAGAAAGAAAGAAAAGAAAAATATGTCTTATAGAAATATGTAAATAATATAAAACCACAGACTTTACTAAACAATTTTAGCCAAAACAATGTTTAATTAAGCTAATTAACTATACACAATTTATCTTTTACTACCCTCTTGGAATACCTTAATGAAATTTATTTCAGTAATGTAAATATTTATCTAATTTCATAACACCTTGTCTGACCAATTGCACTTGGCAAGAATTACTATAGCGAAAAAAAAAAAAAAATGTATTTTAGAAGTATGTAAATAATGTAAAACCACTGACTTTACTAAACAATTTTAGCCAAAACAATGTTTAATTAAGCTAATTAACTATGCACAATTGATATTTTACTACCTTCTTGGAATGCCTTAATGGAATTTATGTCAGTAGTGTAAATATTTATCTAATTTCATAGCACCTTGATCTGACCAACTGCACTTGGCAAGAATTACTACTTGTCAAGCTGTGCAGGAAAGGGTGGTTTTTTTTTTTATGGCATCAGATATTTTCCCGTCGAACACAGCTTCCAGTTTTTACTTTCTTCTTTATTTATAACAAAAAAGTATTGAATTCGTTTAAATTTTCTACTTTTTGATTTTTGATAGATTCACATGATTTGCAGTATCCTGAATATGATTTGATTAACTTTGGATCTATATCTGTCTATCAGAGTGTTAGACAAATTTTGTGATTGCTCTAGCCTCTAGCTCAAGAACTATACACGAAATCAGATGAAACTTCATTCATCAAACGGTGCAGGAAAGTGTGTGGGTTTTTTTTTTTTTTTTTTTTTTTTTTTTTATGGCACTAGACATTTCCCCGTCGAACAGAGCTTCCAGTTTTTACTTTCTTCTTTATTCATAAGAAGACAGTATTGAATTCATTTAAATTTTCTACTTTTTGATTTTTGGTAGATTCACAGGATTTAGGGTATCCTGGATATGATTTGATTATTTTTGGATCTATATCTGTCCATCAGAGTGTTACACAAGTTTTGTGATTGCTGTAGCTCAAGAACTATACACGAAGTCAGATGAAACTCTATATATCAAGCGGTGCAGGAAAGGGTGTTTTTTTTTTTATGGCACCAAACATTTTCCCGTCGAACACAGCTGCCAGTTTTTGCTTTCTTCTTTATTCGCAAGAAGAAAGTAATTGAATTCGTGTAATCGCTCTAGCGCAAGATCTATGCACGAAATCAGATGCATCCTATAAACTCGTTACAGAACGTTTATTAATCAAAAAGTAATAGCTAATGTATAATATTTTTTCCGTAGCTAAAATAATTACTTAGCGATATTATATCTTTTATTTTCCTATCGTAATTTAAGTTACATTTTCTTTCCTGTGGCTTAAATTTAAAATTTAAAATTTTGTTTATAAAACATGTTCACTTTGCATAGTACACTTAATTGCGATGTGGCAGTAATCAGCAATCGTGATTTTTGAGATATTAATCTGAGTAAATCACAAATACCGAGTGTCCTAAAATAGACAGACTGAATTTAAAACTCAATAACTTGCAAATGGTGGCAGCTATTTAAAAAAAAAATTGCAGGAGGGTTAAGTAAAATGTCAGGAGATTTTTTATTGATATTATTTGTTTTGGTTCCAAGTAGCAGCGACAGATAGCGCTGAAAGCAATAGGCGCTAAAAAAAAAGCCAGAATTGTTTGGCCTTGCTCTTTGGTCCAGCATTGATGCGAAGGAACGAGGTTAAATATATGGAGTGGACCTCAGTCGCCAATTTGGAGGTCTCCACGGGCCGAAATTTCTCGGCCCGAGCCCGGCACAATACAAAAATTAAAAGTTCGGCCCAAGCCCGGCCCGTCCGTAGAAAAAAAATATTGGCCCGGCTCGGTCCGATAAAAAACTTGAAGTTCGGCCCGAGCCCAGTTCGGTCCGGAAAAAAATTAAAGTCTCGACCCGAGCCCGGCCCGGCCCGAGTAAATTTCTACAAAACATTGATTTTTACGCTGATTTGGCTAAAAATTTGTCTCGTACGAGTAGTTTTGACCAAAAATATTTATCTTAACTTTGTTTTCATGTTTATAATCTTCATTTTTATAGAAGTGCCGCAGGCTGCGATATTTATTTTTTTAATGAATCTCTATTTCTTGTATGTAAGTGTTTCAGTTATCATTACTATTGTTAATACATATTCTATGTATTGAAGTGTTAAAAATCTGATAAATACTATACAGTAAAATCTTCTAAAACGGAATTGCATAGAAAAGAAAAAAATGTGTTATAGACAAGTTCCCTTCTTAGCAAGTGTAAATGTATTACATATTCTTTTCTTACGTATTAGTATATTAATTTTGCATGGATAAACACATTTTCAGTTTAAAACAAGGTTCCGTTATAGGCAGGTTTTTTTCACACGTTTTAGTATATCTTTATTTAGCTATATTTTAATAAGCGTAGAAATCTACTATTTTTTAAAAATAATAAATTTTAATGCTTAAGTGTAGAATAATGGCGATTTAAAAATGTATGCATTTTTTTTCAAAAATTTTTGGGCCAGACTTTTTTTCAAAAATTTTAGGACCGGGGAACTTTTTAATGGACCAGGCCACACTGAGACAATGATTTTCGTACGGGCTGGGTCAAAACTAGGACTGAAAATTTTGGACGGTGAAGACTAGGAATGAAACCAGTACCGGCTCTGTGCAGAGAAAAAATTAGGCCCGGCCCGAGTGCCGTGAATGGAAATCGGCCCGCGGGCCAGTCCGTGCAGGTCTCTACGCCATCTCTACGCCAATCTTGTTTTTGAGGATCCACTCCATATATTTAACCTCCTTTCTTCGTAAAAGAGCGAGGCCAAAAAATCGCGCCCTTTTTTAGCGCCTATCGTTTTAAGCGCCATCTATCGGTGCTATTTGGAACTAAAATATATAATATCAGTTTAAAAAACTTCTGACATCTTACATAACCTACCTGCAAGAATTTTTTAAATAGCTGTCACCATTTGCAAGTTATTGATTTATAAAATCAGCCTGTCCATTTTAGTACACCGGGTATATTTCCTTATTTATCTTTAAAAGCACGCATAAATATATTTAAAAAATAACTGAATTAGATCAGTTTTATCATTTGTTCCTTATGATGTTATACAAACCTACCATCTACAAATCTTCAAATATTCCAATGTAACGTGCCTCATTTTGGAGTAAATAAGCTACTTTCGAATCTTGATGTAAGTTATTTCTCGATCCATTTTAAATCAAAACAATATATTTTCATGTTTAACCTCTACGTTCCGAATTATAAATCAGAAATTTGCTTCTCTTCAATAACTATCTTTGTTAATGTTTGAAGTAGAGTTCTACATCGGGTCGGGTTACCCGCTTTTACCCCAGCCCGACCCGACCCGCGTTTCGGTTCGAGTGAGGTAGTGATGGGCGATAACGAGATATTTTTCTCGATTTTCTCGATTGTATGGACATCTCGATATTTTTCGATTGTATAAATTTTTTCTCGATGACTACAGTTTGCAAATTTCTTTTATAAATCATATATTATGCATTATATACGTCATACATTTATCAAGAATAGTCTGCGGGTGAACTGGAATGAGTCGATGTTAATAAAGACTAGGTGACTTCGACCGCTCTCGGGCCCCTCCTTTAATTGGGGCCCCTAATTTATACGTAATCTTGTAATATGAAATCACGAACAGGTTACCCGCTTATATACGGCACTGATATATGATAGCAGGCGGGTGTGGTGTGCACGCACTACAAAATCTTGTAAAAAATATAATATCGAAACGAATGAACGTCGGACCAGATCTCTTGGGGGAGGGGTCAAAGCGAGCGGAGGGGCACAGCAGCTGCATAATATGATTAAGTCGTCACAGGTCTTTAGGCCTTTCCAACCATATGTCACATGAGAAGTCTGGATCTGAATTTATAAAAATGCCCTCCCCGTGGGGGGAAAGGGGGGGGGGGTGCGGGAGGTGGATAACATGAGTAAGTGGTCATAAGCCTTTCCAACAATATGTCACATGAGGGGTCTCGGCTAAATTTAGAAAACACCCCCGTGGGGGAAAAGTGGGGGGGGGGGCGGTCACCGGAGGTGCATTACATCAATAAGTAGTCACAGACCTTTCCAACGATATCTCACATGTGGGGTCTTGGCTAAATTTGGAAAAGTGTCCCCCTGTGGGGGGGGTTCAAAATGGGGGGGATGGACACCGGAGGAGCATAACATCAATAAGTAGTCACAGACCTTTCCAACGATGTTTCACATGAGGGGTCTTGGCTAAATTTGAAAAAGTGTCCACCGGGAGGGGCAAATTGGGGAGACTGTCACCGGAGGTGTATAACATCAATAAATAGTCACAGACCTTTCCAACGATATCTCACATGAGGGGTCTTGGCTAAATTTGGAAGAGTGCCCCCCGGGGGGGGGCAAAGTGGTGGTGGGGACACCGTAGGTACATAACATCAATAAGTAGTCACAGACCTTTCCAACGATATCTCACACGAGGGGTCTGGACTAAATTTGAAAAAGTGTCCCCCAGGGGGGGCGAAGAGTGGGGGGGACTGTCACCGGAAGTGCATAACATCAATAAGTAGTCACAGACCTTTTCAACGATATCTCATAAGAGGGGTACTGACTAAATTTGGAAAAGTGTCCTCCGGGGGGGCAAAGTAGGGGGGGGGGGCGGCCACCGGAAGTGCATAGCACTAATAAGTAGTCACAAACCTTTCTAACGATATGTCACATGAGGGGTCTTGGCTAAATTTGGAAAAGTGTCCTGAAATTTCATATATTATAAATAATATTTAGCGGAGGGCTCCATAAAAAAATCCGATCTAAAATGATAAAAGCGGAAAAAACTACCCTCGCAGTGGGGGCCAAATTGGGGAGGGGAGGAAGAAAGTCTCATAATATGAAAGAGTCATCCGAGAGCTTAACGATGACATATCACATGACTGGTCCAAAAAAGTTTGAAAATTGCTCCCCCTCTCTCCCCCCGTGGGCCCACTCTTTCACCCCGGAATTCACACAGCCGCCACTTTAAAATTTTTATGTTCAATAATTAATATTTACCGGAAGACTGCATAAAAAACCCATATTTAAAGTGATATTTAAATTTATTATAGAAATCGGCTACGGTTTTAAAAATTTGTTCGCCCCATCCCACACCCTTTGGGCGAAGAAAGGTTCATAGTATGAAAGAGTGGTCAAAGGGCTTTTCGATTATATGCCACAGGAAGGGTTCGGTAAAATTTTTAAAATTGCACCCCATGAGTCCACTCTCACGTCCTTCTCCCTCGAAATCACCCGACCCACCTTCCTCTTTGAAAATTTTATATTTAATAAATAATTTTTATCGGAGGGTTCCAGGTATGTGACATCTTGGTAGGGCTAAAATAAGAGAAACTTTGAAAATTAGAGCTTCATTTCACAGCTCATTGTCATGCCTTTTTCTCTATCTCGTCCCTTGGTACTCTCAATAAATTTTCTTACTTTTCTTCTCTGCCGAGGACGAGAGAAATCCTCGATTGGTTGGTTGTATTTATGACGGCCAATTATCTGCACGGGGGATATAGGCCCGGGGGAGGAGTGCCCTTCGTGGGGGTCTTTCTAAGGGAACCTAACCCGTATTAACGCTTGGAAATCCAAGGTTCGAAGAAAACCACGAAAACTCCGAACAATTAGGCCGACGGGCGCGATTGGGATCGAACCGAGCACCTCCCGTCTACCAGCTTCGAGAGCAGAACCTCTCAGCCACTGGGAGAAATCCTCGAAAAGCTTCTCATAGCGAAATGTTGAAAAGAGCGAGAGAAATCCTCGAAAGGCTTTTCATTGGGAGATTTCGAAAAGGACGAGAGTAACAAGCGAGAGGCTTCCCATCGGGAAATGTTGAAAAGGGCGAGAGGAAACTCTCGAGAGACTTCCCATCCCGAAAGGTTTAAAACCGCGAGAGAACCAACCATCGAGCAGATTCCCATCTGGAAGCGTCGAAATGCTGGAAAAATCATCGAGATGAGATTTGCCGAAATGCGAGATGGAAATGAAGCTTTCAGAGTCAAACTTACCGCATTTCTGGTTTAAGTCATAATTTCTCAAAGGAGTCCATCTGCTTATCCTATCTCTTTTTAGCTCACAGGCTATCTAAGCCTGAGAGCTAATGTACCCGTCGGTTCTGTGTGTATGCATGTACTGTACGTACGTATGTATGTACGTAACGCGATAACTCTTGATTAAAATGTACGATTTGCTTCAATTTTTTTATGTTAATTCTGATAAGGCGTTCCGCTGTTTAGTTTTGACGGTTCATTGGTTAAGGATAAAGGGAGAGAAGGGGGGCTAGTCCCCCCCCCCCGTCCTGAATTTAGATAAATAGGTTTTTCATGCAGAATTCTTCGATTTGCTCCAAATTTCGTATACCGGTTTATTATGTTAAGGAGCTTCCCTGATTAAACTTGGAGGTTCATTAGTTAAGTATGAAGGGGGGAAAGGGGGGTAGACCCCCTCCTTAATTTAGATAAATGGGTTTTTCATGCAGAATTATTCGATTTGCTCCAAATTTGGTACACCGGTTCATTATGTTAAGAAGTTGCCTTGATTAGATTTGGAGGTTTACGGGTTAAGTATAAAGGTGGAGAAGGGGGCTAGACACCCCCCCCCCTTAATTTAGATAAATGGGCTTTTCATGCAGAATTATTTGATTTGCTCATAATTTGGTATACCGGCTTATTATGTTAAGGAGCTTCCCTGATTAAACTTGGAAGTTCATTGGTTAAGGATAAAGGGGGAGAAGGGGGGCTGGTCCCCCACTTAATTTAGATAAATGGGTTTTTCACTCAGAATTACTCGATTTGTTCCAAATTTGGTATACCGGTTTATTATGTTAAGGAGCTTCCCTGATTAAACTTGGAGGTTCATTAGTTAAGTATAAAGGGGGGAAAGGGGGGTAGACCCCCTCCTTAATTTAGATAAATGGATTTTTCATGCAGAATTATTCGATTTGCTCCAAATTTGGTATACCGGTTTATTATGTTAAGGTACTTCCCTGATTAAACTTGGAAGTTCATTGGTTAAGGATAAAGGGGGAGAAGGGGGGCTGGTCCCCCACTTAATTTAGATAAATGGGTTTTTCATGCAGAATTACTCGATTTGTTCCAAATTCGGTATACCGGTTTATTATGTTAAGGAGCTTCCCTGATTAAACTTGGAGGTTCATTAGTTAAGTATAAAGGGGGGGGAAAGGGGGGTAGACCCCCTCCTTAATTTAGATAAATGGATTTTTCATGCAGAATTATTCGATTTGTTCCAAATTTGGGATACCGGTTTATTATGTTAAGAAGCTGCCTTGATTAGATTTGGAGGTTTATGGGTTAAGTATAAAGGGGAGGGGCTAGTCTCCCTTTAATTTAGATAAAAGGATTTTTCATGCAGAATTATTGGATTTGCTTCAAATTTAATATACCGATTTGTTCCGATATGGCGCTTCCTTCATTAGATTTGGAGGTTCATTGGTTAAGTATACAAGGGCGAAAAGGGGGCAAGTCCCCTCCCCTTAATTTAGATAAATGGATTTTCATGGAGAATTATTCAATTTACTTTAAATTTTTTTTCTATGCTTGTTCTGATAAGGAGCTTTCCTGATTAGACTTGAAGGTTCATTAGTTAAGTATAAAAGGGTTAAAGGGGTTAGACCACCCTTAATTTAGCGATATGTTTCTTTTTTTCATGCAGAATTATCTGATTTGCTTCAAATTTGATATACTGATTTATTATAGTTAAGAAGTTTCCCTGATTAGATTTGGAGGTTCATTGGTTAAGTATAAAAGGGGCAAACGGGGGATATTTCCCTTCATTTATTTTTTGAGGGACATTATTCTTTGAAATAAGAGTATAATATACAGTTAGTGTTAATAACCTGTGAGCTCAATGCCATCAGTTTAACTGGCACTTATCATTTTATTGCTATTAACCGATGTGGGTTATGAAGCATAGTGGTTTATGTATTCAGTTCTGTATAGTCCTAGTTTCAAACTTTACTGTTAAATTTAGTGTCATTTTGCCCCGTATTTTCAATGTTTCTCTTATTTTAGCTCTGCCAAGCTGCCCCATACCTGGAGACTCAGATAAATACTATTTATTAAATATAAAAAGTTCAAAGAGGAAGGTGAGTGAATTCTGGGGTGCGCGAGAGTGCACAAAGGGAGGGGGGGCGGATAATTTTCAAACTTTTACCAAACCTCTCCTTGACATATCATCGGAAAGTCCTTTCACTACTCTTTCATATTATGAACCTTTCTCCTCCCAGAGTTGAATTCCGGAAGGGGTTCGGGGGGGGGGGGGGGGGGGTGAGCGGTGCGGGGGGGACTTTTTTTTTAATTGTAGAGATTTCTACAATAAATATCATTAAATGAGGTTTTTTAATGGAGCTCTCCGATAAATATTATTTATTAAATATAAAATTTTAAAAGTGGGGCTGCGTGATTTCCGGGTATATTCTAGGATAAAAGAGGAAACCCACTTGGGAGGGGTAGATTTCAAACTTTTTTTGGACCAGTCATTTGATCTATCATCGGAAAGTTTTCGGTTATCATCGCAAAGTTACTCTTTCATATTATGAACCTTTCTTCTTCCTTCCTTAGTTTGGCGCCCCGAGAGAGGCACTTTTCGAACTTTTTTGAAATCGTAGCGTTTTTAAACATTTTAGATCGGATTTTTTTTACGGAGCCCTCCGATAAATAATTTTTAATATATGAAAATTTCAAAGAGAAGGATGGGCAGGGTATATTTCGGGGGGGGGGGGGGGGGGGTGCACGATAATTGGAATCCTGGGAGTTGGGACTCTTTTCTATCTTTTGCTGACACCCCTCATATGATATATCATTGGAAAGCTCTGTGACTACTATTTCATTTTATATATCGCCCGCGCCCCTCCCCTTACTTTGCCCCCGAGCGGGGGCACTTTACTAAATTTAGCCGACACCCCTCATGTACCATATCGTTGGAAAGTCCTGTGACCACTTATTCATATTATGCACTTTCCTTGTTCCTCCCTCCTACTTTGCTCCCCGCGGGAGTTCGTTTAATGTATTCCAGTCGAAGACTTTATAAAAATGGGGAAATTAAAGATCCAATCTCAAATGACGTAGAAAAATCAATAAAAAATTTTGATCCCTTTTATCATTCTTTAGTTCATATTTCTGCCACTAGGGGGTGCTTTTGATTCTTATTTCTTTGGCCATTTTGGTGCTAATTGCCGAAAAATTCTAATTTTTGATACTTAAACTCCCCTTACCGCTTCATAGCTACTCGCGTTTTTTCAGCTTTTTTCAACCAGGGGGCACCCTTACAAGACTTTTCCAGTCTTATGGCTCCTTTATAGTTTCCCTTTGGTTTGTTGTTTTTTTATTCCATCTGTTTTCAGTTACCCTATATTTAATAAAATCTGCCTTATATATATATGTAAAAACAATGATTTCAATAATCGATTCTAGAACATCTCCTTTGTAGATTCTCGAAAGTAATCGATGACTGTATCGATTGTGTATTTTACGATAACGATATTTTTCGATTGGTAAATTTTCGAGAATCGCCCATCACTAAGCCCTATCACTACTATGAAATTGTCGGCCAGAATAATAGCTAAGTTTTCCAATAACTGTTTTTAGCTTTTCTCGTTATAATCGATTGTAAAACATCTCGATTGTAGATTCTATGAATTAATCGATGGCTGTATCGATTGTGATTTTTTACGATGACGATTTTTCTCGATTGTCAAATTCTCGAGAATCGCCCATCACTAGAGTGAGGTTGGAGCTATGTTTTCCGGTTGCGGGCCGGGTCGGGTTGACTTCAACTTTTGTTGTTGCGGGTCGGGTTGGCTTTCATTGTTTCGGGTTCGAGTTGACCCGCTTTTTTAAAAGAATGTCCAAAATATTTTTTCAAGTTAAAAGTCTATTAAACCGCAGATCAAAATTTCATGAAAGCAAAATGCGCCTAGACTTAGAATTAGTTTCTGGAAGTTAATGTAAGCATACTGTTTCAACTAATTGTACGATAAGGATTATAACGAATGCCATCTGCATTGCTAAAGCATTTTTTCTGAATACTTACAATAACAATTCTAATGTTCTACTCTTGATACTTCTAACGTTGTTATGACAAAAATCTACTGTGTGATAAGACAGGAAGACAGGAAGAATCATTTAGCGTTTTGTTGCGTATTGCATTTTTAAAGTACGATAAGGCAGAATGCTAAAAGGTGTACCGTTATAAGTAAAACTTTTGAAACCGCAACAAATTTTAAAGCATATTTAAAGATTAGATTTTTAATTTTATACCGTTCATACAGATTGAAACGTTATTTTTTTACTTTCCTTGATTTCATTGTACCAAAGTTCGGGTTTACTTTATACAATACCTGTGATATTCATTTAATTGAGTCTTATACGGGGCATGGCTCGGGTACAACCCGACCCGTGCAGGACTCTAATTCAAAAACGTATTTCTTTTCATCTGAGACATATTTGTGCTCAAACTTTTTGTGAAAATCCCAACAATCTGAGTGACAAAAAACTTATATATGACCCGCAAGAATTTATCTAGTGTGAATCCGACCTGCAGAAAGAAAATTAGATTCATTCTGAGCCGAAAAAAGAAAATGCGGCATAACCAGACCCGATGTTTGACTCTATTCAACGATCCCTAGGTGTCCACATGCAGAGGTTTTGCTATATTTGAAAATTAAAGAATATATATTTGTTAATTCTGCTATGAAAAATATAAAAATGGTATTAGAGATACAATTGTAGAATTTATTTCGTAATGGCATTAAAACATGATTTACTTTTCTTTCATTGCGGGTTCGGGTCGGGTGCGGGTTAAAATACCTCGGGTTTGGGTCGGGTTGAGGGTTGCCAAAAATTATTTTTGCGGGTTCGGGTCGGGTTGCGGGCCGAGGAATTCTTTTTGTCGGTTTCGGGTCGAGTTGGGGGTTAACTTAAAATGGAATTTGCGGGTATGGACTCTAGTCAGGCGATATCCACAACAACTTACATAATAACAATTTTTTTTAAGGAAATATTTAAATAAAACTGATTTAATAAGTTGGTAGTTAGAGGGGTTTTTTTAGCCCCGGAATGCTATTTCTTTCTCCCAGCTTATTTTGTCTCCAAAAAATAACGTTACCTTATATAATCCAGCCGTAAAACAAAAGCCGATGTTTCATTGTGAAAATTCAAAATGGCCATTTAAAAAAAAAAAAAAAAAAAAAAAAAAAAAAAAAAAAATGGCCATAATTTTTTTATGGCCATTTTTTTCCCATTCTGACCAGAAAATCAGAGTTCTAACTTTTTACGACTGCTCTTTTATCTTCACCTAACGCTTCATTTATAATGGCTGTTTCATAATAATAGAAGCCACCAGTAAGTAATGGAAATGCCGGGGGCGACACTAAATTCTGAAAAAGCAGAATTCCTGTTCTCTAGTATATTTCCTTTTTTTTTTTTTTTTTTTTTTTCCCTTTTTCTTTTCTTTCTTTTTTTTTTTTTTTTTTTTTTTTTTTTTTTTTGTAAGATATTTACAAGCGTAATTAGGTTAAATAATAAAATATATTGTTATGGAAACCTCACAATTCTTACAAGAACAATGTAAAAAATAAAAAATGCAATTTAACAAATTACAACGACCATTTGGAAAATGATTTTTTTTCAAAGACTAAAATTTAAGACATAAAAAATCGCACGGAGTTGATCATACATTACGTATGCCATGGATTACATTTGTCGGTACTGTAAATTTTTAAACTTCTACGGAGCTGGTCATACATTACGTACGCCATGGATTAAACATTAATATTCCTGGACCAATTTTAAATGAAATTTCATTCTTAAACTTCTAAACATCCCACAATATTACTTTTTACACCGTCGTATATAGAAAAAAATGTACTTTTAAATGCAATTTGTTTGAAAGCTGATCTCAATTTGTTTCCGAGTTATTAATTATTTTTTATTTTTTTTGTAGTTTTTATTACTTTTTTGTCACAGTGGCAACAGAAGTATCCATCTCTGTTGAAAGTAAAGGGAAAGTACAGATTACTGTATAGACCAATCAGAAAACGAATAATATGCGGATTCAACTAATAAAAAGCTTCAGATATGTTTTTGATTTCCTACCTTGACCGAGGACAATAAGCATTTTTCCAAATGGTTAATAAATGTATTGTGATCCTATCTGTAAATGAGAACTGTTTTGTAGTGCAATTTTTCGTAAAACATTTTTTTAATAAGAGAAAAGCTAAATCCATGTAAGGGGAATAACCACATAGTAAGAAAATAACCACATTAAAAAAAAATAGTTAGCTTCGACTGTTTCGCTGTGCTTACTGAATGCGATTCAGCAAAGTATTTTGTATGAAAAGTACCATCTACTTTTATTAATAGACGAATTAAATAAATTTTATAATGCATTTTCTTTAATGGGACTTAAAAGTCCCGTCGTGTCATAAAGGGTTAAAAAAGTTTTTCCTATTTTCTAAAAAAAACCTTTACAAATTAGTGTGCGACATCTTCATACTGTAAAAGAGATAATTGGTAAGATTTATGATTTAGGCACGCTCCTATCAGTTATTTTTGTAACGAAAAGTATACCTATGCTAATAAAGTAAAAAACATTGAAAATAGGGGATATTTTTTAAAAGGGTTTTTGCTCTTTTTTTTTTTTTTTTTTTTTTTTACAGATTTATCTCTTTACTTGATATCAGTTGATGGACAGTTTTCGGAATTGTACTTTTTGCTTCAAAGCAATCGTGTCATAGTTCTTATATCTCTTTGTGTAATAAAAAGTGAAGTCTCAAAATTTAGAGCAAATGGGGCCGTATTCTAAATCTGGATTCACATAAACGTGCGAATTTAGGGGATTTTTGTTGTGTGTTTGGGTTTTCGCTCCACCATCTGGTCTTGATGGGTAGTCTCCCTGCACTGTTTTTAAATTTGTTTCTGCTAGCCGCTGACGGATACGAACCGTGTTTCGATATTTGTAGGGCATTGTTAATCCTTGCTTGCTGAAATAGCCAGGTGAAACCAGGTTTTAAAAAAAAGTAGACAAGGAATATTTAAAAATGTAGAGAATAGATTTTCTTTTCCTTTTCTAATTAAGATTAATTTATATGCCTATAATACTAATTTCATTGAGTCATTAATTAAAAGTTTTATTATAGGCCAGATTTATGTTAAAAAAAAAAAAAACTCGTTTCAATGGTATGCTAAATACAGTCGGACTTCCAAAGGAGGTCAGTTTTTGTACGCATTAACCGATATGTAAGCATTCTAATGGGTAAAAACATTCCTTGCTTTGAATTAACTGAATTCAACTTTTGAAAAATATAAATAGAATAAATACATTTTTATGCGAATAGGAACACCTTTTTAGTAAATTTAGTAACCAGTAAAAAAGCAAATTAAGGAAAATATTATTAATATAAAATAATTAATTACTCAGAACAAACTAAATACGAACAGAATTACAGTACTTGCATAGTTTGACTTCATTTAAAATATTCTGTCTCTTTTCTTTGAGATAATTGGACAATTGATCTTTTCACTACACCATTTTCGAATTTTGCTATTATTTTGATAATTTCGAATTTTCGAAAATTTGATCGGTTGTGGTGTTTGACTGATAATATTTGCGAACAACCGACAAGATTGTTTGAACCTCTCGTGTACTACATTAAATTGAGCTGCAAAGAAAGACTGGCAAGAATTGGCAAATATGAATTTCTTTTCCTTCATTATTATTAAGGATAGATCGAAACAGGTTTTTAGGGCCGCAACCGAATTTCGATAATCTTGCCATTTTCGGCAGAAAACGAAAACGAAAATGTCTAAAAAAAATGTTAAGTAATTAATACATTCATAAATTTACATAATTATTAATTAATTATACGTGTTTATTACATATACATAATTAATAATCATGGAAGACGATAGTATTCCTAGTGACACAGCTTTAAGCCCAAAATCGTAAAATTAATTATACGTGTGGCCCAAGTTGGCTCTCTGTGCCTTTGACCAAAACTTTTTATTTTAATGTAAAAGAAAATTTAATTAATTCAGAAACGACACAGAATGATTTTCTAATTATACGAATTTTATCTAATTAAAAAATGTTTTAGGCATACATACCTCGATTTATCTTTTAGACAGATTTTTATAAATTATCATCTGTTATGCTAGAACTTTCTCAAAGCGTATCCGAAAATTGGTGTTGGGAGGGGGGGGGGGGGATTTTTCAATTCGGAAATATTTCTATATTTCTATTGTAAGAACATTACATTTGTACATTTCCTAATTTTACAAAGTACTAAGAAAAATATTTAAAATAAAAGATTTGAGCAGAGTTATAAATAGGCTGCAAAATCCATTAAAATTAAATTTAATTAATCCTTCTAAATCCTTCAATCCTCCTAAAATACTTCTAAAATTTATTAAATGATTATGTTAATCTTCTAATGTAGTTTAAAAAATTCACGAAAAATGCTTTAGTATATAAATTTTTTACGAATTACTTCAGTACATAAATATACAATATAATTCAGTACATAAAGGGTTGAGGGGGGGGGGGTAACCTATTGACATGTTTTATATGTTAATTAAATGTACCTTTTCTCCCAAAACACTCATCTGATCACCACAAAATTTTTGTATAGCTTTATTAAATCTATACTGTACTCTCTCTCTTTCTTTTTTTTTTTTTCAAAACCTTAATAAAATATAGGTATTTATTCTTTAAAAAAAATCCTTAATTCATTTAAGGGGTCTCAGGACTCTTAAAGCTTTAAAATTTTCGAAATTTTAATTTTTTTTTAGATGTTAAACTCCTATCTTTTCTGAACATTTTGATATAATTGTTTTCTTGAAATTCCTATTAGAACTGAAGTTATGGCTTTTACATTTATACACGTTCAATAGCTGAAGCGTCGTTTCGGAAACTTTGAAGCCATTTTTCTCCAAATGACGTTTTTGGGCAGAACGCGCACGATATCTCAAAAACTTATGAATATTTTTTCATGAAATTTTCAAAACATATGTTTCATGTTAGTCTGTATAAGCTGAACCTAAAATTTCCTTTTTATTGTTCAAAACAATATTTTTTTAGGTGATTATACTGTTGAAATTTTCTTAATTTTGCATTAGCTAAATACAACTTTGTATTAAAAATATAAAAACGCTTTAAATACAAATTTATTTAGGTTCAGGGTCATTATTATAATCTGAAGTGTAAGTAGGTATCAAAATTTTCATTCTAGTTGCAACACTTATTTTGTAATCGTGCGCGTAAGCTGTTATGCCGATTTTTTGCTCGAAAAATGTCTAACAGTTTGGAGCCCCCTGTAAATGTCAATTCTGCATCTTATAATTTTTTAAATACATGAAATGAAAGAACATATTTATATATTTTATTTCAATTAAAATTGTGTCTTAAAATTAAATACATTTTAAGATATTAAATGTTGAAAATGGTCTTTTTTTTTTCATTTTTTTCCAATTTTAAGAGTCCTGAGACCCCTTAATAAATATAGATTCAATAAAGTTATACAAAAAATTTGGTGATCGGATGAGTGGTTTAGGAGAAAAGGTACATTTAGTTAAGGGGCTGTGCATCTATAACGTTATCACTTTTTTGGCAATTTTGAACCCCCTCCCCCCCCCCCTCACGATATCATACATTATCATCCCTCGAACTCCCCTACCCCCCCCCCCGCCCCGTAATGATATCGTTATCAATGTCTAAAAATTCTTTTCATTTTTGAATTTTTTTTCTTTTTCTTGGAGTGATATACAAATATGGTTACATTTATTTTTCGCATACTTCATTGATTCATATGAAGAGAACTCCATAAAATATCACTTTATATATCAAAAAACTTTTTATCAAATAACACTTAAAAGAAATAGTTACTATTTAAAAGTATTTTATAATAGCTTTTTGTTACATAATACATTCAACAGTAATAATGTTTTCTTGCACTTGACCCCTCACGGGTGGGGGGGGGGGAGGGGGAGACAGAACTTCTTATCACCAAAATAGGTGGACAACATTCTTTCTCTTTTATTTATTAGTAAACACAGGTATCATTTGAAACACACTTCGCATATGGTTTCTCGAACAGCGAATTATTGATGACGACATGATGCATACACATGACAGAAGAAATAGGAAATTTGGAATTAAATAATTTTATAATCATTTAATGGTTTTAATAATAACTTTGTACTTTCATAAAAATAGATAGCAGACTAAAAAAAGATAACATTCTATTTTGATGTAAAGGTTAAGTTATAAATAAAAAGTGAAAACTTTGGTTGGATCAAAAATGATAACAATATCAAAAGACGAACACCCCCCCTTCCCCCTAGCGATATCTAACGATATCATTTGCCAGACTCCCCCTCCCCCCCTAAAATGATATCGTTATATATGCACAGCCCCTAACATGCAAAACATCTCACTAGGTTGCCCACTTAAGGGTCGATTTTACAATTAGTTAGTTTTGAAGAGAAAAAAATTAACACTGAAAAAACCGTGAGGGGTCATTTTGACCCCTACCCTATGAATATATTTCGGTTCGAACCAGAAATTTCTTTGTAAAATAAGTTTAAAAGACACAAAGAAGAAAAAATGTTAAACAAATATGTTAAACAGATTTAAATAAAAAAACTCCGGTGTAAACTATTTTTATAAAACTTGACTAAAAAATTTCCTGTCTTTTTAGTGTTAAAACGCATATACCTACAGAAAAATTCTGGAAAAAACGCAAATTCTGTTGCATTTTTATTTTTAATTTTTTTCCCCTTATCATATTGCAAAATCCATGTCTAATTTTACTATGCAGGTAGATCATACTGAATATATAAAAAATAATCAAGACATTTAAAAAATATTTGTTGAAGTTTTACCGTTTAAATACAGAGGGTTTTCAAAAAAGAGCCAACTGCGAAATAGTCATTTAGAGATTTTATGCTTAAGAAAATTATTAAACACTGCTCCATTTTTCTTGATACTAACTGAATATCTGAGCTTCCTTTATAACTTCTATGTTACAACTGTTACAGTTGTATTGGTGAACATTTTATTGTGTAAATATTGTAGTGGGCGTGGCATGTAAAGGGCTGACAAAATAAATAAATAAATAAAAAAGTGTTTTTACTCAGTAGTGTAAAAAAAGTAAAAAAGTGTCTACACTCGTAATTTTTAGGTTGTTTCCAAACTTCACTCAAATATACTACAGGTGCAAAAAATTTATTTTTAGCACCAAAAAAAAAAAAAAAAGAAAGAAAAAAAATCGATATTTTTGTCATTTTTGACGATTTGAGGCTACGAAGTCCCCTTAAGTAAAGAAAAATATCGTAATCTAGCCTTATTCATCTTTCAACCAAGTGATCTCAGAGACTGTTCACAATTTCTAAGATAACATTATATTGCGAACAGACAAAATCATGAGTTATTCTACAGGTAAAAATTTTGCTCTGTTGATCAGAAGACAAAAGGGTTTAAGGCCGGTTAGAAAATAAATTAGCAAATAAATAAAATATATTAGCTGAAATTGGTTGACATTCAAAATATCTAAATAAAATTTCAATACTACATTTTTTTAGGGCATAACGGTTTATAAGCTGATGCGATAAATGACTCCTAAATTTATAATTAAACAAATCATTTACTAAAATAAATATGAAGATGAAAAAGTGACATCCTCATCAAGTAACTCATAAATTTTGCATACAGTAATTTAAAAAATAATTCAAATTTTCCCCGATAGATGGTACTGTTCTGCGTTAAGCTGTATGAATGCTGAAATTACCTTAAAAATTTCAAAGCGCAAACCTTTTTTCTGCATTTCAATAACTAAATAGAATATCTCTATTCTAAAAATAAAGGTAACTAACGCCGCGCCGTCACCGCCGCCGATGCGGTTTTGAATTTTTTGTGACCTGAGGTCTTTCTTCGTTAATATTAAGAAAAATATTGCATACAAAAATATGAAAATCGGTTGTATTATAGAGAAATGTTTGATAAACATGCAGATGCAGACAGTTTTCAAATCGAAGAATTATTTTAAGAGATATTTAATGTTAAAGTTGGTCAAAATCGTTCCATTAAAAAAGTTTTATAGGAGCAAAAACTATACATAGGAATTTAATAATTTTTGGATCATTTTATGCATTAGAAGTTCTCGATGTGCATACTGTGTTTATTTTTTTAATTTGACTTTTTTTTTAGTTTTTATTTCGATTTTAAATTCAAATTTTCAGTATTTCAAGATATATTTCTTACAACTTTTAGAAAAGGGCATTATTTTAAATTGTTGCCAAATTTTAAAACAGCGCAAAGAATAATATTTCCTTCAAATTAAAAATTTATTTGCACGTGACTATTATAAACAGAAAAAAACTTCCATATAAGAATTAAATGGTTATGTATTCAAAGCAGGAAAATATTGATAATTCCATCATAAAAACTAGATTTCCATGTGAATTTTAAAAGAGAAAGAAAATTGTAAAATAATAAATTCATTAATATGCGTTAAAATATGTAAATGGAGGAAATTGCGTCACATTTAAAATTGCCAAACCATAATATTGCCAAACAGTTTAAATTTAAAAATATACTTGCGCAAGACATTTATTTCATATTTTGAGAACAATCTTTTAAAACTAATCTCTATCTATATATATTACGCTATCGTACACTATCACTCAGAAATCGCGATTATTTGTTAATTGTTTGACGGCAACGCCCCAATGAAACGCATCTCATTGGTTATATTATTGAACAGCATTTAATTTATCTCCATACCTATAAGGGGGGGGGGGGGGTGTTACCATAGGTGGGACCCTGTTCTGTCGCCAAAAGCCGCCAAGTCTGTCGTCAACTTGGCGGTATATCGCCAAATTTGGCTACCAAAATTAGTCGCCAAAAGTGATGCCAATTTGGCGATATCTCTAATATTTCGCCAAATTCCCATAGACTTCCATTGCAAAGCAATAGGGTTTACTTGCTTACAGAAAATCAACAAATTGAGTTATTTTGAACCAATGAACCAATGCAAATGTTATTGAAGTAACTACAAGAGTCCCATTGTTGAGAATTCTAAGGCAGCGCAAATAATATTTCCTTTCTAACAACAAAAGTATTTTTACGTGTGATTTTATTGATTTTTGGCACGGGCCTGGCCGTGAAATGTAAAAGTATAAACGAGCCGGGCCGGAACAGGGCCGGACATTTTACTTTTTATACCGGGCCAGGACAAGATAGCTTTCATTCGGGGCGGAGAGGGACTGGAAATTTTGGCCCGTGAAGACCTAAATGAATCCAGGAGAGAGAAAATTTCTTTCGCCTGGATTCGTTTACATTAGCTCTTTTGTTCTACGAGTTTAATAAGTAAAATAAAATGTTTTTTTTTTTTTTAATTAGTAATATCAACTGCAAAAGAAACTGTTATAAGTTTGCTGATTAAAATTTATTAATGCAAACCAATAATGATTTTCGTTCTAATTTTTAAAATATTTTAAAACTTTAAGTATTTAATTAAATTGTTTTACAATAGATAAGCTCTAAAATATGTTCACTAAGAAGTTTCGACTATGAATTCAGGCTATTACATAATAATTGAATTGTTCTAGACAAGCTGTGACATCCAGGTGGCTCAGTTGGCAGAACGCTTGAGCCAAAGACCCCGGTTCGAACCCTGGCCTGGATACTTTTTCACTCTGTTGGTTTTATGCATTGTTAGTAACGTTAATAAAAATTCACGTAATTAAATTCATGTTTGAGGATATTATGTTGAAAGATCTCGCGTACAATTTGATACACATGTTGAAAATATGTAATTTTAAAAAGAAAATGTTTAATAAAAATAAAAATTAACTAAACTTGGTCAAAATTTTTACAATGCTAATTAAATTTCGTAATGTTTCTTACGAAAGTTTTTAATTCTCATTATATATAAAGGTTCTTTATTTTTTATTTTTTTCGTAATGTAATATTTTTATGTGAAACACTTATTTTCCCTCCCCTCAGAATATGAAAATTTCTCTATGTAACAGTACTTTTGAAGCAATCCTTCAGCATATATCTGTGTTTCAAATAACACACCTTAGAATAAAAAAAACTTTTATTCCAAGCGGAAATGAAAGTAATATAATCGGATAAGATTTATTATAAGAGTAACACCCAAAATTATACCCATTGACTTTTCAACTTTATTTTTATTCATTTTTTCCCCTCCATTATCCTTTGTTTCTCTTATGTATATAGTTCTTTCATTATCATTGGTAATACTATTTCTCAAATCTGGTCTTTTGTTTCACAAAAAAATAAAAGAAGAAAAAAACTTCTTTTATAGGGTGCCTTGAGGTGACTCATATGTCAAAAGATGGAAAAAAAAAAATCACCCACGTCAGATTGTGAAGTTTTTTCTGTTTTTATAGTTTTTGCAGAGAGTTGTATTGGTTATGAATGCCCCCACCCCACTTGTCGCGTCAGATTCGGCCCTGCCCAAAGTAGGCGTAAGGGGGGCAATAGGGTGAGACACTGTTTTGAATCACATTCTCGTTCTTGGGAGTCTGACATTTAACTTGCAATAATATTGATGATCGGAATTGGAACGCTGTTCGAATTTGTCAATTCTGTGAATGTTCTCATAAATTGTGCGACACAGTTTACAAGTACAGTTTCGACTCTCTTTTTTAAAGATATTTGCGGAAATAAATAGATAAAATAGAGTTTTAAAAAGAGAGAAGTTAAATATTGCATTTCACTGGGGATTTTTTATATATTTCTATTTTTTTTCACCGAATTGTAGTATTTTGAGTTTACTGACATTTGATTTGTAATAATATTAATGATCGGAATTAGAAACAATGCTTATATTTATATAACCAGTAAATATTCTCACTGTACGATGCAGTTTATCATGTTAGATTCGGTACTCTCAAGAAAAATGGTTTCCATTATAGATAACATTAAAATGTGGTTTTAAAGTAATCTCCAGACTTTAAGATTACCTTTGTATAAAATTTGTTTGGTTAAAAATGGTAAATAGAAAAATATAGTGGTAGTAAATACCCCAAAGAGAAGCATACCCAAAATAAGAGTAAGGGAGATGACAAGGTGAGATACTGTTTTGAACGACATTTTAGTTCTTAGGAGTATATGACATTTAACTTGCAATAATATTGATGATCTGAATTGTTCGAACTGTTTGAACTTGTCAATTCTGTAAATGTTATCGTAAATTGTAAGACACACTTTATAAGTACGGTTTCAACTTTCAACTATGTTTTTAAAGATAGTTTCTGAAAGAAATAGATAAAATAGATATTTAAAAAAAGAGAACTTGGATATTTCACTTCACTGGCTCTTTTAATTTTAATTTTAATTAAATTAATTAATTAATTAATTAATTTTTTTGTTGTTGTTGTTGTTACACCAAACTTTTGCATTTTCAGTTTACTCACATTTGATTTGTAAAATGTTTCTCGACATTTGATTTGCAATAATAACATTGATGGTCGAAATTAGAACACTGTTCGAATTTGTGCGGTCAGTAAATGTTCTCATAAATTGTACGACATAGTTTATCAATTCGAATTCGACCACGCTGTTAAAAATACTTTCTAAAGTAAAAGTAAATAAAGAATGAAATATAAATAAAAGAGAGTTTAAAAAATTCAAAATTTTATTTTATTTTTTGTAGTAATACTGATACAAATGTAAGTATAAATAAGAGTAATAAGTCTTAATTACGTCTACTAATAACCATAACACAATAATATATAATCCAAACGGTAATGTCAAACATATATTAAACTATTTATTTGCTTAAAAGACGATACTAAAAACAGATTAAAAATACACTAATTTATTACATTACTATTATATTAATTTATAAATTATAATTTAAGTAAAACAGTGAACTTTTTAAAGTTCATAATACATATTTTATGACATTTATTCCTTTCATTGGTTTTAATTCATCATAACTTTAGTGTGCTCGGAAGCTTAATCACGGATTCGAGTGTGCCGCAATACAGAAAACGTTGAGAAAAACTGGATAAGATCATTCGGGATAGTAGAAGTGGAGGAAGGAATGGATCCTAGGAGATAAATTTAAAGCGATCATTAACACAAAATTAAATTGTATTCTTTGGCAATTTAAATTCTGTTTTCTATGTTTCAACCTTTGATTTTACCATAATTTGAATATTAAATTAAATAAATTAAAAAAGACATTTATTCTTTTCATAGTTTACTGTGCTGAGAAGTTTTATCATGGATTCGAGTGTGCCGCGATATAAAAAAAGAATGAGAAACACTGGACAAGATCATTCGTAATTGCAGAAATGGAGGGAGGAATGGATTCCTTGGAGAGAAATTAAAAGCATCCATAACACGGAATTAAATTACAATCTTTGGTAATTTAAATTCTGTTTTTTATGTTTTAGCCTTTTGATTATAATATAATTTGTATTTTAAAATAAATAGATTAATAAAAATTAAATTTAAAAAATCAAAAAACCCGACTGCGTAAAAAAGCGAACTAATTAATTATTTCTCATCAATGTGAAACTATTTTTTTTATATTACTGACATATATTTTTTTATTTACTTGTATTGATGACTTTTAAGTTGTGTTTAATTGTTAGTTCCGATCTCTAAACACTGTTTTGATGAGGCCTATAGATGTCTATGGTGATTAGAGTTGCAGTAAAGCTAGAGATCCTACCTACACAACTTTCAGGTTGTGTAATATTTAAACGGAGCTTCTGACTGTAAAATAGTCAATGAAACATCGTCTTTATTTTGAAAGACCTATCCAATGATAAGCCACTCAATAGGGTGCGTAATTTTTTTTTTTTTTCGTCTCTACCTCCATTTTGTATTTTACGGCCGCTATTTTGAATTTATAAAAACAAAACCTAGCGTATAACCATCGGACGATTAAGACGAATCGATAGAGACCTCATTCATAAAAATCCATCCAGCCGTTTTGATGTTTCAAGGGTATAAAGAAACCCACATACGCGTGAAACACATAACCCTTCTTGGCAGTCGGGAAAAAAGACATGTATTCCTTTCATAGGTTTTCAGTCATCCTAAATTTTGCGTGATGGGAAGTTTAACAATATGTTAGTGTGTGCTACAATGTAAAAAAGCTTGAGAAGCAGTGATAAAATAATTCGTGATGTATAGCAGAAGTGGAGGCAGGAATGGACCGTTGGGGAGAAATTTAAGGCAGTCATTAATACGAAATTAAATTATACTCTTTGGTAAATTAAATTCTGGTTTCTATGTTTTAACCTTTTGATTTTACTATAATTTTGGATTTTAAAATAAATAACTTAAAAAAAGACATGTATTCCTTTTATAGATTTTCAATCATCCTAAGTTTTGTGCGCTGGGAAGTTTGTTTAACCATGTATTCCAGATTAAATTACATTCTTTGCAGTGGCGTAGCTACATATTCAGCGCCCTGGAGCAAGTAAAGTTTGTGCGCCCTCTTGTCTCTCAAAAAAGTTCTGCGCAATTATGTTTGGAAGTTACATATATACATATATATATGTGTATATATGTATGTAACTAGCTGACCCGCACGGCGTTGCTCAGGCCCATTATAATAACTTAAACAAAACTCAAGTTTGTATGATTTTATATATTCATAAAGTAGTTCAAATGAACCTGGTTTTAGGGGTGGCCCACTGCCTTCGGCAGCGTCTAGTGTGCTCCCGACAATCCTCTTTCAGAACGAACCTGTGGCCTCGGTCACCGCTACCAAAGGCAGTGTATGCCAGGAGTGTTCCGTACACGCTGGAGACAATCAAAAACCAAGTTGAATGAGTATACCACGTAGTAATCGAGCCCATAGAACCCGAGATAAGAATACGAATCCTAGCAGTGGAACTATAATCTTTAAAACAATCGTAAGCTAAGTTGAATGGACCAATTTCCGTTGAAATAGAGCCCATAACAACCGAGAAAAGAATGCGCCGTTAATGTTCGAAAATGGTGGTAACAGAAGTCTAAGATAAACTTTCACAATGTAGAAAGTAGCTGAATAGTAAGCTAAGCTTAATTTTCCATTTACCGTTGAAATCGGACATATTGAACCCGAGAAAAGAATGTACCATTAATGTTTGAAAATGTTGGTAACTGAAGCCTAACACAAACTTTCATAATACAAAAAGTAGCTGAATCGTAATCTAGGTTGAATTAACCAATTCTCGTTGAAACCGGCCCCCTAGAACCCGAGGAAAGAAGCACCCCGAAGCAGTGGAAGGTGCTTGTTGCCCCCTCCCCCTGTAAATTTAACGAATTACCTTTAACATTAACGTGATATTTAATTTACGGATGAAATTCCATCCCTTCTAAATCTAACCACTGACCTTTAACAGTGGCGTGAATTTTAATTCACGGCTGTAGTGAGTAAACGTAAGTTGATGCCCTAAAAGAAGATTAATGTTCGAAAAAGGTGGTAGCTGGAGTAAAAGAAATTTTTCGTGGTTTCTAAAGTAATCGGAGGACCCTAGAACTATACCCCTCCGACTGGCTTGGAAAAGGGCAAAATTGTAATGTTGTTTTCTCTGCATTTTGTTTTAAATGTTAAAAAAAAATGATTCTTTGAACATTTTATAAAAAAACTTAATAACGAATATGAATGCAATCCTTGGAAATATTAATCATTGGTCAATGTATTAAAAATACATTAAATCAATAGAATTATATTACTTTAAATATTGCTTGTATTGCAGTGAAACCTGGAGCTTAGTGAACGTATTAACACGGGCTTGTCAGTGAGGGGGTTAAGAAAATTGCAAGACTATCGGATAATTTTTAAAGAAACTGCACCAATGACCCTAAGAAGGCGATTAATATCCAAAATTGGTGGTAGCTGAAGTGTGAGTAATTTTTTTTGTTTTTCATGTAGTAGCTGGAGGACCTAAGAAATAGTTAGGGAAAAAATCCTAGTGAATCGGACCATTTTTATAGGGGGATTAAAAGAAGCTTACTGATGATTGAGAACAAAGCTCAAGATGAAAACACGATAAAAGGTCCTAGTACTTAGCGCTTTAGATTTTCAATTAGTCGAAATTAAATATCGGGTATAAATATTAATCATTAGAAAAAATTTCAAAGAAATGCTTAAAAAAGAGCCCTTGAATCCCAATAGAAATATGAAGGTGTTGGCTCGGGGAGAGGAGACCAAGACTCAATTTTGAAGTTATGCAATGAGATTGTGACACAATTAGTGGGTGAAAATGCATGGCGCACAAAAAGTTACCCTAGGGGGGGCAGTGTCTGAACTGAAATGTAGCTGGGCAAGGGACCCAAGAAGGGATTCATTTTCAAATTTGGTGGTAGCTGATGTCTAAAACATTTTTATGTTGGTCGTGTAGTAGCTGGATTTCCTAAGATGTTGTTACAAAAAAAAGTTAGTGAATCAGACCATTTTTAAGGGAGATATAAAAGGAGGTCCAAAAGGGGCCAACTGATAGTTGAGAGCAGGGCCCTAAGATGAAAACATGTTAAACGGTTATAGTATTTAGCGCTTTAGATCTCAATAAGTTTTGTTCTAGCGTGTATACAAAATAGCTGACCGCCGTTCTGATTATCACATTTATAGACAATGTTGAAAAAGTCCCGTTTTCATGTTAAAATGTAATTTTTAACAAAAAATAATGTTTGAATTACATTTTCTTTGCCGAAGATATTCTTTATAAATACTTTTGCACATCAAGCGCAAAAATCAATATAATACACATATATATAGGGGAAATCACAATCACAGCATTGTACGAATACATGAAGCCTATACATTTCAAACAAATACTTGATAAAAAATTTTACAAAAAAACTAAATAAAATAAAATACGTATATATATATTTAAAGAGAGGCCGCGCTCTTTGGTACCAGATAGGTGGAAAATTCTTGGGGCAGACCATGTCGCTATTGGTCACAGAGAAAATTACAGAATATATACGTTAGGTTTTAAAAGATTTAAATGGGTCTCAGAAGCAAAGAAACTTTCAAGAAAAAAAAATCAATTCTTCTACCTTGCAAAGAGAAATAAAAATCATTAATAAAAAATGCTTCAAAAAAGTGATTTAAAAAAAAATTATTAAATGGTTTAAGACTTTTCATATGTAATGCTTATAGCAAATTTTAAAACTATATTAGCTTCACCTGAGGGAGGGAGCAGCTTTACCTGGTTTAGGGCTCACAGACCTGCAGGTCGGTTGCCCGGCGGGCCAAGAAGGGCCTTCTGCCTTATTTAATCCTAAAATTCTGCGATTAAATAAGGTTTAATGCGGAAAAGTGCTGTTACAAAAAAGTGGTGTAATTTTGCATAGGCTATAATCAGGCCCTAAGGAACACTGAATTTGGTACTTAATTTTTTCTCTCTTTTTGAAGCTTATCGTTTCTGCATTTGACATTTGCAATATTTTCAAAATCTCAAAAGCACACTGTTAAAAATTTGCAGCATTCTGGCAGGTCATTTGACCGTTTTTTTCCGAAAACGGTTACACAACCGAATTTTAACATTATTCTGACCATATTATTGGCCATTTTATGGTCAGAATATAGTTAAATAATGGTTATGAAATCGTTTTTTCAAAAAACGGTCGAATGACCTGCCAGAATGCTGCAAAAATTTTAACAGTGCAATACTCACAAAATTTAAGTTGTTGCTTCCCCTTACCCCCTCCCATCTAAATTTTGTCGCCGTGAGCTGATGTGGAATATGTTTAAATCCAGCTCTTATTATTGTTTTGCAATCTGTATCGATGCATGTTTAGTTTCTACAAAACAAACAAAAAACCCTTCAAAATTTTCGTTTTCTTGTATTTCGTCTGTAAAATGGTCAATAATTTTCTACAATTTTATTTCCTATTTTCCTATGGGCTATTTTTTTTTTCCAAATCGTAAAATAATTATCTTAAATTACTACTGTTACATCGTACATATAGGTTTCTCAGCGGTGAATTCTTTGGCTACCATTATTTCCGCACAGTAATCATCATGATAAATTTCTAAAACATTTCTAATAGAAATGTACCAGAAAGATTATTTTTTGGAAATAGTGGTAGCCAGTAAAGTGACCGATGATAGCCCTGTTAAATAAGTTTTGATTACTTTAAGATCTGAAAATGTTCAACGGTCGTCTCCAGAAAAGTCACAGAAAATAATCAGGCATGCTGAAACGGTGTTGGAGAAGTTACTTGATGCTTCAATATGGTATGAATTAAAATTAAAACTTCCTGAATAGAAGTCATTTCTTTCAACTGTGTATGAAAACATGTTTTAAATCGAAATGGTTGAGGTTAAACACAAGGTAAAATATCATAGGAATACGCTGATTGTAACAAGATTCATCTATAATGTCTGATTAATAATGAAAAAAATATGCAAATATTTTAAGAAATCTTTATTTCGCTTTTTCTAATTTTGCGCTCTTAGGATTCGTGCGCCTGGAGCAGTCTGCTCCAGCTGCTCCACGGTAGCTACGCCCCTGATTCTTTGGTAATTTAAATTCTGTTTTCTATGTTTTAACTTTTTGGTTTTAATATAATTTGTATTTTAAAATAAATAAAGAGACATTTATTCCTTTCATAGATTTTCAGTCATCCTAAATTTTGTGTGATGGGAAGTTTAACAGTATGTTAGCGTGTGCCACAATATAAAAAAGCTTGTGAAACAGTGATAATATAATTCGTGATATTATAGCAGAAGTGAAGGCAGGAATGGATACTTGGAAAGAAATTTAAGCCTTTCAGGGGTAAGGCATTTCTGCTCCAAAAAATGTTCAAATAAATAATTCATTAATTTATGAACAAATATATTTAAAAATAATCAAAAGCTTTTCTTCACGTATATATGAGATCGAAATTGTACTAAAAAATTACTGGTGCCATTTGTCAGTTTGAGCGTTAAAATTATGGGTTTGCAGACTGCAATCGGCACCCCTGAAAGGGATATGGCGTCCATTAACAGGAAATTAAATTATATTCTTTGATAATTTAAATTCTGGTTTCTATGTTTTTAAGGGAGCACAGGACCTTTAAATTTTCAAAAAATCAGTTTTCTGTTTTTGTTTTATTCTGATTTTTTTTTAATTTCTCAGCAATATGCAAAAAACTCCATTCAAAAATCTGCAATATTTTTTGAGTTATAACCATTTATAGACGGTGAGTCAAATTGGAGGTCCGTAGATATGGAAATTTTAAAACGCGTTTTCTCAGATTAGTAAACTTGGAGTTTGCATGCACTGTTACTTTCAAACTAAATAAGCTACAGTTTTAAAAAATTAACCAAATATGGGCTTCTTTATATTTTTCATGCTAAAACCAAACTAATTCACATATTTGGGGTTGTCTTTTTTTTTTTTTTTTTTTTTTGTACTTGAAAAACTTTAAAAAAAATTGAAAATTTTGATTTTTTTTTTATTTTTGCCAAAATTAAATATTAAACAAAACTTTTTTTTGTATATTTGGTTTTAATTTAGGGGTAGGCACGGATGTAGTGGATGGTATACGGGGGTATACGCCGTATACCCTCTGGATTTTTTTAAGGAATACCGTATACCATCTGTTTCTCAAGAAAGCTCTAGTATATATACACTAGGATATACCCTCTGCCCTGAGCGTATATCCTTTGCTTAGAACATATACCCTCTTTTTTTTACGACTACACCACTGGAGGTAGGTGTGTTATAATTTTATTTTGTTCAAAAATTGTTTTCTATATGCATAATTTAGAGTTTTATCATGTGCGCAGCACTTAATGATTTTAATTCACGCATTAGTAAGAGGAATTTTTAAACTTAAAATTTAAATATTAATGTTGTATATACAACATTTATTTTTCTGGATTATATAGTTAAGAATGTATACTTTAGGAAGACAGGGGAAAAAATATCTTAATTGCATATTATTTGCGTATTAGTACTTTGAAAAAGGAGATTTTCTTTTTCGTTTCGACAAATTTAACGGCCCTGTGCCCCCTTAACCTTTTGAATTTCATATAATTTTGGATATTAAAATAAATAACTTTAAAAAAAAGAGATGCATTTCTTTCATAGGTTTTCAATCATCTAAGTTTTGTGTGCTGGGAAGTTTCTCTAACCATGTATTCGAGTATGCCATATGATATAAGAAGTTGAGAAAAACTGTTTAAGACCATGCGTGATAGCAGAAGTGGAGGCAGGAATGAATCCTTGGAGGGAAATTTAAAGCGTCCATTAAGGCTGTTCTCAAATCCAACGGGTCAACTTTCTTATATAAGTTTTAATACATTTTTGATCGGAAACGCACGAAACTAGAAGGTGTTGTTATTCAGAAACCATGTCATCGCACTGTTTTTTCTGTTTTCTTGTAAACGCAATAGATCTTTCAGAAAACACTGTCAAAGTTGGCATTTTGAACTGAACTTCTGAACGAAAGAAGAAAATACAGTCAATAAGGGGAGAAAAATGCCGTGTCACGTGATCCAAATCACTTATAAGTCTATAGGTAATTGATTGATCCAAAAATGGAAAAAACAGTTCGATTCCAAATCATTTCCAGTGTCAGGCTTTCCAATTTTATATCTTTCTGTTAAAAAATGAAGTTTTAAATGTGTCAAAACGTTTTCCGCTTGTTGAGCAGAGCAGTTGAGAACAGCCTTAACACGAAATTAAATTATATACTTTAGTACTTTAATTTCTGCATTCTACATTTTAAACTTTCGATTTTACTATAATTTGATGATAAATAAAAAACAAATTGCAAATCTTCAACGGATATTTTTAACACTGAACATTAAATAAAATATTTGTTTGGAGACGATTATATTTTTGCGTCAATTAGAAATTTATTTTATTAGTCACCGAGAGGCAAGACACAAAAGGCCATTTCTGCCAATTTTTGTTTATAATAGAATCAATAAGTGGGTGAGGGCAAGCTAAATGTAAATTTGCCACGAGCTTCTATGGTTATGCCTCTAATTGAGAACTTAAGGGGTCTCAGGACTCTTAAAGCTTCCGAAATTTTAATTTTTTTAGATGTTAAACTCCTACTTTTTCTGAACATTTTGATACAATTCGTTCCGTGAAATTCCCATTAGAACAGAAGTTATGGCTTTTAGAATTATAACCGCTCAATAGCTGAAGCGGCGTTTCCGAAACTTTGAAGTCATTTTTCTCCAAATGAGATTTTTGGGCATAACGCGCAGGATATCTTAAAAACTTCTGAATATTTTCTCATGAAATGTGCAAAACATATGTTTCATGTTAGTCTGTATAAACTGAACCTAAAATTTCCTTTTTATAGTTTAAAAAATACATTTTTTTAGGTAATTCTGATTATACTGTTGAAATTTTCTAAATTTTGCATTAGTTAAATACAACTTTGTATTAAAAATATAAAAATGCTTTAAAAACAAATTTATTTAGGTTCAGGGTAATTATTACAATCCGAAGTATAAGTAGGCACCAAAATTTTCATTCTAGTTGCAAAATTTATTTTGTAATCCTGCGCGTAATCTGTTATGCCAATTTTCTGCTTGTCAAATGTCTGACAGTTTGTAAATGCTAATTCTGCATCTTGAAATTATTTAAATACACGAAATGAAAGAACATAAGAACATACTTATATCTTTCATCCCAATTAAAATTGTTTCTAAAAATCAAATACATTTTAAGATATTAAATGTTGAATATGGTCTTATTTTTTCATTGTTTCCAATTTTAAGAGTCCTGAGACCCCTTAAATAAAAGGACTAAGTATTACAATTTCTGCAAAACCTGTTACTTAAATTCTGTGGTTTAAAAATAAGGAAAAAAAAATGTAAAAATTTTTCTTAATTTTTTTATTCAATCTTACATTTATTAAGCTCGTGTTAATTCTTTTTCCAAGACTCAAAATTTTCTGTCTAAAAAAGAAGTTTCTGCCTATCTGTTACCCCCCCCCCCCCACACACACACACACACACACACGTACACACACTGCTTTAAAAAAGGGAGGAAAAATTCTTCGCTCACATTTCTTAATTTGTACTTAAACATGGAATATACAAGAAATCATAAAAAAGTTGCAACTTGTAAAAAAAAACATGAAACTTGCTCTCTCACACGCACACAAGCTTAAAAAAAAAAAAAAAAAAAAGAAAAAGAAAAAGAAAAACGAAAGGAAAAAATAGGTAAAATGCTGTTAATTAGAGAAGGCTAACAGAATAAGAAATGACCATGGTGCGGAGGTGTGCAGAAAAACCAGTTTTTTCCTAACCACTAAGTGTTAAATTTGAAGGCGTTGCACAAAAATAATTTAGACGTAGATCACGTGTCAAGTGAAAAGTTAGTGACATAATGATGTATAATTATCACACTTAGACTTTTTTAAAGTATTATTTTGGAAGTGCAAAATAAAATACTCAGAATTTCTACAGTTCTTAAAGTTCGTTTCATTTTTTAGTATATTCTTATCCCCACTGCCGATAAAGATTTTTTAAAAACCAAATTAGTATATGATATTTTTTGTTCATGTATTTATTACGCTATACTTTATCCTATTTATTTTAAGTAATTATGAAGTACATAACATACTCGGGGTCAATACGTTAATAGCAGAATAAAAATACAAAAAGGATTTATAAAATCACACGAATTAAAAAAAATATACATATAAGATCATTTCCAGTTTCATAAACGGAATAATATTTACGATTTATTTAGAAATAAGCCAATCGATAGAAAATGCTCCAATTATCTTGCAGAAGTGAGATTTTATGCCATAAATAAGATTTTTGCAATAACTTCAAACGTAAATAATTGCACATAAAAAAAAATACATATACACATATACGTTCCTTTAATAATAATTGTAAACATACACGCAGAATTTAATGTCATTTCATCCATAAACAATGTCCCGTGATAAACAAGAAGTTAAAAATGTTAAACGCTTATATAATTACTTTTTAAACAACTATAAATGTGCCTGTACATAAAATGTAAACAGAAATAGAAATGTTTTAGAATTAGATTAGATTTAATTATTTTAATAGAAGTCGTCTTTTGACCACAAAGACGTTTCAAAGTTGTCAGGCACACTGACCGTGAAAATAGAAAATAAAGAATTATTTTTTTTTTTCACAGCTTATTTAAATGATTGAATTAAATCATTTGGTAAAATTCGATAAAATTAAACAGACGTATCCGCAAAATGTTACCAAAAGACACAATTACAACATTAATCGTTTTAAACAACAAGGGGAAAAAATGAAAGAAACGAAACTAAAAGAAAAAGAAAGAAAAGAAGATGTTGGTTTCAGTTGAAAATTGCACTTGTTTAACTTATTAGCATTAAAGCATTTTTGAATGCATTTTAGGCATTTTTTTTATTCAGAAATTCCGAATCCAAACCAGAAATTCAGGAAGGATTTTTTTCTTTATGTGATCACAAAACGTGTGTCATGAAGTAACAAGCACTATTCAGAAATTCTGGTATGAATTCGGAATTTCTGAAATTAAAGAAATTCCTGAAATGCACTCATAGAAGTGCTATGATAGAAATTATACACTCCATTTTTCGTAATATTCATTAATGACTAGTTTTGAGTCATGTTAACATATTTTTAAACATTCCAAGTTGTTGATTATGTTGGAAACAGGGAAGACTGGGTTTTTGTATAAATCCTTTCGTAAGATAGACCATATGAATTAATATACATTGGTGTCTAAAATTATAATTACAAATATTTTTTTGCAATAATTCAAAATGTGCACCACTAACATTTCAAAGATAGCTGTACTGTAATATATAACTTGAAAAATGCAATAAGTTGTATAATATACTGTAATAAATTTTGTAACTTAATGTAATTCAAGGCGGAAAAAAACTATTTAGTTAAAAGAACTAAATGTTTGGTTAATATAGCCCCATCGAAATATTTGGTTGGGCTGACCAAATGATTTTGTTAGTTCAATAAAATTTTATTGGACTAACAAAATCATTTGGTCAGTACAACCAAATGTTTAGATGGGGCAATTTTTTGGTTCTTTTAACTAAATAGTTTTTTTCCGTCAACGAAAGGATCTGGTTCTTGTAAAGGGATAAAAAGTATTGTTATGAATAAATGCAAGTGTAAAAAAAGTAATTAAACGCAAAGATGTCGTGCTTGTAACTGAATTAAAAGTATTGTTATGAATAAATGCAAGTTTAAGAGGAAAAAGGAAAAAAAATAACTTATTTTTTTTAGTTTAATGAAGAGAATGAATGAACTAATTGAACAGATAAAGAAAAATGAAATAAAACAAGCCACATTTGAAAACAAAAACAGTAAAAGACACAGTTAAAAAATGTTAATCGGTATAAAAAAGAAAAGAAATAGCAGTTTTAATAAGAAATAAAAACGCAGTATTTTTTTATATTACACTATATCCTTTTTCAACTGACATAAAACTGTATTGATTATTTTTGAATAAACGTATATCATTATTAAAATAACATTCACAGCCTTACTTGAACTAATTAGTTTAATTGATTAAAATAAAACAAGAAATTTTACAATGCATAGTAGAAGTTTTACCTAGTTAATTGAGATTACAAAATTTTTGTACGATTCTAATAATTTTAAATTATGAATTTTACAGTTTTAACAATACTTGGTTATTTTACACATTTATTTTGTTTTAATTACAAAATATATTTTTTAAAAACTTGTTAAAAGAGATATTTTATGAGATCGTCTTGTTTAAGCCATTATTCTTATTCTTATTTATAAATACATATTAAACCTCTATCATTTAAACTTTCAGATTACAATTCCTTCAATATAAAAAAAAAAAGTAACGCTTTGGAAATAGACCAATGAAAATCTAAGTAGATACCTCGAAACGCATCTGATTTGTCAGAACTTTCTGACGCTATAAGGGGTGTTACCAAAGGGGGAACTTGGCGATATATCGCCAAATTTGGCGACAAAAATTAGTCACCAAAAGTGACGCCAACTTGGCGCTATTTCCAGTATTTTGCCAAAATTCCATAGACACCCATTGAAATGCATTAGGGATAGGGTTTACTCGCTGCAGAAAATCAACAAATTGAGCTATTCCAATGCAACAAAAACTAATATTAGCTTATGAATAGAGCTTAGTTGAACTACTTACATTATTTTTAAGCATAAACAATAATCTGGGGTTGGCTAGAAAATAGGGATTGCTGCGCGATACCGAACGGAATCGCTAAGCGATTACGCGGGGGGTTGGTAAGCGTAGCGAGCAGGGAGGCGGAGCTAGAGTTTTAAAATTTAGTTTAGAATTTATCTGTAAAATGATTACGAGTAGAATTTTGTGCTACAAATATTTCATTGAGTTATGGAGCTATGGCACAATAAATCAGAATAATAATAATAATAATAAAACAGATATTCATATTTTGATCGAAATAAGTCAATAATTGGCACTAAAATGTATTCCAGTTTTAATTTTAACATACTGTTTTTTTAAGCCATTTAAAATTGTTTAGAATATTTATATGACATTAAGGAGGGAATTATTTCCTTAGACGACGTAATTTTGTGCGATAACGTTATCTCAATACTTTTTCAAATATAAATTTTAAAATATACTCTCTCGTATGTTTAACAATAATAAAAATAAACTGAATGTATAAGGGGCATTCTCACAATCTTTTGACTTTCATGTCCCTGAATAATAATTTTTTATTTAATACACTTTTTGTGTTTTTTTTTAAATTTCATATACCGTGTTTACTCGCGTAATAGTCGCCCTCGCGTAAGAGTCGCACCCCCCATTTTGAAGCAGAAAAAATCGTCAAAATATTTTCTTCGCATAAATTGAATGGGTGAAAAAATGATGAAAGATTGGGTTCGCAATGTTTTGAAGAAAAGGTCTGGAGCATTGCTCAAAAAACTAGCCATGCTGGTACTCGATAGCTTCCGAGGACATCTTGTTGATGATGTGAATAAGGAACTTTCAGGAGGCAAAAGAGACTTTAATAACAAGCTATACAATTTCAAAAAGTTTTAAGAAGACAGATATCTCCAATACTTTGGACGGAAGCAAAGATGGCATTTTTATGGAATGACGGAGATTCTTCATACACCGATTCACATTACAATAGTGATACTGATACCTTCAGTGAAAGTGATTTATTATGAGAATTTTTTGTCAAAATTTTCACAATGATTATTTGTAAATTTTATGTCTATAAAACTATTACCATAAAAAGGAAAAGGGTATTCAATAAACAGCACATAATCTGGCAATATTTCATAAGTTACTAATTGTATTATAATGTGTTTTTTTTTTTTTAAGCCAGTAATGTTTTTGCATATTAGAGTGTACATTATTGTGTAGTAGATTTCTCGGCATAATAGTCGCACCTAGACTTTCACAATGAAAAATTGGCAAAAAACGTGCGACTATTACGCGAGTAAACACGGTACTTGGGAACATCCCATTGCAGGATTTCAGAACAATATTAACGAGATAAATAAGTTTTGGACGATGTTGGGGGTCCAAACACATGGAAAATTCATCTACCGTCCCGTGTTCCTGATGCTGATTTTTAAGTTTGTAGGTGTCTGGATAAAATTGTTTCAATAAAGATAATTCGATGTAATTTTTTTCTGAAACTGGAACTATTGTTTTATATAAATATGTAGCTAAAAATTAACCTGCACTCATTTTTAGGGTTGATATTATTTTTTGAACTCTGTTCCTGAGTTTTAGATTCCTTACCATCCCTCTTCTAAAAATATACAAAAAATCACTTCAGATGCAGCGACAGAAATTTTTTCAAGTTTTTGCTCATGCAGAAGTATGCTAGAGAAGGAATATCTAAAATTCTTTGACAGGAAATTTACTGCAGAATGTAAATCAGCATTTAAATATCAATTTCAAGCACCGTGGCTTAATTGGTAGTCTTACCGTCTCCAAGGTTTATTCTTGCACTTTTCGAGGTAAATTTAAAAAAAAAAAAATTATTTAATCCAATGTTAACAACTGTTTCTAAAAATCAATGAACAATGTGGCTATCACTTAGTCTTAACATGATTTTCCTAAAAATAGGTGGTAATTTTCCTTACCGTTCCATCCTTTTTTTACCATTTCGTCCCATTTTTTACCTTACCGTCCCTTCTTTAACACCCCTTTAAGACAATGTTATACAAAAATTCTGTATTAAAAGTACTACGTTTGTATTATTTCTTATTTGAATGTCCTGTGGTACTATGCAAATTCATTATAAGTAAAAATTTAGAAGAAAATAAAAAGTTATAGGGGCAAAATGGTAAGGAAAGTTTAAACTCGGAAGTTTAACTTAAACCTCAGTTAAATCAAAAAATTTTCGCTGCTGAACATTTTTTCTTTATTTCGAATCATTAAGGCATCCGTCTATCAGATTAAAATGTTATTTTAGCAAGTTTAATTTCGCCAGATTTTTTTCCCCCAAAAGTCAAAAGATTGTTTTGTGGAATGCCCCATGAGCACAGCAGTTTCAAAACTGCTTAGCACTTAATTTACTCAAAAATAATTACGACCGTGTATTACTTATGATTTACCTGTATATTATAATTAGATCATAAGAAAGTGAAAGATAATGCATGTAATAACACAATTTACAAATTTGTTTTGGACTAAAACTTTTTTATTTTCAACATGCATATAGGTCAGTAGAAAACTGATATTCTAAGTAGGGTTCGTATCCTTCAAGGACTTTCAAACACCTTTTACCAGATTTTTTTTTTAAAAATAATATTTGCCTTATTTAATGAAAATAAATTCTATTTTCAGATATAGCGTCCAGGACTTTACGAAATTTCTGTGGCTGCGATCGATTTTCTACAAAGGCCGTTCTTTTACTTTTTCGATTTTTTTTTTTTTTTTTTTTTTTTTTTTTTTTTTTTACAGATATATATATTGTATTAGGATACTTTCACTTTCGAAATCGGTTCCAATAGTGAAAGTATCCTCATACAAAAAACCTGTAACCAAAACCTAAAAAGTAAAAAACGGACTTTGCAAAGATCGACTCCAGCTATCCAGTGCAAAGAAAATATCATTTAAAAACATTCAAATGCGAACGAAATATTTTAAATTTTTTCTCCCATAGGAATAACATTAGCAAGCGGATGTGTTCGCGTGAGATTTTTAATGTATATGAACAATTTAAGAAATTGTTACCATAATTGTATACTGAAAAAAAAATGGTGCACATATATAAAGGACTCAGGTGAAAAAGGTGGTACGTGACCAGGGCTTAATTTATCGGAGCGAGCCCGGCTCCGGTGCTTCTCTGTTTTTAGTAAATATTTAATATTGGTTGGAATTCACCGGAATTCATAAATATAGGGCTCCAGAGCCCAGTGCAATAGCGCTTCAAACCGAAGCCTAAATTATCTTTTCCTTTCCTTCCCATCTTCAAGCTTTTGCATTCTTTTTTATCAAAACACTTATATGTGACGTAATGTGTCGCACACGTAGGAGAAGAAGATAAAACGGGCTAAATTTTTATATCAGTTTTTGGGCTAGAACTGACTCGAGCTCAATCTGTATAATTTAAAATTTTATTTATTCATGTATAGAAAAAAAATCCTCCTTTAAAATTACGTATTCTATTTCAAATCCTTTTAATGCTATTTTGATCAGAATGAAGGGGAAACAGAATCATGTTTTTCTATTTCAAATTTATGTCGGCGACGTGTTGATACGGCACCACTCAAGAGCCTAACAATGAGTTTGTTTTCAGTTCGATTTTCTTTTGTGACAGATAAGTTGTGTTCATTTTTTTTTATTATTTAGATATCTAACATGAAAAGAATATTTACTGTTTTAGCCATCGAGTTTGAGATTTTGTTTGTTTGAGGTTTTTTTTTTTTTTTTTTTTTTTTTTTTTGTCTTCCACTGCTAGGTGTCTAAAAATCACGTTAGTGCTTTTACTATTTATTTTGTATCATGATCGGTGCCCATGCTAAGGCTATGCTCTGCACATTTTCGAAGTCACTTTCATTTGTAAGTAGATATAATTAACATGTATTTGTTTCTGATAGACAGCAATCGAGCAGTTTTTCCCCTTTATCTATAAAAGCATCGATTCCTTTCGATAACGGGATTAAATTTTTAATTTGATCTGATTTTCAGAGACTCACAACAAAAGATTGCTATGCGGAAGGAATCGATTATAGTTTAAGATATGCACCTTTTATAGGAAATTGTAAAACATTGTTCCATTCTTCAGTATATAAATATTATTTTCTACAAATTTCATTCATTTTTTCTTAAAAATGCATATCTGCGAACTGTCCCTTTTTTTTGTGTTAACACTATTTCTTAATCATAATCCTTACCACATTTATTCGCAGAATTCTGCAATTAATTAACATTAAAATTAGGCAAAGATTACTATTCAGAAAGAGTGATAACTAAAAAGGGCAATAGTTAACAGCTAAGTATATGCTGACATACACTGTAAAAAAAAACAACAACAACAAAAAAAAAAAAACACTGTAGATTTGCCAGCACGAACTGCTGGAGTCCGAATTGCCAGTACATTGTGCTGTTATTTTTACGCAACTACTGTAATTTTTCAAGCTTATATAGTCAAGAAACCAAAGAAGGCTACAGCACATTCGACTGTGATCGACTTTGAGCACGAGATGAACAGTACTTTGTGCTGTAAAAATGTCGTTTTTTTTACAGTGTATATATTTAAAATGTTTATTTTGCTAAAGAAAAAGAAATGCTTTAAATTTTGCTAATAATGTACGAAATATAAATATGCAAATTGGAGTGACAGGGGGAGGGGGAAACTGTACGGTTGTTGTACCGGCACCGCATAATATTAGGGCTCCGGTACTTTTTTGTTAGAAATTAAGCCCTGTACGTGACACAATCATCATTTTGAGAAAATGAGCTGTAAATTTCCAAATCTTTATTTGCGTTTATTGTCAAATGCCTCCTTCATCAATTAAAATCTCTGTGAGTATTGGGTTTTTTTTCAAATAGTAATTTAACAGATTAGCGGACCATTGATCATATCTTCAAACATATGATCAACTCAATGACTTTTTTATTTTGTCACATACCACCTTGATCATTTGAGCTCTTCATATATTTCCGATAAAGAGCTAGATTAGTACATACACGATAAGAAAAGAAAAATATACTTTTTCTTTACATTTCTTTTTTATTGAAAACCTGAAATTTCTTTTCCTTTTTTTAAGTCAGGACGTGCTCCTTTGATAGTTTTGAATTTTTCTAAAGTACACGAGTGATTTAAAAATCGCTACACGGAATTGTACATCGAAGAAACAATATATTATACCAAAACTCCTATATGTTGTTTTTTTATTTTTATAAATATATGTTATAAAAAATTAATTACTTTTTAAATATCTGTCGAATTTTTACATAGTTCTCATAAAATTGATGCTCTACACATCCCTTTAACAGTCTAGGAAGGGGAGGAAAACCTATGGTACGGGTACGTGTGTCCGAGTAGTACGTACGACAATTTCTGCGGCACGCGAAAAATTTAAACATTATAATTTAAATAAATTTTATTTTTGTTTTTGCTATAATAAGTAAAATTTCAAATGAACTTCATAAGGAAGTTACTTGAATAAATTTACTTGAGGATCCAATTTTACCGTGTACACTTACACTAAAATAACAAAATATGAACTATGTATAAAGTAGATTCTATCAAACATAGTAGAAAAAATATCAGTACTTTTCCCGTATAGAGGCTTTGGAGAGTTGGAGAAAATGGCGGCGAGAGAAGAATTAATATTTTTTGTAGACTTATTTACTGTTTCATGTACACAAGCAAGCTTTTCAATATTTATACAATTTAATTAATATACAGAAACCATTTATCAATTTTTATATACAAACGGATGTAAATTGTATATAATAATAATGCATATAAATAAAATGTTTATATATACGTGAATGTGTAAAAGGGGGAAAATGGTTAAAAAGGAGAAAAAAAACCTTTTTTAAATTAAAATTCCCAATTTCTTTTTTCTAGATTTTTAATCTAATACTCAAAACTAATATGTCCTTGCTAACTTTGTTTCTCAGTACAAAATATATTACATGCAATCACTCATTCTGGAGAACTTTAAGATAAAAATTGATGTTCACAGGACGCGATTCACTGCTCGTTGTGATCCGTGGTGCCACCGGGTAAAAAAGTGCAGCACGATCACTTGTGATATTCTAAGCCAATTGAAAGGAAATTTTATCCCAAAATGATATTTTTGCCCCTACTGAGACTAATTCTTGGTTGGATAAAAAAAATGATAACGATATAAAAAGATAACTCCCCCATCCCTCCCCTTAGAGATATCTTACGATATCAAGTGCCAGAAGGCCCCTCCCCCCTAAAGTCATAACGCTATATATGTACAGCCCCTTAGTACTATTATCTATTAAGGATATTTGTACATCTATATAATGCAATATAATTTGGTTAATTTTATTACATATTCACGAAATCATTTCATTGGAGAAAAAAACTGTAAAAATAAGGAAATTGTACTGTCAATCAACGGAATTGTTTTTTACCGTGAAGATATATTAGAAAAAATTGAGAACTTTATGAATATCTGTCGAATTTTATCCAGTTTTCAAAAAACTAATGTTCTGCACATTCTCTTAATAGTCTAGGATTACAAAAAATATTAGGAAAAACATCCGTAAAAATATGAAAATTGTACTGACAAAATACAAAAATTCCTTTAAAAAAATCGTAAAGCCATATCGAAAACGACAAATTAGCTGGACTGTTTAGCATTATTATCTGTTAAGAATTTTCGTACATCCATATTGGCTAATTTATCACACATTTACAAAATAATTTCAACGGAGGGAAAAAATTATGCAAAAATAAGGAAATTGCAATGGCAATCAACGGAATTGTTTTTTACTGTGAAGATATGTTAAAAAAATTGAGAACTTTAGAAATATCTGTCGAATTTTTATCTAGTTTTCAGAAAACTAATGTTCTACACATTTCCTTAATGGTATAGGACTTCAAGAAAGTATATAAGATGCAAAAAAGTATATAAGAAAAACATCCGTAAAAATACGAAAATTGTACAAAAAAAAAAAAAAGAATACAGAAATTCTTTTTAAAAAATTCCAAAGCGTTATTGAAAACGACAAATTAACTGGACTTTTAACACTATCGGTTAAGGATATTCGTATATCCATATTGGCTAATTTATAACACATTCACGAAATCCTTTCATCGAGGAAAAAATTATATAAAAATAAGGAAATTGTACTGGCATTCAACGGAATTGTTTTTTACCGTAAAGATATGTTAAAAGTTGAGAACTTTAGAAATATCTGTCGAATTTTTATCCAATTTTCAAAAAACTAATGTTCTACACATTTCTTTAATACTCTAGGATTGCAAAAAAGTATATGAGTGAGTTAAAAATCGTTCCACGGAACTGTACAGCGAAAGAAAAAAAAATCTGCACTGTAGATTCTTTATAAAGAAAATCATCATTAAAAAAGTGTTCGTCTTCCGTGCCATGAGCTTCAATAATGTTTTTTCTAAGAAAGTGTTATTTTTTTTAAGTTTCAACACTCAAAAAGTATCACTCCCTAATTCTAAAGCCATTAATTACTTCAGTTAATTAATTATCTTAAATGAATGTTAAGCAAATATCAGCTTACTGGGAAGAAAACTCACGCAGGGTGTGTTAAGGGGTTATTAATTAATATTTGGGAGTGCTAATGCTTCATATTACTTTGAGATAATTAAAAAAGATTATCCATTAATTATTATCCTAATATTAATTAGATTGCTAGGTTTTTTTTTTTAGTTAAAGTTTAAAGCTGAATATGTGTATATTACAGCTTAATTAACTTATTAAGTAGAATCTTGCGGTCTTTATGTACGTGATCTAAATATTTTTAAGGAAAATTACTTGGAAAAATTATTCAAGAAAGATGCGACATTATTAATAGAATATTACTGCTAGTTTTTAAAACTTACAGTTAAAAAAGAAAATTGTATGAAAGTACAATCTACTTTTATTAGTAGACGAATTCAATAAATTTTACATTGCATTTTCTGTGGTGGCACTTAAAAGTACCACAGGAGCATAAAGGGTTAAAAGTATATATAAATCTAACTGTCTTGAACATATTTAACCTAAATATTATTGGAAACATCTAAATGAGGTCTTACAAATTTCATAAAATTTATAAATCTTTAATAGCATTAATAAAGGAAATGTGTAGATAGTAAATATATATACCTCTAGTGCAGGCATTACTACACATACTCGTAAATAAATTTACATCATCGATTTACATTTTAAATTTTAAAATTAGATAATACATGGCAGACAACTAACGATATTGGGACCAGGAAAACAGAAAATGTGTTGTGATGGTGAAACAACAATCTTGAAATGCTTTTTGTGTATTGTGTTATCTTTAGAAAAAATATTTAGTGTTTGAAACTTTTCCACCAACTCTTAATGAATTACAAAAATGAATTAATTATAAAATACGTGAATGTTATCAATTTTAGTGCTAAACGTGAGAGTCTCATCACGACACCCTTCTGAAGATAAAAATGCAGACCGTATGACACGTTTTTAGGTAGCTTTCATTATAAAAAGCTATCTATTGCAGCCGTTCGGAGGAAAGCGATTTCAAAAAATTTTGGTATATCTTCATCGATCATGACCCCCCAGACCCCGAAACCACCCTCCGTTCAAAAGTTGATATATATATATATATATATATATATATATATATATATATATAATGAAACTATTCTCTTGGTTATATTGGTCGTTAGAGTACAGGAGAAAAAAAAATTCAGCTTTTAGCTTTTTTTCTCACAGAAAACCACCGATTTGCTTATATCATTGAATTCCGTACTCTTGAAAACGTAATTCAATATATAAGTTTTTCAATTATTTTCTCGGTATCCATATTCCTCTTTTTTTCTTCCATATTAATTCTTGTAATTAAGTATAAGGGAATTTATTTTATACATAATGTTGTGTATTATAGATTTGTGGTATCCATTTTTATTGTCATTTCATTCACAATATTGCAGTTTTTGATGATGGTCGGTAATGTTTAATTAATGGTTATATATATATATATATATATATATATATATATATGATATCTGTCACACTGTAACGCTCGTATTTATGAATCGATTTGGATGAAACTTCGTGTATACATAGTACATACCAATGTCTCGACCGAGTTCGTTGGCCAGCTTCATCCGCCATCTTGTTTCAAAATGGCGGCCACTTAAATTTTTTGAAACAAATTAAAATTTGAAATGTGGTACCAAAAAATTAAAAATTAAAAAATATTTTTTTTTATGTGTTTGACCATGATACAAAGATTCCGGAGCAGTTTTTGTTTCGTTTATATCTTTAAAAATGGCCGAGTTATAGCACTTTGAATTTCTAGCGTGGCTGACATTTTGAAATGACCTGATTTTTGTCACGCGATAACAGGCGTATTTATGAACCGATTTGGATGTACCTTGGTGTATACATAGTACATACCAATGTCTCGACCGAGTTCGTTCGCCAGCTTCGTCCGCCATCTTGTTTCTAAATGGCGGCCATTTAAATAATTTTAAATTTATAATGAGGAACCAAGAAATTGGAAAATGAAAAAGATTTTTTTTGTATGTGTTTGACCTTAATACAAAGATTCCGGAACAGTTTTTGTTTCGTCTATATCTAAAAAAGTAACAGGTGTATTTATGAACCAATTTGGATGTAACTTGGTGTGTACATAGTACATATCAATGTCTAGACCGAGTTCGTTGGCCAGCTTTATCCGCCATCTTGTTTAAAAATGGCAGCCATTTAAATTTTTAAAAAAAATTTAAATTTGAAATGTGGTACCAAAAAATTAAAAATTGAAAAAATATTTTTTTTTATGTATTTGACCTTGATACAAAGATTCGGGAGCAGTTTTTGTTTCTTCTATATCTCAAAAAATGGCTGAGTTATAGCATTTTGAATTTCTAGCGTGGCTGACATTTTGAAACGTCCTGATATTTGTCACGTGATAACAGGCGTATTTATGAACCGATTTGGATGTACTTTGGTGTGTACATAGTACATACAAATATCTCGACCGAGGTCGTTGGCCAGCTTCATCCGCCATCTTGTTTCAAAATGGCGGCCATTTAAAAAAATTAAAAAAATTTAAAATTTAAAATGAGATACCAAAATATTAGAAAATGAAAAAGATTTTTTTGTATGTGTTTGACCTTAATACAAAGATCCCGGAACAGTTTTTGTTTCGTCTATATCTAAAAAAATGGCTGAGTTATAGCGTTTTGAATTTCTATTGTGGCTGACATTTTAAAACGACCTGATTTTTGTCACGCGATAACAAGCGTATTTATGAACCGATTTGGATGTTACTTGGTCTGTACATAGTACATACCAATGTCTCGACCGAGTTCATTGGCCAGCTTTATTCGCCATCTTGTTTCAAAAGGGTTGCCATTTAAAAAAAATTAAATTTAAAATTTAAAATGAGGTATTAAAAAATTGGAAAATGAAAAAGATTTTTTTATGTGTTTGGCCTTGATACAAAGATTCCGGAGCAGATTTTGTTTCTGAAAATTTGTTCTTTTGTTTATATCTTAAAAAATGGTTGAATTATAGCACTTTGAATTTCTAGTATGGCTAACATTTTGAAACGATCTTGTATTTGTCACGCGATAACACACGTATTCGCCTATTTCCATGTGAGAAAGCATGTGATAGTATACATCAACATCTCAGCCAAATATAAGTTACTTTAAATAAAAGCAGCTTGGATAAAGCTGACTAATTTCATGAAATTCTCATTCATAATGATTTAGTATTGATAAAAATTAGTATTGAATCTCCTAGATTCGGTTTCCACTAAATTGAGCTTCGTGTGTTTGAGTAATATAAGTTGGCTTTTTTTAAAATAAGGTATTTGAAAGCTACCTCTTCCTCCCGGCACTGGCCGGAAGGACTTTTTTCACAAGGGCTGCCATTTAAAAAAAATTTAAAATTTAAAATTTAAAATGAGGTATCAAAAAATTGGAAAATGAAAAAGATTTTTTTTATGCGTTTGACCTTGATACAATGATTCCGGAGCAGTTTTTGTTTCGTCTATATCTTAAAAAATGGTTGAATGATAGCACTTGGAATTTCTAGCATGGCTGACATTTTGAAACGATTTGATATTTGTCACGCGATAACACGTGTATTTATTAACCTATTTCGATGTAAGAAGGCATGTGGATAGTATATAGCAATGTCTTGCCCAAGTTCGCTGGCCAGCTTCATCCTCCATCTTGTTTCAAAATGGCGGCCAGTAAATAAAAAAAACATTATATTTAAAGTAAGGTGAAAAAAATTAGAAAATGAAAAAGGTTTCTTTTTTGGGTGACATTTTGAAAAATCTGATTTTTTGCCTGCGACAGCACTCGTATATATCAACCGATTCCGATGTGAGTGAGCACGTGCACTGGAATTACTAAGGTCTTGACCTAGTTCACTGGTTAGCCTCATCCACCATGTTGTCTTAAAATGGCAGGCACTTAAAGATATCGCCGAATTTGGCAACCAAATATAAGTTATTTTAAATAAAAACAGCTTGGATAAAGCTGAGTAATTTCGCGAAATTCTCATTCATAATGATTTAGTATTAATAAAAATTAGTATTGAATTTCCTATGATTGGTTTCCACTAAATTGAGCTTTGTGTGTTTGAATAATATAAGTTGGCTTTTTAAAAATAAGGAATATGAAAGCTACCTCTTTCTCCCGGAACTGGCCGGAAGGACTTTTTAACATTGGGGTCAGTCGGAAAATAACAACAAGATTCTTTTTGATCCAAAGGTGGTGATGTATAAATGCCACATTATACTTATAGAATTATGTTAAATACACATTTGTGACAGAAGATTCACCTCTTTTATAAGTTAAAAAGTGTGAAATGAATAGTTTTTGTTAAGACTGTTACACTTTCACCGTGTGCATAGAGTTCACTTTTAAATAATAAAAGAGATGTGTGACGGAGTCGGGGGAAGGGGGGGGGGGGGGCAATCGTGATTTTAGCGATGTTTTGGTCGGGCGTGGCCAATAAAAGGTTGGGAACCACTGGCCTAAAGTATGTTCAAAATAAGATTACTTTTATTATAAAAATTATATATGATAAATATATATGATAAATTTGAAATCACATATACAAAGTAGAGGTCTGTAAAATAATAAGGTCAAATAACAATAATTTTGAGCTTCTAACCCAACCCAGATAGCATGAACATTAGCAGGAAGTTTGATTTTTTTCTGACATTATCTGGTCGTGACAAATTTTAATTGTGAAATTCGAAGCCTATTTTCCGCAAGGTATACCATCCTCCACTTGCACGAGTAGTTTGATGTGAAACTGATGGCAAGACTGTCTTTTTCCCGAAAGTGACGAAAGCAAAAAATCCCTCTGTTGAGTGAATAGACAATCAGCACATACGCAGAAATTTCAGAAATTTTATTCCCTTGGCACCACTTTTTCTAAACGCTACAAATACCAAAAAGGGATCGTATTGAAAGTACAAATATTACCTTAACTTGTTTATGATGGTGAAAACGATGCATGCACCTTCAGACGGTGTGTTCGCATCAATAGACCTGATCAGGCCTATGGGCCCTCCGAAGGGGTTAAATTTATAATGTGACAGTTGTAAACAAATAGTGGAGCATGGAAAGCAGTAAGTTTGCAATATTTTTGATTAGTTGTTTGCCGTTAATTTGCAATAAATTTGATACAGCATGAATTTAACTTGCACGAAAAGTTAGCTGCAAGTTCAAAGTGTGGTGACTTCGGCGTTTTCGTTATCTTGCTGCAGTCTTGTCATGCTGAGCTTGCTGCAACTTTGCAGGTTTTTCAAAGCAAGACTGCTGCAGATTTTCTGCAAATTAAAAATGCTATCTGGGAATGCAGTAAAAAGGAACGGTTTTAAAACAACTTTTATTTTCGTACGAACTCGCTCTTAAACACGTTCACATAGAATCTTGAAATTTGGCCGAAGAAGGGTCTTATAGCACATATAAAGGGGGGGGGGCGGCAATCATTAATTTTTAATTCTATGTCGATTTATTAGTGACAAACTCATCTAACCGTCTCTCTGTCAAGAGCGTTTATTTTCAGAATCGGCTGAAGGTATGAAGTTGAAATTAAAATTAAATAATAAGGTCCACAGTCGCATTGTTTTGTAACGATTACGAACTTCTAACTCAATGCAATAAAAAGTTAAACATTAAAATAATGTTTTTCATACAAGCTCACTCTCAAAACCTATAGGGTACTTCCAGTTTCCCTAGAATCTTCAAATTTACACTGTCTGGGTATGAGTCCTACTCGGACTTCCCTGTTTTCAGTGTTGTAGTCGCAAAAAAAAAAAAAAAAAAAAAAAAAAAAAAAAAAAAAAAAGCGGATGGTATACTCTATGGGCAGAGTGTATGCGCTCAATTCATGCCTAGAGTATACGCTATAGATTTATTTGATAAACAGGGGGTATACGGAGCTTCTTAAAACAACCAGAAGGTATACGGTGTATACCTGCGTATACCCTCCACTTACACCCCTGCCTGTTTTATTATTTTGCTTCGTATTCCTTAATTTAAAAAAAAAAAATCACCACAGGCATTTCAGACCTATCTGCTGGCTTTATGGAAAATTAATGAAAGTGTTGAAATCCATCGACAAGTGCTAGTACAAACCACATATATTTTATAACTTTGAAAACGTATCGTGCCTTCTTTAATCGCGACATTTCAACTTTTCCTAAGTTTTGTGTTTGTTTACCCTGCATTGTAAAAGGTGAGTACTGATATTATTTCGAATTTTATCGTTACATAATAGTTTTAGATGTTTTGCGTATGAAAATCCTGAAGGAGTTATTGCTCCAGTGCCCAATACACACTGCAGTGTGCAGTACTATAAAAATCAAAAGAAGAAGAAACAAGTGGGTAAGTGTGATCGCAGATCGCATAGAGGGTTTCGTTTAATATCTCTTTTGAAACATTTTATCCTTAAATTAATAAATCAAAATTGTTAATTTATAATTATTAAATCCTTACATAAATGACAGCACCATCACATTTAATTTTAAAATAATTAGAAAAATATTTTTGAATCAAATTAAAAATATTCAAGAAAAATTATTTAAATAAGATTAAAGATTCGAATATTTTCAAATTCATCAAAAATTTAGCGCAGGTATAAATAAAATATAATATTTTTACAAGCAAAAATTTATTTAAAACATATTTAAAATGCTCAAATAATCCATATTAATTGTTTGACTTTCCAAACACTCACTAGATGGCGCCAAAAGAGGATAATAAAAAAGAAGAAATAAAAAGAATAAATAAAAAGAATAAATAAAAAAGAAGAAAAACTTTCAAAAGTTGCCCCATTTTTTCAAAAAAAAAGGTCAGTAGATGGCAGAAGTAAACAAAAATACTGGTTCTAGATTGAAATTCGAGATTTTTGTGACTGAAATAAAAAAGGATTTTAAAATTACCGTTGTGTAAAAAAATAAAATAAAATTAGCCTTTAAAATCGCCAAAAAATAAAAAAGTTAATTTTCTTTTAATTAAATCCATCTGAAAATGAAGTGTAATAATAAAAATCAAAATGTTGAAGTTCCGCTGAGAGTCATATTAGATGTAAACTTCCAACTGGGCGAAAAATGTCCGGACCAGGATTCTCCTCCTGGCTGAAGCCGCCAGCGCTCTACCATCTGAGCTATCCCGGACGAATCTGGTGGAACTTTTTACCCAGCTAACGTTAGACCTTGGTAGAGCACTGGCGTCTTCAGCAAGGAGATCTCTGGTTCGAATCCTGGCCCGGAGATTTTTCGCCCAGTTGGAAATTTACATCTAATATGATTTATTTACCATTTGGAATAATTGTGTTAAAATTAATCTAATGTTCCGCTGAGAGCTTTGAACCCACAATCTACTTCGTGGAAGACATTTGCGTTACCACGACTCAATCAGTTCTCGGTGAAATTTGCTGAATTTAAGATTATGTTTTGAAATCGAAAAAGAACGAATTCGCTTAGTTAAAATAATATAAGGATTTTTCAATTATGATTTTGGAAAGGACAGGAGGCATTCAGCTCTATGTAAAGAAAAAAAAATCAAGTATGTAACTTAAATAGTTTCCGAGTATGAGGCTGCGACGGACGGACGGACGGATAGAGAAACGACACTATACGGGTTTCATGAGATGAACGAAACACTAAAAAACATTGAAATTGGATATTTTTGTCTTTATTTGCAGGCTAAATACCAACAATGAAATTTGCCTCGGTGTATACTATGTGCGAAATGAAGGTTTTAAGAAAGTGATGTGTGTTATCTTAAAATACTCAATTTTGAAATTTTTAACTTTTGAGACATCTCACGCAAAACAAATAGTGATATGTGTTATCTCAAAATTCTCAATTTTGAAATTTAAACTTTTGAGCCATCTCACGCAAAACAAATAGTGATGTTATCTCAAAATTCTCAGTTTTGAAATTTAAACTTTTGAGACACCTCACGCAAAACAAATAGTGATATGTGTTATCTCAAAATTCTTAATTTTGGAATTTAAAATTTTGAGACATCTCACGCAAGACATTCTCCAACTCATTCAAGATCTATCCAGTTTCTAAAAATATCAAACCAACATTTTGAGATAACCTATAAATATCTATCGATATAAAGTTCGCAAAGCGGCACTTTTTCTATCTTCTACGGTATACACAAATAAATTGGTTATGTCATCTTCAATTAATTGGGTTTTCTCAAATTAATTCAAGCTATCTACCAGTTTTTTTTCCTATCTTCCATCCCGCAGATGTGCAAGGAAGCTTCAAATGGTAAACAGAGAACTGAAGACCTCTTCATTCAATGAAATTGTAAACTGACGTGCAACACGTGTCTTCATCATATATTAATCGTCTAGAGGAAGTGAAACGGAATTAAAGATTCACTGATACACTAATCATTCTCGGTGACAATTCTGAGAACCGTTGAATGATGATAATACATTTTTGTCCATTAATCAGCATACGTGAATAAGGACTTCGTTTAACTCGGTATATTAATTTCAATGCGGCGTGTTAAATGACTTTCGAAGGTTGAACTATCACAAGACAGTGTTGTAACATTGACCGATTTCCTGTCTATAAATCTATAAATGTAGCGTGACTTCTTTTGGGCGGAAGAGAATTCCGTTCATTGCAATTTTTTTATTATGATTTTTTCAATGCACAATGAACGTAAGCAAAAAAATGTGAAAGCACACCAATTTATGATCATAGACTCAGCACGGGTGATGCCTGTACCAGGCAGCCAAGTCTGACAGACAAGCTTCATGGGCGCCATCAATTATCACCAATGATGCAGCATCAACCCATAGGAAGACGAACAATATTTTTACAATAGGCGCCAAATAGAGTTTATTACAACATTGCTTATGTTCTCTTTCAATGCATTATTTATATTTCTAAGATTCTAGTTGTACACTCTAAACAGAAATGTCTGAAATTCAGACACTTAAGTGTCTGAAACGCAGTGTTCAATTTTCAGACGTTTTAAAATGTCTGAAAATTTTCAGACACTTCTTGCGTCTGAATTTCAGACACTTAAGTGTCTGAAATGAGAGTGTGCGATTTTCAGACGTTTTGAAATGTCTTAATTTTTTGAGACACTTCTTGCGTCTGAATTTCAGACATTTCAAATGTCTTAATTGCGGCCATCTTTGAACCCTTTTTTTTTCACCAACATGAAGCCATCTTTGACCACTTTTCTATCTAAGCCATATATGCAGCCATATTTGACCACATTGAATCATTTTTATAAATGGGAATAATTTGTTACTATAAATCAGATCTGTTGCAGCGTGGAAAACTGGGATATTTCTCTGCCCCCTGATTCTAGGGTCCCCCAAGTTGGGTATGAAATTTTCATAAAGCTGATATTTTAAATTTGTTTTAACCTTGCGATGATTATAATCAGTATTTTGTAGTTTTAGAATAGGATAATATATATAATATACGCATATATATAGAGATATATTCACCTAAATATGTATTGATATGATATCATATTTTGTCCTACGGCATCAAAAATGTTATTACTTTTATGACAACTTCAAATTAATGCTAGGCCAGAGACCTGGTATTCATTCGCCCCCCCCCCCCCCCCACCGCCTTCATATACTGTTACAAAAGAAAAATAAATAAATAAATAAATAAAATGAAAAAATTAACCCTATTCGATGTTGTCAAATACATATTTGGATAAATATATCCTTTTCTTTAACCATATCATGTTCTAAAAGCACACAATATTTATTAAAATAAATATAAGATCAAAACGAATTTAAAATATCAGCTTTATTGAAATTTCATATCAAATTTGGGGCCCTGTAAACCAAAAGGCTCATAGAAAGAGCCCAGTTGTCCATGCTGCAATCATCTTTGCATGATAACAAATTATTACCATTTATATAAACTGATTCACTCTTTTTTTTCAATGGCAACACCAAATTTTGACACCATATTTTAAATCTTCGTCTCAAACTATGCCAAAAAACGAAATTTCTAGTCATTTGAATGGTAAGTTTTTGAATCATAAGCATTCAAAATTTAGAGCTTCTAATGTTAAATTTCATTTTCATATTCTTATTAATATCTCCTGAAATTATAATCCTAATGTGATAATTTTGTATGTGGATACAATACTGAAAATCCCAAACATAAAGACATTGAATTTGTAAAATTGCATACCAAATTTGAGGGCCCAAAAATCAATGGGAAGGGGAGGGGGCGGGACCGCGGATCAGTTTCCATGCTCTAATCAGGTCTTGCTTCGAGAAGAAACACTACCCCTCTTTTTATTTTTCTAAATAGAGCTGTCCGCTATTCGGGAGTGACCGGTTATGGGAGTTTTACTGTAATAACGGACATTCTCGAATAGCAGAGACCTATTTAGCGATCACTTTTTTCAATGCACATTTGTAGATTGAAGCAGATTTTGTGTACTTTTTACTCTGTATACTGTGTATTTGTATACTCTGGACTGTTTATTTCTACATATGAAAATAAAATCTCTAAATAGCGGGAAAATTCTGCGGTCCTAGGGTGTCTTCTATTGAGAGTTTTTATTAAATATATCTAGTTATAAATATATTTAAAAAAAAGTCAGAAAATGTTTCTTTTCTATCTTTCTTTTTTTTTTCTTTTTTTTTGACAGTATAGGAAATGTGATTCTAATAAGTTCCAGTGCCAGCGGCTTACATTCATTAGCCCCCCTTCATACTACTACATATACAGTCACAAAAAATTAAACACATTGACGACTTAACATATATATATATATATATGTGTGTGTGAACATGTAAATATATGTTTGGATAAATATATCCTTTTCCTTTTACTTCATTCTACTTTACAAGTATATGCAATATGATATATAATCAGTACAATAAATTGTTTTGCGAAAATGGATGCATTCTCCGATGATAATAAAAAATAATCCTGTAAAAAATCAGAAAAATTTTGGCAATAAAAGTTGTCAGAAATGTTCTGTCTTAATATTTAAATATGTAATACAGATGAAATACAGGAAATACATATGAATGTAGTTCTTTATATTTTGAAAAAGTTTTCATAGTTTAAATAAATTCTTTCATCATGCAATTAAATACTGTAGAAATTTCGAACTTTTTAACAAAGCGTTACTTTACATAGGAACAATTTAAAATGCATTTATAAACAGGGATGTAGTGGAGGGTATGCGGCTGTATAAGCCGTATACCTTCTGGATTTTTTTAAGGAACACCGTATACCCTCTGTTTCTCAAAAAAGCTATAGTGTATACACTGTAGGGTATACCCTCTTCTTAGAGCGTAGGCCCTCTGCATTTTTTACGACTACACCACTGTTTATAAAACATTAAAAATTTCCCGATAACTTCAATTCTGATGCTCTTATAATTATTTTTCAAGTTTTAAGTCCACCATCTGAAGCAAAAACATTCATAGCATTTCCTATACATAAATTTAATTTTGTTACATGAAAACACTAACTTCGAAAATGTAATGTGTAAAAGAATTAAATGATCTGTCATTAAAAATAAAAATTCATATGCGAAACCATGCCAATAATATCTGTAATACAATGGAAGTATTTATTAATATCATTTAATAACTTGATCTTTTTAATTACATTTTACCATGTGGGCAATTCCTTTTATAATAACTTTTAATTTCAAAACTTATTTTGCCTTAAAAATACATATCTAATTTTTATTTCTGTATTTTTTATAAAAATTCACAAACTTTTGAAAAAAATCCCCAGCAATTTTATGTGAAAAATGCAGTTATACATAGTAAATATAAAAAGACTATCTTTTCTAATTTCTGTTCTAAATCTGTAATCACTTTTTAACAGTCAATAAATCGATATTAATAAATTTTTCGATTTTCAAATTTTTGTACAAAACTTAAATACAATTTTAAGCAATTAAACAAAGTAAATCATGATTTATTTTTTTACTTATTTTATAGTAAATCCTTATCTATCTAGAATTTTTTTAAATAAAATTATCTATTAAAAAATGGAACATTTTAATTTTATTAGTAATAATCATAAGTTACAATAATTTGTTTGATTTAACTAACATGTATATTGTTTAGAATACATAAATAGGACAACGCAAAATAATAAAAATTTGCTTTCAATACAAATAATATTATGAAGATTTTTTTTAAGTTGGCATTTCCGAATTAAGGGGGAAAAAATGTTTTACTAAATAAGCTATTTCAGTTTGAAAATTTGTTTCGCATAAATCCATTTTGACAAACTTTTAATTTAATAACCCCCCTCCCCGCCTAAAATGTACATATCTTATTATATAATACAAAAAATTAATCAAAATAAGTGTTTGATTATTTTACAATTTTCATCTAATATTAACCTTGAGGGGCGGTGGGATATATTTTATCCCACCTAAGTTTAATCAAGATTCGCACCGGAAACTTTTAAATAAATTTTATTTTTGTAACTTTGATGGAAAAAAGTTGTAAAATTGCTTTTCTATATTTTGAAACTAATTTTTTCAAAGATTCCGGTTTGAATTCAACATTACAGGAATACAATCGATTGCCCCTCAAGGGGTTAAATATTGAGTTATTATATGTTCTACACAGCAAAAAGACAATTTAATTAAAATTCAGGTAAATAAAATGTTGTTTTAACCGTGAAAGAAAGTATTATAAGGAATTAAACATATTGATAAAACCCATTGATTAAATTGATTGAATTATTTTATATATTAATTAAATTTAGTAACAGACCAAAGTGAAAAAAAAAAAGCTTCTCAACCAAAACTGAGTATTTCTTTTTCAGGAAAAGATTCGAGAATTTTGCGATTTTGCTTTATTTTCTATAGAGAGATTATACTAAGCGATTTTTTATGTAATATTCACTGACATTTTTACAGTCTGATTAATAAGTTGTATTCACAAGAAAAATATATAGTGCAGCAACTGCTTTTTTGGACAAAAAATATAACACGAAAAAGGTTGAAAAAGTTGGGTGTCAATGTACACAAGCAATAACTTTTAATGCTTATTTAAACAAATGATGGGGTTATTTGATATAAAAAAACATTTTTTTATAAAGCGGAAGCTTTAAGAATTATTAAGCAAGTTAGTTAATCAATCCTGAAAATGATATAAATTTGTTAAAAATCATAAAAAACACTGTAACACTGAAAAATATTTATTGTATATAAAAAGATACAAATATGATAAATACATATATTCTTAAAAAAGTAAATTAAATAATTAATATTACGTAAGTAATATTGTTCAAGAAAAAGTTCTATTTCGAAATAAAAATATATTGTTGTAAATAATAGCATCCTTACCTTTTTATTTTCCTTAAATCTAATAAAGTAAATCCGTTTAATACAAACACAAAAACAAACACACTTTCTTATGTATTTTACTAAATATTCAGAATGATGTTGAAAATTGAAAAACATATAGAAGAAATTTTTTTGTCATTATTCTCACATATATTTTTATAAGAATATAATTTAAATTTACTGCACAGATTAATTCTACTCAACATCTGTTTGCTGATATTTCACAATTATTCTTCAGTCTCTGAAGAACAAATATTAAAATGCCAAAAAATGGCACTTTATAGCTGCGTATAGATCTATGTAGATGATAGAATCACACTATTAAAAAATATATTATTTTTATAACAACATAAAACGCATATTCCACAACTTGAATTCAATCCACTTTGTTGTTTCACACGTACTTTCTTATACTACCACCTCTGAAGAACAAATATCGAAATTCTAAAAAATGCATTTTACAGCTGCGTAGGCATATGTACCTACTACTCTATAAGTTAAATTCAATCCATTTTGTATCAGCTTATTTTTCATACATACTTTCTTATACTAGAATCTCTGAGGAACAAATGTCGAAATTCCAAAAATTTACTTAATAGCTACGTAGCTGTATATAGATCTATGTAGAATACACAGTCACAATATGCATTTACGGAATTTTACACATAAAAAATCTCGGGAGCCTTTGTTAAACAAGAAAATAACTGACTGAAAGAATATTCCGTTTTAACGCGCCAATCGCCAATGGACTTCTAACAAAGCGAAATACGCGAAGTCATCATTTTAATTTTCTGTGCAGTGGTTTATCCAGTCTGCGGTTTACAAACCGTTATAATGGGCTTGATGAGTAATAAAATTTTTTATCAGCGAGAAGTAGATCATTGAATTAGAAGAAATCAGAAACGTTTTATTTTATCTATTTAGTTATTTTTCTTAACATGCTACATTTATTTGAGTGCGATTTTTGCAGTTTTTCTATTTTCAGACATATAGAAAACATACTTTAAATAAAGATTTTGTAGTAAAACTAGCAAATAACATATTGAATTTTGATGAGGAGGGCGGTGGAGGTACATTGTCCCTACCTGAAATTTAATTAATTAAATTTTCGTTATGTCTAATCATTTAAAAAATATACTTTTTTGTCTTCCAAATAGCAATATATTAATTAAACGCTAAGAGAAAATGTTGCTAAGAATTTTTCTTCAGAGGAGCCCCCCCCCCCACACACACACACACACACCACCATAAACTTTTTTGTAGAAGACAGTTTTAATTCTGTTCTCCTTTTGGTGTTCATATATTTCAAATGTATCTTAGATGGAGAAGGGAAATTCAGAAAAAAAAAATCCCTTTTGAAGAAAAAAAAAAAGAAAAGAAATAGGAGAGAAAAAATCCAGTTTTCCATTGAACGATTAATATTTCTTAATTTTTGAATTTCTTATTATGTTGATATCTTTAAGGCTGTTCTTAACTGCTCTGCTCAACAAGTGCAAAACCTTTTTACACATTCACAAATTCATTTTTTAACGGAAAGGTATAAAATTGTAAAGCCTAGCCATGGAAGCGATTTCGAATTGAACTGTGTTTTCCATTTTTTGATCAATCAATTACCTACTGAGTTATAAGAGATTTTGATCACATGACAAACACGTTTTTCGCACGCTCTTGGGTGCTCTTTCTTCCTTCGCGCGGAAATTTGGCTCAAAACGCCCACTTTGACACTATTTTCTGAAAGATCTAATGCGTTTGCAAAAAAATGGAAAAAACAGCTCAATTACATAGTTTCTGAACAACAACACCAGCTAATGCATTTTCGAACAACAATAAATTAAAACTTGTGTCAGAAATTTGCCCTTTTGGATTTGAGAACACCCTTAAACATTTTTCACACGAGGAGGAGTTATGACAAAATATTCTTAGTTTAGCTTCGTGTTTACATTCTGCATTTTAGAAAAGCGGACTAGGCAGTGGAATCCAGGCATATCTATCCTAAATTCTTGCTCCTTAATACGTTTCTTTCTGTCCAAACTCATAACTCTTCGCATTTAGGGGAGAGGGCCTTCCTGTGTACGCCTATGATAACAAGTAATTTTTGAAACACTTTATATTATGAAAAGCAAATATTTAATTATTTATTGCGCCAAAAATAACTTAGCCGCAAACCTTACGCGAACTTTTACAATTGTCCCACGATTACTTCTTTTATAAAGTAATACTAAATTAAGTGGATGAAAGAGTATTTTAAACAGCTTTCATCCATTCGGAAATATTTTCTGATGGTATTGGTATACATATTGCAATACAATAGTACGTACAGTCATCACATATATGATACAATTGTATCGCATTCAGACGCTTAAGTGTCTGAATTTCTAAATGTCTTAATTTCAGACATGTCACTATTATTCAGACATTTTTCTGAGTTCATTTATACCATGATTATAGTAAGACACTTATGTGTCTTAAATTTAGACATCTATGATGTCTGAAATTTCTCATTCAGACACTTAAGTGTTTGAATTACTTTTTCAGTCACATATGTGTCTGAATTTAAGACGCCTCTATTTGCAGTGTAATTAGTTAGGAATTCAAAGGACAGTTCGGCGTGGAGGCGGGTCCCCTCCGGAACATAAAAATATTCCTCTCGTCCTCGGAATATAGTAAGAGAGCTGTTGAACATTTTTGAGTAGGTATTTGAGGCACCCTGAAAATTTGTGCAACACTTCTTTTGTAATCCCTGAATACAAAATCGGATGTCTGGCACAGTTTTTGTGCCGACTAAAGTGTCTGTCATTTTCAAAATATTTTTTTCTAAGCATAAATATTATTCTGTCTCAATCTCAGCGTGCCTCAAATACCTTTTTTGGGTAGTCAAAAAATGGCACTTGACACGTGTCTGGCACAGTTTTTGGGCCGACTAAAGTGTCTGTCGTTTTCAAAATATTTTTTTCTAAGTATAAATGTTATTCTGTCTCAATCTCAGCGTGCCTCAAATACCTTTTTTGGGGGGTAGTCAAAAAATGGCACTTGACACGTGTCTGGCACAGTTTTTGGGCCACGATCGTTCAGCCAGAAATTCGATTTTGCATTCAGCCATTACAAAAGAAGTGTTGGACAAATTTTCAGGGTGCCTCAAATACCTTCCCTAAAATGTTTAACAGCTCTTGGACTAATAGTTAAGGTTTTCTGTTATTTTGTGATCTATAAGTTCAAATTCACACCCGGAACTCTATAATTCCTATCCCCCGGAATTTCAAAAATCCCTCCCATAGAAAAATGTCAGAATTTAGCAGTGGTAACGATGACAAACATTCAAGAGACGGAAACTGGAACATTTCTCTTGAGTGTGTGCTCTTTAAAGGAGTTTTGGGGGGATTCTCTGAAGAAGAGTAATGCACACCCGTGCTGAATTTCTCTGAAATTCTATTAAGAAAAGTATTTTATCCATTGTAGATGAATCAAAGAGGAGATTGAATGAATGCTTTTTTTCCCCCCTCAATTAGGCAACTTTTAATCTGAGTTATTTCAGACAAAATGGTCTGTTTTGGTTTCATTCAGAATATTTTAACATACTGACTGTGACTGTCAGCAACTTGTAGATGAAGGATATGGCACTATTTTATGTGTGTCTGATAAAATATCTCAATCAACGTGCTCAGTCAAAGCTGCCAAAGAATTGTTTTTTTCGCGTAAATATTTACACTTTAAAGTATTAATGTTGTGTAACAATAAAATTAAAGACCTGAAATGATAATAATTAATTAAAGAAGAATAATGAACAATCTACAAACCATTTACTTCAAAACAAGTTTTTTCACAATTATATGTTTACCACTGTATCAGTATGTTGTTGTTATTTTATCAGTAATTTATACTGATGCTGATCAGTTAGTTACTATGTGACACATTTTAGATTAAGAAAGGAATTGGTACTTGAACTGTCTTTCGATCAATGTTTTAAAATAAATTAAAAAAATGAAAAAACCCGTACGAACTAATTAATTATTTCTCATCAATGTTAAACTATTTTTTATATTACTTAGCTATTTTTCTTATTTACTTCTATTGATGACTTTTAAGTTGTGTTTAATTATTAGTTCTTATCTATAAACACTGTTTTGATGAGGCTGATAGATGTCTATGATGGTTAGAATTGCAATAAAGCGAGAGATCCTACCTACACAACTTCCAGGTTATGTAATATTTAAACGGAGCTTCTGACTGTAAAATAGTCAATGAAACATCGTCTTCATTTTGAAAGACCTAAGGATTTTAGAATTTTGGTATTTTAGTTTTACCATGTGATAGAATACCTGATAACGCCTTCGTCCAAAAGATAAAATAATTTAATAAAGATAAGATACATTTTTAAGAAAATGTAGCATAACATGCTCTTCCACTCAGTTCTTCAATTTATGAATGCATCCATAATGCATGCGACTAATGTTTACATTTAAAAAAATAAAACTGATACTTCAATGTAAGTATCAAAGTCTAAAAAAATCCTCTACCTGCTATGTTTTAGCAGTTTAAAATGCCAAAAGTATTTTTTTTTTTATTTTCTCTGAAAATTTTCTTACTTTTTTCTAATAATTTCCAATTTGGAACATTTCGTCCTTATCTATCGAATTTAGAATGTTCTATTGCTACTAAACTGAGAGAGTTGATATTTGAAATATTAAATGTTATGAGCTAATTTAGCACAAAAAACTAACAAGCAGTTATATTTAATTTAAGTAAATCGGGGGGGGGGGGGGGGATACTGTCTAAAGAAAATTTCTATTGGACAATATTTAAACAAACATTTTGTTGGATCAACAAAAATGATCAACAAATTCCTCAAAGAAAAAAAAAAGTGTTTACTCTTGTTGAATGGAGAACATTTGTTTAGCTCAGCCAAATTTCTGTTTAAATATGTTCCAATAAAAATAGGAGCCAAAAATAAACCAAATAGTGTCCATTAGAAATTATGTTAAATCATCAATATTTTTATTGCAATTTTTTTTTCTCGATGCTTGCATTTATAAACGTTTATCTATAAAGTCAAGCATAAGATATTAATTTGTAACAAAAAATATTGAATATGTCGGATCTAGTTTAGATAAATTCTTTTATTTTTTGATAGAATCCAAACTCTCTATTCACACTATGTTAAAAATGTATAGTATCAAAAGTTTCCGTTAGTTTTTCAGCTGGTAACTGCGTTTTCGACATAGGATTCGCATCGACTATTCATCTTATTTACAAAGAACAAACAATCTTCTTGAAACACCATCAAAAATTTGTAAATGCGCTAGGCCTTTCGAAAGATCTGAGTCGTTCTTCGTCAGGCGCAAAAAAGACGTCCTTCTACTATGAAAGCAGAGGCAAGACTTGCTCTTGAGAGCAAGTGTCTTAGTCATTCACACCAGTTTTAACTTATTTTCTTTTCTTTTATCTTATTTACAGTTAATGGCTTCAGCCTGCCTTTTCGCTTGTTCATTAGAATATATAATAAAAAACATAAACATCTTCATTATCATATGGCAGATTTTGTATTACAGTAGCACATATTACCGGAACTTTCCCATCTTTGCAAACAATGGGACCTAAAATTTCTGATTATATAATCTCACAATTAAAAGTGACATGTTTCACGTGTTCCCCACGCATAGCTTGTTATAAAAAAGTTGAAAAGAGACTTCAAAATCTCGCTCGACAAGGCGAATCCGTGAACAAATGAAGTAAGCATATGCCGACAACAGTATCTTCTTACATCTAGGCCTGTTTGATAAATCGCACCGTTCTCAAGCGATACTCATCGGATCGTAAAGACCTCTTGATGGGTGAGGTTTTTAGTGTTTACTGCGCGCAAATTTGGAGATAAAAACAGCTACAGGCTGCAAAAGATTATATGTCATTGCTTGATGCTTGTGTGGACAGAAATCCAACTTGAAGGTGAAAAATGTGAGAGAAACCTAGAAGTAAAAGGCGGTATACTCCAGAGAAATCTCCACTTGTTTCGGAGCACATTTTATTAATTTGTTTATGAAATCTTGACATAGAGAGTATGTTCTTTGATCTAAGTCGTCGTGGTGTTGTTTATGACGGCCAATTATCTACACGAGGGATATGGGACCAAAGAGGGGAAATGCCCTCCGTGGAGGTCTTTCTAAGGGAACCTAACCCGTATTTACGCAAGGAAATACAGCACTGTAAAAAAAACGGACTAAAATACGGAAATACTACTGGCAATCGAGACGCCAGTGCTATTTCCTTATTTTAATGGAAGTTTCCCCCCGTAAATGACGAAAAAATGGAAATGTTTCTGTAATTTTACCGGGAAAAAGTTCCGTTAAAATACGGAAATAGTACTGGCGTCTCGATTGCCAGTAGTATGTCCGTATTTTAGTCCGTTTTTTTTTTTTTTTTTTTTTTTTTTTTTTTTTTTACAGTGAAGGTTTGAAGAAAAACACGGAAAACTCCGAACGATTAGGCCGACGGGCGTGATTGGGTTCGAATCCAGCGCCTCATGTCAACCAGCTTTGAAAGCAGAACCCCTCGGTCACTGGTGGGGCCTAGGCCGTCGTGACTAAAGATTTGTTTAAGAGCCATTATTTTGAAAATCAGACAAAGTGTGATAGTTGTATTTTTTGATTTGCTTGATATTTTTTTATGTGGAAGTAGATCACATTTAATGAATAATGTGCAATTTTGAAGCCCTGAAAAAATTTTCCCTTCACTGTAAAAAATGTCAAAGTTCAAGGTTGTGACCGCCATTTTTCATGAAAAGTGAAATGCGAGTATGTTTGCAGTGCTAAAGCTTGGGAAAGCAACGACATCCCAAAATTCTTTTGTGGTGATATGTTAGTATAACACTACCTGCTTAGTAAACTGTATTCGTTTCCATGGGGCATTGTTATTTTACATTGTTATGTTGCCTCAAAATGCAATGAAAATGACGTTTTTGTCCGTTTTCCGCATGTATTTTCTTATTTAAGCAATAGTACCCCAAACTTTTTCTTATAGAATATCAAAGTGTACTACTAGGACAAGCTAAACGATATAAAACTTTTCCGGAATATTGCTGCTGTTAGCAGGAATAGTCTGTTAAATATTCAAAAATTTCAAAATAGGCAGCATTTCAATTAGTCTTTTCTCAAAACAGCGTCACGGTTCAATAAAACAAAATATATCACGTAGTAGTTGGAAGTATGTGCAAACATATGGAAAAGAAAAAAAAGTAGGTCCGCGTCATATTTTTAGAAAAAAAAATGTCAAAAGTCACAAAAAAGACTGTCATTTATCATACTTTTTCCCTATCAGAAAACGAAACATCCCGTTTCTCTTTCCGCTAGCTGTATTGTTTCCCTATGAGAAAAGGAATTATCCCTTTTTCTTTCCCCTTCCTTGTTCTATATGGAAAAAAGGGAAATTTAAACGGGATATTTTGACTGTGAATTTTTGTAAATTTAATTTTTTTTCTAAAAATATGACGAGGCCCCACTTTTTTTTTCTTTTCCATGTGTTTGTACTATTTTTAACTACTACGTAATATATTTTGTTTTATTGAACCATGACGCTGTTTGAGAAAACACTAATTGAAATGGTGCCGATTTTGAAATTTTTGAATATTTTACAGACTATTTCTGCTAACATCAGCAATATCCCGGTAAAGTATTATATGATTTAGATTGTCCTAGTACTACACTTCGATATTCTATAAGAAAAAGTTTGTGGTGCTATTGCTTAAATAATAAAATACGAGCGGAAAACGGACAAAAACGTCATTGTCATTGCATTTTGAGGCAACATAACAATGTAAAGTAACAATGCCCCATGGAAACGAATACAGTTTAATAAGCAGGTAGTGTTATACTAATATTTCATCACAAAAGAATATTGGGATGTCGTTGCTTTCCCGAGCTTTAGTACTGCAAACATACTCGCATTTCACTTTTCATGAAAAATGACGGTCACAACCGTGAACTTTGACATTTTCTACAGCGAAGGGAAAATTTTTTCAGGGCTTCAAAATTGCACATTATTCATTAAATGTGATCTATTTCAACATAAAAAAATATCAAGCAAATCAAAACATACAACTATCAAAATATCACTTTTTTGTCTGAATTTCAAAATAACGGCTCTTAATGATCAAAATACGTGATATGCAATGTCGTGTTAACGAGTGAGCTAGCGAGGTCTGAACTCATGACATCATTTCTTTCAGCGCCATAGCTTAGGCGAATCTGTGTAATCAATTAGAGTGAAATCCCTCGTTATTGACACCTAACCATTAACTAAAACTCCAACAAAAATCTAACTCAAATAAGCATTTTCTTGTAAAATTCTACAAAGTAATGTCATGTAATGGTAACTTAGACACTTATTAGGTGCGTTCGTAATTATGTAAATACGTAGCACCTATAGTCGTTGTTCAGTCCGTCTGCCCGCCCACCTGTCCGCATATAACAGCGCAAAAACCACCCAACCGAATCGTTTGAAATTTAAAATATATAATTGTTGCATAATTTTTTGAGTCATTTCAAATTTTATGAAAATCGGATGTATAGTTTAATTACAGAGACATTCAAAAGTTTTCCGTTCCATTACGACCAATGGAAAAAATATATTTCAAGTGCATCTTAAGGATGTTACAGCCTTTTGAACAGAATGAAATCGATATGCACTTATGAAGTGCACTAAAATATACATTCAGTACAATATGCAGTGCAAAAAATATTTATGAAACTAGTTATAGTACGAACGTACCTCATTTTTAACGTTTGATGTGCAATTTCCAACATGTTTTTATTTTGGAGTCAATTTATTCACCACTAATATAGGCCAAAAACGTGTTCAATGAGGAAGAACCTTTTAAGAATACAAAAAGTATTATTTTGAGGCATCCATCTTACTTCTAAAATTAAGATAGTGTTTCTCTTAATCTATTTGTAATGCAACCAGCCTAAACTTTTTTTTTAAGTTCTTGTAGAAATTATTTAAAAGATGCCTATGATACATTAGGACCATGATTTCTAGTTTATAGTTATTTGATATAGCTTAATTGAAGGTGCCAATTATTGGTTTCATCAATTTCATTTCACCAGTCAGCGACAGAAGTGTTAATTATTGATAATATTCAAGAAAGTTGACATCTATTATTAGAAATTAATTTTAACTGTTTAAAAAAACATAATAAATTAAATTTATCTTGTAGTCAACACCGTTAAAATTTAAGTTGTGCTACCAGTTCCTGACACAATTTGGCAATTACTGGTTGATTATTAATTGTAATTATGTTTGTACGGGTTTTTTTTTACAAATTCAATCAATCAGTTCTTTAAAACATTTTCATACGAGTTTCGACTCGTTAGAAATTTAAAATTAAAAGAATATATAATTCTCATATGAAGTTTATCCCAATGTTATCTCTAATAGCACAATCAGACGATTTGGCTCAAAAGGAAATCTTGGCTCTTTGTGAAATCAAAATGGTCAAAAATGGTTACTAGGTTACTACATTCGTCAGATAACTGCTTTTTAATGGTTTGCAACACGTCACAAAATAAAACATTTAACTTTACTGTGCCTTCGATACCAATAATTTAACATGTCACGATGAAAATCAGAAGAGTCTCATTTTGGTCACGTGGCATTCACATTTTGGGCATACGAGGGTGTATCAATAAGTTTTTGCCCTCACATAGAATAATTGAGTGAAATTTATGAAATTGCTACATTGTATTAATCCTTTTCTATATAGTCACCGTGCACAGTAACACATTTCTGCAAACGGTATTTCAAAGAGAGGGGGGGGGGGCATGTATTCCATGAGGCGTAATAGTAGACCCAAAGGCGCTCAACTTTTGCCGACTTCGCATGTGCCATATTGTTGGAAAGGCCTGTGACCATTTATTCATGCTATGCACCTCTTGAGTCCCCCTCCACCCCCCCCCCAAAAAAAAAAATTGCCCTCCGGGGGCACTTTTCTAAATTTTGCGGACATCATTCACGAGTTACGGAATTTTTGCTTATTATTATTTAATTTTTTTTTCATAAATATGTTCAATAACTGGATCCCTATTTTGAAAAACAAATAACTGATGCAGAATTTATAAGAAATAAGACAAATAAGTTACCACCAGATGATATTTATTACTTTGCAGAATTTTAGAAGAAAATGCTTTTTTGAGTTAGATTTTTGCTGAAGTGTCACTTACTAGTTAGGAGTCAATCAATGGAGGTTTCACCATAGAACATATTTAACCCCTTCAAGGGCGGTGGTTAGAGTCCTGCGCGGGTCGGGTTCTACCCGACCCAAACCCGCAAATTCCATTTTAAGTCAACCCGCAACCCGAACCGAACCCGCAAAAATAATTTTCGGCAACCCGCAATGTAAGGAAAGCAAATCATGTTTTAATACCATTATGAAAAATAATCTACAATTGTATCTCTAATGGAGGTCTGCACCGGACCGGCCCGCGGGTCGCAGCGGGGTGGCAAAATTTCAAAGTGGCCAGGCCGCTTTATTAGGACAGTTTTTTCAACGGGTCGGGCTAATAAACAAAATAAACGGGCCGGGCTGGCAAAAAAATTGAACGGCCCTACCACGCCGGGCCGATAACTATAATTAAGCGGATATAATGGCCCGATATAAATATTTAGACGAAGCCGATAAAATTATAAACGGACAGAACCGGGCTAGGGCCGAACTTTTATATTTTACACGGGACGGGGCGGGGCGAGCCGTTCATGGGCCTGGAAATTCCGACGCAGAACTCTAATTCTCCAATACCATTTTTACGTTTTACATAGAAGAATGAACAAATCTATATTCTTTAATATTCAACTATAATAAAACCTCTGACCCAACCCGATGCAGGACTCTAAATAGCATAAAACTAAAAATCTAATTTTAAATGTGCTTTAAAATTAACTGCGGTTTCAAAAGTTCTCCTTATAACGATGCACCTTGTTTTACACAAGTGGCCATCTGCCTTTAGTTTATCAGCAGTTATTTTGAAAATTTTCCGGTCTAACATAGTGCATGGCGTATCACCACAATTAAATTTTTCACTTGATAGGGGAGATGGGGGCACATGTGAACAGTTCGCATAAATATAGCTTTTTCTCATAACTGGATTAGTTTCGATAAACAAAAACCACTTAATATAGTAAACAGAACTTTCTTTTACACATGGTAATTTTTTTTAAATCACCTGTATAGTTCTTCTTACATTTTTTAATAGTTTTATAAAATCAAAAAATTGTTCACATGTGCCCCATCAGCGGGGTAGTTGTGAACACACGTGGGGCACATGTGAACATAAGGAAAAAATATCCTTTAACGTGCTTTTTATTCTTTTATTCATTTGTCATAATAATCATTAATTATATTACCTTTTAAATTCACCATAAAGAGAAATATATATATATATATATTTCTCTAGTTTCTGCTTGATATGTTTAAGCAAAAGATTATAAAATGAAAATAAGTAAATTTGGTGGGGAGAAGCTTAAATGATTCATTGAGTATTGTTGCAATAAAATAAAAAAAATAAAGAAGCAATTTAAAAAAAAGAAATTAAAACTTTTAAATTTTGGTTAAGGGTTTTTGTTTGGGGGAAATTTTAGGGAGGGGGCATTTACATACTATTTATCGGAAATCTGCCGAAATACGAAAGATTCTCACTCCTGTATTTGCCTTATTTTATTGTAAATTATAGATAAAGAAGGGTTTTTTAATGCTTAAAAAAAATCTGGAATATACCCCCCCCCCCCCCCCCCAACCCAACTTCTTTTGCTTTTGAAAGAGGGGAGTAAAATCGGGATTTTACGGTAGTTATCAGTTTAAAAATTTTACTTTCTTAAAATATTACTGGTATCTATCTCCATTCAAAGCATCATATACATAACTGTTTTAGAGATGGAAGTAAGCCATCATTGCAAGGTTAGAACAAATGTAAAGGAAAAATTTGCAAAGTTGTTCTAAGTAATTCTTTTGTATTAACAATGCATAAAAAATATTGTTGTAAACCGTTTAGTAAAATAATATATAACACTTATTGTATTTTAGAAAACATTAAATTTATTTAAAGTACAATTGAACGTAAACGAGCCCTTTGTTCTTTATGTATTTGCTGAAAGATGTGTTTGTGGGAGTTTCAATACAAAATCAACTTTGTGTGAGAAAAATATCTTCTATTTCAGGAAAATTGTAGATAATGGAACTGACATTATCTCTCATTAAGTTAACGGAAAGAAACAGAATCACAGAATGATTATTGGAGTACTTATGAACTGTTCATATCTGCCCCAACTAGCCTGTTCACAAGTGCCCCACATTGCTGCTTCTGTTAAATTGATGAATCATTAACATTTCTCAAATTTAGAAGAAAAAGAATTTTATCAAAAATGTTTATTAGTATCCATAGTATATGGTAAAATACTCAAATTCAAATAAATGAATAAATAAATAAATTTATTAGCTTATGAACTTGGAGCAATGATTTTACTTTTGAGATCTATAAACAGTGTTTTGGCTACAGAGGACAAACAAAATGTCATAGAGCTTAAATTTTTTTTTACCATATGTCTACAGGTGCTATCATCTTTAGTAATTTTTTTCAAATAAAAAAGCTTATAATAACTATCGAAAAACTGCGATGTTCACATGTGCCCCCATCTCCCCTACATTAGACAGGAAGAACCATTTAGCGTTTTGCTGCGTATTGTATTTTTAAAATACGGCAAAAATATAATGCAGTTTGTTATTCCGAAGACTCGTGACAGGATGACTAAAGACAAAACAGACAGGCACACATTTTGCTTTTGTTAAACTTTGATCTGCGGTTTATATCGGCTTTTAGCGGGAAAAAATATTTTCCACGTTCTTTTAAAAAAGCAGGTCAACCCGAACCTGACCCGCAAGAGTAAAAAAGCCAACCCGAACCCGAAACAATAAAAGCCGACCCGAACTGCGGGTCGGGTCAGGTTCGGGTAAAAGCGGGTAACCCGACCCGATGCAGGACTCTAGCGGTGATTCATATTTGGACCACCTAATTTTAATCCCTAAATGGGATATTAACACCATTATTTTGGTTTGAAAATTTTCATCTTATTAAGTACCTGTAGAAAAGCTTTTACTTATTTCCAAATAAATTTGTCTGTAAATTCCGGTGTCAATCATTCATTTCAGTATTTTATTAAAAGAAGTGCCTTGCCTCTGAAAGGGTTAAGATCAAAATTAAATGATTTATCTATAGTTAGATTTTTGCTGAAGTGTTAGTTAGTGGGCAAGTGTCAATAACTGCGGGTTTCGCCCTACAACATATTTAAGATCAAAACTAAATGATTTTTTTGTAATTACAAGTGAACAAAAAAAGAAAAATTGGATAACATAGATACAGTTTAGTTAGTTGTGTTTTTCACCGTTATGAAAGTAAGAAATACTATTTTAATATAAAATTGATCTCTCGATTGGGTAGTTTGTGCGCTATAACAGCGCACAAACTACCCAATCGAATGGCTCGATATTTAATATATATAATCGTAGCAGAATTTTGTATAGTCATTTCAAATTTTATGAAAATCGAATCAAAACTAAAAAATATATTAATAAAAATTTCCTTCATTCTATTAAATCATATCATATGTAATTAATTCAGTGATATCCCATGATAGGTAATGATTCTAGGTTGCCATGGTGATTAAATCCTATTTAAGATGGAATCCTATTATTCCGTATTAGTGAATTTAACATATATAATCGTAATAAATTTTGTATTCATGCATTTTTGCATAAGAGTGCACCAAAATCTGAATATTTATAAAACTAGTTATGGTACAAACGCACCTCGCTTGCCACGTTTGACGTACAATTTCCGATTTTTTTTTTTTTCTACATACCTTCAGAATAAAATTTTATAAAAAAAGAATCCCGAAGTTGTAAAGAAAATCCTGCAGTTGTATAAGCATTACAAATGTGAAAATAATAATAATAATTCCTGAAAAAAAAGACCATGAAAGAGGAAACAAGTTAGCATTATATTAATTGTCACATATAGCTATATTTGCAACTGATTCAAATTATTGAATCATGTGCAACAGAAGAAATATATGCAACAGAAGATATATGTCATGAGAAAATAAGTAATATTTTCATGAGGTGATGCAGCTGACTTGCTGATTATCTGAAAATTTCTATATAATAAAAGGCAGTGTAACGCATCCGGGGGCGAACCCATCAATCTTACTAGTCTCCGATAAGATGGAGCCACGTTAGGCTTAATTTTGATTTGAGATATATATGAGAAAACTTATCTGCCTAAATACAAATATTTTCTACCTGAAATCCTTTCTGTTCAAAATAATTTTCTATAAAAGCTTCAAATCTAACAAAATTTCAATGATTTACGCAGCCATTTTAGAAAACAAACCTAGCGCACTTCGTGCGTAACACGTAAATAAGAAGCTGTGGTAGAGAGTCATTCCTTTTGTGATTCATTGAAAAAAAAATTAAACCGTGGAGCTATGAAGATTAAAGGAGACGATGTAAGTGACATCACTTGAAGCTGTCCCAACCCTGCTGCGTGACGTCAGCCGCGTGGGTAAAAAGAAGAAAAACACCAATAGGCGTGAAGAACACTTTAACAATGCTTCTCTTCGTTCTTTGGGATGAGGTTCAACTCGAGATAACTATTTATTAATGAATATACATATTTTTTAAAAAAAATTGGAGGGGGGTAAACGATAAAAATGCAATTTCAAAGTGTTACTAAAATAATAGTATTATTTCAATAGTTGCAGCAGACTGTTTTAATTACGCAGTTTTATTGCATATTTGTTAAATTTTTGTTTTATTAAGAAATCTTAATTTTGTTATAGTATATTAGCCGGAAAACCTGGTTTACTCAGAAATATTGTAAATGCTAATTCTGTGTTTATTAGAACATAAACTAGCTGAACTTTGCTCATCTAAACGCCTCCATATTGTCAATTATTTTTTATCAGTTTTTCAAATTTTAAGTGAAAAACGCAATTTTTACCCACCGTTCTAGGACGGGCATTTACACTAGTCCATTTATATTTTCAATAGTAGCATGCAATAATTGAGGAAATCGCAATTTCGGTTTAAGATAGTTAAAAATTTCAGTGGCTTCCTGTATATATATATATATATATATATATATATATATATATGATATGTCGTTGTGTATTTTTTCGGAACTCTATGTAGTTTAGCAACCGTAAGAATTAGTTTTTAACTGTAAAAATAAATCGGCGGGACATTTGCTGTGATTAATTTGCTACTTGTTCATGGTTTAAAGTGGTCTTTGAAATTCTATATCTTGGTATGTCTTCGAATTTAATTGTTTCTTTAAATTAAAATTGTTTATTATTAAGGATCTTGTTATGATTCATTTTTTATATTATTAAATTTACTTGTCATGGGAGTTTTAAGCTCTTTTAATGGTGTGTGGTCGATCGGGTGCATGAAGAATCTATTTTTAGCTTATGCTGGATTCTTGTACAGAAATCGACTATGTTTTTGCTTATATTGGCGTTTTATGTACCCCTGATGAAGTGAAATGCTATGTAAGGTTCGGGCTCCATCCTTCCTTCCACTTGAACTATTCTCTGTTTACAATATGTCTTTTAAGTGTTCTACAAATTTTGGCTGGTTCCTTGTTTCATAAATCTTTAATTTTTTATTTATTTATTTATTTATTTATTTATTTTTCCAAAAATATTTTGGTGGTTTTTCATATGTAAATATGGATTAATCGTATGCAATGTGCTGACTATTGGTGAATTTTGCTTAATTAATATTACATGTATAGGGTTCCATCTGTATTTTGTATAATGTTACAGTTATAATTTGCTGCTAAATTTATTAAATTAATTATTGTAATAGGAATAGATGATGATTTGAAATTATATTATGGCTATATATATACAAACGCAAATTCCATATCCAAAGCCTTTTTTTACGGCAAGAACAATTTTTTGTAATTGTGAAAGGTATTTAATTTTTTTTTCAGTAATTATATAATAACACGTGTAATATAGCCTGATAGGCGGCTGCACAAAGCATCACCTCATTGAGTTGACGGCTGAAATTCCAGAATTAGTTAAAACTCGGTTCACATATTAAAATGCAACTAGTCTGCCAAGTCATACCTTGGTGGAAATCACCTGCAAAGCCGATTTTAGTGGTAGACTGGTAGGTTTACCATTGCATTTTCCTGCTCCCAGTCCTGTATGTTTTGATACCATTGAGTGCAAGAAAACACAATTATAAAGCAACCGATCAACTACCAAAATTGGGCGTGAAGGTGGTTTCCACCAAGATATGACTTGGCTAATCGAGTTCTGTCTAACCGTGGAATTTCATCCGTCAACTCGATGAGTTGATGGTATGAGAAACCGCTTCTTGGATTAAGGTATGTGCCTACCCTCAAATCGCTGTTTTTGCGAAAAATCTAGATTTATTATTATTATTATTATTTTAAATTGAAGTTCAAAAATTTAGGATTCCAAAAAGGCCTTACTTTTGGTTCAGCGATAATCAGAAGCAAAGTTATCCCAAAATATAAACCTTAAATGAACTTTCTGATATCAGAAGCGACCGTTAAGAGCCACAGAAAGATAAATAATACATTTTAATACGCATATATATAATATATAATGTATACAGACATACGCAAACACCTACAAATATGGTGGATTTTAAAGTGGTAAATTTTATACATAATTTTGTGTGCTATATCAAAATCTGAATTTGCGTTTCCTGGAAAACTGCGTTTTTCATTGTGTACGTTTACAAGAAACATCATTTCTTAAAAAAATTTTAAGATATTGAAATATAATTTTGTAACAAGGTTCTGCTTATCTGTTGGTATGTTATGAAGCAAAATATAGCTTGTAACTTTGTATATATTAATTTAAGAGCTATTTTTATTGAAAAATACACATTTGTTTGTTTTTTTTTTTCAAAAAATCATGCTTTGTATACAAAACTAGGTATATATTAGTAAATTTAAGAGGTATTTCAAATATTTTGCTTCATAACACAGGTAAGTGGTTGGCTAATATACGTATTGTTGAAAAAAAATTGAAATATATTGAATGGATTTCGTTATAGAAGGTTTGGCATAAACACATTTTCTTTACTAAAATTTGTCTAAGTATTGCCTAAATTGGAAAAGTTAAGAAAAATTCTATAAAAAATTTATATGAATTCATAGTTCTATTCCATGTTTTAACTAAAAACCCATTTGTTTGATAAAAATTTCATATTTTTCAAAAAAAGTGCCCCGAAGGTAAGCACATACCTTAATAACTTTTTGAAATATCAACATGTAATGAGAAGAAAGTAAGTTTTGGGATTGGCACATCGGACTAGTTAAACTTTACATTAGAGCTTCTAAGAGAACAGTACTTTTTAAAAATGTTGTTTTCTATTCATTATTAGAAAAATGAAAATAAAAATCCAGATGGGTTCTTATATCACTGAAACATTTCTTTTCACTTCCGAAATTTCTTTTTCCGAACGTATTTGTTTCTGTGAAGTGCGTGCGTACGTTTCTCATCCATCGACAAGCCAAGCATCGACAAGCAATACCTCAAATCCTGGAAAGGTCGGAACTTTTGAACGCAGGCATCACACCCTATTCATCATGTGATTCAAGAGCATCTTAGCGCCTCTAAATTAGAAACGCTTCAAAATATTCGAGACATACGGGGACTTACATCATGATTGACTTGCGAAACTTCTAAACAGTTCTGGCCTGGAGAGGTCTGTCAGTCTCTCCAGACCCACTCACAATAGTTCATTGGCTAATAAATATGCAGTTTTCCTTTCTGTTTATTTTTATTTCTCTCTCTTTCCTCTCTTTGCCCTGGACGCAACTACGTGATGTAAGGCACGATCAATGTCATTCGTCTGATAAATAGCAATCAGTGTAATCGTGGTTTGAGTATTTGTAACCTTGTTCGGTCAATATGCTTTCTGACTAGTTATATTAATTAGTATTTGAACTCGTTAGGAATATCTTATCTTGCATTAAGACGACCAAGCGTACGCTTTAAAAATAGATATAGGTGAAGTAACGGAGAATGAAATGGTAATCATTTATCTAAAGTATTATGTAAATTTACATGGAACTGGAAATTAATTATTTTGTTAAAAAAAAAAACAGAAAAAATTATCATCTCCAAGACCACCCATACGTGATATCGTTTTGAAAAATGAATATACAGCAAGCAGATGATGTAGATATGGATAATACCAAGTTTGGTACATTTCGGTACATAAATTATTAAGTTAGGTGCAGTTACATTAAATATTATGTTTTGTCATTTCCAAACTCCCCAAATATGGCATCACTTTGTAAATGTATATACTGCAAGCAGATGACGTAGAAGTAGATATCTAATGCCAAGTATTAAATGTCACCAATAACTAAATTAAATAATATAAATAAAATATGAATTTAACAGACGTGTAATTGAACTACGGACTTAAATAACTAAGATTATCAGAATAACAAGAAAGAAAAAATCATGCTTCAAGCATAGATTATGAAACACTTTCCAACACCTTCAGAATAATGTAACAAAACTGCACCGTTTAATTAGTTAAAGTATTATATCTAATTCAACTATATGGAAATGTATAACACACTTGAAAACCCAATTTCAGCTGTTTCCATCTACAATCGGAGAATTATCCTAATTCTTTGAGCAGTCCTGTATATGGATTTGTATGTATTGACTACATGCATGCCAAAACTTAGTTCAGTTAAGGGGTCAGGTAACCTTTGAAGCGTCCAAAAATCGAATTTTTTTTAAATAGCTTATAATTAAATATGATTCTTTGGGAACATTTAAGATCAAATCCCATACAAAAATTCGCATTAGAAGAGAAGTTATGTCTAAAACACTTTGAGCTTTTGCTATATGATCAACGGGTTTTTCAATCTTTACAGCCAATTTTCTCAAAACAGCGATTTTGATCATTGCGCGCACGATTTCTGTAAAACGGTTGCCTATAATTTCACGAAATTTTTGGTGGATGTATTAAACGTACAGAAGCACAAAATGACGTATTATTATGTTTCTCAAGTAAGAAGTTTAGAATTCACGGCTACATTTGTATAAAAAAAATCTCGATATTTCGAATTTCTCTAAAAAAAATTTTTTTTCTCGAGATCTACAAGTTTTATTTTTTTCATTGTAGGTCATTTTGAAAACACTTTATATCTGTACTCATTAAAAAAATTTTGGCTTGTTTCAGCCATTGAAATGGGAAAAATCATGCGCGCAATGCATGCAAGAATAATTCTTTCGTAAAACTTGTATTATCTTTAAAAATAAATAAAAAAAAACTATATATGAGTATACTTTTCTAACAACTTTGATTGATAAAATAAATCGTTCCTAACATGTGTTTTCAATTTTATAATTAAAAGTTTATTAGTTAAAGAATGACTGCAATTCTTACAGAGGTCACTTTTCCATGTACTTTATTGGTTCAAAGGTTACCTGACCCCTTAAGAAATATATATATACATTAGTTGAAATTTCCTCTTCAACAACTTCTGCTAATAAGGAGAGTGGCACGTGACTTCTTTTGTGCAGCACTGTATATGAGGTATAGAATTTATATACAACTACTAAAATTAAAAAAAAAAATAGTTAAATTTAAAAGCGCATGCCAAAGTTGAAAACGCACTTCCAGCCATTATTACTTAAAGACAGTACTGCAATCGATTTCTTTACTGCAATCGATGTCCCTGTAAATGAATGACAAATGCTATGAATGCCCTATTCTAACGTAATCATCTTGTAGTGAAATGTTCAGTGATTTATATCAGTTTCAATACATTTGAAATAGCGTAATGTTATTAAAATACTCTGCAAACGATTTTTCCCCATATACCATATGTAATGTAATTCTTTTGAGTGCCCCTGTAAATGAACTATTAATCCCACACTTCCTACACAATATCAAACATGCTTAGGTGACCTAAAATAAAGTTTATCAATTGTATGAAAATCCGAGCATATTTACGTGAGTTAGAGTGTGGACAGACGGCCAGACAAACCGAATGCATAAACACTTTTCTGTTGGAAAGTGTTAAAAAGGCTGGTGTAAGTAGCGAAATATTTGACGATTTCTTCGGCTATTTGATAGCTATTAGTTAATAATTAACTCCAGGCATGCGGCTAATACAAAAATATCGGTCATAATAAATTTTAAAAATTTAATTTGAATAACTAATTCATATTTTTCACAGTAAAACTGCTTTTTTACCGCTGTTAGCGGGCAATTAAAAAAATATATCTATTACCTTCAAAAGTTCATTAGTCTTTTCAATTTAAAAAAGTCCTTCCGGCCAGTGCCGGGAGGAAGAGGTACACTCTAAATTAAAATGTCTGAAATTCAGACACTTAAGTGTCTGAAATGGACTGTTCAATTTTAAGACATTTTAAAATGTCTGAATTTTTTCAGACACTTCAAACGTCTGAATCGCATCCATTTTTTTGTAAGCATCATACGTAGCCATGTTTGACCACGTTGAATCCTGGAAAAATATTTGGCTGTGGTCCTGCCCCTACCCCCCTCCCCCCCAATACAGCCTGATTTTTTTGGTGCTCTCAGTTTTGGTATACAATTTTCGTTACGTTGATAATTTAAATCTTTTACGACATTGTACTGATTATAATCAATATCTTGAACTTCAGGAGTAGAACAAGATTAAAAAACAAAAAATATTTATCTAAATATTAGATTTTTTTTTAATTTATTTTGTTTTTAACCTTATTTTACTTTAAAAGTTCAAAATATTGATTATAATCAGTACAATTTCGAAACAGATTTAAAATATAAGCTTTACAAATATTGCACATCAAATTTGGGGGCACTACAGTCGTAGGGGGACGGGGCACTTCCCAGTTTGCCCTTCCTTTAATCAAGAAGTACTTTTGCAAAAAACGCAACCCTGCATTATAGTTGTCTAAATTGAGATGTCCGGTATTCGGGAGTATCCGTTGTGGAGGTTAATGGACATTCTCGAATAGCGAACACCTCTATTTAACGAATACTTTTTTAATCAGCAGACATACATATTTGTATATTTTTACCTCAAAAAAGTAGACATCTCCAATTATCGGACAAATTCCGCGGTCCCGAAGTGTTCGCTATTAAGGGCTTTTAAGGTACATAGATAAATATATATATATATTTTATAATCTTGTCCTACTCTAAAAGTTCAAAATATTTATTATACTCGGTTGAATGTGGAAAAAGATTTAAAATATCAGACGTACGAAAATTGCAAAAATCCCCCCCCCCCCCAAAAAAAAATGAAAATATAAAAAAATATATTGCCACATAGGCAATTTTACATATACATCACTTGATAATCACAACAGCCATTTAACTATGAATAATGAAAATAAATAAATAAATATTCTACTTTAATAACATTGGGGAAAAAATGACTTTGGTATTTTGTTAAATATATTTGCGTTTTTAAACTTGTCCTACTCTAAAAGTTCAAAACTTTCATTATAATCAGTGCAAGATTTAAGATATCAGCTTTACAAAAATTCATGCAAAATCCTCCCCTCCCCTCCCCCCCCCCCCCAAAAAAAAAAATGAAAATACTTATTTAAAAATTATGTTTAAAAAAAAATTATATTTCCACATGGGCAAGTTTTTATGTAGATCAGAGGGTACTCACAAAAGCTATTCAACTATCAATAAAAACAAATAAGTACATATTCTATATTAAAAACATGAGGAAAAAATAACTTATGATTTCCAAACTTCTTTCGTCTTAAATATATGCAGTAACATCTGTCATTTTTGTATTTTTCGTATAAGTGCATATAAATAAAGTTACCACAATTTTAAATACGAAATCTAGTTAGAGGTTTTTACTTTTTCCCATTATAAATTTCAAATTACTTTTTTATTAAAAATAATAAAAAAATCAGTATTAGAGTTGATTGAAAATCAAATACATATGTATATTTTTACAGGCAGCTTCATATAATAGACCAGTCTCATTTACTTTATTTATCTTTTTTTAATCTGCGGTTTTATGCCAGGAAGTAAGAAAGCATTAGGTCATCTTTCAAAGTTTTTTTTTTTCTTTACTTCCTTGTGGCCGTCATTTACTGCGAGATAAAAATTATCCATTGAAACTAAGAACTGACATTGAATATATAATTCGTAATAAAAAAGAACGTCATAAGTTTAAAAATATATACTTCTAGAATTGGTGGGGTTTTTTGCGAACAGATTCAAAACTAATTAAATTTCATGCAGGATTTTGTTTAGTACAATAAATAAAATCATAAAATACACTAATTTTACTACTATAAAGAAACTTACTTGAGTTGCTGCAAGAGGTAAGAAATATTCCTCGGTTTGAAATTTTAAAAACTACCACAACCACAGTGAGGGAGAAAGACTTTCATCAGTTTAAAAGGTAATCCCATAATACATCCGACTAGACATATTTAAAGAATGAGATGTTTCATCCTAAAAACAGGACCCGCCAGACAAAAGTTTCTTTTTTTTTTGCCAGCTTCGACAGGACGAAGATGAATAACACAATATTATTGATATAAATTGATACGAGTTAACACTAAGCCCATTGCACACGCTTTGTAGAATTTCCGGGTGTAATCTTCAACCGTCGTCTACTTCTGTTCTGTGTCTATCCCGCCCTTGTATCGACGACAGCTTCTAAGAGATATTTGATGTCGAGCACACACGTCAGATGTATGTATTCAATAAATAAATAATCCAAGTTAATACGAATTAAAATCACAGTACTTCACATTTCGCAAAAAACGAATTAAAATACACGCGTACATAAAAACAAACTTTGTTTGAATTACAACGTATACCACTTCGAACGAAGACATCTAAAACGCATGCGCAACTGGGAGTGCTAGTGCCCCCTGGTGGTTATTGCGTCGGAAGAATCAAAACGTCTTAAATTAAGACACGTTTAAAGCAATGAAGTGTCTTAAAATAAGACGTTTGCGGATATTTTAGACATTATTCTCAGTTCGTTTACACCATGGTCATAGTAAGACGCTTATGTATCTTAAATTAAGACATCTATAGTGTCTTAATTTTCAGATTAAGACACTTAAGTGTCTAAAATTCTTTTTCAGTCACATATGTGTCTAAATTTAAGACGCTTCTATTTGCAGTGTAGCTTTCATATTCCTTATTTTAAAAAAGCCAACTTATATCATTCAAACACACGAAGCTCAATTTAGTGGAAATCGAATATAGGAGATTCAATACTAATTTTTATCAATATAATGAATGAGAATTTCGCGAAATTAGTCAGCTTTATCCAAGCTCCTTTTCTTTAAAGTAACTTATATTTGGCTGCCAAATTCGGCGATTTCTTAAAGTGCCTGCCATTTTAAGACAACATGGTGGATGAGACTAACCAGTGAACTTGGTCGAGACCTTAGTAATTGCTGTGCACATGCTCACTCACATCGGAATCGGTTGATATATACGAGTGCTGTCGCATGCAAAAAATCAGATTTTTCAAAATGTCATCCACAATAGAAATTGAAACTGCTATATCTGAGCCATTTTTTAAGGTAAAGACAAACAAAAAATGCTCCTGAATCCTTATATCAAGGTCAAATACTTAAGAAAGAAACCTTTTTCAATTTCTAATTTTTTTGCACCTCACTTTAAATATATATATATATTTTTAATTTAATGGCCGCCATTTTGAAACAAGATGGCTGATGAATGTGGCCAGCGAACTTGGTCGAGGTATTGATGTATACTATCCGCATGCCTTCTTACATCGAAATAGGCAAATACGTGTGTTATCGCGTGACAAATACAAGATCGTTTCAAAATGATAGCCATGCTAGAAATTCAAAGTGCTATAATTCAAACATTTTTTAAGATATAAACAAAAGAACAAATTTTCAGAAACAAAAACTGCTCCGGAATCTTTGTATCAAGGCCAAACACATAAAAAAATCTTTTTCATTTTCCAATTTTTTAATACCTCATTTTAAATTTTAAATTTAACTTATTTTTAAATGGCCGCCATTTTGAAACAAGATGGCGGATGAAGCTGGCCAACGAACTCGGTCGAGATATTTGTATGTACTATGTACACACCAAGGTACATCCAAATCGGTTCATAAATACGCCTTTTATCGCGTGACAAAAATCAGGACGTTTCAAAATGTCAGCCACGCTAGAAATTCAAAATACTGCAACTCAGCCATTTTTTAAGATATAGACGAAACAAAAACTGCTCCGAAATCTTTGTATAAAGGTCAAATACATAAGAAAAAATATTTTTCCATTTTCAATTTTTTGGTACCACATTTCAAATTTTAAATTAAAAAAAATTTAAATGGCCGCCATTTTGAAACAAAATGGCGGATGAAGCTGGCCAACGAACTCGGTCGAGACATTGGTATGTACTATGTACACACCGAATTACATAGAAATCAGTTCATAAATACGCCTTTTATCGCGTGACAAAATTCAGGACGTTTCAAAATGCCAGCCACGCTAGAAATTCAAAATGCTATAACTCAGCCATTTTTTAAGATATAGACGAAACAAAAACTGCTCCGGTATCTTTGTATAAAGGTCAAATACATAAGAAAAAAATATTTTTTCCATTTTTAATTTTTTGGTACCACATTTCAAATTTTAAATTTTTTTAAAAATTTTAAATGGCCGCCATTTTGAAACAAAACGGCGGATGAAGCTGGCCAACGAACTCGGTCGAGACATTGGTATGTACACACCGAATTACATCGAAATCGGTTCATAATTACGAGAGTTAGAGTGTGACATAGGTCAGATATATATATATATATATATATATATATATAATAAATTTGAAATCACAAATATATGAAGAAATGGATAAAGTTTTAAAGATGATCCAGAAATGAACATATGAAACCAGTATGCAATATAAGAAACTATGAATGACTCACAGAATCATCAGAGGAGCTTGTGAGTTCTTTCATAGAAGATGCGTTATTTCATCCAATTTTGTCGGCATTAAGCCTATATATATATATATATATCAATTTTGAACGGAGGGTGGTTTCGGGGTTTGGGGGTCATGATCGATGAAAATATACCAAAATTTTTTGAAATCGCTTTCCTCCGAACGGCTGCAATAGGTAGCTTTTTGTAATGAAAGCTACCTAAAACCGTCTTTTACACATATTCTGCAACTCGGGATACCTGGGTTGGAACCCCTAGTTTATATTAACGCTAACTTTTATAAAACACAAATAAATGATTCAATACATCGCTATATCGTCAAAATGAAACAGTTCAGAGAAAAGATTTCACAATAAAAACTTTCAAAGTTTATTGCTATAAGCGATTATATTAAAATTTAATATAATCGCTATTAAGATAAAAGCGATTATATAAGCAAAGTTTATTGCTATAAGCGACAAAAGTAAATTTTAAAAAGGCAAAAACATTCTCAAGAAAATACATTATCTTGTGTTCGCGTGATTTTGGTTTTTGTTTACTGCTTTTCCAATTTTAATTTTTTGCGAAAATATTTTCATAATTTTATTTTCATGAGATTGTTGCCGTTGGATGCAATGAAACATGTCGAAAAGTAAATAAATAAAGGTATTTTTTGTCTTTAAAAATTTATTTTTATAACCTATAGCAATTATTGAATACTTTGATGTTTTGAAGTGATTTTTACATGTAGTTTAATAAAAACTTTCTTTCAAAATGAAGATTTCGTCCTTCATATTCCCTGCCAATCCTGATTATTCAGCCACGAATTTTTTTCAATGAGACATTTAAAAAAATCCTCATAAAATTCTAACAAGGCAGCCTTTGATTGAGGATTTAATAAAATCGTCATAATCATTTAATAAAATCAATTAGAATTTTCAATAATAAAAAAAAAACATATATTCTGTAACCCGGGAGCCCCGGATTGGTTCTCCTAATTTATTTTAACGTTAACTTTTATAGAACACAAATGAATAATTCAGTATATCACTATATTATCGAAGTGAAAGAGTTCTGAGAAAAAATTTGACAATAAAAACTGTTTTTCAAAATTAAAATTTCGTCCTTATCCTATTACCTTCCTATTCTGCTTATTCAGCCACGAATTTTTTTTTTTAATAAGACATTTAATAAAATCCTCATAAGGCATCGTTTGATTGAGGATTAAATAAAATCCTCATAATCATTTAATAAAATGCATTAGAATTTTAAGTTGAAAAGAAAAAAAAAAATAAAGTTTTTCACATTTATTCCGTAACCCGAGAGTCCCTGGTTGGGATCCTAGATTATTTTAACATTAACTTTTATACAATACAAATTAATGTTTCAACACATCAATATACTGTCGAAATGAAAAAGATCTTAGAAAAAAATTGACAATAAAAACTTTCTTTCGCAATGATGATTTCGTTCTTCATATTCCCCTTCAATCCTGCTTATTCATCCACGAAGTTTTTTCAATAAGTCATTTAATAAAATCCTCATAAAATCCTCACAAGGCATCCTTTGCTTGAGAATTGAATAAAATCCTCATAAAATCCTCATACGGCATGCTTTGTTTGAAAATTTAATAAAATCCTCATAAAATTCTCACAAGGCATCCTTTGCTTGAGAATTTAATAAAATCCTCATAAAATCCTCATACGGCATCTTTTGTTTGAAAATTTAATAAAATTCTCACAAGGCATCCTTTGCTTGAGAATTTAATAAAATCCTCATAAAATCCTCACAAGGCATCTTTGATTGAGGATTTAATAAAATCCTCATAATAATTTAATAAATTCCATTCTAATTTTCAATAAAAAAAAAAAAAAAGTTTTCGCATATATTCTGTTACCCGGGATGCTCGGTTTGGGTCCCAAGTTTATTTTAACGTTAACTTTTATACGCCACAAATGATTCAATACCTCGCTATATTGTCGAAATGGAAGAGTTCAGAAAAAAAAATGACAGTAAAACTTTCTTTCAAAATGAAGATTTTGTCCTTCACATTCCCTTCCAATCCTGATTATTCAGCCACGAATATTTTTTCCATGAGACATTTAATAAAATCCTCATAAGGCATCCTTTGAATGAGAATTTAATAAAATCCTCATAAGGCATCCTTTGAATGAGAATTTAATAAAATCCTCATAAGGCATCCTTTGAATGAGAATTTAATAAAATCCTCATAAGGCATCCTTTGAATGAGAATTTAATAAAATTCTCATAATCATTTAATAAAATTCTCATAATCATTTAATAAAATCCATTAGAATTTTCAATTAAAAGAAAGTTTTTCACATATATTCTGCAGCCCAGAATGCCCAGTTTGGGTCCCCTAGTTTATTTTAACGTTAACTTTTATACAACACAAATGAATGATTCAATATATCATTATATTGTTGAAACGAAAAAGGTCTTAGGAAAAAAATTAACAATAAAAACTTTCTTTCAAACCGAAGATTTCGTACTTCATATCCCTTCAAATCCTGCTTATTCAGCCGCGAATTTTTTTCAATAAGACATTTTATTCAGTTTTCCATTTCTCCGTATCGCCTTCACATTTCTATTAAAAAAGATTTTCTTTCTTTTCTATTCTGGGAAAAAAAATCACATGAGCCTAAAAACTGGTTAAAAAAAATCAAAAAAATCATAAAACTTTGTTTATATTTCATAAACTATGGACCTCCAAAGAAAAGATATTTATCACCAGCCGTAAATTCCAAAAACTTTTAATTTTAAAAAATAAAGCATGAAAAATATTCGAAAGAAGAACTACGAACGCGATGCAGTTTTTACCGAGATCTGCAAAGAATCAGTCGCCGAAACCGTTGCGAATGGAGCCGGCAGATAAGCTGTAAGTTTCACCGGCAAGCTACACGGCTTAGAGCGGTGAATTTTTTTAATGGAGTAAAACCAAATTCTTCTTCGGCGGATTACCCTAGGTAAGAAAAACAGATTAAAGAACTCAAAATAGGCAGAGTTTAATCACTTATTTTCTTTATTGTTGAGTCCCTTTTTTGACGGTTACGCGATTGCTTTGTAAGGTTTCTTCGCACCAAAATTTTACAGATTAAAGTTTGAAGTTATAAAGTCTTAAAACTTTTCTTCTTTCGAAAGTGTTATATAGAAAGACTGGAAGAATCTGCTGTGTAAAGTTGAAGTCAATTTTTAATAAGGTATTTTACCGTATAAGTGAAAAAATGCATATTATGATGAAATTCATCATAATGTTTTGCATTCTTTATATATTTTTTTAACTGTTAATGGGAAACTTTAATAAACGGAAGAGGGAGGGGGGTCTTTAGTAATTTCAATATAGCTTTCTTATCAAAATTTCTAAAATCAATTTTAAAAACAGCAACTGATTTATAAAGCAAAAATGAAGGATTTTATTATTATTATTATTATTTACTTACGTCTTTTGTATATATTGCATCATTATTAACATTATTGAAATTTATTACTATTGTTTATATATTTTCAATATACTATACACAACAATATCGATAATTTTTAGCGGTTTATTGAAACATAATTGAATTAAAACGGAAACGAATTAATTTAACATTAAATCTCTTTTATATCAAATAACCTAGGCAACACTAAAACAATTACAAAAATTCAAAATAGGAACAGTTTAACAACATATTTTCTTTATTGCTGTCTTTTTAGTTTCTCAATTGCTTTGTAAGGTTTGTTTTCATCAAAACTTTACAGATTAAAGTTTGAAGTTATAAAGTTGGTTTTAAAACTTTCCAGTTTTTTTAAGTGATATAGAAAAATTCCTTCGGAATTTTTAATAAAGCATTTTGCTTATAGTAGGATGAAATTCAACATAAAATTTTTATTTTTTATACATTTTATTCATCTGTGTCTGGTATTTTGTTTAACCCTTTCAAAGGCCAGAAGTATACTTCCTAGTTAATTTTAATCCCCAGATTCGAAATATGTATCCAGATTTTTTAAAATAGAATTTTGTTTTTATAATGTACGTGACAAACAGCATTTAATTACTTTCAAATATATTTTTTCTTAAATTCTGGTGACATTTAATCATTTCAACGTTTTAGAAACAGAATTAATTTGCTTTAGAAAGTGTTAATAAACTGAGGGCAAAAAATGATAGTTAAAGAATTCTACCGCCATTTCAGTATAGCTTTTGTAACAGAATGTCTATGAATCAATATATTTTAACGACAACAAACTTCTAAAGGAGCTCATTAATTATAATGACTGTTTTTCCATTTTCTTTCTTTTTCTTTTGTTTTTCCTGGTTTATATACTTAATTTTGGCTGTACATAAATTGTCGTACATTTTAGCCCTGTTGTTTCAAATATCATCATCAACGTTATTTATATATTTAAAAGACAAGGCTATTTTTTTAGTCATCTGGCCTGAGCTTTCTACTAAACGGATTTCGATAATTATTTTTTTAAGTGAAAGCACACTTTATTTGTAGATGTGCCCGCACTCGCTATTTTTTTAAATAATTCCATTTTTATATTTTAATTTTATCTATAGTCATTTCAAAATGGCTTTCTTATCAAAATTTCTAAAATCAATTTTAAAAACAGGAACTAATTTATGAAGCGAAAATTAACGATTTTTTAATTATTATTATTTACTTACGTCTTTTGTATATTTTGTTATCCCCACAGCACACTGTAAAAAAAACTCGGAAACGTTTCTCTACTTGGTGGGGCAGCAATGTGGAACAACGATTCTGTTATGTTTCCGCAGATTTCGGTCAGATTTTCGTAACGTTTCCGCATATTTCGGTCAGATATTCGCAAAAGGTTTCCGCATATATCGGTCAGATATTCGGAAACGTATCTGCGTATTTCAGTAGAATATTCAGAAAAGTTTCTGCGTGCTTCTGAAATGTTTCTGGATATTTCGGAAATGTTAGTGTATATTTCGGATATGTTTGTGTATATTCGGATATGATTGTATATATTTCGAAAATGTTTGTGTATATTTTGGATATGTTTGTGTATATTTCTTAAATGTTTCTGTGCATTTAGGAAACTTTCCTGAATTATGTCATATACTTTTTTATTTAAGAAAATATTATGCTTTTTAAAAAGAACTAATATTATCCGGTGGAATCTTATTGGATAATAATTTTAGATTTACTGTTAATCATTTGTTGCACATACAAAGTTAAATAACTCTTTCGAAATATATACTCTTGTCCATGAATCTATAATAGATATTATATATTTGATTAATGAATAATAATGTAGTTTTAGTATTAGTAAAGTACAAATCGCACTGTTTATACGTTTTTTCATCTTTTCGTTTTGAACTTATATTCTAATTCACAACTTTTGAAATGATGAAATGCATCGTTTATATGACCGAAGAAATTGATAATTTCACTTTTACTAATGCGATTTATCCTCGTTTATGAATTACATATTTGTAAAAAGATAATATTGAAAATTTGATTTGTGTATCTATAAATAATTCTTTTTTAAAATGCGGACTCGTGAGTACATACTGATTCTACCTGAAATAAATACTTTATGAAAAAGTTTAATTTCACTACATATAAATAGATGGATTTTCTTATACCTTTAAATAATTATTTTTTTCGTATAAAAAGATACACTATTTAAAAATAATTAATATCTGCGATTAATTACTTTATTTTCATGAATTGTATACTAATAAATAGATACATTTTTCAGGTTATCTCAGCACTTCTCAAGTTATACAAATAAAATAAATATTTTTAAAGGAATATATTTAAAACCATGATAATTGTAAAACAATATACTAAAAATGTTCTTACAAATAGACAAAGCTTTTTCAAAAAAATATATATTTATAAGTATTAAAATCACGAAAATAAATTAATTATTCAACAGATATGAAATATTATGAAATAGTATTCTATAATTATGAGATTAAAAAAACAAATATTAAAAAGTATAAAAAAATCCATCTATTTTCGTAGGGAAATTAAAATTTTCAAAGTATTTGCAGTATGGAACTCAAGAGATCGAATTTTTTAAAAGAATTTTTTATAGATCTATAAATCAAATTTCAATAAGATCTTTTATACAAATATATAATTCATAAACAAATAGGATAAAACGTATAGTATAAATGAAATCATGCATTTTTTCAGTCATATAAACGATATATTTCATCGTGAAAGGGAACATAAGTTCAAAACGAAAAGATGATAAAAACATATAAACAGAGCTATCACTAACACTAGCTTCAATGACCTTTTACGAGAATTTTCGTAAAGTAATATTCGCCGTATTTAATGAAAAAAAAAATTCTATCTTCAGATATACCAAGCAACACTTTACGAAATTTCTGGTACGAAAACACCTAAGATCCCTTGATGCACACGAATCCTGTTATTATTCGTTAATCAAATATATAATCTTATATCTATCATAGATTCATGGACAAGAGTATATATTTCGAACGAGTTATTTAATTTTGTATCTGCAACAAACTATAAACAGTAACTCTAATATTATTATTCAATAAAATTCAATCGAATAATATTAATTCTTTTAAAAAAGCGTACATTCTTAAACAAAAAAATATAAAACATAAATGCTTACTTTCTTCAATATATCCGTTACGTCTCTTTATTACTTTCAACCACAGAACAATAACAGTCACGTGATCATGACGTTTGTAGGACGTAATAGACATGTGCAGAAAATCCGAATATTCGCATTCAAATACTTTACACGAAAACGAGAGTAATATTTCCTATTTAATAAGTTACTCAAGAAAATTCATAGTTTACACTACATTTTCGGAAACATTTCCGCTATGGACTGTAAAGTTTAAGATTTTTTTTTTTTTTTTTTTTTTTTTTTTTTTGCAATGTATTCGCTTCAAGTTTACACTACATTTTCGGAAACGTTTACGCTATAGACTGTACGGGTTCTGAATTTTTTTACAGTGCATATTTATTATCGTTATTGACATTTATTATTATTGTTTACATATTTTCAATACACTATACACAACAGTATCGATGATTTTTAGCAGTTTATTGAAACATAATTGAATTACAACGGAAACGAATTAATTTAACATTAAATCTCTTTTATATCAAATTATCTCGGCAACAAAAACAATTATAAAAACTCAAAATAGGAACAATTTAACAACATTTTGTTTATTGTTGTCTTTTCAGTTTCTCAATTGCTTTGTAAGGTTTGTTTTCATCAAAAATTTCCAGATTAAAGTTCGAAGTTATAAAGTTGATCTTAAAACTTTCCAGCTATTTTAAGTGATATAGAAAAATTGTTTTAGAATTTTTAATAAAGCATTTATCTGTAAAGTATGAAAGTTTTATTTTTTATACACCCGCTTCTCATTTTTCTTCGCCCTTTTTTTTTTTCAACGAAAGCGATGGGAGGTATACTTCCTACTTAATTTCAATCACAAATTCGAAATTTGAAACAGAATTTTTTAACAGAAGTTTGCATTCTTGGTGTATGTAACAAAAAAAGATTTAATTATTTTCAAATACATTTTACTTAAATTCTGGTGACATTTAATCATTTTAACATCTTAGAAACATAATTAATTTGCTTTAGAAAGGTTAAGAAACAGAAGGCAAAAATTATATTAAAAGAATTCTACCACTATTTCAGTATAGCTTTTTTATCAGAAAATCTATGAATAACTATATTTTAACAACAACGAATGCTTAGTGGGAATTATTAATTTTGAAAAATGGTTTTTCATTTTTCTATTTTTTCCTTTAGTTTTTTCTGGTTTATATATATGTAGTTTTAATTTTTGTTACGCATACTTTTGTTTTAACCCTGTTGTTTTCAATATCATCATCGTTGTTATTAACCATAATTGTTAGTAAAGTATTATAAATAATATTATTTCTTACATTATTTTGTTTTTTCTTTTGCAAGATATATAAACACTAATATCATTAATATATTTTTTGCAATGCATTGGAACATAGGTTAGTACAAATAATTCAGGGGACGAGTATAGATTCAAAAAAATTTATCGTTCATGCAATGATCGCGGAATCGAATGGAGCCAATATGAATACGATAGAATCCTTATTTATTAAGAAAAATAAATTAATGCATAAAAAAATAATTCAAGGTGCAACGCAAAGTTCAGATACACCGAAATAAGTGAAGGTCGATTTTAACGTTTTTGATCGCCGAATCGAATGAAGTCGATAGAATCAAAAAATTAATTCAAGGTGCAAAGCAAAGTCCAGATACACTGAAATAAATCTCAAGTTGTGGAACAAGTTTCTAAAATACAGTACAATGATTAGGTAACTGTCATATCAGGATGACTGCAGCATCTCCTAGCGATGAAATTTGGAAGTTATCTCGAAACATATGAAAAATGGCGAAATAAAAATTGCAAACTTGTAGAGCGTCTTCGATTTAGTTTGAAATGATGTTTTATATGTAAAGCTATCTTTATTACCATATTTCTTTGATAAAAAAAGTAAAATTCTGGATTTTATATTAAATTTTTATGGGATTCTTTCAGGGGGTGTCTCCTTTTGTCCATGCACAGCAATTTACGTTTACTCATATACAACAAATAATTTACATATCCATAAAATCATGCACGGTTATATTAAAGTGACGCATTTTTCATTGGTTTTTCACATTTTCGGCGCTGAAATAAAGTCTGAAAAATTAGAAGACCTGAAAAGTAAAATATTCAAACATCCAATCATCAAGGTTTATATTTGCTTAACTACACACGTAGTATAAAAAAAAAGGTTTATTTAAAGATGTATATTATACACAAAAGGTAAAAACTTTCAAAACATTAAAAATAAAATTTTAAAAATCTAAGCACCGACAAGTTTCAACCACTCTGTGGCTATCATCAGGGTCATACTTCAGTATCGAGAGACACAAATATTTATAGATTGTAAAAGTCAAAATCAATACTGGAGTATGACCCTGATGATCACCACAGAGTAGTTGAAACTTGTCCGTTTTTAGACTTTTAGAATTTCATTTTTAATGTTTTGAAAGTTTTTATCTTTTGTGTATAATGTACGTCTTTAAATAAACCTTTTTATTATATGTGTGTTGTTAAATTTCAGGACGTAACAGTCCTTTAATTTATTTATTTATTTTACGTCATTTATTTATTTACTACGTCAATAATCGCATGCAGAATTGTGGCAGATGAACATTTACTTGAAAAAATAACTCATGTGCGCAACATTCAATTTATTTTAATTAGAAAATAAAGTTAAGTAATATGCAGTTATTTTAATAAGAAAATAAAGTTAATTTATTTTAATAAGGAAATAAAGTTAAGTATGTTGAATGGTACCACCATCGGTAGCAATCTATGTGTGAAGGGAAAATGCGAGGAAAGTGTATTGGTGCCGATGATGGATGCATTAACCCTTTCAGGGCAAAGTACTTCAGTTACTAAAATGTTGAAATGATTGACTGGTACCAGATTTTACGAACAAATTTCTTTTAAAATATGTAAAAGCATTTTTTTTCACTTGGGTTATATCCTTCTTAGTGAAGATACAAGAGAAATATATGTAACACTACTAACCATTTCTTAGTGAAAGTACAAGAGAAGTATCTGTAATACTACAACCATTTCTTAGTATCATACTAATAAAGCACCTGTAATGGCTACTAACGATTTCTTAGTATGTTCACTAAGGAAGTCTACGTGCTGTTTGCTAAGTTTAATGTAGCAATGTTACTTAAGAAGAAGCTGTATTGGTTACTAGAAAAGTTCATGGGATCCCAGTTGCCTAGAGATTTTCTAGTAGTACTACAGATTTTTTTTTTTTTTTTTTTTTTTTTTTTTTACAGTGTATAAAGCAAAATTCTATTAAAAATTCTGGTGCCATTTGGTAATTAAAATTAAGTGGGACATATATATCCCACAGCCCTTCAAAGGGTTAAGCATACTTAACTATTTTCGGCTGTGTAATTGAAGTCAAACGTGGAAGAATAATAAAAATAATAATAGTTTTAATGTTAATGTCAATGAAATTATTTTATCATATTTGTTTGTAAAACATGTTTGTTGAACGTGAAAATGTTAGAATACAAAATAACCTATATTCCGGATTGAGAAAACTGATTAATCTACTGTAAAAACTATTCGGAAACTCATCCAAAAATCTATGGCATGCAAAAGAATCTTTGTTTTTATAAATGTCGAGGCTAACGAAAAAGACAGGCTACCGCGGTGCAACCCATTTTTCTTTTTTTACAGACCGCTAGTGTGGCGTGTTGCTCTTTTCACACACCTTCATTGGTGCATTGAAGCATCACGTGACTTCAGCGGTCTGTAAAAAAAGATACGTGGAATGCACCGCGGTAGCCTGTCTTTCTCGTTAGCCTCGATAAATGTTATATGACGTCGTGCTTTCGGCACACAAAAACTGGAAGGCAATCAATAGACATTTCCGGGCAGCACAATAGCCTTTTGCAAGGGTCCTAAAATTTCAAGACCGGGAAACTCTTCGATACCAGTATTTTTTTTTTCTTTTTTTAGAAAATCTCTTCTTAAATAAGGCAAAATTTCGCGCTTTTAACCTAGATTCATTTTTCTAGAAAAATAGTGATATTTGTCCTGAGAAATTCCCTGAAGCGTACGACCACTGCTTTTGTTGAAAGGAGTTTAGGAAGAGGATAACGAGGTTTATCTTTCAGCTTGAGAAATGTCCAAGGGTGTGTGAAAGTGTAAATTTCTACATCCTGGAGAAATTGCAGGATTTGGACGAAAACAAGGGTGATGCCATGATTGACCAATAGGAGATAAGTTCTTCAGGTCCCTGGCTGGGACAAGGGAAAAAACAGAAGATTCAGGGATTTTTAGCGAGGAAAGCGGTACAGTTAGACTCGGATTTTGGAGAGTGATGTGTGTATCGTCGTATGATAGATTAGAAGTAAGATAGCATGCACTCGTGTGGAGTGTTTTTTTTTTTTTTTTTTTTTTTTTTTTTTTTTTTTTTTTTACATAAGAATTTGTTAAATAAAGTGAGAATGTCTCACAATTCATTGCAATTTTATTTTTATTTTACCTTAACTTAATTGTTCTAATAAAGAACTCAAGGAAGATATCATGCGTTATATTTGAACTGTATTTGTGTACGAGCTAAGAATCGTGAAAGCATCGGCCACTTCGTCTCCATATTTAAATTGTGCCAACATGAAATTTTCAATACGAAAATCCAATTTTGACAGCTTATTTCATTTATTTACTTATTTCTTTTACGAAAAGTTTTAACTTTATAAAAATTTTTAAATGCAATTTTCAATACTTTTCTGTTTTCCCAATATAATGTTTTAATGTAATGTACTGAATTATGAAAATGTATCAATTTACATCACATTATTCTGTCTGTTATTTCAATTGTTATCATAAGGTAAACTTAAATAAACGATGTGTTGTAATGTATTGAATTACGAAAATGTATCAATATATATCGCATTATTCAGTCTGTGATTTCAATTGTTATTATAAGGTAAACTTAAATAAACAATGTGTTGTAATGTACTGAATTACAAAAATGTATCAGTATATATCGCATTATTCTGTCTGTGATTTCAATTGTTATTAGAAGGTAAACTTAAATAAACAATGTGTTGTAATGTACTGAATTACGAAAATGTATCAATATATATCGCATTATTCTATCTGTGATTTCAATTGTTATTAGAAGGTAAACTTAAATAAACAATGTGTTGAAATGTACTGACGTACGAAAGTGTATCAACATATATCGCATTATTCTGTCTGTGATTTCAATTGTTATTATAAGGTAAACTTAAATAAACAATGTGTTGTAATGTACTGAATTACGAAAGTGTATCAATTTATGTCGCATTAGTATGTATGTTATTTTAATTGTTATTGTAACGTAAACTTAAATAAACAATTTGATACTGAATTACAAAAATGTATCAGTTTATACCGCATTATTCTGCCTGTTATTTCAATTGTTATTATAAGGTAAACTTAAATAAACAATGTTGTATTGTATACGAAAATGCATCAGTTTATATCGCATTATTATGTCTGTTATTTCAATTGTTATTATAAGGTAAACTTAAATAAACAATGTATTGTATTGTACTGAATTACGAAAATGTATCAATTTATGTCGCATTATTATGTCTGTTATTTCAACTGTTATAAAAAAGTAAACTTAAGTATTAGGGGTACCGGAAAATTCTGTCGCATAATGTTCTTTCACGCCTACTTTTTTAAAATTCAGATTTCTTCATTGGCACCACTTTTTTGAAATGGTAAAATTCCCATTGTTTTCACCTTAATGTGAAAGGTGAAAACTATGGAAATTTTATCATTTCGAAAAAGTAGGCGTGAAAGAACAGTATGCGACAGAATTTTCCTGTGCCCCTAATATTTTATAAATTTCATTGCATGTTTATACATTGTCTTCCATCAAAATAAGTTGCATTTTTTTTCCAATTTCTTCCTATGGAAACGTTAGTTTGTTTTATTTTATCAATTTCATTGCATGTTATACAACGTTTTCGATTAAAGTTAATTGCATCTTCTTTTTTTTTTTCACTTTTTTTGTAATAGAAACGTCAGTTTATTTTACCTGTTTAAAAATTAAAAAAATTCGTAAATTTTATTGCATATATATATATTGTCTGTAATCAAAATTAATTCTATTTTTTCTTCACTTTCTTTCAATAGAAACGTCAGTTTGTTTTATTGTGTTCAAAAATTAAACATTTTATAAATTTCATTGTCTGTTGTACATTGCCTTCTAAAGAAAACAAAAAGTTCAGTTTGGAAAGTAGGAAAAAGCACTACATCCATAATTACTGGAAGAAAATAAATTTTAAAAAGATAAAATATTAAAATAAACAATCTGATGAAAATATAAAATCCAATTTTCATTATCTTGTTTCTGCACTTTTCATTTTTTTTTCAATTATCTGGACGTTTTGAACTGTCAAATATTCTCATTCATTTACCGTACAAATGTCGGTATTCTGAATGATAAAATTTCGATATTTTAAAAATTTCCTCTAAGTTCTTCAATTTTAGTTCCGTTTGGAAACTAGGAAGAAACACGACCTTCACATTGTCTGAAATAAAATAAATTTAAAAATAAAATGTTAAAATAAATAATCTGGTAAAAATATGAAGTCAAATTTTCATTATGCTGTTTCTGTCCTTATCACTTTTTAATTGTCTGGACGTTTTGAACTATCAAATATTCACATTCATTTTCCGTACAAATGTAGGCATTTAGAAAGATAAAAATTTCCATATTTAGAAATTTTCTCTAAGTTCTTCCAATTTCAGTCCCGTTTGGAAATTAAGAAAAAAAAAACACTGGAATAAAATAAATATTAAAATAAATAATCTGATGAAAATATAAAATCAAATTTTCATTATCTTGTTTCTGCACTATTCATTTTTTTTTTCAATTATCTGGACGTTTTGAACTGTCAAATATTCTCATTCATTTACCGTACAAATGTCGGTATTCTGAATGATAAAATTTCGATATTTTAAAATTTTCCTCTAAGTTCTTCAATTTTAGCTCCGTTTGGAAACTAGGAAGAAGCACGACCTTCACATTGTCTGAAATAAAATAAATTTAAAAATAAAATGTTAAAATAAATAATCTGGTAAAAATATGAAGTCAAATTTTCATTATGCTGTTTCTGTCCTTTTCACTTTTTTAATTGTCTGGACGTTTTGAACTATCAAATATTCACATTCATTTTCCGTACAAATGTAGGCATTTAGAAAGATAAAAATTTCTATATTTAGAAATTTTCTCTAAGTTCTTCCAATTTCAGTCCCGTTTGGAAATTAAGAAAAAAAAAAACACTGGAATAAAATAAATATTAAAATAAATAATCTGATGAAAATATAAAATCAAATTTTCATTATCTTGTTTCTGCACTATTCATTTTTTTTTTCAATTATCTGGACGTTTTGAACTGTCAAATATTCTCATTCATTTACCGTACAAATGTCGGTATTCTGAATGATAAAATTTCGATATTTTAAAATTTTCCTCTAAGTTCTTCAATTTTAGTTCTGTTTGGAAACCAGGAAAAAGCACGACCTTCACATTGCCTGAAATAAAATAAATTTAAAAATAAAATGTTAAAATAAATAATCTGGTGAAAATATGAAGTCAAATTTTCATTATGCTGTTTCTGTCCTTTTCACTTTTTTGATTGTCTGGACGTTTTGAACTATCAAATATTCACATTCATTTTCCGTACAAATGCAGGCATTTAGAAAGATAAAAATTTCCATATTTAGAAATTTTCTCTAAGTTCTTCCAATTTCAGTCCCGTTTAGAAATTAAGAAAAAAAAAAAACACTGGAATAAAATAAAATAAAAAATAAAATATTAAAATAAATAATCTGATGAAAATATAAAATCAAATTTTCATTATCTTGTTTCTGCACTTTTCATTTTTTCAATTGTCTGGACGTTTTGAACTGTCAAATATTCTTATTCATTTACCGTACAAATGTCGGTATTCTGAATGATAAAATTTCGATATTTAAAATTTTCCTCTAAGTTCTTCAACTTTAGTTCCGTTTGGAAACTAGGAAAAAGCACGATATTCACATTAACTGAAATAAAATATATTTAAAAATAAAATGTTAAACTAAATAATCTGGTGAAAATATGAAGTCAAATTTTCATTATGATGTTTTCGTCCTTTTTACTTTTTTAATTGTCTGGACATTTTGAAATGTCAAATATTCACATTCTATTTCTCGTACAAATGTAAGCATTTTGTAAGATTAAAATTTCCATATTTAGAAATTTTCTCTAAGTTCTTCTAATTTCAGTCCCGTTTAGAAATTAGGAAAAAACACACTAGAATAAAATAAAATAAAAAATAAAATATTAAAATAAATAAAATAGTAAAATAAATAATCTGATGAAAATATAAAATCAAATTGTCATTATCTTGATTCTGCACTTTTCATTTTTTCAATTGTCTGGACGTTTTGAACTGTCAAATAGTCTCATTCATTTATCGTACAAATGTCAGTATTCTGAATGATAAAATTTCGATATTTAAAATTTTCCTCTAAGTTCTTCAACTTTAGCTTCGTTTGGAAACTAGGAAAAAGCACGACATTCACATTAACTGAAATAAAATAAATTTAAAAATAAAATGTTAAAATAAATAATCTGGTGAAAATATGAAGTCAAATTTTCATTATGCTGTTTCTGTCCTTTTCACTTTTTTAATTGTCTGGACGTTTTGAAATGTCAAATATTCACATTCATATTCCGTACAAATGTAGGCATTTTGAAAGATAAAAATTTCCATATTTAGAAATTTTATCTAAGTTCTTCCAATTTAAATCCAGTTAGGAAATTAGGAAAAAACACATTGGAATAAAATAAAATATTAAAATAAATAATCTGATGAAAATACAGAATAAAATTTTCATTATGTTATTTCTGCCTTTTTCTCAATTTAATTGTCTAGACGCTTTAAACTGTCAAATATTCACATTTTTTTTTTTCAAATATTCACATTTCACGTAAAAATGTGAATGTCGGCATTTTGAAAGAAGAAATTTCAAGGTTTAAAAGTTTTCTCAGAGTTCTTCCATTTTTAGTTCCGTTTGGAAATTAGAAAAAAAAAAAAAAAAAAAAAAAAAAAAAAAAAAAAACGGAATAAAATAAAATAAAAAATAAAATATTAAAATAAATAATCTGATGAAAATATGAAATCAAATTTTCATTATCCTGTTTCTGCACTTTTCATTTTTTCAATTGTCTGGACGTTTTGAACTGTCAAATATTCACATTCATTTCCCGTACAAATGTTTGAACAACGTTGGGAGGGAAAAAGAGGGGAGGGAGGGAGGTATCGAAGAGAAAACGCTCAGGTCAAACAGGAGCTTCTGTTTACTTTAGGATGATGATCCTCTAAATCGAGAGGTACTGAATTGTTTACTGCTTAGTTCGCACTTCTCCGTAGAAGAGTTATTTTTATTTTATTTTAGCAAAAGAAAGTTGGAATTATATTCCAGTCTTAAATGAATAACTGTTATTACTGTTACCCACTTATAAGTAAAAACGTAATAAATTAATAAGTAATTACAATGGGTCAGTTGTAATTCTACATTTATTATTCAATGGCTTGGCATACTGTTATTACACTCGCTCTTTTATTACGCTCTGTTATTTAACACAACCTGGTTTTTGTATGTAAAGGTGGAATTTTTTAATAGATTTTAAACCCATTTCTTGATAGTCTAGAACAGCCATACTCAACCCTTTTTTCTCGAGGGCCGCAAACATATGTTTACGATGCTAGGCGGATTGCAAAACACTTATAAAAGGATTAAAAAAAAAAAAAAAAGCAATTAATATACTACGATAACAAAAGCAATATAACAAAGCAAATAGAGTGGGCAGCCATACATGGACTGCTGCTTTAACCCTTTCAGGGACAAAGCACTTCTATGCGTAAAATGCTGAAATCATTGACTGACATCGGACTTTAAAAACGAAATTTTTTAATGATAAGTAGAAGCTTTTCCTTGCGTACTTGATAAAAGGGAAATTTTCGCTCCAAAATTCTGGTGCCAATGTGACATTTCATCATTGACAAGCATCATTATAGGGGGACCCTTCTATCTGTCCATAGAAATTGTTCGCGAATAACATGGAAGTGGCTAGTACTAAACTTGATACATATTGTATGCATAAATTTCGTACCAGGTACTATACAGAATATTGGAAAAATATGGTCACAACTTTAAGAAAAATTATTAGTTAGTAGTACAATAGTAGAAAAAATGATGGATTGCTTGACAGGAGTATTTGTTTACAAACTTTTAATTTACTTATCTACGTATGTTATAAGATGTCTAAAAGAAAATGTCCAAAATTGGTCACAATTAATCATTATAACTTGCCTCGTTACGAGGAAAACCTAAATAAAGAACTTCTTTTGAAAACAACAGAATACTAACTTGTTATAATGAAATTTAAATCCTTAGTTTTTTTAATGACGCTTTTTGGGGAAGAGTTCCGTATCCTGTTTGGGTTGGCGCGATTGGCGAGGGAATCCAAAATGGCGCCAATAGGCCGTTTTAGCATCTTACCAGTTTTTTCAAGATGGCGGGAAAACATGGGTTTTAAATATTTACAAACATATGTTTTTAAATTATAAACTTTATATATATGTGTTAGTTTTAGGTGTCTTATATATATATATGTAATTAGATTAGACATAAATATACATATATAAATACATATGACACATATATCATACATATTAACACATATAAATAAATACTATATACTTACATATATTTTTATAATTTTGTGTGTTTCATATTTTATATATTTATTATACATTTATTATATTTATATGGGCTTTTTCATATACATAAAAATTTTGATCTACATTCAATTAAAATAACTAACATAACATATATGTATTTATAAAATAAATCAGAGTTTGTTTTACTTAGTCGGAAAATAAACGTTTATCTTAAGTCTTGCTTAAACGTCTAAAAGTGCATGAAATAATAACAAGCAAGTAATATTTAAATGGTTAAACCGGAAATGGTACTCATAAATTATAAAAATAGATTTACTTTTAAGGTACTGGACAAATTAAATTTGTAACAATAATTTTCGGTTCTGCGTCGATACGTTGCAAAATAATTCATCGCGGCGTCAATTCATTGCAACGTCAGTTCGTCGTGGCGTCAATTCTTCGCGACGTAAATTCATCATTGTGACGTCAATTCAACGTGGGAAAATTGTTTTTAAAGGCGATGATGTTAAAAGTAATAATATATTTAATGATTATTTATTTTTCAGATATAGCGATTTATGATAATTACCATTTTACAAGTCCATTTTAGATGACAGAAAATTTTAAAAGAAGAATTAGTGAAAGTAAAAGATCAAGTTGTAATACAATTTGGTAATGAAATTTTTCATTATTTTTGTAATGAAGTAAATGAGAAAAACCCTTTAAAGCAAAACTTCCATACAACGATATTCTATCATTCAATAATCAGTTCAACACAATCACAAACACTATTTTGTGTTTGCATTCTGTCTATACTTTTTAATTCGTAATTTTCATAGCTTAGAAGAAGCTCATGCCCCTCCTACTCCCCCTACAGTCTCTTAGTAGGACCGTGCCATATGATATATATTTTTTAGCATTTTTCTTTGGTTTTTCATGATCAGAGCACTTTTATTACAATTTTCACGCAATTTTCCGGTTTATCGAAAACATTATCTATTTTATCTCTAATTTAAAAAAGAAATGAATGGCTCTGATTTATTAATCATTTACGTTCTAGAATGGGACCTTAACAAAAATCATATATTAAAGAGAATTTCTCTCCATTTTAGTTATCAATAATTTTAGAATAAAGTATCAGAAAGTAACGTAATATATAAAATAATTTAAAATAAACCTGTATCTAAAATCGACCTGCAACATGTCAGTTATAATAATTCGCTATATCTGAAAAAAAAAAATATATTACTAAAAAATTTAATAGATTAATTTTACTTTTATCTTCATCCCCTTTAAAAACATTTTTGCTACGATAAACTGACGCCGCGATGAACTGTCAGCGTGACGAATTGAAACTGCGAGGAATTGACGCCACGACGAATTGACTTTGGCAATGAATTTTGCGTAATGATTTTTGCGCGATAAATTGTGCGCGACGAATTGACGCTACATCATAATTTTCAACAATCATAATTTTAAACATTAGAGTACGAAAATCTTATTTTAATAGTAAAAAATTAATACTTTTCATGCATTTTAGCAATGACAAGAAATTTTCAGAAAAGAAAATTAAATTCGAAACAAAAAATATTTTAACCTCTTAGGTGCCTGTGTCCCCGTATGGGGACCTCTGTTCTTTTCCTTATAAAAACTAAAATGTCCGATTTTTTTTTTTTTCATTTTCACATCACTTCTTAATACCTGAATAATTTTTGCGTTCAAAGCAAACGAATAAATGGCAGCATCGAAGCTGATTCCCACGTAAAAAAGAATTTTATTTTCATCTGAGTTACAAAATGCCTAAAAATGCCCAAAAGACAGTATGACCAAGAAAGTGAGAAATTTTCTTAAGTATTTATTTTTGCGTTCAAAGCAAACGAATAAATGACAGCATCTAAGCTGATTCCCACATAAAAAAGAATGTTATTTTCCTCTGAGTTTACAAAATGCCTAAAAATGCCCAAAAGACAGTATGACCAAGAAAGTGAGAAATTTTCTTAAGTATTTAACTTAAATCTTTTTCAATAAAAAATTTTGAGGATTTGTAAATTATTTACTTTGTTTAAAGCTCTTAAATTTAGGATTGCTTTAATTTAGGTTAATGGTTATTAAATTGGTGTTTTTAAGGGGGTTTGTAGTTTTAAATCCATATTTTTGAACCTAAATTACTAAGCGCCTAAACGATCAATTTCAGAAAAGATATTTTCCCTGTCATTTACGATGCCATTTTGTTTGGGGAAAACCAATGAATAAGCATCTGTACTATTATTTTAGCTTCGGAACTGAAGAGATTAAATGTTAACAGGATTTTTTTTTTTTTTTAACCTAATCTATTTGTTCCGAGAATTATTTGTTTAGATTTGAGATTGTTTGTATTTTAAACATAGAATTCGTTTCTTTCTCGTGTATTTTTAAATGTGCGAGGACATATTTGGAATTTATTGTTGAATTATTGGTTGTCTTTATAGCTTCTTAGCAGGAGAGCTTGTAAGTGGGGAAACGGCACTATCAAATGACGCGAAAGTTCGAGGGACAACAACGAATCTAGTAACTATGCTTTATCCAGAAAACGAAAACTAAATCCAGTTATAAATGAGTTTCAAAATAAATTACTGCTGCTTGTACGGTCGTGGAGAAAAAAAGTAAACACCACTACTAACTCTGCAACAAATTATTGCAGAAGAAAGTTACTGGTACCAAACGATTTAAAATATAGCCTACTTTTAAATGAAGTATGTAAAATTTGCTTAGGGGGGCAACTACATATCAAAACGAACCCAAACTTTGTCTTTTTTCAATAGCAATACCCAAGTTTGACATCATAAATAAATTCTACATTCTTCAATTAGCCTAAATACAAATTATCATGAAATTCTTATGATTAGTTTCAGAGATATTCCTTATTTTAAAATAAGCATTTTTTAGGAGCTGTATATTTAAAAAAGCAGGACATAATAAACATAAATCTATCAAAAAAATTGTAGGTTGCATTTTTTTCGAATATTAATTGCATAATTCATATTATAAAGTTTTTAAAATTACAAATTCAAAGTATTTATGTTTGGTTTTTTAGTATTATAACCACACAAAAATTATCACATTAGGATTATAATTTCAGGAGATATTAATAAAAATATTAAATGTAATTTAACATTAGAAGCTCTAAATTTTGAATGTTTATAATTCAAAAATTTATAATCCAAATGACTTGAAATTTCGTTTCTAGGCATAGTTTGAATCGAAGATTTAAAACATACTGTCAAAATTAGGTGTTAGAATAAATTAAAAAAAAAAAAAAAAGTTTGGTCTGGTTTTGATTTGTCGATGCTAATTTTACGTACATCATTTACAAGTAGACTTTATCGCATCAATGAGACGATGTTAATTAAAATGTCAATTCTTTTTTTAACTTAAAATTCTGATTCAGACGTAATATGTTTAGTTATTTGCAATTTAAAATATATCACTATCGTGGGGAAAAAAAGTAAACACCCCCTGCTAACTCTACAACAAATGATCGTAGAAGAAAATTACTGGTACTAATGGATTGGAAATAAAGTCTACTTTTAAATGATGCATATAAAATTTACTTAGGGGGCTATCTACAAATCAAAACCAGGCAAAACTTTTTTTGAATTGCAACACCCAATTTTGACAATATATTTTAAATCTTCACTCAAACAATGCCTGGAAACGAAATTTGTAGTCATTTTAATCATAACTTTTTGAATTATAAACATTCAAAATTTAGAGCTTCTAATGTTAAATTACATTTTCAAATGTTTATTAATATCTCCTGAAATTATAATCCTAATGTGATAATTTTGTGTGTGGTTATAATAGTAAAAAACCCAAACATAAATACATTGAATTTGTAATTTTATAAATTTTATTATATGAATTATGAAATTAATATTCGAACAAAATATCAATTGCAGCCTATAATGTTTTTGATAGATTTATATTTATTATGTCCTGCTTTACGCGAATTCTCAAATTAAAATTTTTCTTTCAAGTAGGTAGTTTTCGAATTATCATTAAAAAACGTCAGAATGGTGGTTTAAGGGGCCGTCTATGATGCGCAGAAAAGCATAATTTGAAAAAATATATTTTACTCATTTTATTGAAATATTTGGTCTGGAAATAGTCAAAACATATTATGTGAGCGAAATGGTCATATTGGCAAGAAATAATACATTAATAGAAGTGGCATAGTCATTCTATAGCATTTCGACAATGGAGTGCCAAAATTCAATTTGGATACAACCCCTATAATAGGCTCATTTTACAATAATTAATTTCTCAGAAACTAATCGTATGAATTTCATGGAAATTTGGATTTAGGCTAGTTGAAGGATGTAGAATTCATTTATAGTGTCAAACTTGGGCATTGCTATTGCAAAAAATAAACATTTGGGCTCGTTTTGATACGTAGATGGCCCCCTAAACAAATTTTATATACATAATTTAAAAGCAGACTTTATTTCTAATCGCTTGGTACTTGTAACTTTCTTCTACGACAATTTGTTTCAGAGTTAGCAGGGGTGTTTACTTTTTTTTTTTTTTTTCAACGAATGTACCAGCGAATCCTTTCCATGAGCAAATATAAGCCATTTAGATATTTTAATGTTTTCAACTTAAGGCTGTTCTCAAATCCAAAGCGGCTGCTTTCGGACACAATTTTTAATTCATGTTTGTTCGGAAACGGAAATTGGCAGGTATTGTTATTCAGAAACTATGTAATCGAAAGATGTTTTTCATTTTCAGATAAACTCAAAAGGTCTTTCACCAAAATACTGTCAAAAAGGGGGTTTTGAATCGAATTTCTGGACGTGACCCATGAGAAAGGAGAAAAACTGGTCACATCACCAAAATTTCTTATAACTCGATAAATAATTTATCTCTCTATTCTTTAAAAAAAAAAGTAACTAACGCTATCAGCGCCGCTGTTTTTGAATTTTTTGTGACCGGGGGTCTTGTTCCATTAATATTAAGAAAACTACTGCATACAAAAAAATGAAAATAGGTGGTTATTATACAGAAATGTTTGGTAAACACGCTGATGCACACATTTTTCAAATTGAATAGTTATTTTAAGAGATATTTAATGTTAAAGTTTGTCACAATCGTTCCATTAAAAAAGTTTTATAAGAGCAAAAACTATACATAGGAACATAATGAAGGGAACGAATGTTTTTTCCAACTGGATTATATCATATTCAAAGCTGGAGTAGCACAGTTGAAGTTTATTCCAACAGAGCGAAAAATGTCCAGACCAGGGATCGAACCCTATACATAGGAATTTAATCATTTTTAGTCATTTTATACATTAGAAGTTCGCGGTCTGCAGACTGCATTTATTTTTTTAATTTGCTTCATTTTTTGAGGATTTATTTCCATTTTATTTTCAAAATTTCAGCATTTCGTGAAATATTTTTTTACATCTTTCAGAAAAGGGTATTATTTTAAATTGTTGCCAATTTTTAAAACAGCACAAATAATAATATTTCTTTCAAATAAAAAATTTATTTACTCGTGACTATTATAAATAAGAAAAAAAAAAACATTTCAAATTAGAATTAAATGATTATGTTTTGAATGCATGAAAATATAGAAAATTAAGTCATAAAAACTATATTTACACCTGAATTTTAAAAGAGAAACAAAATTGTAAAATAATAAATTCATTAATATGCGTTAAAAGTCGTAAATGGGGGAAATTACGTCATATTTAAAATGGCCAGACAATAATATTGCCAAATAGTTTTAATTTAAAAATATATTTGCGCGATACATTTATTTCGTATTTTGAGATAATCTTTTAAACTATTGTTGTGAATTCTAAGACAGCGCAAATAACATTTTGTTTCTAACAACAAAAGTATTTTTACGTGAGTGTTAAAAAGAAAACGAAAATTTTGGTGAAAATTACGTCATATTTAAAACGATTCATTTAAAATGTCTTATTTAAAAGAAATTTCTTATGGCGTTGTTAACAAACACCGGGAGACAAAGACTCTGTTTACTTAATTAATTTTATATTAGCTTATTTTCAAAATTTTCAGTGATTCGATTTAATCAAAGACAAAAACAGCCTGTTATAACAAGGAGATCGCCACTGTTTTTTTTATTATTATTATTATTATTATAATTCAGCATTCCGAGTTTTTTTTTTAAGCCGATCAAATTAGCGAGCTTTTACAGTTTGCAGTGTCTGAACGGGGGTTGGCGAGCGTAGCTCGTATGGGGCAGAGCCCCCTAGTTATAAAAAAGATGGAAAATTCATTTCGATTCAAAATTTCTTCAATAGTCATGCCTGCCAATTTTATGCATTTGCGTTTAAAAATGGGTCAAAAACTGTGACAGCAAATTTCGCATTGTTGAGCAGGGGATTTGAGAACCGACTTAACTAGTTAATTCATATCTCATGCAGGATATAATTCTAAAAATTTAAAAGATTCCTTTAATAACATTTATTTTATTATACTATTTAATATTACATGAAATTGACTCCACAACGCAGATATAAGTAGCTCCAAATTTTAATATTTGCTTTTTAAATCAATGCACATGCACATTTAATTAATAATAATAATAATAATAATAATAATAATAAGTATCACGTAAGGAAATAGGTTCATAACTTCGATAAGTGGATCACTATTTGAATTTAAAAAAATCCAACATATATAGTAAATACATGAAATTGACTCACAACGCAGATTTAAGTAACTGCAAATGTTAGTATCTGCTTCGTAAATAAATGCGCATGCACATTTAATTCATAATAGTAATAATAATAAATAAGCATCACCTAAAGAAATAGATTCATGACTTCTATAAGTGGATCAGTATTTGAATTTAAAAAATCTCAAGTAAAAATAATAAAAGATTTAAATCCTTTGAAAAAATAAAATTATTGAGCAATTTCTTTGCATTCAGGGATTTAAATGATAACTCGATGAGATTAAAATATTAATCTTAGGTCAGTTGCGGAAGAGGTTATACACATGAACAACAACAACAAAAAATCCTATAATTATTTCTCTCCTTTTAAATAAAGCAAGCACCCTTTTGCTTTTTTTTACTTTTCTGACTGATACACAAAAAAAGATGAAAATTTAATAATTTAAATAAAGTAAATCAATGCAAATTTAGAATTCCAGTATAGCATTGTACTACATTATTAAAAGTTCTGGTGTAAGAGGGGCTCTCGAATAACTTATGAATGTCTTGTTATATGTTGAAAGGATAAGATAGCTTACATTAAAATGACCATTTTGGGGAAATTTTTCCGAACATTTTTTTTTTATTGTTTTATCTGAAAAAAGAATCTTTTACGATGTCAAATCTGTTTTAATTTTATTCCTACTATGACTAGAAGAGGAGTTATGGCCAATTTAATAAACAGGAAGTAATGATTCAAGTACCGGAAGTAAGCAGGAAGAGCAGGAGAAATGTAAACAATGTTTCTATGCATGATTTGCTTGCGTTTTTTGCATAAAAACACTAATAAACTTCAATTGACACTTCTAGATTAATTTGTAGATAAGAAATAATACAGATAAGAAATTTTAAGGGGTCTCAGGACTCTTAAAGCTTCAAAATTTTCGAAATTTTAATTTTTTTAGATGTTAAACTCCTATCTTTTCTGAACATTTTGATATAATTGTTTCCTTGCATTTCCCATTAGAACAGAAGTTGAGGCTTTTAAAATTATACCCACTCAATAGCTGAAGCTGCGTTTCCGAAATTTCAAAGTCATTTTTCTCCAAATGACGTTTTTGATCAAAACGCGCAGGATATTGCCAAAGCTTCTAAATATTGTTTCATGAAATTTTCAAAGCATATGTTTCATGTTAGTCTGCATACACTGAACCTAAAATTTCCTTATTATAGTTCAAAAAAATATTTATTTTTTTAGGTGATTATACTATTGAAATTTTCAAAATTTTGTATTAGCTAAATACAACTTCGTATTAAAAATATCAAAATGCATTAAATACAAATTTATTTAGGTTCGGAGTAATTACAGTAAATTCCGTCTAAGGCGGACTCTGTGCAAGCCGGAAATCTGTCTACCGCGGAAAATTTTTCAAGTCCCGGCAAACCCATCGGAAATAACATTAATTCTTGTTGCATAAGCCGTAATCTGTCTAACGCGGAAACGGAAATGTTTTTAAGGTCCTACCGAAACCAAAATTTTGCATAAGGCAGAAAAAAGGATATTTTAAGAATGAAAAAGATTTCGTTTATGAAACTTTAACACTGATATACAAACTTATTTCTGAATTTAATACATACTTTCTAAAAGTAAGGGACTTTCCTTGCCTTCACCTCTTTAAAAACAAACATAAAACCCAATAAAATAAAAAAAAAAAAAAAAACTTTATATATATGTATATATATATATATATATATATATATAACCCAGGTTTTTTGCAACCCTGGGTGAATTCAAACATATTAGGATGGCTTGAGAAGAATTAGGTGCCTCGAAATTACTTTTCTTGTTCAGAGAAATTTTTAAAAAAATATTACGGATAATAACAGACTTACGCGTTAGTGCAGAATGCATGGTAAACCAAAAGAAAAAACAAGCAACGATAAAAGATTATTTTTTGATTTTTAAAACTACTATGCGAAAAATGAAGTATGTAATTGTATTGGTTAAATTAAATTGTTTTCATTAAATTTCAGAATTGGAGCAATTTCGTATTGGTAATATTTATTTTTGTGTTCAAATATTGTTTTTCGAGATTATTAAAAACTACAAATTTAAAAACAATCTAATTTCTTTCAAATGAAAATCAAATTTCAATGTAATTGCTTGAAAGGCGCAAAGGCCAACATAGTGAAAAAGATTCCAAGCCGGGACTCGAACCCGGGTCATCAGTATAGCGCACTGACGTTCTACCGACTAAACCACTTGGAACGATACACAAATCGGAAAAATTCTAACAACTCGGAAAATTTCGCACTATTATATGTTGGCAAGGCTACAAACGCAGCACAAGATGGAATATTTTATCGTGAGCCACCGACCTGGCGCTAACACGAAACATAATTAAATCCAGCATCGATAGAAACTATATTAATACATGGAAATTATTCCAGAGAGAATAATCTCTCTGGAATAATTTCCATGTATTAATACAATCTAATTTCATTAAAAATTTCATTTTAAAGAACAATATTAAAAGTTAGAACGTAAAAAATATACGGTTTGCGCATTTTTTTTTTTTTTGGAGAAGGGGGGGGGGGGAGGGGGGCTCTTTTGTATAAGCCGGAATATTGTCTACCACGGAAAATTTTCTCAGTCCCGACCGATTCCGCCTTAGACAGAGTTTACTGTATTACAATCTGAAGTATAATTAATCACCAAAAAATTTCTTTCTAGTCGCAAAATTTATTTTGTAATCCTGCTCGAGCTGTTATACCAAATGTCTGCTTGACAAATGTCTGACAGTTTGGATTCCCCTGTAAACACTAATTCTGCATCTTGCAATTTTTTAAATACATGAAGTGAAAGAACTTAATTATATATTTCTTCTCAATAAAAATTGCGCTTTAAAATCATATACATTTTAAGACATTAAATGCTGAAAATAGTCTGTTTTCTTCTTGAGACCCTTAAATGTGACTTCTGGAAAATCAATTTTTCCATTATTTCCATGTGCGATAAACTTCATTACATAAATTATTTTAAACATATATCATTGAAATTTTGCTATAATGCTTTGCATATTACTCACTGTGCTCTAAACTAGAATCTAAGCTCTATATATGATAATGTAATTATTTTATAGGTACTCGAATATATAAAAAATGTGTATTTTTTGACATATTTTGAAACAGTTCAGTTAATTTTGAAGATATTCTAAAACTCCCAATTCAGTGCAAAGGTGAGTGTAATAGTAGTATGTCGTGCAAAAGAAATTGAAATATATTCAGTTGAATTGAGTGTACGCTGTCTGGCGTAAGGATAAAATTTTGCTTAAAAAAAAAAAAAAAAAAAAAAAAAAAAACAATTTTTTAAAATGTTATAAAGATACACTGTAGACAAAATGGACTAAAAAACGGAAATACTACTGGCAATCTAGACGCCAGTACTATTTCCGTTTTTTTACGGGAATTTTTACCCATAAATTACAGAAAAATTTCCGTTTTTAATCAGAAAAACGGAAAATTTTCTGTATTTTATGGGTAAAAATTCCCGTAAAAAAACGGAAATAGTACTGGCGTCTAGATTGCCAGTAGTATTTCCGTTTTTTAGTCCGTTTTTTTTTTTTTTTTACAGTGTATTGCTAGGATTTTATGTTTTTTATCCTTCTTTATTACAATTGAACTAAAAATTTCAATATCCAAGCGTTCCAAAACGTAGGCAGGTAGCTTAAATTAAAATAGTTGCTGAAATTAAAGTGGAAGATCTGCTGCTTATATATCCGCTGTTAAAATTTTAAAACGTACCACAATAAATTCAACCTCTAAAAAACCATTTTACTGTTTTAAAAGGTACTATAGTAGACTCCCTCAAATCTGCAACCGTAAAATTCACAAACACCTAAAGCCCGCATATCATTGCAGATGTAAACAATGAAACTTTCAGTTCCGATGTAGGGGGGGGGGGGGGGGATTACGAAATTTTTTAGTTTAATATCATCTCGTATGCATTTTAATATGTAATTCTCGATAATATGGGTCAACTCGTAGTTTTTCCTGAAGGAAGTATAGATTTATTTGTGAAAAAATCAAGATATTTCTAATATCACTGTTAAACACAATCATTTTGCCAAATATATTTATATAATAATCAAGCTTTTTTGGTTATTAAGACTGGCTAAATCTGAAATAAAACTTCCTTACTTTATGATTTTGATGTGAATTAATAGGATACCTTTACGAGGAAAGTTTCATTGAATAAGTCAAGGAAAATGCATCTCATCTTTATTATGAATATTTAATTATAAATTACTAATTTACTTGACCTTTACTTTTAATAATTTAATCTTTTTAAGAATCATCTTATTTTTTATCATTGTAATTACTTTACTTAATTATTTTAATATTTTACTATATTGCATGCATTCATTATAATTTTGTTTGCATTATTACGTTCAAATTACAGTTTTAAAAATGTAAACAAAGCAATGACCAGAAATTTGCAAAATTCTAAAATCCGAACAACTTCCGGTCCCAAGCTGTTCAGATTTGAGGGAGTCTACAACATGCTTTAATTAACTGGCAATTTTCATTAACAAAATGAAATTTTTGATAAAAATCAATCACAGTGCGATTCTTCATTAAATTATGTGTAAATTATGTATTACATTTTAGTATCCCTATATTACCAAAATAAAATTATACGCAGTTGAAATTATAGAATTCTAAATCGTACAGTGTGGGGTGGAGTGTGCGGGCGCTGAATCGAAATGTGGGGTCAACGGGTTAAAAGTACAGCTAAAATTAATTGCTAAAAGTTGTTAAAAAAATACTACTTTTTAAAATAACAAACCAATAAATACTTATATAAATGTTAATTATTTTTCGTCTCGTAAATTAATTTAAAATGTCAGGTTACATTAACGTAATAATGCTAAAATTAAGTCAGATTTTGTTGATGCTACAAAATAAACAGGAGAAAAATTAGCGGATAATTTCGCACATTAAAAGTCTTTAAAATTAAGCGAAAAAACTTTAATGCTCGTGTCTTACTTCCTTGTGTCGCTAATAGGATTAATTACAAAAAAAGCTGTGCTTTTCCTCTTTTTATAATTACCACAAAAAGTAATAGCCCTCTCCTCACATTTTTCTTCTTTCTTTAAGAGGATAGAATTTTAAAAAGTTCTGAATTTTTTTAACTGCAACTGTTGTAGGTGGAGTTCTTTTGAAGACAGATTTTGAAGTCTGACAAAAGTAAAGTAGATGATTATTTTCGCCTTCTTTTTTTATGCTGATTACTTTTTTCACAGATTAAAAAAAAAAAAATCAATTAAACGGCGAATTCACGTTGGATTTAATTAAATAGCTATTGTGTAAAACGGTTTAAAAAATGTGTTTTTTAATTGTAAGCTGTGTTTCAAAAGAAAGATTACATCATTTTACACAGCATTTTCTTCATATATGTTTTTTTTATTTTTAATTATTTAAAAGCTCAGAAATTTTACGATTTTTAAAACACTCTTAACATGTGTTTAGAGCTAGATTATCGCAATAACTTCGATGCTGTATTTCACTGTGCAGGAATTTCTTATTTTCTTTAAATAATGCAAAAAAATAATAGGTTAAAACAATTAAAAGTTACACAAATTTAATGTTACTAAATATTTTAATAGAGGCTCCTAATTATGTTTTATTTTTAATTTTTTTTTTTTTTATGTTTTATATGTATTTTTTTATTTAGTTAAGTATGAGCACTATTATATCTGGCCAAAATAGTATTCTTTTTGAACAAAAACAATAATCTCAAGTTTTAAACGGGTTAATCATGTGTTTGTAGGTGCAGTTTTCATCACTCTTTATAACCTTGATAAAGAAATTTAGTTTATTTGTTTTACATTCTCCACAATCTAACACATGAGATGCTTTTTTACTGAATATAATTTTATGCATTCATTCGTGCGTATCGCAATGTAGCTAACTTTTTCCTCAAAGAAAAATAATCATAATAATCAAGTAAATTTAGTAAATCAATGCGTCTAAAGATAATTTAGTTTTATAAATTATTAATAGTTTGAAGAATATACTTGAAGAAAGATTAAAAAAAAAAAAATACATAATATACTTAAGTGTGGTTTAATAAAATATACTGCATAAGAACATTACATTGTTAAAAATGTTCCCTGTCCACTGAAACGAAATAGGGATAGAAAATGCTACAACATGGGTGTGTATAAGTGCATCAACTATCACAAATACGATACAAGTGTTTTTGTGTACATCAAAAATGAAATGTTGATAATATTTTTCATTTTCCGAGAGAAGAAAAAATGATTCTTAACTGTACCGTAAAGAAAGAACAATCTATGATCACATTTCTTATGTACATTTTATTTCTCATGCAATAAACAGGGCTGCCACTAGCAACTATTTTTATATTCTATTCGTACCACTATTTTTAAAAAATAAATTTTATAGTATATTTCTCTTGCACATGTTGTCAAAGTGTATGTAAAAAAAAAAAAATTGTTTTAACTAAGTGGTGCGAGATACAATTAAAAAATATACCCCAGTGGCAACCCTGAGTAAATTGAATATACTCATTCATATTCAAATACGTATTTGTTTCCATATGAAACATATTTCGGTTCAAACTTTTGTGAAAATCCCAACAACCCGACTTGCAAAAAATCTAAATATGAACCGCAAGAATCATTCTAGAAGGAAACCGACTCGCAGAAAGAAAATTAGAGTCATCCCGACCCAAAAAAAGAAAATTAGAGACAACCCTTACCCGATGCAGGACTCTATTCAACGACCCCGAGGTGTCCACTATTTAGAGATTTTACTATATTTGAATATTAAAGAATAGAGATTTGTCAATTTTTTGATATATTAGATAAATTTGGTATTAGAGATATATTTGTAAATTACTTTTCATAATTGCATTAAAACATGATTTACGTTCATTTCATTTCGGGTTCGGGTCAGATGCCGGTTGAAGTATTTCGGATTCGGTTCGGGAACAGGTTGCAATATGTCAGGGTCGGGTCGGATTGCGGATCGATGAACGGTCGGGTTTTTATCGGGTTCTAGTCGGGTACAACCCAATCCGTGCAGGAATCTAGTTGGAAGCACCTCTATTTCGTAGAACTAATTACTACAGCTTTATGCAGCAACAGATATAACTACTACAAGTTTATCATGATTTAAACAACAAGTTACAAAATCCATAATTTGGTTCAATGCAATATGAAATATACAAATGAAATATTTAATTGTGTGTAGCAATTATTTGGTAAAATATTTTCTACAACTTCAATTTAAATTATACAAAATCTTATATTGCATAACCATTAGCTATCACATTTTCAAGTATGAGATCGAGATTTTTCTTATAATTAGATTATGCGAATATTAGAAGAAATTTAGAGAATGCCGTTAGTAAGTCGCCGAAAAAACATATAGAATCTGTCGCCTTGTTGCTTAAAAACATTTTTTTTTCAATCCCAGTTTATGAAAAACAACGCTTGTTTGTATACTCATATGTCCGAAAATAGCATACATATTTACAATCCGATAATTTGGTAAAAGCTTTTATTGTATAATTATCATACTTGGAGAAATAATCTGAAGTTTCATCTAATCCTCACAAGAACATATAAAACCAGTCCTTTTCTTTTTTTTTGTTTTTCTTTTCTTTATTGGAATCCACATTTTAACTTTTGAAAAAACCGTGTTTGTTTATATATGTTTTTTTTTTTTAATCGTTTTATTAAGAAGTCGTTAAAACATTAATTAACAGTTTATATTCTATGATTTTTCATTTATCACATTACACACAACATCACATAACATCGAAGTTTCAATGTTTCAAGATTATATTCCTCATAATTAGATTATAAGAACGTCACTACATTTATTAGACTATCAAAGTTAGTTGCCGAAAGGACATATAAAATCTGTCATTTTTTTTTCACAAAAAGATTATGAAAATCAACCTTCTTAACTCAAAAAAGAACAGGGTTTGTTTATATATGTCCCAAAATGGCTTATAGAATATTTACAATATGACAACCGCTTTTAAACTAAACATGTGTATCTCATAGTTTTTGAAATAAAAAAAAAGAAACGATAAAAGTAAATACAGCGGCTTCCCCAACTTTATTATGGCTGGCAACGTTACAGTGTGATTACCACTTAGTAACAACAACTGTAACTCGTGAACTACCAGAAAATGGCAGCTGCTCGATACCAGCTTAACAAAACAGAAAAGAGCAAGCTTTAAATAAATCCATGGAGATATTCAAAACACCTGTTTAACGCCTTTCTTTGTTTAAATCAAAAACGAAAAAGAATATTTGGCTTCACTAAAGTATCCCAATTGATTTTTAAATTTCTAAGTATAAAATCCGAAATAACAAAAGAAACATTTTTATGCAGACTTATCTGCTAAAACTATGCTAGTGTTGAAAAAAGACAAAAGAAATGTTCTTTTTTCAGATCCATAAACCATTAATCAAAACCTCCTAAAGCTTTAGAAATTATATATTATAGCTATTTTCTGCACTGTGATTTTGCTTCAAATAATACATTTTTAAAGTTCGAATGGGAACTTAAATATACCTTTTGTATAAATCCACTTTTTAATTACAATTATCTATGTGTTCTATATTCTAAAAATCGATTTTCGACTGACCTAAGTCATTTTATCAATAAATAAATAAACGTGTTATTCAAATATTTGTATTACCAAAATATTATTATTATTATTATTATTATTTTATGCGTACTAGAAATAGAGATACAGCGTTTAAAAAAACACTCTCTACAATAACTTTACACTTTAAATGCATCTTTCTCAGAATTTTGTTTTATAAAAGAAATCTCCACCATTATCAGGATATCTCAAATAAGTCGATGGCAACGTCAATAAAATGAACTGAAAGTTTTGGTATAAATTTAATATTTTTTAATGAATGTTTTTAATTGAATAAACGATCAGGATTTTAAAGACATAAATTAAGGTATACAATTACGTATATTTTCGTATAAATCACCTTTTAATTGTAATTTCCTAAGTGTTATTCATTCGGAAAATCGACTTTCGACTGCCTGTGTCATTTTCTCTTTAACAAAAAACAACAAGCAAAAAAAAAAAAATCTTGTTATTCAGGCTTTTCTATTTTTAAAACATCATAGAGAATAATTTAGCTGTCGAGAAATCCAATGTCAATGAATTTAACTAAAAGATTTGATGTACATGTAATATTTTTCTTTTTATGAAAGTTTTTGATTGAAAAAAATGTTGAAAATTACGAAAACACAACATATTAGAATTCACAAACAGCTGTATTTTATTTTTAAATACTGTAAAAGCATTTATTTTCGCGAGCCGTAATTTTCGCGAAAATGAAGATATCGGTGATTTCGTGAGCTGAAAATTTCGCGAATTTTACATGAACAGAAACGAAAGTTGAAAAATCCCGAAACTACCTAAATAGAACACCTTTTGCATAAGGCATTTTAAGAAACTTCCTTTTGTCCGAAAAGTTCGTTCTATTAACTGTATTATTGTTTTTATTCAAGAAATAGTTGTAAGTATTGAAGAAATTTTTGTACTTATTTCCTATTTAAGTAACTGTAATCATTAAATTTTGGATGAGTGAAAATTTTCTGATTTTTTATTATTATTTGAGGTGGAAAAAAAAATATTTCGCGAGGCTTAAATTTTCGCGATTAAGACGGGCTCGCTAAAATCGCGAAAATTAAAGCCTCGCGAAAATAAGTGCTTTTACAGTAATTTTTCAATTATTTTGAAAAATACTGTCTTGTTTACATTGCATAAAAGGGAAACTAAATTAGTCGCATTTAAATTCTTTATAGAACATCTGTTTTAGTAAAATTTCACTAAAATTTAAGCGAATTCACTCAATTTGTAAAAAAAAAAAATCATGATGTTAATAACTTATGTTTTCTAAAACGCCATGCTTTTTTATTTAGTACGTTATCTAAATATTCTTAAAAAAAAAAAAAAAAAAAAAAAAAAAAAAAAAAAAAAGGAGGGGAGGGGGGCGCTTTACAAGAATTAAAAATTTCAAGAAATTTTTATAAGATGTTGCTACTTAATGTTTGTATGGACACATGTAACATGGATCGTAATAAAGATACAGTTTGTAACGATGCACTATCATACGATATCCATGGAGTAGGGAGACATTTGCTGCATAATAGATGAAAGCTCGTTTTGTTGAAAATTTGAATAATTTTATCTGGCATCTCATCTGACGTACAATCTTTAAATTACAATGTTTTCTTCTGGACAATTCTCGAATAAGCGCAAAGAAAATAATAACAACATTGAAATCCTACTGATGACGGCCTTGTAATGGTTGAAAACGTTCTGAGTTTTTCCAATGTATTTTAATATATATTTTTAATTTGCATTTTAAATATCTTTATATTATATGTATGCACCTGAAAGTAATTTTTGTACAATTATTTGTGCTTTTATATACAGTCGTATAGGGATGCACCGAATATTCGGTATCTATTCGGTATTCGGCCTATTCGGCCATGTTACCGAATATTCGGTTTGGCCGAATATCAAACTATTCGGTATGCCGAATATTCGGCTTGGCCGAATAGCAAATTATTCGGCATGCCGAATATTCGGTTTGGCCGAATATCGAAATATTCGGCCGAACCGAATACTTAAAAAAAACCCTTTAAAACATATTTTTTAAAACCTTATACAACTTCTACGTTTAACAGTCAAAGATATTCAGAATAATTAAAAACAGAATCCTATTTAAATAAAAGAGAATGTTTTTACATTATTTATTTGCTGTTTGTTAAGTATTAGTTAAGAAAATTAACCAATCATGAGGATTTTCATAGGAATTAATTATGTACAAATGCAAGTTCCTGAACATTGTCCAGTAAATAATCTGTTTTTTGCTAAGATTTTAAGAACGTTTACAATCTCTGAAAATAATCGCCCACTCCAGACACCGATATAGGATGCATTTAAAAACTTCCTTGCTTAATCAAAGGGAGTAGAACAGTTATTCTTGCTAAGTTGTCACCATATAAAATTTGAATCGATTGTATTATTTATTAACTTTTACTTTAGTCTATTCCTGACAAGCAAATATATGATCCGGTACAATTTTTCATCCAATTTTTTTCACAATTTCTCTTTGATTTTAAAATGTTTGTTTTAGAATTTAAGAAAATTTTATTCATTTGTTTTAATTCTCAGAAGAAACCGTGAAATTTAAAATTTTATTAATTAACAATTTTTTTATAACTATCCTCTTCTTAAATAACTCAAAGCAGATTTTTTTTCAGCTTAAAGTTTACTTGAAAAAGCTCTTGTTTATTAGAATAAAAGTTTCTGTTTTAAATATTATGTAAAATTGTTTTAAAATATAACATTTTAATGCCTTTAAACTTTGAAATATAAAAGTATTCGACAAGCCGAATATTCGGTATTCGGAAGAATAGTTACTATTCGGCAGGCCGAATATTCGCATTCGGCCTAGCAGTTACTATTCGGCTAGCCGAATATTCGGTATTCGGTTCGCCTGTTGGCCGAATATTCGGTATTCGGCCAAAATCACTATTCGGTGCATCCCTACAGTCGTACCTCGTTATCCCGACACTCTAATGACCAGAAAAATGTGTCGTCATAAGCGGAGTGTCGCGGTAACCGGAGTTGATGAAAAATATGTTTATAAAGAGCTGCATTTTTAATTAATTTAAGACAATTTGAAATTCATATCTGTTCTTGCAGTTTTAAGCAATAAAACATTGTTATTAAACAAAATAAACGCAAAAACAAAATTGAAAAGACTAAAAATCTGATTTATGATGATTTGTTTTTTTATTGTTACATGAAATATTGATGAATTAATTATGATGTTTGCTTATTCCTGGATGTGCTTACGACAATTCTTCTTTCAATGTTATACAATGAATTGTATTCCATATTCGTTGTTTCAGAAAAGGATGTTAGATAATTTCTGATCGTTTCAATACAATGCAATGCTTCGATTTTAGTCAGATGAAAAACGCCATGTAACGTCAAGAAAGCGCCGCCTGACCAGAACAAAAAACCCGCGAGTATACTGATACGTCTATCTGAAGCTTAAGTGCGTCATTCATAGTGTGTGGATTTATTTATTCAGATAACAGATTGAAGTAAAATTTCTCATTTATCTCAATGAGTATTTTAGACACTTGTGTGAAAAAAAAATTTCTAAGATATTTCTTACCGCTTAATTTCCGTGTTTATTAGATGGATTAGGAAAAATGGAAATTTTTCCTAGACCGTCGGGATATCCGGAGTTGAAAATTATTCACCGACGTAAAATCCGGAGTTTATTTACATTAAAATAATATACAGAAAATCGGGACTTTGTAAAACTGACGTGATAAGCGGAGTGACGTGAAAACCGGGTGTCGGGATAACGAGGTCTGACTGTATGTACTTTAATTAGAATTTTTAGATTAGCATAAAACAACAAACACTGTAAAAAATAATATATGTTTGTGACGCGTATAAAAATCGTGTATATTAGTGGTAATTGGTAATATTTTCAAAACTAGCTTTCCAGCAGGAGAAATGAATTTCATGTAGCTGAAACTTTAATTACGATTTTAACAACTTGTGTAGGATATATGAGTAATTTAAGCAAATATTTTATTTTTAGGATAGTCTATAATCCTTAATCAGTATTTCTACACTTTTTTTTTTTTTTCGTATCATTTTCACATTCTTGTACATTCCTTGAATGAATAAGAATGCTATTGCATTATATACGATATATTTTTTCTTCTCATTTTCCCTTTCGAAACAAAATGCGCATTATGTACTCATAAAAATGGTATTTCTCACCAGGAATTTTATTTAATAAAAAGATTCTGTTTGCCCCACAAAATAAGTAACATATTATTAAGGCTCTTCTCAATTGCTCTGCTCAACAAGCGCAAAAAGTTTTGACACATTTACAAATTCATTTTTTAACAGAAAGACATAAGATTGGAAGGCCTGTCCATGGAAGCAATTTGGAATCGAACTGTGTTTTCCATTTTTGTGATAAATAAATTACCTATTGAGTTATAAGCGATTTTGATCACGTGACAAAGACGTTTTTCACCCTTTCTTGAGTGGTTATTCTTCTTCGCGCGAAAATTCGGTTCAAAACGCCACCTTTGACACTATTTTCTGAAAGATCTATTTATTGCGTTTGCAAAAAAAAAGGAAAAAACAGTTCGATGACATAGTTTCTGAACAACAAGACCTATTAGTTTCATGCATTTCCGAACAAAAATAAATTAAAACTTATGTCATAAAGATGCCCTTTTGGATTTGAGAACAAACGGCGTTGCTGTTCAGAAACTATGTCATCAAACTGTTTTTTTATTTTTATTTTTTTTTTTTTTGCAAACGCAATACATCTATCAGAAAATAGTGTCAATGTGGACGTTTTGAACCGAATTTTCTCGCGAAAGAAGAATAACTACTCAAGAAAGGGTTTAGAACGTGTTTGTCACGCGATCAAAATCGCTTATAACTCAATAGGTAATTTATTTATAAAAAAAATGGAAAACACATTTCGATTCCAAATCGCTTCCATAGTCAGACCTAGAGGTCTGCACGGGCCGAAATACCCAGGCCCGACCCGTAGAAAAAAAAATTATTGGCCCGGCCCGGTATAACAGTTAAAAGTTCGGCCCGAGAAAAAGTTAAAATCTCGGCCCGAGTGAATTGCGACAAAAAATTGATTTTTACAACGATTTGGTTAAATATTTGACTCTTACGAGGAGTTCTGACCAAAAATATTTATTTTAACTTTTTTTCATGCTTCTAAACTTCATTTCTATATAAGTCCCGCAGGCTGCGATATTTATTTTTTTAATGAATCGCTATTTCTTCTATGCAAATGTTTCAGTTATCATTAATATTGTTAATCCATATTCCATGCATTGAATTGTTAAAAATCTGAAAAATGCTATACAGTTAAATCTCCTAAGACTCAGTTACATAGAAAAGAAAAAAAAAATGCTTTCTAGACAAATTCCCTTCTTAGCAAATTTAAATGTATTATATATTCTTTTCTTACGTATTAGTATATTAATTTTGCATGGATCAACACGATTTTCAGTTTAAAACAGGATTCCGTCATAGGCAGGCTCCTTTTCAGACGTTTTACAACATTTTAATTTAGCTATATTTTAATTAGCGTAGAAATTTACTATTCCGTAAAAAGAGTAAATTGTAGAATAATGGCGCTTCAAAAATGTATGCATATTTTACAAAAATCTTTGGGCCAGGCTTAATTTTACTGACCTTTGAACGAACAGGTCACGCCGAGACAATGATTTTCATACCGGCTGACTCAAACCTAGGACTGAAAATTTTGGGCCGTGAAGACTAGAAAAGTAATCAGTCCCGACTCAGTACAGAAAAAATAAGTTAGGCCCGGCCGGATTCTTCCGGAAAAAGGTAAGCCCCGAACCCGGCCCGGCCCGAGTCTTTAGAAAAATGTATGGCCCGGGCCCGGGCCGGCCCGAGTGCCGCAAATGAAATTAGGCCCAAGCCCGCCTCGGGCCTGCCCGTGCAGATCTCTAGTCAGGCCTTCCAATTTTATATCTTTCCGTTAAAAAATTAATTTGTAAATGTGTCAAAACGTTTTGCGCTTGTTGAGCAGAGCAGTTGAGAACAGCCTTAAATAAAATTCTTACTGATATCGTGTCTTTATATGAGATTCACAGTAGAAACAAGAAAATTCTCATGTTCTGTCAGCAAGATGAAAAATTCTATAACCATTCAAAAAAATATATATATATATATATATATATATATATATATATATATATATATATATTAGAAAGATAAGTAAATTCACAACTATGTTTTTTTAACCTGTATGTTTAAAAGTAGTACTGCAAGGGGGGAAATTTATTTTCAAACTATGTGGCTCCCATAATTATGAAAATTCAACTGGTTTTAAAAATAATTTAATATACTCTTGTTTTGTGAAGTATAATAGTGTTGCTGTATATTTAGTTTTTTTTATTAAAATTATAATTTACCATTAGTTCTATTAACCTGAAAAAAGTTCTATTTCATGCTATCTTTTGCAAAAATGACCAGTTTCAAAAGTTCTGATTGCCAAACTTTTTTGAAAATATAATAATAATAATAATAAATTAAGAATGTATATATGTAAGCCATTACGTATAAATGTGAAGATATTTGAATAAACATCTCTTACTGTCGTAGAAAACTATTATTATGAGAAATAGAAAAAATGCATTCGCGTAAATAACGTCATGCATTACGCTTTCGTTGCAATAAACATTATTTAAAATATTATGTGATGCACAATGCCTTTACATACTGGATTATTTGAATGTAAACATTTAAAGTTATTGAAAAATGTAAAAACAGTGCAGTAGACTATAACGATTATTGAATTAAACATAAGAAAAAAACGCAAAGAATTCAAGACTTGTTTTCACTGATTTCTTTAGTTAAATAAATACAATATAATATTGGCGTGTATATGTAATAATATAATAAAATGAACTTTCAAAGTTACTAGAAAATATAAACACAGTTTAAGAAAACAGTACTTAGCTACATAACGGTAGACAACTACGGTCATTAAGTAATGGTGTGATTTAAAAAAAAAAAAAAAAAAAAAAAAATATCAAAGGACATATAGAAAAAAAATATCAAAGTATTCTTGTTTTCACTGATCTCGGTAGTTAAACAAACAGAAGTTAAGTTATCTCGCCTAAGTTGAAATGAGCAGTTTCGTGAAAATTATCGATTTTGTTTTTATTATTTCACTTTAAAGTACAACTTTTTACAATTATAAAACTGCTTTGTTTTTGTCTGCTATGTTCATAACAGAAATCAATCAATTATTTATAGTAAAAATATACTAATTTAAATTATAGATGCATTTTTCTGAAAATTGATTTTTACACAAAAAACTCATTTCAGAAATGATAACTAAAAATATTTAAAATATATATATATATATAAATATCAAAAAATATTGGTTGCCACCAACAGTATGCTTCACCTGTAAAAACTTCTTTTTTTATCGTTTAACCCTTTATCTGCTGACGGTACTTATAAGTATCATTAAAATAACTTGTTATAAAATTCACTTAATACATCGATTATTAGTATTACAGTTTAGAACGAGTTATAGATGCATTACTTTATCTTGTTCCAAAAGCATTATTGGTTACACAAAACAAAAATATTTTTAAAAGGATGATTCCTTTTGCCTTTGCATCTTTTCAGCTTTCTTGGCGTTGGAGGGGGGTGGGGGGTGGGGGGGGGGTGTTCAATTCGGAAATATTTCTATATTTTTATTGTGAGATCATTATATTTGTACATTTTCCAATTCTACAAAATATTTAAAATAAAAGATTTGAGTGGGGTTATAAATACTGCACAAAATCCCTATACATTCACATTTAATTAATCCTTCTAAAATTTATTAAATGATTGTGTAAATCTTCTTATGTAGTTTCAAAAATTCACGAAAATTGCTTTAGAAGATAAAATTTTCATGAATTCATAATTCAGCACATAAAGGGTTAATATGTTTTAATCAGCACAAAGCTTTATGATATTAAGTTTATTTTAGCAGTTAAATAATTAGAGCAATTAATAAGTCATTAATTTAATTATGTATGTGTTTGTTTTAAGATTTTTATTATCTTCCCCGTTATTACGAATAGCGGTTAATACGAAGACTTTTATAATTATCTTGCTTCTCATATTAACCGAGTTCGACTGTATTTTGAAATATTTAAATGTCCGTTTAAATTTAAGCTGCTTTTTCAGTCCAAATCCCTTTTTTTTTTTTTTTTTTTTAACAAAATTCCGGATTTGGTAAAATAAAAATCTGGCAACTCTGTTAGATGATCATGTTTAAAAGCATAGCCTTTAAAATTATTTAGGCGAACAATATCATCATGTATTTGCGAGATTCCTAAATCCAGCTGCAAATATAAAACTAGCTAACTTATAAGATGAAAAAGAACAGGATACAACAGCAGCACATTTTATAACGGATGTTTTGTCTATGCCTGTCCATTTTCAGGAAAAGGGGGTAACGTTAATACATATTGCAGGTGGTTAAAAGACAAAGAAAGAAAAACATATTGCCTTAGTAGAATAATTTTTATGGGTGCGCCTACCTTGTCAGATTCTTCAACTTTCACATTTTAGAATTAAAACTGTATAAAATTTCGGTGAAGAGTAAAGGTTTTTCCTCAATATTTTTTTTTCTGGAAAAATTAGATAATTTGGTTTCTCGTGATAGGTTTTTCTTGCAATTATATATTTATATACTTACAAATAACCATATTTGAAATTTATACACAGTAGATGCATATAAATTTTGAATTTGTGTTTTTATTTTTAGTGCCGAACTAGCACTTATAATTTTGCAGATTATACTCTAAAGTTAACGCGTTCTTGTTAACAAACTTACAATGTAGTTTACATATGCATATAACTGCAAACTATTCTCTTTTGTTTTTTTTTCTTTGGTTATTGTTACCAATATTACTGAATAGAAACGTTCGCCTTGTATGTAATCTCAGAATTCTGCAATTAAATAAAGTGAAGATGACTTTTCAGAAATAGTGATAACAAAAAATGCGGACTTGTTTGTTGGCAGCCACGTGTGTGTGAAAAGATGTGATTTGTTTTCCTTCCGATGAGTTACATTGAAGTTTAAAAAATGTAAAGGGAAAAACATCAGAATGTACTATCATAAAATTCTGAATATGTTACTTTATAAATAAAATTTAAAGTTTTCCAATGAGAAATAAGCTGATTTGCAATAAAAGCTATAAAAAAATGCTTTTTTCTAAGAATTCCCATCTTTAACTAAAATGTTGATCCACATAAGGTTATTGATAGAAAAATAAACTAAAAAAATATGTAAAATTATTGTCAATAATTATTTCATATTTTTAAAATTCACTTTAAAAAGTAACAACACGGGGGTAATTCATAAGTTTACATTACCATTAGTTTATTATTACTTTAAATCCTTTTAGAAGGCGCGCTTTAATTTTTTTACATGGTATATTTACGAACAGTAGTAACTTTATTATAAGTGCAATATATTTCATTAAAATAACAAAAGACAAGTGAGAAAAGTAATTATGCATATCAGTATTAAAAATTAAATTTTAATTTCAGTGATCAACGTGAGATTAAAATGAAAGAAATATCACATTCGTCTCAAAGTTTACAACGGCACTTGCGAAAAGTTAAACTTTTTATGTAAAAATGCTGTACACAGGGCTGCCACGGGCGACTATTTTTATATTCTGCTTGCACCACTATTTTTTAAAAATACATTTTGTAGTATATTTCTCTTGCAAATGTTGTCAAACCATATGTTAAAAGATTTTTGTTTTGAAAAATTGGTGCCAAATAGGATTATAAAATAGTCGCCTGTGGCAGTCTTGCATACATTTTACAGACAATACAGTAGACTACGTCAAATCCGCACATAATCGCAGATGTAAACAATTAAACTTTCTGTTCAGATGTAGGAGCAAAATTACAGAATTTTTTAGTTTTATATCATTCCATATGCATTTTAATATGTAAATTCTCGATAATATGACTGAACTCGTGGTTTTTCATGAACGAAGTATAAATTTATGTCTCAAAATAAAAAGCAAGATATTGCTGATATCACTGGTAATAACAATCTTTTTACAAAAAATATTTATGTATTAATAAAGATTTTTTGGTTATAAAGACTGGCTAAATCGGAAATAAAATTTCCTTACTTTATGTTTTTGATGTGAATTAATTAAGTACCTTTATGAGAAAAGTTTCATGATAATTCAAGGAAAAAGTATCTCATCTTTATCACACATATTTGATTATGCATTATTAATTACTTACTTGACCTTTACTTTTAAAAATTTAATCTTTTTTTAAATTATCTTACTTTTTGTTATTTTAGTTTATTATTTTACTTAATTATTTTAATATTTTACTAAATTGGAAGCATTCATTATAATTTTGATTGCATTATTACATTCAAATGGCGGTTTAAAAAATGTAAACAAAGCAATGACCAGAAATCTCCAAAATTCTAATATCCGCACAAGCTCTCGTCCCAAGTTGTGTTGATTTGAGGGAGTCTACTGTATTAAGAATTAATACATATTTTTTTCGAAATCACTATCTTTACTTTCGTGTTCAAACTATACTTGCCAGAGGAGAAATTTTTAATGAAAATAAAACTAAATAGAATTTTTATTGTTTGCATACTATTATGCCTACTAATACAATATTTTCAAAATTATTCGACGAATCCATGTGACATATTTATTGCGTAGATTTAATTCCAAATGTAGATGACATAAAAAATATTTTATTATTTGCCTAAACAAAGGTAACAGTATATACATTTTTCCTCTGAACTTTTTCTCCGAAAATTTTGTTTATACCCTTTCCCACGAGAGAATTCCCTTATATGTGTAAAATGATATCCTTATCTCGAAGTTTATTTAGGGGTGTGTCAATCCTCGTGTCACATTCATGTCAATTATACCCTGGGATGTAATTTTACCCCAAAATTTTTCTTCTGGGAGGGGTCAATACAGAATGACCGTTGGAGTATATGGAAAACGCCCTTTGCTTTGGTCGGTAGTTAAAGAGAAATATAATATTCCTCAGTAAATATGGAAACCGCTTAGCTACAAACGTGAACGAAATAGATATATGTGTTGATAAATATTTAAGTCAGTGGCTAAAAAGCTGTTTATCTTGGAAACGATTCAATGTGGTATTTAGAAAACTGTTAAAAACTTCCCAGTTTTACGACTTTTGTAAATATTTCCATTCATATGGTTGAAGCTGTGGTATTTAAGGGTGTATTCCGATCCAAACTGCTAATTTTCTGATTCATTTTAAAATTCATTTTTGCTCTCAAAAGCATCAAACTTGGAATTTCTCTTATTTAGAAACTATATAATGTGTGGTGCTTCTTAATTTTTTGATAAATGCAGAAAATACTGTAAAAAACGCTGACAAAGTTGGCATTTTGAACCGAATTTTCCGAAGCGGGCGATCTGGGAAGGAAAAAAATGGTCATACTGAGAAAATAATTGTTTAAAAATCAAATTCTAATTAATTGAGCTGAAAATGAAATCACACGGCATGTTAAACATGTCTTCAGAAATCACCCCAGCAAGTTTCATGTTTTTACTTTTAAAAATGAGTCTGAAAATGTCTCAGAAAATTTCGAGCTGTTGAGGGTGGAAAAATATTTTTTCGAATACACCCTTAACAGGAATTTTCTTGTTTCCTTGTCAATAACCTTTCGTTAATAACTACCGTATATATTCGTGTATAAGTCGATGAATTTTAGACAAAATTTGGGAGTTGAAAAGGGGGGGTCGACTTATACACGAGTTAGTTTAAAACAAATAGCAATTATTATTTAAGTATTTAGTATTAAAAAAAAAGAATGGGTGTCTTTTAAGTAATCACTTATGGGTGGGGAGAGAGATAAATGTGGACAATGGTCATTTTCCTGTGATTGACATAACAAGCTCAACCACAATGTCCCTGTAATTGTTCTGCACTCATTTTCTCTTAGGACAGAATTCCCTTCAATACAGGGACATTCCTTTCAATATTTTAATTCCCTTTTTTAAATGGATTCAACTTGAGAAAGCTTCTAGATATCTCTCCTAAAAGTCCTACAATACAAAGAAGTACTATATTTTAGTAGTCTAAGAAGTTGTGTACCCTTGTAAATAATGCTTGAATAGATTTTTTTTCTTTTTACGTAACATTAAATTGGTGTGAATAGGTTTGAAAATAGTTTAAGCTTCTTCGATTTTACATAATTTACAGTTAACGTTGAATAATAATAATAATAAAGTCTGATTAGAAACGTAAAAAAAAAGTTTTACTAATTTAATGAAAATTTATTAATTTTTTTATTCTCGATTACAAATCATTTTTCAACATACTACAACCAGAAATGTGATTCGACTTATACACAAAAATTCAATTTTTTTCAAAATTTTGTTTACGAATCGGGGAATTGACTTATACACGAGTATATATGGTAGTTGCTATCTAAAATAAGGTAACATATCTAATTCTTTAAATCGTGTTTGATGAAACAATGTTTTTTGAGTATTTTAACAATTGCACTGTAACCTAAGTTTTGCAAAATTTTAAGTAATTTCCTTATACGAGAATTACTTTTTTTTTTTTTTTTCTTGGCAGGAAGGGGAAGGGGAGGCGTGATTTTACAAATTCGCAAAGTTATCATAAGATTTCATTCTTGAAATTAAATAATACATACCAAATACTAATATTACCAATATTAAGTTACACGTAATTAATTAATACTTTAAATACTGTATTAGCAATAATTTAATACTGTGATTTTTGGCATATAATTGCCTGATCAAATAAACATGTTTAGACCTAGAAATTTTATTTAATAAAATTTAACGTACTCGAACTCGGAGCATATTTAAATGCAATGATTAAGAAAATTTACTGGGTATAAATGTATATTGATCCGTGGATTTTACGCCGAAAATTACTGCAAATATACATATATACTGCAAAAGTACATTTTTCCTGTAACAGAGGTTTTCTTCCTAATGTATTTTTCCTTCTTTTTTTTTCTTTTCTTTTCTGCGTGCTTATTATAACTAAAGTCTAGTTTTATAATTATCCAAATTCAACGTGGATGATTTACTATTTCTCGAATTTCCTGTAATACATTTCAGAAATACAAATCTATTCAGAAAAGATTGAAATTCTAATTGAAATCAGTTGTTTGATAAACTTAATCCAAAATTTTTGAAATCGTTATACACTGGGAAAGGTTTTCTTTTGGGAATGTAGTGAATAGAGATTGTGGGTTTTTTTAATTTAGCCAGTTTCCTTTTATCAAATTTTTTAAAATTCACGTGCATTTAAGTTCGGAAGCCCCTTTTAATTAGTATTTAAATATTGACCGTTCGCAGGGCCCGACTTAGGCTATGGGGGGCCTCGGGGCAAGAATCATTCTGGGGGGGGGGGGTCCCTTCTATCTATCTGTAGATTTTTTTTTTTTTTTTTTACTAATGTGGAAGTGGCTAGTACTTAACTTCATACATATTGTATTATATGCATAAATTTTGTACCCGGTACTGTACACAGAGTGTGTACATCTGTATACAGAGTGTGACAAAAAGATAGTTACAACTTTTCAGAAAAGTACTAGAAGGATAATAGGAGAAAAAAAAATGATAGATTGTTTGTTTCTAGTATTTCTTTGCTAACTTTTACTTTGCTTATCTACATACGTTATAAGATGTCTAAAACAAAATGCCCCGAATTGATCATAATAAATGGTTTTTACTTGCCACGTTACGAGGAAAACGTTGATAAGGAATTTCTTTTGAAAACAATAGAACACTAAGTTGTCAGAATAAAATATTACTGATTAGTTTTATAATGATATAGTTTGTTTTTTGCATGGGTAAAGAGAGTACTGGAAGCAGAGAGAGGAAGGATGGGCCAGACTCCCTTCCTAAATGTTAGAAAATATGAATTTTCGTCACTTTTTGCTAATTTTAATCATTTCGTACCTTTTAATGAAAATCCTGACTACTCTCATGGGGGGCCCCTAAAAAGGGGGGCCCGTGGCAGCTGCCCCGTATGCCCCTGCATAAGTCGGGCCCTGACCGTTCGATTTTTAAGGCTGTACTCAAATCCAAAAGGGCAACTTTATGACATAAGTTTAAATTTATTTTTGGTCAAATACATGAAACAAGCTCAGAAATTATGTAATCGAGCTATTTTTTTCGTTTTTTTGCAAACGCAATAAATCTTTCTGAAAATTTTGTCAAAGTTGGCGTTTTAAAGCGAAGTTCCCGAAGAAAGCAGAAAATCAGTCACCGAAGGGAGAAAAACGTCTTTGTCACGTGATCCAAATAGCTTATAACTCAATAGGTACTTTATTTATCAAATAAACGGTCAAGTGCGAGTATTACTCGCGCACAGAGGGTTCCGTAGAATAAATATATGAATTTGTAATTGTATTAATAAAAAATACCGTTGCTAAAAGAATACTAAGACTTTGTAAAAAACTATACAACGTAGGGTTGGGTATAAAAGTATACATTAGAAAAGTGTAAATGGATATATCGTAAATATTCAAAGAGATATGGAACCTAAATAACATCAAATATAGCTATTCTGTATAACTCATTTTTTTATATTATCCTAATCTGTTTATGATGAACTTAATTCGGTACTGACAATAAAAGCAGTGCATATTTAAACTTCATTTGGCATTTCATAAAACTAAATTCAGCCTAGTAATAACCTTTATTTCTACAGTGAAGCTAAAACAAAATCTTTGTTCAAAGTTTAAATTTGGCATTGTGCTAAATGCGCTTCGAAAAGAGGTCTCAAAGTTGCAACGACGCCACGGCCAGTGCCGCGTTTTTCCAGATAGGTTTTCAATTAATTTTTAAAGTCACTCGAGGCGTATTGAGAGATACACTCAATGCAAACTAGTCTCGAATCCCACAGTATTTATGTGATTCATTCTAATTAAACCTTTCGAGGGCGGTGTCCTTAAAAAAGGATACCTAATTTTAATTCCAAAGCAGACAAACGGCACCAAGAATATTTAATTAAAATTTTCCTTTTATCATGTACGTGAAAATAAGCAAGTTCGTATTTTCTAATAAATTCGTTTATAAATTCTGGTGTCAGTCATTATTTCATAAGTTTATAAAAAGAATTACTCCGCGCCGGAAAGGGTTAAGGGGTCGCAGGACTCTTAGCCTACGATTTACTTTTAATTTCCTTAACCTACGATTTACTTTTAACAGCTCCACGGTTTGGCAAATCCATAGCTACCACTAAAATTTAATAGAGATGTTTGCTTTGTTTAATCATGGAATTTCGACGATTAAATTAAACTATATTTACTGTGAAATTTTAGTGGTAAGAAGAATTTACATTTGGCTCGATTATCGTACGCGGGCTATGCCCGTCATTGTAGGTTAAGGGGTTAAAGCTTCAAATTTTAGAAATTTAAATTTTTTTTTTTTTTTTTTTTTTTTTTTAGATGTTAAACTCCTATCTTTTCTGAAAATTTTGATATAATTGTTTCCTTGAAATTCCTATTAGAACAGAAGTTACGGCTTTTAGAATAATAACCGCTCAATAGCTGAAACGCCGTTTCCGAAACTTTGAAGTCATTTTTCTCCAAATGTCGTTTTTGGGAATAATGCGCAGGAGACCTCAAAAACTTTTGAATAATTTTTCATGAAATTTTCAAATAATATATCTCATGTTAGCCTGTAAAAACTGAACCTAAAATTTCGTTTTCATTGTTCAAAAAAATACTTTTTTAGGTGATTATACTGTTGAAATTTTCAGAATTTTGTATTAGCTAAATACCACATTGCATTTAAAATATAAAAATGATGTAAATAGAAATTTATTTAAGTTCAGGATAATTATTACAATCTGAAGTATAAGTAAGTACTAAAATTTTCATTCTAGTTGCAATATTGATTTTGTAATCCTGCAAACTGTTATCCCAATTTTCTGTTTGACAAATGTCCGGCAGTTTCGAGCCTTCTATAAATACTATTTCAGCATGAAATGAAAGAACATACTTATATCTTTAATCGTAATTAAAATTGTTTTTTAAAATCATATACATTTTAAGACATCAAATGTTGAAAATAGTCTTTTTTTTAATTTTTTCCAATTTTTAGAGCCCTGAGACCCCTGAAATTAGTATGTTTTTAACAATTTGACATTTATTGCTTTTATACTGTTACTGGACATTATGTTACACATATATATCATTAAATTTAACTAGGCATAGAGTACGCCGTCCCTGTCATTGTGTATGTCCAAACTGGCCGTATCTTTCAGGGTTAATATCTCGGCTAATTACCGATGATTTGTTTTTCGAGATTCATTATCAACAATGCTTTTATACTCCTGCTAGGATAGGTACATCCAGCGATGATCAACAATTTTTCTGAATGTCCGTAAATCAAAATTTGTGTTTAACAGAAAAATGCGAATTCCTCAAAAACTATGTGACCTAGGGTAATCGCTATAATTTTCCGGCAAGGTTTATATTAACGTCTACTACCTCTAATTTTTTCATAATTTTAGTTTCAGCAGATTCGGAATTAGATGGGGGGGGGGACATATTTTTGCGCTACATTTTCGACAATATCTTTGAAAATATAATATCTAAAATTAAAAGGAATGCATTTTTGAGTTCAGCGTTACGAAAGCTTCCACACGATATACGAAGAAAAGAGTTTTTTTTCAAGTACCATAATTAGCCCCCCTACATTTTTACTAAATATATTTATGAATGTTTATTAATCTGAAAGTATGTGGGTCAATGGTCTTTATTATTTCCCCGAATTTGAACTTTCCACGTTCAATAGTTTACGAATAAAATGGCTGTGACAGGCAGACAGACGGACAGACACAGTTGAGTGATCTTATAATGGTTCCGTTTTTACTTTTTAAGTACGGAACCCTAAAAATGAAAAACACAGTTCGATTTCAAATCGCTTCCACTGTCAGGCCTTCCAATTTTATATCTTTCCGTTAAAAAATAAATTTGTAAATGTGTCAAAACGTTTTGTGCTTGTTGAGAAAGATCTGAGGTGATATCATAGCTCGATTTAAAATGCGGTTTTCTTCATTTCTTTTCGATGAAGAATTACACTGATACTGACTTCATTTTAATCGGGTGGGGAATTATTTTTTTTATTATTCATTCATCAAGAGTTGTTAAGTTAGGGCTAAGAATGAAACTACTTACCTCCCCTGCTATCTGTTTTTTTTTTTTTTTTTTTTTTTCTTTTTAGAATTTTTATTCGCAAAGGGAGTTTTTGTTGTACTGGTTCCATTTTTTGACTCCAAGATCAAGTTGATACGAAATCCTTAATTATTTATTTTCTCTTTACCTACCTAAAAGAACAGCGTACATTTTGTACGGGTTGTTGATTCCTATAAAGAATCCAAAACGCCTTAATTGAATCTATAGGATCTCAAATTAATTTTTTTTTTTAATTCTTAAAATTCTGTCAACAATCTTTTACTTTTTACATTGACAGTACATCTTTTAAATTCATCTTCAACGATCATTTCAATATCTCTCTCTCATTAATTATCAACACAATCAGTACTTCATAATTTGTCACTGTACAATCGTACAATTGTACGATTTGAAAATCTACCCACGCATTATATACAACCTGCAAAGTATAGATACACTCAAATAACTTTTGACCAGATAACGTTAGACTCGTTGCACAGGTGTAAGGGGACGAAGGACGTTTAAAATCAATTTTTTTATTTTTTGCTAATTTCAGTTTAAATATCATTCAAGGGTACATTATATGCATCATGGCATGCATTTACAAAAAAAAAAAAAAAAAAAAAAAAAAAAAAAAAAAAAAAAAAAAAAAAGGAATTTTCCATAATATTTTAGAATTTTTCAAAATGCCCCATGCGAACTGCATATCAATGAAAATCCCCAATATTTATTATATTTATATAAGTTTGGTTTATATATATAAATAAAACTGTGCATCGAATTTTATATATTTGAATATAAAGGTAAGAAAAAAAATATTTTCTAAATTTTTTGAAATTTTGAGGGGCATTTTGAAAAGTTCTGAAATATTACGGAAAATTCCTTTTTTTTCTCAAAAAAAAAAAAAAAAATTAATTTGTTTGGGGGGTAAATGTATACCATAATGCATATAATGTACCCTTGAATAATATTCAAAATGAAATTTACAAAAAATAAATAATCGATTTTAAAGGTCCCTCGTCCCAACATACTATAGTAAAACGATTATGCACTATCATTTGAGGATAATTGCAGTGCTCCGTAATGTCGAAATTATGAAGTTATCACCAGTGGCGTATCTAGACATCATTTTGGAGGGGGCTGAGATACAGTAAAAGTTTCTAAGATGGAATCACAAGGAACCGGAAAATTTCCACTTTAAACAGGTTTTTATCATAGCAACTAATGCATATATTATACAATCAAACCTGCTAAGATTAAATCGCATGGGACTGGGAAAATTTCGTTTTAGGCAGGTTTTCGTCTTAGCAAGCATAATTCCATGGTTATACTGCATTTTTATAAACGGTATATTGAAAACTATCTGCTAAACGGTATCTCAATAAATAGTAAATAAAACCGAAATAAATAGCAAATTTAAAATTACTTAAGAGCGTTCTCACCTTAACGCATTTGAGTAAATTAAAAAAATGGTTCAAGGTTTTGCAGTTCATACTAAGAAGATATTTCGATATATGTATAACTTTAAACAAACTGATAAATAGCAAGTAATAAAAATTAATAATGCACTTTTAATCACCATATATCATGTTTTATACAATAAAACGTGTATAAAAAGAACCTGCGTATAACAGAAATTTCGCTGAAACAGAAAATTTCATCGCCTCTGGGAAATAACACACTTTCTAAGATGATTTCTAACACACTTTATTAATGTGTCTAAAACGGAATATTTTGTTGGTTCCATTTAATTTCATCTTAACAGTTTTCATTAGATTTTGCTAATCTTTCGTAATTAAACTTGATTTTTTATAAATTTTGGAGGGAGCTGCAGCCTTATTAGCCCACCCCTTGAATACGCCCATGGTTACCACTTTATCTCAAAACTATGATAAATATTTTTTGAGGAAAAAAAGTCAATTTTAAAAGTGTAGAGTGTCTTCGATTTAGTTATGAAATCATGCCTTGCATGTAAAAATAACTTTATTAGAAAATCTGAAATGTTTTTCGATAGCCAATCGCCGGCGCTAATGTGTCACTAATCACCGTGCGCACAGTAACGTGGGCATTATAAAGCAGAAACACATTTACTAATAAAAATAACACAATTAGGCAAGGTACAACTTGATTTAATAAGAAAATCAAAGTTAAGTATTTCAAAGTGTCCACCATCGGCAGCAAAGCAGGCGTATGCATAAGTGTACGTTTATTTTATTTTATTTTTTTTTTTTTTAATTGTATCTTTACTGAAGGATAGAGAATGAATTTTTTTAAAGCATATAAAAATTAAAGAATCAATAGAGTTTAGCGAAATGTTTCCAAACGCATTTAACCAAACAACTTCTGATTGCTACAATCCTAAATCTTTAAAACTGTTAATGTAAAAGTGATTATACAAGGATGTATTGCAATCGCGTGTGAACAGTTACTTATGACAAGAGTTGGAACAATTACAGCCTGTGTATCATTGGCTCAAGCTGCTTTTTACTCCACCATTAGTTTAATGGGATAATTGTTCTCTGAATCAAATAATGAATGTCTGAATGCCATTGGCTGCAGCTGGAGCTCAGACGCTTTGCTAGAAATGAAATGACAGAACCTGCTTTTAATATTTAAACAAGCAAGAAAATTTTTGTAATACTCATATATTATGGTATACATTTTAGCAACTATTATTCGGATATTGTTCAAAGTAAAAATATTTATATTACTCTAAAAAAAACAATATTGGGCATATTGGTTATATCGGGGCCCAATATGCTATTCATTAGAAGTACTTCCATTGAACAACCAATATTAGCTAAATTGGCTACATGAAGGGCGCAGGTGATAAAGGTGGTATGTGACAAAAAAAAAAAAAAAAAAAAAAAAAAAAGAGTTAATCATATGATTGAAAATAATCAACGGTCCTCTACTATCTGTTAAATTACTATTTGAAAAAACCTATTGTAATGACCCGAAATTATTGTAGGGCGGGTAGCGTGAATAAATGGCGTCTACGGCCGAGGCCCCTACATTAATGTCGGGGCATTACACTATGATAATAGTCACAGAGATTTTAATTCATAAAGTAGACATTTGAGAATAACCGCAAATAGATATCTGGACACAAAATATATATATGAATAACCATATATCGTTGGAAATGTCACATTCCAACGCTTACGTATATTTGGGCACATACAACGTAACAGATATTTGGAATTTCATAACTCATTTTCTCAAAATAATGATTGTGTTACTTACCTCCTTTATTATCAGAGTTCTTCATATATTGCCGCGAAATGACAATGTAACAGAAATATTATCTTTATATTGGATATATGTGTGTGTCTTTGTAATGAAATACCAGTGTTGAAGCAATATTGGTAATGAAAAAGCAAAATATTTCTTGGAAATAGTTCACCAATGTTCACATTTCTTACCAATATTGGCACGACGTACCCAATACAAACGATTAGTCTAAAACAGTTTTTCTACTATCACTGTGTTCAATAGATTATCCCAATAATAATTTTAAAAAAAATAAAAATTTTAAGAATAGGCATCAATATAAGCTTATTAGTTTGAGAAAGTCTTTAATAACTGATAAATCTGAATATTTAGGGCCAAATAATACTGAGATTAGAGCTGATATTTTCTCAGAGTCTATTTGATTCCAATTTTAAAATTTTTCTGAGTTTGAGCAGGCATAATTTCATTTTAATAAAATTGCATGAAAAGCATCCGCAGGCAGTTAAGTAAGCATATATAGTATATCATGCTAAAGTTAGGTTAGCTGCAATTCTGTTAAAACCTGTTAAATTTGCAGATACATCTATGCACCTTTTCCTCAGAAAATATAAATGTGAATATAAGAATTTCATGGTATGCTTTATACATTTACTATCTGATTTATTTTTTTTTTCTTATTTAAAAATTTCCTTTTAGAGTAAGTTTTAATTGGGAGTAATTTTTAGAATGTATTTCTTACAAAATTCGAATTTAGGTTTAAATTTGTACAATTTCGTATATGTTCCTTGTTTTTTTTTTTTTCATATTTACAAGTAGTTTCTCACCATTTGTTTCTTTTCTGGATTTTTATTACATGTGTATGCACAAATTTCTCAATGTCCGTCTAAAAATAATGCGATATGTAGAGGACGATATTAAAAGAAGAGACATTTTTAGGGATTTTAATTTTAAAAAATGACTCCTAAACAAATAAATATGTATTTTAAATTGTTTAAGATCTGAATTTTATTCTGAAAATTATAAATAAAAAAAGAACTTGGTATTTTAAATCTGAAATATTAAAAATTATTATGTGTAGCAATTTTGAAAATCATCTTTTGTCTCTTTTTGATCATTTATGTTTGAAAATAAAGTGAACATCGAGTACACATATCAAATTGTTAAATTTCGTACAAAAAGAATCAAAAGAAAACGTTACAAAAGCATTTGTGATAGCTGTAATTATAATAGAAGAACAAGAACAAATTATAGTAGTATTTATAATTAAAAAATGATACTTATTGTTGTCTTAATTTCTATAACATTTTAAAAGTTAAATGTAGATAAACAAATATGAATGAGGTATAATAAATAGCCTGAACAATGCAACATAACAAACTCAAGGGTTTAATTGAGGGGGTCACAACCATAGACAAAGTCCATTTTAGAAAAAAAAAAAAGAGATAGTCCATTTAGAAGGTGCATAAAATCTGTTTTATCCACTCCCATAGTAAACCAAGTCCATTTTGAAAATATATGATAGTCCATTTAGAAGGTTTATAAAATCTGTTTTATCCACAACCACAGTGATCCAAGTCTATAAACATATGACATATATGAGAAAGAACAGACTTGGTTCACTGTGAAAGTAGCTAAAGCATCTTCTAAATGGACTATCCTTTTTTTTTTTTTTTTCAAAATGGACTTGGTCTACTATGGTTGTGACATAGTAGACCTCACATATATGACTCAATTAATAGATATCATATGAAAAGAAAGAGAAGTGTAACGTAAGATGATTAGTGCAAAGGATAGGATTTAAAAAATAAATGCAGAAGAAGAAATGGACTGTTCTATAGTTATTTTCTGATCAAGAAAGCTGGAAATCGGTTATATCACAAATAAAGTGTTGGTTCCGGAATTGTAAATGAATTCAAGTATCCATGTGTGCAATATGTTATGTAATTGATGTATAAGTTATCGTGATCAAATCCTCGTATTATTTGTTTGAGTAAGTAATAAATATTATATAATATTGGAAAGTGAGGTGATGTATTGTTGTTATAAGTCAAGTTAATCTTGAAGTAATTATAAGACCAAATCCCACATATGTAATACAATATTCCAGATTCTTCTAATATACAAAACTCATGAGTTTGCCCTGACCGTGTTTCGCTAAATATTTTGTGTAATAAATAGCAACTGAAAATATACTTAAACAAAAGAAAAGAGGATTGGGGAATTCTAAGAATTGCAAATACTTTAACCTGATCTCGTCATTAAACTTGTAATGTTTTTGTTTTTCATTTTAGAAAATGATAATTTTCTTTATTTTAGAACATAACAATTGAAATGCTTAACATATAAGAAATTGCCGGCCGGCAATTTTTATTTAATCTGGGTTTTAAATTTTAAATTAGTAGAAGCTCCTCCCTCTTCTAAAAGTCTTTCGTAAATTGGTTTCTCGAGTTTAAGCATCTCTCTATTCTAAAAAAAAGTAACTACCGCTGTCACCGCCGCCGCCGCCGCCGCCGCCGCCGCCGGTTTTGATTTTTTTGTGACCGGAGACCTTTCTTCGTTAATATTAACAAAAATAATGCATACAAAAATATGAAAATCGGTGGTTTTATACAGAAATGTTTGATAAACACGCTGATGCAGACAGTTTTCAAATCGAAGAATTATTTTAAGAGTTATTTAATGCTAAAGTTGGACAAAATCGTTCCACTAAAAAAGTTTTATAGCAGCAAAAACTATACATAGCAGTGTAATCATTTTTAGATCATTTTATGCGTTAGAATTTGCCGGAGTGCAGATTGCATTAATTTTTTTATTTTGACTCATTTTTTCAGGTTTTATTTCTATTTTAAATTCAAATTTTCAGCATTTCTAGAGATATTTTTTACAGATTTCAAAAAATTGTACTAATTTAAACTGTTGCCAACTGTATAAAAAGCGCAAGCAATAATGTTTGCTTCAAATTAAAAATTTATTTACACGTGACTATTATAAACAGGAAAAAAAACTTTCAAATTAGAATTAAATAATTACGTATAAAAAGCAGGAACTTATTAAAAATTACGTCATAAAAAGTATACACGTGAATTTTAAAAGAGAAAGGATATTGTAAAATAATAAATTCATTAACATGCGTTAGAAGTCTTAGGAGAAATTACGTCATATTTACGTCACATTATAGTTATTACATAAAATGAACACAAAATAATATTGCAAAAAAGTTTAAATTTAGAAATGCGCTAGACATTTATTTGATATTTTGAGAATTAATTTAAAATGTCTCATTTAAAAGAACTTTCTTTTCGCTTTGTTAAAAAATACCAGGAGACAAAGACTCTCTTTACTTAATTCCTTTTATATTAGTTTATTTTGAAATGTTGTTACACGTGTATACGTCATCAAGTTATTTTTATTTCGACGTTTTATTTGTGTTTTTATTAATGTTGTACGAATTTATTTGTTCTTTCGTTATTTAAAATAAAAATTATATCAATTTGTATAATTTGGCGAGTGGTTTGGCGATTTATATAATTTGGCGAAATTGGTCGACAGGATAATCAAGTAGTACCGCAGCGGATTTGGCGTTAAAATTCCCCAATCAAAAAGAAATGAATAGAAATTCGTTTATAGGGAGATCGCCACTGTTTTTTAAATTATAATTCAATCTTTCGAAATCTTTTTTAAAGCCGATCAAATTAGCATGCATTTACAGTCTGCAGTGTCTGTACGGGGGTTGGCGAGCGTAGCTCGTAGGGGGCCGAGCCCCCTAGTATAGTATATATATATATATATTTGTTTATTTTTTTATGCACGGATATAACGTAAAATGTCTTACAAGCTAACATAGTATGGACAACATGATATAAATGCATTTCCTGTAAGGTAGAATCCACGTCCTTAGTCAATTATGTTTGATTAATTCTCCTGCTTTTTGCAACTTTACTTTTCCTTTCAAACGCACATTTTTTCTCTGCAGTAAGACTTTTTCTCTCTGTACGTACTCATGTTTTCTAGACACTCCACTTTTTGAATAGTATTAAGTATATGTATATTATGAGACCCCTTAAAAACTGTTGCACTGATATTATCATTATAATAGCCAAAAGCAACAACTCAAACTTTCTGGGGAGAATTTAGAATTTCTTAACACTTAAATGCATAGTGATGCATATCTGCATCACTTTTTATTTAACTCTTAATAAATAAATAAAGTTCTTAGCAACCACTATATTTACAGTGAACTCTGTCTAAGGCGGAATCGATCGGGACCGATGAAATTTTCCGCCGTAGAAAATATTCCGCCTTATGCAAAATACCTCCAAAAATAAGTAAATAAGTAAAATTATAAAAAATTTAAAAATGCGCAAGTTGTATATTTTTTTACATTCGTAACCTTTAATACCGTTCTTTAAAATTAAATTTTTAATGAAATTAAACTTTTTATTAAATTTGTAGTCTTTAATGATATTGAAAAATGTTATTCGAACACCGAAATAAATAGTACTGATTAGAAATTGCTTCAGTTCTGGAATTTATTGAAAAATATTCACTTTAATAAATACAACCATTACCTCATCTTTAACATAGTTTCTGACGAGATGGAAAATAGTATTTTATCGATGGTTGTTTTTACTTTCGGTTTAACAAGCATTCTTCAGTAACACATTATGAGTCACTCTGTGTTACTCATTTTTATGGTTAAAAATTACCATATTTAATCATAACGTTAAATATAGTTCTTTCGAATTAAGTTCATTAATCCATTACGAAATTTAATTAAAATGTTCGAGACTATTTGATGTATGTACACATCAGTTTTAAAGTTTCATCAATGAAATTCATTTCATTTTTAAAATATCATTTTTTCCGCCTTATGCAAAATTTTTGGTTCGGTGGGACCTTAAAAACCTTTCCGTTTCCGCGTTAGGCACATTACGGCTTAAACAGCATGGATTAATGTTATTTGCTTTGGGTTCGCCTGGACTTTGAAAATTTCCGCGTTAGACAGATTTCCGGCTTACACAGAGTCCGCCTTAGACAGAATTTACTGTATATAGAAATATAAATACTGTAAAAATTACAAAAATATGCTACTAAAGTTAAAAATCTATCTTAAAATTTCTGGTGACTAATTCTTATAAGAATAAAACACAAAATCCTAAAAGAATAATTCATGTATTTAAGGGTCAATGATAGTTTTATAAATCACGCATAAATGTATCAAGTGGCCTGTATAGTCTTAATATAACAAACATATAACCAAACATATAACCAAACATATAACCAAAACATTGCGATGGCAGCCATTGGCGACTGTGTCTTTTTAGGGTTTCGTTCATCTGACGAAACCCCTATTCGTCTCACTCCTCGTGTCTGTCTGTCTGTCCGGCCGCCACAGAGCCCGTTCTCAGAAACCATATATGTTGGAGACTTGAAATTTTGGATTCTTATAGCTGAACACCTCACATCAAACGACAAATCATAAAATTTTGAAAAAAATTTATATTTACCCGTCTGGGCTCTAACTTGCGTATTTTAAGCTTTTTTCTTCTGACTGAGCCCCTAATTAAGTCGAAGACTTTAAAGTTTGGATACTTATAGATAGCTGAACACCTCACATCATACGACAAATCATGAAATTTTGAAAAAGTTATATTTATCCCTCTGGGCTCTAACTTGCGTAATTTAAGCAATTTTTCTAACTCAGCTCCTAATTAAGTTGGAGATGTGAAATTTTGCATACTTATAGTAGAACACTTGCGAACACACGAAAAATCATAAAATTTTCAAAAAGTCTTATATTATTTACCCCTCCGAGCTCTAACTTCTGTATTTTTAGCAATTTTTCTAACCTCCACCCTTTTCACCCGGGGTGCATTTTTGTAAGTTTTGCCGACACTCCTTTGACCACTCTTTCATATTATGCACCATAGCCGTACACATTTTAGTTCCAATTTTTACACGGAGTTTCGTTCGGATAGAGGTTTGTTTAGAATAGAGTGCGTCCCCTGTTTGCGAAATATGGAACTAACAGATTTTGCAAAAGGATAAAGTGTTTTTTTTTTCTTGTTTTTTTTTTTTTTTTTTTTAAAGGAATGTTAAACGAAACCCTCTGTGCGATCTGTGATCACACTTACCCACTTGTTTATTATTTTTTCCATCACAAATTCTAAACAAAAATTATCTACTTTGAACATCGGTAGAAATATATCACAATGATTTTTGTTTTTAAAAAGTGGTGGACAAAATATATATATTTTTTAAAAAGGCAAGTAACAGCCTATATAGAAAAAAAAAGAAAAAAACTACAAGCGAAAAACATATTCTAATTCATCCTTGATAAAAATTAATGTTTTGCTTCATCATATAATATAAATAAAAAATTCAGAATTTTCCAATATGGTTTTAACATTTATTGCTGTAAAAATGAACACAAATTTAAAGAATAGCTGACGGCAGAATGAAAGGAAAATATCAGACCAATGTAAAATGTTTACTAATTTTTTTTAATAGTATTCTCCTTTATCAAAGAACTAAAAAAAAGTATTTATCCTTTCCTAGAAACTTGGTTCAAATATTCAGATTCTAAAATTAAATTTCAAGAAAACTTTTATAGCTCCTGAAATATTAGAAGATGCATATCGTAATTTTTGTTAATTAAATAACTATGTAAATGAAACGTATTTAAAAAACAGAAAACTGATATTCTAATGCATTATGCATAAACAAGTCTTATCATTTTTTTCCCCAAACAAGTAAATAAAATTTAAGAATACTTTATAAAGTACATTGAGGGTTTTTTTTTTTTTCCTCTTTTCTCTCTCTCTTTCCTTTTTTTTTTTTTTTTTTTTTTTTTTTTTATTACAAAGTAAGCAAAATTTGAAAATTGAATCTAATTTATATGGTTTTGGAATCAATCTTTTTTTTTAATCTAAAAGATAAACATTTTAAATTGTATAATCTTTAAATAAGTATTTATATAAAATATTTAAATATTTATTACGTATTTAGTTTATTTTTATTTATTTTTATTTGCCCTGCAAAAGCTTGGAATGGAAGAAATGACTTAAGGGGCTACTTCAGTCAAGTGAAAAGACCCGTTCGCTAATGCTAATCCTATGGAAGAAATTTATAAAGATATCTCGGTTGCATTTCAATATTTAAAATTTTTTTTTTTTTTTTTTTTTGGGGGGGGGGGGGCATTGGATAGCTGAGATTGGTCTGTACGAAGGCCGTTTTTTACTTTTTCGATTTCGACTGCAGATTTTTTTTTTATGAGGATGTTTTCAGTTTCGAAACCGGTTCCGAAAATGAAAGTGTCCTCATTAAAAATATCTGTAAACAAAATCGAAAAAGTAAAAAAAAAAAAAAAAAAAAAAGGCATTTGTACAGATCGATCTCAGTTATCCAATGCAAACAAATCATTTAAAAATATTAAAATGCAATCGAGATATCTTTATAAATTTCTGCCATAGGATTTGCATTAGCGAACGGGTCTTTTTACTTGACTGAAGTAGCCTCTTAAAAAGAATTCTTGAACTATAATGGTAGCAAAGTGCATTAAAAATATTAAAAGCCATTTCCTTATGGTAAACAAAAGCATTTTAATTAAAATTTCAATCTAATTTTTATGTTCTATTTTAAATTCCCAATAAAATGTCCACGCAAATATAGCAATTAATTTCACACCTATGCCCCTTGGATAATATCTTTTTCCACAATTTGCTGCAAATATGGGCACATAAATGAAATTTACCTATTACTTCCAATTTTGTTTTATAGGCATCGTGCTGTATCTAATCAAATTCTATCACATCCATTGAAAATATAACACATTAATATTTTTATATTCTTTTAGAATTTTACAACTGATAATCGTGTATAAGAATGTATAGTCAATTTATTATGTATTCAAATTCTTGCATATGCAGTGTGTTCCTAAACATTTTTAACAAGATAAAAAGTGTGATAGTACAGCACCTACCAAGACGAGCAATTTTTGTATGGGAAAAAACTGGCCGGGTGTCAAAATTCAAGCCGTAACTGGATTTTCGCTTATAACTTTAACCCCTTGAGGGGCAAGCAAAAATGTCTCTAAATATTGAATTCTCACCGGAATAATCGAGAAAATTTATTTTTAAATAAGGGAAAGCAATTTTTCAACGATAATCATCCAAAGTTAAAGATATAAAATTTAGTTAAAATTTTCTGGTGAGAATCTTGTTTAAATTAGGTGGGATATATTTTATCCCACCGCCCCTCAAGGGGTTAATAAAATTAAAGGTATTTAAACGAAATTTACACTGTTAAAAATTTGCAACGGACTGTCCAGTCATCTGACCGTTTTTCTAGAAAACTATTACATAACAGTGATTTTACGTTATTCTGACCATATTATGGTCAGAAAAAGAGTTTAATTACTGTTATTTAACCGTTTTCTATAAAAACGGTCAAATGACTGGACAGTTGGCTGCAAATTTTTAGCAGTGTACAACAGATTTGCTTTTTTTAATATTCAATGCGATGACATTACGAAAAGTTGGAGAACACAACAGTCCGTTTATTGACGCAGAATGTAATGTAGACTACATTATGAAACATAACGCATTTACCAGGTGTCCTAAAATGAGCAGACTGTTTTTAAAATTCAATAACTTGCAAATGGTGACAGCTACTTAAAAAAAATTACAGGAGAGTTTTTTTCAAGATGTCGATTTGTTTTTTTCCCTGAGATTCCTGATTTAAATTATAAATAGCAGCGATAGATGGCGCTGCAAGCAACAGGTGCTAAATCCAAGGAAAAAACCGAAATCATTCAGCAATGATTCGAATGAAGGAGATTAATCATGTGGAGTGGGTGTTATTCACTTTAGCACTCATCTTAGTAGTGCTCGATTCCGCACTTAGTCAAAATGAGACCAACTCCATATGTTTAACCTCTTTCGTTCGCATCAATACTGTGTGATTTTGGTTTCGACCCTCGATTGAGCGCATATTGTTTACAGCGCCATCTTTCGCTGATATTTGGAACTAATACCACGAACTGCAGTAAAAAAAAATAAATTAACAAATAAATAAAAAATAAAAACTCCTGACATCTTACATTACCCTGCAGCAAAAAATTTTTTTGACAGCTGTCACCATTAGTTAGTTATTGAATTTTAAAACAGTGTCAGTTCATTTTAGGACACCCTGTATTTTAACGCTGTTTGGATGCGAATCATGTCCACTTCCAGCAATTTTCTCTGTGTATTTTTGACTAAAAAATAGAATGCAACCGTGGTTTCCTACACAAAAATTGCTTGTCTTAATGTGTACTATCGCTCCTCTATTTTGTCAAAATATTTTAGAAGCACGCTGCATTTAAATACACAAGGAGAAAACGTCGCTTTCAAAATTCCAATATATATAATACACAAAAAGCTCAGATGATAAAGGTGGTAAGTGACACAATCACCATTTTGAGAACATGAGCTATAAAGTTCCAAATCTCTATTTTTACGTTTATTGCCAAAATCCCCTTTATCAATTAAAATCACTGAGAGTATTAAGTTTTTTTCGAACAGTAATTTAACAGATGATAGAGGACCATTCATTATCTTCAATCATATGATTAACTCAAAGTTTTTTGTCACATCACCCTTATCACCTGAGCTCTTCATATATTTCCTGATGTTATGTATAATATTATGCTGAGTAGCACATTTTAAAAATAGATAAGGAACATCTTCATTTGAAAAAACAATTTGCACACAAATAAGAGGATAAAACTTTCTTCAAATTATTCAGAAATGCAAATTTCACTATTTTTTGATCCAATTACGAAATCAATCGTTTCTGTACATGCATAATGTTCATGTACAGCTCACCCGTAAGAAAAAGTGAAACAAGTTAAAAATACTATATTTCACGAGAGAAGATTCGCATATTTTTACTGTAACATATAAAATTATAGCACTTAGCTCTTCACGCAGCTGTAAAAACTTGCATATAAATCTAAAATCCTTATAAATGAAAACGTAGACGAAATGAAAACGTTGAAAGATTGAGCAAATTTATCGACACGCACAATTTGCCATAGGACCTCCTTCTATAGTGGTAAGTGACATGTAGCGCAATCTAGCGGTTTTCAGGGTAATTACAATTGTGGCACTTTTCCTGTATGCACTTAAGGCTGTTCTTAACTGCTCTGCTCAACAAGCGCAAAACGTTTTGACATATTTACAAATTCATTTTTTAACGAAAAGATATAAAACTGGAAAGCCTGGCTATGGGAGCGATTTGGAATTGAACTGTTTTTTCCAGTTTTTGATCCATCCATTACCTGTTGAGTTATAAGCGTTTTCGATCACGTGACAAACCCGTTTTTCGCCCGCTCTTGAGTGCTTTTTCAACGTTTGCGCGGAAACTCGTTTCAAAACGTTCACTTTGACACTCTTTTCTGAAAAATCTAGTGCGTTTGCAAAAAAAAAAAAAAAAAAACGGAAAAAACAGCTCGATGACATAGTTTCTGAACAACACCAGCTAGTTTCATGCATTTTCGAACAAAAATAAATTAAAACTTATGTCAGAAAGTTGTCCTTTTGGATTTGCGAACAAACACCCTTAACCCATTTGAGGGCGGTGTCCTTAAAAAAGGACACCTAAATTTAATTCCAAAATCGACAAACTGCACCAAGAATATTTAATTAAAATTTTCCTTTTATAATGCACGTGAAAATAAGCAAGTTCATATTTTCTAATAAATTCGCTTATAAATTCTGGTGTCAGCCCATTATTTCATCAGTTTATAAACAGAATTACTCCGCGACGGAAAGGGTTAAGTCAGACCTAGTACAGTGAAATAATAAACAAAATGCATGTTTTGGAAGTGCGTCACTTTTATTGCGGGTGAGCGATATTTTTAAGCAAGACTCCGAAAATCAAACTTTTTTCCCCTTTCTTTCAGAAAAAACTATATATCGAAAACCATACATCTAGTAACTATATCCAATACAATATAACACCGAAATCTGTATAAAAACAAACAACATTCTTTGACAGATGAATGAAAATGCTTCAAATTTTGAAGAATATTGAAAGGAATTTTGTAATTTTGTCAGAATTCGCATTGTAAAACTTTAAAAAGGAAAATCTTCAACAGGGAGGCTTCAGTTACAGTCAAAATAAGGGAGAAACGCCAGCATTTTCTTATAGAAAATGTCGGGTTATATATTATTGCACGACTATATAATACGAACTCTTCTATAAGAAAATACTGGTGGTTCACCCATTTTTTGACGGTGTTTTCCCCTGATTTGTCGCCACCCGTTCAAAATATTTTTAACCTTAACCCATTAAAGCGTAGCGGTACTATATGGTACCATGAAAGTTTCAATCATTTTTATGTTTGAATATCAGTATTTATGAACGGAAACATTATCTTTATTCGATTACTTAAACTTCCTGATAAAATCAAACAACAATTGCTATTTTTAAAAAAACTGGTGTGAAATGCAAATGCATTTTAAAGAGAAAAATAATTTCGGCTTTAATGGGTTAAGCCTAAAGAAAAAGAAAAAAAAATCCCCGTTCAGCAATGCGAAAATTTTTGGTTCATTCACAGACTCAGTTTTATATGCAGAAGCATGAAATTAGCATGCATTTACGGGAGCTTCGGCAGCATCTGTCCGAGAATATACACTAAAGCCGGACAGATGTTGTCCGAGCCAAAGCGTAAAGGTTAAAGTTATTTAAAATCAAATAGCGTTAACCTGTTTTCAATAAATGTATTACTTTATAAGAGATTCATGTCTCATGAAAAGCTTTCTCGAGATGTGTCAAATCCGGAAATTCTATTAAAAACTCCAATTTGACAGCATTGGCTGACATAGACTTTTTTTTTTTTCGGAAAATGGAAAACGCTATTCAGCTCCATAATTCCTGAATAAGAACACCTGCCAACATCTTGCGTCTAACGAGGAAGGTCTCCTTACTGGGCATACTCTGAATATTTTGAAAAAAATACTAATTAAACTATTTATGTACGCAATGAAAGATCAGTCAAATTTAGCGGCGGAATTACAATAGAATGTCTGTAAAAAAAATAAAATACTTTCGAGTATTTGGCGCGAAAAGATGAATGCGTCACGTGATTTGGCGAGCAGCACTTTTCCTCGCCAAAAGCAAACGATTTTTATGCATTTGAAAATTGCTTGTTAATTGACTTTTAGAATGCGTGTAAATAGTATTTAATAAATTTAAACTTATACAATAAGAGAGTGTAATGCATATATTTTTTTATTACATATTTATGTTGCTTGTTGCTGCAGTTATTTAATTTTATCTCTGTTAAAATAATTTCATATATAAAAAATACTTTCATATTGAAAAATATATTTTCATATATTTAAGCGTATTCTGAAATAAAAACCAGATGAAGAATGCTGCAGTGCAGTTATAAATTTCAATATCGGAGCAGTTTTTATTTCTATAGCAACAAAATTAAATCGACAGTGTTCAATTGGACTTAATTTTAAGATTTAAACAATTTTAATAACTTTAATTTTGTTTTAATTCATAAAATTTCATAGTTAAATTTCATAAAAATGTATTTATGACAAAACTATAGTTAAAACAAACTAAAACGGACAAAACTAAAGTTATATAAATTAAATTTATTTAAACAAGTTCAACATAAAACATTTTTACCTTAAAGAGTATTTGACATAAAAAAGTATTTTTTGAAATTTTATTCCATCGCCAACCGGCGATAAATCGCCAAATGACGAGATTTTCATTATTTTTTACGGACTCTCTATCGAGTTTCCGCAGCAATTTTTTTTTATAAACGTATCTAACCTCATGAGAGGAACATTCTATAATTTTTCAGATTTTTCGGAGTATGCCCGTATGGAGATCTTCCATGTAAGATTAAAATTGACTTCGTAAAGTGTCAGAAAGTAGCCAATTTGGAATTGGGGTCTTTAAGGCTGTTCTCAAGTTCACTGCCAACAAACGCAAAACTTTCTGACACAATGACGGACTTGTTTTTAAACGAAAAGATATAAAATTGGCAGGCCTGATTATGGAAGCGATTTAGAATCAAAATAATTTTTCCATTTTTTGATAAATAAATTGCCTTATGAGTTATGAGCAATTTTGATCACGTGCCAAGACATTTTTCTCCCTTCACTGACTGGTTTTTCTCCTTTCATCGGGAAATTTGGTTCAAAATGTTAATTTTGACAGTATTTTCTGAAAGATCTATTGCGTTCACAAAAAAAAAAAAAAAAAAAAAAAAAAAAAAAAAAAACGGAAAAAGACTTTTGATTACACAGTTTCTGGATAACATGCCAGTTTCATGCGTTTCCGAACCAAAAGGTATTAAAACTTATGTCATAAAATTGTCTCTTTGGATTTGAGAACAGCCTTAATTAATATATTTCCAATTCTCGTAAAAAATCAGATTCACGTATTAGATAAAAAGCTAAATTTTTTAAAGAGTGAAATGTATATTTTTATAAGAGAAAATGTAAAAGAATTTAAAAAATATATTATTTTTACAATAGAAATTTATTATTCTATAAAAAAGGAACTTAAATAGACATCATAATAATATTTACAAAAAGTATCACAGAAATATGTAACAGAATCATCGCAGGAAATTATACTTCAATGTTATTTTCAAAAGGAATCAAACAAAATTCCCTGTTTCCTTTTTATTCTTTGGTTTTTAACATGAATTTTTCTTATATTCTCTCATTTTTAACTTTTCAGAAAGTACAAACTTACTTCTCTGTTATGTGCATGTTCGTAATTTCAATCTGCAAAATTTAGGAGTTTAAAGGGGCAGTTTACCTCAAAATTGGTCAAAAAGCAGATTTTTTACAAAATATTAAATGAAAGCCTGGTTAATTGTGAATATTTTGACACCTCATTTTTGCCCATACCTCAATTATATTGCGAGATAGTGTAAATTTTGTTAATACAGAATTACCCACACAAATTAAAACTTTAAATGGTTTTTTTCTCCATGTTCATATTTTCGTCAATTTCCTGTTTTAAAAATGCTAAGGCTTTTTTTTTTTTTGTATTTGAGATGGAGATTTAAACTTTTTTATACATGTTCTTTATTATATATGTCATAAATGTGCATACGGAATTAATTAGCCTTCGGATTTTTGTTATATTTAAAAAAAAAAAATAAAAGCATATGAAGATGGATTTCATCGTTTTACACGATACGTCGCCTCAGAGCAACAGTAAGACATCTAGTAATAATCGAAAATGAGACATCTGACTTACTGCTATGAAAAACTGTATCTGCATCTAGTGGAACACTAGGGAATTTATATATATATATATATATATATATATATATATATATATATATATATATATATATATATATAAAAACATCTGAGATACAGCATCAACCTTTAGCTGATGTTACCGGTCTCACAGACCGGTGCTTTTTTCAATTTTCATAGTTTAACTTGCAAATTTCAGTTTATTTACAAACACTACTGAAATTTTGTTTTGTTTGGAACTTTAATACTAACCACAGAGACTTTTGAATAGGTGAATTTTAATTATAACACTCCTGTGCAAAAAGTTTAGTACAAAAACAACATCCTATCAGTTAATCGCGGCTTTTATTCCTCTTTCGATTTTGCGGTCTCACAGACCATTTCACACTAGTTATGTGACAATTTCTGTGACATCAGTTAAAGGTTAAACATAACTTTGAGTTTCAGAAGTTCCACTAGATACAAATACAGTACAAAGTCTAAAGTCCGGAATCCTCGAGACTTTACCAAGTCCGAACTTCAAATTTTTCTGAATTTCGGGTTATCAAAAATGCTGTTTTTTCAATAAAAAGAAAAACAAATTTCACTACTTAAAAATGGAAAATTTGACTTCCATATATTAAAAATTGCATGTAGTTATTAAAACAAAATTAAACAACCATTTAATTAAATAAATCATAACAAAATAAAAATTAAAACGAAAACGTTTATTTAAGGGAACATACGATTTAAGAACAAATCCTAACCTGCTTAACTATTGAACGTTTCAGTTAACTATTGAACGTTTCAGTGAGCTGCTTTATTAACTTAGGTTTCTCATAAAGAAGTTTTTATTTTATTCTGTTACCTAGACACAAGTTCTGATTCAGTAATAAAGCTTCTTTGCTCTAGATCTTTTTTTGCTTGTTTGTTTAAAAAAAAATTGTTTTTCCCTCCTTTCTTGAATATTGCCACTATGGAAAGTCCGAACTTTGGGTGTCCGAACTTTAGACTTTGTACTGTACAGTTATTCATAGCAATAAGTCAAAATCTCATTTTTTCTTATTACTAGAGATCCTACTTTTTGAGGCAACGAGTAAAAAAATATATTAAATGTAATATTAGATGCATCTAAAAATCCATGCGCAATCTTGTGTAATACACATTTGAAAATCTTTTTTAAAAAATGGGCAAAAATATGAATATTTAAAAAAGTAGTAGAAATTTTTAAAAATTCAATTTTTTTAAACTTTTTTTAAAATTTTTAATTAAATCTTAAGTTAATTTTTTTTTCAAAATGTGCTTATAGTAGAACACTGAAATGCAGTGAGTTCAGCATTTGAAAAATATTTCTAAAAATAAACAAAATTGTTGAAAAGGTAAACTGCCCCCTTAACATCACATTGCAAAATCTATTTACTTTTTGTTTTACTGTTTAGTTCATTACCACCACATCATCTTGAGTGTTATGATCTTTCCTAATAATTTCGCACTCTTCTCTGTAAAATTTTGTGTTTCACATGTTAAACTGATGAAATTGTGTGGTAATTGTTTGGGAATGGTATATGGGCGTGGTTTCTTCTCTTGCCAGAAATTCCATCTCCATTAACTTGAATTAAGCAACGCAAGTCTGCAAAAAAGGTTACAAATTACAACCAACGATTTCACAACACAGTTTTTTAAAAGAAAAATAAGTAAACCAAATTAAAATTAAAAATAAATAAATGGTCAGAAAACATGAAAACAAGAAAATGACACACAAATAAAATTAATTAATAAAATTAATAAAGTTTGGTTGCTTCGTTTAACAATCAAGGCTTGTTATAGCAAATTCTTCTTTCCAGTGTTAAACCTATGAATATGGAATGCAATCCGCATTTTTAAAATTTCTCGTCCAAAAAATTAAAAAAAAAAATTATACATTTATTAAAGAATGGTTCTTTGATGTTTACTTAAAAAATATTTCTCAAATATATACTTAATTTCATATTTTAACAAATGAACTGCCATACTGCCGGGTTCTCGAAGTCAGTATAGCCAATTTATTGTGTATTTAAGTTTGGTTGCTTCGTTTGGCGAAAGGGGAAAAAAATCAAGGCTCTTTATCGCAAATTCTTCTTTCCAGTGTTATGGATATAAGATGCAATCCGCATTTTAAAAATTTCTCGTCCAAAAATTTAACAAATATTTGTTTATACTTTGCTTAAAGAATGGTTCTTTGACGTTTACTAGAAAAATATTTCTAAAATCTATGCTGAATTTCATATTTTAACAAGTTAACTGTCAACTTTAACTGTGGCGGAGCCGTCGTGGTCAGTATAGCCAATTTAACGTGTATTTAAGTTTGATTGCTTCGTTTAGCGAAAGCGAAAAAAATCAAGGCTCGTTATCCCAAATTCTTCTTTCCAGTGTTATGGATATAGAATGTAATCCGCATTTTAAAAAATTTCTCGTCCAAAAAATTTAACAAATATTTGTTTATACTTTGCTTAAAGAATGGTTCTTTGACGTTTACTAGAAAAATATTTCTAAAATCTATTCTGAATTTCATATTTTAACAAGTTAATTGTCAAGTTTAACTGTGGCGGAGCCGTCGTAGTCAGTATAGCCAATTTATTGTGTATTTAAGTTTGGTTGCTTCGTTTGGCGAAAGAAGAAAAAAACCAAGGCTCGTTATCGCAAATTCTTCTTTCCAGTGTTAAACTTATGAATATGGAATGCAATCCGCATTTTTAAAACTTCTCGTCAAAAGAAAAAAAAAAAAATATATATATATATATATATATATATATACTTTCCTAAAAGAAGGGTTCTTTAATGTTTAATTGAAAAATATTTCTAAAATATATACTGAATTTCACATTTTTACAAGTTAACTGCCACACGACGGCTTTCCCGGATTGTTGTAGCCACTATAGCCAATTTATTGAGTATTTTTTAATTCAAAATACCTACCGAAACGGTAATAATTTTTCTTAATTATTTAATAGTAGATATTTCGTGATTAAATAAAGCTAACTAATAATATTACTTTTAGAAAATTTCAATAGGAAATATTGACTTTTTTTAAAAAATGCGCTAATAAAAGTCTTGTCATGGCCACATTTGGATAGGTGGCAGTTAACGTGTTAAGTATAAAAATCTTTTCGTTTTTTTTTAACACGCACAATAATATTTCAGAAACATTTTGCCAATTAAAGAGCAAAGAAACACACTTTAAGAATAATACTAGCTTCGTGACAATATTTACATTCCAGGAGATTGTATGATTTCTGAGGGCGGGGGGAGATCCAATATTATTGTACAGTCGTGGGGGAAAAAGTAAACACCCCCTATTAACTCTGCGACTAATTATACAAGAAAATCACTGATACCAAACGATTGGAAAAGAAGTCTACTTTTAAACGATGTATATAAAATGTGTTATGGGGGTCATCTACAAATCAAAACTAGACCAAACATCGTTTTTTTTTCAATGACAACATCCAATTTTGACAATATATTTTAAATCTTCGGTTCAAACTATGCCTATAAACGATATTTCAAGCCATGTGGATGATAAGTTTTTGAATTATAAACATTCAAATTTAGAGCTTCTAATGCTAAATTTCATATTTTTTATTAATATCTCCTGAAATTATAATCCTAATATGATAATTTTTTGCGTGGTTATAATACCAAAAAACCCATACATAAATACATTGAATTTGTAATTTGAAAAATTTTATAATATGAATTTTGAAATTAATATTCGAAAAAAATATGAATTGAAACCTACAATTTATTTTTATAGATTTATATTTATTATGTCCTGCTTTATCCCCTTGAGGGGCAAGCAATTACGTTTGTGAAATGCTGAATTCCCACCGGAATCTTTGAAAAATTCTATTTCAAAATAAGCAAAAGCAATTTTACAGCTTTTTTCCAGCAAAGTCAGAAAAGTAAAATTTAATAAAAAATTTCTGGTGTAAAACTTTATTAATCGTAGGTGGTATATAATATATACCGGTGCCCCTCAAGTGGTTATGCGAATTTTCCGTAACCGGGTTATAATTTTATAACTTGTCTTGACCTTCCCAGCAAAGCTAATTGAAGGTGTAGAATTTATTTATGGTATCAAACTTGGGTATTCTTAGGGGTTCCTTTTTATATGTAGATGGTCCTCTAAGCAAATTTTATATACATCATTTAAAAGTAGGTTTTATTTCCAATCGTTTGGTATCAGCACCTTTCTTCTACAATAATTTGTAGCAAAGTTAGTAGGAGGTGCTTTACTTTCTTTTTCCACGACTGTACATTTACAAACCATTTATAATATTACTTTTATTAAATTAAATACTAAATTTCAAGTAATAAATCATATTTACAGTTGGTTAAACAGAAATTGGGAAAAGTGCAATTTGCTGATTACGTGATTTTTGGCACAAAAGGTTATTTGTCAAAAGTATATTTTTCTTTTAAGATTTGGTTTCTAATTCCGGAGCTAGCGAAATGAAAAAGACGTTACTTTGGTGTCTTTGATGTTTTTTCCTTAAATTCAATTACTGTTAATATGGGCCAATAATTGTCGATCTAAAAGCAATGAGCTTAAATCTTCCTTTTTGTTTGAATGTAAAGATGAAAAAATAAAAGATGTAATGACTTTTAAATGTCAATATGTCGATAGACGATTTTTGTTTCTGTAGAATAAATTGGTTAAGGTCGTATGAGGCATTCTCACAATTTTTTGACTTTTAAGTCCCTGAATAATAATTTTTATTTTACTACATATTCTTGGTTCCCCTCCCCCCTCTTATACTGGAAAACATCCCATTGCATGACTGCATAACAATATTAATTATATAAATAAGTTTTGGACGATGTTGGGGGGTCCAAATATATTACGAAATTCCTTACCGTCCTGATGCTGATTTTTAAGTTTGGAGCTGTCTGTATAAAATTGCTTCAATAAAAACAATTCGATGTAATTTTTTTTTTCGAAATTGGGACTATTGTTTTATATAAATGTGTAGCAAAAAATTAAACCTGCACACATTTTTACGGTTATTATTATTCTCTTAACTCTGTCCCTGGGTTTTAGATTCCTTACCGTCCCTCTTGCTAAAATTATATAGAAAATCACTTCAGATGCAACCACATAATTTTTTCAACTTTTTTTTTCATGCAGAAGTATGCTAGCGAAAGAGTGGCTAAAATTCTTTGACAGAAAATTTACTGCAGAATTTAAATCAGCATTTAAATATCAATTTCAAGCATCGTGGCTTTATTGGTAGTCTTACCGTCTCCAAGGTTTATTCCTGCAGTCTTCGAGGTAAATTATTATTATTTTTTTTTAATCCAGTGTAAATAACTGCTCCTAAAACTCAATGAACATTGTGGCCATCAATTAGTCTTAACATGATTTGCCTAAAAATAGGTGCTAATATCCCTAACCGTCTTATCCTCACCATCCCTTTTTCCCCCTTAACGTCCTTTTTTTACTATACCGTCCCCTTTTTTTACTTACCGTCCCTTTTTTAACACCCCTTTAAGACAATGTTATACCAAAATTTTGTACTAAAAATACTACATTCTTATTATTTCTTATTTGAATGTCCTGTGGGTACTATGCAAATTCATTATAAATAAAAAATTAGAAGAAAATAAAAAGTTATAGGGGTAAAATTGTAAGGAAAATTAAACTCGAAAGTTTAACTTAAACCTTAATTAATTAAAAAATTTCCGCTGCTGATCATTTTTTCTTTATTTTGAATCATTATGGCATTCATCTATCAGTTTAAAATGTTATTTTATTAAATTTAAGTTCATCAGATTTTTATTCCTGAAAGTTAAAATTTTGTGAGAATGCCTCGTGTCTGTATGCCTTTAACCCTTTATGTACTGAATTATGAATTCATGAAAATTTTATCTGCTAAAGCATTTTTTCGTGAATTTTTGAAACTACATTAGAAAATTTACATAATCATTTAATAAATTTTAGAAGGATTAATTAAATTTGTATTTATAGGGATTCTGTGCAATATTTATAACCTACTCAAATCTTTTACTTTAAATATTTTTCTTAGTATTTTGATAATTCGGAAATGTACAAATATAATGTTCTTACAATAGGAATATAGAAATATTTCCTAATTGACCCCCCCCCCCCCTAACGCCAAGAAAGCTGGAAAGTTGCAAAGCAAAAGAAATCATCCTTTCAAAAAAAAAAAAAAAAAAAATGTGTGTAACCAACAATGCTTTTCGAACAAGATAAAGTAATGCATCTATAACTCATTCTAAACTGTATTACTACTAATCGATGTATTAAATGAAATTTATAACAAGTTACTAGTAATGCATCTATAACTCATTCTAAACTGTATTACTACTAATCGATGTATTAAATGAAATTTATAACAAGTTACTTTAATGGTACTTATAAGTACCGTCAGTAGATAAAGGGTTAAAACGTCAATTTCGATTATAATTTCATTTCAAAAACTTCTTGTTTTAAAAGAAAAGAGGTTTGTGATTCTGGAGCTTTTCAAACATTTATGTTTCTTACACACTTAAAAAAATAAAATAATCCCCGGTGTGCTATTTCTTTCTCCCAGCAAATAAAATGTCGTCTCCAAAAAATAACGTTACGTTGTATAAGCCAGCCGTAAAACAAAGCAGATGTATCATTCTACTCTTAAATACTCTACTGCATTTTTTTTTTAAACTTCTAAGCATCGCGCATTTTCAATTTTTATACAGTCGTGTTGGGAAAAAAAGTACTTTTAAATGCAATTTGTTTGAAACCAGCATCTCCATTTATTTTTGAAATATTAATTTTTTTGTAGTTTTTGACGTCATTTATTTAATTTTGGCAACTCAAATACTCCATTTCTGTAGAAAATAAAGTAAAAATAGTTAGAAAATTGCAATTATACCTTTCTGTTGCATTTTCCTATAAAAACTGAAAACAAAGTACTTAAAATACGTGCTATTTTGAAAAAATATAAATGAAGGATTTCAGATAAAACATGGAGCTATTATAAACTAAATTTAATTTTAAGTATCTATATTAATATTACAAACAAATGAAGGCTGAAGGCATATGAATCATGAGATAGCCGATTTTCTTTTTTTTTTTTCTTTTTTTGTCGAGTTTCTTGAATAACGATATCTCTCTTTTTTTTTTTTTTCTGTGTATTATTCAGCGATAGTGGCGTCATATGCGTACTTTACTGTAGATGTTGTTTAATACTGGATCGCAAATGAGGAATTCTTCAACGGATGTGGATGACGTCATTTTATATAAAGTAAAAACATGTGTTTTAAGTCTTTAAACAGAAGCATGTTTTGTACTATCTATATCTATATATATATATGCACTTTTTTTTTTTCATCGGGGGCGACACTAAATTCTGAAAAAGCAGAATTCCTGTTTTCTAGTTTTATTTTATTTTTATTTTTATTTTTATTTTATTTTATTTTTTTCTTTTGTAAAATTATGTTTTAAATCATCATAACTCAATAAATAACAGTTCAATTACAACAAAATTTTTAATTATGTTTTAAATATAAATTCAAAGGGAGCAGACCTTTCTTATATTGATTTTTTGAAAACTTTATAAGCTACACAATTTTAATTTATTTATTATTAACCTTCTCGGCACTGAATTTTTTTCCCAATTTTGGGAAAAATTACTTTTACACTAACAAAATTAAAGGTAGCTATCGAAATCACAGAAGTTACAGTTTACTGAAATTTAACAAATGTGTTCTTTACAGAAATCTAACGAATGTAGTTATGTTGCGTGTTTTTCATATAAAAATAGTCTAAGGAAGAATTTTTTAAGACGTTTGGAAAATGTCGTATTACAGCCAGATTAAATAAACATAAAAAATTTAGTAGTATTTTTTATATTTTATCACAAATTACTAATTCGAAAAAAAAAGTCCCTAATTTAAATTTAAAGAGTGAAACATATGTTTGAATTAAAAGAAACGTCAACGGTTTACTAATAATTAATAAAACTTTTATTAATATTATTATTATTAAATGCTGAAACATAAGTAAAGTCATAATAGTAAATGTATCGACCTATGCTATCACTTTTAGGTGCTGGAATTAAAAAAATAAAAATAATTTTTTTCTTTCAAATTTTGCAATTCGAAGTAGGAGCCTCATATGAGACTCAGGGTGACGAGAGGGTTAAAGATTTTTTCAGGAATTTTCAGAGTTGTTTGTCTTTTTATACCTATATAACTTTTAAAATATTCAAGTTATTGTCATAAAAATAGTCTAGTTCTATATAACATTATTATATTTTTTAGATTATTTATGAAATGTATTTATTTTTAATAGTTTTAAATAGCTTTAAGAAAATAGCAATTTTTCAGCTAATTGTGCGCTATTTTTTAAATAAAATAAAAAATTACTTATTTGTATGTTTATATCACATTTTTAATAATAATTAGCAATTTTAAACTTAAAATTTATAAAAATAAAAAATATATATTCCAAGATACCTTTCAGATACCTTAAGAAAGCTTGAATGAGTTAAATGTGTGATTTTTTTTTTTTTTTTTTTTCCTACGAATTTCCTTCGAAAATTGAATTTAACTAAAAGGTTTTTCACCATTTATTCATCTATTGAAGTAAAAGATAATTTCAGTTTGAAGATGACGTGAAAATTGTTTCATCTATTCTCCCTTTTATCCACAGAAACGAATTAATTTTAGTAGCAGCCATCATTACAGAAATGTCATTAAAAATTAGAAAAAAAACATTAATATCTCTGAAACTAATTCAAATTTTAAAATTCTGATATCTTGCATCCTCGGATACAAGAGGATAACTGGGGGTTAATTTGATTGTTCAATGTTCCATATTCTAAAAAGAGTAGCTTGAAATACAAACAAACAGGCAGATTTTCATATGATATAGATCAGGCTAAATATAATATAATATAATATAGAATAGGCAGGGCTTAATTTGTGCCGGAGCCCACTGGAGCTCAGCTCCGGTACTTCTCTGTTTTTAGTAAATATTTAAATACTAGCTGACCCGCCCGGCGTTGCCCGGGCAGAAACTGTGCCGGGACTGTCATTGAAAAATATAACACTGGAGTGGACTTCATAAAAAAAAAACCCACTAAATAATATTTATTTGGCATAGATGTCATATACACACCACGCCAATATCACTATACATCCACAGTTATGTTCCGGAACGCTTAAATCAGTAACTTGGATTTCAGAAGTAACGCGTTCGACCATGCGACGGTTATTAAGCCTATTTTGGCGATCGCCTTATGTTCTGTGTTCTACGCCGTTCTCGATCCAATCTATTTCGATTTTCTCTTCTTAATGCGGCTTCTTGTTCACTTGCAAGCATTCGCTGAGATCTTTTACGGGCATTTCTAACGATATTGTGATGTTCCATAATTGCAGCGAAAGAGATAACGTAAATAAATAAACTCGAAACGTAAATAAACCGGATTTACCTCCGCCTAAATCCTGCCAAATGACATTTACACAATAACCGTTTCTCGGGCGATGCCATTAAACAATAACAAATAATCGCGATTTCTGTGCCACGTACGTTGGCGTAATATATATATAGATTGGTCGGAATTCACCGGAGCTCATAAATACAAGGCTCCGGAGCCCAGTGCAAAAGCGCTTCCGAAAAACCGAACCCTAAATTACCCTTTCCGTTCCTTTACATTACATTTACAAGCTTTTGCATTCTTTTTTATCAATACAGTTGCATGTGATGTAATGTGTAGCACACGTAGGAGATGGAGATGAAACGAACTCGATTTTTATATCCGTTTTTAGGCTTCGGCTGGCTCAAATTCAATCTGCCTTACATTCAAAATTTTATTTATTCCTTTTTTAAAACTTTTTTTAAATTTTATTTAAAACTTTTCCTACTTAAAAATTGCTTTGTCTATTCTATTTCGAATCATTTTAATGCTGTTTTGATCAGAATGAAGGGAAACCAGAAATCGTATTTTTCCGTGATATTTGCAAATTTATGTCTGGCATTGATGGCAGCAACATGCTGATACGGCGCCACTAAAGAGACTGGGCAATGAATTTGCTTTCAATTCGATTTTCTTTTGTGACAGTGGGATAATTTTTTATTGGCTGGTTATCTAACCTGAAAAGAATATTTTTCGTTTTAGTTAGGTTTCGTTTGTTTTAGGTTTTTGGTCTTCTATTGTTATGAGTATAAAAATCACGTTAGTGATTTTTCTATTTATTTTGTATTACGAACGCTGCCCATGCTATGGCTCTGCTCTGCACATTTACGAAGTCACTATAATTATCATGTATTGTTATTCTGATAGAAAACAATCGATCAGTTTTCTTCTTTTTCTATAAAAGCATTGAATCTTTCTGATAACGGTGTCAAATTTTTAATTTAATCTGATTTTCACGGACTCATTTCGAAAGATTGCTATGTGGAAGGAATCGATTATAGTTAAAGATATGCACCTTTTATAGGAAATTGGAAAATGTTGTTCGATTCTCTAGCATACAAATATTAATTTCTGTAAATTTCATTGACTTTTTCATAAAAATGCATAACTGTGAACTATTCCCTTTTATGTTGACACTATTTCTGAATCATAATCCTTACCATATTTAATCGCAGAATTCTGCAATTATTTAACATTAAAATTAAGCAAATACTTCTATTTGGAAGGAGGGCTAACTAAAAAGTGGAATAGTTGACAGCTAAGTATACGCAGATAGATATATTTAAAAAAAAAAAAAAAATTCTAAAGTAAAAGTAAGTAATGCTTTAAATTTTGCAAATAATGTATGAAATATAAATATGCAGATTGGAGTGACGGCGGCGGGAAAGGGGAGGGGGGGAGGGCGGCACGGTTGTTAGTACTGCAGAATATTAGAGCTCCGGTACTATTTTTGTTAGAAACTAAGCCCTGGATACAGGATTAAAAAATAATAATAATAACAATTTTCTGGTGAGAAATTAAAAAATACGAATGTATGCATTTCAAGACTATAATTTTAACACTGGAGAGGAGAAACTGAAATTGATGAGGATCTTGTCTTGACAAACTACGGAAGAGGAACTGGAGATCCCAATTCTTTTTTTTTTTTTTTTTTTTTCAAATAAACTATAGTTGTGTTTTATTACAACGTTTAAACAAATAGGCATTTAGACTACACAGACCACTGTCTAGTTTAACAGGAGAAATTTGATTGTCATGCTTGAAAGAGATCGTCCGCCCCTCCTACTTATGCGATTACATGGCTAATGTATTCTTTTTTATTTGATGCTGTCATTTACGGAAACCCACAAGAGAAGTCGGGGAAGGACAATTGCCTACGTTGGATTTCCTTATTTTAATTACCTGAATTTTATTTTGTTTGATGATTTTCAGAAGAAAAAAAATAATAATAAAACTTATTAAGCATAACAGTTAAACAAATAGACTTTGTAGCCTTAAAAAAAAAAAAAAAATGTGATAAATTGATGAACTGAATTTTATTTTGTTTGATGATTTTGAAAATAAAATAATAAAACTTATTTTTCACAGGTGACTTAAAATAATCAAACACTAAGAGAAAAATTAACTAAGAATTTTTTCCAGAGGACCTCCCATCCCACCCCCAACACACACACACACCCGAAAGACAATTTTTAACTTTGTTTTTATTTTAATGTACATGAGTTTATAACTTATCTTTAAAAGGGCGATTAGAGGTCAGGAGTTATGCTTTCTTATATATATGGACATATACTTTTGGGTTTTGATTTTTTTTCTCATTTTTTAGTTAGTTACTGTACTGTTTTTTTTTACGTTGGCATGTTTAAATATTGTCTTGTGCACGATGTTTCCTATAAAAATTGCTCAGATTCTTCGATTTAAAAATAGTGAACTCCAAGCATATCTGTTCTAAATCTTTCCCCTCTCTAAATTTTGTACGACCCGCGCGCATTATATCATTATATTTAAATGCATTGATAATCCATTAAACATGTCGTTTGAACAAATCATTTGCCGGTTCTTCCGGAGAGATTTCATTCATATATATATATTTTTTTTCATTTGAAACTGTCGTTGCGTTTAAATACAAAGATTTTTTTTTCTTTTTTTCTTTTTTTTTTTTTTTTTTTTTTTTTTTTGCCATGCTTAAAGGACATCATCTAATTTATTTATTTATCTTTGTTTTTCTTGGGGGATGGCATATTTAATTGTAGTATAAGCTACGTTTTGATGAAAGTTTTTTTTTTCTTTATCTTTCGTTTGGAGGCTATGATTACATTTAAAATCAACGGTTGAGCACGTACAAATACGTATTTATTTTACTGATGCTTCAGTGTCCGATTCCACTGAAGAAGTTCACTGACTTGCTTGTGGGAGATGTATAAAACAAATGTTTTATTAGGCAGTCGCATGTTTTATTACACTTTTAGTTTGGTTAATGTATTTTTACCTGTAACGCTATCGCTGTATTAAGCGAAACAGTTGATTTTGGCAACAGGCTTTGCATAACCTTTTTTAAACAAAAATTGCTGTTATATTTTCAAATCCATTGATGGATTAAATGTTTATTTTTTTAAATTAGCTACTGATTATGTAACTAAGTATCATAGCCGTACACATCATACAACTTCCCCTCACCCTTCAAAAAAAAAAAAAAAAAAGATTATTCTACTACATAATCATCTATAACCATTTATATGATAGATATTTAGTGCAAATGCATAATTTCGAATAATGAACAGCAAAGGGTTAAACAACAACAACAACAACAATAATAACAACAACTATAAAATCTATGCAGATACTGAGCAATTTATCATAAAATATCAGCGCGTTGTTAACATCGATATTATTAATTGTTTTTCATGGTTAATTTAGATCAGATATTATCTATAGTTTCAAACTCCGAAATGGTTGTTTAAAACTGCAATAATTTGCTAATATCATCTTTTTAACCAAACAAATCAATTTAGAAAACGCATAAGATATTTGAAATCCCAGTTTCAGCAATTTTATGAATTCTTTTGAGCAGCGCTGTACAGGATTTATGCATTTGTATAGCATGCTCAAATTTAGTTCAGTTAGGGAACACATGACAAAGACGAAAATTCTCCTACAACATAAAACTGCAATAATTTGCTAATATCATCTTTTTAACCAAACAAATCAATTTAGAAAACGCATAAGATATTTGAAAACCCAGTTTTAGCAGTTAACATATCTATAGTCGAAAAAGTAATATGAATTCTTTTGAGCAGCGCTGTACAGGATTTATGTATCTGTATATATACTACATAGCATGCTCAAATTTAGTTCAGTTAGGGAACGCATGACAAAGGCGAAAATTCTCCTACAACATAAAACTGCAATAATTTGCTAATATCATCTTTTTAACCAAACAAATCAATTTAGAAAACGCATAAGACATTTGAAAACCCAGTTTCATAAATTACCACATCTATAGTCGAAAAAGTAATATGAATTGTTTTGAGCAGCACTGTACAGGATTTGTGTATTTGTATATATACTACATAGCATGCTCAAATTAAGCTCAGTTAGGGAACACAGCATGACAAAGGCGAAAATTCTCCTACAACATTTCCTACAACATAAAACTGCAATAATTTGCTAATATCATCTTTTTAACCAAACAAATCAATTTAGAAAACGCATAAGACATTTGAAATCCCAGTTTCAGCAATTACCATATCTATAGTCGAAAAGTAATATGAATTCTTTTGAGCAGCGCTGTACAGGATTTATGTATTTGTATATATACTACATAGCATGCTCAAATTTAGTTCAGTTAGGGAACACATGACAAAGGCGAAAATTCTCCTACAACATTTCCGTCAATAAAACAGAAATATACTAGAATTATTTTGTGAAGTCCTGTATACACAACAAGTAACATGTAAAATATTTGTTAAATTTTAAAACGCATGCCGGAACTCAAAACGAACTTCCAACAATTCTCTCTCATAGACAGTACTTTAACGAATTATTTTGTGTGGTCCTGTAAATGAATGATAAATGCTATGCGCACCACATTCTAGAGTAAGCAACTTGTATTTGTATCAGAAACGTATAACAATTTTAATATCTTTGAAATAATGAAACATCATTACAATCAGGGCTGCGGAGTCGGTGGGAAAAAATGGACGATTCCGACTCTGACTCCGACAACACAGACCTGCTTGTAAAATGGACGACTCCGACTCCGGGAATTTTAACAGATCCGACCCCGACTATTTCGCTCAAAAATGGGCCCGACTCCGACTCCGCAGCCCTGATTACAATATATTGCAAACAATTTTCGTCTTTTTTCTTAATGTAACGGAATTCTTTTTAGTGTTCTGTAAACGAACAATAAATGCTACACATTTCATTTCAATAAAAATATGCCATAGTGTGCCTGTATGCCTCGATAACATATATCAATTACAAGTCACTAAAAATATATTTAGGCGAGTTAGAGCACGGCCAGAGAGATGTTCAGACAAACCGAAAACATAATAAATAATTTTCAACTGTGTTGAAAAATGTTATAAAGGAAAAACAAAACAACAATGTCTATCGAATTAAGATGTAAGAATTTTTATCTTCTCTTGAAATTATTTCAAATTTACAAAAATGAAAAACAAAACCTTATAAATTAGCAACTAAAAAATGCAGTTCTACATTCAGAAAATGCATAACAAAACATACAATTTTCAGACCTTTAAACAACAAGCACGTAACATTACAACACATGAATCAGGTAATTGATATCACGATTTAGCAAGCAGCAACAGGGATCACTTTAAAACATATCTCATCAATAATTGGACTTTAAAATTTCTGAACTATATGCAAAGATAAAAAGAAATTAACAATAAGTCTATCAAAATATAACCCCAAAAAAATTATTCCTTCGTGGAATGTTTTCAAGTTTTAAGAAATTAAAGGAGAGCTTTATGCATTTAAAATTAAGGAATGTAGTTCTGCACTCAAAAAACTTGTAATACAAACATACAATTTTAAAAACTTTAAACAACAATCGCATGACATTACAAGACATGAATCAGGTAAACTGGTATCACAATTTCTCGGTTACGAAAAGGGAGCAATTTAAAGAATATTTCACCAATAACTGAACTTTAAAAAATTTCTGAACTATATGCAAGGATAGAAAAACCCAATAAGTTTATCAAAGTAAAACACCAAAAAATGTTATTCCTTCGTGCAATGATTTCATGTCTTAAGAAATGAGAGGAGAGCTTTGTGCATTTAAAATTAAAGAATGTAGTTCTACACTTAAAAAACTTGGAATAAAAATATACAATTTTAAGAACTTTAAACAAGAAACAATACTACAGCACAACTCAAAAACCAACTAAAATCCTTATACGGTTTTGCAAAAACTTTCTCGGTTTATGTAAAAGAGCAATTAAAAACATATTTTATCAACAACCGAACATTAGAAATTTTTAATATACTTGTGAACATATATTATAAAACAAAAACGTCTTCGTGAGTAACCTTGGAGGTGAGATACAGTTATCGAACATTGTATGTTTTATACATTTTCTGAATGTAGAACCGCATTTTTTAAATTTGTAATTTGTAAGATTTTGCTTTCATTTCTGTAAATTTGAAGTAGTTTAAAAAGAAAAAAAATTACATCTTATTTCGATAGACATTGTTTTTTTTTTGTTGTTGTTGTTTTCCTTTTTAACACTTTCCAACATAATTGAAGTTTATTCATTTATATTTTCGGTTTGTCTGACCATCTCTCTCTAACTGTACTCTAACTCACCTAAATATATTTTCAACAAACTTTTCTTTACTACATTTTCTTTTTTAACGAGAAACACAATTTCAATTTTTACACCGTCGATTTGGAAAAAAATATGTACATGGGGGCATTCTCACAATCTTTTGACTTTCATGTCCTTGAATAATAATTTTTTATTTAATACACTTTTTTGTGTTTTTTTTTAATTATTATTATTTCATATACTGGGGAACATCCCAATTGCATGATTGCATAACAATATTAACGAGATAAATAAGTTTTGGACGGTTTTAAGTTTCTGAAACTGGAACTATTGTTTTATATAAATATGTAGCTAAAAATTAACCTGCACACATTTTTAGGGTTGTAATTATTTTTTAAACTCTGTCCCTGGGTTTTAGATTCCTTACCATCCCTCTTCTAAAATTATACAGAAAATCATTTCAGATGCAGCCACAGAATTTTTTTCAAGTTTATTCTCATGCAGAAGTATACTAGAGAAATAATGTCTGAAATTCTTTGGCAGGAAATTTACTGTCGAATTTAAATCAGCGTTTAAATATCAATTTCAAGCATCGTGGCTTTTTTGGTAGTCTCACCATCCCCAAGGTTTATTCCTGCACTTTTCGAGGTAAATTTAAAAAAAAAAAAAATAAATAAATAAATAATAATAATAATCCAATGTTAACAACTGTTTCTAAAAATCAATGAACATTGTGGCTATCACTCAGTCTTAACATGATTTTCCTAAAAATAGGTGGTAATTTACCTTACCGTCCCTTTTTTTCCAATACCATCCCCTTTTTTTACCTTACCGTCCCTTCTTTAACATCCCTTTAAGACAATGTTATTCAAAAATTCTGTATTAAAAGTACTACATTGTTATTGTTTCAATTTTGAATGTCCTGTGGGGTACTATGCAAATTCATTATAAGTAAAAATTTAGAAGAAAATAAAAAGTTATAGGGGTAAAATGGTAAGGAAAATTAAACTCGCAAGTTTAACTTAAACTTCAGTTAACTAAAACATTTTTCGCTGCTGACCATTTTTTCTTTATTTTGAATCATTAAGGCATTCGTCTATCAGATTAAAATGTTATTTTAGCATGTTTAATTTCGCCAGATTTTTTCCCCCAAAAGTCAAAAGATTGTGAGAATGCCCCACATACTTTCAAATGAAATTTGTTGGAAAAGTATACCTCAGTTTACTGATTTTTTATGGATGTCAAAGTAATTTTAAAGTATGGATATTTACCCAATTAGTCCGTTTGTAACTTTAAATAATTTCAACATTCGTTTGTTTCCATGTGGTATTCCACTACTAAATTGCCAAACGAAATTTAAACTTAAAAAAATAATACTAAAATAAAACACGAATGTAATATATATATGCAATCGAACTACTCTTTTAAACACTGAAATAATCACAAACACAAAGGTTGCTATAAATAGTGATATTTTTATCGCTGGCATGTGGCTAATACGAAAGTACCAAAATTGCTTTTTGGTGTAATTGTTGGGTAATCTAAGAAAATATATTAAATATAAAAATTGAATTTTCAATCATAAAATATACAATATGGATTTTAAAAAGCTCACCGTTTCACTTAAAAGAAGTGTTGGAATACAACGTCCATTTATCTTACCCTTTTTCTTTCAGCGCATGCGCGTACAGTGACGTTTCTCCAAATCCGCTCTGCGAGCGAGATTATTCAGTTCTGTTAAAAACATGCCAGTGCTTAGTCGCACTTAAGCTATGTATATATTTTTGTCTTCGTGTTAGTGTTAATAAATGTTTATGTCGAGCTATTCTGCTAACTCTGTGTGCCCCCCAAAACCAACAAAGGTTATGGGTACCAGAGACGCTACTCATTGCGCTATAAATAGCAGAAATATTTTTTTATTCGAACTTTCGAATCATAAAGTCTTAAGCCTAAACCGAAACTAAGAACTCTTCTACGTTCTGTCATTAACTGTTTTGATTTGTGGCTGCGAGATATTTTATTTAATCATGTCACATGTTACGACAATTGAAAAGCTCGGCAAAGATAACTTTGATAGCTGGAAACTTCAAATTGAAGCAGTATTAATAAAAAATGATCATTGGGATTATGTAACCGGCAAAGAAGAGAAACCGGCCGAATGTAGCGCTGATGAAAAGAAATGGCTCCAGGCTGATCAAAAAGCCCGTGCTGATATAATTCTGGCCATAAATCCTAGTGAATTGTGCCACATCAAGCATTGTGCGACTTCAAAGTCTGTATGGAATAAATTGAAAGACGTTTATGAATCAAGAGGCCCTGCAAAGAAAGCAACGCTGTTAAAACAGCTTCTGTTTCGAAAGATGAGTTTCAGTGAAACGATGTCTGAACATTTAAATATCTTTTTTGAGGTTGTTGATAAATTAAAAGAAATGGAAATAGAAATTGCGGATGATTTGTTATCAATTCTTTTACTCTACAGTGTTCCTGAGAATTTCGAAAATTTTAGATGCGCTATAGAATCGAGAGATGAATTACCTAAACCCGATTCTTTGAAAATTAAGATGCTAGAAGAATGGGAAGCTAGAAAAGGAAAAACGACTCATGATTCACAAAATGCCTATTATATAGAAAACAAGAGAAATAATCAAGAACAGAAGAAAAATGAAAAATGGAAGACTAATACGAATAAAAATTTTCCTGCAGAGAGAAATTATCGTAATTTCAAGTGCAATTATTGCTCCAAAATCGGGCATAAAGCTAACGAATGTAGAAAGAAAATAGCGGACAGAAAGCTTACATCTTTAAATAAAGGAAATCAAGGTTCAATGATTAGTTATGAAGAACCGGTTAGCATGGCATTTAACGACGTATATCATGAATCTACTGCATGGTGTTTAGACAGTGGTTGTACATCTCATATGTGCAAAGATAAAAATTTATTTACAGAATTTCATCCTCGTGATAATTCTACAATACAGCTTGCGGTTGATAAAACAGCAAAAATCACAGGAATAGGAACAGTTCTTATTACAGTGCCTAACGGTAGTGGGACTACTAATCTCACCCTTAAGAACGTTCTGTGTGTACCTGAGTTAAAATGTAATTTGATTTCAACGTCAAAAGCAACGGCTAATAATCGTTCTGTGCTTTTTAAAGAACGATATGCTAAAATAATTGAGCCTAATGGTTCTATACTAGTACAAGCTGTTCGTCAAGGTGATTTATATTATGTACATCCAATCCCCGAAAGAGCTGCAATAGCACAGGTAAGTGATTTTGTAAAATGGCATTTAAAGTTAGGACATTTAAATGAGTCTGATTTAAAGAAACTTAAATCTAATAATATGGTTAGAAATTTAAATTTCAATGATGATGAGTCTCTTAAAGATTGTAAAGTTTGTATTCAAGGTAAACAAACTGTCCGCCCTTTTCCTAAACAATCAAATTTTGAAAGTAATGATTTATTATTTCGGATCCATTCAGATTTATGTGGGCCCATGAGAGTCCCTTCCCATGGAGGATCGCGATATTTTGTTACTTTTATTGATGATAAATCACGTTATATTGAAGTTAGTTTTCTTAAAACCAAGGATGAGGTTAAGAATGCATTTGTTAAATACAAAGCAGCAGTCGAAAACCGATTAGGAAAGAAAATAAAATTTCTTCGTACAGATAATGGCTTAGAATATTGCGGCGAAGAATTTGATAAATATATCGAAGAATGCGGTATAAAACGAGAATTTTCTTCCCCTTTAACTCCTCAGCAAAATGGCACCCCTGAGAGATCGAATAGAACGTTAACTGAAATGGCAAGGTGTTTACTATTACAAAGTAATCTTCCACAATCTTTTTGGGCCGAAGCTATAAATTGTGCTGCTTACATACGCAATCGCTGCCCGACACGACGTTTAAGCGAAAATAAAACTCCATATGAAGTATTCTTTGGCATCAAGCCAACTTTATCATACTTCAAAATATTTGGGCAAAAATGTTTCGTACTTAATAAAAGGCAAAATAAGGGAAAATTTGACCCTAGATCAGAAGAACATATTTTTGTAGGTTATTCTAATGAATCAAAAGCATATAGGCTTTGGAACAAGAAATCTAGAAAAATTGTTATAAGCCGTGATGTTCGATTTATTAACGAATTTGAAAATGATCCCTCCTGTAACACCGAAATAAAATTAATTTTTCCTTTCTCTCAAAATAATGAAAATACGAGCGCAAATACAATTACGCAACAATCAGAAATATTTTCAGTCATGAAAACGGAACCAGACAATTCTAGTGGCGACAGTGAAAGAGAAATTGATTCGCAATCTGATGAAATTTCCGACCCCCCTTCTTTTAGAACGCGCGGGAGGCCAAGAAAAATAAAAACAGGTAGAAAAGGGAGACCTCGAAAGGAATATCAAACAATTATTATTCCGAAAGAAGAAAAATCTCAAACTGCAGTAAATAATTCATTTGACTCTTGTCCTGAATTATTTGAAGCTCTGAATAGTCCATATAAAAACGAATGGATAAATGCGATGAATTTAGAATTTAATTCATTAATGCAAGAAAATGCTTGGCAAATAGTAGATAGGCCAAAACATAAGAAAATTATAGGATCTAAGTGGGTTTTAAAAACAAAATATAAGCCAGATGGGTCAATCGAGAAATTTAAAGCGAGATTGGTAGCAAAAGGTTGTACACAAAAACCTGGTATCGATTTTGACGAAAATTTTTCTCCTGTAGCTAGATTAAGTTCAATAAGAACTGCGATCGCATATGGCATCCAAAATGGGTTCACTGCATATCAATTAGATTTTATTATGGCTTATGTAAATGGTGATTTAACTGAAGAAATATACATGGAATTACCTGAAGGTTTTAAAAATGAATCTAATGATGACAAAGTTTGTTTATTAAAAAAATCCCTTTATGGATTAAAACAATCGGGTCGCCAATGGTTCAAAAAATTAGATGAAAAATTGAAACAAATGAAGTTTAAATCACTAAATGCTGATAAATGTGTGTATTTTTCTAAATCTCCCATTGAAGCTATTATCATTGTTTATGTTGATGATCTCATAATTCTTACTAAATGTAAAGAAGATTATCAATATATTCGAGATGAATTAGCAAAATCATTTAAAATGAAAGATTTAGGTCTCTTACACTATTGTTTGGGCATAGAATTTATGCAAAACGGGGACAATATTAAAATTACACAAAAGAAATACATTGAAGATATTCTGAGCAAATTTAATATGCAAGAATCCAAACCAATATCTACACCTTTTGATAATAACGTGAAGCTTACTAAAGATATGTGTCCCAAAACTGAAGAAGAAAAGTCTGAAATGAATAATATTCCCTACCGTCAATTAATAGGATCCCTTATGTATTTATCAGTTGCTACTAGACCTGATATAACTCACGCTGTGAATTTCCTAAGTCAATTTAACAACAATCCAGGTAAACCTCATTGGATAGCTGCAAAAAGAATTTTGCGATATCTGAAAGGAACCCAAGATCAAGGACTGATCTTTAAACGTGATTCTGAATCCTTGATTGCATTTGTCGATGCCGATTGGGCGTCGGATGTGAATGACAGAAAATCGTACACTGGCTACATTTTTAAATACGCCAGTGGAGCCATATCGTGGGAATCGAGAAAACAACGAACTGTCGCCTTATCCACAACAGAGGCGGAGTACATGGCATTGTCAGAAGCCGCCAAAGAGATTTTGCATCTCAGACGGTTTTTAAGTGAACTTTCTCCTGAAACAGTGACTGCGCCTACTATAATATTTTGTGATAACCAGTCTGCTCAAAAATTAGTACGAAATCCGGTTTACCATTCGCGCACCAAACACATCGATATTCGACATCATTTTGTGCGTGAAATTTACGACAATGGCGAAATAGAGGTTAAATACCTAGAGACAGAAAATATGCCTGCAGACATTTTAACCAAAGCTTTAAACGCTTATAAACATAAAAAATGTTGTGAAATGATAGGACAAAATGTTTAAAATAATTTTCAGCATTATTCTGTATCCTTTTGTATATAAGTATATAATTTGTATTTGTAATTTTTATATTAATATTATTTCTCTGTAATTTGCTTAATAGGAGAACATTGTTTTGTTAAGAAAATGCACGTTGTAAAGGGGGAATTGTTGGAATACAACGTCCATTTATCTTACCCTTTTTCTTTCAGCGCATGCGCGTACAGTGACGTTTCTCCAAATCCGCTCTGCGAGCGAGATTATTCAGTTCTGTTAAAAACATGCCAGTGCTTAGTCGCACTTAAGCTATGTATATATTTTTGTCTTCGTGTTAGTGTTAATAAATGTTTATGTCGAGCTATTCTGCTAACTCTGTGTGCCCCCCAAAACCAACAAGAAGACTAAAAAAGTGAAATAGATGTTACAAGTTAAAAATATACATTTTACTTAAAACTTCTTAGTACTTTCGGCCTGTATTTTCCCCGAGGCTATCATCAGAGAATATCTTAATAACTAATTGCAGTAAAAACATGTATAATGATCACTTATAAACAGATTAAGTAAAATAATTCTATAAAGTGATAAAATATCATTTATTAAGATTGACGATCGTTTCGTCGCACCAACGGCGACATTTTCAAAATCATACACTTAGATAGAAAATATTTTCACATAATTTAAAAATAATAAACATAGTAAATAATGTCACGAGACATGATGCATAATGAAATATTGCAAACATAAAATAAATTAAAATTAAATTAGTTATTTGTGAACGTGGATTAGTTTTCATATAATTTAAAAAAACAATAACATGGTAAAAAATGTCACGAGACATCATGCATAATGAAAAATGTTGCAAAACATAAAACAAAATATAGAATTATTTTGGCTATTTGCGAGCGTGGATTAATTTTTACTATTGGTACTAAAATTATATAGCATCTCGTTCCAAATTTTAGGTAAATCTAGGGACACTGAATCATTGCAAATATTCCTGTTGCATAAAAATATCTCTATTGATTCTCGGATTATGGATGGTAAATAAAATCTTGATGTGTAAATTAACTTGCTATTTTTAAAATCGATCCGTAACGGTTCTTCGTTGCATAATCTGGCCAAAGCTGTGGTTCTTGAGTTGTATTTGATGTCTGCTATATGTTCTTTGATTCTGGTTTTAAGTTTTCTACTTGTCATACCTATATAAAACTGCTTTCTTCCATCTTCTTTGGTGAAAGGTATTTCGTATACTCCTGATAACTGGTTTGACTCTATTGGATCTATTTTCTTGCATATTATATTTTTTAATTTCATAGAAGGTTTTGCGACTAGTGTGATATTGAATTTATTGAGTTTATGTTTCAAATGTTCGAAGAAACCAGGAAAATATTGTAAAGTGGATAACATGGAATTTTGTGGATTGAAATTTCTTTTCTTTTTATTCTTCAAGCTCTTAATTAATTTTTCTATGGTGCTTTCTTTGTATCCATAGTTTCTTGCAATGTTACCAATTTACCATGTTATTGTTTTGTTAAATTATATGAAAACTAATCGACGTTCACAAATAACTAATTTAATTTTAATTTATTTTATGTTTACAATATTTCATTATGCATCATGTCTCGTGACATTATTTACTATGTTTATTATTTTTAAATTATGTGAAAATATTTTCTATCGTGTATGATTTTGAAAATGTCGGCCTTGGTGCGACGAAACGATCGTCAATCTTAATAAATGATATTTTATCACTTTATAGCATTATTTTACTTAAACTAACTGCTGTTCATTTATACAAATACGCCACTTCATTTTGAAATGGAAAGCCAATAATAATTAGAGTTGAAAGTAGTAGTCCCTTGGATTGATTTTAAGTAGAGAAAATATATATAAACTGCAGCTCCATTTATTTTGTTGCATCAATTTGTTCTCACGCGTTACTGGATAGTCGAAGTAGCAGTGTTTCAGATATTGTGTATTTTATGACTGAATAAAGGTGAAATATTGCATTTAGTCTCATGGTTTCATTTAATTGAATATTAAAGACGTGAATTATCACTTTGCTAACTAAGCGTAAACCAACAGAGTGAAAATTTTCCAAGCCGGGAATCGAACCCGGGCCCCTGGAATAACGCTCCAGTGCTCTACCACTAAGCCACGAGGACAATGCCCAGCTTGACGTTCGATTCCCAGCTTGGACATTTTCCCCTCTGTTGGTTTACGCTTAGTTAGCAAAGTGATAATTCACGTCTTTAATATTCAATAATTTCAAGCGCAATTTCACTGCTGAAAAGTAGTTGAAAAATTAATTAAAATTGTACATTCACCGATGCTGGGTTCAATTGCGTCTCATGTTACGCCGCAAAATTGTGTGCTCATGAAGACTTTTCCATCTAATAGCTGCGGCAGCAGTCTTACCGACTTATGGGAGAGAGAGATGCCAAGCTGGGCATCGTCCTCGTGGCTTAGTGGTAGAGCACTGGAGCGTTGTTCCAGGTACCCGGCTTCGATTCCCGGCTTGAACATTTTTCACTCTGTTGGTTTACGCTTAGTTAGCAAAGTGATAATTCACGTCTTTAATATTCAATAATTTCAAGCGTAATTTCACTGCTGAGAAGTAGCTGAAAAATTAATTAAAAGTGGTTTAATTTAAATTTTTAATTTTTATTTCTGTACACCAGGCTGTAATATAGGCCATTTTTTAATGCGGGTAGCACGCCATGTATTTGCCTAGTATATGAATAATGAGCAAAATAATACGCAACTCGCATAAATGTTAAATCCATAACCGATACGTCGTCGCCCCGTAAGAATTCATTATAAATGCAAAAATAAAAAGTTAAAAACAATAAGTCTATAGCGAAATTACAGTCAAAAGTTTTCTCTTTTCTTTATCAATAGAAAACCTTATAAATTAAGGAATGTTGTTATATATATTTTAAAAAACCATGTGGAACATAACCCTTTTTAAAAACTTAAAAGCAAGTACTTTATTTTACAATACAAGAATCGGCTAATATGTCATTATGTGTTTTTCTTCAGAAATTCAGAATTTTAGAATGATAAATTGAGCAGGTTTGAATGAGCAGGGCTGCGGAGTCAAGAGTCGGGCCTATTTTTGAGCGAAAGAATCGGAGTCGGATCTATTAAAATTCCCGGAGTCGGAGTCGTCCATTTTTCCCACCGCTTCCGCAGCCCTGTCAGAAACGTTTATTAATTTCATTATGCTTGAAATAGTATAACATCATTAAAATTTACCGCAAACAATTTTTCACTATAGACCAAAATGCAACCTCAATAACATATATCAATTACATGGCAATCCGAGAATACTTACGAAAGTTAGATCATGGACAGACGGCAGACAGACAAATAAACAAACCAAATTAAGTGTTAAACTCTATTCTATCAAAAAACTACCACGATCCCAAAAAGTAAGGATTTCTATAGAATGGCCCAAACATATTTTATCTCTTTTTACTACTACTAAAAGAGTTAGTTATCTAAAAAACAAAAACAAAAACAAAAAAAACTGATTACATCTTTCAAAATGTTACGCATACTTCTTTTTTTTATCATACATATGTTAACACTAATGATTCTTCGAAAGAGTTTTTGAAAACACCAAGAATACACAGAGGCGTATCATAAAGACGCTCTAACGTATTCATTAAATCAAAATACCTTTCCACTCTCATTTGTAGAATCCAACCATAAATGCAAAAACATGCCGGATCAGAAAAAGGTAATAACCGGGTAAATACATATATCATGGCCTGCGAAACACAGTTTTCTCGGAAATACAGTTTCGTTAAAATAAATCACAAATTTGCTTCAGCTTTCTAAATAACAGTGATTTGAAAGAAATTTCAACCTTTCTCGTTTTTTACATCTTAATCAGTTCTTTGTTTTAGGTGTTCTGTTTTCTGCCTCACGTGAAAAGACTGTTATTTGCTGTATAGAAAATGTAAAAATGTGACTCGTTACATACGTAGCTTTTCTTGGAAATCTTGATTGAGACAAAATGGAGGTTTGAATTGTTGAATAATAGAACATCGTTTATACATTTCTCATTTGTACATGTTTTTTTTTATTTATAGCTTCTATCTCAGCTTATATCATCAGCTTAGATTTCAATTATTTCTTACTTTTCTTTAGCCTGTTTAGTGATAAAATGTTTCGTTTTATGCGACAGAATAAATTTTTCATTTCATGTATAAGCCAAGGCAGATCAAAGAGCCGAGTCATGGAAATCATAATCTCTCCCTGAAAGAAGAAAAATTTTACAAAACTGCGTATTTTTTAAGTAAGGAAATATTTATTGTTTAATTGTTAAAATTTACGTTAATTTTAAGGGGGTATAATAAATTGTTCGCTTCGTGTATATGCCAGGGCAAATCCAAAAGCAGGGTCAAGGAAATTATAAACTATCTCCGAACGAAGAAAAATTTCACAAAACTGCATATTTTTTTAATCGTTAAAATTTACGTTCGTTTTATAGGACAGAATAAATTATTCGTTTCTTGTAGAAGTCAGGGGCCTGGGCAGATCCAAGAGCAGGGTCATGGAAATTATAACTTCTCTCTGAACGAAGAAAAATTTCACAAAACTGCACGTTTTTTAAGTATGGAAAAATTTATTTTTTAATTGTTAAAATTTACGTTCGTTTTATACGACAGAATAAATTATTCGTTTCTTGTATAAGCCAGGGTAGATCTAAGAGCAGGGTCATGGAGGAAATTATTACCTCTCTCTGAAGGAATAAAAATTTCACAAAACTACGTATATTTTAAGTATGGAAAAATATTTTTTAAATTGTAAAATTCACGTTCGTTTTATACGACAGAATAAATTATTCGTTTCTTGTAGAAGTCAGGGCAGATCCAAAAGCAGGGTCATGAAAATTACAACCTCTCTCTGAACGAAGAAAAATTTTACAAAACTGCATATTTTTTAAGTATGGAAAAATTTATTTTTTAATTGTTAAAATTTATGTTCGGCAGATAAATTGCTCATTTCGTGTATAAGCCAGGGCAGATCCAAAAGCAGGGTCATGGAGGAAATTATTACCTCTCTCTGAACGAATAAAAATTTCACAAAACTGCGTATTTTTTAAGCATGGAAAAATATTTTTTAATTGTAAACTTCACGTTCGTTTTATACGACAGAATAAATTGTTCGTTTCTTGTAGAAGTCACGGCAGATCCAAGATCAGGATCACGGAAATTATAACCTCTCTCTGAACGAAGAAAAATTTCACAAAACTGCACATTTTTTAAGTATGGAAAAATTAATTTTTTCTTTGTTAAAATTTACGTTCGTTTTATATGACAGAATAAATTTTTCGTTTCATGTATACCCAGGGCAGATCCAAGAGCAGGGTCATGGAAGTTATAACCTCTCTCTAAGCGAAGAAAAATTTCACAAAACTGCGTATATTTTAAGTATGGAAAAATATTTTTTTCAATTATAAAATTCACGTACGTTTTATACGACAGAATAAATTGTTCGTTTCATGTGTAAGCCAGGGCAGATCCAAGAGCAGGGTCATGGAAATCATAATCTGTCTGTAAAAGAAGAAAATTTTCGCAAAACAGCATATTTTTTAAGTATGGAAAAATTTATTGTTTAATTGTTAAAATTTACGTTCGTTTTATACAATAGAATAAATTGTTCGTTTCATGTATAAACCAGAGCAGACCCAAGAGCAGGATCATGGAAATTATAACCTCTCTCTAAACGAAGAAAATTTTCACAAAACTGCATATTTTTTTAAACATGAAAAAATTATTTTTTTAATTGTTAAAACTTACGTTTAATTAAAATTTCTGAAACCATTATTTGGATAATTTTAAGTCAGTATTTTCTCATTTTCTGATGTGTTGTGTTTTTCTATTCTCACATTCTAAGAATTTCTGAAGAGGTCACTTGTGTTTTAGAAATTGTAACTGTACTTGTAAGTGAATAAAAGCGCATTTTTAAAAAGTATATTAAACTCTTTCTTTTTTATGTATATTTTATTTTATGCATTTTAGCGTTTAAAATATTTCATTCTTACAGTTTCACAGCCTGTTAATAACTGGCCGCACAATTAATGTCAATGTTGTTTTAACTATTATACAGTTATAACCATAAAGACTATTTGGCACTTTATCACCTGATGCCTGTCTAACTGGAAAATGTCGTACAGTTAATTTATCGATTTATAATTAAGTTTTAAAATTATTAAAATTTAGTATTTTCATTGAAAACACATATATGTACGCAATTATTTTAATTCTAGGATATCAAGTTAGTAAAAACTGATTACAAAATTCAATCTTTACCTTACAAAAACCATGCTAAGTTAAATAAGATCGTGTAAAAACCAGTATTTATGAATATTGTTAACAGATGTGATAGGAGTAAATAAAAAAAAAATTGTGAGGAAAATTCCAAATTACATTCAATTTCCCACTTTGGGATAACAATTAATTTTTATTCAGTCATAAGATAATTTGTATTGTACCTCTAAATGTGTGTAAGTACTTTAGTGAATTATTTTTTACAGTTGTTACTAGCAACAACGATTTTATTTGCATTATTTTTTAATTAAACAGACAGCATTTTGGAAAAAATTTATTTCACAACAAAAACTTTTTTTTTAAATTACTCCTTGATTTCTGTATAGATAGATTGCATCTACAACGCATTAGAACTGGAGTTTCGCTGTATAATCATTAATATTGAAAAATGCTTCTTTCAGTGTGTTCTTAATTTTTTTTTTCCTGTTCAGCAATTTAAAACTTTTTAACACATTCAGGAGCACTTTATTTTATTTTATTTTACTTTATTTTACTACTAGTTAAGTGCATAAATAAACACAGCTTTTTAAATTTCCCGTAAATGGGATATACGAGGATGTATCAATAAGTTTTTGCCTCACATATAAATAAATAATCGAGGGAAATTTATCAAATTGCTGCATTGCATTAGTCCTTTTCTATATAGTTACCGTGCACAGTAACACATTTCTGCAAACTGTATTTCAAACAGAGGGGGGAGGATATATTCCAGGAAGCACGATAATAGACCCAAAGGTGGTCATTTTTTCTAACTTTTGCCTAACTTTTCCTAACTTTTTTGAGAGGGGAAGGAGGGCCTCACTTCTTCATAAATGTTTGAAAATATGTGAAATTTGGTCACTTTTGTCTAATTTTAATCATTTGCCACCTTTTAATGAAAATCCTGGTTACTCTCATGGGGGCCCCCTAAAAAGGGACCAGGGGCCCCGCATGCCCCTGCATAAGTCGGGCCCTGCGTACGAGCCCTGTTTTATTTTTACAATCTGTGCTTAATATTATATGAGTGTCATCTGACTTTTACTATAGTCCCTTACATTAACTGTTGTCTATGTTCGGTCATATTTATGCTTTGTATTTTTGGCAATGTTGCGTCTGCTTTCTATTTCGGAATCGTACGATGGCTTTGTTTACCTGTGATAGCCATGAGTGGTACCTTTTGTTACACGGAAAAAACTGTTTTGTTGAAACAACCTAAATTTTGGTTAATATAGCTCCAACCAAATATTTTGGTTGGAATGACGAAATTTTGATTGGACTAACCAAATGATTTGCAGAATTAACAAAATTATTCGGTTAATCTAACCAAAATTTGTTCATTCCAAACAAAATATTTGGTTGGAGCTATATTAACCAAAATTTAGTTGTTTCAACAAAACAGTTTTTTCCGTGTATATTGTGAATTAATTGAAATACAATAGTGTGATTATTTGAGTTTTATTGAGTTAAAACGCGTTTTAATTATGAGTAATCAGTAGTCCTCACACAAATAATTTTGCTTAGTATTTCTATTAGGAATGCACCGAATATTCGGTATCTATTCGGTATTCGGCCTATTCGACCATACTATCGAATATTCGGTTAGGCATATCAAACGTTTCGGTCTGCTGAATATCAAACTATTCGGCCTATCGAATATTCGGTTTGCCCGAATATCAAACTATTCGGCCAAACCGAATACTTAAAAAACCTCTAAAATATTTTTTAAAACCTTACACAACTTCTACTTTTAATTGACAATTAATAAAGATATTTAGAATAATTAAAATCATCTTTGAATAAAATACAATGCTTTTATAATATTTATTTGCTGTTTTAAAAGTGTTACTTAAGAAAATTAACCTTTATTGACAATCTTTATAGGAATTAATGATATACAAATGGAAGTTCCCGAGCATTGTCTGGTAAAAGAATTTGTTTCTTGCTTTTTCGCAAACAGAGTTTCTAAACAAAATGGAAAAAACTCTCAGGGGTCATATATAGGCATCAAACAGTGTTTTGTCCAGCAAACCAGGATAGCAATTCTCTTATTCAGTCAAAAATACAGCGTATCTCATCCCAGGTCAAACTTTAATTTTCTCTTGTTACATTAACAGTAATGGAGGCATTGTAACTGTATTGTCAATAGAGTTACATTGATTTCTGTAAAATATGATAACATGACAAAAAGTGTTGGAAATTGCAACCATTCATATCTAAACAGCACTGAGCTATAGACATTCCTTTATTAATAAAGTACTTATACTGTATCACTTCCACTGGTATCATCACATTTTATTCAAACAAAGTAATATGACACAAATCTCGCTATAATGTCTTCATTTTTGCTGAAGTTGTGAATGAAAGTGTAGCTACTTGTAGTGTCACACTTTTCATTTTTGATTGAATAAGTGGAATGATATGCAGTTTCTAGTTCAGTATAAGAAAATTCTATTCATTTGTTTGAAATCACAGAAGAAGGCATGGAATTTAAATTTAGTTAGTTAAAAAAGTTTTAAACAATTCTCTTAAATAACAACTCAAAGCATAGATTTTTTTTTTTAGTGCAAAGTTTATTTTTTTTTTTTTTTTAAATGTCTTGTTTATCAAAGTAAGAGTACCGTTGCTAAACATTATGTAAAAATTTAACAAATTTTAACTTATTAATACCGTTAAATTCTGAGATATAAAAGTATTTGGCTAGCCGAATATTCGGTATTTGGCCGAATAGTTACTATTCGGCGGGTCGAATATTCGGTATTCGGCCTAACAGTTACCTTTCGGCCAGCTGGATAATCGGTTTTCGGTTTACCTGCATGCGAATATACGGCATTCGGCCAAAATCACTATTCGGTGCATCCCTAATTTCTATACATCTCTTAAAATGTTGTACACAAATAGAATGTTTAAGAAATTTTTACAGTATGTTAAAAGTATTATTATTATCAAGTCATATGACACAGGCACGGATTGTAAAGAGAAAAATTCCTGAAAAATTCCTCCCTCCATCTTTTCCGATTTATCAACAAAAAATATGTTTACTCATTTGAATCTATCATTCTTTCTTTTTTTTCCTCTAAAATACTAATAAGTAAAAAATTTCAAAATTTTAGAAAATTAAGTATGAAATATTCTATAATCAATAATTCGCATTATTCTTTGAGATTTTCACTCGTTTGAAACGTTTTTAAACTTTTCAACAGCCATTTCTAATTTAGATTGTTATTTTTCCCTTTAGCTCGTTAGCCTTTTGAATGCTCATTTTATTACTTTGAAAACTAGACTTTTATTTCTTTAAGAAATTTTCGAAGAACATTTAAAATACAATGGTAGCGATTCAGTTGAATTTTGCTAAATATATTTATAAAAGCATTTTTGTACATGCCTTAAACGTGTGTTTTACAAACATCTGATTTGATAGTAAAAGGAAAAGAAAAAATCCTGGGATTTTTTGAATGAAAGCAATTTTGCTTGGAATGCAAAGAAAACACTAAGTTTCTTTGTTGAGAAAAATCCCCAGAAATATTTCTTTAGCTTTTATTATCATAGCAGATATTTGTAAAGCATAAGTCTCGTAATGCAAGAGAATAGCGAATTCAGGAAAAACTTCTCAGTTGAACCCACTTTTCCGGAATTCACGTTCACAATTTTCTTTATCTTTCTTCACATTTACAATTTTCTTTGCATCTCCTGACTTGTGCAAACAGGGCCAGATTACCAAAGAGCCAAATTTCCACCCGTACTTAATTGCAGAAATTTTCGCCTCATTTAAACGGAGAATTTTTTTTTATTTTAAGAGCCACTATAGTCACGGGAAAAAACGCTCTAATGTTAATAATCCTTGTGCTAGCACTGTTTACAGATTCCTCGCTCACATTTTAATATTTTTAAAGGATTTTTTTTTCTGTTTTTTATGTATATGGTACTTGAGATTGATAACTTTTACTGTGCTTTTGTACTTTTTCGATTTTGGTTACAATTTTTTAAAAAGGACAGTTTCACTTTCAGAACTGGTTCTAATTGATTTCAAAAGTGAAAGTATCCGTATGTAAAAAAAACAGAAACTACAATCTAAAAAGTACAAACGCACAATAAAAGTTCACCGACAAGTCGACCACAGGTACCACATGAAAAAAAAATCATTTAAAAATATTAAAATGCGAGGGAGAAATCTGTAAACAAAGCTCCCGTAGGATTAACATTTAGCTTGAGCGTTTCTTTCCGTGACTAGTGTAGGCTCTTAAGTACGGTAAAAATTACTCTTGTAAAATATACTAGTGGAAGTTTGTTCTTGCGAAGTAAAAACAGAGTTCTATTGTAATTTCCAGTAATTTACACTTTTTGGGAACGTCCATTCATTTCTCTTGTGACCATTAGAGCAATTTTTTCTATATAATTCCAATTATTTTATTACAAAACATAATTAAGGTAAAAATTTATATAACAAGTTAAATACCATTGCGCTCCAGAGTCACGTAAAATATATCTAATTTGTGACCACAAGAGTAACAAAATTTTGATTTATTTTCATACACAGACAACGTGCTTTTTGTTACAAATTAGATATATTTTATGTGAGTGGAGTACGATGGTATTTAACTGGTTATATCAATTTTTATCTTAATTTTGTTTTGTAATAAAATAATTGGAAGTATTCATGAAAATTTGCTCTAATGGTCACAAGAGTAACGGTGGACGTTCCCTTTTCTATTACCTCTCTTACCACATTATCCGCCGTATGTGTTTTTACGAAATCTGGATTTTAAAATAGTAGAAGCTCCTCCCAATTTTGAAAGTTTTTAGTAAATTGGTTTCCGAGTTTGGTTTCCCAAGTTTATGCATCGGTAAGTATCTTTCAATTTACGGATTTAATATAAAATGTTACAATCAAAAAGAAAAAAAAAACTATGGGCAACATTATATAAATACATTACTTTAAAGTAGAATCCAAGCACTTAATAAATAATGTTTCTTGAAAGGGAAAAAAAACGATAATTCTTGTTCCCATTCGATAATGTGTTAAAAAGTGTAAGAGTGGGGTTCTATTATATATATATTTTCTTATCCAGAAAATAAAAATACTTTTTGAGACTTTAGACTTTACTTTTTGGGATTTTACATTATTTATGAAAATATTTTAAATGCACTTTTTTGTACATTTTGTATTCTTATAAAAAAAGAAGAAGAAGAAGAATGAAATATAAATGCCAACTGATTTTTTAGGCAACGTTCAACAATTATTTTATTGTTATTTTTGTTGTTGTTGTTTTTACTTTTTTTTAATGGGAATATTTTAAATGCACTTTTTTGTACATTCTTTATTCTTATAAAAAAAGAAGAAGAAGAATGAAATATAAATGCCAACTGATTTCTTTGGCAACGTACAACAATCATTATTATTAAAGGTATATGTAAATATTTTACAGACATACATACAATACATACAATAAATTCAACTGGAGTGAAAAACTCCAGTTGGGTTTGCTGTATTTATTGTATGTATCTCTGTAAAATATTTATATATACCTTTAACTGTTGAATGCAGGCGTTATTTATGTGTGAATGTGTGTTTTAATATATATTGTAGTATGTGTGTTTATAATCATTATTATTGTTATTTTTGTTGTTGTTGTTGTTTCTTTTTTGTATGAGAATATTTTAAATGCACTTTTTTGTACATTCTTTATTCTTATAAAATATGAAGAAGAAGGCGAAGAATGAAATATAAATCCCAACTGATGTCTTAGGCAACGTACAACAATCATCATTATTGTTATTTTTGTTGTTGTTGTTTTTACATTTTTTAATGAGAATATCGGGGCTCCCAACACATTTTAGTCTCCTAAAAGGGGGAAAGAGGACCATTTTCATTTTAAAGGGGACTTTGGGGGACCATTTATATTTAAAAAGGGATTTTGGGGGACCATGTCTAAAAATACTGCACCGAGTTTTCCTAAATATGCGAGCAAATTTTTAAAAATTGCCCCCCAAAATATGTTAATTGGTTATCTTTATAAAGATGTACCACTAAAAAGTACACTCAGCTAAATATTGTACTGCAAGAAGATAGGAAGTATTCCAATATTCAGTACTCACATTGATAATTCTCCTTAAAGGATCTTTTAATTTAAATTGATGCTTTATTAAGGGAAGACAAGACTGGGTGCAATCCTATGGAAAATGTGCGAGCTTTAAGACCTGTTTTCTCGGAAACTGACTGACCTATTTTGATGAAATTTGGAATCCATATTCACTAGATTATGCTCAAGATATATGGCAGACAGTTTTATTCTGCGACTAAATTTTTTTTTTATTTTAAAGCAATGGCAATTTTTCAGAAATTTTATTACATTTTTTAAAAATTGTCCGCCACATATGTATGCTGTTATCTTATATTTATACTCTACTACAAATATATATATATATATATCAAATCGCTCGAGTGCTTTATGAGATAATGGGATTTTTACCTGAAAAATACGATTTTTCAGGGTATCCAAAAAACAAATATTCACAATTCTCGCTCTTTGCTAATGACAAATTGAGTTTTCTGATTACGTATCAACAGAAGTCAAAAAAGTCCATAGACTTAACATTACGGAGAAGAATTCCAAAGCTAAGTGACCAGCCCCTTAAAACGCTTCTGAAAATGGAAAGCAATTCTTTTTATCACATCTTGCTGTCCTAATTACCTTTCAGCATGTGTTAAACATTTTTCCAACTGTGTTCCATGTATTTTCTTTTATACCGCATCTTCAAAGATAGCAAGATGCAAAATGTGTTCTTATTGCCCTTATCTAGAATTTAAAGAATGAAAAAAAACAGGAACATTTCTGGAAATTGAATGTTGAAAAAGTTAAAAGTGACATTGAAAAAATGAATTTTTTTAATAGTAAAAAAAAAGGGAAATATTAAGAATTTAAAAATCCCCCCCAAAATGTACTTTTTCTCTAAATTCCCTCCAAAAATACAATGTATGACGCACTTTGCGTCACCGAACCCCTCTCTGGGTACCCCTGATAAGTTCCCCCACTGTTTCGCATCTTTATACTTATACCAATGAGCCTCCAAATCTCATCAGGGAAGCGCCTTATCAAAATAAACCTGTATACCAAATTTGAATCAAATTGGATAGAAAAATCCATTTACCTAAATAAAGGTGGGGTATTGCCCTCCCATGCCTACCTTTAGACTTAAACAATGAACCTTCAAATCTAATCGGGGAAGTTCGTAATCAGAATTAACCGGTGTACCAAAATTTGAAGAAAATCTGGTAATTCTGCATGAAAAACCCATTTATCTAAGTTAAGGGGGGACTAGCCCCCCGTTTCTCCCTTTATACTTAATTTATGAACCCCCAAAACTATTCAGAAAGCGCCTTATCAGAATGAACATAGAAAAAAAATGAAGCAAATCGGATATTTCTATCAAGAGTTATCGCGTTACGTACATACATACAGGACCGGCGGGCACATTAGCTCTCAGACTTTGATAGCCTGTGAGCTAAAAAAGCACAGCATAACACCACCTCCTGTTGATTATTAAAATTAGATTTATTATTGATTAGATATTTTTAATTATTAATCTCAAACATAAAATTTAGTTCCTTTGTACTACCGAATAAAGCTGAAATAAGCTATAATGTTCATCGGAAAAAACATAGTATGGCAAGATTAGGGCTAGCTGGGGGAATTAGTCCTCCAGATTCGTCCGGGATGGCACAATAGGTAGAGCACTGGCAGCTCCAGCCAAGAGATCCCTCATTTGAATCCTTACCCGGACTTTTTTCCACCATTTGGAAATTTACAACTGATATCATTTATTTACCAATTGAATAATTGTATTAAAAATTAATCTAATAAAGATAGAGGTTTGTCTATGTGTCTTTGTGCTGATAAGATCGCTGCGCATAGAGCTATAAGATTTGGCAAGAAGGTAGCTGTATGTCTAAAGTTATGCACATAGAAGCCAATTTTTGGACATTTTTGAGTAGTTTTTTTAAATGTAATTTTTAGCCTTTTTTCATGTTTTATGATAATTTTTCCAAATTTGTAAAAGGAATCTAGTTTAAATTTTTTAGCAGAATGTAGTAAATTTTGTCCTCTTTACAATAAAGTTTATTTGGAATTTATACAGTGATTTTTAATTTTTTTGCAATTATTTCATTGTTTTTTGGCACTTTGCAGTGATGTTTTGACATTTATAAAAGAAATTTGGTTTCAAACTTTTAACCCTAATGTAGTAAATTTTGTCTTTCCACGATTGCATCCTCTGGTTTAAATTGTTAGCGATAAGGAAAAAAAAATTCTCATCCCGCAAGGTTTTATTTTCCTTATTTGTGAAAAAATTCCTGATACAATGTTTTAGACCTACTACGGTACATTTTGACTTCTCTGATTTTCAGCGATTTTTATGCAGTGATTTTTTCACACTAGTAAATAGAATACAGTTTAAATTTTTTAGCCCAATTCAGTAAATGTTGTCCTCTTTTCAATAAAGCTTATTACAGCAATTTTTTATATTTTTTATGCAATTTTTTGACATTCGTAAAAGGATTCCAGTTTCAATCTTTTCGCAGAACTCATTAAATTTTGTCCTCTTTTCAATAAAATTGAATTCCTATAGCAATTTTTTAATTTTTTGTAATTTTTTTCTTTCTTTTTTTTTACATTTTATGGTGATTTTTTTTTTAATTCGGTTTCAAACTTCTAGCTTGATGTAGTAAAATTTTGTCCTCTAACGTGAATTTTTAGTGATTTTTAATGAGATTTTCAATAGGTATTTTAACATCTTTTCACATTGTGCGGCAATTTTTTGACATTCATGAAGGAATTCCAGTTAGTTTTAGCTTGCTATAGTAAAACACAATATTTGAACTTTTGTGATTTTTAGAGTTTTTTGAGTTTTGCGACGATTTTTCCACATTAGTAAATTTTTTCCATCCACAGAAAGGGTACTATTGGGACCAAAATGCATAAAAGGGGACTAAAGGGGACCATTTTCCAAACAAGGGAATTTGTGGGGAAAAGGGGGACCATTTAGGAGTTCTGGAATATTTTAAATGCACTTTTTTGTACTTCTTTATTCTTATTAAAAAAAAAAAAAGAAGAAGAAGAAGAAGGAAATATAAATGCCAACTGATTTCTTAGGCAACGTACAACATTCATTATTATTGTTATTTTTGTTATTGTTGTTTTTACTTTTTTTTATGAGATTATTTTAAATGCACTTTTTTGTACATTCTTTATTCTCATAAAAAAGGGAAAAAGAAGAAGAGGTAGAATGAAATATAAATGCCAACTAATTTCTTAGGCAACGTACAACAATCGTTATTATTGTTATTTTTGTTGTTGCTGTTTTTACTTTTCTTTTTATGAGAATATTTTAAATGCACTTTTTTGTACATTCTTTATTCTTATAAAAATGAAGAAGAAGAATGAAATATAAATTCCAACTGATTTCTTAGGCAAGGTACAACAATCGTTATTATTGTTATTTTTGTTGTTGCTGTTTTTACTTTTCTTTTTATGAGAGTATTTTAAATGCACTTTTTTGTACATTCTTTATTCTTATAAAAATGAAGAAGAAGAATGAAATATAAATGCCAACTGATTTCTTAGGCAACGTACAACAATCGTTATTATTGTTATTTTTGTTGTTGCTATTTTTACTTTTCTTTTTATGAGAATATTTTAAATGTACTTTTTTGTACATTCTTTATTCTTATAAAAAAAGAAGAAGAAGAATGAAATATAAATTCCAACTGATTTCTTAGGCAACGTACAACAATCATTATTATTGTTATTTTTGTTGTTGTTGCTTCTATCACATTAGAAATGGCATTTTTCAATGAAGCTGGAAAGGAGCTATCACATTGATTCGTCTATTTATAAAAGAACATTTTAATAAAAAATGAACAAAATATCAGAAAATAATATGTATAACATAAAGTAAAAACATATCCGTGAGTAACGCTGTCGTCATACTGACAGTGTCAACAACTGACCAACAAATTTCGCTTTTACTGCAATTTCTAAACTTCTAACAGTGGCAAAACCTCAATTTTTATACCATCAAATATTGGAAAAAAGTGTTCTTTTAAAAGTAATTTGAACATTACTGATTTGACAGTGATTTTTAATTTTTTTGCAATTATTTCATTGTTTTTTGGCACTTTGCAGTGATGTTTTGACATTTATAAAAGAAATTTGGTTTCAAACTTTTAACCCTAATGTAGTAAATTTTGTCTTTCCACGATTGCATCCTCTGGTTTAAATTGTTAGCGATAAGAAAAAAAAATTCTCATCCCGGAAGGTCTTATTTTCCTTATTTGTGAAAAAATTCCTGATACAATGTTTTAGACATACTATGGTACATTTTGACTTCTCTGATTTCCAGCGATTTTTATGCAGTGACTTTTTACACTAGTAAATAGAATACAGTTTAAATTTTTTAGCCCATTTCAGTAAATGTTGTCCTCTTTTCAATAAAGCTTATTACAGCAATTTTTTTTTTTTTTTATGCGATTTTTTGACATTCGTAAAAGTATTCCAGTTTCAATCTTTTCGCAGAACTCATTAAATTTTGTCCTCTTTTCAATAAAATTGAATTCCTATTGCAATTTTGTAATTTTTTTTCTTTCTTTTTGTTACATTTTATGGAGATTTTTTTTTAATTCGGTTTCAAACTTCTAAATTAATGTAGTAAAATTTTGTCCTCTAACGTGAATTTTTAGTGATTTTTAATGAGATTTTCAATAGGTATTTTAACATCTTTTCACATTGTGCGGCAATTTTTTGACATTCATGAAAGAATTCCAGTTACAATGTTTTAGCTTGCTATAGTGAAACGCAATATTTGAACTTTTGTGATTTTTAGAGTTTTTTGAGTTTTGCGACGATTTTTCCACATTAGTAAATTTTTTCCACCCACAGAAAGGGTACTAAGGGGACCAAAATGCATAAAAGGGGACTAAAGGGGACCATTTTCCAAAAAGGGGAATTTGTGGGGAAAAGGGGGACCATTTGGGAGCCCTGGAATATTTTAAATGCACTTTTTTGTACTACTTTATTCTTATTAAAAAAAAAAAAAAGAAGAAGAAGAATGAAATATAAATGCCAACTAATTTCTTAGACAACGTACAACATTCATTGTTATTGTTATTTTTGTTATTGTTGTTTTACTTTTTTTTATGAGAATATTTTAAATGCACTTTTTTGTACATTCTTTATTCTCATAAAAAAAAAGGAAAAAGAAGAAGAGGTAGAATGAAATATAAATGCCAACTGATTTCTTAGGCAACGTACAACAATCGTTATTACTGTTATTTTTGTTGTTGCTGTTTTTACTTTTCTTTTTATGAGAATATTTTAAATGCACTTTTTTGTACATTCTTTATTCTCATAAAAAAAGGAAAAAGAAGAAGAGGTAGAATGAAATATAAATGCCAAGTGATTTCTTAGGCAACGTACAACAATCGTTATTATTGTTATTTTTGTTGTTGCTGTTTTTACTTTTCTTTTTATGAGAATATTTTAAATGCACTTTTTTGTACATTCTTTATTCTTATAAAAATGAAGAATGAAATATAAATTCCAACTGATTTCTTAGGCAACGTACAACAATCATTATTATTGTTATTTTTGTTGTTGCTTCTATCACATTAGCAATGGCATTTTTCAATGAAGCTGGAAGGTAGCTATCACATTGATTCGTCCATTTATAAAAGAACATTTTAATAAAAAATGAACAAAATATCAGAAAATAATATGTATAACATGAAGTAAAAACATATCCGTGAGTAACGCTGTCGTCATACTGACAGTGTCAACAACTGACCAACAAATTTCGCTTTTACTGCAATTTCTAAACTTCTAACAGTGGCAAAATCTCAATTTTTATACCATCGAATATCGGAAAAAGGTGTTCTTTTAAAAGTAATTTGAACATTACTGATCTTTTATGGTTTATAAAATTTTTGAGCATGATTTTTTTTTTTTTTTTTTTTTTTTTTTATCTATCTCTGCCGCGTGCAGCCCAGCCATATTACGGATGATAAACCTGTCTGCACTTTAAACAACATAAATAGATCAGCGTTTGTTTCCGGTTAATATTTCGTAATAAAATAAAAACTTCCTCAATAAATAAATAAAATAGAAACTTAATAGACATGTAATAGAACTACGCGCTGAAACCACTAAAACTACCAGAATGAAAAAGGTTGCTGTAAGCAGCGAAATCTCCCATGTTTTCTGCGTCTATTAACTCCTGGCAGGTGACTAGTATCATTTTTAATAAATTCCAAAACTTTATTTGAATACATAATTGATATTTTTCATTTTAAAATGGTTTTGGATGTTGTCACTTCTTAGTGAGTAATCTAAAAAAATGTATTAAATGTATAAAATCTATTACAATTTCGCAAGTTCATTTCACAAAAGTACAGAAGCGTGAATCAGGCGTTAATGATAAGATTTCTTTATGGATACTCTAAAATAGAAAGTAAAATTACCACCAAAAACCAGGTAAGTATATATTGTCTTTTATTCATTACAGCACACTTTGTATCATACCTATCAAATTGCTTCAAATTATCGACCGAAAATTCGGTATCGTTTCTGTTTTCGGCCCAATATTAGAGTCTCACCAAAAATTCGTGTTCGGCGAAAATACTGCCGAAAATTCGGCCAGACCGAAATTATCTATATTCCAAAAATCTCGTTTTTTCCTTCGGAAATGTTCAGCATTACTCATTGATTTGAGCTGTATCGGCTCAAATGAGATGCTCTTTATTTATTGCTATGAACTTCACTATTTATAATTATCAGTCACGACTGACTCAAAGCGTGAATGCACATTATAAAACAAGCAATGCATGTAAGACTAAACTTTGAAACTTTTCACGTGCCGATTAAAAGCTACAGGCTAATCAGTAATAGAAAATTTTTAGTTTGAAACTGCAGAAGTGTTTGGAATACTCTTTGAGAAAGTTCTAGTATAACAGATGACCATTTACAAAAATCATTATAAAAGTTAAATCGAAGTATGTATACCTAAAACACTTTTTAATTAAATAAAATTCGTATAATTCGAAAATCATTTTATGTCGTTGATGAATTATTCCATTTTATTTTATATGAAAATAAAAAGGTTTGGTCAGAGGCACGGAGAGCAAACTTGAGGCTACACATATAATTAATAATTACGTATAATTAATAAACACGTATAACTAATTAATAATTATGTACATTTAACTATGTATTAATTACTTTTTAAAAATTTGACACTTTCGTTTTCGGCCGAAAATAGAAAGATTACCGAAATTTTACCTTATTTCAAATAGATAAGCTGTCACGAACGATAAAATTCAAGCTTTTGACTCAAAATTTCAATATTTAAAAAAAAAAATCTATCATTCAGATTACAAAAATATATCCTAAATGTATTTAAAAATCATGCAATAAAGGTTAATTACATTTTCTTTATATTTGATGATTAAAAAATATTTACATTCGAATTTCCCAAATGATTTCAAGTATTTAAACATTAAAATTTAATGTATTATTGAAAACATGTCTAATTGTATTATATAAAACTTTGACTAAGCACAAAACTTCCCCTAAAATAACTTGCATCCGCCTCGCTGAATTTCAAGTTGTCAGTGCCAATGAAACTTATACTTATTATTAAAACCAAATATTTTTTAACATAAATTAAAAGACAGGAAAATTTTTCCAAGTGTTTTTTGAGTTTACAGATACATGTGTGTGTAAAATTTAAATTACTTCTGTAAAAATATTGCTTAAGAAACAAATCTTTAACCTTTAATGCCAAATATTTATAGAAATTTGTTGAAACTTTTCTCAATTCAATAATTTAATATTACATCACATGTAGCATTTAAATGCTGTATTTGAAATATATAGGAAACTTTATATAGAAAAATAAAAGGTTCGATTGTTCTTAAAAAAAAAACTTTTGCAACTTGTTTTTCTCATAAATTAATATTATCTTCAAAACATTCTACATTTAAATCTTTTTTATTATATCACAACTGACATATAACATTGTTAAAAAAAACATAGTAATAGTAGCATTTTCAAATATAAAATAAAATTGTCTGGTATCTTTTAGTTCTAAATGTTTTTAATAGCATAAAGACAATAAAAATATAACTTATTCCTCGTTAAATTATTAGCATTTCTTTAATAATAACAAAAAATTAATATTAAAAGTTAATAATAATAATGATACCGATAATAAAATTATGTTCTGAGGAATTCTTATCAAATTATGTATAGAAGATTTAATTTTACTTATTATATAAATATTTAACAATAAATAAATGTATTTATTAGTAAATGCAAAAATTTATCCATTGTTTTGAAAGGGCTTAAACAAAAAGTAAACGAAAGTGTATCAAAAGTGTATCAGGAAAATAAACAGAGATTACAAACATTGTAAAAAAATATTTCGTTTTTCTACTATTTCTGTTTTTCCTTTTTTTTTTTTTTTTTTTTTTTTTTTTTTGGCACTAGTTCAAACTACACATAATCACTGTAAATTTTAAGGGGTACCAAAAAAATTTATTTTGTAACTATAACCTATATTATATCTTTATGTTCATGTTTGAATAAAGCATAGTCATAAAAGATCAGAAAAAGTATTAAATTCTCAATATAGGAATAACCTTTTTTTTAAATGATTTTTTTTTTTTTTTTAAGTATTAACATTTTTAAAATTCCTTCTTCTTTTTCATTTTGCATATTTGGAAATAGATTTTTTTTATCCTTTATTCAAAGTACTTTTTCTATAAATCTGAGAATCGGATTTTTGGTTAGTCCATTACATCAGCAGAAAAAATATAATTAGTGAATGTATCGGAAAAAACGTGGGAAAATAGCATGTTTTTAAGATCATATATATATATATATATATATATATATATATATTTTTTTTTTTTTAAGTTACAAACATATCAAAGATTCGATACTTAGTTATCACACACAGAGTCTAAAGATACCTTTTTTTTAATTTTCAGACAGTTCGCTTAATTATTGTAGAAACTATGTCATTTTGATTAAAATGAAAATATAAAAAATTGCAAACTGAGAAAAATGAGTTTAAACATTGGCATTTAAAGGGACGTTGAACGAGAAGGCTTAGGGGAATTAAGTATATCTCCTTTATTATTTATCGAATCGTTCCGAAATTTTAACAGAATGTTCTAAGGATACTAAGGCACACTTTAAAATAAAAATATGAAATTCGACATTTTTGTCATTTCTATCAAAATGACAGGTACTGACTTGTCAGGCCCCTTAAAGTTTCTTAGATATAAAAGATTTCAGCATGATTTTTTATTGCGCATGCAAAACCTTTATTAATTATTTTAATATTTTCTATTTTTCAAAATTATAGATTTCAGATAAAAAAGTAAAGATATAGTATAGTATACATTTCTTTGAAGTAACTATAAATTTAAAGGTTGTAATAAAAAATCTATTTTATTTGCATTTTTTTACATTAAAAAGCACAGATACATAAGGAAAAAACCCGAAATATTTAACATGATAAACTTTCAGGTAATTTCCAATTAAACAAAATAATAAGGTCATTTTTACAACAAATTACTGCTTATTTCAGACTTTAACTCACTTCTAACATGTTACAGGCAGAAATTTTCTTGTGGGATACGACAATTTATGCGTGAAGTTTTCAAGAGTTACTTTTTTTTTTTCCTTTTTTCTTTAAAAGTTATTGTTAATAATTAGTATATACAGAAAAATGAGATTGGGTAATAAAACGCTCTACTCGCCCGGTGGAAAAAAAAAGCGCTTATTATGAAGCCCTGTTTGATTCTTCCATTACTAATATATACATTTCCTTCTAATTTGGATAACGTATTAAATTTTAGAAACTTATTACACAATATATTTAAAGGATAAATGACTATTTTAGAAAGCATAAAATGAAAAAAAGAATACGCATCAAAGTGATCTTTTGCACGAAAGCTTTACTAGAAAATTCTTTTGGAAACTTAACTCAGGTAACTCCGTTGGAAGTGTGTGGCCTTATCCCTAATTTCCGCTGGAGTGTTTCAGTCTGTTCGTAGAATTCTCAATTTATCCACACATTTTTACCATTTCATAAGTACCAGAATTAGAAATATGAAATATCCGAGTGATTTTTTTTTATATATATATTAAGAATAATTTTTCTAAAGAAAAAACTATTTTTAAGTTAAATGTAACTTTTCGAAAATAATTAATATTAAATAAAATTAATTACAATTTGAACAGAATTACGGAATGCTTTCATGCTTTTATTTGCTTTGATAAGAACGCATTTTTATGTGCCTTGAATACCGAATACATGCATTATTCGCCCCAAATTCTTTTCTAATGTCCTTTTTACTATTATTTTTCTTTCTTTTTTTTAATAACGTAGATTGTTCTAAGTTTAATAATTTACAGTAAAACTGTTGTTTTCCTTAAGGGGACGGCGGAAGTTTAAAAAAGTTTCTTTTAATTTTCTTTCATAATAGACATTTGAAATTTTGTGCAAATATACATTTCACCATAAGTAGATGGAACACACAAAAAGAAAGTTCCAATCTTATTATAATTTTAAGGTCTTTTAAAAAAATTTTAATTTTTAAACGAAATCTTAAAATGCTCCTCGCGTCTTAATTTCTGAGATATTTCCTGGATTTTGGATTTTAATCGCGTAAAACTCTATTACAAACAAATCTGTGTATCGACTTTTTAATACCATAAATAGTTAATTTTTTAGAGATATTTTTCTGATTTCCATATTGATTTTCATCAAAATTCTGCTTTATAATAAGTTAAAAATCAAATTTAATTGTCTTAATGAAGTCAAATTTTAAAATGCATACACAGTTTCTTTTTAAGCAATATTAGGATGCTTTCTTATCAGTTTAATAAATTTTGATCAAAAATTAAGTAGCAAAGAGCATTTCAAAAAAAAAAAAAAAAAAAAAAAAAAAAGCAATTTATCAAATTACAACGATCATTTGGAAAACGATTTTTTTGAAGACTAAAATTTAAGACATAAAAAATCGCACGGAGTTGATCATACATTACGTACGCCATGAATTAAGCATTAATAGTGTTATTACACGTAAAAATTGCAAGTCAAAAATATCGCCTGCGACCCGTCAGATTTCATGAAACTTAAGTATTATCCACCTGAAACTTACGCAAATATCCAAGCATTTCATTGGCTATTCGGGAAAAGGCTTTCCCATCGTCAGATTTCCAAGAAATCTGACGGCCAATTTTAAATGAAATTTCATTCTTAAACTTCCAAACATCCGACACTATTACTTTTTACACCGTCGGATAGAGAAAAAAATGTACTTTTAAACGCAATTTGTTTGAAAGCTGTATCTCAATTTGTTTCTGAGTTATTAATTTTTTTTTTTTTGTAGTTTTTATTACTTTTTTGTCATAGTGGCAACAGAAAGTATCCATCGTTGTTGAAATTAAAGGGAAATACAGATTACTGTATAGACCAATCAGAAAACGAATAAATTGCGGATTAAACCAATGAAAACCTTCAGATATGCTTTTCATTTCCCATCCTGACGAGAACAATAACCATTTTTCCAAATGGTTAAAAAAGAAAAAAAAAAAAAGCTGAACATGAGTATTGAAAAAAAAAAAACAGATTTAAAGTATATTAAAAGGTCAAAAATTTGTTTGTGAACAAAATTAAAACACTTGTAACTTTGATTAAAATAATCGCAAATGCATGCGGTTTTCCACGAATGACGTAGTACAAATTGGAGAATAATAATACACACAAAAAGCTCACGAAAAATGCAAAGACATAGCTCTTATAGTGTTGACTCTAAGCCGCTTTAGCAGGGCGCAGCGCCCGGTGGCCCTTTTTATTTCTTTATTGCGCCCGTCGCCCCTTTAAAACCCTTCCGATGCGCCCGCCTGCCTTGTTTAACACTTCCTATGCGCCCCGTGGAAATTCAACTGATCCTGGGAAAATATCGCAAATTCTAGGGACTCTAAACAAATCAGTTCAAAATACTTTTCGTGAACAAGGTACAAGTGTGCCCTTTTTTTAGAATAGTGTTCCCTATTTGAAAAATTCCCGCCCGGCGGCCCTTTTTTTCTAGAGTCAACACTATCTTAATTCATAGGAAATATCCTGTTTTAGTACTTAAAATTATCCCGTAAGTGTTTCTTCTTCTTTTTTTTTTTTTTCAAGAATACATATTATAAAAAAAATATGAGAATCCTTTATTTTGACCAAAATTTTCTTTTAAAAGTAGGGTGTGTGTGTGTGTGGGGGGGGGGGGGGGGGTAAATATTTTGCAGGCGGCATAGATTGGGAGTAAATACGCTAGATAACCATTCTAAAAACAGAATAGAAAAATAATTTTTATGCTTTAAAGTGAGTTTAAGGGAAGGAAGAAAATCTTTAACCCCTTAATTCTCCCTGCTCCTGTGATATTCACGCGCTGTGTCTTTTATTCAGATTGTTTGATTCCCACCAGTTTTATAAAACAGTGTAATTGGTTTTATTATGGTATCATTTTACCTGTCATTAAATAAGGTGAATATTTCTTTTTCAAAAAAGTGGTGCCAATAAGCAATTTGAATTTTTAAACCGTAATTTAATACGACCGTTAAGGAGTGAAACACAGGATAATTTAATTAAATACAAAACTAACGTTATGCTTTTTTTATAAACTAAATTGTAAAATTTTGGATTACATTTCATTATTTTAGCAGTTTCTGCTACAAAACTGATGAGTAAGCTGTATATTCTATCATACTGTATATTCTCATTCGAAACATTTAATATTAACAGAGATCTTTACTTAATAAATAATTAACTTTGATGATAATTATTAATACCTTAATGGAAAGTTAGTAGTTTAACTGTAAGCAGATTCATCTTTAAATCTTTGATGTTACTTTTTTTTTTTTTTTTTTTTTAACCATTTGGAAAAAGGGTTATTGTTCTCTGTCAGGGTAGGAAATCAAAAACATATATGAGGGGTTTTATTGGTTGAATCCACATTTTATTCCTTTTCTGATTGGTCTATATAGTAATCTGTGTTTCCCTTTACTTTCAACAGAGATGGATACTTCTGTTGCCATTATGACAAAAAAGTAATAAAAACTAGAAAATAAAATAATAATAACTCAGAAACAAATTGAGATACAGCTGTCAAACAAATTGCATTTAAAAGTACATTTTTTTCTCTATACGACGGTGTAAAAAGTAATATTGTGGGATGTTCAGAAGTTTAAGAATGAAATTTCATTTAAAATGGGTCGTCAGATTTCTTGGAAATCTGACTATGGAAAAGCCTTTATTCGAACAGCCAATGAAATGCTTGAATAATACGTAAGTTTCAGGTGGATAACACGTAAGTTTCAGGAAATCGGACGAGTCGCAGGCGATTTTTGTCGCTTGCAATTATACGTGTAATAACACTATTAATGTTTAATTCATGGCGTACGTAATGTATGATCAACTCCGTGCGAATTTTTATGTCTTTGAAAAAATCATTTTTCAAATGGTCGTTGTAATTTGTTAAATTGCTTTTTTCTTTTTTTTTTTTTTTTTCGTCGGTTAAAACTTAAAAAAACGCTTCTTGCCAAAAAATAAATAAATAAATAAAATGGGTAACAAATTTTGTACACCCCAAATTTACTTTAAATCAAAAGGTCCGCTTCAATATGGCTGCTGCCGTATACTTTAAAGTCTTTTTATCTTTTAATTTAACAAATAAAGTTTAATTAACTCTTATATAAATGTAAAATTTAAATTTTGTCAATTGTAAACTTCTGTGATATGCATATTAAACCTTTGTCATTGACATTAGCTTTTTAAAAAAAGCACTGTTTCTGAAACTAACATTATTTCTGATTCTCAGAAATCATTTCAGGTTTGAAAAATAATTTTTAGAAAAGGTGTAGTAAAAATAATTTGCCTTTGAAAAGCTATGTAAATATATTTTCTCAAAGAAAATATTTCGTGTAAAATTATATTTTCCTTCTACTTCTAAACTATATAAATAAGCCTAGATAAATAAGATGTATAAATGTAATAGTATAATGCTATTGTGCTAAACTATCAATGCTCTATAATAATAGAACTAACGTATTAAGACTTCTTCCATATTATTAGATTATCCTAGAAGATTCTTTTATTATAGAACCTAAATGAAATTTTGCTAGCAAATAATCGTATTAATAATAATAACCAGAGAAAATAACTTTACGATGCAAAAGAAACTAAAAAAAAGATGAGAAAACTGAATAGATTAATATATGAAATCCAAAAGTATATGTTATATCTATTTATTATTAATAAATCAAACGCGTAAGAAACTTTGAAGTACCTGTTGTTTTATTGTTTTTTTTTAGTAATATGCAACTTACAATCTATAAAAGATGTTCCACACACACCCATTGCGTACCAATATACCAACAAAGGTCTGTAAATATCAATTTAATCTTCGTGTATCGATAATTATATGACAGGTATGATTAGAAAATATTTTTTAAAAAGATCTGCTGTATATGAAAAGGACAAAAGCATAAAACAAAGTGTGAGCAACACTTTAAAATCTATGCAAAATTTGTATGATTAGAAATATGTTATTAAAATAATATTTCCCCCATTTAATCTTTAATCTTAAGGAAATCTTGGCATCAGACAAACTGGCAGTAATGAGATAGAATATAGATTATAAAATTCTTTATAATACTGTATGGGGTATAATGATTATTTTCCCTTATTTTATTTTTCCATTTTGTAAAGAAATACCCCAGTCACCATGCCTCTCTTATTCGGTGCCTACTCTCACAGTATTAGAAATCCTATTTATAATTATACTTAACCGATAATTATTTTCATCTGATTAGCAGATTTTCTAAAGAGCAATTACCCTTACTGACACATTGAAGTCCACTAAAGAGACTTCGTGAATCTTTGAAATGACTTCATGAATTAAAAAATAATCTCCATAAATTTACTTTTTATAATGCATTGTGTATTATAAAAATAATACATATAGACACACATTATATAGATTTATTTGGATATTCAATTTCCTTCAATTTATTGAACATATTTTTGCTCCATAGTTTCTACACTGAAAAAAATCTCTCAAATTCACAGAAAAAAACTGTGAATTTTGGCGCCAGTGGGAAACCGTTTAATTTACTGAAAATATCTATAATTTTTCATTTAAACAGGTTTTTTTGTAAAAAAATATAGATTTTCTCAGCAAAAACTACATTTTTTTTTACAAAAAAAACTGTTTTTATTTAAAACAGTTTTTTTTTTTCTGTAACATATACAAGTTTTCTCTGTAAAATTTACAGATTTTTTTTACAAAGTATTTTGAAAACAAATCTGAATTTGAACACAGAAGCCGTAATCCTCAAAAATGTAATTAAAAAGTACTTGTGGATTACATTAAGTAAATGGTTCTAAAACCGGTGTGCCGCAACACAGTGTTGCACCGTCAAAGAACCTCAGGTGTGCCGCGAAATATTTAAGTCAATCTTACATATGCATCAAGTTTATAAGATTTAAATGAAGTACCGATAAACATTCAAACTTTCATATTTTACGATTTACGTTGAAATGAGGCTTAAGTTGCATCATTTGGAATTTATAAATCAGAAAAGCCTTAAAATGCTAAGAAAGAGTGAAACAACTTTTAAAAACACAAATGTAAGCATATGAAAGGTGCATACAGCTGTTTCGGGGCTTCTAAAGCTACATCATCAGCGCAAAATTAAAAAACTAAAGATTAAAACATAGCGAGCTTAAGAGGTGCGTGCACAGGTGCAACCTTATGTTGTAGATTATGTATTACATTTGAGCTTTTTAAACGTTGTTTCATTCTTTCTTAATATATTGGCACACAGTACAATCCTACATCCTTTTTGCAAATCATTAAAATGGTTCCATATCTTCAGATAAATTCTTCCAAAGAAAAATTAATCATTCTGGAAGAAAAGGGTTAAAATATAAAATTCAGTAAAAATGACATTTGAAAATGATTAAAGAGTATTTATTTCTAAAAGAAAATTAAAAAGCTATCTTACGAGCAAAATAGTTTAATTAAAAGAACTCAAGTATCTCTTTAAATCTGAATCTATTATATTAAAAAGTGGCTGTTTGTTTGTATTTCACAACTAACCCTCCTAGAATATGGATCGTAGAACAATAAAATTAACACCAGTTAGCTATATATATCCTCATGAATCCGGGGATATTTTATAATTTTTCCAGAATTTTAAAATTTTGATTAGTTTCCGCGGTATTATTATTGTTATTATGATTATTCTAAGTTTTATGAAAGTTTCTTTAACGATAGCAAATAAATTAGTTCACTTTTTTGGGGGAGGGGGAAGAAAAATTTACATAATGGGGTATAGTCTGCTATTCAAAATGGTGAACAAATATTTTTATTTTTGATTTGTTCGAATTGATCGATTTAAATATTTTATGTAAAAGTATGTTCATATATTTTACCTCAAAATTTACTTATTATGAAAAGGCTTAAAGATTTTAATATTATTGATTCGTATGAAATAATATCTTCCAAATTTGTTTAAAATGTAAATGAATGAACTGTGATAAAACGTATGGGATTTTGAGCATGAAATCTAAATACATGTACATGACATATGCCCAGATTAATAGTTTTTGTCCAAATCATAGCAACCCACGCTACAGAACTTGTCGATAGTCGCCTAGACGATTTCGTTTAGACGAGTTAGACAAGAGTAATTCCATTTCAGCTCAGGCAGGATATGTCAATTCACCATCATAGATTTTTTTCAAAAAATTACAGTAGTTACAACTAAGTAATACACAAAATTTCCCAATAGGATTTTTCCCCAAAAAATTTTTTTCTGTGGTTACAGCACTTTAAAGTTTACGATAAAATTGACAATTTTCGGAAAAACAGAAAAACGCCTCATTTTGAAATGAACACAATATCAAAAATATTTAACGTATCCAGTCAATTTATTTTTTACAAATAGTTATTAAGCTGAATTTTACTTTAGCATAGTTTTAAAAAATATAGTGACATTTTAAATTAATTTTAAAAAATTGTTTCTAAGTACAAAAAATGGAATTATTACTGATTTTAAGATTTTTTTTTCAGAATGAAAAAAAATATTTTAAAGCTAAACATTGATGGTAATCCAAAGACCTTTAAAGGGGAGTTTCACAGTAAATTTTATTTTAAGCCTAAAAGGCATGCAACTTTTGCAATTCAATTTTAAATTATGCAAAATTTCATAAAATCGCTACTTTTGAGATGCAATTTCTCAAAAACACCATTTTTTAAAAATCTGATAATAGGCTCAATTGATACCTTATTAGTTTCTAATAAATACCTTATAAGCAAATCGTGTGTTTTTGCTTAGAAAATTTTATATGATTTTTTGAAAATAACACGTTATGTACATTTTTCAAAAGATCACAAAGTCAAGCTTTTTCTTATTTCACTGAATTTATAATATGATTAATTTTTTAATAAAAAGAATAATATGTAATAATTTTTAATAAAAGGTGTATCAAAATATCTAGTAATTAAATCCAGAAAAATTAAAAAAGAAAAAGTAGTTTATGTGTAATCTGATCCTTATATTGGACATACTTTATCAATAGAAGCAATAAATGTTGCATTGTCCTGCTATTTAGAGGATAACAAAGATTGAACTAAAGATAGTCCAAACAAAAGTGATGTTATTTGTATTAAAAATGATGGTGCGAAAATTAAAAGAGTAAAACGTGTTATGACACAGTCTGTTACAGAATCATAACTTAATCAAAAAGAAAATCCTTCTATGACAAAGGTGGCCAACTGTGGCACACCGGATAATACTAAAATTTTACAGAAAAAGTCGACTTCTTGAATTGCAGAGATTCGATGATTAGATCAGGAAATGATTATTATAAAATTTTAGTGGTGTCGAGCATGCCACAGTTGGCCACCCCTGCTCTATGAAAATAAGACTATCAAAATTTTGTTCATAACGTCCAAAATTTATCTAAATTCAGTCAATACAAGTAGTACGCTGTTCTGTTTACTGCAGTAATTAGAAATTAATATGTGTAGCTCTTAAAAATCTAACAGGCATTCAAATTAGAGAAGAAGATCTGATGATGAAATGCTTATATAGAAAAATAAACAATGAAAATTGTTGGCTTGAAGAGTGTGGTGAGTGCCGAAACTCTTACAGTCGAAGTTTTTGATTTGAATGAGGAGGAAGAGGTTGTATATGTTATATGGGAATGTGGTAACTTAATAAAAAAGTTGGTATGGATTAAAAAAATTCTAGAAGATGTAAGGCACTGGGTGAGAAAAGCAATTCCTCATTATCACTCAAGGAAAAATCAGAGACAAAGAATTGCTGAGGTAAAGTTATCTAAAAAAAAAAAAAAAAATCTGTGCTCGTGATACATTATGACTTTGCTAAAAACTGGTCGGTAATACTGACACATGAAGTACAAAGTTTTCACTGGCAAAATACTCAAATATCATTATTTACCTGTACAGCATATTTTAGAGAAGAAATAAAGAGTTTTATTGTAGTTTCTGCTGATATAACTCATGATACAACTCATGCTGTTTGTGCTATAGAAAATAAAAAAAAAGAATTATCTAAGTTGTACCAATTACAAACACTGGAATCGATTGTGTATATATCAGATGGAGATAGAGCACATTTTAAAAATAAGTATTATTTTTATGGATTGAACAAAAATAATGAAGTTGTACTAAAGAAGTGGATTTTTTCAGCTACTGACCATGAAAAAAAGGCATGTGATGCTGTAGGGGGATTATGTAAGCATTATGTAACGAAATTTAATCTCCAAAAAGAGCCATCCGAGATTCTGTCTCATTTATTGCTGAACTATCCTCTCTGTTAAAAAAGTATCCTTCTACTCCGTCTAGACAGAAACATTATTCAAGCCCATAGAGCTAATAATGAGAAAGAATAAGCTAAATGTAAAATGTATTGTTGGTATACGATCTAAACATTATTGGATGATTAAAAATAATGAAGGTTATATGGGACGAACAATTAAAAATGCATTGACAAAAGTTGAAACCTCCAGTCAGATGACAAAACATTCAATGCACGATTTATAAATTGGTGATTGCATTGGGTGCATTTATGAAAATAACTGGTGGATAGCATAAATCAATAGCATACGCAGTGATGTAGTCGTAAAAAGAACAGAGGCTATACGCTCTAAGCAGAGGGTATACGCTGAAGGCATAGCGTATACCCTAGAGTGTATATACTATAGCTTTCTTGAACAACAGAGGGTATACGGTGTTCCTTAAAAAAATCCAGAGGGTATACGGCGTATACCCCCGTATACCCTCCACTACACCCCTGAGCATACGACGAGAACTGAGGGACATTACAGCATCATTCATATACCCCATGGTCCAGAAAAAGCATTCCTGTGGCCAGAAGAATCTGGAAAGAGAAAATATGAATGCATCAAGTAACACTTAAAACATGGCGATTAACTTTATTGTCCTCACTCGCCAAATTTAATGGGCACCACTCACCAAACATGATGGTTGAAAGATGTATAGATGCTCTTTCCTCCCTGGCACCGATTCCAGATTTCTTTCCTGATTCTTTTGGCCACTGGAATACTTTTGCTGGACTATGGGAGTACATGAATGATACTGTAATGTCATTTAGTTCTCATGATATGCTACTGATTTGTCCTGTCCACCAATTACTTTCATAATCAATTATAAATTCAGTGAAATAAGAAAAATCTTGACTTTCTGGTCTTTTGAAAAATATACACAAGTTATTTTCAAAAAATCATATAAAATTTTCTAAGCAAAAACACACGATTTGCTTATAAGGTATTTATTAGAAACTAATAAGGTATCAATTGAGCCTATTATCAGATTTTTAAAAAATGGTGTTTTTGAGAAATTGCATCTCAAAAGTAGCGATTTTACGAAATTTTGCATAATTTGAAATTGAATTGCAAAAGTTGCATGCATCTTAGGCTTAAAATAAAATTTACTGTGAAACTCCCCTTTAAAGGTCTTTGGATTACCATCAATGTTTAGCTTTAAAATATTTTTTTTCATTCTGAAAAAAAAAATCTTAAAATCAGTAATAATTCCATTTTTTGTACTTAGAAACAATTTTTTAAAATTAATTTAAAATGTCACTATATTTTTTAAAACTATGCTAAAGTAAAATTCAGCTTAATAACTATTTGTAAAAAATAAATTGACTGGATACGTTAAATATTTTTTATACTGTGTTCATTTCAAAATGAGGTGTTTTTCTGTTTTTCCGAAAATTGTCAATTTTATCGTAAACTTTAAAGTGCTGTAACCACAGAAAAAAATTTTGGGGGGAAAAATCCTATTGGGAAATTTTATGTATTGCTTAGTTGTAACTACTGTAATTTTTTGAAAAAAATCTATGATGGTGAATTGACGCATATCAGTACTGCCTGCCTGAATTGAGATGGAATAGCTCACAAGTAAGCAGGCATTAGCTTAGCATTAACCCCTTGGGGACGAGTGACCAGTATACGTGCCGCGTAAGGTGCTCAGAATCCGTGATTACTCTCACCAGTAAATATTTAATGTAAATTTTGCGTTATTTAATCTGAGCATTTTCCCGATTCAACTAGGTAAAAATTTCTGTTCTGAAAAACCGGTGATAAAAGATAAATAATTCTGTAAAAGACGCCGTTCTGAAGTGGTTAATGACTTGTTATCTAAAATCCTCCCGACCAATGGAATTTTACTGCACGTATGTCACTTTTTTCTTATAAAGTCATTCTGCTATAATTAAATCAAAATCCCGTAACTTGTGTGTACTAAAATATACTAAAAATTTTTTGTAATTTATTAGTTCCTTTCTATTGTAAACATGATTTCTTTTCTTGCATATAATCAGAAATTTAACAAAATTAATATTATAAATATTTTCTAAATATAGAATTAAATTGAATATATTTTATTCCCCAAAATGAAAAGATCTTATGCAATGCAAATGGAAAACATGGTGTTTCTACATCAGCAATTAAAAAAATAAGATTTTAAGAATTTTAATAATCTTTTGTTACAAATTACCAATTATTTTGCTTTTATCCCCCTCTCCGACTGAGCATTTTGTTTACGTTAGTAATTAAATTAAAAATGACATATATATATAATATATATATATAACCATTAAATAAACATTACCGACCACCAACAAAAACTGTGAAATTATGAATAAAATGACATTAACAAACACAGTTCCCCCCCCCAACACACTTAACACAGATTCCAAAAACATAGTAAAAAACAGCAGAAATTGAATAACATAAATGGAATGATGGAAATTTGTAGAACTTAGACAGAATCATCGGGTCCCAAATGCCTTAAGTTCCACAAATAAAATCTGTGGTTTTATCTTCATATTAGCTAAAAATTAGCTAAAGAATATGAATTTGGGACTACCAGACACAGAAAATCGAGAAAACCATTGAACACCAATTAAGTTAAAAATGAAACAAGATTTAAAAGGATAGAGGAAAAATAAAAAAAAACAAATTCCAAAATTAAAATCCATACTGTCAATATATATATATTTCTTCATAAATATTAGTATGCTGTGGAAGTTTAACCATAGGTTTAATAAGTGTGAGGTGAGATAAAAAAGGATTGAAAAACATTGCTTCAAATAATAAATCTGAAAAGAAAGTATGACTGGAAATAAATTTTGCTTAAATAAATTTAGAATTATTTTTTCAAAATAAATACTAAGAATTGAACAAAAGTCGTTCACGTTACGACAATTGATACATCGTTTCAATAGAATATTCTAAGCGTATTTAAAATGTCCCCGTTATTTGCAATAAGAATTGTTTTATTTCGATACTTAATTTTGCGATATTTATACAATTGTGTCTCTTCTATCAATCAAAATCATAATTTTCACATTTTCATGTCATGAATAATAAATAGCAAAGCTTTCAAGCTTCTCAAATAAACGTAAAAGGGAAAAAATATATAGGAAAGTTATTTAAAATTTTACATCAAAAAAGATATATCATATTACTATTAGTGGGCTATGGTTCCTGTCTGTTCTTTTATAATAACTTTCACATCTATCGTTCTTTGTTTGTGCTCATTGAATACCTTTGAAGTTATGGTATTATAACTTTGAAAATTATAATAATTATAAATTTTTCCTACTTTTTTCTTTCACAATGCATCGCACATTATATAATTTCGTAACATATCACCCCCCCCCCCCTCTTCTTTTTATGATAACTTAATGATTCAATACATATTATACAATGCACAATTCTGTTTTATCACAATTTAAATTGCGTTTAAATACTTATTCTATGCAATGACCTCTCAACTTCTGTACATCAGGATTTTTCCTCCATGGAATATTTTAATGTTCGCAACAATATTATTATGTTGTCATAATTTTTCGGGAATTGAACAATTAAAACTTTTCCTTGGCAACAGCCAAAATTTTAATCGTTTCCCGCCAAACGACGATTTAGAAGGTAATTATATTTTGCTACAATATTCTTTCTTTTTTTGTTAGTTCAATCTAGTTTTTTTCGATGTTAAAAGAAAATTGCTTCGCACCGTTAAATTATAAAGTATTCTTTTTTTAATTGTACAAGATATTGAGTTTATACAGGCGATATCAGTTTAGCTATCGCGCTATCTTCCGTCACAGGAATATCTCGTTCGAATGCATTCGCGTTTTTCAAAATTTTCATCATAAAATTAAAACTTATAATTTCTAAATTTTGTTTATTCTTCTTAGATGATGTCTCTTTGCTGCATAATTCACAAAACATTTTAAGTATATATTTATATTAAAAGTGTGAAAATATTAAGAAAGTTGAAGAGTTATGAATAAGGATTGAACACTTAAAATAAAATTAAGTATTGGTATTTTAGTATGATTTTACCAACAAAACAAAACAAAAGAAACATTTAAAACCTCTATGTAAAAGTTAAAAAAAAAAAAAAAAAAAAATTCTGGTGAGAAATTAGGAAAGTACGAATGCATACCATGCCCATAGATTTAAAATTGAGAGAGGAATTTCAGATCTAACTGACACAGAAGCGTAAGTCAAATCTCGTATGTATTATTCCATATATCAGGTAATTCTTACCATTTTTCTAATAGGGTAGATGTGCCAAGTTATAAACAATCTTAAGGATTTTCTTTTAAAATTATTTTTTTATTAATAGTTATAATTATTACATTCCAGTTTTTTCAATATTGTATTAACCTGTCAACAATATTTAACCATTCTTATAGTTTCATTTCCCAATACGAATCGAAATTTAATTTTAAATAACATAAATATATCAAATCAGTCCAGTAATGGACACCCTCTGTCCAAGTAATGGACACCTCATAAAAGGTAATAAATAGGTATAATTGTTTTTATGACTATATTTAGAACCAGAATTTAATGAATACGTACTAATGAAGCAAAATAGTTATTTTCAAATAAATTTAACAACTAGGATACCAGTAATTAATAAAATATTTGTGATAATCATTTACTGTTTGCATCAATTATTATCAGAAGATCGATATTTTAATTATTTTAGATGGACAATTTAAAATACTAAATTCAAGCAATTACAGCTATCAAATTATTGAAACAGTGGGGAGGGGGAGGGTTAAAGGGTAATTAAAAAAATATATAGCGTTTAGTTTTGTCTCACTATTTTTAACAATTAATCTTCCAGAGACTACTTGATATATCATTTATAATAATTAAATATAACAAATATGAAAAAAACGATATTGTGAGTTGAATATTTTAAATACTAAAGAAAATAATTTCAAAATAAAACTAGAATTGATGTTTGAGGCCACTGATCTGCAGATTTACTAGTTTCATGAATATTAACTATAACTTTCATTAATATTACTTTTTGTGTGTGTGTGTGGGGGGGGGGGGGGTGTCAGAGGTGAATAAGGAAACATTTAAGACAGAAAATAGATTTTTACTAGCTTCTGTAACTTAATTGTTTTTGTTTAAACGGAGAGGGGTTAAGCCCCTATTTGACTGTTCTCGTAAACAATAATTTTTGGTTCCTGGCTGGTTTGATTGCCAGATTATAAAACATGCAAGGTACATATACAGAAAAAAAAGAAAGAAAATGTTGAAATTTTATTAATCACATAAAATAACTTAAAAGCAGCTATTTAGAAAAGTTTTGGCGTTATTACATTTTGGTAAGTATAATTTAAAAATTAAATTTGATTATTTAGGTTTGCAGTTAAGTCAAACTATTTTATGCACTATAAACATAACTGAAATTGCATTTTCAGCAATGCCTACATGGGGTGTCCATTACTGGAAAATGACTAATTAGCCATCCCAGTAATGGACACCCCCCTCTTAAAACCTTAAAAATAAATGAAATTTTGTAAATGACCGTTAGTATATAAAATTCTATAAGTTTTCTATTGCTACTCAAACAAAAAAACATTCAAATTTTGCAAGAAAATAACTAATATATAAATTAATTAAATGAAGCTCTTAGCCTCTTCATTAAGATTTTCACAGAAAAACAGCGAAACTTTGAAACATTATTTTCTTCTTCCTAATTGGTTTGATTAAAAGTATCAACAATAATCCAGTTTTATAAAACATGCAAGGGGGAATTATAAAAAAAATAATTAAAGCTAAATATTTATTAGTTATTTTTTTATGAACCAAAAACATAAAGGGATGTCCATTACTGGAAGGGTGTCCATTACTGGCACATCTTCCCTATATAGAATATGTGTATAATACTCGTATATATGTATATTTATACTATTATATTCCGTGCTACATAGAATAAACATATTATCTTGTTAAAAGTATCCGGAAATTTTCGATTTTCGATGTTTTGCCGAAAATCTAGAGAAATACTTGCCGAAATATTTCAAACATCCTGGGAGTAAAGAGCGTGTTGCACACTCCAAGAAAAGTGACACAATTCCAAAAAATTAATTTTGCGTATAATAATACACAAAATGATTTTTTTATATTGCACTAATAAGTCTATAACTTACGTGCGTCTTGCTACGGGAAAAGTGTCGTAAGTGTGTATCCGGAATCCGGAATATCACCAGAAGAGATGTAAATTTTCCGGAAATTTTGAAATGGCAGAAAAAACTCGTTTTTTTTTCAGTTTTTTTTCTTGAAAAATTGGAAATATTGGAAAAATTTATTTCTCATAAATGTTTCTCAAAAAAAAGTTATATTTTCTTTAAAAATATCAAATAATAAACTTTCTAAATATTCATGCACACTAAAAAAAGTATTTTCCCTTTACATGAATATATTATTAAAAAGAGAGAGAGAAATCAAGACATCTTTTAAAAGTTTATCCTTTTAGTCTCAGAATTCTGACAGTAGCTTTTCTTGCTTAATTTAACACCAGTGTTTGTAATATATCATGTGTCTGTTGAAATGATTTTTCAGTAGCATTTGTTTAATTATATCAGTAGAGCTAATTAAAAAATTACAACAAAAAAATCTTAAGTTTCAACCACTATCACTGCAGTTTGGAAGCACTGTGTTTGTACATCCCATCTACATATAGTACTAGTTTTCAAATATATAAAGGATGCAAGGAAACAAATTATAGTAGTTCTGGTATTATAACAAATACTATTATCATTTTCAAACCTTCCATTGTTTAAAAATTGGTATTATTTTATAATATTACATCCCCCCTCTTACAGTTATAATTTTCATTTCCTGTATATTTAGTTTTGATACAACTTTCCAGTCTAAACACAAACTATGTTTTTGTAAGTTTTAGATTCTTGATACTGAAAGTGGTTTTTTTTAATGAAACTTTTAAAACAGGTGGATTTTTCCATATGTTTAAAAAATGCTTCAATTAGATTTTTCACTGAGATTTGCTTACATTTTCTTTGCAAAGTTTGTTTGTATGGAATTATATTTAAAAAAAAAATACATTTAGACAACTCTAAGAACCTATATTTCAGGAAAAGATAGAAAATAATAAATAATTTCAGCTGCATGTTATTTTGAAAAGAATTTTTTCTAATAATAGTGAAAAATTACAGCTATGCGAATAAAAATAAATGCACATTTCAAATTTTACATTAAATTTTCCACCTTACCATTTTCATTAATTGGTGTAATATTGAAATAATTTTGCACATGAATTTTCAATTTTTAACAAGAAAAGTTCCATTTAATTATCTTACCAGGAATTTACTTGGATTTTTTTCACACGATCATGTTTTGGCGAAATTGTAAACATTTGTAAAAATTTGCGAAAAATGTGAACGAAATGTAAAAAATTGTGAATTTGTAAAAAATGTAATCAATATTTTGCAAATTAGAAATTATCATGACTTAACTTCTTATTTAGACATTATTGAGATAGTCCTTTGCACCGCTAACCCGCAAGAAAAGTGACACATTTCGACAAAAGCAAATTTCACAGGAGAGGCAAAAGAAAATTTGCATGATTTTACGGTAACATGAAGTTATAGCACTTATCTCTGCATGTGCATACAGGAATGAAAACATGCATAAAAGCATAAAACCCTTTAAAATGTAGACGTAGGATGAGGTTTGGAGGGTTGGGTAATTTTACCTCCCTACACAATCCACCCCCGTTTTGTGGTCACAAATGGTCATACAGCGTAATAAAGTGATTTTCCGCATAGCTACACTTATGAAACTGTGTAGCAAGACACACCTATGACAGAACTATTAGTGGAATAAAACGCAAAATGAATTTTTACGAGATGTGTCCCTTTTCTTGCGGGTGACCGATATATACAGCTAGATAATAGATTCATTGGTATTTGCAGCTATTATAGAACATGTTTTTTTTTTTTTTTAATTCTAAAATCATTACATTTGAGAAGAATTTAATTATGTGAAGAATTTTAAACTGTTTGTGTAGCAAGACACACCTATGACAGAACTATTAGTGGAATAAAACGCAAGATGAATTTTTACGAGATGTGTCCCTTTTCTTGCGGGTGACCCATATATACAGCTAGATAATAGATTCGTTGGTATTTGCAGCTATTATAGAACATGTTTTTTTTTTTTTTTTTTTTTTTTTTTTAAATTCTAAAATCATTACATTTGTGAAGAATTTAATTATGTGAAGAATTGTGAAGAATTTTAAACTGTTTGTGTAGCAAGACACACCTATGACAGAACTATTAGTGGAATAAAACGCAAAATGAATTTTTACGAGATGTGTCCCTTTTCTTGCGGGTGAACGATATATACAGCTAGATAATAGATTCATTGGTGTTTGCAGCTATTATAGAACATGTTTTTGTTTTTTTAATTCTAAAATCATTACATTTGTGAAGGATTTAATTTCGAGATAGGAAAAAAATTCTGAAATGTCTATTTTTAAGAGAAAGAATTTTGTTAAAGGTCATTTGTTTTAAGGTGAAAAAACTGTGAAGGATCCGTTAAGGGACTCAAGTTCTTTCTAAAGAGATCCCTGCTTACAGATAAGATTTTCCATGTTAAGGTTTTCATGAGGGACACTAAACATGAAAAAATATAAATAAAAGTATCAGAATGTAGGAATTATAAAATCTTGACTATATTATTTTATAAATAAAATTTCAATTTTTCCAATTTGGAAAAATTAAAAAATAGCCTTTCGGGAAAAAAAAAAAAAAACTGAAAAAAAAAACGGGTTTTTTCCGAGCATTCCCATCTTTAAACTAGATTACTCTAAATTGCCACCTCGAAAAGGGGGAGGGGCGATTTTGTGGGGGTTAAATTCACTCAATCTTCCCTATCTCTTCTAAGTCTTAATTCTTAAAGGTTTTGCCCTTTTATGCAATAATTTTACAGATGCAAGGCAACTAAAATTGCTATAATTTTATGTTACAACACAAAAAAAATGCAACTCTTATTTAACCTCTTCTGTGAAGTGTAGTACATCTGATTATGTTACTTTTCTGACGGGTGAGTGATGTTTGGTCTCGTACTTTTCAGTGAGGATCGAACAATCACGACCACGAAGGCAATTAGGAGAATTTAAATTGAATAAAAATGTTTTTATGTGTAAATACAACGTTTATATATACCGGGTGTCCCAAAAAGGACTGACTGATTTAAAAATTCAATAACTTCCAAACGGTGACAGATATTAAAAAAATTCTTGCAGGAGGGTTATGCATAAAGTCAAAAGTTTTAGTACAGTGATTTTCGATTTTAGTTCGAATTACAAACAATAGATGGCGCCGTAAGCAATTTTTGGTCCCTTCTGTTGTTCCATGCAGAAAAAGGAGATGAAAATGTATTATCCGGGCCACGAAGTACCAAAAATCGAGCCTGAATTTAGCCTCTATTGATCGCAGCGCCATCTATTGTTTGTAATTCTAACTAAAATCGAAAATCACTGTAAAAAAAAACTTTTGACTTTATGCATAACCCTCTTGCAAGAATTTTTTTAATATCTGTCACCGTTTGGAAGTTATTGAATTTTAAAATCAGTCAGTCCTTTTTGGGACACCCGGTATCTACATAATAATAGACACGTATTGATGAAAATATAATTTTTTTCCCCCCCAAGTAAAAAAAAATAAAATAAAATAAAATAAAAACGAACGTTTTTCGTATATTAATAGCAATCAGGATTTTCAAACAAATTTAACGCCACTTTCAGAACGCTTGAAAAAAGGCAGGAGAAACATTAACTGCTGTTAGAAAAGGAATATAAATAAAATATAAGCATTTGCATGAAATATTTTTTAACTGTGCATGCGCGAATGACAGCACTCTTTTTCTTTCATAATTTAGTAGCCAACTATATAGAAAAACTTAAGGAAAGGCAGGACAAATGTCGCGGTACATAGAAAGTTATGGGCGATGTAGTGAATTAAATTTCAGTTATTTTCTAAAAGTATTTTAATGATAACGGACTTTTCACAAACTGCATTTTATGTAATATAAATTACTGAAATTTATGAAATGGAGTTTTATACCATATATATGTCATGTTTAAAATCGGTGCATGTATCGATGTAACCTCAAAAACTCGGAAACCACAGGGCGCAGGGCTGCGATATTTGGCACACGGGTTAATGGTAGGGGGCCCATGAACGATTGGGGCGAAAAATTCGAAAATTTTAAAAAGATTTTTTTATGTTTTTTTTAAATGTTTTTGACGAATTTTGCCTTTTTTATGTTCAACCCGTAATCGCGCAAGTTCTAACCAATGTGAGATATACATATTACGTACGCCATGCTGCGATACTAAGAAGCTGAAGCGGGTATTACGATAATTCTTTTACCTTGCATGCAAATAATTAGAGATTATTTAATTGCGCTTAATTATTACCTTTAAAAAAAAATAAAGTAAAACATTTTATCACAAACATCAACAAAACTTTCTATTCTATGTATTCTCTTATTCCAAGGATATCGTTTTATCGTCTGCTGCCGTAATAACATGATAAATTAAATTTCATTTAAAAAATGCACAGTCGTGGAAAAATATTTTCCTAAATCGAATAGTTATTTTTGATTTTGGTTTTGAATTAAATTCATGAACTCCCGTGCGTAAAACGGGTTAAACAGCTAGTAGAATTAATAACTTTTGTATAATTCAGTTTAATTATCCTTATAATTATGTTGGAAATGACAATTTGTAAAAAATTCCTTATAGTTCAGTCATTTTTAGATAGTAATTGAAATATGCTCACTCCATCGCCAATAACTTCTTGAATTTTCACGATATTTGACTGAACAATTTATTCAAGTTGTCCTGCACGGATGATTACTACAGTATACGACAAAATTTGTTCTAAAATTCACGCATGCGCAATTAAAAAAATTTCCATACAAATACTCATATTTTATAAAGTATTGAATATATTCATATTCTAGTTGCAGTATTTTAATTTTAATTTTTTTTCTCTCTGTGTGTCGAGTTTTCTGATGGTGGCGTAAAATTTTGTGGAAAAATCTGCTTGTTATAAACAAGAAACAAGCAGAACGTTGTTTTTTTTTTTTTTTTTTAAGACTGTTCTCAAATCCAAAAGGGTAACTTTATGGCATAAGTTTTAATTTATTTTTGTTCAGAAATGCATGAAACTAGCAGGTGTTGTTGTTCAGAAACTATGTAATCGAGCTGTTTTTTCCGGGGTTTTTTTGCAAACGCAATAGATCTTTCAGAAAATAGTGTCAAAGTTGATGTTTTGAACCGAAGTTCGCAGAAAAACAGGTCAGCGAAGGGAGAAAAACAACTTGTCACGTGTTCAAAATGGCTTATAACTCAATAGGTAATTTATTGATCAAAAAATGGAAAACGCAGTTCTATTCCAAATCGCTTCCATAGCCAGTCCTTCCAATTTTATATCTTTCCGTTAAAAAATGAATTTGTAAATGTGTCGAAACGTTTTGCGCTTGCTGAGCAGAACAGTTGGGAAGAGTCTTAAGTTGTAAAGACATTTTTATATCGTCGTGGAATATAATGTGCTATTCTTATGCAAATGCATACACACATTGTACAGGGCCTATATAATAATTTCTTACAGCTACAGACCTTTTCGAGGTTTGTATTTATGATACAGGCTATTAGCAAATATAAATATTTTTAATTCAATATGTTGATGGCCCCCTAAATGCCCTCCTGAATAAATCTTCACTGAAAAATATGAGGTAAAACACGTTCTTTATAATCTTGAATTTCAAGACCAATTCGTGCTCATAGAAATTCTAGATTTTCGACAAATCGTCTACAATTGAAAGTGTCCGGATATTTTTGACCAGATAGTGAAGAATACTTTATTATTTTCCATTCCCTTCTTTCTTGGAGCTTAATCAATTACAGATTTTTCATGATCTGAATTTTTCTGTTATTTATCGTATTTTGACACATTTTATAAATACAAATATCTATCTGATATAGATATACATATAATAACACTTTCAAACATACTATATATAGGGTAGAAGTGCCAGTAATGGACACCCTTAAGGAATTTCTTTAAAAATTATTTTTTTATTAATTTTTATAATTATTATATTCCAGTTTTTTCGATATTATATTGACCTATCAACAGTATTTAACTATTTTTATAGTCTCATTTCCCAGTATGAATCGAAATTTAATTTTAAAGAACAGAAGTATGTCAAAACACACAAAAGCCCAGTTACGGACACCCTCTGGCCCAGTAATGAACACCCTCTGTTCCAATAATGGTCACCCCATAAAAAGTAATAAATATAATTGTTTTTATGACTGTATTTAGAACCAGGATTTAATGAATACATGCTAATAAAACAAAATAGTTATTTTCAAATAAATTTAACAATTAGGTTACCAGTAATTAATAAAATATTTGTGATAATCATTTACTGTTTGCATCAATTATTGTAATTATCATAAGATCGATGTTTTAATTATTTTAAATGGATAGTTTAAAATACTAAATATCAGGCAATTACAGCTATCGAATTATTGAAACAGTGGAGGATTTAAAAGGTATAATTTAAAAAAAAGTTTTGGAATATTAGTGTTTAGTCTCACTATTTTTAACAATTAGTCTTCCAGAGACCACTTGATATATCATTTAATTTAAAAATTAAATTTGATTATTTAGGTTTGCAGTTAAGTCAAAATATTTTATGCACTATAAACATAACTGAAATTGCATTTTTAGCAATGTCTACATGGGGTGTCCATTTCAGAAATTGACTAATTAACCATCCCAGTAATGGACACCTTCTCTTAAAACCTTAAAAATAAATGAAATTTTGTAAGTGGCCGTTTGTATATAAAATTCTAAGTTTTCTATTGCAACTCAAACAAAAACATTCAGATTTTGCAAGAAAATAAATAATATATAAATTAATTAAACGAAGCCAACTCTTAGTCTCTACATTAAGACTTTCACAGAAAAACAGCGAAACTTTGAATTGCGGAATTCAAATTTAATTAGACTACGTTTAGATATAAAAGAATTCATAACAACAACAATCCCCCCCCCCCCCTTTACATACACACACACACACACTTTTTTAATAGTTCAGGCACTGATCTCTCCGTTTCCATAATGTTAACAATTTAGCAAGTGTACTATATATATATTTTTTTTAATCTACCATTTTTGAATGGTAATCGTCGGCGTATTTAATCGCGGAATACCTGTCAATAAACAAAGCTAATATTACTAATCGGAAATTGTTGTAGGGTTTTTTTTTTTTTTTTTTTGTATAAAAATGTGCGTTAAGTTTGCAACAGTTTGTTCCTGCTTTGCCGAGAATATAGGGGTTATAATGTCGGTTCTGATTTGGACATTCGTTGTTGATTCAGAATCAGCTTTAAAGCAATTCCCAATTATTAACTCGCATCTGACGTAACAATGAAATTATTTTAATCCCAACATGCATAAAATTTTCAAACATGCTTTTTTGCTTGATCAACGATTTTTTTTTTTCATTTTATTACACTGGATATACTGTAATAATTAGTATGATAGTACGAATAATAATAATATGAAAATTGATATGTTCAACCGATTTTCGGAAAGGAAGAATAACGAAAAAGAAATTAACAGTTACCAATAAGATAAGTCACAATTGAAGAGCTGAGTGGAAGAACATGTTATGCTACATTTTCTTAAAAAGGATTTTATCTTTTGGACGAAGGTGTTATCAGGTATTCTATCACATGGTAAAGCTAAATTACCAAAGTTCTATTTAGCCTTGAAGATTTAAGACATTATTCATTAATATTTAACATTTTAATATTTAATAATCAAAATAACAATAATATTTTTTAATATTTAAAAATTAAATATGAATACGCTTTTTTGATAGAGTTTAGTTCCACATCTGTTAATATTTTAAACACATGGTATCAAACAGAAATAATTAATTAAAATTGACAACAATAACTTTCACATCAAATTTCTTCAAATGTAATTTTTGTTACTTAACATGTTCTTCAACTTAGCTCTTCAATTATAGAGGAGAAACTTTTTTTTAACCCCGAATCAAAATGTCTGATAATTTCTTGTATGTCATTTTGCATTGAAAACAGAATAGATCTTGTAGGGAATAGGGAAAGTTTAGTTTTTGTTTTACCACAATTTGTAAGCTAATATACTTGCTAATTCTTGTGTTCAAAAAATAACGTAATGCTATCAATAAATAGTTTTCTCTTTAAATTTAAATGTTAACTCATTTTTATTGCTTTTGCAAGTAACTGAGCTTTTTACTTGGGGTGACAAAAAATCCAAGTTATTGAAAGTGTAAATCGTTTGATAAATCGATAAACTGATATTAATCCTTTTTTTTTTCCCAAAAAAATTATCACCATTTTGTCAACAACTCCTCCGCACGCAACATGTCAGGCATCTGATTACATTTCTTCTGAAACTGCGAGATAAAATATCAATATCTTACATCCGGAGCTTCTTAATGATAAGTTACATCAAATAAATCATGTACTGAACTCTCGTATCTTTTCATTTTTTATCTGACATTTATTTCACTTTGTTTTATTTAATTTTTACTTTTTATCTTTACTTTTTATGTCTAATCTGTGTTTTTCTCTCTTTTTATCCGTTCCAAAATGGTCGAAAGAAATATTTATCGAATTGCAGTTACTATTTTCTGCCTGATTTTTCCAGATAGGCTCTTTAGTAGTTTTTGAAGGCAATTAAAATGACAAGTATGAAGTATACAAGATGATTAAAAAAGAATGAGAATTGCTTGCCTTTTGTCCCATTCATTTTGAATAATTAATAATATATTAATTATAGTAATTAATTATTATTAATATATTTAATTAATTTATGTATCATTAATTTTCTATGTAATGATTATAACACAGCGTATTATGAAATTTTAAACAATTACCATTAAAGAAGTTAGAACTAAAAATTATAAATTTTTTTAAAATAATGTGTAGAATAACAGTCTACATAATCATATTTCCACAGACAATTTTTGAAATATAGTACATTAAAAAGAATATTTTCTGCATCAGTGAATCTAGTTCTAGTGCTTGTGCTTGTAGGCATCTATCATGTTTTTATATTTGTTCTATCATTTATCATTATCTGTTTTCTATCATTTATCTGTTTTTAAGAAATGAATAAATTTCTGATTCTGAATGCTGATTTCTCCACAAATAATTTGGATGTCGAAGGCAAGCATGAAATAATATGGATAGCAGCGGCAGCTCTTGATCTAACATCAGCGTTAACGCCTTTCTTTCAACATTGATTTTATATCTATAACAATACATTTTTTTCGAAAGAGTTTTGAATGAGCAAATCCATATAAAATATAAAATTCAAACTATGGATTTTGTGGATTTATAACTAAAATAAAATTGCTGAAAGGATGAGTTTTATTATTCTTTTTAATGTGTGTGTGTGTGTGTGTTCGGTGCTAATTTTTTTTTTTTTTTTTTTTTTAAGAGAGAAATTGAAATCAACTAAATCTAGTGAATTAAATTTATACATTTATGATATATATACTTAACTTAGAAAGACTTGCTCGAGTGAATTAACTATAAAGAAATCAGGCTTGTATTCTCATTACATCAGAGGTAGAAGGCATATATATGCAGTGGAAAATTTATGTAATCATCCATCTGGAATTTCTCAAATAATGAATCAAACCATTGAGGTCTGGTGCCTTAACTGTATCTCATCATTGCATATATTATGCAAAATTAAATTATTCTGACGAATGATTTCATTTTGTTATGAAATATGTTGCAGAGGTATTGCACATATGTATAATTCTTTTTATATTAAATATTCAAAAGCACAAATGTGAATTCCATAATTCCCTCACAACTATAAATCACTTTAAAGTTCTGTCAATAGACTTAGAAAAATTATTAAACTCTGAAATCTTTCTGTGTATTGCATTACTTTTTTTGTAAGGAAGTTTTTATGCGTCATATTGAAAAAATGACAGTGTGGTTTAACAGTTTTTTGCAAGATTGATCCATTATCAATCTGTAATTAAGAGTACGATTTTCGGCAAATAAATTTAACGAGTTACTTTCCTTAGAATCAATAGTCAATTTCAAAATCTCGGCAGGATGACGCGACATTTTTAGTACGATGATAGGTTCCACACCGGCGGTTCACATCTAATGTTACTTTTTTCATTAGCCTAAGAATCAGTGTTGAATTCCGACACTTTTTTCCGGAAGGGATTTCTGTGGCTTCCGGGGCGGGGGGGGGGGGGGGTGCATTATAGAGTTACGGGGGGAAATTGCACTTTTTGACCATTGAAAACACAAAATCTCGAATCTTCCAGGGGGGGGGGGGGGCAACTCATTGCTCCGGGGGTGAATATCCCCCCGGGCCACCCCCCTGAGTTCAACACTGCTAAGAATACAGATATGATTTGGTACCAAGGTAGAACATTCTTTAAAGAAATTAAAACAGTAAAGGCTTGATCGTCTATCACAGTGGTTTCCAGCATTTTATTGGCAACGCCCCACCAAAACATCTGTAAAATCACCCTCACTCTGTAAATTATGTCTCTTATTATTTAAAAAGGGAACTCTATTCAAATAGTGGAAGCGTAATACAGCTTTAACAATAACTAAACTATTCTCTTCACATTTTTTAACTTTTCAAAGTGGTGAATCTTCTGTCAAAAATATGTTTTTGACGTAATTCTTATAAATTCAATGAGACTATGCATCTTTGCCTTTGTGCCCAAAAGGATTTTGTTGTACTTTTCCAACTTCCCTCAATGTTAAAGGAATGGGTTATATGAGGGGTTGCAAAAATGCCAGATAAAATTTTAAAAAGCCACGCCGATGGCTTTTATTGATATTAACCGGCTTTTTCTGGCCAAAATTGGTCCCTTTTTTTGCCACAATTGGCTTTTATGCTGAGAAGCATTTTAATTATAAACTACACATTTTTTAATGCTTTATAATTAGTTTTAATGACATTTAATTGACTTAGAATTTAATAAGTAACACAACTTCTCAATAATAAGACATTTATACTGGAATAACACACAGGGTGCAGCTGCTGGTGATTTGTAGTCAGATTTGCAAATATGTCAGCTAAATTTTAAAAGAGACCAAGTGCTTTATCTGGTTAACACTACCCTTTAATCCCACTTTTTTTTTTTCATTTTTACTGCTTTATAAAATTAACGAGGACAATGGTTACTTAGTTACACGTTTCATTACTTAACTCATTTTAAGAGCTATCAATATGCGAGTCTTATTTTATTTCTCATAAACATTTAATATCATACATAAAATCATATAATAAAAACGCGCATTTCTCACTATAGTATTATGAATAGTATTATGAATAGTATATGCATGAATTTATGCATGAATATTCGCTCTTTTAAATAGCAATAAGCTTTTAAAAATTTTAATTCAACAAATTTTACTTCGAGATTTTTTTTTTTTTTTTTTTTTTTTTTGTGTGTAATTGTTTTCTTTATTTTACACACTTGTGTACTAAACTCACCTCAAATATTTCATCCTTCTTAATTTCTCTTTCAACATTGTTTATTCTAGGACTTAATCTTTCCATATGGACATTTCATATTTTAATTTGATGTGTTACATTTTATCATTGTTTAATTAAATAAAATCTTTAAAATGTGTACTATATGAGAAGCTATGTAATATAAAATTTAAAAACATCATTTTGGCGTATAATTTATTTTCTTTTCAATATTTATAATTTTTTCTAAAGCTATAATTCTTTTCACAGTTGCCTTCGAGATGTTATAAAGACTTATTTATTTGACCAATTTAATAGAAATTTATAATTTTGTTAGTATAAAATATTTATAAGCGTATTAAAAATTAATTAATCCAAATTTAATATGAATTAGAACTAACTAATATATATGAATATACTAACTAATTTATATGAACCAACTTTTAAAAAATAAAAACCTGCGCTTTTAAAGTGGTTAAAACCAAAAAAAGCCAGCCGGTTTTTTTTTTTTTGTTGTTTTTTTTTTGCCTGACTAAAAGCCGGTAACCTTGGTTATACGGTCTGCATTTTTATCTTCATAAAATATTTTGAACATAGGCTTACATTAATACATGGAAATTACTCCAAAGAGAAACAATCGCCTTGCATACAATATTTCAAAGGAAAATCAAATTTCAAAGTAATTGCTTAAGAGGCGCAAAGACCAACATAGTGAAAAAGATTCCATGCCGGGATTCGAACTCGGACCATCAGAGTAGCACACTGATGTTCTGAAAAAGATTCCATGCCGGGATTCGAACCCGGGCCATCAGTATAGCGCACTTACATTCTACCGACTGTTGGGCTTTGCGCCTCTTAAGGGTGTATTCGAAAAGTATTTTTCCACCCTCAACAGCTCGAAATTTTCTGAGACATTTTCAGACTCATTTTTAAAAGTAAAAACATGAAACTTGCTGGGGTGATTTCTGAAGACATGTTTAACATGCCGTGTTATTTCATTTTCAGCTCAATTAATTAGAATTTGATTTTTAAACAATTATTTTCTCAGTATGACCATTTTTTTCATTCCCAGATCGCCCGCTTCGGAAAATTCGGTTCAAAACGCCAATTTTGACAGCGTTTTTTACAGTATTTTCTGCATTTATCAAAAAATTAAGAAGCACGGCACATTATATAGTTTCTAAATAAGTGAAATTCCCAGTTTGATGCGTTTGAGAGGAAAAATGAATTTTAAAATGAATCAGAAAATAAGCAGTTTGGATTGGAATACACCCTTAAGCAATTACTTTGAAATTTGATTTTTCTCTGAAACAGAGGCTTACATTTAGTATTAAATTAGATAACATTCCCATATTTCATAATTCAATTTTGTAACTTATTAAGAATTCGTGGAAAAGCTTTTGACTCTAGATTTTCTTTCTATGGATAACACGATACACATGAAGCATTTCAAGATTCACATATTTATATATTTTAAATAGCCAATATTCCTCATCATAACACATCCCTCCCCCCCTTTTTCAATATCGTCAATTGTCTTCTATGTATTATCTAATTTTAAAATTTAAAATGTATATGCAATCATGTAAATTTATTTACTGTGTAGGAGGCCTGCACATAGACAATTAGTACTATCTGCCCATTTCCTTTTCTAATGCTAACATTTATAAATGTTATAAAGTTTTCAATACCTCATTTAGATATTTCATTTATTTTTTACGTTAAATACGTTCAAGACGTGTAAAGGTTTCTTCATGTGATATATAGTAGAGCGAATAAAAGTAGAAATCTCATTCAAGAAATAATCGAAAGCGTTACGAAAAATTATAAAATACAACGGCAACCAGAAAAATTATAAAATACAACGGCAACCAGAAAAATTATAGAGATTTTTAACGTTCCAGAACAACAAAAAAAAAAGGTTAAATCTTGAAAATATTATTCGTATAATTAAATACAATAATGATCTTTTAAATTTTACTGTTATTCTATTTCTTTTTTACGTCCCACGTTGAGAACCACTGGTCTCTTACGAAGCGTTTCACAGCTGACATTCAAGTGTCAATGAATTGCAAAATAACCAATTAACTAATAAAATATCGATTTATTTTCTTGGCAATATTGTAAATTCTTAAAATGTAAAGAAATTTTTAAAGAAATGAGGCATTTTTCATATTTACTCAATGTCACTGAAAATTCTTCAGGTACATTTTTCCCACTTCTCTTCTTCCCCTTCTTTGACAGTTGAAGTACAAAATTATCTGACAAGATTCATTACAAAAAAAAGTTAAAACAACCCCTTAAGTATCGCCTTTTTATGATCAAGACTTTGATTATTCTTAATAACTCCGATTAGTTTCTTCGACAATTAAGGTTTCTTTAGTAATGGCACAGGAAAGGGTGGGTTAGGGGGTTGAATAGAAAAATATTATGGTGTTCTAGCTCATAGTTACAACTTTTTCGCAAATAATAACTCCAGAATATCACCGGAACTGTACTAGTCATCAAATGCGAAAAGAATCTGTTTTGAACGCCTTAACGATTTGCCCGATGCCGCTTCGATAACTTTGAAAAAGTGTCTAAAAGTCCGTCAGCTTATTAAATTTAGATTTAATTTTGTTTCCATAATTATGTAACCAAACTCAAAAAACATGAATTTGAGATTTCCTTTACGAGTTAATGGCAAGCATGTTTTCCAACTTCTCAGGTATGACTTATTTAGGTTTTAAAACGACCGATTTAGAATGATTTTATCATTTTTCACACTTGGCATTTCAAAACACTATTGTTCACAGCTCGACAAATGAAAGGATATAATCCATTTTATAAATATACAGAAAAGATACATTTGGCACTAGATTTAAAAATCAATTAATGATTTCAAATTATTTTTACTCAAAAGACAACCTCATTTCACGCTCGATTAAGATTTTCGACATTTCTAAAAGGTATTTTTTTTTTTTTTTTGTATCACTTTGGAAATGTTGAATACAATAACGTTCATTGGATAACATTTGTGTCAGCAAGAATTAAATGCATATGAAATCTGAAAATTTTAAATTAAAAAAAGGGTAGCTATGCTACCAAAAACTCTAGATGTGAAATAGTTTAGTGACTTTTATAGAAATTATAAATTGAAATATAGAATGGCAAACCTCAATCACCTAAAAATGAAACCCCTTCATCAGGAAAAAAGCTTCAAAAGGAAAAGAAACCGTTCAGAAGAAATTTTTAAAGTTCAGTAGAATGTAGATTATTACTTTTTTTTTTTTTTTTTTTTATTTGAATACGATAAAGCTTTCTTGACATATGCGTAACAGATACATTTATGCTAGTAAAATGTTGTCTATAAATTCATTACTTTGCTTACTCCTAAAATCATTTGATTAAGGCTGTTCTCAAATCCAAAAGGACAACCTTATGACATAAGTTTAAATTTATTTTTGGTCGGAAATGCATGAAACTAGAAGTTGTTGTTGTTCAGAAACTGTGATCGAGCTGTTGTTTTTTTTTTTTTTTCCGTTTTTTTGCAAACGCAATAAATCTTTCAGAAAATTTTGTTAAAGTTGACGTTTTGAACCGAAGTTTCCGAAGAAAGCAGAAAATGAGTCAGCGAAGGGAGAAAAACGTCTTTGTCACGTGATCAAAATCGCTTATAACGCAATAGGTAATTTATTGATCAAAAAATGGAAAACACAGTTCGATTCCAAATCGCTTCTATAGTCAGGCCTTCCAATTTTATATCTTTCCATTAAAAAATGAATTTGTAAATGTGTCAAAGCGTTTTGCACTTGTAAGAACAGCCTTAACAAATTATTTAATTTATTAAACAGCCCTTCTACAATTAGCCATTTTTTAGTTCAGTTGCACATTTTCCCTTTACAAACTGTGAAATATTGTTTCTTTTGACATTAACAAAAAAGTTTTAAAGCAAATAAATAAATGTATTAATAACGGATATTATGAGAAAAGCTGTATAGTAAAACAATCGTAGAAATAAATCTGCAAGTTTAGTTGCACCGTTGGGGCAAGGGCGACATTTTAAGAAAAAATTGGAAATATAACTTGGACACATGAAATTAGAAAGCATAAGGTGAATATTTGAAAAACTATTATTTAAATATCCAAACCTTAACGGAAAAAAAAATCATATTTTGCGCATTATTATTATTATTGTTACTTTCATTTATGAAAAAAGCAGTGGTGATGTGAGAATATATAAGTAATCTATTTAAATGAGGGTTGGTGATTTTAGAAAAAAAAAAAAAAAAAAAAAAAGTTCATTTATAGTGTTCGTTAATCACATAACGTTTTGTAACTGATTAGCTTATGTTGACGGAGAACAAAAAAAAGGAAGTGAGTTGTTATATAATAGCGCGAGATCTAGAGAGCACAGACCAGCTTTACTCAACCTTTCTTTCTCGGGGGACGCAAACATGTGTTTGCAACGTTAGACGGGCGACATCACTATACAAGCAGGGCTGCCACAGGAGACTATTTTTATATTTTATTCGCACCACTATTTTCAGAAAATAAATTTTGTTGTATATTTTTCTTGCAAATGTTATCAAAGTGTATGTGAAAAATGTTTGTTTAAAAAAAAAAAAAAATGGTGCGAGATAGAATTAAAAATAGTCGCCTATGGCAGCCCAGTAAAGTGGTGTAAAAAAGGTGTAATTAAAATAGTAAAATCAGGTAACTAGCATAAAAAAGGATTACAGTAGCCTCTCGCTTAACCGGCCTAAACGGGGCCGAGGGTTAGCCGGTTAAAAGAAAAAACGGTTAAACCGGTGAAGTAAAAAAAAAAAAATAAATAAGTAAAAGCACATTTAATTAATTAAATGCGTAAGTCGCATTTAGTTTTTTAATTTGTGTTGTTATATATTTTCTATATTTTGTGAAATGAGTAGTAATTGTAATTAACTGAATTGAAGTAAAAATTATCACTAATGACAAATAATGAACAATATTTAATGCAAACTAAATTGTTGAAAATCTTGTCACATACCTTTATAAGAAGTTGAAATTATTCTACATTATGTAAATTTCAGTTAATTAACCATAAAGAAATGAGAAGCGAAATTTCCCTTTCGGAATTTTGCCTGATGTTGGGAAAAAAAGTCGGCCGGTTAAGAGGAAGGCTAGTGTATAACATGTTAATGGTAGGTTTAAACATCTGAAGCGGTAGAAATGTTACCAAAATATTTTAACACTATTATTTCCAAACAATAAACTTCGTGGTAGATTTCTACTGCAAATGTTGCAAAAATAAGTTTATTATATGGAAATAGTGGTCTAAAATTATTTTAGGGCAATTTTTTTTTCTCTAAAAACGTTCAACACTAATAACAATGCACAATTTTCAAGTTCTAACAAAAAAAATCAAGAAATCTTCTCTGATATCAGTCTTTTGCTCAATCTGCTCAATCAAAAACTTTTTTTTTTATTGTAGGAATATATATAGTGCAAATTTAATTATTTTGAAACAATGCGCGATTGGTATTGAAGATTAAGAAATATATAACACTACTGTAGTATGAACAGGATTACGTGTAAAAAAAAAGTAAGGAAACCGCATTTAAGTTGTTTTAAAACAATTTTAAATTAATTATAAATAAGAAGATAGATTTTGTCTTGAAAGAAAATATACAAAACCACAGTGGAAGTCTTAAATATTTTTTATGCACATCTGAATTTATTTTATAAATATGGATTAATAAGGGGCTGTGAATATATAACGTTATCATTTTAGGAGGAAGGGGGGGGGGGAGTCTGGCACATGATATCGGAAGATATCGCTAGGGGGAGGGGCCATTTGTCTTTTGATATCGTTATCATTTTTGATCCAAACAAAATTTTCTTTTTTTATTTGTAACTTCGTTAATACAGAATACTGTGTTATCTCTTTTTAGTCTGATATCCATTTTTATGAGAATACAAAATTATTATTAAATCTCTAAATTATTATAAAATTATTTAATTTCAAAACAGTGAATACCCCAACGTTTGGCATTCCTATTCTTCTCTTATATGTGTATGCTTATATAATCCTATAATCCTCTGTTCGAGAAATCATATGCCAAATATGTTTGAAATGATACTTGTGTTTACTAGTAAGTAAAAGAGAAATAATGTTATCCACCTGTTTCGTTGATAAAAAGTTCTGTTCCCCCCCCCCCCCTCGTGAGGGGGAAAGAGCAAGAAGACATTATTACTGTTAAATGCATTATGTAACAAAAAGCTGTTACTAAATTCTTTTAAATACTAACTATTTCTTTTACGTGTTATTTGATCTAAAGTTATTTCATGTATAAAATAATATTTTATTGACTTTTCTCCATTTTGAATCAATAAAGTATGCAAAGAATAAATGTAACCATATTGTATATCACTGCAAACAAAAGAAAAAAATTTCAAAAAATCAAAAGAATTTTTAGATATTGATAACAATATCATTCTGGAAGAAGGGGAGGGGGGGGGGTCGAGGGATGATAACATATATGATATCGTAAGTGTGGCAGGAGGTCCAAAATTACTAAAAAGTTGATAACGTTATATAAGTACAGCAGTGGCGTAGCTACATATTCAGCGCCCTGGAGCAAATGAAGTTTGTGCGCCCTATTTTCACTCGAAAAAGTTCTGCGCATTTTTTGTTTTGAAATTTAAAATTTATACACTATTCTTAATTCGATTTAAACTTTTACTTTTATTTGAAAGTCAAAGTATTTCAACAACGTGTTAAATACAAATAATTAGAAATAAATAATGAATAACGAAATAAATTATTCTGTAAGTACCGAGATATGCTTTGCGAATAGGGCGGGATTTTTGTTTTAAATACGCCAATGGGCCAGTAGAATCTGCCGCTCTTAATATATGTTTTTGTTTTCAACGGTTTCGAAGCATTGTAGAATACTAATAAAAATACACTTGTCAAGTTCTTTTTTTACTTTTTACATATGAATGAAATACGTTTTTCTGGTTTTAGTGCCAGAAAACCCAAACTTCAAAGTAACATAACTCAATAAGTTTTGGTCATACAAAAAAGAATGTATTATTTTACCTGTTAAAGTACGGAGTAGAATTTTCTAAATGTAACGTATAGAACCAAGGAACGGAATAAAAATGTAAACCTCGTAACTTTTAAAAAATAACTATTTTGACATAAATTACTTTTAAGAGGATGAAGAATAACTTTGAAACTTTTTTACTATTGGAACTATAATTCTACAGCTAATGGTTTAGAAAATTAGCCAATGAACTAGGATAAATGTTGACACCGGGATTCTCACTGGCTTTTGTCTAATCTGAGCAGTTTGGCTAATCGCTAAAGAAAAACTAGTCAAATTCAAATAATGATAGTAATAGATTTGTTATATAACTCTAAGGATATCAAAACACAAATAATGAGTTAGATGGAAAAGGCCTAATCGTACAATAACATCATCGAGAGTATCGCCGAAACAAATACAACAAAAAATCTCTTGCAATTTGACCATTTCAATCTTTAGTTTTCCCGTCTTGTAAAACATTTTGGAGCAGTGGCGATCGACCTGATTGACACCCTTATATATTACTCAAGATTCCAGTTTTTACATTCCATAAACATACAATGCTAGGAAGGAAATAGGAAAGCATAGTAATCACAATAAAAATAAATGAAAATAACGGTATATTTTACATTTTCAAATACTCTGAATCAGTTCTCACAATTTTTCCAAATATTCAATAGGTATGCGCGTATGTTAGAATTTACTCACGTTTTCAGATTCCCAGAGCACGATTTGGTGTGCTTTTGATGACGTCGGCAGAAACGTTATAAATTTGTCATTAATTTACAAAGTTTCGAGTGGCCGCATGGTTTGGTATCTAAACTTTTTATCAATCATTCGGCAACGATAACTGATGAACGTTTTCCCTTATATCTCAATCAAATTATTTTTATTGCTCACGTTGAGCTTATATCCATTCAACAACATTTCACCATGCAGACAGTGTCTACTCGATAAGGGGTTCACAATCACTTTACTGCTTTTACTACCAGTAATTTCAGAAAAAAAATTCTCCTTGTTTAATCGTAGAAAATCTTATTATTAAAAGAGATCAAAATTTATATACCAGCTTCTGATAGGAAAGTGATTCTGAAACTCTGAAGAGCCGCTACTGCACGCAGGGTCAGACTCAGTTGCTGTGAAATACGCAGATCTTGCATTTTTGGAGGGCACAACATTTTAGAAACTCATTATTTTACCACCTTGCTAGTAGAAACCAACAATATCAATTAACATTCCAGTTTTTCTTTCTGCAAAGGCTTTCAATTTCGGAACTGGAACCGAACTTAAAAATGTCTTTACAGAAAAAAAGAAAATCGAAACAGAGTAAAATAACTGTTTAGACATCGACGTCATATATGCTACGGAAAAAAAAACTTAAATGTAAATGAGAAATTTTTAAAGAACGCTGACATTGGTTTAACATTAGCTTGAGAATTACTAGTGTAGGATTCTAAGTATTCATAATTTTAGTGCTAAATTAGAATGTTATGATTAATTAAATCTATTTTGAACTGTTTTTGCAGCTGGAGGATAAAACGTCTTAATGCTGTTAGAAATATTAAGAAACGTGCAAATAGATTTTTATACAGTAAACTGTCTAAAGCTCTGTGCAAGACACATTTTCGTCTTATGCAGAATGCTCTGTAAGCCCTAGCAACAGGGTACAATCGAAAGGACGCAAAAGAACCTTCAAATCGGCTGAAAATTCTTGGAGAAGATCATGCAGCCATTGGTAACGAACGGAATTTCAGAATATATACATTATATATTTTAAGATTTAAATGATCCTTTGAAAGAAAGAAATTTTCAAGAAAAAAAATTGCTTTGGAAAGAGAAACAAAAATCCTTAATAAAAAATACTTCAAAAAAGTATTTTTTTTTAATTATTAAATAATTTAAGACTCTTCAAATCTAATGCTTGTAGCAAATTTTGTAACTATTAGCTTCACCTAGGGATGGTCTCAACTTTATCTGGTTTAGGACACACCAACCCACAAGTCGGTTGCCCGACAAGCCAGTTTGAGCCTACCAGAATATGACTTAATTTAGTAAAGTCCTATTTTTCCTTATTTTTTTTTAATTTATTAGCCTTATTTCAGCACATTTGAAAAGGAAATTATGTCCTTAAAAAATGTTTAAGCTTTATGAATGAAAATGCACGTTTTCTTTAAAACTCGAGGTCTTTATCACCAGGGAAAATGTTTCACCTTTGTATAAAATTAGGATCTAAGTTTTTATTAATTTTTATATTGTTTTGAGCTCACAGTATTTCTATAAACTGTTCAGAAAGTTGAGTGGAGTAATTCCAGATTCATATCGAATTGTGGCGGGAAGAAGGAGCGGAGCCTGATTACGGCCTAAGCAAATTCTCATTAGCATTTCCGAAAAATATGTTTTGCCTTATTTAATCCCAAAATTCAGCAATTAAATAAGGTTTAATGCTGAAAAATACTTTTCGAAAAAAGTGGTGTAAATTTGTATAGGCGATAATCAGGTCCGAAGGAACACTAAATTTTTCTCTCTTTTTGAAGGAAAAGACTTATCAATTCTGCATTTGATGTTTGCCATATTTTCAAAATCTCAAAAACATTACGTACAAAACTTAATTTGTCGCTTACCCTCCCCCCATCTAAATTTTGTCACCGTGGACCGATGTGGAATATGCGTAAGTCCGGTTCTTATTATTGTTTTGCAATCTGTATTGATGTCCATGTTTAGTTTCCCCAAAACAAAACAAAACTTCAAAAATTTCGTTTTCTTGTTGTTGTTTTTTTTGTTTGTAAAATGGTCAATGATTCTCTTCAACTTCTCAAACTTTTTTTTTAAATGTTAAATTAACTAAATAGGTGAGGCTGTTACATCGTAAATATAGGTTTCTCAGCAGTGATTTCTTTGGCTTACATTATTTCCGTACAGTAATCACCATGATAAATTTCTAAAACATTTTCAAGAATGTACCAGGAAGTTTGTTTGAAAATGGTGGTTGCCAATAAAGTGACCAATGACAGTTCTATAAATAAGTTTTGATTAGTTTAAGATTTGAAAATCTTCAACTCTCGTCTACGGAAAAGTTTCAGAAAAAAAAAAAAAAAATCGGGCATGATGAAACGGTGTTGAAGTTACTCGGGGCTACAGTACGGTATGAATTACAATTAAAACTTCGCGAATAGAAGTAATTTCTTTTAACTGTGTATAAAAACATGTTTTAAATCGAAATAGTTGAGGTTAAACACAGTAGAAAGTAACACACAAAGACACAGTAGTAAAAACATAATAGTGAGGTTAAAACAAAGTAAAATAACATAGGAATATGCCTATTGTAACAAGATTTATCTATAATATCTGATTAATAGTGAAAAAAATATGCAAATATTTTTACAAGTTTTTATTTTGCTCTTTCTAATTTTGCGCCCTTAGGATTCGGGCGCCTGGAGCAGTTTGCTCCAACTGCTCCATGGTAGCTACGCCCCTGAAGTACAGCCTTTAATTATGTGTCAGGGACCGTGCATAAAAGGTATGCGAGCCAAATGCGGCTAGCGGGTCGCAGATTGAGTATGGCTGGCACGGTTGGAAGTGAAAGTCACATCTTGTACATACGTTATATTTTCTCGCATTACATAAGCAATAGAATGTAGTTATCACAGTGTTAGTCCAGCATGAAATTATATGAACTGGCGTGTATTTTAGGGAATGTGTGAAAAAATTACATTGATTTTTTAAGAGACCAATTTATTATGAAAAGATATTCTAATACCATCTTGATTAATTGAAAAAAAAAAAAAAAAACACAAAGTTGCGTAAATATAGTATACGTTTTAAAACTATAATCTGGATAACCCCAAGATATTCTTTTCTTTTTATTTCGTCAAATTTGATGAAATAGATGCTCAGCAAAAATTTATGGTAATTAGTTCATGATAATTAAGTGAGAATTATTTATAACAGTAAAGTCAAATAAGGAGATCACAATTTCCATTTTTCTTTTTATATTTTGCTAATATTTTAAGTAAACACTTATGAGAAGTAAAGAAATCATACAATGCTTAAATGTTTAAGCTTCCAGTTATCAAACAATTAATGCTAACTAATTTTAAATCTCTCCGGTAATTGGCTGTAATATCACAAAACTATTTAAAAAAAGAAATCAACAACCACTTCCACTCATGCAAAAATGATTTAAGACTTTAACAAAACATACAACTGCATGAATTTTAGATATTATTATATAAAAATAAACATTGTTATTTGGAAAATTTAACAACTCTCAATATAGGATGTTTTTATCCTTTTTAAATAAATAAATAGCATAATTTACGTCTCCGGATAATTTTCGCCCCCCTTCCCCAACTGATTTAAAGAAAATTTCAATAAAAAGAACAAAAAATATTCGCACAATTTTATGAAAAATATAGGATAGCAATCTAAGTTAATATAATAAAATTTCATATTAATTTCACCGCACATGTCCTGGAAATGCTTTATTAATAATCTGATTTTAAGTCAATTTCAGCTTTGTGTTATATTGTGTACCCAGAAGAGCAAATGTAGTACTTTGTTTCTCATTGCTTTGCTTTTTCCCCCTCTCGCCTACTTCGTGAGTGCAGGCAGATTTAAATTAATTATTAAAAAGTTATATTTACCTTAAAATTAGCTATTTCTTTACTTTCCAGAGAGTTACTATTACTAAATTCACACAAAAAAAAATAATTCGCATCTTTTACGCCTGCCAGAAATTCTAATATCTAAAATAGGGCAAAAAAAAAAGTGTAAAAATTCGCAAGTAAATACGGTAAGTGAAATGAATTAAAGAATAAAGAAAATAAGCCATTTATAATTAATATATAGACGAAAGGCAGAAAACAATTACAGTGAAACCTCTCTGTGCGACCACCTCCATTAAGCGGCCACCTCCCTGAACGACCATTTTTTCATGGAACGAAATTTATTCCCATAGGCTCAATACTAATTTTACCTCCATTCAGAGACCATCCTAGTTGGACTCCCTCCATGAGCGACCCATTTCTTTGAAGAGAATGAAACAAATTCCGTTTTTTCCTGGTCGCTTGAAGAAAGTTTTATTACAAAAATAATTCCGGAAAGCGCATTATTCATCAAACTTCTAAACTAAGTTTAGAATTTTTTTTTTTATTCCGGTAACTTTTATGTGTTTAAAACCCTTTGTGCCTTTTTAGCCAATGAATTTAACTCTGATGACAAATTAATAATGACGGTCAATAAACTTTTTTGCCCTATTCTGTCAGGAAACTCTCAAAGAAATAGATAAATTAATGAAATCGTCATTGTTTGTTCCCGTCCAAAAAAAAAAAAAAAAAAAAAAAAAAAAAAAAAATGCTTTTACTTACTGATCTTCGAAAGGACTTGGAAATAAAGGTTATAAAAGATAAAACCGTAAAATCAAAGCAAATGTCAATGTATTCATTTTTTAAAGTCTGCAGTGATTAACTTATGTAATTAACTTTTGTTTTGATACTTAAATTTTCAAATTTTTTCCTAATGTAAAAAAATTTTAGTAACATTAATTGTTACCTTTTCCCAATAATTAAAATCTAGATTTAAACATGACCTCCATTAAGAGACCACCTCTCGGAGCGACCAATTTTTATTGGAACGGAACGTGGTCGCTTTAGGGAGGTTTTACTGTATATATCTTTCAACATAAAAGCGAACAACTTTAAACTTTGTTAGAAAAAATCCACTGCACAATGGCCCTTGGGCTCTCAAGTTGGCATATAATGAAAAAGCGAACATTTTATTTTATTATTATTATTATTTTTTTAATAATAGGAATTTACACTATACATGCGTTCATGAATATTTTCTTTAATTTAAATTTTCTAACGAATGTAAACAGAAAAAAAGCATAAATTATCAGATTAAAATTAATGCACTGTAAGTTAAATAAATTAACAAATACAATTTTTTTTTAAAGTAGACTCCTGAAAGACACAAATATTCAAGTGTCCCTCGTAGCAAAGCAGTTGACTTACTCATAAATGTCTCTGCATAAACTAAATTCCGAGACACGACTATTATTTGTTTTCAAAGTTTTAAAAATATATATAGCTATTTTGAGACACTTTTATACTATTTTTTATGCTATTTTGTCATATAGATGTCAGTATTAAAATATAACAAGCTTAATGTGATGTGATTAAAATAATTATGCTTTTTACGTAGTATTTTATTTTATAACAATTTTTTACACCCCAAAAGTGATTTTATTGTTATTGTTTTACTCTCCGATCGTCATTTTACTGTCACTGCCCCCCCCCCCCCCAATTCTCAAAATAAGCAATCATATATTTAACTGAGCAGTTCTTGAAAAAAAAACCGATTGATAATATTTACTATATTTGCTCCAATTTTATTTGCTATCTAATAGCAAACATATTATATGCACAATTATTTAATACATAGCATATTTTGTAAAAGAATGGTTTTAAATAATGTTATTACGTATCAGACAAAAATTTGAATAAATGTAATTAATAACTATTCACCTGATCTTTTAAAAGCCTTAAAAATAAATCATTAAATTCAAATTTACACCCTCAAACCGCAGAGTCTTTTCAAAAGTTAATTTTCAGTATTATTAAATATCTTAGAAGTATATCAATGTACAATAATAAAATTCAATTTGGGGGGGGGGGGGGGGATGGGAGGATCAACCCTTAGTTTTTTTAAATTATTATTATTAGTATTCCTTGTCATTATAAATATATAATATTTTGTTTAATTTGCCCTTGATTCAAACTAAATTTTTATATAGGTATGTCAATTTAAAAAATAATATTTGGTACATTAATTATATCCGCCTGTTTAAATTATTAATATGTCTTAAGACAGAATAAGTACAATTACATCCTTTTTATTTATCATGATAAAATAATTCCGTTTTTGAACTTGCATTTCGAAAAATACAAATAAATTTAATGAAAGTAAATTGTTTTTATAAAATCTAAATATTAAAAATAGCAACAAAATTTAAATTATATTAAAAATTGCGACGTTATAACAAAACAAATGAGAGGAAAAAAATTAACTTACCAAGACATTGTGCTGTCTTGCCCAAAATGATACAAATGGCTTAAAATTTATTTTTAAAACTTAGAATAGTCATAACCATGCACAGCTGTCCTTGGGCTGTAATTGTACGATGTACCAACTCCGAAGTTCATCTGGCAGCTTGGATTGACCACTGCTGTCGTGGACGATGATGATACGAGGCGCTGACCATCAAATATTTCTCTCATAACAAAATTGCTATTAGTGTCTGGATATAAAGAGCAGTCGGGTGTGCTGCTTTGCAAAGAATAACTCCAACCCGTAGTTGAAGAACTAGAGGCTGCAGTAGCAGTTCTATTCATGTATGATGTCTGTTGAGGTGAGGGTGGCATAGCTAGTCCACTATGTCCAGCTGATACATTGTACTGTCCAGCATCGTCAATACCTGAATTCATACCTGTAGGTAAGCCACTACTATTGCTATTGCTTGAGCTAGTACGAACGCCTGATCGCGAAACACTACTTCGGCCACTGGTTTCTCTCTCATATCCACAGTTAGGGGATATAGAGCAGTTGTAATTTATTGTTGATGTACTTGGAGAGGCTGTACATGGAGGTAGGGCTAGTGATGAACAAGAAAATCCACCAGTTCTATTACCATAGGGCAAATTGCCAAGTCCATTGCTGGTTACACAAGATCTGATATTGGAATTGATGCCTTGGCGAGAAGTCAATGTGCTGCTCAAAACATCTGACATATGACCACCGGGAGAATGGGAACGAGGGTCCCTAACCAATAAATCTACAGAAAAACTTGAAAGAGCTGTACCATCCACCACAGAGTTGTCAACAAAAGCTGTAGATGTCACAGGACTAATGTTACTCGGCATTGTTGGGCTTGTTTTCACTCGATCATATTTACAGTCACCTCCCATTAGTCTCTGCATACACGATGGATTAAAATGAGGATTGTGCCGAGGATCAACCATATCATCGTCCATCGGTTCAGTCTTTGGAGTAAGAGTACATAATTGCATTGGATGGCCCGGACGCTGTTGAGGCGACACTGAGTGTCGATCACTGTGTTTTGAAGCGGATTCCACGTTGTTGGGCACTGAGGCTGTTTTCATTGCAAGATTGCCGCTAGTCTGTTTAGATTGCGCGCTCTCTTTCCCCGATTCCTCCCGCTTGGAGGAATGTTGTTTTTTAAGGATATCTTCATCCTTTTCTCGCAAGACATCAGTTTTCTTGAACCGCCTACGACGGCGTAAATAACTTCCATTATCAAACATGTTTACACTGTCAGGGTCTAATGTCCAGTAGCTGCCTTTACCAGGTTTTTTATCATCGCGCGGGACTTTAACAAAACAGTCATTCAAGCTGAGATTATGCCGTATCGAGTTTTGCCAGCCTTGTTTGTTTTCGCGATAGTACGGAAAACGATCTATGATAAATTGATAAATGCCATTCAAAGTCACTTTTTGTTCAGGGGAGTTCTGTATCGCCATGGTGATGAGAGCAATATAAGAAAATGGAGGTTTCACCATATCTTTTGATGGTTGTGTGGCTGGTTGATGCATTGCTGCTGTAGGAGCGTAAGGAGTGGCGTACGGTGACGGACGGACGACCGCGCCCGTGCCGTAACGATCAACAGCTTGTTGTTGATGCTGTCCCATTGCGTAAGGCATGGATCCGTTTCCGGCTGCGACAGCGTTCATGCTCATGCTTGGATATCCATCGTAACGGTAATAACCGTGGTGCTCTCCATACAGAGGATGCATTTCTTCTGCGAAGTGAAAAATTTCGCAGACAAGCGCAAAAAAAAAAAAACAGAGCACTTTAAAAGCCAATTTTCCCGTATTCTTTCTCACGTGTGATCTTCTTTACAGAGACGAAGTCACTCTAGCATCACAGAAAACTGAGCTGGCATTATACCAAAACATTGGGTCCGCACGCAGCATGTGTGTATGCCCGCTCGTGCGTTTTCAACACGAATGACGGGATGATCGCAGCGGAAAATGAGTGTAGGCCCGTTCAGAGAGAAAAAGAGGAGCGAGCGAGAGTAAGAGGAAGTGAAAAGATGAAGGCTCACCCGGGTAGGGAGAGGGGGAGAGAAGATTCGGATGACGAGCCGAGAACCTGAAGCCACTGATGCAGGGGGAAAAGGGGGGAATCAAAATTGAAAAATCCTGACCGGCTTTTTAGGCCTAGCAGGCGGAAAAGCTCTTCTACTCCCCGGCTTAGAATTTTACGGTTTTACCGATGTGTGCTCACCGCTGTTATTCGCCGACCCCACCCCCTCTGTTACGCTCGACCAATAGAAGCGCAGCCGGGCGGAGAAGTCGAGCGGGGTGTCCTGACGCGAACATACTTCGTAATATTCCCCCCTCCCCATCTTTACTAGTTTCGCGGCGAAATTTAATTGACGGTAGAACTCCTGGAGGGGTTATATACTCTTCTGCGTTTTACTGCATCCCCTGCTCCTCTATGCTGGATGAGGCAGATAAGGAGGTAGGATCCAAGGCCGACATTCGAGCCAGTAATTCAATCTGGAAGATTATAGAACTCTCTCCCTTACGAATTTTGTTTTTCTTGTGGCAGTTGGTTTGTTTGTTCCGTTTTCACGCTTTTGTTTGCTTACTTACAGGTGTGTTGAAATGTAGAGTAGTTTACGGATTTTTTTCTTCTTTCGTTGAGTAATCGGGTTGCGTTGATTTTTTTTTTCTTAATCTTTAGGTCATTTATTCTTCTTTTTCAATATTTCCCTGCATTCATTTGTATTGAATTATCGATTACTCCAAATTACTAGTCCTGGAATATTTGTGTTATCTTTATATATTTTTTTCTTCTTTCATTGGGTGCTATGTGAAACGTCAAATAACTATTTGACGTTTTACATAGTTTCATATTTCCTCTTGACGTTTCTGAAATTATAATTACAGAAAAAATTCGGACTTTTCACTAATCTTGTATTCATATTATTAAATGTATTTAATGAATTATTAGAAAGAATAAAGTATTAATAATATAATGGATCAAGGGATCAAAATTAAAATTAGAAAAAAAAAAACTAAAAAATGTATAGCATACCGTATATACTCGTGTATAAGTTGAACCCCCACCCCCCATTCGTAAGCAAAATTTTGAAAAAAATTTAACTTTCGCGTTTAAGTCTGACCACATTTCTGGTAGTAATGTTCAAAAAAGATTAGTAATCGGGGATAAAAAAAAAAATAATAATAATAATAAATTTTCATTAAATTAGCAAACATTTTTTAAATAAATCTTCTAATCGGACATTTTTTTTTTTAATTTAACATTTTAAAATTGTGTGATTATGTAAAACTGAAGAAGCCTAAACTATATTGAAACCTATTCACATCAATTTAATAATATTTAAAAAGAAAAAATCTTTTAAAAATCTATTCAAGCCTTATTTACAAGGATAGACAACTTCTTTAGACTGCTAAAATATAATACTTCTTTGTATTCTAGGACTTTTAAGAGACAAATCTAGAAGCATCCTCAAGTTGAATTTTTCTTTTTTTATAAGGGGATTAAAATGTTGAAAGAAATGTCCCTGTATTAAAGGGAATTGTATCCCAAGAGATAATGGGTGCAGAACAATTACAAGGACATTATTGTTGAACTTTTTTTTTTTAACCATTTGGAAAAATGGTTATTGTCCTCGGTCAGGGTAGGAAATCAAAAACATATCTGAACCGTTTTATCAGTTGAATCCCGCATTTTATTAGTTTTCTGATTGGTCTATACAGTAATCTGTATTTTCCTTTTACTTTCAACAGAGATGGGTACTATGTTGCCACTATGACAAAAAAATAATAAAAACTACAAAAAAAAAAAAAAATTAATAACTCAGAAACAAGTTGAGATACATCTTTCAAACAAATTGCATTTAAAAGTACATTTTTTTCTCTATACGACGGTGTAAAAAGTAATATTGTGGGATGTTTAGAAGTTTAAGAATGAAATTTCATTTAAAATTGGTCCAGGAATATTAATGTTAATCCGTGGCATACGTAATGTATGACCAGCTCCGTGCGATTTTTTATGTCTTAAATTTTAGTCTTTGAAAAAATCATTTTCAAAATGGTCGTTGTAATTTGTTAAATTGCATTTATTTTTTTTTATTTATTATTTATTTATTTATTTATTTATTTATTTGCCAATCACATGGAAATGACCATTGTCCGCTTTTATCTCTCTCTCTCCAATCTAGACCCATGTGTGATTACTTAAAAGACTGACCCATTCGCTGATTATCTTTTTTTTTTTTTTTTTTTTTTTACTAACTCGTATATAAGTCGACCCCCCCCCCTACCCCCCGTTTTCAACTACCAAATTTTGTCTAAAATTCTCCGACTTATACACGAGTATATACGGTAATTTATTCAGTTTAATTTATGCCCACCAGCGGCTGAGAGGTTCTGCTCTCGAAGCTGGTAGACGGGAGGTGCTGGGTTCGAACCCAATCGCGCCCGTCGGCCTAATCGTTCGGAGTTTTCGTGGTTTTCTTCGAACCTTGGATTTCCAAGCGTTAATACGGGTTAGGTTCCCTTAGAAAGACCCCCACGAAGGGCACTCCCCCCTGGGCCTATATCCCTCGTGCAGATAATTGGCCGTCATAAATACAACCAACCAACCATCAGTTTAATTTATCGAGACTATTTAAAACAGGATAAAGTTACTTTTGTTGGTTTTGGAGCGGTTATTTATTAACATTTTGTTTTTGTTGTTGTTAGCTAGTACGTTTTGTTTCATTTTCCATTCTTATGGGGACTAAACAGACCGAAAAGTTCCTCTTTATAGTGAATTTTGAACAGCAATGTACATGCAATTTCAAAATTGAAATCGAGTTCGAAACTTCTCAATTACCTTAGCTCCTTTAGCAGCCTCTCTTCAATAGAATATATAGTGAGGAAACTAAGGTGCGAATTTAGGACAAATTTTAAATTGGGAACAATAGGCTGGTTTAGTATTTAAAGTAAATCGCGAGATGCAAACGTGGCATAAAGAATTTTTTTTTTTTTAAAAAAAAGACGAAATTTTATGTGACAAGCGCAAACTGCAAAGAAATTCAAAAATTGCCACTTTCTCTTTCTACTAACTACATCTGTGATTTCCATCATTTAAAAATGTTGGAGAGGCTTTCTACCCTAGTTTAAAAGTTTTAATTTTAGCCCTGTGTATACAGTATAACTTCAAAAATCCGGTATCGTCGGTACCTAGATTAAGCCGAATTTTTGAAAATTCCGGATTTCTCAAAAGAATATCAAAAGTTCTTCCGATATTTATAGTGGTGCCGTTATTCATAATTGAATTCACAGCCAAGTGATGTTTACGTAAAAAAATTAGAAAATTAAATATTTAAAAAAAAAAACTTACTTTAATTGCTATTTTCTGATACGGTAAAAATTCTAATAAGCAGGGAAGTTATTCCTTCTCATGTAATTTCGGAAACATCGATGTCAATTTTACTTGCTTCATTTTTTTCGGTCGTTCTTTAACAAGTTTTTCTTGTATTTTATACAAGTGAAGAATATCGATTTCGGAAATATAGACTTGTTTCCCTAAAGCAAATATTGCTTTTCTAGTCAAATGCATGCATTTTTTCCAGTGACACTTTTTCTTCTGCCAGCTCCTCGTTCTCTTTCCTTTGAGCTGCTAGCGGTATTACCAGCGGTTCTATCTAGCAGAGTGTTAGCAATCTTGCTGTCTGCTAATCCACTCGATCTCAAAATTTTTAATTCGTAAACCGTTGCTATTTTCTTTTAACCGTAACTTGGAAGTGTAAAAAAAAAAAAAAAAAAGGGGGGGGGGGGGGGTGGATGCTTTTGATGCCCGATTTTTTGATGCCGGATTTGTCGGATTTCCGAATGCCGGATTTTTGAGGTCACACTACATTCTTGTCTTTTTGCCAAAACAGTAACGTAATTCATTAATCAATTTAAGTGTGATCAATTCTGGGAAGTTGCTCCTTTTCTATAGTGACAGTCAGTATTATAATACCAAAACTAAACTTCTAAAATTACTGGATCTAATACCAAGCAAGCTTTGTTTATTTTTTCTGCATCTAAAAGCAAGTTTTGTAACAACATAATTACGTGTAAATTTAAAAGCACAGTAAAAAGAAAATTACCTGAAAATGAAAGATTTTTAAAACGAATCAGTCTTTAAAAATACAGTGAAATCTGTCTAAGGCGGAATCGATTGGGTCTCAAATAAAATGCCGCCTTAGACAGATTTCCGGCTTAGACAGAAAAACTTTATAGACAAGACTTCACAGAAATTCACAGAATATTAAACATTTCTTTGGCTAAAAATTAAAACTAACGTATTTTTTAATTTTTTTTTTAATTTAATAAACATGAAATATTTCTACATTTTTTTATGTATATATAGTAATGTTAATTTACACTACAAATTGATAGTATACAGAAACACAGAGGTATAAATCAAAATTACAGGTTTTAGTGAAAAAAAAATACCTTAAGAAATGCCTTAAAATTCTATTAGCTTAAATTTATTTTGAAAAAAGAAACGAATATTGTTGTTTGTCACTGCCATCGATCAGTGTGGCACCCTTCTGACCTCTGGCAGTGGGACTGGACAATACATGTTATTATGAAAAGATAAGGTTTCCTTCCATTTATATTTCTCAGCGGAATTTTCCTCCGTCTTAAACAGTAACTTTGCTACATCGGACCCCAAAATGAATGTCCGGTTCCAAGTTACACAGATTATTTCCGTCGATTTCTCGAAAATCTCTATGTTTAAAAATGTAGGACTCTGAAAATTTCCGCCGTGGACAGTTTTCCGCTTATACAGATTCCGTCTTAGACAGATTTTACTATATATCTATATTATAAAGGACAAACATATCTGTGCGTAACGCATACGTCATTCTGCGAATGACAACACTTTGAAATTTTAAATAAAATTTTGGTTTTGCAATTTTCTCTACTGCAAATTTTTAAACTTCTAAACTAGCACATTTTAAATTTTTACACCGTCGTGTAACGAAAAAAATGCTCTTTTAAATGCAATTTGTTTGAAAGCCGTATCTCAATTTAATTTTGAGATATTAATTTTTTTTTTGTAGTTTTTAGTACATTTTTTTGTAATTGTGGCAACTGAAGAACTATATTTCTGTTGAAAGTCGTGGAGGGTTGAAAGTAAAGAGAAACTATCACGGAAGAAAGAAAATAATATATTACTGTACCTTTTTGTCGCCATTTTCTCATAAAAACTGAAAAAATAAATTGAAATTAAAATACGTGCTATGTCAGCGATTTTTTAAATTTCTAAATATCGCACATTTTCAATTTTTAAACCTTCAAATAGAGAAAAAAAATCTACTTTCAAATGCAATTTCTTTGAAAATTGTATCTTAATTGACTGAGTTATTATGGTTTTTAAAAGAACTAGCCACCCGTGGTGACCAATTTGGCCTCCCTTAAATGTATGCTAGGCATTGTATCATGTTACTTTTATTCGTAATTTAATTTACTTGCTCAATACTTCGAGATTCCTTTGAAGATTCTGACAGAGAAATCAAGAACTCCCTACAGTTATGTTAGTCGGGCACAGGTGGTAAATCGCCAAACATTGTATGCATCGCATTTTTTTTTTTCATATTTCGTTAATTCAGATTAAAATATAATCCTTTCACTTATTTTATTTAGAATGGATGACTTAATTTAAAAATAAAACCTTTAAAATTCGTGACTTTCACTTAAAAAAAAATTCTTTAAAAAAAGAAAAAGAAAAGAAAAAGAATAAATAATACCATAAACCATTTAATTTCAACATCAAAGCATTGTTTTAATTTACCCCTCGAAAAATAAAAAATGCTGCTGGCGAGTTAAAAAATGCTATTGGCGAGAATTGCACCCAGCTAACATAAAAGTACGAACTTTTTGAGATCATGTACACTTTTGTGTAGTTTTATTTGAAAAAAATATTTTGATTAAATCGGTTGCCAGAAAAAAATTTCTTTTCTCGCCATGGACCTTTTCTCTATTTCGCCAAGTACCTATACTGGAAAAGCGCCTTCATTTATTTTTTTATTTATTGTATTTTACATTAGATGAATAAAAGACGGCGCAGGTGTCATATACGCACTACGTTGGCACGACTTTTTTCTGACACCAATGTCATATACGCACCGGGTTACTTAACTGGCGCCAAAGTGTCGTTATTTTGCTTGATATGGTAACCCGGATGCTGTTGTTTATTTATTAATAAATTGTTTATTTACTTTTATTATTTTTTTTAATTATATAAATTGTTTTGTTCTATAATTATTAATTAAACTTTTTATTTATTTATTGTTATTCGCTTTTTTAAAATATTACACAATAACCAATCGGGCGTTGCCATTAAACAATTAACCGCCAATTGTTTTCAATTAACCAACAATTAATCGCGCCACGATTTCTGTGCCACGTACGATAGCGTAATACAGGGTGCAATATGTTATCTATCGCCGACCTTTAATTTCTCAACCGTTGGTCATAGACATATTGTTCCAATTACAAAAACGTTTCAAATGAGCAAAATATTCATGTTGTGGCATTATTTAAAGTAAAAAATCAATTTTATAAAAATTACGAAAACTAACTCTTTATACGGTCCCCCAAGTCCCTATAGTTATATTTAGTAAAAGTTTACTCATATCATAACAGATATAACACAAAAAGTTTGACATCTGTACTACAAAAATTGACCCAGTTATTAAATTTCAAAGTTTGAGATTTTTTGCACAGGATTTTGTATTTCATTAAGGGATCAGTTAAAAGATGAATTAAAGTAATTCGAGATCAAAATCAGAGTGCAATGTCCTTTTTACGGCGAAACCACCTTTAGCCGGTATCACCCATGGGCGTACCCAAGGGGGGGGGGCTGATGGCGCTACAGCCCCCCCCCCCGAAATTTTCGAAAATGATATGAAAAAATTGCTGATTTTTTCCTTTCTTTTTTGGAAAAAATTTTAATTTTTTTCTGTCATACAGCGGACTAGCCATTCTCATTAGTCCCATATTAGTCCACATTGACTCCAAAGAAGAGAAAGGGGACTGGTGGGACTACACCCCCCCCCCCTCCTCCTGAAATATTCGAAATTAAGTGAAAAAAGTGTTTTTTCCTTATTTTTTTTAGAGAAATCCGTAATTTTTTCTTCTGTCATACAGCGAAATAGTCATTCACGTTAACCTCATATTAGTCCACATTGGCATCACAACATACTATAAGATGGGGAAGGGGACTGATGGAATGACAGCCCCTTCATCTCGTAAATAGTCGAAAATGAAATGAAAAAATCGTGCTGATTTTTTTTCTTAGTCTTGTTTGAGATAAATTTGCCTTTTTTCACCTTGCCACTCCCTTCTCTTTAGTTCCATATTAGTACACAGTGACACTACATTATACTAAAAAAAATGGAAGGGAGCTAATAGGGTTGCAGCCCCCTCCCAAAATAGTCGAAAATGTAATGAAAAAATGCTTATTTTTTTCTTTTTGTTGAGATAAATTTGTATTTTCCCCCCTATCATTCAACAGACTCTCCGCTCTCTTCTTTTTAGTTCCATATTAATGCACAGAGATACCACATTATACACAAACAGATGAAAGGGACGAATGAGGTTACAGCCCCCTCCTCCAAAATAGTCGAAAATGAAATGAAAAAAATAGTGCTGATTTTTGTTTCCTTCTTGTTTGAGATAAATTAGCATTTTTCCCCCTATTATTCAACAGACTAGCCGCTCCCTTCTCTTTAGTTCTATATAAGCACACAGTGACACTATATTACACACAAAAAAAAAAAATGAAAGAGGGCAAATGAGGTGGCAGCCCCCTCCCAAAATAGTCGAAAATGAAATGAAAAAAGTACTTTTTTTTTTTTTCTTTTTGCTTGAGATAAATTTTTATTTTCCCCCTACCATTCAACAGACTAGCAGCTCTCTTCTCTTTAGTTCCATATTAGTGCACAGTGACACCTCATTATACCCTAACAGGTGAAAGGGGCTGATGGGGTTACAGCCCCCTCCTCCAAAATAGTCGAAAGTGAAATGAAAAGAAATAGTGTTTCCTTTCGTTATGTTTAAGATAAATTTGTATTTTATACCCTACCCTTCAACAGACTAGCCGCTATCTTCTCTTTAATTCCATATTAGTGAGCACAGTGACACCACATTATACCCAAAGAAGTGGAATGGGGTAATGGGGTTGCAGCCCCCTCTCAAAATAGTTGAAAATGAAATGAAAAAAAATGCTAATTTTTTTCATTTTGTTTGAGATAAATTTGTAACTTTGTTATCTGTAATATAAAGAACTACCCATTCTGGTTAGTCCTATGTCAGCGAACAGTTACACTACAGTTTACCCAACGAGGGGAAGGGGACTGATGGGGTTAGAGGTCCCCCTTTCGAAATAGTCGAAAATGAAATGAAAAAGATGCTGTTTTTATTTCTTTCTGTTTGAGGTAAATTTGTAATTTAGTGTTCTGTTTTACCGCGGATTAATCATTCTCGTTAGTCCCATATTAGTCTACATAGACACCACAGCATACCCAAAGAAGGTGAAGAAGACTTTATTTTCAGTGGTGGGGAGAACAATTTTACAGATTTTAAGTTACAATGATTTTCATTTAAATGAAAGTATATAAAATAAAACCCATTAACACTTTTAAACTTATTTCGGAGTAAGGAGGCCTTAGGATCGGACCCGTAGGCAGTAGCCGTAGGTGATTCTGAGTTTAAAAAGAATTCTGACATTCACAGCAAATTTTCTGAAAGGTTACAGCAGAAGGGGTAACGGGGGATCCCTTCTCGGCACTAATTGTTTTTGTTGCAGTTTGGGTTAACTCTGTTTCTTGGTTTTTATTAATTTGGGTTTTCATTTTTGGTCAATTTCAGGCTGAGTGTACATTCCTGCAAGTTGGGTTCGGGTTAACCAGACTTTTGAAACGTTAGCTCAGTATATTATTTCCGCTTAAAAACTATACCTGTATTAATAAACATAGTTCTTTGTATATGTGCCGTTTTCTAAACAGACCGCCGTGTTTTTTCCACGACCCCTTAATGAAATTCGGGATTTTATGAAGACCCTTTGACGAAATTCGCATCTTCCCGTGATCATTTCACGAAATTCGCTTCATTTTTCTGCGGCTCTTTGGCGAAATTTGCGTTTTTTCCACGACCCTTTGACAAAATTCGCGTTTTTCTGCGATCCCTTGTCGAAATTTGCGTTTTTTTCCGCTATCCTTTGTCGAAATTTCCGTTTTATCCGCGGCTTTTGGCGAATTTCGCGTTTTTTCTCGATCTTTTGTCGAAATTCCCTCTTTTCCCGCGTCTTTTGAGGAAATGTGTATTTTTCCGCGACCCGTTAACGAAATTCGCGTCTTTTGCGATGCTTTGACGAAATTCACGTTTTTCCCCCATGGGTCTTGGACGAAATGCGCATTTTTTCCGCGGCCCTTTGACGAAATTCGCGGTTCTTTGCGATTCTATCACGAAATCCGCGTTTTTCCGAGACCCTTTGACGAAATACGCGTCTTTTTCGCGACTCTTTGTCGAAGTCTGGGCTTTTCCCGCTGCTTTTTGACGAAATTCGTGTTTTTTCAGCTGCCCTTTGACGAAATTTCGAGTTTTTTCCGCGATTCTTTGTCGAAATTTGTTTTTTTTCCACTGCTTTTTGACGAAATATGCGTTTTTGTTGCTTCCTTTTGACGAAATTTGCATTTTTTCCGCGGCACTTCGACAAGATTCGCGTTTTTTCGCGATCCTTTGTCGATATTTGCGTTTTTTCCACGATCCTTTGTCGAAATTTTCGTTTTTTCCGCGAACCCTTGTCGAAATTTGCTTTACTCCCGCGATCATTTGTCGAAATTCTCGTTTTTCCGCGTCTTTTTGACGAAATTTGCGTTTTTTCGATCCTATGTCGAAATTTGCTTTTTCTCCGAGACCCTTTGGCGAGACACGTGTGTTTTTCGCGATCCTAACTGCGGCCGTTGGACGAAATTCGTGTTTTTCCGCAACTCTTTGACGAAATTTGCATTTTTTGCGATGCGTTGACGAGATTCGTTATTTCTCCGCGGCCCTTTGGTGGAGTACGTGCCTCTTTTCGCGATCCTATCTTGAAATCCGCGTTTTTTCCCGTGGCCCTTGGACGAAATTTCGCGTTTTTTCCGCAATGCTTTGTCAAAATTTGCATTTTTTCCGCGATTCTTTGTCAAAATGCGTTTTTTCCCCGATCCCTTGTCGAAATTTGCTTTTTTCCCGCAATTCTTTGTCGAAATTTGCATTTTTCGTGACTTTTGACGAAATTCGCATTTTATCGCAATCTTATGTCGAAATTCCAGCTTTTTCCGAGTTTGTTTAACAAAATTCGCGTTTTTCCGTTGCCCTTTGACTGATTATTTTTTGCGATGAATTGACGAAATTCGCTTTTTTCCGCGACCCTTTGGCGAGATACGTGTTTTTTTCGCGATTCAAATTCGCGTTTCTAATCGCAGCCTGTGGACGAAATTCGCGTTTTCGTCGCGATATTTTGTCGAAATTTACATTTTTCCGCTGCTTTTTGACGAAATTCGCGGTCTTTTGCCGAAATTCGTGTTTTATCTGCGGCCATTTGACGAATTCCAAATTTCTTTCCGCAATCCCTTGTCGTTTTCCGCGATCCTTTGTCGAAATTTGCGTTTTTCAGCGGCTTTTTGACGAAATTCGCGCTTTTTTCGCGATTCTTTGTCGCAATTCGCGCTTTTTCTGCGTCTGTTTCATGAAATTTACGTTCTTTCCGTGGTCCTTTGACGATTTTTTTCTTCGGTCTTTTGACGAAATTCACGGTTTTTTTGCGGTCATTCGACGAAATTCACATTTTTTCCGCAGCCCTTTGACGGAGCACGTGTTTTTTTGCGATCATTTGTCGAAGTTACCTTTTTTTCTGCTGCCCTTTGACGAAATTTGTGTTTTTTCAGCGGTCAATAGAATAAATTCGCGTTTGACTTTTTTTCGCGATCCTATAACAAAATTTGCGTTTTTCACGGCCCTTTGACAAAATTCGCTATTTATCCGCGGCCCTTTGACAAAATTCGCATTTTATCGGCTGCACTTTCATAAAATTCCGTTTTTTTCCGCGATCCTTTGAGGAAATTTGAGATTTTTTTTCTTCGAACGATTGATGAAATTGATGTTTTTCGCCGACCATTTGTCAAAAATCGCGATACATTTTTTAAGTCCGAGTTTTGGAAATGGTGACCGTTTTTTTTTTTTTTTTTTTTTTTTTTTTTTTTTTTTTTATGGAATCTCATACCTAAAATTTACGGAAAATTCGGAACAGAATTTTGAAATTTAATAACTGGGTCAATTTTTGTAGTACAGATCTCAAACTTTTTGTGTTATATCTGTTATGATATGAGTAAACTTTTACTAAATATAACTATAGGGACTGGGGGACCGTATAAAAAGTTAGTTTTCGTAATTTTTATAAAATTGATTTTTGACATTAAATAATGCCATAACATAAATATTTACCTTATTTGAAACGTTTTTGTAATTGGAACTATATGTTTACGACCCACGGTTGTGAAATTAAAGGTCGGCGATAGATAACATATTGCACCCTGTATATATATAGATTTTCAGGCATAAATTATTTTTTAATTTATCTCTGTCACGTGTAGCTCGATTACGGAAGGTTAATCCGCTTGCCCTTAAAACAATGTACAAAGTTCAGCATATGTTTCCGGCTAATGTTCCATAACAAAGTTAAAACTTCCTCTATAGAAAAATAAATAAATTAATGTAAATAAGAAACAAATTTAACAGACATGTGATTGAACCACGCGCTTATGCACCGAAATGATGGGAAAGACTGACGTAAGTCGCAAAATCTCGGGTTAATAACTCCTGGCATGTGATGACATGTGAAAGTATCGCTTTTAATAAATTTCAAAACTTTATTTGATTGCATAATTGATATTTTCCATATAAAAATTCTTTTTGATATTAGTGGGCAATCTAAAATATATATTACACGTAAAAAAATAATTGGATTAAAAAAAAATTGGTTTTCACCTATATTCTGTAACCCGAGGAGCTCTGATTCGATCCCCTAGTATATATAATAGATAGCAACGCCTCTTCGTAAATGAAATGAGAAATCCTTAGCACAACTCACTGCTGCCATGCCAAATTATCGAAGATGAAACAACTCGTTTGTTTCAGATCTTTAAAAGGATTATTAGTAGAGATCGACCGAAAATTCGATTTCGTTTTCATTTCCGTCCCAAAATCGGAGTTTCGCCGAAAATTCGTTTTCGGTGTAAACGCTGCCAAAATTTCGGCCGGACCGCAACTATCTGTATTCCAAAAATTTAGCTTCTTCCTCCATAAATCTTCAGCCTTATACTCATTGATTTGAGCTGTATCGGCTCAAATCAGACATACTTTATTTTTCGCTGTGAAATTCACTGCTTGTAATTATCAGTCATGACTGACTGAAAACGTCAGTGCAAATTATAAAGAAAGCAGTTCGTATTTGACTAAACTTTGAAGACGCTTTATGCTTGGTCATTAAAAGCTGTAGACTGAGCAGTAATAGAAAATTTTTAAGCGCAGAAGCGTTTCGAATGCTCTTTCAGAAAGTTCTAGTATAATAGATGGCCATTTAAAAAAAATCTTTATAAAGATAAATCGAGGTATGTATATCTACAACATTTTTTTATTAGATGAAACTCGTATAATTAGAAAATCCTTCTATGTTGTTGATGAATTAATTACCTTTTATTTTATATGGAAATAAAAAGTTTTAGTCAGAGGCGCAGAGAGCCAACTTGAGCCACACGTATAATTCATTAATAATTATGTGTATTTAATAAGCACACATAATTAATTAATAATTGTGTATATATCCTACTGAGACCTGGCATCCATTTAAATGGATGTTTTGCTTTCTCCTTCTATTGCGTTAAATTTCATTGCAGCAATCTAAAACAAGTTGGTTTTGGTAATGTATGAATCAAAAATCAACACTCAGCTTTTGGATTTTGGCAACGGTAACTACTTTGTTTACAAAATGGCGTAATAAATAAGTCAAGTTGGAATTCTACGTTCTGCTGGTAATTTTCGTTTTTATGTTATTTTAATTTGTTTAAATTATTTTTATTTTGCAATTTTAAATCAGATGTTAATACTTGCCTTATATTCTTTATAATAAATTCTATTCTTTCCCATACTTCTTTCATTTTTTTTATTACTTTAAAACGAGTTATGGTCTGAACTCCCATTTAGATGGATGTGCTGTAAAACAAAATTAAAAGAAATCGAAATTTATTAATTTCTTTAAAAACGTCATTTTTGATGCCTATTTGTTGAAATTTAAAAAAATTTATGCATTACATTTTGTTTGGGTCTCAGGAGGATATATGTATGTTACTAAAAAATTGTTTGACATTTTCGTTGTCGTTTTCGGCCGAAAATAGGAAGATTACCGAAATTCGGTTTCGGTTTTCGGTCTTTGAAACCTGTTTCGGTCGATTCTTAATTATTAGACAATAATTCTTAAATCTGAATATATCGTATATACTTGTGACTATAGCATTTACGCATAACTTTCTTCGTTGGGGGTGGGGGTCATGATCCCCATGACCTTCCCCTTGGATCCGCGTTTGATAACACACTTAAAAATCAGATTTCAGCAATCGACGTAAAGGTATAGAATATGAACGGAAAGGTACTGTACTTCTTTTGTGTATCTATCTGTGTACGTAACTTATAGAGCTGTATATACACTTGCATAGTGTGATAAAATTAAGCTTAGTTACAAAACGCATAACACAGTTGAAAATTCACCTTTAGCAATATTTACCTTAGCCGGAAATGCTTTCGAATACTCTTGTACAGCCCTGTATATTAACTACAGATTTTTATACACGCCTCATATAAAGCTAAAATTTAATTCAAGAGAAAACGCATAAGTCAACTGAAAGCCTTCTTTCAGAAATTACCATCCATAGACGACAATGCATCTAGCTCTTTGCATAAGACCTGCATTTCGATTTATTTATATGCTACAAACAACTCTTAGTAAGCTAAATATTGTTCAACTAGTAATAGCATTAAATGAAAAATACCCTTCGGCAATTCATGCCCATGCACAACAATGCTAACGAATTGTTTTGTTTAGCTCAGAAAGATTTTGTGCCTCCCTGTAAATGAATTATACATGCTACTTACTCCATACTCTATATAAAACATAGCTGCCCACCTTACAAATCCATATCCATTTCATATTTGAAATATTGTAATAACATAATCGCAAACGATTTTTCCCCATAGATCATAATGTAACGGGATTTTTTTCATTGTCTATGTAAACGAACTATAAATGCTACGCACTCCATTTCCAATAACGAACATGCCATACGCCATATGCCATAGTAAGCTTCAACAGCAAATACCAATTACGCGGCAATCCCAGTATATTTATCAGAGTTAGCGCGCGGATAGACGGCAGACAGATAAACAAAATTCATAAACACTTTCAACTTTGTAGGATGTATTAAAAGAAAGTGGGGGGGGGGGGGCGGTCTGTTTAGGTCAGGTAAGTTTAGCAAAAATAAATCAGATATTTTGAATTAAGGAAATTTGATTGCGAACAAATCTAAATAATTCTGGCCTGAAAACTTAAATTTATCATTCTGCATTGAAAGTTGCTACTTTTGTTGCTATTTTTTTTTCCTGCGGAGTTTTTTTTTCTTTTCAGCTGTCCCAACAGTGAAAGCAGGTGGTTATAGTATAATAGATATATTTTCATCTGTGGTTTAATAGTTGAATATTAATCCATTTCCGCTGCTATTATGGTTTATATTCTAAACATAAAATTTTTAATAGATAAGAAAAAAATAAGTTTCATTGTTTAAGGCTGTTCTCAACTGCTCTGCTCAACAAGCGCAAAACGTTTTGACACATTTACAAATTCATTTTTTAACGGAAAGATATAAAATTAGAAGGCCTGACTATGGAAGCGATTTGGAATCGAACTATGTTTTCCATTTTTTGATCAATAAATTACCTATTGAGTTATAAGCTATTTTGATCACGTGACAAAGACTTTTTCACCCTTCCTTGAGTGGTTATTCTTCTGACGCGCGGAAATTCGGTTCAAAACGTACACTTTCACACTATTTTCTGAAAAATCTATTGCGTTTGCAAAAAAAAAAAAAAAAAACGTAAATCACAGTTTGATTACATAGTTTCTGAACAACAACACCTGCTAGTTTCATGAATTTCGGAAGAAAAATAAATTAAAATTTATGTCACAAAGTTGCCCTTTTGGATTTGAAAGCCTTAAGTTAAGATTAGGCTATTTTACAGAATTAAACAAAATGATAGAAGCACAGGAAGAAAATTCTGGATAAATGAATACCTTCGTTGCTGTTTGGTGGAATGAATATTTATGGAGAAAGATAAAAAGAAATAATTAAGAAGAACCCGTCGTAGTTCTAAATTCATGAATTACCGTTTTAAGGTATTCCGGGATACAAAATTTTACGTGTTTTATTTATAAATAATTTTCACTCATTTTTTTTTCTTAACCCTTTCGGGTTCGATTTCTTTTCAATTTTGAAACAAAAATTATTTTTACAATAATAATGTTAATCGTAGCTATCCAAATAGATATACTGAAGTTTAACAAATATGTCTGAAATCTAATTAATGTACTAGTTATTTTGCGTAGTATTCAATTCATATTCATATGAATATAGGCTAAGGAAGTTTTTGAAGACATTTGGAAAATGTCGTATTGCAAAAGGATTTGACACATATTATAAATATCTAATATTTTAAATGTCTTTTATCATACATGATTCGTTCAGAAAAGTAACCTATATTTTAAATTTAAAAAGTGAAATATATGTTTAAAATAAAAGAATCGCTAATGGTGCAAAGAGAATTAAGAAAACTTTTATTATTATGACTAGTATATACCCCCGTCAAAAATGACAGGATATTGACTAAATAATCCATTTTTCAAATGGTTCAACGACAAAACATTCAAATTAAATATTAAACAAAATAATCCATGTGTGAAATTTTCTGTAAAAAAAAAGTGTTATCAATGAGTTTTTAAAGAACTTGACACATCACATTGCTAATCATTATGTTACATAAACAAAATCAAATCGAGATTCGGAAGTGGTTTAACGATTGCACAAAACATTACAATTTTGTTAGTTTTAAATTATTGTCTAGATTAATAGTATGATAGTATAGTAGAGATGCACAACTTGTGGTCCATGAATGAATTTCTTAAATTTATAACTGGAAAAAATTGCAATTTTTGTCATGAATGGCAGAAAAAAATCATGAATTTTGACATTTTGTCTCGTGAAAAAATTGCAAGTTTCGTCACAGCCAGTTAAAAATCACGAATTCCGTGAATCGACCAGCCAATACCATAGATATCCACATAGGAAATTCCCAAGCTGAGAATTTTGTCAGTCACAATTTAAAAAATATTGCAAATATCGTCAATTGGGCCAGGAGAAATCGCGAGTTTCATTGATCGAGCCCGGAGAAGTCACAATCTCCAATTGCACGCAGAAAAAACCGTGAATTTCGCCAATCGTGCGCTTGAGAAAACACAAATTTCGTTGATCAGGAACATGAAATTCTCAAGATTTGTTGATTGGGTGTAGAAAAATCTCAAATGTTGTCGAATGGGTGATGAAAAACTGCCTTCCCTTTGAAATCATGTTTTTCATTTGATTATAGGCCACAGATTCCTCCCCCCCCCCCAAAAAAAAAGAGAATTTTCTCTGTGTTATTGATGTGGCCTTCAACAACCCAGACATTTTCATACATGGACCTTCTCATAAAAAGGTTGTGCACCCCTAGTATGATAGAGTATATATTTTAGCATTTCTTGAAGAACAATATTTTCCAGTATAATAAAAAGCAAATATAAAGCAGAAAGATACATAAAAAGTGACAGAAAATTGTATGTTTATGAATATTAGCTACTCAATTCAAAGTAAGAAAGCAGTTCATCAAAAATGACAGAAAAAAGACATTTTTCTAATAAAGAAAGATTTAAAAAAATATACACATTTTACATAATACTATATAAGTTAGAGAAAGAAGAATTTGCCTTTTAGTGTAAAGTTCAACATCAATGTTAAACAAATTCAAAATGATAGCACATAAAATAAGATAGCAAATTGTACACTTATGAATATAATGTGGTTTTTACCAAAAATAACATGACAAACATATTGCGAAGTTGAATACTTCAAGAATCCAGTATATAACTCCCCATAAATGACACAACAAAATGGCAGCAATGCCAGTAGTATGAAGCAGAATTATTTCAGCCTGAGAATATTAGTTTCTTAATTCACAGTAGGAAAAAAGTGTCAAAAATCACAAAATTGTACAACAATAAATGTGGACTTAACATAATTAGTGTTGACCACAGAAGTAAAATTTTCTGTGCTTGCAGCAAATTTAAATTTACTATGATTTAACAATGCTAGACTAAGCCTACTATCATAAGAAATAACAATATGCCATAAAATAAGCAAAATTTCCATTTATAAAGAAAATATAATAAAATTATGCAACAAATATCATAAATCTAGAGACTTAAAGTAAATTTCAGCTATTTTTTAAGCTCAACATTTCTTTTTAAGCTGATGGATTAACAGGGTTGGCACGGTTTAAACCAATTGATTTTTTATAGAGGCATACCAAGTACTCGTTAAATGGCGAAATTTTGGCCGAGTACTGAGCCAATACCGAGTAGTTGTGAGAATTTCATTTTTTAAGCATATGAATTTAAAACTGATCTGTAAAAAGTTATTCGAATATCAATGTATAATATATGCAATAATTCATAAATTACAGAAATTACATGCAGTTAAAGCACTTATTCCATTAGTAGTACAATAAAGTTTTCTAAAAAATATATATATTTTGTAAACACTCTACTATCAGACAAAGTTTATATTTTACACAATACAGGTTAGAAAAAAAAAGAATTTACCTTTTAGTGTACAGTTCAGCAGCAATATTAAACAAAATCAAAATTCTAACACATCAAATAACACAGCAAATTGTATGCTTATAATGTAGTTTTTCGCAAAAATAATAAGAAACATATTGTGAAGTTGCTTCGAGAATATAATATATAATCCCCCATTCAAAAATGACATACAAAATGGCAGCAATACCAGTAGAAGCATAAAGCAAAATCATTTCGCCTTGAGAATATAAGCTTCGAGAGGGAGCCCTTCAAATACAACAGAAAATTAGATGCAATTAAAACACTTTTTTCATTAATAATACAACAGATACTAACACCATAGAGCTATTTAGTCATGTGAATTATTGGGGTAAGTATTTTTTCTAGAAAAGAATCTCTGGAAAAACTATATTTTTTGTGAACACCCTATTATCTGACAAAAGTTGCCCTTGCAGATTTGTATTACGGATGGATACTTTTATTTTATTTTGTTCTTTGCATCGTGATAGTCCAACATAAAGTTGACCATGCGAAAAGACTGGCTCCTCTAAATGTAGACCAACACTGTTGAATGTTTGTCCCTGCGATTTATTGATAGTCATTGCAAAAGCAATAATAATAGGAAACTGCCTACGGATAAGTTTAAATGGAAGATTTGTATCACTTGGTGTAAGGTCAATTCTTGGTATAAAGACTCTATCATTTTTATTAGCACCAGTTAAGATCTCACAATCCAGGAAATGTCGATATAGGCCTCGAATAATTAACCTGGTGCCATTGCACAAACCATTTTTAGGATTCATGTTCCTAAGAAGCATCACAATAGCACCAACTTTTAATGTTAATTTATGGGGAGGCATTCCAGAGGGAGTTTGTTCATTCAAAAATTCCTGCGAAAAGTTTGTCTCACCTTCTGATAAATCTGACTCGAATGAATCTGCACTGTAAAATTCAGATGCGGCTCCAGGAAGAAGATTCATAACTTCGTTGTTCAATTTCATTGCATCCTTGTTAGTAGTGGCCAAAATAATTTTTGAGGAAAGTTCCTGAATGTAGTTTGTATCAATTTCATTTCCATACATTTCTGCAACGATTGAACCAGTACATAGCATGTTAGAGGGAATTTGTATGATATCACATGGTAAATTTTGAACAGATAAAGTTTTTCCTTCACCAATATCTAACAGCCATTGGTTGAACTCATTTTGACCTTCAGAACGCATATTTTGTGACAGTTTCAAATGAAAAAAATGTTCCCAAAGTGGACTTGATTTAATACAAACTTCAATTATATGAGTTTTTGTACCACGTGTGACGACTGGCAATGTTTGACGAAAATCACCTCCCAACAACATAACTTTATTGCCAAATGGTTTTTCATTTCCCATTAGCTCTTTTAACAGAGCATCTATGCAACGTAAAGCATGAACTGTCATCATTGTAGCTTCATCAATAATGATGATCTTTGCTTGACGGATAGTTACTGCTTCGTCTGATGTGAGACGCATTGAAGATGTTGAAGTTTCCAATATTGGAACCGGTAGTTTAAATCCACTATGAACGGTCCTTCCTCCTTTTAACAAAATGGCAGCAATACCAGTGGTGGCATAAGGAAGAACAATTTCACCACATCCCCGTATAAAGGCCAAAAGAGTATTATATACATATGTCTTACCTGATCCACCTGGACCATCCAAATAGAAACATCGTGGAGTTATTTGCTCATTGTCAATTGCTTGTATGATTTTTGAAAAAGCTTCTTTTTGCTGCAAGTTCAAAGATGCAATTTTTTCAATAGCATCAGAGGCTTCACTAATGTGGTTATAAACTAAAACTGGATCTTGATAATCCAGTGGACTGGGTGTTGGCAAATTAAATGTACTTAAGGTAACACCATGGCTCCTGAATATTGCTTGAATACTGTGTAAAGCATGTTGTTGTGCCATAAAATCATTGAAATTCATCCTAAAATCCTCACACAAAGAATCGTTAAATTTTTCCCATAATTAAAGAGGATTTGATGGATTACAAAAAAGACAAATGAAGGCAAATACTTGCCTGAGCTGTGCAGGCATTTGAAAAACGCAGGCTTCTGATAAACATCTGTCCCATTCCTGATCATCAGCCAAAAGCTGCCTTTGACAGGCTGCTTCAAGGAATGTGGGCAAGATAACGCCCTCGAAAGTTCGCAAGTCCTCAAAGCTAGCTGCTCCAGGAATTTTGAGCAAAAGTAGACGAAGGCAGTAACGCTCGATGTCTTTTGGAGAAACAGAATACATTCTAGCCAAAATTTTTTCCTCTCCACGTTGTCGTGGTTTCCAAACACCTTTTTCGAACACATAATGAAGAGGTATTTCTGCATATAGGTATTGTCTTGCATTTGGATCTGAAATATTTAATTTAAACCAAGCTGTGAGAGTAGTGTCACGATTTTGATTAAGTGCTGCATTTTCCGTACCTTGTTGAAAGTAAACCATCTGTTGATGTGGCAGATGGATGGCAAGTCTTATTATAGAATGTGATTTATTATGCATTTTGAATTCAAGGAGACGCCACATTGCCTCAGGTGCACTAACATACCTGGCATTCACATGATTTGAAATTTCATCATGTAGAAATTCATGTTGATTGTTGTTTTCATGAATGACAACATTAGCTGAATCATAACCTTTATAAATATACTTGTAAATATATTTTACAGATTTGATACTGGTGCATGCTTCTATGTTAATGTGAGAGTCGTACTTAAGCAAGAGTGTAGGATTGTACGGCACAACCCAACGATTATCAACAGGTATTCCATTAATAATTACACTATTATCTTCACGGCGTTGATAAAATGGGTAACCATCAACATTGACTCGAGTTTCAGGCTGGAATGTTTTTGGAAAATTCTTGCTACAGTTACCGTTTTCCATACAAGGTGATTTCGCGTTAAGAGTTCCACATGGGCCATGTATCATTGCCCTCGAAACAATTTCATGTAATCGAGGGTGATGAACTGAAAGCTCTGCCACTATGACTCTATCAATCTGTGAAGCATCATGGAATTTGAATTCCTGTGCAAGGATCAAAAGAATATGAGCATGGGGTAGTCCACGTTTTTGAAACTCAATTGTATATACGTATGCAAGACATTTTCCAAAGAGTTCCCCTTTTGTGATATCATTTAATAGTGCATGTAATTTTATATGAAACACGCGTGCTACTAAATCTGGTCTGTCACATGATGTCTGTCCATCAGGCAAGTTATTCAATATTTCAGGCCACTTGGGATTACATGTAAAAGTACAAAAAATGTCTGGTTTGCCAAATTTTGTAACAATTGCCATGGCATCATGATACCTTTCACGCATGTTTCGAGGGGAGCCTTGAAAAGAAGATGGCAGTATAATAGCTCTTCCAGCTGGTAAATTTGCATTTGCTGCTGCTTGACAAACGTAATCCACAAGTCCAGCATACTCTTCACATCGTAATTTTGATTGTTGCTGCCTGACAAAATTTAGATTGTTTGCTTCAACTTGAAGGTATGAATCAATAACCCACTGTTGAGTAAGTGGCCCTCCATACAAAATAGGGTTGAATTCACCACGTCTAATGGCAGTTTGTGCCACTTTATACTGAAGCATTGATACGTTTTTTCGTAAACCTTCAGCAGATCCAGGATAGCGATCAAGCACCAAATTTGGTTGCCAGCCAGCTTCACCATGTGGATAAAAAATTGCATATGTCATAGGATCCAAGTTTGGACTCAAAATATTTAAAGGAACAAAATTATTAGTGCTGTGCTCAGGAGTGCGAGGATAAATTCTGATATCTCTTTCAAATGGTGGTTCTCCATCTTCATTTTGGAATACCATGGCAACTTCATTTGCTGTCGGCAAATTGTATCGTCTTTGATCTGAGTGCCTATCTCTACGCAAGAACATGTGAACATTTGGTACTGGTAGATTGTCTCTCGTTGCTTGTTCATGACTCTGTCTTTCAATTTCATATAACATTTTGTAAGCTTGAGCAAATGGGTTTATTTCCTGCATCATGAGATCTAACTGCCTCAAAATATGACGTAAACACTTTTCATTTTGAGGAATGTTTAAGCGTTCTTGAACAGCCTGACTTGTATTAAGCACATATAATTGAGCAAATTTCCTTTGTTCACCTTCTTGAGGGTGTAAGTGTGAAGTGACATGATAGATTTGTCCTTGCACCCGAAAACAGTAAGGTCCACGACCTGGAACATTTGCAGCTAATTTTGCACCCATTGAAGCAAAAGAAATAGCGCTATTGTAACAGCGTATATTTTCATGAAAATTTCTGTAGTCTGGTGAATTTGGGTTGCTCATAATATCTTTCAAAAAAAGTGGAAAAGTTTGACGTGGAGGAAGTTTAACTTTTCCTTTATGACAACAGCTCTTAAAATTTCCACGACTTAATCTTTCAGATGGAAAATGAAGTGCCTGACAGTATTGGCAGATAGAGTCTAAAGAACCACAACTGTGACTTTCAATATCACCTTCAGTTTCAGAAACAGTCAGTGCTCTCTGGTCTGGTCCGTGGTCTATTTGAATTGCTTCATTTTCGATTTGTTGACTGGCTCTGATCTCAGCTCGTTGACTTTGAAGACGTTGGCGATTTTCTTCCCTTATACGGTCTAATGTTGCTTGTGATTGTCGAGCAAGCCACCTCGACTTTCTTTCTCTAGCTAATCGCCGTCTACGTTCAATCGGTGTTTCATCATTTTCATCAGGCATCGCTAAAAAGATCCTTAAACTATAGAAAACAAAAATAAAAACTGATTTGATTGAATAAATTCAAATCCACCGCGTGTTGTTCAAAACATCAAAGCAGCATTTAGATAATTCTGATGAATGATTCTTCAACGTGAATGACTCACCACATTTTTTATTTTATTTTTTTTTTTTTTTTTGCAATAATAATAATAATAATGATTAGCAAAGTGAAATGTAATCTCTGAAAATTTCACATTAATTTTAATATGCTAATTATATGCAAATATTAACTTGTATTTTTAACAAACTTCGATTGTTTATATTAATTGACGATAGATGGCTGCAAAAATACTTTTTGAAGGTTTAAAACAAAATTAAAGTATTTAAAAGCTTTAATAAGCTTCTAAAAATATTTTAAGAATAAAATCAGATAGTTAACCTGTATTTTTTTTAATGAAGCGCTCAAAGAGTCATTAATTTGTTTCAATATTCGGAAATTGTGAATGGCAACAGTGTTCTTTTGTTGATATCTAGTAATCTGATGTTTATAATAGCTTATTTTCACATTGGAGCTTAATACATTATAATTGGATATGATATACCTGTTTTAGTGAAAATACGCTGAACAGACATGATTTCAAGTAGAAAAAATTATCATTTAGCTGTCATATGTTAAGATATGTTTTTCATTAAGCCTAACATGGCGTTTAGCTACGATCGTTTCGCAGACCAAGCGGCATTTAGATAATTCTGATGAATGATTCTTCAATGTGAATGACTCACTTTTTTTTTTTTTTTTTTTTTTTTTTTTTTTGCAACAATAATAATAATGATTAGCAAAGTGAAATGTAATTTCTGAAAATTTCACATTAATTTTAATATGCTAATTATATGCAAATATTAACTTGTATTTTTAACAAACTTCGATTGTTTATATTAATTGACGATAGATGGCTGCAAAAATACTTTTTGAAGGTTTGAAACAAAATTAAAATATTTAAAGACTTTAATAAGCTTCTAAAAATATTTTAAGAACTAAATCAGATAGTTAACCTGTATTTTTTTTTAATGAAGCGCTCAAAGAGTCATTCATTTGTTTCAATATTCAGAAATTGTGAATGGCAACAGTGTTCTTTTGTTGATATCTAGTAATCTGATGTTTATAATAGCTTATTTTCACTTTGGAGCTTAATACATTATAAATGGATATGATATACATGTTTTAGTGAAAATATGCTGAACAGACATGATTTCAAGTAGAAAAAATTATCATTTAGCTGTCATATGTTAAGATATGTTTTTCATTAAGCCTAACATGGCGTTTAGCTACGGTCGTTTCGCAGACCAGAGTAGAGAAACTCCAATGGATAAGAGAAACGACATGATGGCAATAAATTCTGATTGGTCCAAAGCTGTTTTCAACCGCCGCGGGCGATCGACTGCAGCGCTTCCATAGACATTACACAGGACGAAAATAGAGAGTTTTTAAATTTGTGTAATTCATAATATTTTGACGCTTGTTTAGATTTTTAACACCAATTTTCAGGCTCAGAAATGTTTATATTATGGATATAAGCACAATTTTGTCTAAGAATTTCGCAATTTTCTTGAACAAACATTTTTTTCCTTCCTTAAGTTTCGTTTTCATTCTGTCAGCACCAGCATTATTCTTTCTTTTTCTGGTTATATTTTAAGATATATATATATAATTTGGATTATTTTTATTTCTATGACTGAAATATATATATATCCTTGCTTTGTTTCAGTGTAATCGAATCACAAGTATTGTTTTTTTCCTATTTTCTGTCCTCAGTAATGAAAATATGTGTTGGCGAAGAATGAAAAATCGCCAAGCGCGAAATCCTCCTATGAACTTATCTTGGGAGTAATAGAGTCGTTTCGTAAACTTCGCATAGATGATTTGGGGTAATGGTTAAAGTACCTGTCTGGTAAGTTAAAGGTAGCGGGTTCGATCCTCTTGGCTTCCACTTTTAAAATTTTGTTTCTTTATTGATTTGTTACCAGTTACTCTGATTTTTTTTAATCGATTCTTGTCAATAAAACTAAATTTATTTATATATTTATTTTTGATAATTTATTATCAGTTAATAAAATATTATAATTTTTTAAATCGGTTCTTCTTAATAAAACTAAGTTTTTGTATTTAATATCACCCAAGGGCTATATTTTAATAATTAAAAACAAACATATATTTTAATGCAATAACATCGAATAAAATTACAATTTGAAACATGTTTATGAATTTAAAATATGTTTATGTCGTAATTTTAATAACATAAAAATATCTAATCACTAGAAGTAACATAATATAGTATTCATTTTTATTAAATTAAGAATAATGCTTCATACATCAAATGCGCATATAAATTCAAAACAATTTTGGGAGGATGGGTACGTATGTATTAAGTTGGAAATTAAAAAAAAAATATATATATATATATATATATGATAGGGGAGGGGTGTTAAAGGAGATTAAAGGTGGAAATTTTCTGAAGTGTTAATTTAGAAGATCATTTTTTGTTCTTCTTATCTTACTGCACAATACCAAATAGAGAAAAAAACGGGAGTTAAAAAAACTTAAACGAAGTTGCGCTCTCCATTCGACAAATAAATCTGTGTTATCAATCATCATTGTGGAGCGATCGATTATAATTAAAAATGTAATATATTTATAGGAAAACTAAAAACGATATTCGATTCTAAAGAACTGGAATATAAAATTTCATGCATGACTACCTGAAAATTTCATGCATTTTAAGACACACCATGAGATCCTGAATGTGTGACTTCGTGAAATATGTTTATTTATATAATTATTTATTAATTTCCTAGGCATCCTTAAAATAAATTGTGTATGGAGATAACCAATATACATTTTAGAGGGGGATTATACATTTTTTTTTTTTTTTTCATTTTGTTTCCTATGCATTTCAGGAGAGTAAGAAATAAATTAAGTTTATTATGTAATGTCGGTTGAAGTATATATTTATGAGCAATATGTATATGCAAATATATGTATGAGCTAAGTTCTAAGCCTTAACCACAAAATCCCCCCCTCCCCCCCAAGAAAAAATATAAACATTTATGGCCGTTTAAATTCCCATAGTTTTAAAAATTAACACTAAGAAACTCCTGAAAATATAGAAATAATTTTTTTTAATATATTGTAAAATAATATTAAAATGCATAAATATATGAATACATTTTATCTAAGTGCACTGAAAACCATTGGACTGAATTTCCGGATGCGACACCGCAGAAAAGGGAAACGTTGCCTTCTGAGACAGCAATAATCTATAATTCAAGATGTAATTCGCTTATAAGAAAAATAAAAAAAAAACTGTTACATTGAAAATCCTTTTAATAATCGTACATGAAGAATCGTGCTTTTATGTTTAAAAATGATTCAGAAAGTTTCGCGTTGTTCAATGATGGAATTCTTCTTTGGAGAATCGCCTTAAGGCTGTTCTTAACTGCTCTGCTCAACAAGCGCAAAACGTTTTGACACATTTACAAATTCATTTTTTAATGGAAAGGTATAAAATTGCAAAGACTGGCTATGGAAGCAATTTGGAATCGAGCTGTTTTTTCCATTTTTTGATCAATCAATTACCTATTGAGTTATAAGCAATTTCGATCACGTGACAAACACTTTTTTCGACCTTTTTGAGTGCTCTTTCTTCCTTCGCGCGGAAATTCGGTTCAAAACACCCACTTTGACATTATTTTCTGAAAGATCTATTGCGTTTGCAAAAAAAAAATGAAAAAAAAAAAAAAACAACTCAATTACATAGTTTCTGAACAACAACACCAACTAGTTTCATGTATTTTCGAACAAAAATAAATTAAAACTTATGTCAGAAAGTTGCCCTTTTGGATTTGAGAACACCCTTAAGTAAATTAAGGAGGGAGACAACCAATGTAAATAGAATACAAGTATTTTTTTTTTTTTTAAGTATTTCACAATTTTTTTTTCTTTTTTCCTCAGGAATTTTGAAGGTTGTTTTCAAATTCAAACTAATTACTTTCTACCATATTCACGAGGTTTTTTTTTATCCTCAAATGTATACGAATTTGCAAATATTCTTTTCCAGTTGTGAGAAATCGAATAGCTTTTCCCGTTTTTCGATAAATAGAAGTCTTCTCCTAAAATGGCAATAAGAATTGCACATTCTGTCAATTTGTAAGGCACTACAGTCATGAAAAGTTTGTCATAGTCGACTAATTTATTGTAATTGAAGGTGTGTCAAATTTTTAGAAAAATGGAAAACGCAGTGCCATTGTTTGGCGAAAGAGATCGGCATTTTTGGGAAAGCACAATACCAAAAAAAAAAAAAGAGACCACTTTTAATACATTGTTAAATGGCATATGTTCATAGTTTTTTTTATATTTTGGACAATATATAGGAGATATGTTCTAAATTTGAATATTCATAAAAATATCCATTTTAGTTGAAGGATGCTAAATTTATAAAGTTTTAAAAATAAACGCTAAAATTTCGTTATCAAAATCCCGAAGTTCGAGGAATATTAAAAAATGTTACTGATTATTAATGCGATTATGAATTCTGTTTTTGTAAGATCACTTAGTGATCCTATTTCTTTTAATATATGTTTGTTTAATACAAATTATAGGGATGGAGACAATTAAATGGAGATATTAAATTTTTTAGTGCTTTTAAAATATATGCTATATATAAAAATGTAAAAAATAATTGTTTTAAAAAATGCTTGGGGTTAACATTTATATTTTGTATTTTTCGGCCCAAATAGATTCACAGACACACAAAAGTTAACATAGATGGTTGTTAAATTCAAAAGGTTTAGAAAATTAACGATAAACCATACGCCCCCCCCCCCCCCCTTCCCGCAAGCGAAGAAATGCTAGAAAAATTTTATTGATTAAAAATTTGCATAAGAGCATGGATAGTTTTTTATTCCTTTAAAAATGTATTGTAAAATAGTACTGAAATGTGTAATTTCAGTTATTCAGTTCGATGAGTTGAGTGATTTGATTTACCATATTTTTATAAAAAGTCTAATGAGAAAGTCAATAAATAAATATATCTTGTTAGATTCTAAATAATCAATTTAAAATCAATATTAAATGTGTTTATGAATAGAAAAATTTCCCTTAGAGCAAATTTCATTATAATATGCACAAAAACAGAAATAAACCCACAATTTGCAATATTTTGATTCGTTCTAAAATATGAGGAAAATTATTTTTTTTACTCTGTTCCATTTCGCAAGAACGCGCATTAAAATAATAATAATAATAATAATAAAAGTAACCAAAGCGCGAGAATGCGCCAAGCGTGGAAGATGAGCTTTGCATGATTTTTTCTTCCAAGGGACACTTTTCTTCCACAGAGCATGCGTACTTGCTCTCATGACGCTTCTCTTACCAAGTTGGAGTTTCTCTAGACCAGAGTGGTTCGCACCGGCATCGTTCCGTCGGTCACGTGATCTCAGCTTTTATTATAAGTAGATTATTACTAAATGCCAAAACATAAATGAAGTCATAATAAATAACTAGTATGTTGTGGCCATCACAAAACTTTCTTCTATATAAATCACGTCAATTAAATCGTTTAAATAGTACCAATTCATATCACAATATATCTGAATTTGAAGTTTGGTGAAAATTCGTGCATTAGTTCTTGTATAGAGCTATAGCGGAAATTCTGAAAAATGTAGTATAGCAGCGCCACCTGTTGAGCGATTTACACCAAAACATAAACAGCACTAATTGATATCAAGGTATACCTGAATCTGAAGTTTGATGAAAATTCATGCATTAGTTATTGAGATACAGCTGTGGCGGAAATTCTGAAAAATGCAGCATAGCAGCGCCACCTGTTCAGCGATTTGCACCAAAACATAAACAGCACTAATTCATATCATGGTATACCTGAATCTGAAGTTTGTTGAAAATCCAACAATTAGTTCTTGAGATAGAGATATTGCGGAAATTGCAAAAAATGCCCAATAGCAGCGCCACCTGTTGAGCGATTTACACCAAAATATATAAAATGTCTATTCATGTCAAGGACTAACTGAATCTGAAGTTTCATGAAAATCCGTGCATTAGTTCTTGAGATAGAGCCATTGCGGAAATCGTAAAAAATCCAGCATAGCAGCGCCACCTGTTGAGCGATTTACACCAACACGTAATCAGCATCAAGTCATATCAAGGACTAACTGACTCTGAAGTTTCATGAAAATCCGTGCATTAGTTCTTGAGATAGAGCCATTTCGGAAATCGTAAAAAAGGCAGCATAACAGCGCCACCTGTTGAGCGATTTGCACCAAAATCTCTAAATTGTCTATTCATGTCAAGGACTAACTGAATCTGAAGTTTCATGAAAATCCGTGCATTAGTTCTTGAGATAGAGCCATTGCGGAAATCGTAAAAAAGGCAGCATAGCAGCGCCACCTGTTGAGCGATTTGCACCAAAATCTAATCAGCATCAATTTGTATCAGGGGATAACTGAATATGAATTTTTGTTAAATTCCGTGCATTAGTTCTTGAGATAGAGCGCCCACAAAATTTGTGTCACATACACACAGACAGACAGACAGACAGACAGACTCACAGAGTCACAGACAGACATTTTGTAAAAACATGTTTTTTGGAATCTCTGACCCCTAAAACGTGTAAATCCGTCGAAAACCGGAATTCGAAAATTTTCATGAATCCAATACTTTCTTCTTGTAAAGATAGAAGAAAGTAAAAATGAATAGACATATACTACACTGTTAAAAATTTTCCGGTATTCTGGCAGGTCATTCGACCGTTTTTTGAAAAAACGGTTTCATAACCATAATTTAACTATATTCTGACCATAAAATGGCCAATAATATGATCAGAATAGTGTTAAAATTACGGTTGTGTAACCGTTTTCGGAAAAAAAGGTCAGATGACCTGCCAGAATGCTGCAAATTTTTAACAGTGTATCTTTTATACATGTAACTAGCAACAAATGTAATTGTTAAGAAAATAATACTCAATGAAAAGACGTGAACTTCTAATAGTATACGCCAGACCCGAAAGTATTAAAATATACAGTGAAGCCTCTCTGTAAGGGCCACCTGCTGTTCCATTGAAAATTGGCCCTTATGAGGAGGCCAAATTTTTCATTTCTCTTTCTTTTTATCCCGCGATTTTTAAAATCTGTATATTTTTTCAATAAATTCTCTTTCTTTTTAACAATATTGTTTATTTGATTCTTGCTGCAATTAAACTGTAAGGCCAATTTTCTTGCAGATGTTCCTTGATCATGACAATTAAGAACTTTGATTTTGTCATTCAAATCCAAATGTACTCTTTGGCTTGATTTAGGTGCGATAATTTTAAATTTTACGTAAGCCTGAGAATAAAATTTCTAGTGTAAAAATTGTGCTTCAAGATGTATTCACAGTTTTAGTAAATGCAGAATCAGTTTTTCTAGATAACCTGTTATCCTTTATGTAGTATCCTTTATTTAGTATGCCCATAACAAAGGGTCAAGTTTCCCCTCCAACCCAACCCCTACAGGTTGAAAAGTCAAACAAAGCGTGAGGAACACCTGTTTGTCTCACTTGTGGAAAAGTTTGTGGTCCTTTATTGTGTTACTAAATCCTCCCCATATCCCCTTGCCTTCTTTGTTGCAAGTGCAGTTGTTTGCTGAACATTTATCTTTTTGTTCAAGAATTCAATACACCTGTATACACCTCAATACACCTGATTTAAGGCACAATTAAAAAAAAAATGGCCTTTATGAGGGTTAGGTGCGGCCCCTAATAGGATTAAATTTAACATTATGTCTATGGAAAAATTTTTCGTTCCTAAAATTATTGGCCCTTGAATGGAGGTGGTCTTTAAAAGAAGTTTCACAACATATTTATATAAATATAGTCCTATCCAAATGTAAATTCTTTTAAAAAGTTAACTTTTAATTTAAAAAAAAAATAAAGCTTTCAAATATTAGCCAAGTTAAAAAATTAGTATAATTTCTGAAAGATTAATTCTTTTTACACACTTTCTTTTTTTCTCTTTTTGAGTAAAGAAAAAAAGAATATTGATTTGCTTTCGGGATTTTCAAAAATAATCAGTTTAAAAATTTTAATAATTTTTAACATAAAAGAGTCTTTTTATTAAAAAGTACTTTTTTCTATTAGAATTATTTTTCAAAATTTTCTCTCGCAACAAAATGTTCTATAGACAGCATAGAGATTATATAACTGAAAAACATTGTATAATGTTTAAAAACTTTCATTGAAAATTAGATATATCTGTCGATTTACCAAATGGCAAATCTTGAAACAAGTGAGTAAGTGTGATCACAGATCGCATAGAGGGTTTCGTTTAATATTCCTTTCAAAACAATTTATCCTTTTGCAAAATCTGTTAGCTCCACATTTCGCAACCAGGGGGCGCACTCTATTCTAAACAGACCTCTATACGATCGAAACACCGTTTTACAACCTATCCGTAGATATGTTAGTCGAGGGAATCGGGCCTATAGCACCCGAGATAGATAGGCGCCCCCTGGCGGTAAAAAGAGGAACTAAAATATATAAAGCTATGGTGCATAATATGAAAGAGTGGTCAAAGGGCTGTGCAATAATATATTACGTGAGGGGTGTCAAAAAAAGTTAGAAAAGTGCCACCCCGGGTGAAAAGGGGGGAGATTAGAAAAATTGCTTAAAATACACAACTTAGAGCCCGGAGGGATAAATAATATAAGACTTTCTGAAAGTTTTATGATTTGTCGTGTGATCCCAAGTGTTCTGCTATAAGTATGCAAAATTTCAAGTTTCCACTTAATTAGGAGCTTACACAAGTTAGAGCTCAGAGGCGTAAATATAACTTTTTTTTCAAAATTTTATGATTTGTCGTTTAATGTGAGGTGTTCAGCTATAAGTATGCAAAATTTCAAGTCTCCAACATACATAGTTTCTGAAAACGGGCTCTGTGACAGACGGACAGAGGAGTTAGACGAATAAGGTTTCGTCAGATGAACGAAACTTAAAAATACATTCTGAGATAAATGCATTTAAATTCTCGAAGAAAGCGCCTCAGCCACAGATAATAAGCATAAAAAGAGATATCTTTTGATATGACTAATCATGTTTATATGCGATGTGCATCGTTTTTAGGAGTCTGGCCAAACTTTTCTCACATGATTTTTGTGAAATTATGATGAGCTTTTTTATGTTAAATGTTTAAATTATGTTTGATGAGCTTTTTTATGTGAAAAATCTAGACCTAATTTTGTGAATTTGAGGCGATCGGTATATTCAAGTTATTCTAGTTCTGAACTTATTTTATTATTTTTCTCGCATTTTTTTTATTTTATGCAAGTGGTACAATTTCTTGCTTATAGCTAAATAATATGTAGTGTTATAATTATTTGCTCTTATGCTGTTTCATCAGTGTAAAGCAGCCTTTTAATTGACTTTTTTTTTTTTTTTTTTTTTTTTTTTTTTTTTTAACCATTTGGAAAAATGGTTATTGTTCTCTGTCAGGGTAGGAAATCAAAAACATATCTGAGGCGTTTTATTGGTTGAATCCACATTTTATTACTTTTCTGATTGGTCTATACAGTAATCTGTATTTCCCGATACTTTCAACAGAGATGGATACTTCTGTTGCCACTATGACAAAAAGTAATAAAAACTACAAAAAAAAAAATTAATAACTCAGAAACAAATTGAGATACAACTTTCAAACAAATTGCATTTAAAAATATTTTCTCTATACGACGGTGTAAAAAGTAATAGTGTGGGATGTTTAGAAGTTTAAGAAGGAAATTTCATTTAAAATTGGTCGTCAGATTTCTTGGAAATCTGACGATGGAAAAGCCTTTTCCCGAACAGCCAATGAAATGCTAGGATAATACGTAAGTTTCAGGAAATCTGAGGAGTCGCAGGCGATTTTTGTCGCTTGCAATTTTTACATGTAATAACACTATTAATGTTTAATTCATACGTACGTAATGTATGATCAACTCCGAGCGATTTTTTATGTCTTAAATTTTAGTCTTTGATAAATCATTTTCCAAATGGTCGTTGTAATTTGTTAAATTGCTTTCTTTTTTTTTTAACACTAAGTCATGTAGATTAGATGCAAATAGCCAGATGGCTACTTTGCCCGGAAACGATTTTTTTATTCATTGTTCATAACAAAGTACTATTCAAAATTATTTTCTTTCAAAGGAAGAAGACAGGTCGGGGCAATAACTTCTGCAGAAAAAGGCTTACTCTCGGCATTTGTAGTCTTGCATGTCTGCTGAGGGCACCTTGTATTCCTCCATTTGTCATATTGATACTCATTACTGTTTACTTTAACTTGTAGTCATTTAATACTTAAAATATTACAAAAATAAGTGTGACTTTACCTTGTGTTAATTAAATGTACACAACCTTGAATCAATGTGATTTGCTCATTTACCTATGCTGGCCACTTTACCCAGCCTAAGCGGCAAAGTGGCCCTTTTGTAGTTTTCTTTTAAAGTAACGTGTACATTTTATTTTATTTTTTTTAAAGTAAAATAGAAATTAAAACTAAAGTTATGTTTGTTTCTAGAACTTTACTGATTAAAAGGTATCATAAAATTTCATCAAACCTCAGAGTGGTTACTCCTTTACCCTTCCTTCGCCTATACTTACAAGGGAACCACTTTTGGTGCTTCATCAGTAGTTACGCGGGACAAGGCTCAAGAAAAGTGGGACGTTCCGCGTAAATCCGGACACCTGGCTACACTGCCTGCCAGGTTTCTGACGCTAATGAGCAGATAATTAATTAAGATTACTATTATCTTTTTACTTGTTTAATGTATTTCATGTATCATTTTCTGCGTACATGTTTTAAAATATTATTTTCCCTTATCTTGAAGTTGATCCGAGCTGTTTTTAGTTAGATAGGATTGTATGAACAAGTTCATTGTATCATTGCATTCCATCTTCTCTTGCTATTCAAAAACGCATACCACAGATAAGGCAAACAAAAAAAAATCCCTATCTCGTAAGTAGTGAAGGCCATCTAAGGGAGATTTTTTAGATAAGAGAAGCGGTCCCTGTTCACAGGAGAAGATATCCGTAGGCTGGGTTTGGAAGGCATCGCTGAGAGAGAGAGAGAAAGCAGTTCTGGCGTAGACCAGGTGAAGACAGGTCGTAGCGTTTTGATTGAGTTCTGGCGTATGCCTCAACGTAGTAGGCTGGTGTTTCTTGAGTGGAGTTTTCGGTAAAGAGTATGAGTATCTTGCGAAGATAGCCGGCGCAACGAAGAGGTCAAGGGTGATTCTCCGATAAAAATTCATGAGATACCATAGTGTGAGTGGGAAATAGAGTACTGTAAATATTTAACTCAGTGCGCAGCTACGTGTAACTAAGTATAGTAGGCCGGATCGTCTATATCCGAGCTCTTAAATGTAAGCAATGTTTTATTCATATATGTAAATAGTTTGCAAATAAATTGTTCGTTAACTTCAATTAAATAAATTTAGCATTCTTTTTGATAAAGCTTCTCACAACGTGTCCGATATCACGTATATATATATCGGTGGTGGCAGCATATCAAAATAAAAGAACATTATTTCGAAGTCTGTGCGAGTGGTGATCCTGAGTCTAGGAAAATTCATCAGCGTGTGAACTAAGGAAGAGTGAAACAGTGCGTATACGTCTCTTTGAGCTTGCAGCTATACATACATGAGTAAAATGCGGTTCTGTTACTACGCCATCTGGTTTCTGGTCTGACTGCATTTTCTCTAAATTAAATGTTTATTTCACAAACGATACATTCACTTCTTTTGTTCCACTTATTCGTGCTCCAAAATGTAAAATAATAATTTATGCCCGAGAAAATAGTAAATTTACCATAGATGTTGAAGTAGTAAAAGCTGCCGCTTTGTTTAAAGTGAAGAAGATAATAATAAGCCCGATTTTTTTTCCCTGTGCATTTTTAAAAAGAAATTTGCTTCGTTAAACTGAAGCATTTTTCTTTTACTTTTTATCGTTGAAGTTTCAGAGCATAATTTTACAATATTTTCATGCATGTTAAAAATTTATTTTAAATGTGCTCAACTTTAATTGCATTATTTTATTTAATGTTTTTTAAACATAAGAAACATTAAGTAAAATAATACCTTAAAAGATGAGTCCATTAGTACCACCATATTATAAAATAATACGGTGTTACTTACAAAGCCGCACCGCTGTTGGGGCACATAATTAAAATTTGCATACTAATAGATAGGTACACCTTTGTGAAATGTATTTTTTAAAGAACTCGCGATTGTTTTTAAAATCTGATGCAATAAAAATTAGAACAAGTAATTACACAAAACAGATATTTTGAACTTAGCTTTAGAATATGTTCCAAATTTAGCAACTTCTAGAATTATTCAGAGAATGCACATGCCATTAAGTTAGCGCCTGTGTTCACTCAAGGCCGTACCCAATAGGGAGGATCACCAGGGTTTGATACCCCTCCGAAATTTCTGTCAAGATGACTATAAATATGCCATTAACTAACACTCAACACAGTCAAGATTCGAAAATCAACTACAGAAGAGTCCCGATTATACGAGTTAATATGGAGCAAGCTCACCTCGGATAAGCGAAAAACTCGGATAAACCGGATTTACACAAATTGTCTCCAACTAATGAGATGAAATATAAATTTTCACTTAATTCATTCATTTTTATGGGACTAGTAACATTTCATTGATGTACAATTCCGTTACTTTTAAGAAAAACGGGGAATGAAATTGTTTATTTGAAAAAGCGCTTGATAGTTTTTTGTTTGTTAAATGTCAATTTTGCTGCAGTTTTTTTTTTTTTTTTTTTTTTTTTTTTAGCCCCCGGTATGCTATTTCTTTCTCCCAGCTTATTTTGTGTCGTCTTCAAAAAATAACGTTACCTTACAGAAGCCAGACGTAAAACAAAGCAGATGAATCATCGTACGATTAAATACTCTACAGCAATTTTTTTAATTTCTAAGTATGGCAGATTTTTAAATTTTATACCGTCTTATTGGGGGAAAAATGTACTTTTAAATGCAATTTGTTTGAAAACTTCATCTCAATTTATTTTTGCAATATTCTTTTTTTTTTTTTTTTTTTTTTTTTTTTTGTAGTTTTTAGAGCCATTTGCTTAATATTGGTAACTGAAGTGCTCCATTTCTGTAGGAAGTAAAGAAAAACATATGGTAAAATAGTAATTATATATTTTTGTTGCCATTTCTCATAACAACCGAAAGAAAATGTAATTAAAATACGTGCTATTTTGAAAAATATATAAACGAATGATTTCTGTTAATACATGGAGCTATTATAAACTATATTCAATTTTAACTGTCTATATTAATGCTACAAACAAATGAAGGCCCATAAATCATTAAATAGCCAGGTTTTTTTTCTTTTTTTGTCGAGTTTCTTTAATGACGTCATCTTTTTGCTGCATTTGTGTATTATTTCGCGATAGTGTCCTATGCATACTTTACTGTAGATGTTTAAGAGTGGATCGTAAATGTGGAATTCTTAAGCGGATGCGAATGACGTCATTTTACATAAAATAAAAGCGTGTGCTTTAAGTCTTAAAATTGAAAAAACAATTAGAAAAATGGTTATTGTCCTCGGTCAGGGTAGGAAATCAAAAACATATCTGAAGCGTTTTATTAGTTGAATCCCGCATTTTATTCGTTTTCTGATTGGTCTATACAGTAATCTGTATTTTCCCTTTACTTTCAACAGAGATGGATACTTCTGTTGCCACTATGACAAAAAAGTAATAAAAATGACAAAAAAAATTAATAACTCAGAAACAAATTGAGATACAGCTTTCAAACAAATTGCATTTAAAAGTACATTTTTTTTTCTATACGACGGTGTAAAAAGTAATATTGTGGGATGTTTAGAAGTTTAAGAACGAAATTTCATTTAAAATTGGCCCAGGAATATTAATGTTTAATCCATGGCGTACGTAATGTATGACCAGCTCCGTAGAAGTTTAAAAATTTACAGTACCGAAAAATGTAATCCATGGCGTACGTAATCTATGATCAACTCCGTGCGATTTTTTATGTCTTAAATTTTAGTCTTTGAAAAAATCATTTTCCAAATGGTCGTTGTAATTTGTTAAATTGCATTTTTTTTTTTTTTTTTTTTTTGTCTTTTGCTGCAGTATTATGCTATTGCATAGCTATCAATTTCTAAGATTGTTTCTTACCGCTAGAACTTACCACTAAATTTTGCCTAATTCAAACGCCGAAATCTAATTTCCATTCTGACACCAGAAAATCAGGCTTTTTACGGCTGCTCTTTCATCTTCACCTAACACTTCATTTATAGTAGCTGTTTCATAATAATGGAAGTCATTAGTCCATCAGAAGAAAACAATTCGGTTAAAAATAAAAATCCAAAATGAGATAATGATCAAATCATGATCAGATCCCCCTACAAAATATTTTTCTGGCTACGGCCTTGTGTTCACTAAAAGACAGTCAAAACCTTAAATAGTATATAAACTGCGATGAAGATTAAGAACATATTCAGAATACGGAGAACGGAAAATACTTTTGCTGTTGGGGAGTGAAGTCCGGAAAGAGAGAGGGGATGCTAACTGTGCTAAACCCGTATTCCATTCGCCACCCGATCAGGGTTCTAAATTAGTGGCATACCAAACTCTGGAGGTTGAGTTCAGATGAGTTATGGATAAGAGGGATATCTTCCGGCCAGTCGAAAGAACATGCCTTTCTTTTGTGGGAAACATTTAGGCAGGGCCGAAACTAGCCTTTTTTGCACCCGGGGAAAACATAGATTTTGGCGCATTAAGAGGGCACAAGACCTTTAGACTTTCAAAAAATCAGTTTTCAGATTTTTATTTATTCTTAATTTTTAAAAATTCTCAACAGTATTTAAAAAAAAACCATTTAAAAATCCCCATTATTTCTTGAGTTATAATCATTTAGAGACGATAAATACAATTAAAATCAGTTGATATTGAAACTTTAAAACGCGATTTCCCAGATTAGTAAATTTGGAATTTGCGCGCACTGTTATTTTCAAACTATATAAGCTATAGCTTTAAAAAAATTAACCAAATACGTGTTTCTTTATAGTCTTCATGCTAAACCCAAAAAAAATCACGTATTTTTGTTATTATTTTTTTTTTCACTTGAAAAACTTGAAAAAGTTTTTTTTTAATTTTGTAATTTTTCATATTTTACGATAAAATTAAACTTTAAACAAAACTTTTTGTATATATTTTGGTTTTAGCTTAGAAGTAAGTTTGTTATGATTCTATTTTGTTAAAAAAAAAAAAAAAAAAAAATTCTATATGCATAATTTAGAATTTAATAATGCGCGCAGCACTCAATGATTATAATTCGCTCATTAGTGAGATGAGTTTTTAAATTTGAAATTTAAATATTAATTTTGCATATATGTCGTAGGCTAATTGAGAAATCATCTCTCTTTTTCCAATTAGCCTGTTATTTTTCAGGCTTATTGCAAAGAGCCCAGGCAGCGTTAGGCTAATTGAAAAATGATCACTTATTTCCCAATCAGGGTTTTTTTTTTTTTTTTTTTTTTTTTTTTTTTTTTGGCTTATTAACCCACGATCCGACCCGAAGCCCAACAATAATTTCCAATAGATCCTACCCCGATCCAAGCAAGACAAAATGATTTCAGTCTACACGCATCCCGAACCGAACCTGAAAGTTCCATTTGAAAAAAACCTGAAATCTGACCCGAACCAAAACTGATAACCGACAAAAATATTTCAAAGAACCATAACCCGATCCGATCAAGACAAAATAATTTACGTGGACAGGCACACCGTCACGAACCTAAAAATTCCATTTGAAAAAACCCAGAAATCTGGCCCGAACCAAATCTGAATCTGACAAAAATATTACAAAGAATCATAACGGGATCCAAGCAACACAAACTAATTTCCGTGGACATTTTACCCGACCCGAACCTATAAATTCCATTTGAAAAAAACTCGAAATCTGAGCCGAACCAAATATGAACTCGACAAAAATGTTTGATTGAACGATAACCCGATCCGAGCAAGACAAAATAATTTCCGCGGACACGCAATCCGACCCGAACATAAAAATTCCATTTGAAAAAAAACAAAAACGAACCAAATCTGAACCCGACAAAAATATTCCAAAGAACCTTAACCGGAACCGAGGAAGACAAATTAATTTCCGTGGACACGCAACACGACCAGAACCTAAAAATTCCATTTGGAAAAAAAAACCAAAATCTGACCCGAACCAAATCTAAACCCGATAAAATATTCCAAAGAACCATAACCGGATCCGAGCAAGACAAAATAATTTTCGTGAACATGCAACCCGACCCGAAACTAAAAATTCCATTTGAAAAAAACCCGAAATCTGAGGCGAACCAAAACTGAACCAGACAAAAATATTCCATTGATCCATATCCCGATCCGATCAAGACAAAATAATTTCCGTGAACATGCAACTCGACCCGAACCTAAAAATTTCATTTAAAAAACGAAATTTCAAACCGACTAAAATATTCCAAAGATCCATAACCGGATCCGAGCAAGACATAGTAGTTTCCGTGGACACGCAACAAGAACAGAACCTAAAAATTCCATTTGAAGTCAACATGAAACCCGACCCAAACCAAACCTTAACCCGACAAAAATATTCCAAAGATCCATAACCGGATCCGAGCAAGACAAAATAATTTTCGTCGACAGGCAACCCGATAAGAACCTGAAAGTTCTAGTTGAACTCAATCCGAAACTCGACCGAACCCGGGTTATGGTCAATTTTCGGGTTGACTTCAAATGGAACGTTTAGGTTCGGATCTGGTTGCATGTCGTCGGAAATAATTTTGTCTTACACCGACAGGGTTACGGTTCTTTGAAATATTTTTGTCGTTTTCAGATCGAGTTCGGGCCGGCTTTCAGGTTGCCTTCAAATGGAATTTTCAGATTCTTATCATATTGCGTGTACAGGGAAATTTATTTGCCTTGCTCGGATAGGAGTACGGCCTGATGCATTTTTATTTCGGGCTCTGCTCGGGTTTTGGGTTAACTTCAAGTAGAACTCTCAGGTTCAGATCAGATTGCATGCCGTCGGAAATTATTTCGTCTTGCTCGGATCGGGTTATGGTTCTTTGGAATATTTTTTCGGATTCAGATTCGGTTCGTGTCAGATTTCGGGTTTTACCTAATGGAATTTTTAGGTTTTGGTCGTGTTGCGTGTGCATCAAAATTGTTTTGTCTTGCTAGGATCGGGTTATGTTTTTTGGGGATATTTTTGTCGGATTCAGATTTGGTCACATTTCAGATTTCAGTTTTTTTTTTCTTTTTTCAGATGGTATTTTTAGGTTTGGGCCGGTGTGCGTGTCCACGGAGATTATTTTGTCTTGTTCGGATCGGGTTATGGCTTTAGAATGTTTTTCTCGGTTATCATATTTGGTTCGGGTCATATTTCAGGATTTTTTTCAAAGCTAATTTTTAGTTTGGATCGGGTTGCGTGTCCACGGAAATTATTTTGTCTTGCTCGGATCGGGATATGGTTCTTTGGTATATTTTTGTCGGGTTCAGATTCGGTTCGTGTCAGATTTCGGGTTTTACCTAATGGGATTTTTAGGTACGGGTCGTTTTGCGTGTCCACGGAAATTATTTTGTCTTGCTCGGATCGGGTTATGGTTCTTGGGGAATTTTTGTCGGATTCAGATTTGGTTCGGTTCAGATTTCAGGTTTTTTTCATATAGAATTTTTATGTTCGGGTCGGGTTGCATGTCCACGGAAATTATTTTGTCTTGCTCGGATCGGGTTATGGTTCTTTAGAATATTTTTGTCGGTTATCATATTTGGTTCTGGTCATATTTCGAGGTTTAAAAAAAAATAGGTTCGTGTCGGGTTACATGTCCACGGAAATTATTTTATCTTGCTCGTATCGGGTTATGGTTGAAATAATTTTGTCGGGTTCAGATTTGGTTCATGTCAGATTTCGGGTTTTCCGGTCTGTTGTAAGTTTTCTTTTCGTGTTCGGTCTCGTTATGGGTTAATAAGCCTAAAAATATCACGCTAACTGAGAAATAAAAGGTCATTTTTGAATTAGCCTAACGCTGATCTAGGCTCTTTACAATAAGCCTGAAAAATATCAGGCTAATTGGAAAAAGGGAGCCCGGCTCATTGCAAACAGCCTAGGCTTTTTGCAAAGAGCCTGATTTCTCAATTAGCTTACGACATATATATCAACCTACATATCGAATACACAGTGATGTAGTCGTAAAAAAACCAGAGGGTATACGTTCTAAGCAGAGGGTATACGCTCAAGGCAGAGGGTATACCCTAGTGTATATATACTATAGCTTTCTTGAGAAACAGAGGGTATACGGTGTTCCTTAAAAAACACCAGAGGGTATACGGCGTATACCCCCGTATACCCCCCACTAGATCCCTGCGAATACAGGGCTGTTCAAAAAAATTGGAATACATATTTGGCTATGGACGGTAACTGCTGAAATCAGTTTTTCAAATGTTTTATGCGTTTTCTAAAATGTTTACTTAGTTATCTTATTTATTTTATTTCCCTAAATAACGAAATTTTGTTAAAGCATTCAGGAAGTGTTGGAAAGAGTTTTACAGTGTATGCTTACGCATGATTTTTCTTTCTTGTTTTTATACATAGAAGGATACAATTAAATAAATAAGGACTTTACGTTGTACACTCAAATGTGAAAACAAAACAAACAGTTGCTTTCCGCAACATTCACTCTATTTCGATATTTTAAACAAACAAGTAAAAATTTAAATCACAAAAAAATAAAAATTATACTCGACGTTTTATCTTTAAAACCATCCTCAAAAGTTAATTTTCTAAAATACAGATCGGCAAAAAATTATTTACATGTTACATTATCGAAGTCATATTCAAACCGAAACATCGAGTATAATTTGTATATTTGTGATTTTAATTTTTACATCTTTGTTTAAAATCTCGAAATAAAATGTACATGGATAGATAGCAGCTTATTATTTTGTTTTCTCACACAAAATATATTTTCTAAATGAATGTTTAAAGCCACGCTAAAATTCATTGGTTTGAGAGTTAATATATAAATATGTGCATTCTCAGAGGCGCTCTGAAGCTATATTTAAAAACAAGAAACCCCTAAACACAGTAATCTGAAAACAGAAGACAGAAAGAAAAAGTGGGGGAGGGAATTTAAAATTGTACATTTTTCACAAGTGTAAGATGATATCGTATTTAGCACAACGGCAACAGCTCATTGAAGGAATGTGGAATATATGCATTTTACATAAGATCTATACTTGCATACATATCTTACACCATAAACTTATTGTACAATAAATATAATGTACATACATAATTACAAACATCCATTTTACCTTACAATACGCATCTACGTAGATACAATCACATACAATACAAATAATAAACCAAGATATTTACTAACGTACATGACGTACTTTATATACGTTATGCACAATACATACAACAAGTTTTTTTTTTCTTTTTTTTTTTTTCTATACACGAAAGCAGGAGTGACGACATTGTTACGAACAAGAAATCATTCATAATCGAAATATCCTGTAATATTTTATTATGTTTTTGAAAGAAGTGAAAATAATAGTCATAAATATAAATTCCAAATGCATAGAAAATCACATTTATCGCATCTATTTTAAGGAAACTATTCACTCACTTGAAAACATCCGCTCCGTAATATTAATCCTATGGTCAGGTTGTTTTCGAATTTCTCGTTTAAATTTGAATATTTTTAAACGATTTTTTTTTTTTGCTTAGGAAAGCTGAGGCCGATCTCTGATATGGCTATTTTTTACTTTTCCGATTTCTGTTTCATATTTTTTTAATAAAGCTACTGTCACTTTCGGAACCGGTTTTGGAAGTGAAATTATCTTTATTTAAAAAATCTGCAACCGGAATCGAAAAAGTATAAAATGACCCTATTAGCGATCGAGATCAGCTATCCTATGCAAAAAAAATTGTTTAAAAATATTCAATTTAAACAAGAAATTCGAAAACAACCTACCCATAGGATTAACATTACGGAGCGGGTGTTTTCAAGTGAGTGAAGAATCCCCTTAAGCATCTGAAACCTAAATATAAACTCAACCACTCAGTAAATTACTATCTGGAACAGAAAAGAAAAGTAATTTCAAAACACATTTTCTAAATAAATGTTTAAAGCCACGCTAAATTCATTGCTTTGAGAGCTATACATATTTGCATTCTCAAAGACGCTTTAGTAAATTAGTACCTGGAACAGAAAAGAAAAATAATCTCAAAATATATTTTCTAAATAAATGTTTAAAGCCACGCTAGAATTCATTGCTTTGAGAGCTAATATATAAATATTTGCATTCTAAGAGACGCTTTGAAACGATATTTAAAAACAAGAAATCCCAAAACACAGCAATCTCAAAAAAGAAAAAAGGAGGAAATTTAAAAAAGTACATTTTTCACATGTGTAAGACGATATTATATTTAGCATAACGGCAACAACTCATTGAGGGATGTGGGATATATGCATTTTACACAATATCTATATACTTGCATCTTACGCCATATACGCCAATATCTTACACCATAAACGTATCGTGCAATAAATATAATATACATACATAATTAAAAACATGCATTTTACCTTACAATACACACCTAGATACAACCACATACAATACAAACAATAAACCAAGATATTTTCTAACGTTACATAACGTACTTTACATGTCATACGCAATACATACAGCAAGGTTTTTTCAATACATGACAGCAATAGTGACGACTCTGTTACTAATAAGAAATCCTTCATAATAGAAATATCCTATAATATTTTGTTATGTTTTTGAAAGAAGTGAAAATAATAGCCATAAATATAAAATCCTAATGCATAGAAAATCACATTTATCGCATCTATCTTAAGCATCTGAAACCTAAACATAAACTCAAAAACTCAGTAAATTACTACTTGGAACAGAAAAGAAAGATAATCTCAAAATATATTTTCTAAATAAATGTTTAAAGCCATGCTAAATTCACTGCTTTGAGCGCTATAAATATTTGCATTCTCAGAGACGCTCTGAAGCGATATTTAAAAACAAGAAATCTCTAAACACAGTAATCTGAAAAAAGAAAAAGAAATGAATAAAGGAGGGAATTTTAAAAAGTACATATTGTGTAAGACGATGATACATAATGTGTAAGACATTGTGTAAGATGATATTACATTTAGCAAATCGGCAACAACCCATTGAGGGATGTGGGATATATGCATTTTAAGCAATATCTATACTTGCATACATATCTTACACCATAAATGTATCGTACAATATATACATAATTACAAACACCCATTTTACCTTACAATACATACGTACATACCACCATATATAATAGAAACAATAAATCAAGATATTTAATAATGTACATAACGTACTTTACATACATTATACATAATACATACAGCAAGGTATGTAATGCATGAAAACAATAGTGACAACTCTGTTACTAGCAAGAAATCCTTCATAATCGGAATATAATATAATATTTTTATACAATGCTTTTATAAGAAGCTAAAATAATAGCCATAAATATAAAATCCCAATGCATGGAAAATCACATTTATTGCAATTATCTTAAGCATCTGAAATCTAAACATAAACTCAACCACTCAGTAAATTAGTACCTGGAACAGAAAAGAAAATTTAATCTCAAAATATATTTTCTAAATAAATGTTTAAAACCACGCTAGAATTCATTGCTTTGAGAGCTAATATATAAATATTTGCATTCTAAGAGACGCGATATTTAAAAACAAGAAATCTCAAAACACAGTAACCTCAAAAAAGAAAAAAGGGGGAATTAAAAAAAAGTACATTTTTCACATGTGTAAGACGATATTATATTTAGCACAACGCGGCAACAACTCTTTGAAGAATGTGGGATATATGCATTTTACACAATATCTATACTTCCACAACATATCTTACACCATAAGCGTATCGTGCAATAAATATAATATACATAATTACAAACGTGCATTTTACCTTACATTACACAACCACATACAATACAAACAATAAACCAAGATATTTACTAACGTACATAACGTACTTTACTTGTCATATGCAATACATACAGCAAGGTTTTTTCAAGACGCCTTTGTTACTAACAAGAAATCTTTCATAATCGGAATATAATATAATATTTTTGTAACAATGCTTTTGTAAGAAGCAAAAATAATAGTCATAATTATAAAATCTCAGTGCATAGAAAATCCCATTTATCGCAATTATCTTAAGCATATGAAACCTAAACATAAACTCAACCACTCAGTAAATTAGTACCTGGAACAGAAAAGAAAAATAATCTCAAAATATATTTTCTAAATAAATGTTTAGAGCCACGCTAGAATTCATTGCTTTGAGAGCTAATATATAAATATTTGCATTCTCAGAGACGCTCTGAAACGATATTTAAAAACAAGAAATCCCAAAACACAGTAATCTCAAAAAAGAAAAAAAGGAGGGAATTTAAAAAAGTACATTTTTCACATGTGTAAGACGATATTATATTTAGCACATCGGACAACAACTCATTGAGGGAGTTAGTGCGGGATTTTTTAAAGAACGAGCTTCTTTCATAAAAGAAGCCCATCGTTCTCCTTAGCGAGAGGATTACGCCTTCTTTCTTTCCTTGCATTCTTCAAGGTGCTAATGTGATATTTTACAGCTAATTACTTTGACAGATGCCGCTGCGGAGGAATGTTTTCCCTTAAAAAAAGAATTCAATGCCGGAAGAGAGAGAAAAAAAAGTTTTTATAATTTTTGTGTAAAGAAAAGAGTGATAATTAGGAATTATTGGATAATAAGTTTTACAACATATAAGCGTAATTATAGGTTTTACAGGATTTACATCTCAAGGTTTTAATTTTAATAGAAAGGATAAATTATGACGTATTTGTTTCTCGATGAGTATGGATTTTATTTAAGTTCTTTTTTAAAAGGCTGGCTTCATTTTATGAAAATATTTCTTTAAAAAGTAATCTACGTGAATTTCGTTATAATAAAATAATATAAATGTAACTTTTTTAAAAGCATACTTTCATTAAAAATCACAAAAATGTAGAAAATAAATTATTTTTTAAATGAACTGAAAAGTTGTTTTCTACTTTTTAAACTTAAAATTGCAGTGAGCTCGATTATGGATGATTAGTGGATAAAAACGGAAATTTCTCCAAATTAGCCAGATATGGCCAAGTTGTCTTCACACATGGTATCTTATTTTTGTCGCGAATTTTGGCGTTATTTCGCCAAGCTGGCCATAATTTGGCGCTATTGAGAATTTCGCCAAATTGGCTTCATGTATGGTAGCTTATTTTGTCGCCAAATATGGCGATATTTCGTGAAGTTGCCAAAATTTGGCGCTATTGAGCTATCCTTCCCATTAATACTTTTCAACAAATACTCATTCATGAAGCTGAAACTGACTTCTCCATAGGAAATCAACCGTTCCCCCCCCCCCCCTCCCTTAAAGAACGAATTTTAAAGAATCAGTGTCCAATTCATTTAATGCTTTCAGGATTGCATACATATTCCAAATTTTAAAGCTCTATGTCAACAAGAAATAGGTGAAAAAGTAGTCACAAGATTTGACTGGCCACATACAAACAGAATTGTGAGTTAAAAGAAAGCTTGTAATATGTTTAAATCAACTGTTAAGGTAAGAATAATGGATTTTTAACCTGAGTATTATAGATATAAAATTCCGTCATTCAACATCATAGTTTACAAACTGTAGATTTGCATGTTAAAGTTGATAAATAGAATGTCCTCTTTGCTGATGGTTTTGTATACAAATCCCGCGGGAGAAATATTGAATCCTCTATACCGAATAGACTAAATGTAGTTTAGATCCAGACCAAGGACCTTTTTTATCACTCTTTAGCCAGAAGATTACACATTTTTTTTCTTGCCTTTTTAAAGATTCTAATGTGACATTTTACAGTTAATTACGTTGAAAGAATTTGGTTCAAAGAAATTTTTTATCTTTAAAATAGAAATCAATCTATGAAGAGGGAAAATAGGCTTTCATCATTTTTGTATAAGGAAAATATTTATAGTTGGTGCCAGATTTCGGATGCATCGAGTTTCGAAGTGTACCCAAGTTGTTTTAAATGGCGAAATGCAGTCGAATTTTCAACATTTAGTCTCTCAGCTATCTCTTCAGTAATAATCCGTGGATTATTATTCATTAAATCACGGATTAAGTCATTATCAATGCCAGAAGAAAACCCAGAGCGAATTTTATCGTTTAAGTTGATATCATCATTTCGAAATTGACAAAACCGATTTTTAACTGTCCTAAGAGCGGGAGCACGATCCAAATAATTTTCTTGAATATTTTTTGTAGCACGTCCAACACTCACTCTTTTATAAAACTCATATAACATAACATGACGAAAATGTAACTTTTCATTTTCCATTTTCAATATTAACCTTGCACACGAATTAATTTGAAAAACATTTTTTTTTTAACGTTATGTTCTCACGACATGTGTAGATAACTGTCAGTTAATAATCTAACATATAAAAATGAAAATTTGTCTGTCTGTCTGTAATTCTATATAAATCCACAGTTTGGAAGCCGATAATTGTGAAATGTTACGTACATGTGTTTTGAAACACGGCCGAGGCAACTAAAGCAATCCGGAATTGAAATAATTTATAGCTAATTTTTAATTAATAAAAACCCACCAAATTAAAAGTAATTTCCTATCAAATTTAAACACTTTTCGTTATAGCAGTTACCAACAATTAAAAATCCACAATAAAATTCTTACCATAACAATTACTCTTCTATTGCAAGATTTCCACGTGAAAAAGGAAATAGTTTGACGATTTTTTTTTTAAAAAGTGAATATTACGTGACGTAATATAACCCTCATAACTTTTCTATTGCAAGATTTCCGCGTGAAAAATCAAAATAAAACAAATAGTTTGACGAGGTTTTTTTTTTTTTTTTTTTTTTTAAGTGAATATTACGTCATATTGGAAATATAATGGACGTCAGCAGGTGAATATATAACGTCCTATGAGTTTGAAAAAACGTATTGAAACATGATAAAAAACCGATTATGGAAATATTGGCCTATGCTAACATTTTGAAGTTCTCTGAATTTGTTTTTGCCACTTTTAAATCTATTCCATACATATATATGTGTGTGTATGCGTGTATATTAGAATTTCCACAAAGGTTTAGGTCCCCAGAGTTTAATAGAAAAGATAAATTATGACGCATTTGTTTCTTAGTGGCTATGGATTTTATTTAAGTTCTTAAAAAAAAAAAAAAAAAAAAAAAAAAAAAAAAAAAAACTGTCTTCATTTGATCAAATTATTTCATTATAAAGTAATCTACAATGAATTTAGGGACATTTAAATCAATTGTGATGGTGAGAATAGTGGATTTTTCTCCGGCTCCATCATTAAACATCATTATGTACAAACTGTAAGTATGCGTATTAAATTCCCCAAATAAAATGTCGTCTTTGCTGAAGATTTGTATATAAATGACGCTTGAGGAATATTGAATCATCTATACGTAATAGACTAAATTTAGTTTAGATCCAGACCAAGGACCTTTTTCATCGCTCTTTAGCCAGAGGATTACACATTTTTTTTTCTTTTCTTTTCTTGCCTTTTTAAAGGTTCTAATGTGATATTTTACAGTTAATTATTTTGAAAAAATTCGCTTAGGAGAGATTTTTTTTCTCTTCAGAATAGAAATCAGTCTCAGAAGAAGAAAAGGGGACTTTCATAATTTTTGCTTAAAGAAAAGAGTTTATAATTAGAAATTATTGGATTATAAGTTTTACAACATTAAGCATAATTATATGGTTTTACAACATTAAGCATAATTATAGGATTTACAGGATTTACATCACCAGATTTTAATTTTAAAAGAAATGACCAAATTATCACGGATTTGTTTCTCTGTGAGGGCTATGGATTTCACTTTTGTTTTCTTTTAAAACTAGCTTCATATGATCAAATTATTTGATTACAAAGTAATCTATACCAGTTGCGTATTCAGGGGGTGGGCTTATAGGGCTGCAGCCCCTCCGAAGTTTGTAGAATGTATCACATTTAATTGCGAAAGTTTAGCAAAATGTAAAGAAACCTGCTAATATGAAATTCAAAAGGTATCAGAAAACTATTCCGTTTTAGACAGGTTTTTATCTTGTAAATTGTGTTATTTCGCAGAGATCACGAAATAACCATTTTTCAGCAAAGTTTCTGTTACTCAGGCTCTCTTTACACGCATTTTATTATGTAAAACGTGATATATGGCGATTAAAAGTGCATTATTAATTTTAATTAGTTTAAAAAAAACATTAATATAACGCTTGCTATTTATCAGTTGAAAATCTATGATTTAAGCATAGATTGGAAGTATTGAAGGAGGTGGGGGGAGGGGACAGAGTGAGAAGCTCTTAAATAATTTTAAATTTGCTGTTTACTTCGGTTTTATTTACTATCTGTTGAGATACCTTTTAATAAATAATTATCACCATTCCGTTTTAAGAAATTTGGTATAACCATGGAATTATACTTGTGCAGACGGAAACCTGCCTAAAACGAAATGTTTTCCAGTCGCACGCTATTCATCTTAGCAGGTTTGATTGTGTAATACAGTGGTTCCCAACTTGGGGCGATTTGACATTTCAGGAGGGGGGGGGGGGGCAATTTCAATTTTGAAACCCACCCATTCACTGTGAGGTTTTTGGAAAAGTAATCTTTTAGACTAAAAATAAAAGTTATTTCAAAATTAAAATAATAATAATAATAGTTTTTTTTTTGTTGTTGTTGAATTTTCAAAAAGTTGTGCATCAAAAGCTTAAAATAAAATTCACACCAGAATAATTATATGGACAAATATTTTAAAATCCCTTTTAATATTTAGAATTCCTTGCAATTTTTTTCTTTTTTTTTTTGGTTACTAATCTTATTTACATTTTTTCTCTCACTTTTTCGATTATTTATGAAATGAGCTTTCTATATCTATCTGCTCGGCTGTATGCAATATGAAGAATCTTTTATACGTAAAACTACTTAAAAGCTATCTAAATTTTACAGTCTTGAACCTATTTAAACCTAAAATATATTTGGAATATCTGAACATAGGACTATAAACTTTATAAATCTTAATGCTTTTTGTATATGTTGTTATTGATAGAAAAAATGTACTTTCTTTCTTATCAATTTTAATGCTAAATGTGAGTCTCTCCAGCATTTTGTGAAGATGAAAATGCGGACCATATAACACTTTTATTAATTTAAATATTTAAGTAAGTTGGAAACGCACAAGGAAACTCTCTTGACATAAAAGTGAAGATATATCACCCCATTTATAGAATTATGTTAAAAATACATATATGACAAAAAATTCATCATTTGATAAGTTTAAAAAATGCAAAATAAATAGTTATTGTTAAGGCTCTGTTAGGCTTCCTTTAAGTTAACATAGACTTCATTTTGAAATGATGAGATATCTGTCACAAAATTTGTGTGTGTGTGTGGGGGGGGGGGGAAGAGGGGGCAATCCAATTTTACATATACTTCGGTGGGGCGTGGCCAAAAAAAGGTTGGGAACCACTGGTGTAATATATGCGTTACCTGCTGTGATAAAAACCTGTTTAAAGCGGAATTTTTCCTGCTTCTTGGGATTCCTTCATAGGAACTTTTACTATATCTCAGGCTCCACCGAAATGATAACTCTAGATACGCCTCTGTAATCTGCTATGAATTTTGAGACAATTAAATCAATTGTGATGGTAGGGGATTTTTAGCTGGCTCCATCATTAAATGTCATCATGTACAAATTGTATGCATATTAAATTTCCCAAATATTTAATTTAAATTTCCTGTTTGCTGAAGAGTTGTAGATAAATGAAGGGTGAGGAACATTAAATTGTCAATGTCTAACAATTTCTATCCATGGGTTTATGCATTAAATTTGGGTTAGATCTAGACTGAGGATGTTTTTCATTGCTTTTTTTTTTTTTTTTTTTTTTTTTGACAGACGCTGCTCCGAAGCGATTTTTTCCAATTCTAAAAAGAATTTAAGGCTGTTCTCAAATCCTATAGGGCAACTTTATGACATAAATTTTAATTTACAGTGCAACCTCGATTATCCGAGCTAATTGGGACCGTTAGTACCTCGGATATCGGAAATCTCGGTTAATAGAAACTGCGTGTAAAAACTCGCCGTGCTTGCGAATGTAAGTACCCGTTGAGTATATGATATTGGCGTCAGAAAAAAATGGCGCCAATATGGGACCGTATGTGACATCTGTGCCGAAAGTTTTCCATTTCGATTGAAAAAAATCTATTTTTTTTTTCGAATAATACTACATAAGACCATTGTCACAAAGAATTCTTGGTACTGTTACGCTAGTCGGGTGCAAATCTCGCCAATAGCTATTTTTCAAGTCGCCAGTTAGCATTTTTTTCTTTTTTTCGAGTGGTAAATTAAAACATTGCTTGGAAGTTGAAATTAAATGTCATCGTTTGTTACATCATTTAATATTTGGCCAGATGCCATATACGCACCCGGTTTGGCGTGATTTTTTTTCAAAATTTGGCGAAATCCTCGTTTTCGAATACCAGTTACATATGTATTTTTGGTACTACTTAGTTATCCCGTCGACCAAAAATCTATCACCAAACTATAAGATTAAATGCCAATAATGGTTGATCGTAAATGCCACATTCACTTGACTTTAAGCAAGTTACACGTCTTTACGTCAACAAGTGATTTTTATTTCGACGTTTTATTTGTATATTTATTAATGTTATACTATTTTCTTTGTTCTTTCGTTATTTAAAATAAAAATTATGTCAATTTGTATAATTTGGCGAGTAGTTTGGCGATTCATATAATTTGGCGAAATGGGTCGATGGAATAACTAAGTAGTACTGTATTTTTCAATTATTTTCTATTATTTTTTATTTTTAAAGGAAAATAACCAAAAAAAATAATTAACTATAGAACAAAACAATTTATGTAATTTAAAAAAAGAAAATAAAGTAAATAAACATTTATTATTAAATAGGCTAAAATTAAAACAAAATAAGGATACTATGGCGCCAGTTAAGTACCCGTTGCGTATATGACATTGGCGTCAGAAAAAAAATCGCGCCAATATGGGTCCGTATATGACATCTGTGCCGAAAGTTTTCCCTTTTGATTAAAAAATCAAATTTCTTTTTCGAATAAAACTACATAAAATTTTGGTGCGAACCATGGTCACAAAGAATTCTTGGTACTGTTACGCTAGCCGGGTGCAAATCTCGCCAATAGCTATTTTTCCACTCGCCAGTTAGCATTTTTTTTTTTCGAGTGGTAAATTAAAAATTGCTTTGAAGTTGAAATTAAATGTCATCGTTTGTTACATCATTTAACATTTGGCCAGATGCCATATACGCACCGGGTTTGGCGTGATTTTTTTTTTTTTTTTACGAAAATTTGGCAAAAACCTCGATTTCGAATACCAGTTACATATGTATTTTTGATACATATGTACATTTGGTATATATGTACATTTGGTACATATGGATTTATTATTAAATAAACAACAATTGCCGGGTTACCACGTCAACCAAAATAACGCCATTTTGGAGCCAATTAGGTACCCCGGTGCGTATATGACATCTGTGCCTAATATTTTTCTTTTCATTTCGTTTAAAGAAAATAAAGAAGTGAAAGCCATTTATTTTAAATGTTTATGTTTGTATTAAATAAAATGATAATGAAATACAAATTGAATTATGAATAAAAGTAACATGATACATTTCTTAGCATACATTTAATGGAGGCCAAACTTCTCGCCAAATTAGTTTAAAATAGTAGCATTTTCTAAAATCTGAAGAAAAAAAAAATATCTGTTTGATTAAAATTTGAGTTGCAATCATTAGAAAAATGCATATAAAATTACAAAAAAAAAAATAATATTTTGAAAACTAATTCTAATTTAAAAATTCTAATACCAGTTTTGAAATCTGCGGATCAATATTGATTTTTGGTGTTAATTTCATCACAAAGTATTCCATATTTTAGGAGAAATCGCCGTGAAACGTAATCAGTTGTTTAATCAGTCGGTTCATACTTCCGTTTCATAAGTTCGTTTCATTAGAATTTTATATATATGGGGTAGCTACCGGGTGTCCTAAAAAAGACTGACTGATTTTAAAATTCAATAACTTGCAAACGGTGACAGATACTTAAAAATTTCTTGCAGGAGGTTTATGCATAAGGTCAAAAGTTTTATTACAGTGACTTTCGATTTTAGTTCGAATTACAAACAATAGATGGCGCTGTAAGCAATAGTCGCTAAATACAGGCTCGATTTTTGGTCCTTTCTCTTGTTTCATGTGGAAAAAGGAGATGGAAGTGTATTATCCGGGCCACGAAGTTCGTGGGTTTGCAAAAAGTTTTGAAGCTCGACATCTTCTTTCTTTTTCTTCAAAAACCCATGCTCCCAGATTTCAACCACTTGATAGCCCATCACGCGCAGCTTTGCTGTGGTTTCTTCAGTTTTTAGCAACAAAGTCCCCATGGAAACTCCATGCAGAGGATTTTTAGTATCCTTTTCATAGCAAGAGGGACATCCATGAAAAAAACACCCCTACAAAACGAGATTCGACCATTTAAAAAATCAAGGTTGTTATAACACATAATAAATGAATTATTGAAAAACTTAATTGAACTCACGTGATATTGATAGACAGTGTTTGAACCACTGCAAAATCCATCTACTGAAATGCCTGCTATCTTTTTCTCGCCAAGTCCATTAAGAGCATGGTGAATAAATAAATCTCTAACAAACATAAGATGATCCAACCATCGGATGGAATCTGGGCTAAAACGGGTCGAATTCACATAACCATGAACCGGAACCATTGCGATAGTGTTGTCTTTGATATGACGTGTCCGAAACACCGCCATACTCACGGCTGCTATCGTAATAAGGCTAAAAATAAAATAAATAAAATATCATATCAGTCAAAAAAAAGTTTGCTTTAAAAAAGGGGTGTAAACCGAAATTGGAAATATGTTTTACCAAAAGGGATCCACTTCAGCCATTTCAAGAAATTGATGGCGAAATTCTAAACAGCATCTTCGTAAAATGTCAACATCGGATCTGAATATAAAAACAATAAATATTTATAATATCAATTGAAAAACATTTGCATTTTCTTTAAATATATTTTTTAGATAATTTTAAAAATTGCATACCTGCAGTAGGCCAGTATTTCCTCTTGAAATATAAAATCATCTTTTTGGTGCTCTTTATGCCAGTTTAAAAAGGAAGTCCTTGCTTTTGTTGACATAGAATCCGGACTATAATAGGTGACTTCGGGAAGAGGTCCAACATACTCTTGATTTTCTCGTGTATTGAAGAAATGAGGGAAGTATCCTTTTTTCAGTTCTGTAAACCCGAAACACGAGGGCATTCTGGACAATGGCATAGGCAGAAAGTTGAATAAACCGATGACTCTGATTCTTAATGTTTTATGTACAATAGACATAACTTTGGACCCACACGGAATAATTTCTGGCGCAACGCCTTGATTCAATAACCATGCTAATAAAAACTGCCCGTCAAATCTGAAAAAAAAAATAGAAAAAACCCGAAAGTTTTTTAACATATACAACTTAAATATATTTCATTACATCTCTTACCCTTTCATATTATGCGCTATCGCGGTGTATCCCTTGTGCTTGGGAGAAAACAGCCAGCTGCAAAAATCATTGCAAGCAGAATAGCCTTTAAAGATTGCTTTTGAACCATCAGAATACTGAGCCAATGCAAAATTGACTATGTGTTCCCCTGTTGCCTGGTCTGTTTCAAAGTCAAAAAATATTAATTTGTCTGATCTAGGCTTTGCTGTTTCAGTTCTAAGATAACATCTGTGACTATTCGCTTCCACATATCTATCACATGATGGACATTTGGTTGTCCCGCATCGATGAAGTTCTTGTGGACACTGTCTGCGCAAAATCACCTTGCAGCATTCTCTACATTGGTAAATCTAAAACAATATACAGTTTCGTAAATGTATTTTATATACCAAAACTATAAGTTTTAATATAATACAATTTTAAAATAATATTTGATGTTTTTGATAGAATTGATCAAAATAAAACTCACCTTATCACACAATGACAATGTCTGTTTACCAGTTTTAGTTTTATGTGTTTCAAAACATTTTTGAGAGCGACAAAGTCTGTCGCAATCATTGCAGCGAATTGGTCCTTCAGTCACACAATCACTTTCATGACATATGGGACATGTAAACGGACAATGATGTTCTCCCTCGGTCTGATAAGGTTTTTCACAGGACTCGCAATAAAAATGTGCTCCATAAAACTGATTTAGTTTTTTAATTACATCAAAATGGCCGTCATGAAGCCAAAGATTTATTCTTTTTCTTTTGGAGTTTCCTGGGGGTCCTTTATATGACACCTAGAAGAAAAAGAAAAAATATTTAACGTTTTTTTCTGAAAAAATAAAACTTTTCCGGAAAAATATATGTAAGTAAAAGGAAAGAAAGAAACTTACTTTGTTTAAGTTCTGTGCTGATATGACAACTATCTGTAATTCTAAATATTCTTCAAAAATGGATATCTCTTCGTATGTACATGGGCCTAAAGGGACATTTGCAACCTCGTGCAAGGCTCGGGCTGCATTTATTAGCGCCGGTCGATCAGCATTTCTCAGACTGTTAAGGGCTTTTTGACTATTTTTGACGTAAGCTTCTGCATAAACAATAGCTTTAGCGCAGCACAATCCATCACCATCACTCGGGATTGGGAAAATGGATTTCTTTCTTAAACGGTCTACTTCTATATTTATTACTCTTTGTCTTCCTGCACCTCTGTCTCGAGTAATGGTGATAATGTCTGCAACAAAACCTGAATCAAGTTTAATTTCTTGCTTCGACTGCAGTACTTTCATGATAGCTGTTAAAATTTTTTCTACTGTCAATTCTGAAACCGACATCAATGTTGTGGAGATCGGCTTGTCCAATTCGTCTGTTTGGATACAGATACGGATAAGATCAGTTGGGTAAACGTTTTGCGTGCAACGCTCTAATAAAGTAGTGAAAAGTTGCCGCACACACTCTACTGCTGCGACTAAGGGAGTTTCTTGCAAATATGCTGGCAATCTCTCAACGTCGACTTTTCCACGATAGGTAATTTCCTCACCTTGGTATTTTCTATTAACATTGCGACGCCTCTCTTCCAAAATAATTGCATCTTCCAACTTAAAAAATATAAAAATCTTATTTTAAAATAAATAGAACAAACATGTTTAAAAAGATTTCGAAACAGATTTAAGATTTCTCTAAATATTTAGCGAAATACGTACTTCAAATACAGAACCAGACTGATCCCATCTAGGATTTTCTAACTGATTTTCAGAAGTTGTTCTGAATAGCTAAAAAAGGAAACGTATAAAAAATGAATAAGTTTTTTTAAGTTTTTTTCTATACGAAACATGATAATAAATAAACAAATAAACGTACTTCACTCTCCGATTGATAAAGACTATTATTATCAGTGGGACTCGAAATATGCACTTGCGAATACGCAGGGGGAAACTGAAAATAAATAAAAAAATAAATAATACAAAAACAACATTCAATCTGAATAATATATTCAGAAAATGTATTAAAAATCTTACAAAATCATCATCATCATCATTGGAACAAACTGGATATTCATCGTCAAAACACACTTGTAAATATGCACAAGGAAACTAAAAACAGAAAAGAAAAACGTAAATATGATACAGAGTTGGGGAGATCACATAAAGAAAAAATAATATTCTTACAGTTTCATCGTCAATGAAATTCTCTGTGAAAAGCGGATCTTGCACAGTGGAAGTCCCAGGTTTATTCTAAAATAAAGTATTAAAATAAATAAATTTAAAAAAAAAAGACCCCCAAAGATTATTTGAAAAATAATAAAAGTGAAAAAAAAAATAATAAGCTCCTTAAAAGAAAACTACATTTAAGACTACTGTAAAAACACGTGGTCAAAAATTATATTGTTATTATTGTTTATGAAAATAATAAAACAGAAAAACACTTATTCAAAAAGCATATTATTATTGCTTTTATGAAAGGATTAATTTAGAAAAAATCTACTTATAACAAAATATAATAATTATAGTTCAAACACTAACAATATATTCATTTTTCATTTTATATGACCACTTAGATTTGATAAATCATAATATCTTTAGAATAAATAACAATCTACATATCTAAACATATGAAAATCATTTTAAAAAATTTAGAATAAGAACATTTTTTATATTCTTAATACTTGAAGATTAAAAACGGGTAAAACATATTATTTAAAGAAAATAATTTCATTTTAGATTATTATATATAAAAATACGTGGTTAAAAATCTAATCATCATTATTATTATTTAAGGAAAATAATGAAAAAGAAAAACACATGGTCAGAAATCATATTATTATTATCATTATTATAAAAGGATTAATTTGGAAAAAATCAAAATATAATCATTATAGTGAAAATACTAAAAAAGAACAAACATACTTTTTTTTAAATTAACAAACGTTAAAAAGTACACGTGGAAAACGCAACGACTAAAGGTAAAATCAATTTTAAAAAACTGCAGTGTATAGTTTATATATAAATTAATTTTCAAGGATTTAACAAAAAATATTCTTAATACTTGAAGATTAAAAACGGGGAAAATATATTATTTAAAGAAAATAATTTCATTTTAGATTATTATACATAAAAACACGTGGTTAAAAATCTAATCATTATTATTATTATTATTTAAGGAAAATAATGAAAAAGAAAAACACGTGGTCAAAAATCATATTACTATTATTATTATTATGAAAGGATTAATTTGGAAAAAATCTACTTATATCAAAATATAATCATTATAGTGAAAATACTATAAAAAGGACAAACATACTTTTTAAAAATAAATAAACTAATAATCGTTGAAAAGTACACGTGAAAACGCGACGACTAAAGATAAAATCAAATTAAAAAAATTTAGTGTATAGTTTATATATAAATTAATTTTCAAGGATTTAACAAAAAATATTCTTAATACTTGAAGATTAAAAACGGGGAAAATATATTATTTAAAGAAAATAATTTCATTTTAGATTATTATACATAAAAACACGTGGTTAAAAATCTAATCATTATTATTATTATTATTTAAGAAAAATAATAAAAAAGAAAAATACGTGGTCAAAAATCATATTACTGTTATCATTATTATGAAAGGATTAATTTGGAAAAAATCTACTTATATCAAAATATAATCATTATAGTGAAAATACTAAAAAAAAGGACAAACATACATTTTAAAAATAAATAAACTAATAATCGTTAAAAAGTACACGTGGAAAACGCGACGACTACAGATAAAATCAAATTTAAAAAAATTCAGTGTATAGTTCATATATAAATTAATTTCCAATGATTTAACAATTTATTTACAATTAATTAAAAAGTAATTAGGCCAAGTACTCACCCATTCAAAGTCATCCAAGGGTCGCTTGCGTGACGGCATCTGATTATCCATAGTTTGCACAAGAAGAAAATAATATCAAAATGCACCAACACACACCAAATTAAACGAAGCAACTAAGACATCCTATTGTTGACAAAAGTAGCTTAAGAAACTATTTGAGCGATTTGTGTTGCCAGATCCATCTAACCAAAGAAAAAAACAACTCGCCTCTATAACCGGTTGCAGTCAAAACGTATTTCTTACCAAGTCCCTGTTCGGGCATGAAAACCTGACGTCATCACCCCGTGGATTGCACCGTTTGCAGTCAACATGTATTGCTTCCCTAGGCTCATGTTCTGGCATGAAAACATGACGTCATCACCACGTGGGTCATTCATTCGAGTGCTAACACGAATGAATCTGTTTAAACAGGAATGCGTGACGTCACGTGATTTCATCTTGCGAGAAAATAGCAAACTCCTTCATTTAACAGTTAATTGGCTTAATTGTAATTGCTCATTCATTAAGCTTTAAAATAATATTCTTAATTAATTAAATACCGTAAACACATGAGTCACGTGATCGCGTGAAATCTACCGAAAATTTTATAAGTCCAACTTTAACCTGTTGCCATTTTCAAAAAAGTAACTCGGCGTTGCCATTTCATAGAAAAAGAAAATTTAAACCGAAACCAAAAGGTTCAGCAAACAGCAACTCAACCAACCAAAAAACACCCCGTCCAACAGTACGATCGAAAAACCGAAACTAAAACCAAAACCAGCAGGAGGAAAACAATTCAACTCCACCCGCGACGTCACTTCCGGTCACGCCCCTTTTGACAGGTGGACGCACCCCTGCCATGCCCCCTTTTGATTGGCAGGTGGGAACGCCCTGTAGCTGATAGTGGCCCGACTACTACTTGCGTATTCATAAACCTACTTTGGAAAATGACGGTGATGATATTTCGTGCTGGAGCTTTCAAGAAAGCAGATGTCTGTTAAGGTATGTTGATAATTTTATGCATATTTTGCTGCTTTAAGAGTTTTTTACATTTTGAAATTGCTACAAAGAGAGAATTGCTGAATTTTGAGAATGCTTACATCGCGAGAAATGCTGAATGCAGTGATATTTATTTTCGGATAATGTGCGCGAAGTGCACATACAACGATTACTGATTGCCATTTTAGCGAATTTTGTTTTTTATGCGTATTTTGCTGCTTTAAGAGTTTTTTACATTTTGAGATTGCTAGAAAGCGAGAACTGCTGAATTTTGAGAATGCTATACAGCGAGAACTGATGAATGCAGTGATGTTTTTTTTCGGTTAATGCGCGCGAAGCGCACATACAACGATTACTGATTGCTATTTTAGCGAATTTTGTTTTTTATGCGTAATTTGCTGCTTTAAGAGTTTTTTAGAAAGCGAGAATTGCTGAATTTTGAGAATGCTATACAGCGAGAACTGCTGAGTGCAGTGATTTTTTTTTTCGATTAATGTGCGCGAAGCGCACATTCAACGATTACTGATTGCCATTTTAGCGAATTTTGTTTATTATTTACATTTTATTTTCGTTAAGCCAAATATGCCTATAAACCGGCGCTTGGCGACATTTACTACTTGGCGGAAAAGAGGTTTTCACGCGAAGAAAAATTCCAGGATGGCGGCCGCGAGAATTTATGACATCTGTTCCAAAATCTTTACAAAGTAAGTGGTTTATTTTGCTGTGTTTTCCAGACTCGAAAAAGTTCTTTGGAAAGGAGGAAAAATAAAGATGGAAATTTTATTATTTTTGAAATAATTTGGATTATGTGAATTCTAATGAAAAAAATAATAATAATTACAATTTTTGAATTAATTTTACAATTTTGCCTTTTTTTGGGGGGGGGGGGGATGTCTGCAGACCTGAAAAATCCTAAATTCAAATGGTGAAAGATAACGGAATTTCACTAAATTATCGTTATTTTGGGTACCGTTGATTCAGAAAAAAAAAATAATAATTGCAATTTCAGGTTATTATGACTCCTGGTCACAAAAATAAATAAATAAAAGAAGGGTATTTCAGAATTTTGACTTTTGGTCATACTGACAGGAAAAAATTGAGGGGGGGAAAGACTCCTATTACAATGATATACCGGGTTCTTAGTTCTTTTGCCTCCAAATTTATAATTTTCGCATTACCTCCGGTAAGAGATCTGCATGAGTCAAAATTTTAAGGCCGTCCCCTAAAAGGTTCGGCCGTGCCTTTGTATTTATTCTCACCCCAACCATGCCCATTCTAAATTGTTCTTATTTTATCGCGTAATTTGATTATTTCAAATTTGTTATGTTTGGCTTGTCAGCTTGCTCATTTTTTTTTATCATTCTGATCCAACCTATTAATATAAATTGTTTTAATTCTACTTACACGACCTGTTTGAAAAATTGCCTTCATTTTCTGGGCCTTGGACCCTTGCAGACCTTTGTATTTCGGGTTTTATCCGCAAACCCCAACAATATGAGGTGTAGTAATTATATAATAAATGCAAATTATCTACTACAGTTATGAATTAAAACAGTTTTCATATTCACTGTACACGGTTGGTACTCTGTACTTACTCTGTACCTGCCGCTGTATCTAATTCGTACACCGCAGTAACTTGCTCATATTTAACTTGAGTATCCTGATGTAGTCCATAAAAGACAATAATAGTTTATTTTATAGATTTAAAATTACATATAATTAGTTTAATTTCACTTTAAAATGTCTAACAAAAAAAAAAAAATCTGGAGTCGGAGTCGGCTTGTTTTTTAGCGACTGCGACTCAGACTCTTTTGCTGAAAAATGGGTCCGACTCCGCCTCCCACTCCGCATCCCTGGTTTCTACCTATCTATATCCGTGAGCTTATGGACTTGAATTGGCTTAGAGCTAGAACCAGGGTCGACGAACCTTTTTATATTTGCGTACCAAAGTGGCAATTAAAAAATAAATTTTAGTAGATCGAAAAATAAAAAAATAAAATTAGTTGAAAATTATTTATTAGAATTTAAAAAGTATAAGTAAGATGCATGTAAATATGCACTGTAATAAATAAAGAACAAAATACATTTTAGAAATTAATAAAATATTTAATATGATTAAATGGGATATCTGTTGTCGCATCTGGCATGAAAAATAATTAATGTCAGATTCATTTTAAATTAATTTTAATAGAATGTAACTAAAATTACCTGATAAATGATTTTAATTGACTTTGATTTATTTATTTTTACTTATTTATTTATTTTATATTACTTATTTGCAAAAATAATGCCCGGCATAAGTGACGAAAAAATAGTTACAATGGAATATGCCAGTTTCTTCAAATAGCTTCGGAATCAAATTTCAAGTTTCTAAAATTTATCATCGGTTTTCTTAATTATAATGTTTTTTCATGTTCCCCTTTAAATAGTTTCTAAATATTTTTTTATTATAAATTTTGCAGCCCATATTGAACTAAATAGGAATTTAATATGCCGAAATTATGATTCTTCCATTTCCAGTAAATTGAATTTAGACAAGATCAGATCATCTGAATTCGTGGATTCTATCTAATCTCACCTTATCTTGATTTAGAAACCCAAACAACACTGTACCAGAATGATTCTTTTGCATGCCATTGGTTCGCCGTCCCTGACCTTCAACAAGGAAATTAACAGTTTTTCTGTGGTACAAAATTAATGTTCTCAAGCTGCTATGTTATTCTATATTTAAACATTATTAGCAGTCATTTTAAGTTCGTTCTAATGAGATTCGTCAGAATTTTAGTATTATCAATATCCCAGTGAAGTTCATTCTAATGAGATTTGGCAGAATTTTATTATTTAAAAATTGGAAAATTTAACAATATTCCACACCTTGCAACAAGTTCTACCTTTCTAAAAAAAAACCTCTTTGACATGAAACAACAGTTCTTCCGTGGTACAAAATTAATGTTCACAAGCTGCAGTGTTATTCTATACTTAATCTTTATTAGCAGTCCTGTGAAGTTCGTTCTGATGACATTCGGCAGCATTTTGTTATTGAAAGTGTAAATTTTATCAATATCCCACTGAAGTTCGTTCTAATGAAATTCAGCAGAATTTTATTGTTAAAAATGTAAATTTTATTAATATCCCACTGAAGTTCGTTTTATTGAAATTCGGTAGAATTTTATTATTAAAAGTGGAAATTTTATCAGCATCCATCCCATTGAAGTTTGCTTTAATGAGAATCGTCAGAATTTTATTATTGAAAATGTAAATTTTATCAATATCCCACTGAAGTTCGCTCTAATGAGATTCAGCAGAATTTTATTATTAAAACTGTAATTTATCAATATCTCACTGCAGTTTGTTCTAATGAAAGTCGGTAGAATTTTATTATTAAAATTGGAAAATTTAACAATATCTTGGATCATGGAGTAAATTCCACCTTTCTTAAAAAAAAAAAAAAAAAAAAAAAAATCTTTGACACGAAACAACAGTTTTTCCGTGGTACAAAATTAATGTTTTCAAGCTGCAGTGTTATTCTATACTTAAACTTTATTAGCAGTCCTGTGAAGTTCATTCTAATGAGATTCAGCAAAATTTTATTATTAAAAATGTAAATTTCATCAATATACTACTAAATTTCGTTTTATATACGGCAGATACTCCGTTCAGATACGGCACAATTTATTATTAAAAATGGAAATTTTATCAATATCCCTCTGAAGTTCGTTCTAATGAAATTGGGCAGAATTTTATTGTTAAAAATGTAAATTTTATCAATATTCCTCTGAAGTTCGTTCTAATGAAATTCAGCAGAATTGTTTTTATCAAAAATGTAAATTTTATCAATATCTCACTGCAGTTTGTTCTAATGGAATTCAGCATAATTTTATTATTAAAATTTGAAGATTTAACAATATCCCGCATCATGGAGTAACTTCCACATTTCTCAAAAAAAAAAAAAAAAAAAAAAAAAAAAAAAAAAAAAAAAAAAAACTCTTTCACATTAAACAACAGTTCTTCCGTGGTACAAAATTAGTGTTTCCAAGCTGCAGTGTTATTCTATACTTAAACTTTATTAGAAGTCTTCTTACGTTCGTTCTAATGAGATTCGGAAAAATTTTATTATTAAAAATGTAAATGTTATCAATATTCCTCTGAAGTTCGTTCTAATGAGATTCGGCAGAACGTTATTATTAAAATTGGAAAATTTCAGAATATCCTGCATCATGAAGCAATTCCACCTTTCTCAAAAAAAAAAAAAAAAAAACTCTTAGGCACGAAACAACAGTTCTTCTGTGGTACAAAATTAATATTCCCAAACTGTAGTGTTATTCTATACTTAAACTTTATTAGTAATCCTGTTAAATTCGTTCTAAGGAGATACGGCAGAATTTTATCATTAAAAATCTAAATTTTATTAATTTCCCCACTGAAGTGTGTTTTATTGAGATAAATACAATTTTATTATTAAAAATGGAAATTTCATCAATATCCCTCTGAAGTTCGTTCTAGTGAAATTCGGCAGAATTTTATTGTTAAAAATATTATTTTTATCAAAATCTCACTGAAGTTTGTTTTAATGAAATTCGGCAGAATTTTATTATTAAAAATGAAAAATTCGAAAACATCCAGCATCATGGAGTAAATTCCACCTCCCCCCCCCCCCCCCTCTTTGACACGAAACAGCAGTTCTTCTGTAAGCTGCAGTGTTATTGTATACTTAAACTTTATTGGCAGTCCTGTGAAGTTCGTTCTAATGAGATTCGGCAGAATTTTAATTATTAAAATTGGAAATTTTACCAATGTCCCGACTGAAGTTCGTTCTAATGAAATTCGGCAGAATTTTATTATTAAAATTGGGAAATTTAACAATATCCCGCATCGCAGAGCATGTGTCACGTTTCTAAAAAAAAAAAAAAGAAGAAACCCACTGAAGTTCGTTTTATTGAGATAATGCGCAATGTTGTTGTTAAAAATGAAAATTTTTTCAATATCCTTTTGAAGTTTGTTCTAATGAGATTCGACAGCATTTTCATTATTAAAAATGAAAATTTTATTAATATCTCACTGAAGCTCGTTTTATAGAGATACGGCACAATTTTGTTATTAAAAATGGAAATTTTATCAATATCCCACTGAAGTTCGTTTTATTGCAATACGGCACAATTTTGTTATTAAAAAAGGAAAATGTATCAATATCCCTCTGAAGTCCGTTCTAATGAGATTCGGTAGAATTTTAATTATTAAAAGTGGAAATCTTATCAATATCCCTCTGAAGTTCGTTCTAATGAGATTCGGCAGAATTTTATTACTAAAATTGGGAAAATTAACAGTATCCCGCATCTTAGAGCAAGTTCCACCTTTCAAAAAAAAAAAAAAAAAATAAAAAATCTTTGACACGAAACAACAGTTCTTCCGTGGTACAAAATTAATGTTCCCAAGCTGCCGTGTTATTCTATACTTAAACTCTCACTTCTAAAATCTCATTCCTCATTTTTTGGCCGCATTTGACGGTGCTCGGCCTAGATTTCGCAGCAGCAGTCCATCAACACTGGGCAAACTTGCCTCAATCCGCAGATCTCCATCTTCACCTCAGTGCCTTCAGAGAACGGAGCAAAAATGTCGCGACAATCGAGAAAGATAGCGACGAAAAGACCGCGTGAAGAGAAAAATTGCGTTTCAATGGAAAAAAGATTGCTTTTTTTGAGTGCTGACAGTTAGGATATATGGAGTGCAAAAAAAGAAATTCAACGACTAAATGCAAAGCTCAAAAGGATAATTTTTAGTCTCAGTTACAGTGTAAAAATAGGTTTTGAAGGCGTTACCTCTAAAAGATTTTTAATCGTGTTGATTAGTTTTAAATGGGTATGATGTATAGGGGTAAAAAAATTGGCAAACATATAACTAAGCACGACTTTAGCCAGGAAAACATTTATTGTAACAAATTTTAGGTTAATTTGGGTACTCGCCGTGCCCTGAAGACACAATGGTGCCAATAATACTAATTACAGTAACCCATATTTTTTATCAACCGTACAGTTCACTTAGTATAGTTAATATTTCATTTTTTCATTACAGTTTACAGTTTATAGTTTATTATACTTTATTTATGATAATTTATTTATTTTATGTTATTTATATCAATTTTAACAATGTTATATATTTAATAATATTAAATTACTATTTTGTACATGATTGGAAAAGATAAACAAAATTGGCAGTTCACAACCATTTTCGGCGATCTACCTTCACTGCACGAATAATGCATAAGTATCTTAATTTATTCATAAAACTCTATTTTATAATCTATATAGTTTTATTCTTTTACACATACTTTTCTTTTCATACCAATGAAAAAACAAATCCAAAAAGTTATGGGGCATTATTATCCCATAAATCAACAACGGGGGAATTTTCTTTTCATGCAAATAATGCGGTGGAAGGTGGGGGGGAGTCTCTTAAAAGTTATAGAACATTGTTATCCCATAGGTTAAATCCAGCTTACAAAGAGGGGTTTTTTTTATGATAAGTAGTATGGTTAATTTGTTCATAAAACTCTAATTTACAATCTACATTAGTTTTATTATTTTACACATGATTTACTTTTCATACCAATGAAAAAACAAATCCTAAAAGTTATGGGACATTATTATCCCATAAATCAACAACAAATGAATTTTCTTTTCATGCAAATGATGCTCCCACTAGCTCCATTTTTTGAACACTATTTTTATTTATAGAAAAATCTGCTTTATAAATTTCGCAGAAATATGTCAGGAAGAGCGTTGTTCTTGGAATCGTTGCAGAAACCTACCACGAGTTTCTTTCTAAATAGTTATTGGTTTTCAAAAAATGGACCAGTCGGAGCCCTGCAATGCAGAAAAAAAAAAGACTCCTAAAAGTTATAGGACATTATTATAACTTAAATAAACCACAAATGAATTTTCCACTCCATATACTGTTTAAATCCAGCTTACAAATAGTTTTTTTTTTATTACTGATAAGTCGTTGGTTTAGGAAGCGTCTGTTAAAAAAAGTATAAAGCTACCTATTGCTACCTATTGTTGCCATGTTGAAGAAGGCAATTACGGAAAATGTCGGTATATTTTCACCGATCATGACCTTCAGACCCCAAAACCGCCCTTCGTCCAAATGTTGATAGATAAATCTGATTTTTGCCATGCGATAGCGCTGGTTTTCATGAACCAATTTGGATGTGATTGAGCATGTGTACGGGACTTACCAAGATATCGTCCGTGTTCGTTGGCCAGCTTTATTCAGACTTCATCTTGTTTCAATTCCAAAGGATGTAAAAAAAATTAGAAATCTTAGAATTTTTTTGAGTTAGGCCTCGGTACAAGGATTCTGGAGTATTTTTCGTTTTGTCTCTCTGAGATATAGAAGTTTGAAATTCTAGGGTAGCTGGCATTTTAAAAGAAAACTACAGATTTAAAAAAAAAAAAAAAAAAAAAAAAAAAAAAAAAAAAAAAAAAAACGCGAGGAAAATGGTAGCTTTCCTATTTCTTGGTTTTAAGATTTTAGCTAACAATAAGAGACATAACAATTTGCCTTTGATGTTTGAAGTCGATCACTAGATCTAGTGATCTCATCTCACTACAGTGATATTACTATTTTGTCTGCGTCGTAGGACGCTGCCAAAATTCTGACCAATTTTGCAACCCTGCACTAACGTAGAAGTCTGACTCTAACCAAGTTGCTACCTGGACAGGGTATAAATGCAAACAAAGGTCAGCTGATCCATTGAGAATTTTGGGAAGGGTTTGTTAAACCCTTGAAACGCTTTTCCGCGGTTTTCGGCGAAATGAATTTGCCGTCTATATTATTACATAAGCCACGATTTCACTCGAAAACACAAAGCTAAAATGCAAAGATCTCAATTATAGAACATTCATTCCCAGTATTCGTCAATACAGAATTTGAATGAGAATTTCACCAAATTATTCATCTATAGCCAAGTTGGCTTTATTTATGGCGACTGATTTTTGGTTGCCAAATTGAATGTTTTGCCAAGCTTGGCAGAATTTGACTCTAACGGATACGAATATATATTTTTATGCTTATGAGACTTGGAAAAATTGTTATAACAATGAAAGATAATTTGCGAGAAAGCACTTTGAATAAAACTCATAAATGAATCCCTTATTTTCACTTTCTTCTATATGCAAAAAGAAATTATTGGATTCGTGGAAAACTTTGACTTCCGTTTTTCGACGTATTTATAAGTTTTAAAAGGTCCTGAATACGATTTGATTGTTTTTAGAAAATGCCTGCCCGTGCGTGTATCTGTCTCTGACACAAACTTGGATGCTCAAACTGAAGAACTAATGCACGGAATTTCACCAAACCTCATATTCTATTAGACTTTTTTATTCTTTTTCAAAGGTTTGAAAGCAAATCGCGTAGAATTAACAAAGGAAATTCTCCCAAGGGTTGGTGATAACCATCTCAGGGGATCCTTGCAGGGTGACAAATATTGCCCACGTCAAAGAAGCCGAAATATGAGTCGCTGTCACAGAATATGATCTGAACGGACCTTTAGTGTTCCGCGGAAGTTTATTCACGGTTGTAAGGCTGTTCTCAAATCCAAAAGGGCAACTTTATGACATAAGTTGAAATCTATTTTTGGTCGGAAATGCATGAAACTAGCCGGTATTGTTGTTCAGAAACTATGTAATCAAGCTGTTTTTCCCGTTTTTTTTTTTTTTGCAAACGCAATAGATCTTTCAGAAAATATTGTCAAAGTGGACGTTTTGAACCGAAATTCCCGAAGAAAGCAGAAAATCCAGTCAGCGAAGGGAGAAAAACGTCTTTGTCACGTGATCAAAATCGCTTATAACTCAATGGGTAATTTATTTATTAAAAAACAAATGAAAAACATAATTCGATTCCAAATCACTTCTACAGTCAGGTCTTCCAATTTTATATCTTTCCGTTAAAAATGAATTTGTAAATGTGTCAAAACTTTTGCGATTGTTGAGCAGAGCAGTTGAGAACAGCCTTAAATGTGCCTTAATATAAAAAAAAAATAGAGCAACACCGGCTTAGATTGTGAAATTTAATATTGTAATTTCTGAAATTTTCATTTATTGTTTACTATATACAGTCGAACCTCATTATCCCGACACTCTAATGGCCAGAAAAAAGTGTCGTCATAAGCGGAGTGTCGTGGTAACCGAAGTTGAAGAAAAATATGTTTATAAAAAGCCATATTTTTAATTAAGTTAAAGCAATTTTAAATTCATAACTGTTCTTGCAGTGTTAAGCAATAAAACATTATTATTAAACAAAATAAACACAAAAACAAAATTGAAAAGAATGAAAATTAGATTTATGATAACTTGTTTTTTTTACTGTTAAATGAAATATTAATGAATTAAGGTTTGCTTATCCCTCGATGTGCTTCATACTATTCTTTTTTCGAAATTATACAATGCATTGTAATCAATATTCGTTGTTTCAGAAATGGACGTTAGCTAATTTCTGATCATTTCAATGCCATGCAGTGCTTCGGTTTTAGTCGGATGAAAAACGCCATGTAACCATGAGAAAGCGCCGCCTGACCAGAACAAAAAGACCGTGAGTAGGCTGATACATCTATCTGGAGCTTAAGTGGGTCATTCATAGTGTGTAGGTTTGATTATTCAGATAAATGATTCAAGTAAAATTTCTCTTTTATCTCAATGGGTATTTTAGACACTTTTGTAAAAAATTTGGCCAAGACATTTCTTACTGCTTAATTTCCATGCTTATAAGATGGATTATGAAAAATGGGCAATTTTCCTAAACCGTCGGGATAGCCTGAGTTGAAAAGTATTCAATGACGTAAAATCCGGAGTTTATTTACTTTAAAATCATATACAGAAAATCGGGACTTTGAAAAGCTGACGTGATAAGCGAAGTGACGTCAAAACCGGGTGTCGGGATAACGGGGTCCGACTGTATTTGATAAACCTATTATTGCTCTCCAAATAGCATAATTTAGTCTTTTATTCTTCTTTTGTAAATTTCTGTTATTTCTTGGAGTTCAAAACTGTCTCCTGAATTCGAATTCCGAACGACTTATTCTACCTTGTCGAAGTGAACGTGCTATCGTTCGAAGACAATAGCATGTTCTACTTCTTATTCCTCCCACGACCGTACCCCACGCTTTCCGTCCCTGTCTCGAGACTTCAAACGCCCTGCTTTCTTAAATATTCCGTAGTTTTCTTGTCGTTGTAGGAGTTTCTTACAAAGGTGCCTCGAGTTTTGAGGCAGCTACTGTGAAATGTGAAGACAGGAAGGTTAAAGTTCTCTTTTTTCTTGTGCTCAGAAAAATATTTGTACATTTGTATTTTTTTTTTTTGTTGTTGTTGTTGTTTTTTTTTACAGTTGTATTAAGCTAAAATCTCTTTCGTTAATCCCGATAAAGAAAAAAAAATCTAAAATGCGATGAAATTGTCGCACATCAAACCTTTGTTCTCCCAATAAATATATGTGTTAGCGGTTTGGCGGTAAAAACGAAGATATGAGCATAGGCAATAATTCTTAATTTGTTTATCATTTTACGATTTTTTTTTTTTTTTTTTTTTTTTTTTAAACTTCATATTACGATTATCACTTATGAATTTAGGGGTTGAGCCAAGAGGCCAAAATTCCTTCCATCCCTTCGAAAAGTTTCGAACTTTGGAATGTGCAAGTGAAAATTATCCGTCCTCACCATAATGTCTGTTACCCGGAAGCGCAGATATCTCCCCTCAAAGAAAAATATCTAAATTTAATATTGACGGTCACACAGCGATAAAATTAAGAGTTAGCGTGCTGACCTCAAAATCTATTCGAGATACGGGAAAATAGTTAACTACGAAGTTGTAGAACAACATCAATTTAGTACGAACAGACATCTTGCCTATAAATGCTAAGAATAAAGCGCGTAAATTACTTTTTCTGGTTTTTTTTCTTTTCTTTTTTTCTGGTTTTTTTTTTTCTTTCTTTCTTTTTTTTTTTTTTTTTTTTTTTTTTTTTTTTTGTCTGTTGTTCATGATTTAAAATGATGACAATGAAACAAATAAGCATTTTATTGCATTCTGTTCTTTGCATTAATGTACCCAATGTATATGCTCGTACTAATTCGATTGCTCTAACAAATGCACTTGATTTTTTTTCATGGGTTACGTTAATTCTAAATTTAGAGGTTCTGTAAGCAGTCTCAATGAAAAATGTGATACATAGTCACTTCACTCTACCTGACACCATATTTATCACTAAAGCTGTCGGCCGGCGTTTAAAAGTTAAGGGCATGATAATTGTAAGATTTTCTTGAACTATACAATATATGTTTATAATTTTGCTATAAATAAATGAATTTTCAATCAACCGCGATTTTTTTCTCCAATTTTTAATACTGTTTTTTTTCTTTTTTTTTCTTTTTTTTTTTTTTTTTTTTTTAAGATATTGCACCAAGATTCATTCAGATCGGTTGATTATAATTTCTGTTCTATAACTAAACTTTTTATTGCACTCATGATTCGACTAATAAAAATTTCTTCTTTTCTTGTGTGATAATTTTGTGATTAAATAGCATAACGTGTTCTTAAAATGTCAATCGAAAAGAAACTTTACAAGTCCTAATCGAAAAAAAAGTTAAGTGCACCATCATTTGCGAATCTTTAACTCATTTAGAGTGAAATTACAACAAAAATGCTTCTAGGCTTGAAATAATGTCTTTTATTGGAATAGAATTTTCAAATGAAATGTGTATCTGTTAAAAATTGTATTAGACATTTTTTTTTCCCTTTTCCAAGTAGAAACGCCCACTTTCAAGAGTTTATACACTGTAAAAAAAATTCCGTATTTTCACAAACTTTACGGTAAAAATTCCGTTAACAGGGTTCGTACGGGTCCTTGAATTTCCAGACTAAGAAATTGTTCGGTACCAATACTTTCTTATAGAAAATATATCCTTAAATAAAGCGAAATTTCGCGCGTCTAAATTAGATTTATTTTTCTATAAAAAATACTGATATTTGGCCTTGAAAATAACTGTACTCGTACGAACCCAGGTTAAAATACGGAAATAGTGCTGGCATCTCGATTGCCAGTACAATTTCCGTATATATATATATATAAAAAAAAATTACAGTGCATAATATTTCTATACATAAAACTTTCCAGAAACATGCATAAGTTTATGCCTTTTTCCTCAAAACTTCATGGACTCGATCATTTTATTTTAAGAATGCTAATATCATATACGTTTAACAAATTTCAATTTACATCTTCCCATAAGAAAATCATCAAATGTAAATAATTACAGTGAAGCCTCTCTAAGAAGACCACTCATTAGACCACAAAAAATTGGTCTTTCAGAGAGGTGGTCTCTGAATAGAGGTGATGGGTAAAGCGAAGTTTCATGAAATACATACTACAAAAACAATTGTTATTCAATTAGTTTATTATATTTCATGTCTATGCAGCTTTAAAGAAGGAATTAAATGTAGTTTCCTTTGGTTTTAACAATTTTTATCTCTAAACATTCTTTGATCCGTTTAAAAAATTATTTATATAACTATCATCTGTAACAGGTATCGAACTTTCTATCAATCTATTGATTTCAACAGGTGTTTGACATGAAATAGAAGCTTTAATTGGCGGAATCTCGTCGTCTGAATCAGAATGAGCTTCTAAAATAGATTTTAAAAAGTCTCGATTTTCGTATCATTTGTTTTTGTAAATAATTGTAGAATTTATTTTTTAATATAAAAATTTTTAGGTCTTAGATTTTCTAAAATAGGATTCTCGCAGTCTTCAGATAAATCATCATAACACTCGAGAGTTTCTTTATATTTACATGATTTCATCATAATCAACGTTAGCTGCATTTGCTAGCTGAATCACTTCATCTTCCGTGGGGGGGGGGGGGATGACCTTGATTCGTCAGGTCTAAGGAAGTAAGTAGACTTAGCTGAGCGTGTTTCCTGGAGCGAAGTGGAATTTTTAATTTACTCCATGCAAAGGAAAATAATCCTACTCTTCGACTGAAAAGTGGTCTTTCAGGGAGAGAGACGGGAAATAGTTGTCTTTTAATGGAGGAAAATTAACTTTAAGCCTATAGCCGAAAATTATAGACCATAAATAAACGGTCTTTATCAGAGGTGGTCTCCTTAAAGCGGTGGTCTTTCAGGGAGGTTTCACTGTATTTATTAATGAGGAACAAAAAAACTGACCCAAATATAATCTGGACAATTTATAATTCAAGAAGAAAATACTTTAATAATAATTCTTATAATAATTCTAATAATAACTTTAATAATGATTCTAATTCTTCTAATAATTCTTACTTATAAAAATTATTACACAGTAAAAAAATGACAGATTTTTCTTAATCTGGGAAAACATAATTTCACCAAGAACGATATGCAATAAATACTTCGGAGTTACCGTCGATTCCGAAAAGCATTCTTTATCCTTAGAAACCTAAGAAATCAATATATTTTCGACATTTCAAGAAGCATGTATAAAAATAAAGTTTCTTTTTCTGCCACTGATATTCGAAAACGTTTCCGAGTAGATCTAATGCAGGTCGCACACTGAGGCGACACATGCAGCATGTTGCTCGATTTTGAGAAAAAACAGGTTTGAAACGGCTTTCTCCTTTCTTTAGACCTGTTTTTTCTCCTTTGTCGCACTACATTTTCCTCCTGTCGTCTCAGTGTGCGACCTGCCTAATAGTGTATAAATCTGTTTTCTTACCACAGAATATAGGTTTTCCGATTCTATTCATTCTTAACTAAGCATTTTCCATATTCAACAAACATGCTTTACAAACAAACATGATAAATGAACACCATTAACATTAACATAATTTTGTTACGCTTTCATCTAAATTCAATTACGCAGCTGAAAATGTTTACGCAAGAATTGATGTAATCCAAAAAGCCAACATCCGTTTCAGAAAACTGATTAATACACTATAAAAACTAGTACTTGGAAATGTTTCTGAAACAATGGGAGCAAAATCAACCTTGTTTTTATAAATTCTTCTTCAAATTTCGGAAATAGATTGGTTTCTGAGGTTTCTAAAGACAAAGAACGCTTTTCGGAATTCTGTGTAAGTCGGAAGAGTTTATTTAATATTTTCGTTCAAATAATTTATTTCCTACATTATTTAAGCCCGAGAAGGGGCAGATATTAAGATAAGTAAAACCTCCCTAAAGCGACCACGTTCCGTTCCAATAAACAATGGTCGCTCCGAAAGGTGGTCTCTTAATGGAGGTATTGTTTAAATTTGGATTTTAATTGTATAAAAAAGTAACAATTAATGTTACTAAAATTTATTTTTCACATTAGGAAAAATATAAAAATTTAAGTATCAAAACAAAACTTAATTACATAAGTTAATTACTGCAGAATCTAAAAAATGAATGCATTGACGTTTGCTTTGATTTTACGGTTTTATCTTTTATGACTTTTATTTCCCAGTCCTTTCAAAGTTCAATAAATAAATGCAATTTTTTTTTTTTTTTTTTTTTTTTTTTTTTGGACGGGAACAAATAATGATGATTTCATTAATTTATCTATTTCTTTGAGAGTTCCCCCACAGAATAGGGCAGAGGAGTTTATTGACCGTCATTCTTGATTTGTCATCTGAGTTAAACTATTTGCCTAAAAAGGCACAAAGGAGTTAAACACTTAAAAGTTACCGGGATAAAAAAAAATTAAACTTTTGAAAAGTTTGATGAATAATGTGCTTTCCGGAATTATTTTTCTAATAAAACCTTCTTCAAGCGACCAGGAAAAAACGGACTTTTCTTCAAAGAAATTGGTCGCTCATGAAGGGAGTTCATCTGGGATGGTCTCTGAATGGAGGTAAAATTAGTACTGAGCCTATGGGAATAAATTTCGTTCCATGAAAAAACGGTCGTTCAGGGAGGTGGTCGCTTAATAAAGGTGGTCGCACAGGGAGGTTTCACTGTATTTAATTCAGTTAGTTATGCATTTAACGTTAAATTTTTGTAACAAATAAGTTAAACCAAGTGAACATCAAACAGTAAAAATAAAGTTCAAACAATATGATACTTAAAATACCCTAAAAACTTAGGTTCCGTTCGAATGAAATCGAAATAAATTTTAGACTTTTTTCATTTTTAAGTTGCAAATATTTGTATTGCAGATACTGTGTTACGTTTATGATATGGGTTGGGTATGCTATGTTATACAAAATGATGAGGCGCATATAAAATACAAACCTTTAAAAAGTCTAAGATTTATTGCGATTTAATTTGAACGGAATCTAAGTTTTAGGGTGTTTTAAGTATAATATTGTTTGATATTTTTTTTGTGTGTGTGTGTGTGTGTGTTCAATTGGTTTAACTTATTTGTTACAAAAAATTAACATTAAATGTAGAAGAAACTGAATGAAACATCTTAATATCTATCCCTTCTCAGGCTTAAACAATGTAAGAAATAAATTGTTTTGTTTTTTAATTTGTTCTGCAAATTATGTTTTTGTTTAATATTTTCACAGATTAAGAAACATTTTTCTCTTTTTACAGTAGTAGTAGGAAAAGGACAGTTCGATTGGAGAGGGGCGGTGGCGGTTTAGGAAGTGTATGGAATCATACTATACTATGATAAGATTTGAGAGAGATTTTTTTGTTCTTTTCGATGGGCAATGATTTTTTTTATATGTGATTAGATATTTTTTATCATACTATAGTATGAGGGGGGTAGGAGGGGCTTAATTTTTTTTTTCGAATGTAGTGAGTCGCTTACTATGATTCGGAGCCCTCCTCCCCCTTCCCCTTAAGAATTAAAATTGTGGAAACTGTTAGAGGGTCGGTTACCCCTACTCCCTTATTTTTTTAAAAGTTTCTTACCATCCTGGATTTTCAAAGACTGGATTCGAGGAACCTAGAATAATAAAAATAACAATTAAAAAATATATTAATGTAAGTGATCATTAGCTAAGAACTTCGAATTATGTCAAAATGAATTCAGTCTGAATGATGAAAGTCAAATTGGTAAAATGCATAGTCCTTATTGCCCAGGTTTAGCCACGCGGAGGTTAATTTAAATTTCGAAACCTAGTATAAGAATTGTACTTTACCATGCGTTTCGTTTAATCATCTGAAATTTCAAATAGATTTCCTACTTTGCCTTATCAACAGTTACTCACTATCTTTCACAAACATTCGATAAGTAATTAACTTTTTAACAGAAACTAGCTAATATGTAAATAATGATAATAACCATTGATTTTAGGGGAGATTATTTCACAAGTACATAAATTTCAATTTTAAGAAAGAGAATTTTTTTGTAAATATTACAATTAAATAAACTCGTGCATTATTTTCCAACATACCGTTGTACACTGGCCTCCAAAAGTTAAGGTACACGGACTAAATGCGTTCGATTGCACACGTTTTGTCGAATATCTACAAAACTTATTGGCGAATTGTTCTTGAACTTCTGGGATGAAAAGAACATGTTCCATTTCATATTTCTCGGTGAAGATTTAGTCGGGGTACAATTAGGGGGCTAATAATAAATTTAATAATAAAATAATATTTGCGATCACCTATGTAACAGGAAAGGCTGGAAATGGTTTGTCACTGTGGTAAATGACTATTTGGGTCCTGTTCAACGTTTGTATGCATTTGTCTAAGCATAGCACTCATATTCGTGAAGATGTTAACGTTTTTGTGAAAAACTCAAACTTTTTTTTTATATAGCATACAGAGTTAGTTTTCAACCAAATTTAACACAACTTTCCAAAAACCTGACAAAGAACAGTAGAAACAGTATACTGCAATTAAAACATGAATACATTGAATATTTGATAAGATATGGGCATTTTTATGAGATAATATTTAACTGCGCATGCGCGGAAGATTTCAAAATTTTTATTTCATAATTTGGTACTCAGTATTTTGGGGCAACTTCTATAAAAAGTCCAGTCAAATATTGTGAAAAATTAGGAAGATGTAGTGAGCTGATTGAAAAGTTATGTAAAATCCCTTACAATAAAGCTATTTTTAGGAAGCAACTCACTATATCGACCCCATCTTTGTGAATTGTCGCGATATTTGGCTAGACTTTTTATATAAGTTGCCCTAAATAGCTGACTACCAAATTCTGAAATAAAAATTTTGAAATCTGCTGCACATGCGCAGTTAAAAATTATCTCATAAAAATGCCCATATTTCATCAAATATTCAATGTATTCATGTTTTAATTGCAGTATACTGTTTCTACTGTTCTTTGTCAGGTTTTTGGAAAGTTGTGTTAAATTTGGTTGAAATCTCTGTATGCTATATATAAAAAAAAGTTTGAGTTTTTCACAAAAACGTTAACATCTTCACGAATATGAGTGCTATGCTTACACAAATGCATACAAATGTTGAACAGGACTCAAATAATCATTTACCACAGTGACAAACCATTTCCAGTCTTTCCTGTTACATAGGAAATCGCAAATATTATTTTATTATTAAATTTATTATTAGCCCCCTAATTGTACCCCCGACTAAATCTTCACCGAGAAATATGAAATGAAACATGTTCTTTTCATACCAAAAGTTCAAGAACAATTCGCCATAAGTTTTGCAGATATTCGACAAAACGTGTGCAATCGAACGCATTTAGTCCGTGTACCTTAACTTTTGGAGGCCAGTGTAATTTAAGTATATTATTTAACAACTATCCCACATATTTCTTTCAAAGTAAAAGTTTTATAAACATCGAAGAAATATCTCTAATTTTAATTATTTTCTGATTGCAAACCATTTTTGCTTGTTATTGTAAATAAGTCCTTTGTGAAGTATACAACAGTTAATTTAGAGATCATTAGACCAAAAGCCTGACAATTCATTCATGATTGAATTAAATTTCATTTACAAATGTTTAATTTATATACGCTCTAAATAAAAAAGGATTATTAAATATAACATTTATAGATATAAAAAATTTTATTCCTGTATATATTGTATTTTGTGAATATGAGCTAAATAGATTTGGTATGTTTTACAGGAAAAAACTGATCTGGGAAATAGTTAAAAAAAAAAAAAATACATACATACATAAAAAGAAAAGAAATGACTACATATGTACTGTTCTTAGGGTTTGAAAAACATTTTTAATATAAAAAGTAGTTATTTATCTCTTTAAAATATATTCAATCTTATATTATATAAGTGATACTATAAACTTTAAAAATATATATACTAAAGCAGTTTTATCTATAAACATCAGGCATAAAAAACACTTTATTTCAGCGTTTAAATATCATTGTGATGTAGTGTGCCAGAGCTTTTTGGCTCACTAAGCTCTTGTGAGATGATCGTTGAAAGATAATACATATTTCTTACCAAAGTCCTTTATTAGAACAACTAAAATAGATTGGAAAAATGTAATAACAAACTTTACCATTCATAGGTAGACACTCTCACTTTTTATTAACAGTTCTATACTTCTCATAGCCAACCTGAGTAAACGATTTTTACTCGCATCTCTTCCGTTGGTAAAAAACCACCTGACTTCATCAGTATCTCCAGTCTACTGTTAAGTCTCCTCACCAACTCCTGCCTGAGCCTTTTTTTTCTTTCACTTTGGGGACGAGTTGCCACACATTGTCCAGTGCTCCCTATTTCTTGGAAAATGGAAATACCCTGTTGAGCAGATCCCAAGGGCAGAAGTATGCCTGCTATTTCCCCTTCATGCCTTTACACAAAAGACTATTGTCCTCCACGGAAATGGCTGTTGCTTCCCCCGTCGAAAATTTGTGGCGAAGGTACGATATCACAACACCTCCCCCCAAAAGAGATTTCCACAGGAAATATTTGGCATGAATTCACGTAATAAGCCCTTTTAATAGATTTCCCGAGAGGTCAAGCACACCATTAAATCAGCAACAAAATATCATTTAGACTTTTGACCCAATTATGAAAGTTCTACTTAAATTCAAGAATAAATGACTCTCAGTTTCAAAGGACATACCAAAAATATGAAATTTTCAGAATTTTCCTCACACATAGTTAATCAAAAGAATAAAAATAATTTACATTTTTGATGCTAGAACAATTAATTTAAATTTAAAATATTTGAATATAATACTAACTCAAAAAAGAAAATAAACACTATAACACAATCTAGGTAACTAAATTTTTACATACAGCACAATATCTTAATAAAACGCCCTAATTACAAGTATTAAAATTTTGAACACTAAATTCCAAACAGAAAATCCAACTCTGATTCTAAATCTTCCTACTTAGACCATCTGCATTTCCATGTAATTTTCCTGGCTTATGTGTAATTTCAAAATTTAATGGTCGCAAAAATAGAGCCCAACGTGTCAAACGAGAGTTTGTACCAACCATTTTCTTTAAGTACACTAATGGATTATGATCCGTTTGTATTTCAAATTTTTGCCCATCCAAATAATAATTTAACTTTTTTAATCCATATACTATAGCCGCTAATTCTCTTTCTATCGTGCTATAATTTTGCTCCGCACGAGAAAATTTTTTGCTAAGATACAAAATTGGATGCTCTTCACCTGCAATAATTTGAGATAAAACAATCCCTGCCCCATACAAACTCGCATCTGTTTGCACAATGAATTTCTGCTTAAAATCAGGCGCATATAACACAGGACTTTTCATTAATTTTAACTTTAATTCTTCAAATGCATTATTACACTTCTCGTCCCATATGATTTTTTCTTTTTTTTATTTTCCCTTCTAAAGCATATGTTAACGGCACTGCTATGGTAGCATAATTCTTTATGTACCTCGCGTAATATCCTACCATTCCCAGATATGCTCTTAGCTGTGTTTTCGTCGTCGGAATTGGAAAATCTTTAATAGCCTGCAATTTAGCTTCACTAGGAGACCTTTTTCCTGACCCAACTTCGTGTCCCAGAAATTTTACGTGATCTTGCGCGAATTGGCATTTGGATGGTTTCACCGTTAGATTTGCTTCTTTTAACCGCTTAAGAACCGCCTCCACATCTTTTAAATGCTGTTCCCAGGTCAAAGAAAATATAGCTATATCATCGATATATGGAACCGCAAATGACTCTAACCCATATAAAACTATGGCAATCAATTTACAAAAATAATATGCTGAATTTAAAAGCCCAAACATCATGACTTTAGGTAAAAAAGTCCCAAATGGTGTTACAAAAGCCGCATATCTCTGAGCTTCTTCCGTGAGAGGAATCTGAAAATAACCTTTCGTCATATCCATAACAGTAATAGAAGGCGCTGGACCCACTTTCTCAACGACCTTTTCAATGTTTGGCAAAGGGAAAAATTCAATTCTGGTCTTTGAATTTAATTTCCTATAATCCACACAAGGGCGAGCGTCTTTACCCGCACTCTCAACCAAAATCATAGGCGAAGCATAATCTGATTGCCCGACTTCAATCACACCCAAATCTAAAAGCCTCCGAATCTCTTCACGCATAATCTCTAATTGCCTCGGCGACATACGATATGGTTTTGATCTTACCGGCACATCATCCGTTAAAACAATGTCCATTTTAACTAACGGGGTACTCCCAGGGTCCGTAGAAAAAACTTTCATATGACGCTCAATCATTGTCCTGAAATCTCCTATTTGCTCTGCAGAAAAGCGTTTTTCCAAATTACTTTCTTTTACTAATTCCCAAAAGTCTAATTGAGTGGGATCCGCAATGGGATAAGGAATTTCCGTTGATCCTCAATTTCCTCACACTCCTCATCAATAAACAAATTTACAAATTCAGGTCTACTATAATATGGTTTAATTAAATTAACATGATAAATAGTAGACTTATTTCTCTTTTCCGGAATATCGGTAGTATAACTAGTTTGAGATATTACACTAGTAATAGTTCCCGGCCCTATCCAATTAACCGCCATTTTACTTGGTTTCGAAGTAGCCAGAACTAACACTTTATCTCCAACATTAAATTTTCTATACACTGCATTCTTATCATACCATAGTTTTCGTTTCTCCTGACACTCTTTCATTCTTTTACACGCTAATTCTTGACAATGTTTCAATCTATTACTTAAGTTCAAAATATAGTTCACTACATTCTGATTTACCGTTTCCTTTTCCAGCCAATTTTCATATACAAGAGTATGTGGCATTCGTAAATTCTTACCATGTACAAGCTCAGCAGGGCTAAATCCCGTGCTTTCATGACTTACAGTCCTGAAAGCAAATAAAGCCATTGGCAAGACTGCTTCCCAATCTTTTCCTGCCTCCAAACATAATGTCTTTATAACCTTTTTTAAACTACCATGCATCCGTTCAACGCTATTCGATTCTGGGTGGCAAACTGAACTATGTACAACTTTAATACCGAACCTATCAAAAAATTCCGATGCCAACTCACTTGTAAATGACCTACCCAAATCACATTGTACCTCTTTTGGATAACCAGTCCTAGAAAATATTTGTATTAGCCCCTCAATCACTGGCGGAGAAGTTAAATCTTCTACTGGAATCGCATCTGGATATTTTGACGCAACACAAATTGAAGTAATCAAGTATCTATTATTTTTCTCGCTTAAACTCAAAGGGCCTACACCATCAATATTTATCCTGGAGAAAACTTCTGAAATTATTGGCACGAGCTTCAAGGGAGCTTTCTTTTTATCTCTATTTTTACCGACCTTTTGACACAGATCGCAAGTTCTTACAAATGCCTCAATTTCCTTGTAACAATTTGGCCAACAATAGCATTTAATTACCCTATCTTTTGTTTTAGTCGCCCTTAAATGTCCCGCAACTTCCTCATGACACATTTTCATTATTTTCTCTCTAAATTCTAATGGCAAACATAATTGTAATTTCTCATCCCCACTATTTGAATGTGAAACTCTTACTAATTTATTTCCCATTGTTTTAAATTCCTTTTCTTCTACATTATTCGCCTTTTCCCATAATGTTTTTAAAGATAAGCACTGTTTCTTAGCTAAGCTGAAATCTTTCGCTGTAATTTTATCCAATCCCACATTATCTTTCACCTCCCATTTTGGTAATAACATAAGATCTGCGATTTGACTTTCATCCTGTCTATTCTCATCCAATTGAACTACCTGCGTTTCTTTGTTCTGTGAGCAATCCCCAATTTTATCTACCCTACCTGATTGCTCTTCTAACTTTGCATGCTCGTTAAACGACATATCATTATCAGCATCCCGTTGCTCCATTCTTTTTTTTAAAGAATCCGTCCTACTACGGATAACTACCATATTTATAGGAACACCATTTCCTTTATTTTGCTCAATAAACTCCGCAGTTTTATTACCTAAGAGATAGTAACCTTGCTCCGACTTCGATGGTTTAATCGCCGCCTTAGTGGTGATGCAACCAAAATCCCCTTTTATAGTCACCTGTGCTAATGGTAAACATTTACATTCATTATCAAGAGGTTGACGTACCCAAGTTATATCTACAGTAAAATCCTCTGTTCTAACCCAATTTCTATCGCATAGATCAATCCCTGCTCCCGTGTCCCTCAAATAGTGTCTTTCAACCCCATTTATTAGAGCTTTTTACGATAAGGTTTAAAACAATCCCCTAAATCAATATCATTACCTAAATGTTTAACTGTATTGAACTGATTTTTCTTTTTTAACCATTCCGCACAATCTGGTTTTATGTGCCTTGGTTGATTGCAAAAAAAAAAAAAAAAAAACACCTAATCTGCCTTTTCCTCTCAAAAGCCTGGTCTTGTTTAAATTTATCATTTTTAAAATTTTCCGTTTTATTTGCTAACTCCGATTTAGCTTTTACTTCACCCTTAATTTTCGGATTTAAATTGCTTCTTTGCATCTCTGAATAAGGTTTTTTTTCCCAAGATTTTTTTTTCCGATTTCCTGAAACTACTTCTAATACTCTCATATTTATCACATTTATCAGCAAGCTTCGAAGCCTCTTTCATTTCATCCCATTCATCCATAAATTTTTCTTTTACTTCAAAAGGAACGCGTTTTTTTACTTGCTCAGTGAGCATGAGTTCTTTTAAAGACTCGAAATCCTTTATTTCTAATGACTCCAACCAATTATCCAAATAACTCCTTAATTCATATACCAAGTTTACCCATAACGCTCCAGGTTTCCTTTGATGATTTTCAAACTTCTGTTTTAAAGCACCTGTTCCCAATCTAAAACGATTTAATAAAACTTTTTTTACATGTTGAAAATCATCTCCTAATTCTGATGGTTGTTTCGCTATAATTTCCGCGATATCTGATGGCAATAAGGGAATTAATTGGCTAACCATATCCTTTTGCGAAATTTTAGCTTTTTCCGCCTGTTTTTCAAAGATCATAAAGAAAAGAGTGATGTCAATTAATTTAGAATCAAACCATGGAACTAATTCTTTCAAATTAATTTTTGGATTCCTATGCGAACCTACATTCATATCACTAGACGAAATACTAACAGTTTCCGAAGAATTTTGAATTCTTAATTTTTCTAACTCAAATTGTCTTGTTTTTTCACGTCCTTCGTTTTCTTTACGTTCTGTATCCTCTTTAAGAGTACATTCCAAATTCGATTTAGCAAAACTCTCATTATAATCCGATGCTTCTAAAATAGCCTGAATTATAGTTTTTTTCTTATCAGTTGCCGACACGTTGGTCTCAAATTTCTCTGTCAGCAAAAGCAAATATTTTTAGTATATTTCCCTAGAAATTCTTCCATGATTTTCCCCCAAAATATACTAATCAGAAAAATACACAAATATATACAATTTGTAAAACACCAAAAACCAAAAGAAAAAAAAACAGAATAAGGAATAGGATTTTATCCTTTAGATATACTTCAATGCATAAAACAATAATACAATTTTCCTACCGAAAATTTTTATGCACTTGTTATATCCTTTAAAACTGAGTAAATCCTCAAAATTATTTTGATACCCACAGTATCATATAAATACAATTTATATATAAACAATTAATCCCGCTTTTTCCTACAGCATACCCATAAAATTTCAAATAACTTTATTGCTGTAATAAACAAAAGCTGTATATGCCCCCAACTTTATAACTAAAAGTTACATCCACAACTATGATTAATTTTAATGATTAATATTCTTTTATTAATCAACCTTAATTTACTATCCCCAAGTAAATTATGAAATACATAAATATTAAATTTTCAAAACCAAATGAATTACCGTACAGACCTTAAGAAACCCGTTTAATATAAAAATTCTAACTAAAAATTTCGATCCCAAATTAATAGCTACCCTAGACTTTTTATCTATTAAACATATACAAATTACCAAGAACAGACATATACAATATTAAATCCTAACAGACCTCTCTGGAAAATTTCATAAAAGGGCTTACCTTCAAATGTAGACATTTCTCTACACTGCCCCAAGGCTTTCCAGCACTTTTTTTTTCTTTCGGGTACTGTCGTATCTCCGGATCTAACTTGATTTCCGCCGGGAAATTTACACACAAGCTGTCTCCATGGATTCCTAAGGGCGATCGATGAATAGTCTTCTATCCACTGCACTGGACGTTTACTGAAGAAATTTTCTATATCGTCGGATCCTTAGTCCTTGTTACATACCAGCTAACATATTCGACACTCCAGATTTCACAGTTCCTCACCGGATACACTTGCAAATCTTTCTCGTCAAACACAAGATTTCATCACCGACTGTCCTTGTTTCTAACACAGTTTCCTTCTGTACATCAAGTTCACGTGGGTCCAGTCTAATTTATGCTAGACCTAATTAATCCGTAAGCTGCCACCATTTTTAATACTATAGCTGTGATGTAGTAGGCCAGAGCTTTTTGGTTCACTAAGCTCTTGTGAGATGATCGTTGAAAGATAATACATATTTCTTACCAAAGTCCTTTATTAGAACAACTAAAATAGATTTGAAAAATGTAATAACAAACTTTACCATTCATAGGTAGACACTTTCACTTTTTATTAACAATTCTATACTTCTCATAGCCAACCTGAGTAAACGATTTTTAATCGCATCTCTTCCGTTGGTAAAAAACCACCTGACTTCATCAGTATCTCCAGTCTACTGTTAAGCCTCCTCACCAACTCCTGCCTGAGCCTTTTTTTTTTTTCTTTCACTTTGGGGACGAGTTGCCACACATTGTCCAGTCCTCCCTATTTCTTGGAAAAATGGAAATACCCTGTTGAGCAGATCCCAAGGGCAGAAGTATGCCTGCTATTTCCCCTGCATGCCTTTACACAAAAGACTATTGTCCTCCACGGAAATGCCTGTTGCTTCTCCCGTCGAAAATTTGTGGCGAAGGTACGATATCACATCATGTTTAAATTTTTAGTGCCAATAATTATGTGTATCAAAAACGTAGAAAATGCGTTTACAATACTATTCACTCCGGAGGAGTGAATATTCTATTCAGTCTATCGCAGAGTCAAAATATGCCCAACCTCTTTAGAGTGACTATTCACTCTGAGCGAAAGTGGAATTTTTGACTCTCTGAAAGAGTGAATACCCACTCCTGGAAAGTGAATAGTCACTCTAAACAGGGGTAAATAATCACTCTTTCGGAGGAGTGACTATTCACTCTTGCTAAAAGAGTGCGTTTTTTCACCCTTGCTAGGAGTGAATAGTCACTCTTTCATAGAAGTTAATGTTCAATTTTTATGCAGTGAATTCTTTTTGTATGCTGTTTTATGAGCATTTTAAAAGAATCACATCTTTTGGAGCATGCAAGGAAAATAAATACAAGCGTTGTAAAGATTGGAATAAAATACTTTATTGACAGTATTAATTTAATTCATAATTTGTAACATTAATTGAACTTTTAAGGAAAAACTCAATTTAAGTTATATCTGAATTAGATTACTGACAGAAAAAAAAACTAAAATATTTTATTACAATCTTATCCCTTGTAATTTGCTTTCATTGCATTCCCTATAAATATATGATAGTTTTAAAATGCCGAATTTTAAAATAAAGTTTTGTTTTAACTATAAAATCTTATCTTTTTGCCGTACGTTTCTGCAAAATATCGCTGTTTTGGAACCCTATTCTTCTAAAATATTTTTAATTTTTCCTCTTAAAAAACAATGCTTATCAACTCACATCTTTTTTTAATAAGTTCTAAACTTGATATAATTATTAAGAATGTGTAAGTTTTTTTTATGTGTTGTGATTTGTCATTGCTTTATTAAATATGAACATGAAGTCTAGAATTTTATATTCTTTGGATTTTCTTTTAAACATATTCCTTAACTTAATTATGATTTCGAAATTTCTTAAAAACGTATATTAATATGGAACTCTTATTTATAGAATGACATGATAAGCCATATTTATTTAAACTTTTTATTCCCGTATATATTGTATTTTGTGAATATGAGCTAAATAGATTTGGTTTGTTTTTATAGGAAAAGACTGATCTGAAAAATAGTTTAAAAAAAAGAAAATACGTAAAGAGAACAAAAAATGACTACATATGTACTGTTCTTATTGTTTGAAAAACATTTTTAATGTAAAAAGTAGTTATTTATCTCTTTAAAATATATTCAATCTTATATTTTATATGTGATACTATGAACTTTAAAAAAATATATACGAAAGCAGTTTTATCTATAAACATCAAGCATACAAAACACTTTATTTCAATGCTTAAATATCATGTTTTATTTTTTAGTGCCAATAATTACGTGTATCAAAAAGTAGAAAATGCATTTACAATAGAAGGAAATTTAATAACTGATTCAGAATGTCTATAATTAAATGTTTGATCAAAATCCCAAACAGCAAAAAAAATGCTTACATACAATTTAAAAAATAATATACCAATTTGAAAAACACTAAAAATAATAATTGGTATTTTATAATTGTACTATTAAACAACATTAAACTACAATAGATGAATTAAAAGCATTATTAGATTTAACAATTTCTCAAATATGTTATAAGAAATTCTTATTATTTTATAAATATGGCAAATGTTAAATCTGAAAAAATTGGTATGAAGATTTAGTATTTTAAATAATAATTTAGAATGTTATTAGTAATAAAAAATTTTTTTCAAAAGTTTCACTACTGTAATATGTAAAAAGACATTTTCCCAGTATAATGCTAATTTCTAATCTGAAACCGTTTCGTAATATCATATTTAACTCCAAAAGAATAATGACGATAAAAACTGTAAGTGTAATCAGAAAACAGTAAAGAGACCGAAAAAAATCCAAATCATTGTCTCAACATATTTTCAATCACGAGTAACTTCAAATTAATGTTTGCATTTTACTATGAATGTAGGCATGAATCAGTCTCCGCATCAGCTTTTTTTTAACCATTTGGAAATGGTTGTTGTTTTCGGTCGAGGATGCATAATTTTTTTTTCCAAGGAAGTTCGTCGATCGGAACTGTAGCTCGTAACCTCATTGGTTCTTGCCTTTGGCAGTGTCATAGTCTATATTGGCAATAATAACATTTGGCGAAGAGTACTTCTGGGGGTTTTGTATGAATTCTATTTTAAGATGAATCGGTTTGAATGCATACTAGCGTTGAGGTCGTTTGTCTATAAATCTGAGTACTTGAGTTCGAATCCAAGCATGCGGGAAGTTGTTTAAATTTTTCAATGATTAATTAAGTTATAAAAAATATTTTTTAATATTTAATTATTAACATAATATTATTAATTAATCCATTATTGTATAATATAATCATGTGATAATATTAATATAATAATATTATTTATATTTTAAAAAAATTATCATTTGTGATTAAAACTATATGCATGTTGTTTTTAAAGCTGCAGTTAGAGGAGAATATTAATATTTATATTTTAAAATTATAATATTTTTTTAAATATAATTAATAATATTAAAATAATTAATATTATTAATTAATTATTGTATAATATAATTATGTAATAATATTAATATAACTATTATTATTAATTATTATATAACATAATTATATAATATTAATATTATTGTATTACTTATATTCTTTAAAAATTGTCGTTTGTGATTAAAACTATATGCATTTTGCTTTTCAAGCTGCAGTCCTAGGGAGAATATTACTATTTATATTAAAAATATTGTAATAATTTTTTAAATATAAATAACAATGCTATATTATTATATAATTATTCATATAGTATATTATAATATAGTATTAATTAATATTATTATTAATTAATTAGTTAATTATTATATAATATAATTATACAATAACATTAATATAATATAGTCTTCTTGGGACTGCAGCTTGAAAAATAAAATGTATATAGTTTTTTTTAATCACAAATAGCATTTTAAAAATATATAAATAATATAATTATATTAATATTATTAATTAATTATTATATAATATAATTATGCAATAATATTAATATAACTATTATTAGTATTAATTATTATATAATATAATATAATTATATAATAATTTTAATACAATTGTATTATTTATATTCTTTAAAAATTGTCATTTGTGATTAACACTATATATACATTTGGTTTTTCAAGCTGCAGTTCCAGGGAGAATATTACTATTTATACCAAAAATATTGTAATAATTTTTTTAATATAAATAATATAATATTATTATATAATTATTAATATGATATATTATAATATAAAATTAATTATTATTATTAATTAATTATATTATATAATTATACAATAACATTAATATAATTATATTATATTATTTATATTAAAATATAGATATAATTTTTTAAAATATAAATAACATTTTTATATTATTATATAATTTATTAATTATTATATAATAATATTAATATAAGTATATTATTTATATATTTTTTAAAATGCTATTTGTGATAAACAAAAAAGAAACTATATATATTTTATTTTTCAAGCTGCAGTTCCAGGAAGAATTTGCAGTTTTAATCCATAAAAAACCTTAAAATCCAAGATCCGGGAGGGGGAGGGGGGGTGAAGAAGAGGTTGGATTCCCTAACAATCCCATGAATTTGTAACTGTATGCTCTTATACCTTTATGGAATATAGTTCAAAATTATACATTACATGGAACCAAAAAAGGAAAAAAATTACTTGTCTTTATTTTTTATTTATTTTTGTCTTTGCTACTTAAATGTCATTTTAGTTGAAATTTTACACTTTAGTGTGTAATGTTAGTTTCTGGTGCAAATAAATTACAGTTTCGCAGTAGCATTAATTTGGTATGTATGTGTGTATGAATGTGTGTGCGGGGGGGGGGGGGGGGTGAGTTCTGTCTTTCATTTGACAAACAATCATAATAAAATATAGCGGCACAGTTAATATATATATATTTTTTTTTTTTTCTGGAAGAAGTTATATACTTTGTGGAAATACAAAGTGGAAAAATGAAAAAAAAAAAAGTTGTTGAATATGTGTAAAAATATTTTGTAATGAATACGTCAAATTTAAAAACCAACGTAAAGAAAAACCCAAATATTTAGGATTAACAGCATTCAGTCTAAAGATTTATTATTTATTTAAAATAAGCTAACTGTATAACATAAATTTAGTTATAATTAGCATATAGTCTAAATATGTATTATTATTTATTTAAAATAGTCTAATCTAATAGTATAATGTAAATGAAAAAAAATACATGAACATTTTATAATTATTAATATTTAATAATAATATTTATTAAATCAATATAATAAATACATAGTAATAATTTTTATTAATAAATTAATATTGATTAAGATATATTAAATAATATAATAATAATAATATAAAAGCAGAAACAAATATTCTGTGCAATTAGTTATAAATAATCTGCATTTACAAATATAATATCAAATTCGTATAATATACATTTGTATTAGAAGAAAATATTTAATAAATAATAACAAAATTTAAGTATACTTAGTTACAAAATATATAACGTTTAAGAAAATTAATAATAATAATAATAAACTGAAGGCAAATATTACTAAATTTGTACTTATAAATATACAAAATACATTAAATAGCATCCTTCTAAAACCAAATTAACCCAATATTGCCTAAGTAAGTACATTCATAAAAAAGAAATTAAATAAATAATTTTATTACAAAAGCGATTTTTTTTTTAAGAAAAAGAAAAGAAATCTTTCATTCGTCTTTATTTAATTAACAAAAATTAATATTAAGTATATACTTGGATATAAAAATATAGCGTTCAAAAAATTAATTAAAAATGTATTGAAGAGACATATTTCTAAATCATTATTTATAATTATACAAAATGCATTGAATAACATTCAACAGATTGTCATTATGTTATAAAAAACGCATTTTTGCTTTCTTTTGTTTGTAATGTAGTTTCTCAAAACAAGTGCAAAGTCGCCAAAACTGGTTGAACAACATGCTGGACACTGGGCAACCAACAACCAATAAGATTGCGAGCTGCAGCTCGGAACGACGAACTCCCTTGGAAAAAAAAATTATGCGTCGAGGATGGGGCCAAATGATGCTCGCATTTTAATTTTTTTAACGAAATTCAACGATGTTCTTTGGTTTTAGAAGAATTTTTATTTGAATAGGTAATAAAGGCATAAAATCGTTAAAAAGTGTTTGAATAGGTAATCGAAAGGCATAAAATCGTTAAAATTGAAAAAGTTACAAAATGGGTAGTCGCAAATTATGATATGGAAAAATCCAAAGCCAAAGAGCGACGCCGGAATGAAAATCGTCTTGCAAAGCAAAAATCGAGGTCTTCAACTCATATTGTAGGCCATGAAAATCGAGGTCTTCAACTGATTATGTAGCCCATGAAAATCGAGGTCTTCAACTGATCCCATGAAAATCGATTACAGAATAAAAGACGAACGTGAAAAAGGAAACAATCTAATGTTTAATCGATTGATAGTAAAAGGCCATGTCTCGAGGGGCTCCAGTCCACTATCCACGGCGTTTTACAATCGGTCGATTCTAACCGGGAAAATTTGAGCTCAACGTATGTAATTTGTCGCAATCTGTGGATGATTCGGTGGAACTGCTTTCGATTTGTAAACTGATTTTCTTCTCGAAACGGGACTTGGAGAGTTTATCGATGAAGGTTTTGGTCGTCTGATGTTTAATCTTTGCTATATGTTGTTGAAGAGGATGCGACGGAATTTGGTGGACGAAATTTAGATTTTTCGGTTAAATTTTGTTACGAAGGTGATTTGTCGCGATCTGTGGAGGATTCGCTGGAACTGCTTTCTAATTTTAACCTCTTATCTTTCTTGGCTTTTCTTGTCGAAATGCCCCAAAATTAAAACTAAGTAAATATTAAGTAAAAAAAAAAATCCAAATGGTCGTTGTAATCTATTAAATTACATCCCCCCCCCCCCCCCCGAGCGATGGCAGATAAAGATATTTTACATCACAGTATCGAATAGGAAAATATTGCTTCTGAAAGGAGTTCCAGATCAGTCTTTTCTATACAACATAAAACTATGTAACTCATGATCATAATATACAAAACAACAGGAATAAAATTAAATAAGACTTACCTTTTACGTTCCATAAATAATCACTTTAATAATATTCGTGTTTTAATCCTAAAATGGCGGGCGTCTTTCTCTTATCTTAAAAGAAGCATTGTAGACGCTGTTCTGATTGGCTGATGGGTAATACCAATACTACGATACTCACTCCTTCTTAGAGTGACTATTCACTCTTGAAAAGGAGTGCGTTGTAGTTCCAAATGAGCGTAATTTCCAGGGTTACATTATAAAATGGAGTTTTTGAAGCTTAAGAAGTGACATATTTTGGTGCTTTTCATTATTTTACTTCATATATATTGGTTCAAAGTTGATCGGACATTTCTTAAAGTGTATAATGTCAGTCTTTCACTCTCTTTTGCGGAGTGAGACATTTCACGCTTGTCAACGGAGTGACATTATTTCACTCTCGAAAATGGAGTGAAATATATCACTCCTTTCTAGGGAGTGGAAAATTTCCCTCTTTAAGGAGTGTATTTTTATAAAATTCACTCCAAAAAGATTGAAAATGCCTGTCACTCTTTCAAAGAGTGAGCTTTTCACTCCTCCCAATTTTAGAGTGTACAGTTGATATTATTAAATTGTCTTTACCAAAGTCTAATAATACTGACTTTTGTAGTTGATTTTATAAATTAACGATTAAAAACGTTTTATTCATGGAAAAATAATTATACTTTAGAAGTTTTTTTCAAAACTTTCATCCATAGAGTTGTGATTTTCTTGTATATCAATAACAAATGTTTTCTGCATTAAATTATATGCTTGCAATTGAAGTGAAAATTCCTAAAAGTTGTATACATACAAGTATGCTAAATAGATAAATATGAAAATACAACTGACTAATAATATAAAAGACAACTGACGAATCAATTAAAATTTTAAAAACACCCATGATTATTCCATCTTGTTAGTAAATTTTGAGTGCTATTTTATCCAAATAAATCAATATACAGTTTCGATAAAATATTACTGTTCAGCATTTAATACTAATTTTGAATTTATATATATATATATATATATATATACATAATTACTCTAAACTGAATAATTCTTAATTTAAAAAATAAAATTACTACAATTTTTAAATTTGACGATAAAAAATAATTTTTAAATGAAACAGGTGAATTAGTAAGATATGAAAATTAATTAAAAGGAACTATCTGATTGTGTTAATTAAAATTTTTTATACAATTTTCTAACAGCATAAATTTAACTTTTAAAATATTAATGAAACTTTCTAAAAATCTTATGCATACAAACGCGCAAGTGTGCTAAACAGAAAAATATTAAATAATATAAAATTCAACGAACAGATCATCTGCATTTTAATAATTTCAACATGTCAGTAAATTCTGAGTGCTAATATTATTATCCTACATTAAATTTAACGATAAATAGTAATTTTTAATTAAATACTTAAACTAGTAACACATGAAAAATATAATTAAAATGAACTAACTGATCCTCTACATTTTAAAAATACATAAAATAATTTCAGTATGCCAGTAAATTCTGAGTACTATCCTGCATTAAATATTTATACTTACTCTTAATTTGAAAATAAAATTACCTCCATTTTTAAATTTTACGAAAATAGTAATTTCAAATTATAAACATGGACTAGTAAACTATGAAAATTAATTAAAATAAACTAAAATATTAAATTTTTGATACATTTTTTAAAAATGTAACTTGAATTCTACTTTTAAAATATTATAAACATACGTCATATTATTGAAGTTCGAATTATTATAACCAATCATATTCCTTTCTTTTCAAGCATAATTCATATTTTATTTCTTGTGTAAGACATATAGCACTATTTTCTTTTTCTTTTTAGGTAGGTATGTATTCTTAGTATCATACAATAGTGAAGACATCAGTCGAAGTGTTAAAGCACATAGTTTAATTTCATGACTCTTAAATCGACTTTACTTTAATTTTAACTATTTAATTTTTTTTTCAATTTCTTATCGAATGAATCATGAGTTAACTTTATTTTATTAATTTCATATTAAATTCCGGAAGCTATCCACTAAATTAATTAATTTTCAATACTTTTAAGGGTGTTCTCAAATCCAAAAGGTCAACTTTATGACATAAGTTTAAATTTATTTTTGTTCGAAAATGCATGAAAATAGCTGGTGGTGTTGTTCAGAAACTATGTAATCGAGCTGTTTTTTCTTTTGCAAACGCATTAGATCTTTCAGAAAATAGTGTCAAAATGGGCGTTTTGAACCGAATTTCCGAGCCGAAAGTAGAATAACCATTCAAGAGCGGGCAAAAAGCGTGATCAAAATCGCCTATAACTCAATAGGTAATTTATTGATCAAAAAATGGAAAACACAGTTCAATTCCAAATCGCTTCCATAGCCAGGCTTTCCAATTTTATATATTTCCATTAAAAAATTAATTTGTAAATGTGTCAAAATATTTTGCACTTGTTGAGCAGAGCAGTTAAGAACAGCCTTAATCTTGAAATTCCAGAAGAATCTGACAAGTATCTTCTTTTAAGGTAGATATGTATTCTTAATATCACACAATAGTGAAGACATCGGCCAAAGTATTTAAACACATAGTTTAATTACATGACTCTTAAACCGATCTTACTTAAATTTTAAATATTTATTTGTTTTGTTTCAATTTCTTATCAAATGAATAATGAGTTAACTTTATTTTATATTAAATTCCTGAAGTTATCCATTAAATAATTTTTAATACTTTTAATATATTAGAATTATTTATAAAGTTTAATATATCACTCATCGTTTTTTATAAACAACTGTTATTAACATATTAATAATGATTATTATCTTGTGCTTTTACACCATCTTAAAATATAACAGCAAATCAACCTATAAATCGCTATCGATGCTCGAATAAATCAACTGCCATTTATAAAAAAAAAAAAAAAAAAAAATCAAGTTATTCTGATCGGATTAAAAATAAAGACCCGTCACCGACCATATATCAATTGATTTGAAACGTTGCCTTTTATTCGTTATCGAAGTAAGCATTTGGGGTATTTCCTTCTTTCCCATATATCTCCCATAAAACAAAATCAATCGGATATGAACTTATGCGTGGGATATACCGATGACCCTGGATTTCGCTGATATCACTCATCGTTTTTTATCAGGGTTGCGGAGTCGGAGTCGGAGTCAGGCCCGTTTTTGAGCGAAAGCGTTGGAGTCGGATGTGTTAAAATTCCCGTCGTCGGAGTCGTCCATTTTTCCTAACGACTCCGCAGCCCTGTTTTTTATAAACGACTGTTATTCACAGATTAATAATGATTATTATTTTGTGTTGCCATACTATTTGTGTTGCCTCGTTATTATTTGCTCCCTTATTTTATACCATCTTAAAATATAACAGCAGGTCAACCTATAAATCGCTATCGATGCTCGAATAAATCTAACTGCCATTTATAAAAAAAAAAAAAAAAAAAAAATTCAAGTTATTCTGATCGGATTAAAAATAAAGACCCGTCATCGACCATATCAATTGAGTCGAAACGTTGCCTTTTATTCGTTATTATAGAAGTAAGCATTTCGAGTATTTCCTTCTTTCCCATATATCTCCCATAAGACAAAATCAATCGGATATAAACTTATGCGTGGGATATACCGATGACCCTGGATTTCGCTGATATCACTCATCGTTTTTTATCAGCGCTGCGGAGTCGGAGTCGGAGTCAGGGCCGTTTTTGAGCGAAAGCGTCGGAGTCGGATGTGTTAAAATTCCCGTCGTCGGAGTCGTCCATTTTTCCTAACGACTCCACAGCCCTGTTTTTTATAAACGACTGTTATTCACAGATTAATAATGATTATTATTTTGTGTTGCCATACTATTTGTGTTGCCTCGTTATTATTTGCTCCCTTATTTTATACCATCTTAAAATATAACAGCAGGTCAACCTATAAATCGCTATCGATGCTCGAATAAATCTAACCGCCATTTAAAAAAAAAAAAAAAAAAAAAAAAAAAAAAAAATTCAAGTTATTCTGATCGGATTAAAAATAAAGACCCGTCATCGACCATATATCAATTGAGTCGAAACGTTGCCTTTTATTCGTTATTATAGAAGTAAGCATTTCGAGTATTTCCTTCTTTCCCATATATCTCCCATAAAACAAAATCAATCGGATATAAACTTATGCGTGGGATATACCGATGACCCTGGATTTCGCTGATTTATCGCAGCCTGGTGAAGAGTAAGTGTAAATATTTCTAGACGGCACCCGTGGTTTCGCTACGGGTGTCCAGGTAATACACGTAAAGTCTGTGAGTCCGCCTTCTTACCTGTCTTTGACTGTTTTTGACAGGCGAGTATTTCATTGGGAGGGTAATTCTTCTTCGTACATTTTACCTACTACTTTTTTATGCTTTATTTTACTCAACGAGGAGTGAGAATTGTCCGTTATTTATGAGCGGAGGTTGGTATGTAAATGTGAAGAAAGAAAATATTTTCTACATACTGATATGTACATTCCAACGTTGTGTAATACAAGTAAAAGGTATTTTTGATCATAACTTTAGTTTTTGTATTTATGAAAGTGCTAGCTACTGTGCGTATGGTTTCTTAAGGGTGTTCTCAAATCCAAAAGGGCAACTTTATGACATAATTTTCAATTTATTTTTGTTCGGAAATGCCTGAAACTACCATTTGTTGTTGTTCAGAAACTATGTAATCGAGCTGTTTATTCCGTTTTCTTTTTGCAAAGCAATAGATCTTTCAGAAAATAGTGTCAAGGGGGGCGTTTTGAAATGAATTTCCGCGCGAAAGAAGAAAATATACTCAAGAAAGGATGAAAAACGTGTTTGTCACGTGATCAAAATCGCTTATAACTCAATAGGCAATTGATTGATCAAAAAATGGAAAACCAAGTTCAATTCCAAATCGCTTCTATGATTGGGCTTTCCAATTTTATATCTTTCCGTTAAAAAATGCATTTGAAAATGTGTTAAAACATTTTGTGCTTGTTGAGCAGAGCAGTTAAGAAAAGCCTTAAAGTTAATGAAATAAATTCTTATTCAAATTCCCACACACACACACACACACACACACACACACAAAAAAAAAAAAAAAAAAAAAAAAAAAAAAAAAAAAAAAACAAGAATAAAACTATCTGCCTTATTGGGGCAAATTTTTAGTGATTGTGATTAATAAATACTATATAATTTTTTAATTACTTCCATGCTGAATACTCCATACTTGTCTTCACGCTTACATACATAATTTTTTTATGTATGTGTATTACGTATGGAATCGATTAGTAAATAATTTTTATGTCAATTTTCTATTCATAAATATTTTTATTCGGTGTATTTCATGAAATTTGTAAGTTTTATATTGTTTTTGTTATTTTTTATTCATTTTAACTTTCTTGTAAATTTAGTATCACAATTGATTGGACAATTTGAGAAATAGCTATTAAACGCAATGCATGCTTTTCTTAATCAGAAATCAATTGTGTTTTACTTATATTTGTGGGATATTGTCCCTGATGAAAAGTTGCACAATACAAGTGTTCTTTATATTCTTGCTATTCCTGTTATTCTTGTTCATTCCTTTTGTAATTTAATTTCAATTGTATTTAACACTTTTTGTTTTCAATATTTAATTATTTTTTGCATAAAATATTATAAATATATGTATATGAATTTTAAATATGCATAAATATTTCTTGTATTTGCATTCTAAGAATTTTTATTTCAATCTTTAAAAACTATGGCCATCTGTCCTATAGTTACCCTATATGCATTAGTTTTGGACTTAAAAATGTTATAGGGGGCCTATTATGTTTGGCCAGGGGCCCCAAATCTGTAAGTCGGTTCCTGCTGTGGGAAAGAATACCACGAGTTGCTGAAAAGTTCATTATTTCATACAACAAATCAGCAACAACAACCGCCGCGGCGAGCGGTCTCTTTTCGTCCGCAGCCCTTTATTCTTCCGCTTATTCCGACTCTTTTGCGGAAGCTAGGTTCATAGGTCCCCGGCCGCTTTTTCAAGAAGGCTCACGTTTTGAGCAACTTATCGCCAGAGTAACAGTTGGCGCGGAGATGAATTCAACACTACGCACCCTTTCTTGTTCGTGACGTCATACGCGTAGCGAACAGCAGCCCCCATTTTTTTGCTGAGAGCAAAGATATGTTTTTTTTTTTTTTTTTTTTTCGTTTGTTTTTCCGCAAATGTAAAACGCTATAAAGCAGAGAATAAAGTATGACGAAATGCTATTTCACCGTGGTTTACAATTAAAACCTTGACAAAACAACAAAGAGCTTTTTCGGATTGAAATGCTTTTAATTTCACAATATATGTAATTCAAACATAAGTTATTTTTTTCAGTTCAATAATATTCATTTTTTTTTTATTAATTCGCTATGTTCGAAGAAATTGAGAACGTATTTTAATTTTTAGGAAAAATAAAACACACGTAAAGATTTTCTTGTAATAAATATAACTCTATTCATGTTTTTATGACACAATTGAACTTAGTTTTATTAGCATTACTACTGAATTAATTTAGTTTATTATTATTATTATTATTAAGCGGCATAATTGTGTGACGTGTTTATTGCATTAATAAAACAATTTTACTGAAATAATTCATTTAAAATTAATTGTTTTTAATTTAATTGCGATTAGAAGTTAATAGGAAGTTGAAACTGAAATCAATTCGATTATAATTAGATTGAATGATAAATCATAAATTATTTAGCTGTATTCTGCAGTTAAATCAATCAGGTAAAATAATTGCAAGTTGATGCATGCAATTATATCAATTACTATTATATTTTAATACTGTTAAATTTTTATCATTATTTGAGTTTTTACGTTTGGTCTGCCCCTAATGCACAAAATTAAAAATCTTTAAAATTCTTCAGTTTATTTTAAAATTTTTGCCATATTTTTAAATATTATTTCATCCAAGTTGTTTTATTTGCTATTTTAAAATAGTAATTCGTCATATTTGAATAAATCATCTAAATTCTTCTCTCGAATGAAATACCCCCTCCCCCCCCCCCCCACACACACTCCATTTTTCGTCATTCTGCACACATATTGCACTTTTTATTAAGTTGAAGTGGCAATAAAATAATGACAAATCGTCTGAGGTAACCTCCCATTTCGAATTTTCTTCCCCCCCCCCCTCTCCTCCAGCACACTATTTTTTGACCATTTAAAATTCATTGTTGCCTTGCAGAAAAGATCAGTTAAAATTGTGTCTGAAATGTTAACTATCCCTTCGCCCTTCGCTTATCGCTTATCCGTAACAGTGCATAAAGTTTATTGTTTTGCTCTATCTGTTGATTGATAGGGGGAAAAATCAGGATTAACCTGTTGCACACGCAATTCTTTACATTTAAAAAAAAATTCTGTTCTATTTATTACTTTGAAGTAACTATAAGTAAAGGACCAAATATCTACCCCCCCCCCCCCCACCCGAAAAAAATAAAGCTTGTTTTTGTTTCATCCCCACAAAAGTTTAATTTTTTGGTTTGTTTTTTTCTATTTGTTAATTGATAAACTTAACTATTTAAATCTACAGCCCTCACTATCATACACAGTTTGAAAATTTCTCTAGTGATTTTATTTGTTACTTTGAAGTAACAAAAGATAGTCATTCAATATTCCTTCTCCCCCACCTCCTCTTAAGAATTTCATCTCGCATTAAAAAGGCAATTTCTAAACATCCTGGTTAGGGGTGTAATAAGGTTTTTTTTTTTCTTTCTTTTTTCCCCTTCTGGTTTGGCCTATTTTCACTCGACTTTGGGGACTGTTTCTGCAGAATGATTTGGTATTAAATTAATTATATAAGTTCATGGCAGAAAATATAGTAATTTTCTGCCACAGGTATTTTTTAAAATCTGTGTTTATATACATCAAAATGCACTGAAAATGCATTAATTCATCATCCCCATAAATTCATCTTTATATGTAATCAAATATCTAGATTTATGAAGGTAACGAGTTTTTGTTTAACAGGTATGTAATTAATAATACTCAATTGAATGAACATGTAGATTTTTGAAGGAATTAAATAATCAAAATTTCAGTCTATATCATCAAAAGTAATAAAGATCTTTGATAAAACACACTATAAGAGTTCGTAATACAGTTTCTTTTGAAAAGATTTCTTTTCATTTAGAACACATAATTGAAAATATTTCTTTAATTTAGGTAGGACTTATTCTAAAATACGCTAGTTTGTCTTTCGCCATTTCGGTTCAAAACGAAACACAAGACGACGTTTGGTGTTAGAGCTGGCTGAACGTTCTCGCTTTCGCCAACTCGCCAAGGCTGGTGCTGAAAACGTGAGCTTTCCTGAAAAAGCTCCCCGGCCACGTCCCGAGTGAAAGACACTCTAGCGAAAGCCAGATTGAAAAAAAAAAAAAATCAAAAATTTAAACCGGACAAATTTAAAAGAGAAATTACAGAAATTAAAGACACCGAAAAGAGGAAAAGGAGGGGTCGGAGCGATAAAGCTACCAAACGACTCCTGCTGCTTCTAGCTCATTATTAGCAAAATATTGTCCGTTACTTGTCAAGATAATTCATTGTAATCCATAATAGATGAAGAAAAAAGATTAAAAAATTGATTTAGAAGAAAAATAAATTAATTAAATTGTACTGATATATTTTCATAACATGCAGATATATCATCCGAGGTAGCTAGCTAGATTAGATAGACATGCACGTAATAATAACAAAACTTTTTACAAAATTGAATTATTAAATCACAAGATAAAATGGACACTATAGAAATTAACCAAGTACTATAATACGTTAGAAAATAACACCTATGCATCATTTCTAAAAGCACCGATTTAAAAAAAAAAATAGGGGGAAGAGAACAGTCTATAAAAACAGAAGGGAATAACAACGGGATAAGAAAATGGAAAATTATTGTGGAACAGATTATCAAGGGCAATTATTCTGCAATATAAGGAAGTCTCAAATGCTTTCTGTTTAAATACAGAAATTAAGAAGAAAATTCTCTATTCAAATTGCCTTTTGCGATTACTTAAATTTTACGCACATAAATAAGCTTACATTTTCAGAGATTCCTGGTCCTGTACTGTACTTGATATAAGAATTTCAGTGAGTTAAGGGGACAAGGCACCTTCAAACTCATTTATTATTATTATTTTTTTAATTGCACTTTAAATACTATTCAAGAGCACAATATATGAATTATGGCATATATTTACCACACAAGAAATTATTATTATTATTATTTTTTTTTTTTAACCATTTGGAAAAATGGTTATTGTTCTCTGTCAGGGTAGGAAATCAAAAGCATGTCTGAAGGTTTTTATTGGTTTAATATTATTCGTTTTCTGATTGGTCTATACAGTAATCTGTATTTCCCTTTACTTTCAACAACGATGGATATGTTGCCACTATGACAAAAAAGTAATAAAAACTACAAGAAAAATTTAATAACTCAGAAACAAATTGAGATACAGCTTTCAAACAAATTGCATTTAAAAGGACATTTTTTTCTCTATCCGACGGTGTAAAAGGTGATATTGTCGGATGTTTAGAAGTTTAAGAATGAAATTTCATTTAAAATGTGTCATCAGATTTCTTGGAAATCTGACGATGGAAAAGCCTTTTCCCGAACAGCCAATGAAATGCATGGATAATACGTACGAGTCGCAGGCGATTTTTGCGCTTGCAAATTTTACGTATTATAACACTATTAATGTTTAATTCATGGCGCACGTAATGTATGATCAACTCCGTGCGATTTTTTATGTCTTAAATTTTAGTCTTCGAAAAAATCATTTTCATAATGGTCGTTGTAATTTGTTAAATTGCTTTTTTTTTCTTTTTTTTTTTTGAGAAAAATAAAGAATCTGCCTGAATATTTTGAGCGTTATCAAGAACTTTCAAAATGCATCAACCTCACTCCATATCAATTAATTTTTGTGCCAGTTTAGTTTAGATATAAAAATAAAACTGTGCATCGAATTTTATATATTTGAATATAAAGTTTAAAAAAAGTTTTTTTTTTTGCTAAATTTTATGAAATTTTCAGCACTTTTGCATCCCATTTCTGCACTTATCTTACCGTTAACTTTTCAATTATACATAGTTTCGAAAAATTATGCACAGTTTTATGTATATACTCTGGGGCTCTGCCCCCTGCAAGCTACGCTCGCAACCCTCGTTCAGACACTGCAGAATCTAAAAGCACGCTAATCTGATCGGTTTTAAAAAGATTAGAGAAGATTGAATTATACTGAAAAAACCTATAGCGATCTCCCTGTAAACGGGTTTCCATTCAATTCCCTTCGATTGCAAAAATTTAAAGCAGAATCAGTTGCTGTTAAGACATCCAATGGTTGTTTTCGTGTTTGGTTAAAGAAGATCAGTTAAACATTTGAAAAGAACCTGAAATAAAATGAATTAAGTAAACAGAGTCTTTGCCTACCGCTATTTTTTAACAGCGTTATAAAACGATTGACATAATACAACTTACTACAATTACTAAAAGTAAAAGCTTTAACCTCTTCAAGGGCGGTGATTCATTTTTGGACCACTTAATTTTAATTCTTAAATGCCACATTGGCACCAGAATATTGGGATGAAAAATTTCCTTTTATTAAGCAAGTGAACAAAAGCATTTTTGTATTTCGAAATTTGTTTGTAAATTCTGGTGCCATTCACTGATTTCAAGATTTTACGAATAGAATTACCTTGCCCCTGAAAGGGTTAAACGCATATTAATGTATTTATTATTTTAAGGTTTCCTTTCTCTTTTAATATTCACGTGTACATACAATTTTCAAGACATAATTTTCAATATTTTCCTGCTTTTATTAACACGTACTCATTTAATAGTAATTTTAAAGTTTTTTTTTTTTTCTGTTTTTAATAGTCACGTGTAAATGCATTTTTAATCGTTAGGAAATATTATTCTTTGCGCTGTTTTAGAATTTAAAACAATCTCTATAATAATAGCCCAAGTCATGTGACAATCACCAACAGTTCCGGGCGGATCCCTTTTTTTTTTATATTCCAGGCGGCCATTTTGGTACTTTAATGTTAGCCAGCCATAGGTGTGATAAGTCACCAAATATTATTCTATCGCCATCATTTCACTTATATTATAATAGTCCAAGTCATGTAACTGCCATAAATAATTATGGGCTGATCACTTCGTTTTTCATAAGAAAGGTTTCCATTTTGATTAAAGAATCAAAATTATTTTTTCGAATAAAACTACGTAAAAGTTGCTATGATCGCAAAGAATTCCTGGTACTTTTATGTTAGCCCGGTGCAAATCTCGCCAATAGCTTTTTTTTTTTTAATTCGCCAGTTATCATTTTTTTATTTTTCGAGTGGTAAATTAAAACGGTGTTACGTTATCCCATCGACCAAAAATCTGTCGCCAAACTATAAGATTAAATGCCAATAATGGTTGATCGTAAATGTCACATTCACTTGACTTTAAGGAAGTTATAGGTGTTTACGCCATCAAGTGATTTTTATTTCGACGTTTTATTTGTATTTTTATTAATGTTATACTAATTTATTTGTTCTTTCGTTATTTAAAAGAAACAAATATGTCAATTTGTATAATTTGGCGAGTGGCTTGGCGATTTATATAATTTGACGAAATTGGTTGACGGGAGAAGTAGTACCATTAAAACATTGCTTTGAAGTTGAAATTAAATGTCATGATTTGTTGCATTGTCATATATGCACCGGGTTTGGCGTAATTATTTTTTACGACAATTTGGCGAAAAGTTCGTTTTCGAATACCAGTTACATATAACATATGTATTTTTAAATTATTTTCTATTATCTATAATAATAAGGAAAGAAGTTTGTGTGTGAATTTGTCTACGGTGTTCTGAAGAGACCGCTGCACGTAGAACTACAAAATTTGGGGGAAAGGTACGTCTATATATGAAGTTTTGCAGCTCGAAGCCCGATTTTCGATTTTTTGATTAGATTTTTTTTATTTAATTTTTTATGCGATTTTTAGCGATTTTTTAAATTTTGAGGCGATTTTTCCACATTAGTGAAAAGAATACAGTTTCTTTCTTTTAACCCATTATAGTAAATTTTGTTCTCTTTTCAAAAAAGTTTATTCGGAATTCGTACAGCGATTTTTGAAGTTTAGCGAATTTTTTATGCGATTATTGAACAGCATTTAATGCATCTGTTAAATTTAATTCCCCAGATGTTCTTCGGCAACTGCTAAAAGTGATTAATAAAATAAAAGAAAGAACTTGTTACTAAACACAGATCATTTTAACAAGCAAATTTACGAACTGTTTCTTTACTTCCGCATTTGATAATGAGTGCTATTACAGCCCACTTGAGTAACTCTCTAAAGCATATGTTCTAATAACTAAGATTTCATCACTAATATGTAACTAAAAGGAACATCTGAACATTTTGACTGTTGCCAGACACCTTTAATTATTATATATTTTTTCTACGCTGCGAATATGTTTTTAGCAGCTTTATGTATTATCACTCTTAATCATGTAGCCTCTCTGTTAACACGGAGTTTCTTATACTCCAGTAATATGTTTAATTATAAGTATTTAAAGCTAAAAGTTGAATCTTTCTTTATCGTAAAAACACACAATACTAATTCATATTACATTATATCTTCCCATGAATTTAGCGATTCATATTAAGCTCTCAAAGGATACTTCAAAGGATAAATAATGCTTCACAAAATAAAATAAAATAATTTCTTCAAGAAGCTTTTGGATAAATCCCTGGCCACGCCACACCGATGAAGTTATACGTCATCGCGATATTGATGAATCCCAGGTAAGAGCATTTTACCTATTTCCATTTCAAAAGCAGCATAGCCACAAGAGATTTTTTCTAATTGTTTAAATATGAGACAGCGAATTCCTGCTATCGAGAATGGGGTGCTTTTGGCTTGATAGGCCACTTAAACTCCAACAAATAGATTAATGAGACAGATAAAGTGCTCATGTTTAGCGAAAAAGAAGAAAAATTTTATATAGTGGCTTAGATTATAAATATTAAAAATATTCATGTTCTGAAAAAAAAAATAAAAAGATGCTGCATTGAATAAAATTATGAATGTTATTGTACCAGAAATATAAAGGTGAATGAAAAAGAAACATTTATATATTTATGTTTTATGTAATGAACATTTAAATAATTAGTGAATGAACAATTTGTTGGTTGTGAGTAATAATAATAATAAAAAAGAAATCGTTCATTTTACATTTTACAGTAAATAAATAAATAAAAAGGAAATAGGTTGGTCGCATATATAAATAAGAGTAAACATGGCAGGGATAAAAGACGTCCAAATTGTCGAAAAATTAAATTCGCATAATTACTCAAATTGGAAATTTCGCGCAGAAATGATTTTAATAAAAGAAGAATTGTTTGATGTAATAACACAAAATCCCCCAGATCCAATTAACACGGACTGGACGAAGAGGGACCGTAAAGCACGTGCAATTATCAACTTGAGTATTGAAGACTCACAGATCGTGCATGTAAAGCACTTAAACACTGCCAGAGAAACCTGGCAAGCTTTAAAAACAATTCATGAAAGGGCTAATCTCTCAAGCAAGTTATATTTGCTGAGAAAATTATACGGAGCAAAACTCCCAGAAAACGGCAATCTAATAAAACACATTACACATATTTTAGAACTTGTTGATAAACTTTCAGCCATAGGCGAAACTATTAATGACTCGCACATTTCAGCTCTGTTACTTTGTTCATTGCCACCTAGCTACAACACCTTAATTATAGCCCTCGAGGCCCGTCCAGAAAATGAACTTAATTCAGAGTTTATAAAAGGAAAACTCACTGATGAATATACAAGACGTTTAGAAAACACAGATCAGAGCGAGAATTCCTCAAAAGCGTTTAAAACGCATAAAAGGTTTCCGGCTGAACACTATAATAAAAAGGACAAACAGTGCACATACTGTAAATTAAAAAACCATACATACAGGGAGTGCTGGCATCTTAAGAACAGAAACACTTACTCACCGTCACAAAAACAACAGCCGCACAAATCCAAGTATTACACATCATCGTTATGTTATGAAGACGCAAACTATTATAGAGAAAACAAAAACCGTGAAACAGAACCAATTCGGATTAACAAAACACAGGGCAATTCAGGAAAAGGCAGCGACGCAGCTTTTTTAGTCCAGAAACCAGGAAAACAAACCTGGATAATCGACTCAGGTTCATCGACACACATTCTAAACAGTAAAGATGCATTCACTAAGTTTAACGACACTGAAAAGACGACAATCATCATTGCCAATGGCAAAACGCTGAATTCACACGGTACAGGTGAAACGACATTTAAAACAAAAACATCCGATGGAGGGATAAACACAATCACATTAAAAGAAGTATTATATGTACCAGAATTAGAATCGAACCTCATATCGGTAAGCAAAGCAACACAGAATGGCTATAAATTAATTTTCGATAAAGAAAAATGCACGTTATCCCGAAACGGGAATATTTATCTTGAAGCAAGAATGAAAAATAATTTATATCAAGTCGAATTATTAGAAAGCGCTGAAACTAATAAAGTAAACATTGCACATGAATGTAAAAATAAAAATTGCATAGAAGTTTGGCACAAACGGCTTGGCCATCGTAACTATAATGCGATAAAAGAATTAACAAATAAAAACTTAGCAGACGGTATAAAAATAAATAACTGTAATCATAATGCATTGTGTGAAATATGTATCCAAACAAAAATAAGTGATGCCCCATATCCGAAATCAACAAACTGTCCCAAAACAGGCAAAGTGCTCGATCTGATACACACGGACGTGTGCACATCTATCGGTACACCTACTATCGGGGGAAAAACAATGTTCGTCACTTTTATAGACGACTATTCAAGGTTCACAGTAATTTACTTACTTTCGCATAAAAATGAAGTTCACGAAAAGTTAAAAGATTATGTAGCCATGGTGAAAACCCAATTCGGCAGATTCCCTAAAGCTATTAGATCCGATAATGGAGGGGAATATTTAGGTAAACAAACGGAAGAATACCTAAGGGCAAGAGGTATCCAACACCAGTTTACTGTACCATTTTGTCCGAGCCAAAACGGCGTAGCGGAAAGAAAGAATAGGTCATTATTAGATATGACTAGGAGTCTACTCTCCGAAGCAGGCTTACCTCAAAAATTCTGGGGAGAAGCCATAAATACCGCCAATCACCTGCAGAATAGGCTACCAACCAAAATAACAAACAAAACACCGTTCGAAATTTGGTTCAACCGAAAACCCACCTTACACTACCTGCGTACATTCGGCTGTAAAGCTTATGCCTATATACAAAAACATCAGCGAAACAAATTAGATGATAGAGCGCAGGAAGGAATACTTGTGGGGTATGACAACAAATCAAAAGGTTACCGTATATTCACAAAAGAAAACAAAATAATAATAGCGAGAACAGTTAAATTTATAGAAAATAGTGAAAACAACTTAAAAGAAAGCGAAGAGGTAGAAAACTCAGACAATGACAACAACTACATTCAAACAGAGTTAAGTAATTCGGACGAAGAACCAACCGCGTCCAAACAACCCGACGTAGAACCGAGAAGGTCTCAGAGGTCAAATAGAGGAGTACCACCCGACAGATACGTATGTCACGTAAAAACAAATGATACATTCGAACCATCCGATTTTTATGACATAGCAAACATGAACAACCCAGTAGAAAAAGAAAATTGGCTCAAAGCCGCTCAACAAGAAATCCACTCATTAAAGAAAAATAAAACTTGGGACTTAGTGGATCCCCCACCAAATAAGAAAATTATTGGTTGTAAGTGGATTTTTAAGAGAAAGTTAGATAATTTAGGAAATGTACAAAAATACAAGGCCCGTTTAGTAGCGAAAGGATATAATCAGAAGTACGGGGAAGATTATGATGAAACCTTCGCACCCGTAGTTTCACACACAACAATCCGCACATTTTTAGCCTCAGCGGCATATAAAAATCTTTCTGTTCAACACATTGACATCGACACTGCATTTCTTCACGGCGAAATAGAAGAAGAAATTTTCATGAAACAACCAGAGGGTTTTATAGAAAAAAATTGTGAAAACAAAGTGTGTAAACTGAATAAAACAATCTACGGCTTAAAGCAGGCAGCTAGAGCCTGGCACAAAAAGATCGCAGAATCATTAAAAAACATGAATTTTGTGCAAAGCACTGCTGACTCATGTTTGTTTACTAGAAAAGAAAAGGAAAATTTCACTTATATCATCGTCTACGTTGACGATATTTTAATCGCGAGTAAAAGTGAAATAATTAAAGATGTAATAAAACAATTGCAAAATGAGTACGGAGTAAAAGACTTAGGCGAAATAAGTCAGTACCTAGGAACCAACATAATCAAAACGAATGATGGTTACAAATTAAACCAAAAGTCAAAAATAGAAGATTTGGTTAGAAAGTTAAATTTAACAGATGCAAGACCTATTGGTACACCGATGGAAGTAGGTTTCTATAAATTAGAAGATAGCGACAATTTACTTCCGAACAATACAAAGTTTAGGCAAGCGATCGGTTCGCTCTTGTATATTGCCACAGTCACTCGACCCGACATTATGGCACCAGTAAATATACTTAGTAGGAGAAGTGCAACGCCACGCGAGAAGGATTGGAAAGCGGCAAAAAGGATTATTATTTACCTCAATTGCACAAAAAACCTATGCCTAACAATAAGCAAAAATAAACCACCAATACTCATCGCGTATGCTGATGCTGATTGGGCTGGGGACACTAAAAATAGAAAATCAACTACCGGCAATATTTTTTTTCTGGGTGATAATCCCATTCAATGGACTACAAAATTACAGTCAAGCATTGCATATTCTTCCGCTGAAGCGGAATATGTGGCTGCAGCAACGGCAGGACAAGAAATTTTATGGCTATTAAAACTGCTAGAAGATCTTAACTTGTATCAAGTAAAACCTATTTTACTTTACCATGACAACCAAAGCAGTATAAAGATGATAGAAAATGAAAAATTTTCGAAGCGGACAAAACACATTGATATCCGCTTTCACGCCATAAGACAATTAAAGGAAGATAAAATTATCGAATTAAAATATTGTCCCACGCAATACATGATTGCTGACTGCTTGACAAAGCCCACACCCAAACCTCAACTTTTGTGTGACATCAAGACTATGAACTTGTTACCTTATCCATCTGAGGAGATTAAGGAGGGGTGTTAAATTTAATTCCCCAGATGTTCTTCGGCAACTGCTAAAAGTGATTAATAAAATAAAAGAAAGAACTTGTTACTAAACACAGATCATTTTAACAAGCAAATTTACGAACTGTTTCTTTACTTCCGCATTTGATAATGAGTGCTATTACAGCCCACTTGAGTAACTCTCTAAAGCATATGTTCTAATAACTAAGATTTCATCACTAATATGTAACTAAAAGGAACATCTGAACATTTTGACTGTTGCCAGACACCTTTAATTATTATATATTTTTTCTACGCTGCGAATATGTTTTTAGCAGCTTTATGTATTATCACTCTTAATCATGTAGCCTCTCTGTTAACACGGAGTTTCTTATACTCCAGTAATATGTTTAATTATAAGTATTTAAAGCTAAAAGTTGAATCTTTCTTTATCGTAAAAACACACAATACTAATTCATATTACATTATATCTTCCCATGAATTTAGCGATTCATATTAAGCTCTCAAAGGATACTTCAAAGGATAAATAATGCTTCACAAAATAAAATAAAATAATTTCTTCAAGAAGCTTTTGGATAAATCCCTGGCCACGCCACACCGATGAAGTTATACGTCATCGCGATATTGATGAATCCCAGGTAAGAGCATTTTACCTATTTCCATTTCAAAAGCAGCATAGCCACAAGAGATTTTTTCTAATTGTTTAAATATGAGACAGCGAATTCCTGCTATCGAGAATGGGGTGCTTTTGGCTTGATAGGCCACTTAAACTCCAACAGCATCTCCATACTTATAAGGGGTTTACCGTAGGCGGGACACAGTTCTATCGTCAAATGCCGCCAAGTTTATCGCCAACTTGGCGATATCTCTAATATTTCGCCAAATTCCCATAGACTTAAACCAATAGGGATTACTTGCTTACAGAAAATCAACAAATTGAGATATTTAATGCAACAAAAACTAATATTAACTTAAGGGGTTATATTAATTATATTTAAGGAAATCCAAGTAAATTAAATTATGAATAAAAGTAACATGATACAATGCTTAGCATGCTTTCCCAAACATAAAATTTAAGAGGTCCCGCAGGTCAAAGGAATTAGATTTGAAACTTTTATCCAATTATCGTAAATTTTGACTTACGTGATTTTTGAACATTTTGAGATTTTTAATTCGATTTTTACGTTTCTTTGCGATCTACTGCAATTTTTAGACATTCCATTTTTGACCTATAATTCTAAAGTAATTTCTGCCCTCATTTCAATAAAGTTTATTCGGATTTCGTATAGCAATTTTCGAATGTTTTGGGAATTTTGTATGTGATTTTTAGTGTGCTTTAGCGATTTCCTACCATTTTTCCACATTAGTGAAATGAATCAACTTTCAATCTTCAAACACAATATATAACTTTTTTTCTCTTTTCGAAAATTGTGCAACGGTTTAAAATTTTTTCGCGATATCCTATTGTGATTTTCAGAGCTTTTTCGATTTTCGTGCTGTTTTTTGACGAACCCGGTCAAGTTAGCTAGTTTTTTAAATGAAATAACAATGAATGAAAAAAGAAGTTTAATTAATAACTATAGAATAAAACAATTTAGAACATTTTTTGTAAATAAAAAGAAAATAAATTCAAATAAACATTTATTAATAAATATAAGCAACAACAGCCGGGTTACCATGTCAGGCAAAATAACGCCATTCTGGCGCCAATTAGGTACCCCGTTGTGTATATGACATCTGTGCCTAATATTTTTCTTTTCGTTTCGTTTAAAAAAAAAGAAAGAAGTGAAAGCCATTTATTTTAAATGTTTCAGTTTTAAATGAAAGTTTTGCATTAAATAAAATGATAATGAAATACAAATTGAATTATGAATAAAAGTAATATGATACTATTCATATTCAGTTGGAAAGTCATCCAGTTGGAAAAAATATTCGTTCCCTTCAGTAATATGATACATTTCTTAGCACACATTTAAGGGAGGCCAAACTGGTCGCCAAATTAGTTTAAAATAATAAACTTTTCTAAAATATGAAACAAAAATGTATCTGTTATGATTAAAATTTGAGTTACCATCATTAGAGAAAATTATTTAAAATTAGAAAAAAAATTAATATTTCGAAAACTAATTCGAATTTAAAAATTCTAATTCCAGTTTTGAGATCTGCGGATCAATATGGAAATTTGGTGTTAATTTCATCGCACAGTAATCCATATTTTAGGAGAATTCGCAGTGAAACATAATCAGTTGTTTAATCAGTCGTTTCATAGAATCATTTCATAAATTCGTTTCATTTCAGCCGTTTCATAAATTCATTTCATTAGGATTTTGTATATATAGGGTAGATAAATTCGTTTCATTTCGGCCATTTCATAAATTCGTTTCATTAGGATTTTATATATACGAGGTGGAACCCGTCGATTTTCGACGAAAGAAAATGTTTACTAAGGAACTTTTGCATCAAATTTATAGTACATCGACAACAATAATTACAATAAAAAATCCATCTTACACTTGTTAATTTAACTCTCCAAAGACAAATTTATCCTAAGATTAACAAAATACTTTTTTCAAAAACTTCAACTGTTAAAATTATTGGAAAATTAAACTTTATTCATATACGTAATCAGTAACATATAATCAAGGTAAGTAATTTTGATTAAGTTATCAATTGATGCTTGGTATTACGGAATGAAAAAATCAGCAAAAAGGATTTCACCTTGACATAATCATAGAATCCCCCCTCCCCCTTAAATCTAAACAAATCAAGTCATTTTCAACGTTTCACATCAATATTAACCATTTAAAAACATTGTAACGCGCAATAGGTTATTGATAAATATATTTTCAAGCTTTAAGTCACGTTTGTCAACTATTACAACTTGCCATGTTAAAATTCCCACTCGTGATTTGAGGTCTTATAACAATCTCTGTACCTGCGCGTAAAAATTCCAGAAATTTATAACTTTTAGACGTATTCATGGGGAAATATCTCGTTTTATCAAATAAAATTATCGGTTTCTTTTAAATATGACGTCATTTTCAGTCGCTGAAATATTTTACCTATTGTCTCAAACTCAAAGTCAGCGAAATGAAAAAATAGTGAAATATAATAGCATCATCAGGGAAATTGTGTCTTTTTTAAAAGCGTAACGTCATTTTCTGTTCAAATTTTTAAAAAATATATTTTTAATTGTAATGAGAAAGTGGCATCAGTAAGAATATAATCAATAAATATAACTAAACCACTTTTAATAGAAATGAAGTACTTCAGTTGCCACGATTAGAAAATTGGTATTAAAAACTATAAAAAAATTAATATCTCAAAAATAAATTCAGGTACAGCTTTCAAACAAATTGCATTTAAATGTGCATTTTTTTCTGCATACGACGGTGTAAACATTTAAAACGTGGTATGTTTAGAAGTTTAAAATTTTGTAGTAGCGAAAATTGCAAAACCAAATTTTTATTTCAAATTTCAAAGTGTTGCCATTCGCAGAATGACGTATGCGTTACGCACAGATATGTTTGTCCTTTATAATATAGATAGGGTAGATGTAAACCAAACTGGCACAAAAAATAGTGGGGATTTTAATTGATATGTATTGAGGTTGGGACATTTTGAAAGTTTTGATAACGCTTAAAATATTCAGGAAAATTCCTTATTTTTCTCCCCATTTTTTTTTCAATTTCTTGTGTGATAAATTTATACCATAATTGTGCCCTTGAATAGTATTTAAGGTACAATTTTAATAAAATAACAAAAATGAGTTTGATAATCACTTGTCCCCTTAATAAAAGAAATTCTTATATCAAGTATAACTAACTAGACGAGATGTGAGAAATCATTCGTTTTTAAAAACGAAATTAGGAAAAGTGTGTAAATCTGGAGTAAGAAAATATTTTCAATATTCTATGCATATTCCAGCGTTGTGTAATAAGTTTTTTTTTTCTTTGGTGGAGGGGAGGGGGGGAGGGGTAGAGTTAGATTTCGACCAAAAATTCGGTTTCGGTTTCGGCCCAAAATCAGAGTGTGGCCGAAAATTAAATTGGACTTGACCGAAACTATTTGTTTTCCGAAAATTGCGTTTCTTCTTTCGGAAATTTTCATCATTTCTCACTGATTTAGGCTATAACGGTTTAAAGGAGACACTTTTTATTTATTGCTATGAACTTCACTATTTGTAATTATTAGTCACGACTGACTCAAGACGTGAGTGACCATTGTAAAACAAATAATGCATATGAGGCTAAACTTTGAAGACGCTTTTCACGTGCCCATTAAAAGCTGCAAACTTAACAGTAATATACAATTTCAGTTTGAAACTGCCGAAGTGTTTGGAATACTCTTTGAGAAAGTTCTACTATAACAGAGGATCGTTTACAAAAATCATTATAAAAGATAAATCGAGGTATTATACCTAAAACATTTTTTAATTAGATGGAATTCGTATAGTTAGAAAACCATTCTGTGTCTTTGATGAATTAATTACATTTTATTTTACATGAAAATAAAAGTTTTGGTCAGAGGCACCGAGAACCAACTTGGGTCACACGTATAATTAATTAATAATTATGTATATTTATGGTGGTATTAATCAGTTTTTTAAAAAAATCGCACATTTTCGGTTCCGTTTTTGGCCGAAAATAGGAAGATTACCGAAATTCGGTTTCTGTTTCGGTCTTAAAAATTTGTTTCTGCCAATACTTAGATAAAATGCTAATTAGTTGAACATTTTTGAAATATTGATCATTAATATAATTCCTTTTAAGAAATTGGCTGATTTTCAGTAAATTTTAGTAAAATTTTACCAAATCGGCGATTCATTCGACCAATAAAAATAAATAGGATTATTTCGATTGCCTTGATAACACAGTGTACATATGAGAATATTCTTCAAAATTAACTAAAATCTGACGAAATATAAATTAAAATGAAAATTATATATATAAGTTATCGTATGGTCTATTACGTTATTTTTTTCAAATATTACTTTCTTTTTTTCAAACAAACATATTTATTAAAAAGTATTACATCTCGCCAAATATTTTCATTTATTTTATTGACATTTAACTAAAAATAACTTAATGGATTAATATTTAAACCATTCTCTGACAGTTTAATTAAATTATCCCGACTATTATTTCTGATATCATGATTGTGGTATAGATTTTTCTTTTCTTTTTCTAAAAGAAAATAAAGAAGAATGCATTCAGAAGCATATTTGAGAAGATGCAACAATGCATATTAGAGAACGCATTTAATGTGTAAAGTTATTTAACCCGCCGTGTCTTAAAGCAGCCAGGGTCGCTTAACCTGGTTCTGTAACGACGAAAATAAATAAAAACACTCAGTAACGCGAAGACACTCGCGAGCTAATGTTAAATCAGTGGCAGTGTTCTTTTTTCTAATTTCTCGCTTGTTCCAAAAGTATCCTCAAAAAAGAAAAAAAAAACCTGTAAGGAAAATTGAAAAAGTACGAGAGTACCTGGTTATAAATCAACCTGGGATATCCTACGTAAAAAAAAATATATGAATTAATTAAATTAAATTAAATTAAATTAAAGTGGAATTGAGAAAATTCAAAAGAACGCTGCCATTGGTTTAGCATTAGCTTGCGAGTGTTTTTGCTTCCCTGGTGTAAACTCTTAAAAACAAAAAGATAACATCTTTGGAAGGAAAAAATTTCAATATGGCAAGTTTTCTAATTCATATTTTTAAGAGATGGAGGAGTGGGGACCAGGCACCGCAACGGAACTTAAGCATTTTAATTCAAAGAGTAATATGACCCTTATTATTTTGTGGCATTTAAAAGGAAAAGCGTAATATTTTTTTAAAATATTGCAGATATTAATTACAATTTCGGTTGCATAATAAACAAGTAAGAAAAATCATGCGTTAAGCATACATTATGAAACACTTTCCGACACTTCCTGAATGTTTTAACAAAACTTCGTTATTTAGGGAAATAAGGTATATAAGTGAACTAAGTAAACATTTTAGAAAACACATAAAACATTTGAAAAACTGATTTCAGCAGTTACCGTCCATAGCAAATATGTATTCCAATTCTTTTGAACAGCCCTGTATTTGATCTGTAGGTTGATATATATACTATATAATGGAGAAATTTAGTTTAGCAAGAAAACACATAACAGGTTGAAATTTCTCTTTCAGCAATTTATACTAATAGATTTAAACATACTTGTATACTTTTGTAAAACTCTGCAGTTAACCTAATACCTTTATTACACGCCACTATTTAGCTAAAGTTTAATTCAAAGTAAAACACTCTTAAAACTACCGGAATCACATTTCCAGAAATTATCATTTATAGACGGCCATGTATCCAATTCTTTGCGTGACCCCGTATGTCATTTTATATATGTTTTACAAACATTTCTTAGTAAACCAAATGCGGTTCAGCGTAAAAATGCCTAACTCATTTAAAAATCACCTTTAAGCAATTTGCAATCATACCCAGTAACCATTACGAATTCTTTTGAGTAGCCCTGTATATCAATTACAGCATTTATACACACCATATACAATGCATAAATATAGTAAAACATAAAAGCACATAACATAATTAAAAATGCATTTCCAGCAATCATCGCTACTTTACAGTACTTCCGGTACAATATGGTATCTGAAATCTTTTGTGTGTCCCTGTAAATGCTCTGCATTTCGTATTATCCATGAAATAAGTTATAGCAAACCTTAGCGACGTATATCTATTTCATCATACATGTAATAGTTTAACATAATTAAAATGCGCCGGAAAAAATTCCCTCCACTTCTATATCATTATGTAAAGGAATTCTTTTGTGCGGCCCTGTAAATGAATAATAACTAATGTTTGGGCCGCATATTGGACAGAAAATACATATTTTAGTCAACTTGATAAATGCATATCAATTTATTATGTTTGAAAGCATGTAACATCATTAAAAATCATTTTAAACGATTTTTTCCTATAGGCCGTAATGTAACGGAAAACTTTTGACTGTCCCTGTAAATGAACTAAACATGCTACAAACTTCATTTGCAATAGGGTTCGTGCTATGGTAGAGGTCACTAACATCCAAAAATTTCAGAACGATCCGAGTATATTTACGGGAGTTAGAGCGCGTACAGACGGCCAGATGGCCAGACGGACAGACAAACCGAAATCATAAACACTTTTCAACTTTGTTGGAAAGTGTTAAAAATATGTACCTACAATTTTACAAAAGAAAAAAAAATCGCATATTGATGCATTTAAAGTTACTATGTCTTAGTAAAAGGCTTTTTTTTTTTTTAAATGTTATAAATCTCTTTATATAATCTGAATCTGAATATCATAATAAAATAGCCTCAGTATAAGACTTCATTCTCTTCTGTGAACCACACCCCGGTTTCTGTTTCCATGGCGACAATATCTAACAAAGAGGTTTGATTGATTTAGTTTAGCCAATGGAATGTAGACCCAGTGACAGTGAAGTCAAAGAGTGGAGTCCAGATTTAAAATAATAGGTCAAGTATATAGCCATTATTTTATCTGCTTATTTCATTTGGCATTTGACGCGAGCTGCATTGTTAAAGAACTTGCTTATCTTCTTGTTTTAGGTAGTAGATTTGCGTTTAGAAAACAAATGTTTCTCAATATATCGAATATTTTGTGTTCAAATAACGAATCTGTACATTATGAAGTATTTCATACACACTGTAAAAAAAATACTTCCTGTTTTCCAGTAGGAATCGGAAAAATAGTTGCCCTTATCGTACCGGAATAATTTCCGACCCAGCTCGGAATAAAATCCGTAAAAATAAGAAAATAGTCAGTAAAACGGTATTTTACGGATTTTATTCCGATTTTACGGATTTTATTCCGAGCTGGGTTGGAAATTATTCTGGTACGATAAGGGCAACTATTTTTCCGATTCCTACCGGAAAACTGGAAGTATTTTTTTTTACAGTGTGGACAAAAAGAGTGTTACAAAACAGTGTTACAAAAGGAGCTGTGAAAAACGAATTTTTTACCCTATTAAGGAGGTAGAATCTCGTATCTTGTGCACACTGTAAAAAAAACGGACTAAAAAAACGGAAATACTACTGGCAATGTAGACGCCAGTACTATTTCCGTTTTTTTACAGGAATTTTTATCCATAAATTACAGAAAATTTTCCGTTTTTCTGATTAAAAACGGAAAATTTTCTGTAATTTATGGGTAAAAATTCTCGTAAAAAACCGGAAATAGTACTGGCGTCTAGATTGCCAGTAGTATTTCCGTTTATAGTCCGTTTTTTTTTTTTTTTTTTTTTTTTTTTTTACAGTGTAGGAACGGGCAACCCATTTTACCTGAAACTGACGAGATCCGTGGGTCGGGTTCGACGACATCCAATTTTTACTGAGGCCGGATCAGGGTCAAGTTGACTTTACCTTTTAGGCTTCCGTACTTAAAAAGTAAAAACGGAACCATTATAAGATCACTCTTGTCTCTACCTGTCCGTCTGTCTCAGCCATTTTACTCGTAAGCTATGGAACTTGGAAAGTTCAAATTGGCTGAAATAATAAAGGCTATTGACCCACATGTTTATAGATTATTAACCATTCACAAATCTGTTTAGGAAAAATGTAGAGGGGCTAATTAAGTTACTTGAAAAAAAAAATTTTTTTTCAATTCTTTTTGTACATCGTGGAAAGCTTTTGTAACGCCGAACTCAAAAATACATTATTAATTTTAGGCATTATATTTTCAGGTATATCGTCGAAAATGTAATGCAAAAATATGTCCCCCACCCTCTATTTCCGAATCTACTGAAACTAAAATTATGAAAAAATTAGGGGTAATAGAAATTAATTTAAACCTTGCAGGAAATCTATAGAGATTATACCCTAGGTCACATAGTTTTTTAGAAAATTGCGTTTTCCCGTTACACACAAATTTCGATTTGCGGGCGTTCAACAAAGGTGTGAAGGAGCGCTGGAGGTACCTATCGTCGCAGATGTATAAAAGGATTGATTATAATTGAAGATAATGATTTTCGAAAAAAAAATTGTCGCTAAATAGCTGAGATATTAGCCTTTAAAGACACGGGCGGCCTACTCTGTGCGCCAAAGGCTTTTAAAGCCTTAGATAACAAGTTTTAATGGATATATTTGCGTAATACAATGCCCACTTACTAATTCATACATTTATTCTGCGAAACCCTTTGTACACGAGTAATACTCGCACTTGACCGGTTAATTGCATTTTATTTCTCTGAGGGTCGGGTTCAGACAGAACGGACGTTGACCCTAACTTTTTCGGTTTCGGGTTGAGCTTTGAATGTTCCACAGAGTATTTTGAAATTTGGACTACATGCATAATGTTATGCACATTAGTTTGTTATTTGAATTTTTCACAATTTTTCAGTTTTCGATAAAGACGTTTGATTTATTAATTCACCCATTGCAATATAAATCCGAAAGTCAGTATGCGGGTGCCAATTTAAAATAATAGGTTGAGTCTATATGACAAATATTTTGGCCGATTTTTTTTACAATTCTGGTTTGCTGCATTGCTCAAAAAATTGTTTCTTTTGTTGTTTTCAGTTTGTAAGTTTTGGGTTGACAAGATAAAATATCTCAATGCATCGAATGTTATGTTTAAATATATTCTTTATTATCTTCCAAGCTTTTCATTCACTGTGAAAAACGGAATTTTAAATAAATAAATAAATAATAAAGTAAATAAGGACAATAACAAGATTAAATTCCTGAAAATAAATAATTGTAAACAAACACATAAACAAAAACGCCATTTTTTTTTTTTACAGAATTTTATTGACAACTCGAAATAAAATAATATGCCTTTCATTTCTTCTGATTCTACCGCGAATTTTTTTTCACATTAATAATAATAATAACAATATATCGCACGTTTATTCATTTGTAAACGGTCACAATTAAAAAAATATGTGTTTCAGAAAAGATGAAATACATTTTTTAAGCAGGAAAACAGTTATCTTTAATGGATCGAGAAATGGTCAGAATTTTTATATAAAAAGAGTAAAAAATAGTTTATTTACTAGTATAATCCACGTTACATCCGATTAGATTATCTGAAGATTTGTTGACGAGTAACATCATAAGCAAAAAAAAAAGATAATACTACCTTAGTCCAATCATTTTTAGAAATATTTGACCCTTTAATACATAAGCAGGGTGTCCAAAATTAAACGACACTGCTTTAAAGTTTTCTAAATACGAAACTATCGGTTAAAAAGTTGTGAAATTTTGTGTTGGACATAATAAAAGAATGGGAATTTGTTTGAGCAAAAAAAAAAAAAAAAAAAAGTTCAAAATTTCGCCACCAGAGGGCGTTTTATAATAAATTACACATTTAGCCACCACCCACTGAATACTAGGCCTGAGATTTGTGAAAAAAATGGCGGCTGTCGTAGGCAGATTTTTTTTTCAGAGTTTGTACTCTGTGTTTCAATTCGAAACCAATAATTTTTAAAAGATTTTACGCTTTATTTTTTTCAGGGGCGGTCTGTATATTTGTCTTATTTAATCTAAGAAAAAGTAAAGCCTAAAAACTTTTAAAAATGTGTAATTCATTAAAAAAGCCTCCTTGTGGCGAAATTTTGAACTAATTTTTTTTTCGCTCAAACAAATTCCCATTCCTTTATTATGTCCATCACAAAATTTCACAATTTTCTGACCAATAGTTTCGTCTGTAGACAACTTTAAAGTAGGGTCGTTTAATTATGGGCACCCTGTACAAGGACTCCAGAAGCCAAGGGGTACAAGTGACAAAATTTAGATTTGGAGTAAATTGAGCTCAAAGTTGAACGTCAATAGTAATTGGCTGAATTATAATGTGAAACTGTTGCTTATTTCATAGCGGTCTTTGAATTCTTAGATCCAATAACAGTGAAAGAAAAAGGAGCAGAATATTTTTTTAAAATTTAAGTAGAGATTAGGTTATGTAGCTAAGTACAGTGAAACCTCCCTGTGCGATCACCTCCATTAAGCGACCATTTTTTCATGGAACGAAATTTATTCCCATAGGCTCAATACTAATTTTATCTCTATTTAGAGACCATCCCAGTTGAACTCCCTCCATGAGCACCAATTTCTTTGAAGAAAACGAAACAAATTCCGTTTTTTCTTCGTTGCTTGAAGAAGATTTTATTAGAAAAATAATTCCGGAGAGCGCATTATTCATCAAACTTCTAAACCAAGTTCAGAATTTTTTTTATTATTCCGGTAACTTTTTAAGTTTTTTAAACTCCTTTGTGCCTTTTTAGGAAAGGAATTTAACTCTGAAAACAAATTAAGAATGACAGTCCATAAACTCCTCTGCCCTTTTCTGTCAGGAAACTCTCAAAGAAATAGATAAATTAATGAAATCGTCATTATTTGTTCCCGTCCAAGAAAAAAAAAAAAAAAAAAAAAAAAAAAGAAATTGCATTTACTTACTAAACTTCGAAAGGACTTGGAAATAAAAGTTATAAAAGATAAAACCGTAAAATCAAAGCAAACATCAATGTATTCATTCTTTAAACTCTGCAGTAATTAACTTATGTAATTAATTTTTGTTTTGATACTTAAATTTTCATATTTTTTTTCCTAATGTGAAAAATAAATTTTAGTAACATTGTTACCTTTCTTCTACAATTAAACTCTAGATTTAAACATGACTTCCATTAAGGGACCACCTCTCCGAGCGACCAATTTTTATTGGTACGGAACGTGGTCGCTTTAGGGAGGTTTTACTTTAGTTTAAAGAGCTTAAGTAGTTGACCTCTAGAACGCAGCACATAATCAGAAAATTACTTATAAATCTTTACCCGCAAACAAATAGCCTTATTTCCAGATAGCCTGTGCGTTTACTTAATTTTTTTTCAATTTTGTCACTTTTCCCCTTTGACTTCTAGAGTCTTCATATGTGGTATATTTTTTCTACCACTTAAATTTAATCAATTTTTGTACAAAAAATTTTGAACAAAATTTTGCTTCTATAACTTTGCTTAAAAAAAAGCTCTAAAAATGCATTTACCTTATTTTAAAATGAATTTTTTCGAAAATTTTGTTGTGAATTCAACATTACAAAAACAAAATTACTTACCCCTGTAAAGGTTAAAAGGGATTTTAACGACAGACGAGAAGATACGTTTGTTATTCACTCATATTAATTTCACAAAAATGACATTATTTGTGTTTTGTCATTTTACGAATAAATATATGATATAAAAATTAGAAATATATTACAATTCATCAGACATACAAGTAAAAATTACATAAATACATATCTATATTATAAAGGACAAGCATATCTGTGCGTAACGCATACGTCATTCTGCGAATGGCAACACTCTGAAGTTTGAAATGAAATTTCGGTTTTGCAATTTTCGCTACTGCAAATTTTTAAACTTCTAAACATCGCATAGTTTCAATTTTTACACCGTCGTATAGGGGGGGAAATGTACTTTTAAATGCTATTTGTTAGAAAGCTCTATCTATTTTTGAGATATAAATTTTTTTATAGTTTTTAGTACCAATTTTGTAATTGTGGCAACTGAAGTACTCCATTTCTATTAAAAGTAAAGGGAAAATAGTCATGGTTTATTTATTTTTATTGATGCCATTTTCCTATTACAAATAAAAGTAACTTTTTTGTCATTTTTGAACAGAAATGACGTCAGCCATTAAAAAAACACGCATTCTTCATAAATCAGTTACATTTCAATGTTTTTACATTACGCTGATACTGATACTGAGTTTTTGAGATATATGAGACGCAAGCAAAACGATTCAGTGAGTAAAAATGATGTCATATTTAAAACAAAACGATCATTTTCTTTGATAAAACTAAATATTTGACCAATACTAAATGGCCAATAATATGGCAACTAAAGGCAAATTTCTGAATTTTTTATTCGCAGTTACTGAGATTAGAACTTAAAGTTTGTGCGAATGTTCACATGAAAAGTTGTATCGGACAAACGTGACATTAAGTTTGAAAATACATTCATTAATAATCTATTGCGCATTAAAATACTTTTAAATTGTGAATTTAAATGGTGCGTTATGTAAATTTTGAGAATGTGAAAATAACGTAAAGTTTAGATTTTATGGGTGAAAATTTTATGATGCGACAAAGCAAAATCCTTTTTACTGATTTTTCATCCTGTAAAAACAAACATAACAGCCTCAATCGATAACTTCATCATAATTACTCATCTTGATTACGTATTCTAATACAGTTTAATTTTTCAATAATTTAAGCAGTTCAAGTTTGTGGAAATAATATTTTTGTAGTTTTAGGTTAAAAGTATTATTTCTTTTAAGAGTTAGACAACCAATGTAAAATGAATTTTTCATTGTAATTATTTTTGTAGGTGTATTATAAATTCGATATAACATTTTCTATCTAAACATTTTAGTTCGTCGAATCTCGACGTGTTCCAACTCGTAAAATTAAAAACGCAAACGTTTCGGGCTAAGTTTTAGTCCCTCATCAGTGCAATAGCATTCAAATGACCAGAAAACTATTAGACTGGGAGCCGGCAGCACAGAAAACCAAAGCGCTATAAGTAAGCGTACAAAGTTAATGCTGGAATCTGTCGTAAATTGACACAGCTGCGCCATCTTGTGGATGGAGTGAATAACGCAAATACGCGGGTTCTTTTGTATGACGTCATATATGACAGAATATCTACCATCTGCGCATCTCGTGCGCAAGTCTATTTGAAGATATTTACAATTTAAGAGTTATAGGCGGAAAAGCAGACAAAGCTATTTTAGAGAATACCTGTTAAAATTTTAATCATGAATTTCAAATATTTACTCACTCATGGAAGATGAACCTTATTTACCAGATTTATTGCAAAATATTTTTGTTACAGTTTGTTTTGATAAAAATATGTGTATTAAAAAAAATCGCAATGTCATTTTAATTTCGGGAGAAAAAGCACTAATGCTACGTAAACAGTATTGCCTTTTGCCCCGAAACTAAACTGACATCGCAACTATTTTTTAAATACATATATTTTTATCAAAACAAGCTGTAACAAAAATATTTTGCAATAAATCTGGTAAACAAGGTTAATCTTCCATGAGTGAGTAAATATTTGAAATTCTCGATTAAAATTTTAACAGGTATTCTCTAAAATGGCTTTGTCTGCTTTTCCGCCTATAACTCTTAAACTGTAAATATCTTCAAATAGACCTGAATTTTATGCAAGCTATTCAGGCTAAAAGAAAACCATTTTTGTTAATAAAAGTTATAGGCGTAACTTTTAATTCCATGGTTTTTTCCCGGTTTTTTTCCACATTGGAAGAAACTTGCCCACCTTGGGTTTATGTTATTATTTATTAGAAAAAAAATGTATTTTAAATATAATGAGCGAAAAGCATGTGTTTAAATTGATGTAATATACCAGTATGTATGTATTTTAAATGAAGTTATGTTTTTCAAATGACGAGTATATTTTTAAAATGATGATTTTATATTTTGAATGAAATGAATGCAACATAAACGCTGGTGATGTGGAAAATATTTGACGGTTTGTGAGCTGCGGCCGGCTAACATAAAAGTACTTTTTTACACTGTTTATTTAATCTAACCCTGTTGATATATATGAAAAGATAAAAAGATTTAATCGATTTTTCCCTCCCAGATATGCTAGAAAAATAAAAATTATGTACATGGATGTGTTTCTAGTAACAATACAACATTTTAGTATTTTTACAACTTGATTATAAATTAGGAAATTAATTTTACCTTATCTAAACGTAGCTGAAAAATCCTTAAACATTCTTTATGGTTGTTACAACTGTACATGCAAGTACAACAATTGAGTAAGTTATGTAACAAACTACGATTTCTAAACTATACCAGCTGTTTGGGAAATTGCAAAAGAGAAATATTTAAAACCTTTAAGCATCTTAAACGTGATTTTCAGCCCTATAATTTTTTTTATAAAAAAGTTAAAATATTATTTAATATATATTATTAAATGTCAGTGATTTTAATACGCTCAATTGGCCCATCTCCGTCGTCCGCAGCCCTTTTTTTCTGCTACTTATTCCGACTCTTTTGCAAAAGCCAGATTGAAAAAAAAAAAAAAAAAATTGAAACGGGACAAAATTAAAAGGGAAATTTGAAATTATTGGCTACCGACCAACAACTGCTACATCGACCTTATTATTAGTCTATAGTTTTCAGTTATTGGCGATTGTTGTGTGTTTCATAAGCCTTTTTCAAATTTGGAGAATGTTCCGCAATTGGGTTATTTCGATAAAAGTTACTTTCATTTTCTAACCATTATTTAACTTTTATACAGTCACAATTGTATACTGTTTTCTCATTTGACGCCAATCATGGCTATCGGCCCGATTACGGAAAGTTATCCATTTTACCATTTTACCCCTGCGAAGAACCGGTGTAAGATAAATAAATGTTTAATTGAGCATACCACGTACTATTTGTAAATATTTTATATTTTATTCCAATTTTTGAAGTTTCTTCTATACTTTGAATGCTTTCTGCAATGTTATTCACCTGTGCGAAGTGCAGGTATCCCATGAAAACTATTTTTCCCGGATATGACACAATGACCGACATATTTCTAAATTTAAAAAAAAAAGTAATTTGTCGATTTTAGGAATTTTTTGTCTAAAATTCTCAAAATATTTAAAACTATAAATAATCAATTATTGCTGGTTTAATAGTACAAGAATTACTGCTTGCATTTTTAATTAAAGTGGATCCTAATGTAAAATTAAATGAGTTTTAAATGGAATGAATGAAATGCTTCTATTTTAAATATTATAAATACAATTCGATCAAGAGAATATTTGGCAAATTATCGCCTGCGCCCGGTAAATAAAAAATATGCCTTAAAATTAATTAAATAATTTATACTTAAACTCTAAGCGTAATGAAACGTTTAATTCTCATTGGAAATACACATGTTTATGTAATTTTTATAACTTTATCTTATCAGGAATTGAATTAAAAACGCTGCTGTAAAATTCTATCTTAACATACATTAACTAATTTTTATATGTCCTTGTTCATTGAACTACAAAAACATAATTCAAATAGAACGTATTAAAATCACTGACATTTAATAATATACATTAAATAATATTTTAACTTTTTTATAAATTATAATAAAACACAAAACTAACCTGTTTTTCTCTTTTGAGAAGCGAAAAAAAACTGAGTTCTCTAATATAGAGAGTTATTTTTGCAGTTTTGAAAACTGCAATAATTAAAACGCCGTCGTGGCATTTTCCCAAATAATATAAGTTCTTAAAAGAACTCATTTTGTTTAAATAACTAACTTCAATTAATAAATTAAATAAATCGAATTATATCTATACTTCCAATAATTAAGTACTGCAGACGACAAACGAATAAAATCACGGCTGCGCGTGCGCATAGTTATTTCATAGATATCGAACTTATAGATCATCCACAACGGGGAAAGAAGTTAATAATCCTCTTGTAGTTCACTCCGTCCGCTAGGTGGCGTATGACCTTGATTGACGTGACCTCGCCTTTAATCTTGCGGATACCTCTCCCATTTAAGATAGGACGCTTACTTATATCGCTTTGCAGAAAACCACCTCATTGAGTTGGAGGCTGTGAAATTCCAGAATTAGCTAAAACTCGATTCCCATATTAAAACGCAATCGGTCTGCCAAGGAACCAAGTGGAAAACACCTAAAAACCCGATTTTAGCGGTTGACTCGTAGGTTTACCTTTGCGTTTTCTTGCACCCAAAGGTATGAAAACATGGCGGACTGAGAGCAGGAAAACACAATGGAAACCCTGCGAGTCAACCGGTAAAATCGGGTTTTTAGGTGTTTTCCACCAAGATATGACTTGGCAGACCAGTTGCATTTTAACATGGGAATCGAGTTTTAGCTAATTCTGGAATTTCAGCCTCCAACTCGATGAGGTGGTTGTCTCATGGTTCGTATACGCCTCCTTGAATTTTACATACCACAAAATTTTTCGGCACCAGTATTATCTTATAGAAAATCTCTTCTTAAAAGAAGACGAAATTTTGCGCGTTTAACCTAGATTTCTTTTTCTATAAAAATATACTGGTAGTCTTCCTGGAGAAATAACGGTATTCGTACGAACCATATGTCTATGCTGCCGGCTTCCGGTCTATATAGTTATATATCATGTCTACATGCGTCATCGCCTGGCCGAACATAAAAGTGCTTACAAATCTGGAAGCCTCCAGTGCAGTTTAAAGTTGTATACAGCATTCTTTGGATATCGACCATAGCCCAGATTTCGCAAATATGACATTGTCCCACTTACCCCATAAATTTTCCAAGAATGGGGTAACTGGGAAATGTATCCGTGGTAACTGGACCATGCTGGATCCAGTTACCCCAATAGTTATAAATAATTTTTTTGAGTTTCTCTTACTACGGGAAATAAATTTCTCCATTGTTTTTTTGCTCACAATAAAAAAAATTATGAATACCTTATTAAAATTACTTAATAAAATTTAAAAAAAAGCATATTGGGTGGTATCAAACCAAATTTCTTGACCCCTTGAGAGGCGGTGTTGCTACTATGACATCACATAATGTTAATCCCTAATTGCCACATTGCCATCCGAAATTTGTAATGAAAATTTCACTATTATTATTAAGTACACGAAAATTACACTTTTACTTAATTACAGATGAATTTTCTTGTAAATACTGGTGTCATTTAATTATTTTAACATTTTACGAATACAAGTACATTGCCCCTGGAATGGTTAAAAGTAGAGTTTTTCTTGAAAGTGTGTTCAAATCTAATCAAATTTCGCCGATTAATAAATACTGAGCAGTTTTACCTGAATAGGCAGCATTGCTTTGATATTATTCTATATAATTTATTTGATTTTAACTGTTAGTAATTATTAACTGTAAACATGATATACAGGGTGACAAGAAATAACTTGAACGAAGTTTCAAACCAAAAATCCGTGAAATACCACTGAAGTTATAAAGTTATTGTCATAGGGAATTGATTCTAGAAAGCTACTAAACAGGTGTAAGTAAGTTAGTTGTGATAACCATTATGGTTAACAAACGATCTGCCATATTTGAATTACATATGCATTATGCAAGGAATGAAACAATGTGAAATTGTTCAACCATTGAAAGTACCTAAGCAGATGGTTTCACACACAATCAAAAGGTTTAAAGAGCTCGGACATGATGGTGACAAGCCAGGAAGAGGTAGAAAGCTCACAGTTAACACATCAAGAACCGGGTAGTTATCAAAAAGCGAGTTCAACGAAATCCTAGGATTTCAATGAGAAACATTACTAGAAAGATGAAGATCAACAGAGAAACCGCACGTTTGATGGCAAGAGTAGAGTTTGGTCTTCACCCTTACAAAATGAAAGAGGTTCAAAAGCTAACAGCTAAGAACAAACGCAAAAGACTTCAAAGGTGTAATAATTTACGTCATTTATTTGCTAAAGCGGGCCGCAGGTGATCGATGGCAAACATTTGTCTTCACAAATGAGAAACTGTTTTCGATTGAACAAGTTCACATTAGCCATAATGATAGAGTTTGGTCAGCAGAGGCACCTGGATCTTCTTGCATTGTTGAACGGCATTAACGACCCCATTCTGTAATGGTTTGGGGTGGGATATGTGCTAGTGGGAAAACACCACTTGTTTTTGTTGATCAAGGGATAAAGATTAATCAACAAACATATCGCAAACTCATTTTGGAAGATGTTGTCTTACCTTGGTCACAAAAATTCTTTAGAAACAAAAGATGGGCCTTCCAACAGGATTCCGCACCTGCACACAGAGCTAAAGGCACTCAAGATTGGCGCAAGACACATTTTCCTGACTTCATTAGAGCTCAAGAATGGCCACCGTATTCCCCAGTTTTGAACTCAATGGATTATTCTGTTTGGTCCATCTTAGAGACAAGGGTGTGTACTAAATCTCATAAAACTTTGGCATCCCTAAAGAAATCCTTATGCAAGGAATGGGATAAAATATCAGTAAGTGTGTTGCGGCCCATAGCCGAAAATTTTGTGACACGTTTAAAGCTCTGTATTAAGGCTAAAGGTAACCACTTTGAAAATTTGTAATTATTATTAGACGGAATAATGTATTCATATTTATTTTGAAGTTTGGTCGCAATATTTTCATTAGCATTAAAGTTATAATGTATCATGTGTGTCCAAGTTATTTCTTGTCACCCTGCAGTTTTCTGGTCATTTGGACGTTATTGCACTGATGAGGGGCTAAAACATAGCCCGAAACGTTTGGGTTTTTAATTGTATATGTATTTATGTAATTTTTAATTGTATGCCTGATGAATTGTAATATAATTCTAATTTTTAAATTTTGTTTATTAGACGTTAAACTATGTTTAGTTATTTAAATATATATCATTTTAAAGAAAGAGCTCATTCACATTTTAATTATTAACAGTTATTATTCTTTTTTTATATAGGTACATGTTTACGAAATAGAATAATTTTAACACAATAAAATCTGTAACAATGGACACTATCTATTATAACAGAGAATTCTGTCTGAAACGGAAAATTCATGTCCGGGACGAAAATAATATCATACAATTATACCTGCTGAGACAGAAACCACTGCTTTTTTTCCTATCCTTTATGATTCCTCCTATGTAAGTTTTTGCTATATTCGGATAACTTTTAAATAATTACCGTATATACTCGCGTAGAAGTCGAGGAATTTCTGCAAATTTTCGGTAAGCAAATTTGGGGGGTCGACTTATTCGCGAGTCAGTTAAAAAAGCAAAAACAAAAACTTCGAATACTGCAAAAATATGGCATCTTATGTGTATGAATAGAAAAATAATATATAAACTATACAAATAATAATAATTTATCATTTTAAAAAATTTCAATGATTTGTTTTTGTTAACTTACTACCTTTTTGCATGGGCAAGTGAAATCTTTGGTTTGATTTTGTGCAAAATTGAAGCAAAAAGTTAGGGGGTCGACTTATACGCAGGTTTTTGATTTTTTCCAGAATTTGCATTCGAAAGTTAGGGGGTCGACTTATACGCGAGTCGACTTATACGCGAGTATATACGGTATGTCTCCAAACAATAACAAAACTAGTATGTTGTGGCCATCACAAAACTTTCTTCTATATAAATCACGTCAATTAAATCATTTAAATAGTACAAGAAATAACAACGATTTAGCACCAATTCATATCAAAGTATATCTGAATTTGAAGTTGAATGAAAATTCGTGCATTAGTTCTTGAAATAGAGCTATAGCGGAAATTCTGAAAAATGTAGCATAGCAGCGCCACCTGTTGAGCGATTTACACCAAAAATAAGCAGCACTAAATGATATCAAGGTATACCTGAATCTGAAGTTTGTTGAAAATCCAAGCATTAGTTCTTGAGATAAAGCTATTGCGGAAATCGCAAAAAATGCAGCATAGAAGCGCCACCTGTTGAGCGATTTACACCAAAAATTAAACAACACTAATTTATACGTCAATTCATGTCAAGGACTAACTAAATCTGAAGTTTGATGAAAATCCGTGCAATAGTTCTTGAGATACAGCTCTTGCGGGAATCGTGAAAAATGCAGCACAGCAGCGCCATCTGTTGGGCGATTTACACCAAAAACTAAACAGCCCTAATTTACATCAGGGACTAACTGAATCTGAAGTTTGATGAAAATTCGTGCATTTTTTCTTGAGTTAGAGCTATTGCGATAATCATGAATAATGCAGCATAGCAGCGCCACCTGTTGGGCGATTTTCACAAAAAAGTAATCAGAACCAAACTATATCCTGGACAAATTGAATCTGAAGTTTTATGAAAATCCGTGCAGTAGTTCTTGAGATATAGCTATTGCAGAAATCGTGAAAAATGCCGCATAGCAGCGCCACCTGTTGGGCGATTTTCACCAAAAACTAATCAGGTCCAATTTATATCAAGGTCTAACTAAATATAAAGTTTTGTGAAATTTCGTGCATTAGTTTTTGAGACAGAGCGCCCACAAAATTTTTGTCACATACAGACTCACAGAGTGACAGGGTGACAGAGTGACAGAGTGACAGACAGACTCACAGACAGACATTTTCTAAAAACCATCAAATCGTCTTCTAGGCATTCTAAAACGTATAAATCAGTCGAAAATTTTCACGAATCCAATACTTTCTTCTTGTAAAGATAGAAGAAAGTAAAAAGTTTTAAAGTGCGTTTAAATCGTTTCATGTATCCTAAAATCTCAATAAATTGAAAACAGTTCATTCTCTCCTACGAACTCCACCCCGGTTTCTGTTCCCATGGCGACAATATCTAACAAAGAGGTTTGATTGATTTAGCTCAGCCAATGGAATGCAGACTCAGTGACAGAGAAGTCAAAGAGCCAGTCTAGATTTAAAATAATAGCTGAAGTCTATAATCATGTTTTATCTGCTTATTTTGTATTTGTCGCGAGCTGTATTGTTCCAAGGTTCGACTAGCTTTTTTCTTTTCTTTTTTTTTTATGTTGCGAGATTTGCATTTACAAGACAAATGTATCTGGATGCATCGAATAATTTACGTTTAAATAAATCTCTCTGGTGTAAAATTTCATGGTCAAAATATTTTTTCATGTTCAAGACCACCGTTTCTCAGTTTTCATCGACTCCTTATAGTATTTTTCCTGGCCCAGGATTTAAGACATTTACTCCCACTCTTTCGATATAATATAGAATAGGGGTCGGCAACCGCAATCGGTGGACTGTGCAAAAAAAATTAGATGGTTCGTAGAAAAATCTGGAAATTATTTGCATTTTTTAAAATTCTTTATTAATAATAAATAAATAATATCATTGGCAATTAATAATAATTATTAATGATAAAATATTAACCATTAGAAAATAATAAATAAAAAGTTATATTCTAAGACAGGCTCGGCGAACCTTTTCACGTGCGCGTGCCAAAAATTCACAAACAATATCTATCAACATTGCAACGTGCCAAACTTTTGCAAAAATAATTTTGAAGAGTGCGATGTTTATACGAATTATTGGTTATAGAATCAGTTGCTTTTATGTATTAATAATTAAAAAATATTGAAAATCAAAATGCGATTTTCCTGTATCAGCCATTAAATGAATGAATTTTTAACTCGTAAATATAATTCATTTATACGGTATGTACTGTAATAAGGAGGGGGGGGGGGGGATACCAGTTTTTATTTCATTAATTTTTAACTTATTATTAATGCAACATCTCGGTTACAATTTTCCAAGTTGCATTAAACAATGTGCTAATAATCTATTGGTGAGATTTTTGCTGTTGTACGTTTGATGGAAAATGCTCTATATCTGGTTCATATTTTGTTATTTTTACAAATATACATAGCTAAATTGAATTCATTTGCCATTTTATTGCAGTGACTGTCAAACGAAATTCATTTGAAAATTACAGCTTTTTAAATCTGTATAGAAAGGCAAAATACATGGCGAAAACGCTGCATTAGCATGGCAGGGAAAGAAAATTATTCTGATGTGTTAATTCATTCAAAAAATAATTGCATTATTTGTGTACTGTCCATATGTAAAAAAAAAAAAAAAAAAAAAAAAAAAAAAAATATATATATATATATATATATATATATATATATATATATATTGGTTATAACAGAAATAAAAAATGGATTTTATATGTATAACGTTTACCCTGATTAACGATTTTTCGCGTGCCAGGAAAATTAGCTTACGTGCTAACTCTGCCACCCGTGCCATAAGTTCGCCAACCCTGTTCTAAGATATTCTTCCGCGTAAGTAGAGGGAGAATGAGAGTTCTACCACGACAAGCAGGATTAAGGATTACTCCTGCGTGCTGAATATCATACTACAGTACGATGTGGGAAAGAGAGACTCCTGCGTGTTGTCTCCTACGTGTTGGTGTCTTAGAGTAGGAGGGTAAAATTTTGAGGGGGCTTAATTTTTGAGGGGGCTTATGGTTGAATATCATACTAGAGTACGATATAGGAAAGAGTGAATCCTGCGTATTTTGATGGTGACTCCTGCGTGTTTTTGATGTCATGTTAGAGTAAGCGGGTAAAATTTTTGGGGGGGCTTATTTTTTGAGGGGGTTATGGTCGAATATCATACTAGAGTACGATATAGGAAAGAGTGAATCCTAAGTATTTTGAAGGTGACTCCTGCGTGTTTTTGATGTCATGTTAGAGTAGGCGGGTAAAATTTTTGGGGGACTTATTTTTTGAGGGGGGCTTATGGTTGAATATCATACTAGAGTACGATATAGGAAAGAGTGAATCCTGCGTGTTGAGATGATGACTCCTGCGTGTTGAGATGGTATGTTAGAGTAGAAGGTCCCCCCCCCCCCCTCCTTGATTTTTTTTTTTTTTTTTTTTTTTTTTTAATAGTGTCGGTTTTTTTTGATGAGAAAATTTTGCTAGCATGAATATTTAATTTTTCGTTTGTTTCGAACTTTGACAAAAATAGTAGTTTAGTTTTGATGAGATTAAACTGGACTTGTGTTATTAGATGATGATGCTTTTTTTTAATATAATTTGTATTCTTATTGAAAGGTTTTTATGAACAACTCTGTTTTTTGAAAAAAAATTAGAGAATCTTCGAAAAAATGAGAAATGCTATGCTTTGCATTATTGAAAAAACAGTAAAAAAATTAGTAACCACATCTAGTTTTAAGTCATTTGATGGAGATTTGATTGCAGTGGAAAGGATTAAACACAGTTTAATTTTGCATCGTCCTGTATACGTTGGGTTTGTCATATTAGTACTGTTTTCCTTACGGGTTTCGAACCCTGAAACTCCCCATTATTCGAATTTAGATGGAAACTTGAAAAATTTCATTTAGAACTGAAAATTGTTAATTATTATTATCCTCTTGTTGCAAGTTCATACATCTCTTTACCTATTCGCCTGGTTTCGAACCTACAATCTTCCCATTATTAGATTATTTCTATAACCATTGGGCATATATATTTTTATTATCATGCACTTCGAGAAATTATTTAATTTTCAGATGAATAGGTTTTGCTAACATTTATTCATTTTAGTATCTATTTCAACATTGTGGAAACTATTAACAGTGTGTTGCCACTGTATTATGTATACTACACGAAATTAAAGACTGTTGCCGTTGAATTTTAGAGAAATAAACATTCAATATTTATATATTATATACTTCGAGAAATTAATTCAAATTCTTAGATTTAATATTGTCTACTTCAACTTCGGGAAAGTATAGTAATTTGAGCAAAAAGATAAATTATAAACTGGATTTTAGGAAAGTAATGAAATTTTAGCGTAATGATATTTTTTCAATCAGGATTTTCTTGTGCAGTTAATTAATTTTTTCATTATCACTCACCCAGAATGTTTCTTTTTACTTATACTGTAACAAAATTTATAGATTTTAGTTTAAAAATATTCGCCTTTGGACGGATTCGAACCATCATCTTTTGGTTAACAGCCAAACGCGTTATCCAATTGCGCCACAAAGGCATTAAAATGATATACAATTAAACCAAAACAAGTTTATTCCTAAGCTTTTAAAAACTAACCAGTTCTTCGATTTTCAAAGATTTGTGGTCATATCTATTTGTGTGTTTGTTGTTTCGATCATACATCAACAGGATGTACTGTTTATAATCTGGATGTAATGATAAACCGTATTTCCGCTTTATGTGAAAAACAGAGATAATACTTCTTTTTTTTCCATTGTATTAGGAAAAAAATTTTCTTAATGGGTCACTATTTTATTTAACTAACAATTAAGAAATGAATCAGATTTTTTTTTCATAACACTCGCATTTCAGTAGGATTCATAATAAAGTTGATCACTTAATGATAAAAACAGGTTAATTCAAAAGAAATGAATTTATAAAGTGATTCATTTTGTACACTTGCTTATTAAATGAACATAACAGTTTATGAATTAAATCTTTATCACGTGATCTTCTTTTTTTCTGATGTGCCACCTACATTGATTTAAGTGTAGTTGGATTTCATTTCATGTCATTATTCTGTTTTCTACTGTTTTGAATACACGTACTGTATTTTTGTCGTCGCAAAGATAAAACAGTTTTTAAATGAATATGGATGTTATTAATGGTACACAATCGACTACATGAGTTTTTAAACCATATGAACATTCATTTAGAAAAAAACTTTTTATGTGTGACGTATGTGGAATGTTGTTTTTTCGAAAGAGTTCTTTAATGGAACATATGATAATTCATCGCATGATATCTACCATGTACCAATGTGAAACATGTGGTAAATCTTTTTCAAGAAAGAGTGTGTTAATCAGACACTCAAAGTTTCATGTAGAAAAAAAGCCTTTGAGTTGTGACAAGTGTAAGAAAACATTCATTCAACAATGTGATTTACGAAAGCATTTGTTAATTCACATTAAAGACGGAAAATTTCATAAATGTGAACAATGCGAAGAAACGTTTTCGAGAAAGATGGACTTAAGCAATCATCTTAAAATTCACACGATTTCGAAGAAATGTGAGCTTTCCAAGCAATTCAAATGTGATGATTGCGACCAAGTTTTTTCTGAAAAATCTGACTTAGTTGAACACAGAAAAATTCATATTTCACCCACCCAACTTAAATTGGAACAGCGTAATGGATTGATTAAGCAATTAGAAGAATTAACACTTCAATTAAGAACTTTGCAAAATGAAATATATTCTTCAAATATCGAACTTTCAATGATTTGAAATAGACATGTATTTTCATTATACATATGTAATCATTTTTGTAACTAACGAAAAATAAAATTTTTCTCAATTGGAAAAACGTGTATGTTTTCATTTTAACAAGATGTCTTAGTATTTTATTGATTCCATAACAAATGATCTTGATTTTTTTTTTCTAAGTGAATGAAACTCTAATAATATTTTGGAAATACAATTTTTTATTTTTCTTCATTTATCTCACTCTATTAATTTAAAACCATTGCAAAATTTAAATATATTTTAATAAAGTTAAAATAATAAAGTTATAATAATAATAAAGTTTTAGTAATATTAATAGCATTACTAATAGTAAATGAATTTAATCATCTACTAATTAAATTAATCAACTATCAACATTTTTGAGGGATATATTAAATGAAGTATGTGTCCACTCATTATTTTATTCAATTTCATATGAGTATGACTACATCATAATAAAAACTATTTTAGTATAATTATCATTTGATTATATTTATCCACTCATTATTTTAATCCATTTCATATAAGTTTAATTATCCACACGTTATTTATTTTAATCAATTTCATGAGAAAAAATATAATGAATTTGCGTTTCATTTTCCTTGTATTGCCATTCACAAGTTTGAAAAATTACTATCATAATGAAATATTCATGCTAGCGTTAATCATGCTTTTCGGTTTAATCATCAATTTGAAAAATTTACTTGATACCGATTTTTAACTGAAACCGTCACAGATTTGAATTCATATAAATATAATTATTCACAATTTTATTTTAATCAATTTCATTTGACTCTAATTATTTTAATTTGAGTATAATTATCATTTGATTATATTTATCCGCTCATTATTTTAATCCATTTCATAAAAGTATAATTACAACTTTCACTATATATTTTAATTAATTTGATATGAATAAAATTATTATTTGTACTGAACTTGTGATTCACTCATCGTATGTTGCCATTCTCAAGTTTGAAAAATATCTAACATGATGAAATATTCATACTAGCAATAGTCATGCTTTTCGACTCAGTCGACGATTTGAAAATTTAGTCGCTCACGGTTTTTTAATTAATGCGATTGTTTCTAACTGAAACCGTCACTGATTTGAACTTATGTTAATAATTGTTTCGAAATCATCTCAACCAGTTTACTGTTGACTTTCGATCAGGCTACACCACATACTGTTTGCTATTTAAAATGGCTTGTGAATTAAAATATGCTGAAAAGATCTCCCCTAGAAATGAATTGCGTAGCAAAGTATCAACGTTTAGAATCATCTTTGGATACTGATATGAAGGAATTAAATCTCCCAAGTTTAGAATTTTGTAATTCAAACGAGAACTGTTCAACATTACTCTCAATCAAGGATTTACATGCTGCAGAACCCAGACTCGATATGGATTCGACGACCCCAATATTCACTCATAATGATGACGACACAACTTCTACTATGAGTTTTTTGGACACTATTTTTAATGACCAAGATTTTAAAAATTTGGAATCCTCCATTTCCCCAAGTACCTCAATTTCATCATCACAAAAACCAACAAATGCTGTTTTGAATACAATACAAGGTCCCATTATGAAAGATATTCCCAAAAGCAAACCTCGCAATTTTAACGTGATTGAAATCAAGTTGAGTGATTGTGTTTATTTAATTTTAAAACATCGCATCAAACGATTTTATGTGTATATCGGGGAGTTTAAACACAATGTGATTAGTAATGAAGAAATGCTGACGAAAAATAGACTTTTGATGGACATTAATACGTGGTACGAATTTCAATTGAAACTTTTTGCTTTTAATTTGAAATATAAATCCTCATCATTTATTGCTAATAATACTGTGTCGGTAATGAATCACAATAATAGCACTATGCGAATCAAAAACTTGATGAATGTTTCACATATTGACTTAAACGATTACCAATTATTAAATTTGAAGGATAAAGTTCATCATTTTAACAAGAAGCTTTTGCAACACATGTATACAAATTATCTACCACGCTTAATTAAGCAAATATGTACACTAAGTGACGTAACCATCGAAAATGAATCTGCTTTATTTTCAAAGCTCCTCAAGTGTATTGAGAGTAATGTAGTAACTATTTTAAACCAAATTTATGAGTGCGTAGGATGTATTTTTGAACACGAAAGTATGATTCTTCATACATGTTTCACATTTAATAATCGCGAAAAGTTTAATCAGCTAGGGGACACGGTATTAATGTTAGTGAATTTCGATTATGTTGTTTCTATGTTTTTAAACGGAACTGAATGTGTTAGTAACAACTTTTTATGTAACATCAATGTAGAAACTATACAATATGTATTGCTTAAATAATAAATTTTGTTAAATGTATATGTTTATTCATTTAGTCTGTCTTTTAATTATGACAATCTATATTGGAAAAAAGAAATTAACAATTACCTAATCAAAATGTATATATATATATATACACAAGTTTTTATTTTTGAATTTAAAATGAATTCCAAGTTATTAATATTTTTAATAACGAAAATAAAAGTTTTCTACTTTTGCAATTTAATAAAATTATTTTTAAAAATATTTACAAGTTAAGAAAATATTTTTTGAAATAAATTTCAAATCTAGTTGAAATATATTTTTCGAGTTTTACAATTTTAGAAAAAAAGTTTTCACTTCAAGTTAAAAATATATTTTGAAATAAATTTTTTCAATTCAAGTTAAAATTAAATTTTAAATTTCACAAATAAAGTTTTCAATTAATCAAAAATTTTTAATTAAACTATTCGTTGTAAATTTTTTTTTATCCATGCTTGCATACTACATATAGATATGTAGTATATACTATGTTTTATGTAAGAACAATTATTTAATAGTTCAAAATTATTTACAAGTTAGAAAAATATACTATGTGAGAAAAAATATTTTATTAGTCGAATTATATTTACAAGTTAGAAAAAAATTTACTAGTTTTCAATTTAAAATAAGTTTTCTAAAAATTACAAAAATATTTTATCAGTTTTAAAAAATTATGTAAAAAAAGTTTTTATTTTTTACGTTTTACAATTTAAGAAATAAAATTATAAAAGTTTTTAAAATTTTTCATTAGTTAAAATTTTTTTGTTTGTTCAATTCATTGTATAAATTTTTTTAATCATGCTTACATATAAATATATAGTATGTTCACAATGTGATATATTGTATGCTATGTACCATAGTATATACTATGTTTCATATAAGAACAAAGATTTTTCTACTTCAAAATTATTTACAAGTATAGGAAAATGTTTTATTAGTTTTTCAATTTAAAAAAAAGTTTTGTAAAAAATATTTTATAAGTTTTACAAAAGAAAAAAAAATCAATTAAGTTTTCTAAAAAATATTTTACTAGTTTTACAAAAGGAAAAAAAATTCAATTAAGTTTTCTAAAAAATATTTTAAAAGTTTTCTAAAATATATATATATTGTATACAAGTTGGAAAATATGAGTTATTGATGTTAACATAGTATGTATTTATATATCTTATAATATATATCACATAGTATATATCACATAATGCGTATGTATTACAAAGTAGATAGTTATATACCACATAATGTGTGTCATATATGACTAATTGTATTCTATGCTCGATTTAAGAATAATCATTTTTTCAGTCTAAAATTAATTATATGTTATAAAATTATTTTTTTAATAAAACTTTTGTTTCTCCTTATCTACCTTATTTCTACAAACTCTAATTTTTACATCTAGATTTCTAATACAAATTCATTTATATTCAAGTAATAGCATAATATCTACTTACAAATAGCATTCTCTTAAAACGAAGCTTGGCATGTCTCGGTCCTACAGATAGCAATCCGGATGTTTATATCAACACGTGACTTCTTTTAACATCTGATAAACCGATACCATGTTTGCCATTTCCAATTCAGTCTTCAAATGTGTTGGTTCGTTAAGCTTTACGGACTATATTCCTTCATATTATAAAGGAACTATACATTTTCTTTATACATATGATATTGAAAAGATCTAAACTAATTTTAAAACATACCTTTTTATATCTGCAAACTTTTATTACCAAAAAAAATCATCATCTTTTACTATGTTTAGTTGAAAGATCTTTTATTTTTTAATTAGATGATGTAATCGAAATTCTTACTAAGAAGTTTTATTTTATAGAAATAATTTTCTTATGAAAGCGAAAAAGAATATTTCATCATTTATATAATCTAAGGTTGATTATATATATATTATGTTATCTAACATAATTTGTAATTATGTATACTAGAGGTATATATAATTATATATACTAGGTATATATATATATACCAAGTATGTATATAATTTTATATACTATGTATACTCTATTCAATTACAAATTATGTTAGATAACATAATATATATATAATCAACCTTGGATTATATAAATGATGAAATATGCTTTTTAGCTTTCATAAGAAAATTATTTCTATAAAATAAAACTTCTTATTAAGAATTTCGATTACATTATCTAATTAAAAAATAAAAGATCTTTCAACTAAACATAGTAAAAGATGATGATTTTTTTTTTTTTTTTTTGGTAATAAAAGTTTGCAGATATAAAAAGGTATGTTTTAAAATTAGTTTAGATCTTTTCAATATCATATGTATAAAGAAAATGCATAGTTCTTTTATAATATGAAGGAATATAGTCTGTAAAGCTTAACGAATTAACACATTTGAAGACTGAATTGGAAATGGCAAACGTGGTATCGGTTTATCAGATGTTAAAAGAAGTCACGTGATGATATAAACATCCGGATTGTTATCTGTAGGACCGAGACATGCCAAGCTTCGTTTTAAGAGATTGTTATTTGTAAGTAGATATTATTCTATTACTTGATTATAAATGAATTTGTATTAGAAATCTAGATGTAAAAATTAGAGTTTGTACAATAAGGTAGATAAGGAGAAACAAAAGTTTTATTAAAAAATAATTTTATAACATATAATTAATTTTAGACTGAAAAAATGATTATTCTTAAGTCGAGCATAGTATACAATTAGTCATATATGACACACATTATGTGGTATATAACTATCTACTTTGTTATACATACGCATTATGTGATATATACTATGTGATATATATTATGAGATATATAAATACATACTAAGTTAACATCAATAACTCATATTTTCCAACTTGTATACAACTGAAAACTAATAACATATATATACATTCTTTTTTGAAATGTAAAACTAATATATATATTTTAGAAAACTTTTATTATATTTTTTAGAAAACTTAATTGAATTTTTTTTTCCTTTTGTAAAACTTATAAAATGTTTTTTTGAAAACTTAATTGATTTTTTTTTTTTTTTTTTTTTTTTTTTTTGTAAAACTAGAAAAAATATAAGTAGATAATAAAAGTAGATTTTGTAAAAGTAGAAAAATCTTTGTTCTTATATGAAACATAGTATATACTATGGTACATAGTATACAATATATCACATTGTGAACATACTACATATTTATATGTAAGCATGATTAAAAAAATTTATAGAATGAATTGAACAAACAAAAAAATTTTAACTAATGAAAAATTTTAAAAACTTTTATAATTTTATTTCTTAAATTGTAAAACGTAAAAAATAAAAACTTTTTTTATATATTTTTTTAAAACTGATAAAATATTTTTGTAATTTTTAGAAAACTTATTTTAAATTGAAAACTAGTAAATTTTTTTCTAACTTGTAAATATAATTCGACTAATAAAATATTTTTTCTCACATAGTATATTTTTCTAACTTGTAAATAATTTTGAACTATTAAATAATTGTTCTTACATAAAACATAGTATATACTACATATCTATATGTAGTATGCAAGCATGGATAAAAAAAAATTTACAACGAATATTTTAATTTAAAAAATTTTGATTAATTGAAAACTTTATTTGTGAAATTTAAAATTTAATTTTAACTTGAATTGAAAAAATTTATTTCAAAATATATTTTTGACTTGAAGTGAAAACTTTTTTTCTAAAATTGTAAAACTCGAAAAATATATTTCAACTAGATTTGAAATTTATTTCAAAAAATATTTTCTTAACTTGTAAATATTTTTAAAAATAATTTTATTAAATTGCAAAAGTAGAAAACTTTTATTTTCGTTATTAAAAATATTAATAACTTGGAATTCATTTTAAATTCAAAAATAAAAACTTGTGTGTATATATATATATATACATTTTGATTAGGTAATTGTTAATTTCTTTTTTCCAATATAGATTGTCATAATTAAAAGATAGACTAAACGAATAAACGTATACATTTAACAAAATTTATTATTTAAACAATACATGTTGTATAGTTTCTACATTGATGTTACATAAAAAGTTTTTACTAACACATTCAGTTCCGTTTAAAAACATAGAAACAACATAATCGAAATTCACTAACATTTATACCGTGTCCTCTAGCTGATTAAACTTTTCGCGATCATTAAATGTGAAATATGTATGAAGACTCATACTTTCGTGTTCAAAAATACATCCTACGCACTCATAAATTTGGTTTAAAATAGTCACTACATTACTCTCAATACACTTGATGAGCTTTGAAAATAAAGCGGATTCATTTTTATACATGTGAGGCTAAAGCTTTTTGTTAAAATGATGAACTTTATCCTTCAAATTTAATAATTGGTAATCGTTTAAGTCAAAATGTGAAACATTCATCAAGTTTTTAATTCGCATAGTGCTATTATTGTGATTCATTACCGACACAGAATTATTAGCAATAAATGATGAGGATTTATATTTCAAATTAAAAGCAAAAAGCTTCAATTGAAATTCGTACAACGTATTAATGTCCATCAAAAGTCTAATTTTCGTCAGCATTTCTTCATTACTAATCACATTGTGTTTAAACTCCCCGATATACACATAAAATCGTTTGATGCGATGTTTTAAAATTAAATAAACACAATCACTCAACTTGATTTCAATCACGTTAAAATTGCGTGGTTTGCTTTTGGGAATATCTTTCATAATGGGACCTTGTATTGTATTCAAAACAGCATTTGTTGGTTCTTGTGATGATGAAATTGAGGTACTTCGGGAAATGAAGGATTCCAAATTTTTAAAATCTAGGTCATTAAAAATAGTGTCCAAAAAACTCATAGTAGAAGTGTCGTCATCATTATGAGTGAATATTGGGGTCGTCGAATCCATATCGAACCTGGGTTCTGCAGCATGTAAATCCTTGATTGAGAGTAATGTTGAACAGTTCTCGTTTGAATTACAAAATTCTAAACTTGGGAGATTTAATTCCTTCATATCAGTATCCAAAGATGATTCTAAACGTTGATACTTTGCTACGCAATTCATTTCTAGGGGAGATATTTTCAGCATATTTAATTCACAAGCCATTTTAAATAGCAAACAGTATGTGGTGTAGTCTGATCGAAAGTCAACAGTAAACTGGTTGAGAAGTTTTCGAAACGATTATTAACATAAGTTCAAATCAGTGACGGTTTCAGTTAGAAACGAACGCATTAATTAAAAAACTGTGAGCGACTAAATTTTCAAATCGTCGAATGAGTCGAAAAGCATGACTATTGCTAGTATGGATATTTCATCATGTTAGATATTTTTCAAACTTGAGAATGGCAACAACCGATGAGTGAATCACAAGTTCAGTACAAATAATAATTTTATTCATATGAAATTAATTAAAATATATAGTGAAAGTTATAATTATACTTTTATGAAATGGATTAAAATAATGAGCGGATAAATATAATCAAATGATAATTATACTCAAATTAGAATAATTAGAGTCAACTGAAATTGATTAAAATAAAATTGTGAATAATTATATTTATATGAATTCAAATCTGTGACGGTTTCAGTTAAAAATCAGTATCAAGTAAATTTTTCAAATTGATGATTAAACCGAAAATCATGATTAATGCTAGCATGAATATTTCATTATGATAGTAATTTTTCAAACTTGTGAATGGCAATACATCGAAAATGAAACGCAAGTTCATTATATTTTTTCTCATGAAATTGATTAAAATAAATAACGTGTGGATAATTAAACTTATATGAAATGGATTAAAATAATGAGTGGATAAATATAATCAAATGATAATTATACTAAAATAGTTTTTATTATGATGTAGTCATACTCATATGAAATTGAATAAAATAATGAGTGGACACATACTTCATTTAATATATCCCTCAAAAATGTTGATAGTTGATTAATTTAATTAGTAGATGATTAAATTCATTTACTATTAGTAATGCTATTAATATTACTAAAACTTTATTATTATTATAACTTTATTATTTTAACTTTATTAAAATATATTTCAATTTTGCAATGGTTTCAAATTAATAGAGTGAGATAAATGAAGAAAAATAAAAAATTGTATTTCCAAAATATTATTAGAGTTTCATTCACTTAGAAAAAAAAAATCAAGATCATTTGTTATGGAATCAATAAAATACTAAGCCATCTTGTTAAAATGAAAACATACACGTTTTTCCAATTGAGAAAAATTTTATTTTTCGTTAGTTACAAAAATGATTGCATATGTATAATGAAAACACATGTCTATTTCAAATCATTGAAAGTTCGATATTTGAAGAATATATTTCATTTTGCAAAGTTCTTAATTGAAGTGTTAATTCTTCTAATTGCTTAATCAATCCATTACGCTGTTCCAATTTAAGTTGGGTGGGTGAAATATGAATTTTTCAACTAAGTCAGATTTATCAGAAAAAACTTGGTCGCAATCATCATATTTGAATTGCTTGGAAAGCTCACATTTCTTCGAAATGGTGTGAAATTTAAGATGATTCCTTAAGTCTATCTTTCTCGAAAACGTTTCTTCGCATTGTTCACATTTATGAAATTTTCCGTCTTTAATGTGAATTAACAAATGCTTTCATAAATCACATTGGTGAACGAATGATTTCTTACACTTGTCACAACCCAAAGGCTTTTTTTCTAAATGAAACTTTGCGTGTCTGATTAACACACTCTTTCTTGAAAAACATTTATCACATGTTTCACATTGGTACATGGTAGATGTCATGCGATGAATTATCATATGTTCCATTAAAGAACTCTTTCGAAAAAACAACATTTCACATACGTCACACATAAAAAGTTTTTTTTCTAAATGAATGTTCATATGTTTTAAAAACTCATGTTTCTCGTAAAATTCTGCTTTACATTTTCCACAAATATAAGGCAATTGAAACATTTCTGATGAAGCAGGAATACTTTTACTAATCGAAAAGGGCACATCTTTTATATCCTGTTCTCTCATCTTACCCAAAATGTCGACAAATATTCGATTGTGTACCATTAATAACATCCATATTCATTTAAAAACCGTTTTAACTTTGCGACGACAAAAATACAGCACGTGTATTCAAAACAGTAGAAAACAGAATAATGACATGAAATGAAATCCAACTACACTTAAATCAATGTAGGTGGCGCATCAGAAAAAAAAAGAAGATCACGTGATAACGATTTAATACATAAATTGTTGTGTTCATTTAATAAGCAAGTGTACAAAATGAATCATTTTATAAATTCATTTCTTTTGAATTAACCTGTTTTTATCATTAAGTGATTAACTTTATTATGAATCCTACTGAAATGCGAGTGTTATGAAAAAAAAAATCTGATTCATTTCTTAATTGTTAGTTAATTAAAATAGTGACCCATTAAGAAATTTTTTTTCCTAATACAATGGAAAAAAGAAGTAAAATCTCTGTTTTTCACATAAAGCGGAAATACGGTTTATCATTACATCCAGATTATAAACAGTACATCCTGTTTATGTATGATCGAAACAACAAACACACAAATAGATATGACCACAAATCTTCTAAAATCGAAGAACTGGTTAGTTTTTAAAAGCTTAGGAATAAACTTGTTTTGGTTTAATTGTATATCATTTTAATGCCTTTGTGGCGCAATTGGATAACGTGTTTGGCTGTTAACCAAAATATGATGGTTCGAATCCATCCAAAGCCGAATGTTTTTAAACTAAAATCCATAAATTTTGTTACAGTATAAGTAAAAAGAAACATTCTGGGTGAGTGATAATGAAAAAATTAATTAACTGCACAAGATAATCCTGATTGATAAAATATCATTACGCTAAAATTTCATCACTTTCCTAAAATCCAGTTTATAATTTATCTTTTCGCTCAAATTACTATACTTTCCCGAAGTTGAAGTAGACAATATTAAATCTAAGAAATTGAATTAATTTCTCGAAGTGCATAATATATAAAAATTGAATGTTTATTTCTCTAAAATTCACCGGCAACAGTCTTTAATTTCGTGTAGTACATAATACAGTGTCAACACACTGTTAATAGTTTCCACAATGTTGAAATAGATATTAAAATGAATAAATGTTAGCAAAACCTATTCATCTGAAAATTAAATAATTTCTCGAAGTGCATGATAATAAAAATATATATGCCCAATGGTTATAGAAATGATCTAATAATGGGAAGATTGTAGGTTCGAAACCAGGCGAATAGGTAAAGAGATGTATGAACTTGCAACAAGAGGATAATAATAATTAACAATTTTCAGTTCTAAAAAATTTTTCAAGTTTACATCTAAATTCTCATTACAGAAATTCGAATAATGGGGAGTTTCAGGGTTCGAAACCCGTAAGGAAAACAGTACTAATATGACAAACCCAACGTATACAGGACGATGCAAAATTAAACTGTGTTTAATCCTTTCCACTGCAATCAGATCTCCATCAAATGACTTAAAACTAGATGTGGTTACTAATTTTTTTTACTGTTTTTTCAATAATGCAAAGCATAACATTTCTCATTTTTTCGAAGATTCTCTAAAGTTTTTCCAAAAAACAGAGTTGTTCATAAAAACCTTTCAATAAGAATACAAATTAAATTTTAAAAAAGCATCATCATCTAATAACACAAGTCCAGTTTAATCTCATCAAAACTAACCTACTATTTTTGTCAAAGTTCAAAACAAACGAAAAATTAAATATTCATGCTAGCAAAATTTTCTCATCGAAAGAGACCGACACTATTAAAAAAAAAAAAAAAAAAAAAAAAATCAAGGGGGAGGGGGGGACGACCTTCTACTCTAACATACCATCTCAACACGCAGGATTCACTCTTTCCTATATCGTACTCTAGTATGATATTCAACCATAAGCCCCCCTCAAAAAATAAGACCCCCCCCCCCCAAAAATTTTACCCGCCTACTCTAACATGACATCAAAAACACGCAAGAGTCACCATCAAAATACGCAGGATTCACTCTTTACTATATCGTACTCTAGTGTGATATTCGACCATAAGCCCCCTCAAAAAATAAGCCCCCCCCAAAACTTTTACCCGCCTACTCTAACATGACATCAAAAACACGCAGGAGTCACCATCAAAATACGCAGGATTCACTCTTTCCTATATCGTACTCTAGTATGATATTCAACCATAAGCTCCCTCAAAAATAAGCCCCCTCAAAAATTAAGCACCCTCAAAATTTTACCCTCCTACTCTAAGACACCAACACGCAGGAGTCTCTCTTTCCCACATCGTACTGTAGTATGATATTCAGCACGCAGGAGTAATCCTTAATCCTGCTTGCCGTGGTAGAACTCTCATTCTCCCTCTACTCGCGTATGAAATTTTGAATGTCTATTTTTCAAATTTTAATTTATAGAAGACATTCATAATTATGATTATAGATATTATCATTTGTTTATTTGCAAAACGGGTCATTTAAATTTTTATTTAATTGAAAGGACAGATTGTCTTTTTTTATGTATTATCTGACAGAAACATTTCTTAAAATGTTGTTACTTATATGTCGGTAGTCGTAATTCGATAAAATAGTTATTTTTGTTTTTCTTTTTTTCTTCTTTTTTTTATGAATTAATTTGAAATAGCATTATGAAATTATTTTTTAAAACGCATGAACAATGCCAGATTTAAAATGTGTGATAAGTTTCAATTATTTTGTAATAATTAAACTAATTTAAATATTTTTACTACAATTCGACATTTAACCCCTTCGCGACGCTGCCCTTTGCTTAATTTTTAATGTTTTACAACCGGTTTTTCAAAACAAAAAATTTTCTGTAATTGAATGGCGAAAATGCTCTGATTAAAATAAGGTAAACTTTACAATAGAAAATAATTCGTGGGATAATGAAGAATTCTGAGCATCTTAAGTGCCACGTATATCGATCGCTCATCCCCAATGGGTTAAAGACTTTCGTCATAATTAGGGATGCACCGAATATTCGGTATCTATTCTGTATTCGGCCATGTTACCTAATATTCGGTTTGGCCGAATATCAAACTATTCGGTATGCCGAATATTCGGCTTGGCCAAATAACAAACTATTCGGCCTGCCGAATATTCGGTTTTGCCGAATATCAAATTATTCGGCCAAACCGAATACCTTGAAAAAACTTTTTAAGCATATTTTTTAAAAACTTATACAACTTCTACATTTAACAGTCAACTTATAAAAATAATAGGAATAATTAGAAACAGAATCATATTTAAATAAAAGAGAATGTTTTTACATTATCTATTTGCTGTTTGTTAAGTATTATTTAAGAAAATTAACCAATCACGAGGATTTTTATAGAAATTAATTATGTACAAATGCATGTTCCTGAACATTGTCCAGTAAATAATGTTTCTTTCTAAGATTTTAAGAACAACTTTTACAATCTCTGAAATGATTGCCCACTCCAGACACCGATCTAGCATGCATTTTAAAACTTCTTGCTTAATCAAAGGGAGTAGAACAGTTATTCTTGCTGAGTTGCCACCCTATAAAATTTGAATAGATTGCATTATTTATTTACTTTTATTTTAGTCTCTTCCTGACAAACAAATATATGATCCTGGTACAATTTTTCTTCCAATTTTTTCACAATTTCTCTTTTATTTTAAAATGTTTCTTTTAGAATTTAAGAAAATTTTATTCATCTGTTTTAATTCTCAGAAGAAGCTTTTTCAGAAATAGAATTTAAAATTTTATTAATTAAAAAAGTTTTATAACTTTTCTCTTCTTAAATAACTCAAAGCAGATTTTTTTCAGTATAAAGTTTACTTGTAAAAAGCTCTTGTTTATTAAAATGTAAGTTTCTGTATTAAATAGTATGTAAAATTGTTTTAAAATTTAACATTTTAATGCTTTTAAACTTTGAAATATAAAATTATTCGACAAGCCGAATATTCTGTATTCGGCCGAATAGTAATTCAGCAGGCTGAATATTCGGTATTCGGCATAGCATTTACTATTCGGCTAGCCGAATATTCAGTATTCGGTTCGCTTGTAGGCCGAATATTCGGTATTCGGTATTCGGCCAAAATCACTATTCGGTGCATCCCTTGTCATAATGCAATAAGTCTTTTAATTAAACTTACGGTATAAGCCCGGCTTTCCGGGTAACAGAATATAGGTGAAAAACATCATTATATATTATTTCTGATATCAATATCATTTTTTCTCTGCGCATACTGAAAACAGAGTACAGTATTTTATGGAAGAAACGCCTCACTCTTCAAATTGGCCTGAATAAGCTTAAAAATATCGTAATCGCCGCTCCCGTTGTAAACGCCGCATCCATCGGACCGCTACTTTTGTCGACAGCGTTACACTGACCTAACTTTAATCAAAGTTTTCTGAGCAGTGAAGGATGCCTCGTTTTTAATATCTTAAGATGTCTGAAGTTTTATTTAAAATATTTAAATCTTATTTTAAATATTTTTATGAAGTTTTAAATTAAGGAAACTCAGTTGGTTTTTAAAAAAATCGTAAACGCCGCACTTGGAAAAAAATTTACTTTTAAACTCGTAAACGCCGCGGCGTTTCTTCCATAAAATACGGTAATGAATGATGTATTTTTCGAAAGGTTCTGCCATATGCTTTTAAACGCTTTGCTTGATTTAAAAAAAAAAAAAAAGAGAGAGAGAGAGAGAATAAACTGAAATTTTGATTTGTTTCGCTTTCGAATGTTTTGCGCGGTGTAGCTTTCAATAATGACGTAGAATTGGGTGCTTGGTTGTACGAATTCTTTGAGTCAAAACTGAGATATTTTTATCACCCAGGCATCAAAAAACTCATTGCACGATGAAAGAAAGTTGTAAACAAAAGCGGGATACATTATTGAATAATGTGTTGTAATGCTTTTGTTTAAAACGTTTTTTTTTTTTTTAACTCATGAATTATTTTTTAACCCAATACATATCGAGGTGTACGATATTTTGTATATAAAAACATCACTTTATTTGATTGTTTTCCTTTTTTGTACTTTTTTTTCTTCTTGCTTTTTTTTTCTCTTCGTTTCTTTTTTGTGGTTGTGTAGAGTAATTTTAAATGCCTACACAATATGAGAATGAAATGTAAAAGCGCAAAAGTGAAGCACGACTTTTGAGGTCAGAGTTCAATTTCTTGCGTTGGGCGTAATTTATAGGTGCACAAAAAGGGCAAGTAGAAGCGATGTTGCCTCCATGTTCGTAGTGGGTGACTGCAGTCATTCAAAACAATTGGTTCAGCTTCCACTGGTTGCCGCAGGATTGATGAATTGTTGGTAAACTGTGCATATGAAAGTGTCTGAACTGTTTGAATGTTTCAAATTTCAAACGAAAATGAAAGCTAAAACAAACAGTATGAACAGAATTTCATTTGAAAGTATAGGCATTTAACAATACTTTAGGGGCGTTCTAAAAATATTTTTCTTTTTCCCGCGAAATTTTCTGACACATTTATGGACTAATTTTTAAAGGTTTGTCACTTGCAGGTCTGAGTGATTTTGAGTGAATTACGCTGAGATAAATTACAGTTTTCCGCGGGAATTGTTAGTAAACTGTTCTTATGAAAGTTTCCGAACTGTTAGATTGTTTCAAATTTTCAAATTTTAAAGGAAAATGAAAGCTAAAGCAAACAGCACGAACAGAATTTCATTTAAATGTTAGGCACAACAACTTAGGGGTGTTCCAAAAATATTTTTTTCCACCGCGAAATTTTCTGATGCATTTGTAGACTCATTTTCAAAAGTTTGACACTTGCAGGTTTTAGTGATTTTTAGTGAATATTACAGTTTGAGTTATAAGCGTAGAGTTATAATACGTAGATACACTTTCAATGTTTTACAAAAGAGTATCTACGTATCCATCGTTTAATGAAGTTCCATTACTTCCGATATATTCTGTTGAGCTGTCTACATGGCAGATCAGATACTATTGCCAATAAGGTTATCTGAGTGAAATCTGTCCGCCGGTTGTCAGCCCAGGTAGCTCAATAGGTAGAATATTGGACATTTGAGTCAAAGGTCTTGAGCTTGGCTCCTGGTCCTTCTTTCACTCAGTTTATATATATATATATAAGGATAAAACCCCTTTTTAAATTCAAAATTTCAAATTAAATTTCAAAAATTTAAATTAAAATCCGAAGTCTCTGTCTTCTAACTTTAAATCTCATTCTAAAATCAGTTTTACCCCTTGTAACTTTGTTTCCCAGCAATACATCTTATTACTTTCAAATATCATTTTCGGACGATCTTTAAGAGTAAACATGCTGACGTTCGGAATATTCTCATTCAGTTGTGGTTAGCCGATTCCCGGGTCTGCCAAGCCTAGGTCTGGCATCTGAGCCTGGGCAATCAATCAAGAGCTAATCAACCAATTAAAGAAATGTTCCTCCCAATTTTACAACTGTGCCCTCCGCTGGAAACTATGATAAACAATAAGATATTAGCTAAAACCCGGGCCAAAAACGAGGGAATTTGCACTTTTGAGATGCCGGCAAAACCTATGACGATGTAGCTCCTAAAATCAGCGACATAAGTGGCTCGAGGGGCCCCCGGCCGAACTCGCGAATCGGACTGTAAGATGAGCGGCGAAATAAATGAGTTCGGTCCACCAAAAGGTTCCCGAGTCAAATTATTCCACAAGTAATGTCACCCCAAGATGTACTTGCATCTTAAAGCCGGATGTACGGACACATGCCGGGAAGTGAACAGCCCGCGACTCCCTATACAATTCCGGAAGGTTCGCGATACATTACATATATACCGGGTGTCCCAAAAAGGACTGATTGATTTTAAAATTCAATAACTTCCAAATGGTGACAAGATTCTAGCAAGAGGGTTATGCATAAAGTCAAAAGTTTTTTTACAGTGATTTTCGATTTTAGTTCGAATTACAAACAATAGATGGCGCTGCGATCAATAGAGGCTAAATTCAGGCTCGATTTTTGGTACTTCGTGGCCCGGATAATACATTTCCATCTCCTTTTTCTGCATGGAACAACAGAAAGGACCAAAAATCGAGCCTGTATTTAGCGACTATTGCTTACAGCGCCATCTATTGTTTGTAATTCGAACTAAAATCGAAAATCACTGTAATAAAACTTTTGACTTTATGCATAACCCTCCTGCAAGAATTTTTTTAATATCTGTCACCGTTTGGAAGTTATTGAATTTTAAAATCAGTCAGTCCTTTTTGGGACACCCGGTATATATATAACCATTAATTAAACATTACCGAACTCCAACAAAAATTGTGATAGTATGAATGAATTGACAACAATACAGTTTCCCCAAACACATTGAATGAATACCAAAAACATTATATACAAGCTGCTATGTATAAAATAAATTCCCTTGTACTATATAACAAGAATTAATATAGAAGAAAAAAAAGAAGAATATGGATTTCGATAAAAATAATTGAAAAGCTTATATATTGAATTAGGTTATCAAGAGTACAGTATAAGCAAATTAGTCGTTTTCTGTGAGAAAAAAAAAAGCTAAAAGCTGAATTTTTTTTTTCTCCTGTGCTCTAACGACTAAAATAACCAAGAGAACAGTTTCAAGATGAAAACAGAATAATATTAAATGCTATGAAATGGAAAAAGCAACACAACCTTTTAAATATTTAATTTATAGCAAGGAAAAATAGTAATATTACACAACATACCTAATAAAATCCCTGTTTTTTTTTTTTGTTTTTTTTTTTTATCCAAATACACTCCTGCACATGGTATCCAAAAGCTCGATAAGTTTAAACTTATTTTTACAGTTAAGTTAACTCAGATTTTAAAACCTAATGTATACAGTTAATCTATTTTGAAATACCGTGATAAATGCAATTAAAATAATATAAATAGAAAATAATTACATAATATGTTCTTAAAATACCTATTAACACTTTTAAATTTTTATATTGCTTAACTAAAGTAAAAAGTACCAAAACTATTAGTTTACAATATCGCAAATAACCAGCATTAAGCACCACCATGTGTTAAAAATTGAAATTATTACTCTAATCGAAGCAACAGACAGAAGGCAAATAAAATTTTGGTGTTGCCATCTAGTATAATAACTTGAAACTATTATTAACAAATTGTCATAAGATTAAGCTAATAAAAGCTAATTCTTTCAAAATATACCAACTGCTTTACCCCAACAAATCCTAATATAAAAATACCATATTATATGTCATTATTCATATAAATAGTAAATAAATACAAATGTTAATAGAATGATTACAATATATTCTACTACCATACCCTATTAATATATACGGAAATTTTAAATAATTTTATAACATAGATAATATAATATAGCAATATGCTATAACACTAAATGAAATATATATAAAAAATTATATATAATAAAAATATAAAAAACTATAAGAAATACTTTTAAATATAAAAAATAATTAATTAATAAAATGAACAGGGAGAAAAAAAATGGATGTTTGTAGAATTTTGTCAGAATCTTCAGTTCCCAATTGCCTAATGATAACAAATAAATTGCGTGGTTTATTTTCATATTAACCATAAAAAACTAAAGAACATGAATTCGGGATTAACATTCACATAAAACCGATAATTAATCATTTAATTACTAAGTTCAAAATTAAACAATATTAAAAAGTATAGAGGAATAATAAAAAACTAATAACCCAATTTTAATACAAACTGTAATAACATTAGTTATATCAAATAAACTTATTATGCATATTATTCTACATAAAGATGGTACACTATTAGAAATTCATATGAAATTAAAAACAAGTTAATTGTTAACTTGATTAAATATTAATTAAGCTAAATAAATTTAATATGAATTGAAATATAAATATAAATATAAATATAAATATAACGTCACCATATATATATATATATAAAATATCGAATCAACCTCCATTATAAAATGTGTATTAGCAATGTAGTTATAATTCAAATGCCCCATCAATTTTATTTTTTTTAAATAAACTAGGGGGCTCGGCCCCCTACGAGCTACGCTCGCCAACCCCCTTCCAGACACCGTAGACTCTAAATGCACGCTAATTTGATTGGCTTTAAAAAGATTTCGAAAGATTGAATTATAATTTAAAAAACAGTGGCGATCTCTCTATAAACGGATTTCTATTCATTTCGCTTTGATTGGGGAATTTTAACGCCAAATCCGTTGCGGTACTACTTGATTATCCCGTCGACCCATTTCGCCAAATTATATAAATCGTCAAACCACTCGCCAAATTATACAAATTGACATAATTTTTATTTTAAATAACGAAAAAACAAATAAATTAGTACAACATTAATAAAAATACAAATAAAACGTCTAAATAAAAATAAATTAATGACTTAGACACGTGTAACAACATTTCAAAATAAGCTAATATAAAAGGAATTAAGTAAACAGATTCTTTGTCTCCTGGTATTTTTTAACAAAGTGAAAAGAAAGTTCTTTTAAATGAGACATTTTAAATTAATCGTTTTTAATCTGACGTAATTTTGACCAAACTATTCTTTCTCTTTTTAATACTCACGTGAAAATGCTTGTGTTAGGAATGAAATATTATTTGCGCTTTCCTAACAAAAATAGTTGAAAAGTATCCTCTTAAAATATCAAATAAATGTCTAGCGCGATTTCTAAATTTAAACCGTTTTGCAATATTATTTTGTGTTCATTTTATGTAATAACTGTAATGTGACGTAAATATGACGTAATTTCTCCTATTTAAAACTTCTAACGCATGTTAATAAATTTATTGTTTTACAAATTCCTTTCTCTCTTAAAATTCACGTGTAATTATAGTTTTTATGACGTAATTTTTAATAAGTTCCTGCTTTTTGTGTATAATTATTTAATTCTAATCCCAAATGTTTTTATCTGTTTATAATAGTCACGTGTAAATAAATTTTTAATTTATTTACACGTATAAATATTTTTTTTTTTTGAAGCAAACATTATTGTTTCCGCTGTTTATGCAGTTGGCACCAGTTTAAATTAATATCTTTCTAAAATCTGTTAAAAATATCTCTAGAAATGCTGAAAATCTGAATTTAAAATAGAAATAAAACCTCAAAAAATTAGTCAAAATAAAAAAAATTAATGCAATCTGCACTCCGGCAAATTCTAACGCATAAAATGATCTAAAAATGATTAAATTCCTATGAACAGTTTTTGCTCCGATAAAACTTTTTTAGTGGAACGATTTTGTCCAACTTTAGCATTAAATATCTCTTAAAATAATTCTTCGATCTGAAAACTGTCTGCATCAGCGTGTTTATCAAACATTTCTGTATAATACTACCGAGTTTCATATTTTTGTATGCATTATTTTTCTTAATATTAACGAAGAAAGACCTCCGGTCACAAAAAATTCAAAACCGGCGGCGGCGGCGGCGGTGACAGCGGTAGTTACTTTTTTTTAGAATAGAGAGATTAACCATTGCGTATTATCCAGACAACACCACACTCCTCCGTACTCTAACATCTACCCACCCAACCGTCCTATAATAATTTTTTATTATTATTTTACAATTTTTTATTCTTTTTTATAAATATCTTCTTATTTTATAAGTTTTTTTGTAATTTTGTTTACGCATGTGTTAATTTGTTTTTTAAAAAGATCATGTAAGTACTAATTGTATATTAAAGAATATATGAATTTTTTTGGAAAACCATGATTTAATGCATCATAAATTAGTTTTTTAATATTATTATTAATTAGATGAGAAGAACATAAACATTTTATTCTATATAAATGGTTAAGTATTATATTTCGATATACAGAATTATGAAGACAGGATTTAAAATTTGTAAATGTATTAACTTTGAATTTAAATTCTTTACGTTTATCACATAGATCTGTTATTGTTTTGTTGTCTTTTATCGTAATTTTAAGATCTAAGAAGTTGATTGTATTATTAGATAAGAGGTTTTCCGTTAGTTCCAAATTAGTGGGATAATCTACTGGAAATTGAGAAATTTTAGTATGATCAGTGGCAATTAAAATTATGTCATCAATATAACGATATAAATGTAGATTATTATTAGTAAAAGTACGTTCATAGTGATATAAATATAAGTCTGATAATAAACTGGATGTACAGCCACTTTGTGGTACACCGATGTGTTGTAAATATAATGTGTTATCTTGAAAGATATAATTATTATAGATAATGAAGTTAGTTAAAGATTTAAAATAAGCGATATCTATATTAGATGGTAAATCCAGTTTTTGATGATACTTTTTAAATAATGCATTTATAATATTATGTAAATCTAATAAATCTATATTATTAAAAAGATTTAAAAAAGATTTAAGAAAGATTTAAGAAAAGATTTAAAATAAGCGATATCTATATTAGATGGTAAATCCAGTTTTTGATGATACTTTTTAAATAATGCATTTATAATATTATGTAAATCTAATAAATCTATATTATTAAAAAGATCTTTCAAGTCATATGTCGTTATATTATGTACACAATTGAGATTTTTCATAATATTGACCAGTTGATAGCTGTTTTTTATGCAATGTGTATTATCATTGTTTGTAGTCAGTATACAGTGTGTCCACATATAACCTGACCGACAATTTATTTTCGCAACCGTTGGTCCTAGATGCATACTTCCAATTAGAAAAATGGTTTAAATAAGGCAAAGAATTTTTTTTAAGGCAATTTGAATCAAGAAAAACATTTATTAAAAAATTAGGAAACTTAAATTTTTATACGGTCCCTCGATCCTATAAGTGATAATTACTAAAAATTTACTGTGACACTAACAAGTAAGACAAAAAAAGTCCTATTCACCTAACATTAAAATTGACCGAGTTATGAAACATTGAAATGCATGACTTATACCACTTTTTTGCATATCAAAACTGATGATTTCAGCCATGATTTCAGGGGTCGTATATAAAGTACTTAAACTTATTTCAAGGTATCTGCGCTTTGAAAAAAAATCGTACAAATATTACGATTAATTTTTATTAGTTAAGTTTCAGATTAGTTAAGATAATTGTATTTTAACATATGTTTTATTTTGTAAGGATTTGAGGCTATGATTTCTTTTACTAAAATTATGTTATTTTCATAATGTTTTATTTAACTTGCAATGATAGTCTTTCCAGTTTAAAATTTGTACTCGAACATTAACTTAATTTCGAATGTCCGATCGAAGTTAAATTTTACATACTGACTTAAATCCGATGACAATGCAATATTATTATGATTTTCGACTCTTACCATTTTATACATACTTATATTAGAGGATAACAAAAAAAGAAAAAAAAAATTGGATAGATTAGCGTCAAGAAGTTTAAGAAAGTGTTTTAGATTAGATAATATAAACCTGCTATGGTTGTGTTTTTTAACTTTTATAATTACATTTTATGTATTTTTTAACGCTGAATCAAAAAATTACCTTCACTTTTAACCATCATGTCAAGATTTTTCGCAAATCGTAAATTTCAAGGTTAAAAAATAGCGAAAAATCTGATACTATAATAAATGCAAGACATTTTTATTCAGTTTAATTTCATTTAATTCAATAATTTATTAAATTTTTTGGCTTATACTTGGTTTCTTACAGCTAAACAGCTTGGGGGTCCGATGAGGTTGGGAGGGGAGGGGGGTCAATTTTAACTTTTTCTGTTTAACTTTGAAATTTGCGATTTGAGAAAATTCCTATGACGTGATGGCTTAAAATGAAGTTCATTTTCAAATTCAGTGCTAAAAAATACATAAGAATCAATTTTCAAAATCTAAAAAACATGCCACAACCCAAAATTTGAAAGACAGTGTAATCTAACAGCATTTTAAAATATGTATCATTTTGTAAAGAATTGAGGCTGTTGTTTTTCATCCTTTTATTTAACAAAAAATGTGTTATTTTTATCCTGTTATAATATTCAGTACAAACTGTACATTTTGCAGTAATATGTCAGAAGGATTAAAGATTTCAAATTTATATTGCAATGCTAATTTTACTCTCAACCATTTCTTTAAAATATCTGACGAAATTATATTTCTACTAAATTTGTGAATGACCCTAATATGCAGCAAAAAATAAACTCCAACTTACAGCTATTACTCAGTCAATTTTAATCGTAGAATAACGGGACTTTTTTTGCCTTTCTTGCCAGTGTAACAGGGAAATTTTACTAAATATAACTTATAGGACCAGGAGATCGTATAAAAATTTAGATTCTGTAATTCTTCACTAAATTATTTTTTCGCCTCAAACTTTTTTTTTTTATCTTAACCCTGCACCTAATTTTGACCATTTTTGTAATTGGAAGTATGCATCTAGAACCAACGGTTGCGAAAATAAAGGTCAGTCAGGTTATACGTGGACACACTGTATATAATTGATTAAGAATTTTAATAGTAGTTTATTGGCTTTATTATTATATGTATTACAACCAATAGTTACTGTTCTAAATTTAATAGGCGTCTTATGAAATTTGGGAATAAGCACTAAATAAGGATAATTAAAGTTAGTAGAGAGAATATTTAATAGTTTATAATAACTGTGAATTTTGCGATTATTTAAAATTACATTTTTATTAGTTTTTTGAAAAGATTTATTAGAAGAAATAAGGGTAGTAAGAAGTTGGTGATTATAAGATTTACATATAATTGCATAATTATTAGGAGATTTGTCTACATATGTAATAACATAGTTTTTTTGTAATTTATTAATTTGTTGGAAAAAATGCTTTGTGTTAATAGTATCTAAATCAGAAATATTATATTTTAAAGCCATAGTTAATTTTTCAATTACTAATAATTTCCATTGATTAAAATAGTCAATAGGCTTATTATAAGATATTGAAATTTTATATATAAAAACATCTATATCATATGTAAACTGTTTGATAATAGATTTTACATTAAATTTAGATGGAAGTCTATATTTAGTATCATAACCCATTAGTTTTTTCAATTTAAAATCATTAACAATGTTAAGATTTCCAGTGATTATATGTCCATGATCATTGTTTATGCATTTTTTTAGATTGGGGTCATTGCATTTACACGAAAAATTCTAAATTTTAATTTTTCTAGCTCCATTTCAGTTATAATTAACTACACCAGGGGGTATTTTTAGCTAAATTTTGACGATAATGTTAACAGTTATAAATTAATTTAATAGTGCATTTTAAATAATGTAATTACGATATATTTATTTTATATTATATTAAATGTATTTAACGAGGTATTTCAAAATTTATTTCAAATTGTATTAACTGCATCCTTTGGTATCAATTACTGTGATTTCTTAACTGTTTTATTCACCTTAATCTTTTTGATATTCTGGTAGCCATGTGCGTGGATATTTGTAAAATACTGAAATATTAATCGGTATGGTGTTTATTATTTATATTTTATATCCTATAAATATTTAAATAGGTTTTATTGATTCTTCCATTTCATATATGTTTCTATTCTGTTTTCATTTTTAATCAATTCACTTGATTTTAATGGTTGTTTGGGCACAGGGGAAAATAATTTTTAGCTTTAGCTTATTTTTCTCACAGAAAACAACCATTTTGCTTATATCATTGAATTCTGTGCCCTTGACAACGTAATTCAATGTATAAGCTTTTCCATTTTTTATCGGTGTCCACTTTTTTCTTTTTCTTCCATAATAATTCTTATAATAATTTTTTTTTTTTTTAATACTTACAGCTTTAATTCATAACATTTGATGGTGGTAGATTATGTTTAATTAATGGTTATATATATATATATATATATATATGTATATATATATATATATATAAATCACTTCGTACCATATAATCTAGTTTTCTGCGTGTCTCTCATTTGGACTTATTATACTACTTAAGGGTGTACCCCAAAAAATATTTTTCCACCCTCAGCAGCTCGAAATTTTCTGACACATTTTCAGATTTATTTTTAAAAGTAAAAACATGAAACTTGCTGACGGGGTTTTTGAAGAGATGTATAAGAGACCAAGTATTTCCATTTTTCGCTCAATTAATTAGAACTTGATTTATAAACAATTATTTTCTCAGTATGACGATTTTTTTCGTTCCCAGTTCTCTCGCTTCGGAAAATTCTGTTCAAAACGCCAGCTTTTTTTGCAATATATTCTGCCTTTAACAAAAAATCGACAAGCATGGCATATTATATAGTTTCTGAATAAGAGAATCTGCCAATTTTATGCGTTTCAGAACAAAAATGAATTTAAAAAATCAGAAAATAAGCAGTTTGGATTTAAATTCACCCTTAAGGGTGTTTGTTCTCAAATGCAAAAGGGCAACTTTCTGAGATAATTTTTAATTTTTTTTTTTTTTCGAAAAGGCATGAAACTAGCTGGTGTTGTTGTTCAGAAACTATTAAATCGAACTGTTTTTTTTTTTCATCTTTTTGCAAATGCAATTGATCTTTCAGAAAATAGTGTCAAAGGGGGAGTTTTGAACAGAATTTCCGCACGAAGGGAGAAAAAAACACTCAAGAGCGGGAGAAAACGTGTTTGTCACGTGATCAAAATCGCTTATAACTCAATAGGTAATTGATTGATCAAAAAATGGAAAACACAGTTCAATTCCAAATCGATTCCATGGCCAGCTTTCCAATTTTATATTTTTTCGTTAAAAAATGAATTTTTAAATGTGTCAAAACGTTTTGCATTTGTTGAGCAGAGCAGTTAAGAAGATGTTCCGTTCCGGAAGTATAACGAGCTCCCCCTAGCGAGCAGTCTGTAAAAAAGGTAATTAAGCTGTTGATCGTCAAAGCATCAATACGCATGTCAAAACACTCCATCCAAACTACGCGATGGATATTAATTATGATTTGCAATCTATTCAAATTTGTGAAATTTATGTTTGTGTAAGTGTCTTGTGCAGGTTTAAATGTGAATAAATTCAATTAAAAGGAAAATTAAACGTCTACAGTCCACCATATCGAACATTGTGGTCCGTCGAGCCGGAGAGTTACTATGGATAAGTTTAATCCATTAAAAGGCACCGTAAAGGCTGCTATCACAACATTAGAGCAGTTTCTAACAGATACTCTGATGTAAAAGGAACGAATGTGAGTACATTAAACGTAAAATTAAAAAAGACAGAAGGTCTTCAAAATAAATTGGAGGAAATAATAGAGCAGTATTTCGACATCGAAGAATTATCTGCGCAACAGGTGCAAGATATAGAGGAGGATGTCGACACTGCTAATGAAAGGCTCGAACAAGTGGAGGTAAGCTTGAAAGTTTTATTAACATCTTTTGAAAATAAATGTAATATTGTAAATATTAATGATAATTCAAATGAAAACAAAACTAAGGTGCGCTTCCCAGAAATTCCATTACCTACATTTGGAGGTGATTACTGTGATTTTGCTAATTTTAAAACGCAATTCACTAACTTGATTGCTAATAATGCTCAATTAGATAATAGTCAGAAACTATTTTATTTAAAAGCTTCTTTAAAAAACGAAGCTAAACATTTAGAATCACCTGATGATGATTTTTAATTCATTATTTCAAGCCCTGATACACAGATACGAAAATAAAAGATTGTTAATCGATTCACATATTTCTGCAATTTTAAATTACGAAAAAATGCAATATGAATCCCCTAAAGAATTGCGTAATTTTATTGATTGTATTAACAAAAACATTCGCGCACTCAAAATTATGGAATATACACAAAATAATTTATCCGAAAGTGTGTTCATAAATATAATTCTGAAAAGAAAATGCATAACGAAACTCGAAAGCAGTTTGAATTATCTCTTGAAAACTCAAATGTTCCGACTTTTGATTATTTAATTTCTTTTTTGGAAAAAAGATGCTTAGTTTTAGAATCGATAAATATCTCGACTGACGCCAGACAGTCGCAATCAAGGTTTTCGAAAGCTAAGAATAATTACACAGTAAATAAATCTAGATCGTTTTTTATCAACGATAAAAATAAAAAAATGTAAAGCCGTGTTTATTGTGCAAGACAAGTAGTCACCCTCTTTTCAAATGTTCTGTTTTTTTTAAAACATGAGTGTTCATGAAAGGAAAATGATTGTGAATAAAAATAAATTATGTTCAAATTGTTTACGATTACATCAAGGCCAATGCAATTCTAAATTTACCTGCAAACATTGCAAATTAGCGCATAGCACCTTACTATGTGAAGTAAATGAAAATATGATGTCAGAAACGGCGGTAATAAATAAAAATAACGAGTTTGTTAAAAATAAACAAATAAGCAATTCTGAATCTGAGAATAAAGAAACGCCGTTAATTGGTTCTAATTTGTTACTACAAGAAAAAAGAAATTGTGCAATATTAAACACAGCTATAATTTTAGTAACTGATGTGTTTGGAAATAAAATTAGATTAAGAACAATTCTAGATAATGGGTCGTCGATTAACGTTTTAAGTAAGAGCGCATGCAAGAAATTAAATACAAAACCAAAACCATTCAAAGGTGTTATTTCTGGCATAAACGAGTCGCATCAGGATGTAAAGCAAATCATCAATGGAGAAATATCAAATGAAAGGGGAACTTTTTCTAAAACGTTAGAGTTTGCAGTTCTACCGAAAATAACAAACAACATTCCGGTTGAAAGATTAGACATTTCAAATTTATGCATTCCTAACTACATAGAATTAGCAGACAATAATTTTCATATACCTGGTCAGATTGATGCATTAATTGGTAGCAAGGTATTTTTTGACATTTTAAAGAGTGAGCAAATTCGTTTAGCATATGCCAATTGTATATTACAGAATACAGTATTTGGATATTTAGTCACAGGTTCACATCCACAAGTTGAAAATAAATCATATTGTTGCCTTTTAACTGAAAATAGCTTAGACAATACTTTACAGAAATTTTTTGAAATAGAATCTTTACCTGGGGATAATAAAGAAACTATCAAAGTGGATGAAGAAATATTTTGTGATGAACATTTTAGAAGCACCTATAAACGTGATCACTCCGGTATATTTACAGTACAGCTACCAATGAAAGAAAATGCAGAATCAGTGTCAGGAAGTTCTAGAGAAATTGCAGCTAGGCGATTAAATAGTTTATGGGCTAAATTAGATAAAAATGAAACAATGGCTAATTTATATACAGCTTTTATGGAAGAATACGAATATTTGGGGCACATGACACAAATTAAATATGAAAACGAAAATAAGCTGTCTTATTACATTCCACATCATGCTGTGTATAAACCGGAAAAAATATCCACCCCCCTGAGAGTTGTCTTCAACGCAAGTTCAAATACATCTAGTGGTTATTCACTTAATTCTATTTTATTAAATGGGTGAACGGTTCAGCAAGATTTATTTTAGATTATAACTAGATTCCGTACCCACAAATATGCATTCTGTGCTGACATTAAGAAAATGTACAGGCAGATAATGATCGACCCACTACAGAGAAATTTGCAAAAAATTCTTTGGAAGCCTAGTAAGGACGCTCAGATAAAAATGTATGAACTTAACACGGTTACATATGGCACTGTTAGTGCTCCCTTTCTTGCCACGCGAACGTTGAAAGCTCTTGCTGATGAAGAAAACAAAGATTTTCCCAAAGCTGCAGAAGTGATTCTAAATGACATGTACGTAGATGATTGTTTATCTGGTGCAGGTTCCTTACAAGACGCACAGGACTTGCAATCTCAATTAAGTCTAATCTTAAAAAGGGGAGGGATGGACCTACATAAGTGGATCTCTAATCATGCTGAAATTATTACAAGACGCAGCCATATCAGAATATGCATTTGACGAACACTCGCAGCAAATTTCTGTAAAAACTTTAGGGATGCTTTGGAAACCTCAATCAGATCATTTTACTTTTAAAATTAGTATCGAATCCAAAGATGTTTATACTAAGAGAGAAGTTTTGGCTCAAATTGCTAAAATTTACGATCCCTTAGGCCTAATTGGCCCTATTCTAACCAAAGCAAAAATTTTTATGCAACATTTATGGGAATTAAAGATAAATTGGAATCAACATCTGCCTGCCAGTTCTCTTCGGGAATAGCAAAGTTTTCTGATTAAATTGACAGAAATAAATCATCTTACAATTCCGCGGTATGTTTTGTCTGACAACATTGCAGGTCTAGATTTACACTGATTTTCATATGCTTCTGGAAAGGCCTATGGAGCAGCCATCTACATAAGATCTCTCTCCACAACTGGACAGTTCAGGTCTAATCTTCTGTGCAGCAAGCTCCATGTGGAACCCCCTAAAGCCAATGACCATCCCGCGACTAGAGTTGTGTGCAGCTCAACTTTTGGCAAAACTGGTTCAAAAAATAATTCTCATCCTACAGCTATGCTTTCAAAAGGTGTGGCTATGGACACTCTTCGATTTTTCTATTTTGGCTTAATACACCACCCCACAAACTTAAAACTTTCGTTGCCAATAGAGTCTCCACGATCCAGTCTATTTCTGAGAATTATCATTGGAACCATGTATCCTCTAAATCCAATTCAGCAGATATCATCTCCAGAGGTGCAACAGCCAAGGATCTGATAAATAATGATTTGTGGTGGTCAGGGCCGGCCCAAGGCGTGTGCGAAGTGTGCCACCGCACGGGGCGCCGAGCCGGAGGGATGCCAAACAGATAAAAGGGCGCCTATAAGAACACCGATAAAAATTATTTTATATTCTGCGGTTTTTTTTTTTCTTTTACATTTTCTATAGCTAGGCTGGGGCCAGATTGAGAAAGGATTCTTCATTCCTTTTAAAAAGAAATTCAAGGGCGCCGAATTTTCGCATGCAGACATCGGCTTCTGTTCTTTATCTGAATGGAATCACCTTTAAGGCTGTTCTCAAATCGAAAGGGTCAACTTTCTGACACAAGTTTTAATTCATTTTTGTTCGGAAATGCATGAAACTAGGAGGTGTTATTATTCAGAAACTATGTCATCGAACTGTTTTTTCCGTTTTCTTGTAAACGCAATAGATTGTAAGGGGAGAAAAATGCCGTGTCACATGATCAAAATCGCTTATAACTATGTAGGTAATTGATTGATCAAAAAAATGGAAAACACTGTTCGATTCCAAATCGCTTCCATGGTCAGGCTTTCCAATTTTATACCTTTCCGTTAAAAAATGAATTTGTAAATGTGTCAAAACGGTTTGCGCTTGTTGAGCTGAGCAGTTGAGAACAGCCTTAAGCTACTGAGAAAAGAAACATAATCACGAACCCCAGGAACCACCAGATTCAAATCTGCTTCCCTTGCGGGATGATAATTAATTTCAACTTTGGCAGATTCATGGTGAATTCTATCCCTTCCGGCTATTTAAGCGCATTATTTCTAGAGTCCTCTTATCCCACAGGGAATCTGAGACTGCCCCCTCTTCCCCAGATGGCTGGAAAAAAGAAACCGTTAGGAGCTTAAAGGGCCAGAAATTTTAAAATAAAAAACAGAGTGAAAAAGTTTTTCGTCTAGCAGTGTCTTCTGGATGTGAGCTCATTTTCTTCTGCAAATATGTCAATAACATTAGTGTCAGAAATTTTGCCGAAATTGAAAAGTTAATAAAAATTAAATTTAAAAAATTTAAAAACCCGACTTCACAAAAAGCGAACTATTTAATTATTTCTCATCAGTGTTAAACTATTTTTTATATTATTTACCAATTTTTTTTATTTACTTGTATTGATGACTTTTTAAGTTGTGTTTAATTGTTAGTTCCTATCTATAAACACTGTTTTGATAAGGCCTATAGACGTCTATGAAGGTTAGAGTTGCAGTAAAGCTAGAGATCCTACCTACACAACTTCCAGGTTGCGTAAAATTTAAACGGAGCTTCTGACTGTAAAATAGTCAATGAAACATTGTCTTCATTTTGAAAGATCTATCCAATGATATACCACTCAATATGGTGCGTAAAAATTTTATTTCGTTTCTACCGCCATTTTGTTTTTACGGCCGCCATTTTGAATTTATAAAAACAAAACCTTGCCTATAACTATCGGACGGTTAAGACGAATCGATAGAGACCTCATTCATTAAAATTCATCCAGTCGTTGGGATGTTTCGAGGGTATAAAGTAATCCACATACACATATATGCGTGAAACACACAACCCTTCTTGGCAGTCGCGTAAAAAAGGGCATGTAACTAAAAATATAATGGTAAACAATTCTTATTAAAATGATCGCAATATCTAGACAATACAGTTCGGTCGTTCATTAATTATTTTATTAAACTGCTGTAAATTGAATATTTAATAGGTAAAAATAAATCAAACCAAATATTTTAAGTAGCTTGATTCATTTATTTATTTCGCTTAAATGAGTCATTTTCATGCGAATGTGAAACATAGTAGAATATTTAAAGTTACAAAGCATGCTCGTAGCATTTCACAGTTGTCAGTTCTTGAAATTACGAAGGACGTTGCGCCCTAAACTCAGAGCGGCGGAACAAGGGCCTATATGGCGCTCTGGTGCGTGTGGCAAAGATTCACATGGGACCCCCTATAACATGCTTTTAGCCACAATTTCTACTTATTAAAAAAAACAATTTTGGGGTTTTAGGTGGAAAGTGGGTATTTTAGAGTTGAGAGCCTGGGCAGATGCCTCTTTTGCCTTTGCGATAATAAGGCTCTGATAGGAACCATTGTGTCTTTCAGGCACATATCGTGGAAGGTAGTACCTCTCCGGCGCAAGACTCCTACCCCCCCCCCCCCTACTTGAGAAATTTTTCGAGCAACAATACAATTCTTTTAGTGTTTAATTATTCCAATATTTGTTACCTTAACAGGAGGAGGGCGATCGGAGCTCAATTGACGGAAAGAGATTAAACTACAGTAGAACCTCGATTATCCGAAGTAATTGGGACCGACCATTTTTCGGAAAATCGAAATTTTCGAATAATCGAGAATGCTTCAATTTTAAGATTAAGGAGAAATATATGTGCTATTTCTTATTACGGTAAGAAGGGCTTAATAAAAATAAAGCAATAGAAAAATAGAAACAAGAATAAATTACCTGAATTTTAATTTTGAAATTAAGTACCTTTCACATTTCACAAGGGTTTGAAACAATGTTTTGTTTGTCGCAGTTTCGATTGCCTTCTCTTTGAAGCTTTATCATGAAGTTTTTTAACATTATTAGTTCACCAGTATACAGTCTTTCTGCTGCTCCAGCCATGCCAAATATTTTGCAAAACTTTCAAAAGCTTCAAAATTGCTAATTTGTTAGTTTTGTTCGTTCTACTCCGCGGCTTACGGGAACTGAAGATAAATTCAAAGGAACTCTAAGAAAGGGGATGGAAAATATTTATATGTACTTGTCGTCCGGAATCTATCTAAAACTCTCTAAAACTATCATATTCCTTGCACACAAGGAATATTATAGTTAAAATAAAAAGCTTTCAAAAGGGATTTTGCACACAAGGAGTGTGATAGTAAAAAAAAAAAGGCCTTAAAGATGGATTTCGGTTAAAAGAGTTTCGGATAAAAGAGGTTCTACTGTATTTCTATTTTTGCTACAGGTACATATTTGTTCGAAAATCTTCCCACTTCAGGGATTTCATTCAGCCGGTGCCCATGCCATATTCTTTGAATTTATGTATTGTCCCAGTTTTCCGAAATGTGGTCTGAAAGGAACACTGAGGGGAAAGTCAGTAAAAAATAACGTCATAAAAATATATAATTGCGTTATAATTATGCACTGTTTCATTCATCATTAGGGATTATTTATTAGTGGAATATAATCTTCGGCCCATTACACAATAAATATTTTGCAATACTGAAATGAAAATAACTGAAATTTTAAGCAAATATTGTTAATTTAAAAATAAAAATTGTTGGAAATTCAACTAAAATGAAAAAAAAAAAGACTTTTTTGGAATCAGTTTATGTATTTGATACTGAATAGTCAAAGTTTGTCTAAACCGAAAGGGAATGCTATTCAATATTACAGAGATTCTTCATTATTTTGTGAACGAAATCTGCTTAGGGGTAAGGTTTCTTTGAGATAATATTGTTCTAAGCCTTTGTATACAGACTTATGCACAAGCGCAATTTTTCTCTTAGTGATTTTATTATTTAAACATAAGCGAAAAAAGTAAATTTTACACCCCCCCCCCTTTTTTTTAAAAAAAATCATCTACGATCACGAATTTTTTTCAAAAGGGTTGACCAAAGGCCCTTGTGTTTTACTTTTGTATTGTAATTTTACACATTTGATAATTACTGTAAAATTGAAATTTCTCTGATTTTACAATTTACCAAATACAAACTCAAAGATAGAATTAAATTTAGAATGTTTTATCTGTTTTTGAAACACTTTAAATTAATACCTTAAATAATTAGTAACAGTATGTATAAAAAGTACGAATATTTAAAAAAATTAAGACCGTAAGTCAAGCAATTTTTCTTGTATGTGTGTGTGAGGGGGGGGGGCGCCCCGCTGGGTGCTCGCACGGGCGCCAAAATGTTCTTGGGCCGGCCCTGGTGGTGATTTGGACCAGAATTTCTTCAAAGGGAAATTATAGTTCCCAACCAATTTCCTACCCTCAAAGACATTGACTGTGACCATGAACTCAAAACTGATTTTAATTTATTAACTATGCATAAGGACTCTAACGACTTTTCGAATGTATTATATAATTCTTCTAATAATTTTCTTAAACTAATACGAATATGTAGTTTTATTTTTAGGTTCATCAATAAGAGCCATCATAGAAATATAAAACGGAAGCAGCTTACCGGAATTGGGTTACAAAATAGTACCCAATTTTTAGTAAAAAGGGCCCAGGAAGGTAAGTTCGCTCCTGAATTAGCAGCACTCAGAAAGGGACAAACTGCTCCTTCTTCCATCCTTCTTCCAGTAAGTTAAAGGGATTAGATCCCTTCATTGATAACTGTGGATTACTTCGTGTCGCTGGCAGATTAATAAATTCTGACTTACCTTTTCATTCTAAGCACCAATTAATTCTGCCCAGTGATCATAAGCTCACTAAATTAATTTTTGAGTACTTTCATAAAAAGTACTTTCACATAGGTGCTCAGGGATTAATTCATCAAGTACGGATGAAATATTGGCCTATAAAAGCTAAAAGCATTGCCCGAAAAACAGTGCACACTTGTGTCACATGTTTCAGGCATAACCCCAAAACACTAGATCAGTTAATGGGAGGCCTCCCATCGCAACGCGTAACACCTAACCACACGTTTCTCAATCCAGGTATCGATTTTTGTGGCCCCTTCCACATTAAGTACAAAAATCAGAGAAAAGGCTCTTATTCCAAAAGTTATGTGGCCATATTTATATGCATGGCTACCAAGGCTATTCATCTAGAGATAGTAAGCGAGTTATCCGCTGTTGCATTCATCGCTGCGCTTAAAAGATTTTGCGGCAGGAGAGGCAAAGTAAATACGCTAACTTCTGACAATGCCACTAATTTTAAAGGTGCGTCAACAGAATTAAATAACTTTAAGAAATTATTGACCACTCCCAACGAGGAATTATCAAATTTCTTTTCCGAAGAATTCATAACTTGGAAATTTATCCCTCCGCGATCTCCTAATTTTGGCAGTCTATGGGAAGCTGGCGTTATGTCCTTCAAACATCGTTTGGTAATAGTAAAATTACTCTAGAGGATTTTGAAACTTTAGTAGTTCAAATTAAGGGATTTCTAAATTCCCGACCTTTATTTCCGCTTTCTGATGACATAAATGAGTTTGACGTCCTTACGCCAGGGCATTTTTTAATTGGCAGACCCATTAATAGTATTCCAGAGCCTAATGTTATGAATATTTCTGATAATAGATTAACCCATTGGCAATTAATTACCAAATATGTTCAATGCATTTGGAAACGTTGGTCTATTGACTACCTAAATCACTTGCAGCAGCGCGGTAAATGGCAATTTACAAAAGAAAACATAAAGTTAGGATATCTGGTGCTATTAAAAGAAGAAAATCTCCGACCATGTAACTGGGCTCTTGCCCGAATTATGGAAATAATTCCAGGCAGGGACAATAGGGTTCGTCAGGTCAAAGTCAAAACTGCATGTGGTATATTTTTAAGAGGCATTTCAAAAGTGTGCCTGTTGCCCATTCAGGGACTCTTAATTAATGTTTATGCATCATTGTATTTCTTATATATATTATTTTAAAGTAATTTTCCTGATTGTTTTGTATATTAAGTATTTTGTATTTTAGTATCATTTGTAGTGTTAATTAGTTATCTATTGTATTATGTTTATATTAATTACTGAAATATGTCATATTTCATCCCCGGGCGGCATGTTCCGTTTCGGAAGTATAACGAGCTCCCCCTAGCGAGCAGTCTGTAAAAAAGGTAATTAAGCTGTTGATCGTCAAAGCATCAATAATCATCAATCGTCAAAGCATCATACGTATGTCAAAACACTCCATCCAAACTACGCGATGGATATTAATTATGATTTGCAATCTATTCAAATTTGTGAAATTTATGTCTGTGTAAGTGTCTTGTGCAGTTTTAAGTGTGAATAAATTCAATTAAAAAGAAAATTAAACGTCTACAGTCCACCATATCGAACAGAAGCCTTAAGGCATACTTCATTCAGGGGTTTGGCGAGCATTAGCGAGCAAGGGGCAGAACACTCTAGTTTCAAGACTTTATAAAAAAGTGTGGTTATATGCATTATTTAAAAAATACACATTTTTCTCTTGTCTTATTGAAGATTTCTGCAACACCCTAGCGACCTTTAAATATGATTATCTAACTATTTCTAACTAATTTTTTATTTATTATTGTTCGGATAATTTAGATTTTATAAAATATCAAATTTAGAAATAGTGTATTACATTCAATTGGGTTCTATTTGTACTTCAAATATTTATTATAAATAGGATGTGTGGCAAAATTAGTTCTAAATTCAATCATTCAAGTTAACTGTTTCAAAAATTAACTTACTAATATTTGATATTTTTTCGTGAATGATTTTTATTTCTATATTTTTCTAAGAAACTTTATTTTACCCTGTAACTTATTTATTTATTTACTTTTATGAAAGGCAGCATGGATCAGTCTTTGAAAAGCAAAAAACAAAACGTCAAGTAGCCAGGTTTCCTTTCTCTTTTCACGAAAGTTTATTTCCAGGTTTATCATACAGAAAGATCAAACCCGCAAAGTAAGTAATTTTTAAAAAATGGGGATACAGTTGTTGGCTTAGGAGTAAAAATTTTAGACAGGTGTACGTGAGCAAGTATTCGTCTCCGAAGTACTTTTTTGCACTTTTTTTTAATGAATATGTTGTTTCTATAAAAAGTAAAAATATGATAAATGAAATACAATTGCTGTTTGTAAAAAGGAAATGCCAGTAAAAATTGCATAGTGTTTTAGTTAAGAAAAATCAGAAGACATTAAGCTTCTATGATTTAACAACAGCATTAAAAAAATTAAAGATTTAAGTATGATTTAAAGAGATTAGTTTTGAGAGAAATAAGTAAATAGCTTTCTTCATCAGGCGAAATATCATTGTGACCATCAAAATATACAATAGCGTAGGGTCTGGTTCCCGTTTGGTTTTGTTGCATTCTTCACATTTTTAAAATGATTCGTCGGTGGTAACAATGCTAATTCTTTTAATTATTTTGCTGTTATATGGATTTAAGATTGCCCAATCCTTTGCCTACTTTTTATGCATGGTCTGAAATTTTGTAAACCATCTCGAAAACATGAAATTACTCAAAATGTGTTATTGATATTTAACAACTGTTACAGTTCTATATGCAACTTGTTGTTGTTTACTTTTATTTTATTTCTACACCTGTAAATCAAGGAGATAAAAAGGAAAGGCACCTCCTTTGTTTGATCTAGTATAATTCAATAAGTCTCACATAAATTTAGAATAATTTTCTTCAGAGATATAATGCTAATACGGATCAAAACTCTGTAACAATACAGTAGAATCTCAATTCTCTGGTGCCCAATTTTAAAACAATTTGAACAAGAAATTCTAGAGAAATTTGATTTCGATCACGGAAAGAAATTCGGTAATTCAAGCAAAATTCGATTCCGATCTCGAAAAGAAATTCTGTTCTCGAACAGTGAGAATATTGCAGCCAAATTGACCGAATGAAAAAGCTACTGAATAGAATTTTTCTTTTTTTGTTGTTGGATGCAAAACGCACACTTATGAAAAGAAACCTATACTCTGGGCTTCGAGATAGCGGAATCCAGTGCTAACGAATTTCATTTATTTCGAGGTTCAAAAGCAGCAATTCGTCCTAAGGCTAATGTCAGACGAACGTCTTTTTGCACGCTTTTTTCCATACATATCGCTCACCCGCAAGAAAAGTGACACATCTCGACAAAAGTAAATTTCACAGGAGAGGCGAAAGAAAATTTGCAGTATTTTACTGAAACTTAAAATTATAGCGCTTAGCTCAGCATGCATGAGTAAAAATATGCATAAAAGCCTAAAACCCTTAAGAATGAAGACATATGATGAGGTTTGGAGGGTTGGATAAATTTACCTCCTCATACAATCCACCCCTCTTCTGTGGTCACGAATGGACAAATAGCGTAATAAAGTGATTTGCTGTATAACTACACTTATGAAACATTTTGTGTAGAAAGACACAACTATGACAAACCTATTAGAGGAATAAAAAGCAAAATGAATTTTTGCGAGATGTGTCACTTTTCTTGCGGGTGAGCGATATCATCCCTACACAATGCCGCTAATATCAGAGGAACGCCTTTTTGCATGCTTTTTTTCCTAAATATCATCCCTACACAATGCTAGTGGCATTTTGAAGGGATGATATGTAAAGAAAATAGCGTGCAAAAAGGCGTTCGTCTGACATTAGCCTAATGATCGTAATAATAAGTCGTCCTAATGATCTTAAAAAGTAAGATGGAAAGTACCCTTCCTCTTTTCAATCTCAAGTCGTCCAAAGTTTCACCAATTAATATATGGGTACGGTTCTGCGAAACTATTATTAAAATGCTATACAGTTTTCGTTGTCTCATCGTATTACATACTTCAATGAGTTTTTAATTTTTACTGTATTACACACTCATGTTTGTGAAAATTGCAACACCATGAAGGAATGACGCGATTGAGCTGAAAATTTCAAAGTATATTGTGTTATACAAATGATTCTAATTTCAAAGTCACCATGTATCCGTGGGCTGAGCAGCGCCCTCTGGACAGCTGCTGAAACCGTATAAATAGATGGATGTAGCGAGACGTTGAAGTGAGAGCGAGTGTGTCAGCTCCAGCCGAGACATCCCCTTCCAGTGCCTGACACCGTATCGATATATCGTGAAAAGCTCTTGTCAGAGCTACGTATGCCAGTAATGGTATATCGATGAGCGAAGAATTCTCTTCGATGCCTAACATGTTTGCTATGGAGACCAACCAACAGTCGGCCGAAGGTAATACATCTTCACTTAGCTCTAATAGTGATGGCCTGCTCAAATTTAAATTTAATATGGAACCTATTCCACCGAAAAGTGATTTAGCACGTAAACTTATTAAGGAGGGAAAAGATATCTCCGAAGTGCCTGATTATGAGTTAGAAGATATTGATAAGGACGGTAATTTCTCGGATATTCACTACTTAGTCATGTATGGTGGCAGATGGATCGATCGCAAAAAAGCTGATATTAAGAACCGTAATGCTGCCCTTAGGCTTTACTATGCAAAAAATTCTCGTAAATTAGATAGTAAAAATGAGTATGATAAACTGATGTAGCTGCACCTTGCTCCAAGAAACCGAAAAGTGACAGCAACGAAGCTGACTTCAATATTAAACTGTCGACTGATGACGTCATCAGCGAGGACCAATCCGAAATCTCCAATACTGAGACGATCTCAGAAATGGAATTTTTTGACGAAAGTCCAATAAATCCTAAAGAAAACATCGAAGCTTACTCCAAATTAACTGAAAATCAAAGTAACAACCCAAAAACTAAAGAACTTACAAATTCTGAAAATAAAATTAATTCACCCAAACCTATAATCATCAAAAACATCCAAGAAGTTGTTATTTTTGCCGCTACGGTTGAACAGGATTGCGACTCAAATTTTATAATAAAAATTATAGGTAATGATCTTAAAATTATTCCAAAAGACTTAGCCACTAAAGATAAACTTATAAGTTATCTTAAAGAGAAAGTTACCAATTTTATGTGGTGCCAGACACCATCGCCCCTGTTAAATTTGTCATCAGGGGGCTCCCCAAAACTTGTAAAATTGCCGATATCGAACAAGAAATCGTGGATAAAGGATTCGAAACTGTCAAAGTCGTGCAAATGACTAGTAGAGTGGACAAGAGGGCCCTCCCTCTCTTTTTAATTCATCTTATAAAAAATGAAAAATCGAAAGCTTTTCTTGAAGTTAGGGACTTATTCAAAATTCGCATTGAAGTTGAGAATTATAGGGTCCCCCATAAAGCAGTGCAATGCTGGAATTGCCAAGGCTTTTTCCACATTAGCACCTACTACTTTATGGATCCAAAATGTGTAGGGTGCGGGAAAATTCATAGAAGTTTAGATTGCCCGAGTAAAACTAGCAGTTCGAAAGAGAACGATGAAAATAAGGAAAAACCACCGCCGACCTGCTGTAACTGCGGGTCGAATCATCCGAGCTCTTTTAAGGGATGTAAGAACTTCCCATTAAAACCGCAATTTCGTAAATCTTATGCAGATTCGCTTAAAAACAATGCAATTAAACCTAAATTCGTAAATCCTGTTAAATCAGCCCCAAAAAAAGAAAATTTCTCAATCCGACCCCAAGATGGCGCCACCGCAACCGGTGCAGTTGTATCAGTTGGAGGAATTTAACACGGGATTCATTAAGATTGCAGAAACTATTGAAAAAATTAAGACCGAACTTAAAATTGAATCCTTTTCTAAACTTTATGAATTTATTGATAAAATTTATAACGAAATTGTAAAACAAACTGATACTGGGAGAAAAAGACTTACTTTCATGGATAAGATTTCAAAACTCCCCCAGGACAAAGTTTAGTCTCTTTTTGGAAAATTTGTTAGTGTAAATATTGTAAATCTCTCTGTAAATAGACTTTTTTCTCTTTTCTTTTTATTAACATCGTAAATCTTTTTAAATTGTAATGGTTATTATTTATTATTATGTAAAAATGTATGGACCTGAATTGGGCCTTTTTTTGTTTATGGGGTTTTCTGAGCACTTCCACCGCCAGAGCTTTGCATGGTCCGACCACCAGAGGGCGAAGTCTAGGCTTCAACCAATGGGAAATCGGCCTTGCTTTTTCCACCTTCGGCCATGATCTTCATTCACTTCATGTCTTCAGAACTGTCCAGTCATTCTTCACTTATCCTGATCTCGGGGATGCGTTGGGTTGCCCACAGGAGCCTCGGTTCAAACAGTTGTCGAAATCGAAGTCGACGTTGAAGTTTTTTGATGATTAGCTGCTAGTGATAAACGTTAGGTGAGACGTAACTATGCCTCTTCGACGAAAGAGGACGACATTCAACAACAGTCAGGGGGAGAATCCTCAGTCTTCGTGCAAAAGGATTTTCCTATCGTGCAATAGCAGCTCGTATGCAGCGTAACAGCAGAAGAGTGACCCGAGTTTGGAAGCAGTGGACCGAAATCAGTAGCTGGGAAGCCAACCGCAAGATTTATGGAACCAATGTCCCGGCAGGAAAATCCCCACTACCACCCAGAGATAACCAAGCCGGGAACCGGCCTGGACACAACGGCAATTATAACAAAGATACAATCAACAAAAATTATTCTGACTTTACATAAGCAAAAAAAAAAAAAAGGCTACACGCCATTGCAAATTCAGCTCCTGCTGAATTAACTTTAAAATAATATCTAACTAAACTAAAACTAAAAACTTATATAAACAATCTAAATTAATAACAAAAATAAAAGTACACAACCCACGCTGTGGGATGTGTACTAACTAATAATGTACAACACAAGAATCCACTAAGCATCCCTGTAGTAAAAGTATAGCAAGTCCAATATCGTTGGATGTCATGAAGTGCAAGTCACCATAGCCAGCTGAGTCAGTAGATAACAGAGAGTTTAGTAGACAGTAGAGGTCTGCACGGGCCGGGCCGACAGACAAAATAAACGGGCCGGGCCGGCAAAAAAATTAATCGGGCCTGTCGGCCCGATATAAGAATTTAAGCGAAGCAGATAAAATACGAGCCATTTTCAATGAATATGATTTTCTCGAGAAGTATAAATGTGCGTCACGAGCCGATGCGAGTTTAACAACATCAATACAGAAATGTAACATGTCCATCGTAGAGATCGGTATCGTACAGTTGCAAGATGTCTGATTCCGAGTTTAATTTTTTTTCAGCAGACTCGTGCCGGGACGGAACTGGTCTTAATTGATCTCAGGATGTGTAGAACAGTCATTGTGTTTTGTAGTATTAATAGTGATAATAAACTTTTCTTAACAGTATCTTTGGAAATATACCTTAAGGGTGTATTCGAAAAAATATTTTTCCACCCTCAACAGCTCGAAATTTTCTGAGACATTTTCAGACTCATTTTTAAAAGTAAAAACATGAAACTTGCCGGGGGGATTTCTGAAGACATGTTTAACATGCCGTGTGATTTCATTTTCAGCTCAATTAATTAGAATTTGATTTTTAAACAATTATTTTCTCAGTATGACCATTTTTTTCATTCCCAGATCGTCCGCTTCGGAAAATTCGGTTCAAAACGCCAACTTTGACAGCGTTTTTTACAGTATTTTCTGCATTTATCAAAATATTAAGAAGCACCGCACATTATGTAGTTTCTAAATAAGAGAATTTCCAAGTTTGATGCGTTTGAGAGCAAAAATGAATTTTAAAATGAATCAGAAAATAAGCAGTTTGGATCGGAATACACCCTTAAGGTGGTTCTCATATTCACTGCTCAACAATGCGAAGCTTTCAGACACATTTTCTGACAAAATTTTTAACTATAAAGGCATAAATAAAATTGACAGGCCTGTCTATTGAAGGCATTTGGAAACGAATAGCTTTTTCCATATTTGATAAATTACTTACAGAGATAACAGAGATTCCTCTCACGTGACTGTACGTTTTCTCCTTTCCTGTGCTATCGCTTCCGGAAATTCGATTCAAAACGCTAACTTTGATAGTATTTTCAGAAAGATATATTAATTTTATCTATGAAAAAAACGACATTTACATAGCTTCTGAATCAGAATACATGCCAATCTTACGCGTTTCCGAAAAGAAAAGAATTCATAAATGTGTCGAAATGTAGCTCCTTTGGATTTGAGAAAAGCCTTGAGAAAAATGAGAGAAATATTTTCACAAATCTACTTTTTATTATACAGCTTCAAAAATTGTCATGTTTTTAATCCTTTATTCTGATGAACTACATTAATATTTTAATGAATCCTTATTTCCATTTTGAAATGTCTGTAGACACGATGACTAAAACACTGTAAGTAATCGTTAACCCCTTCGCGACGGGAGCCTTTTACGAAATGTTTATTACTTTGCTACCGGTTTTAAAAAACAGAAGTTTGTGCCTATTCAAATCGGGAAAATGATCGAATTAAATAAGGCAAATTTTACAGTAAAATTTTACTGGGGAGGATAAACGAGGATCCTTAGGCCTATTTCCGGCACGCATACGTGTCGCTCGTCCGCAAGGGTTTAATGTTTACTATTGTGTGTTTTCTGTTTTGCGAACATCATAGTAATGTAAAATATACTGTAAAATGTTCCCATAAATATGTATGTAGTATTCATTAAAAGAATCGTAATTGTATGTTGAGAAAAAACAGATTTTTTTTTTTTGTAGAAATTATGTCGGGCCGGGCCTGTTTTCACTGATTTTTGTACAGGCCAGGCCGAGAACTGTAAAAATGCAAACGGGCCGGGCCGGGCTCGGGACGAACTTCCAATTTTTACACTGGGCCGGGCCAAGATAGCTTTCGTTCGGGCCGGGCCCGGGCCTGGAAATTCCGGCCCGTGCAGACCTCTAGTAGACAGTATTAAAAGTCGATCTTAAAAGATGAACACAGATACTATTCTGGAACAAGGCAACAGTACTGAGAATGTACGAATTTCAGTGAAAATTCAAGTCCCAAAGTCAGGTATAAAGTTCTTTAAACAGTTTTTAAAATCGTTTGAAATAGTTCTAAAAATTGTAGTTCCAGGAAGCACACGATCATACACAGTATAGACAATGCACTTAATCCATCCTATGATGTTGGATAAAAAGAAAAAGATGAGAGCAGCAACATGTCGAAATACGAAGAGAAGATAGAAAACAGCAATCTTCCACCACAGAAAATACACAGTAAGTCACTAAGTAGCGTCGTCCAACACAGTATACGTATCACTATGATTTAATAAAATCAGTATAAAAATGTCAGTGGAAGAGTTTATTAGAATAATTCTGAAGATATAAAACTGAGATGCTTTCAATCTCAGAAATGAAAAGAAGATCTTGATAAAAAGCGATAATCCGGCATGCATTACAATCATACCGTATAACTTGTGGATGAATTACAGATCCACGACAAAACATTTTAAGCAAATCTCGGAACAAGTGATGAATCAAAAGATGACTGTTGACCATTCCAATCACCCAAATGCAATCAAGAAAGCAGTTCAGAATCAGACTGTCATCAAATCTAAGGCCGAATGTTGATAATTCACTATAAAAGTTTTCAAAATAGTTCTGAAGCAAAGATCCTGAAACAACAACAGATCTATATGCATGAAGATGACTATGACCAGAAAACTTCCACATATGAAAGTCATGACTAATATTGTCAAAACAGGCGGCAACAAAACTCGATGATCATGAGCGCTCAAAGCACCAAAGTAAAGTAATAACCAGGTAGCAAGTAGGCAGATACTAGGAAAAAAAAAAAATTTTTTAATGTTTTTAAAAGAGTTTCAAGTAGAAATGTACGTAATGGTCACAAATACTTCTCATGCAAAAATTTGAGTAAAGAAGTAACTATAAAAGTGAAGCAATGTGTAGCAGACAATGTAAGCAAAAAGTGAACCCCTTATTCCGAAATCATCAAAACTTTTGGTAAAAGAAAAAAGACTATTTAAAATATTGTAATTATCCTTTAGTTTATGGTAGGGGAGACCGGAGCTAGGAAGCGCAGTTTTTGGTTATTAATTTTATGGATAAGTTTTTTAACAAAATTTCACTGCACTTTTAAAGCACAGACATTTGGCTATAAATACCCGGAGTTCTATGTTTGTAGCTTTTGTAGTTTCTGTTTAGAGGAAGCCTGAAGTAAGAGAAAAAATGTGTGTCAACCTACCTCGCCGTGAGGCAAGTTGCCTATACCTGTGGGGTAAGTTGGTCACGCTTCAAAAAAGTTAATTTAAGCTCAAATAAGACATGTAGTTAAGAGAAATCAATTTTATTATTACCAGCAAGTTTAAACAAAGGAATTATTCCCGTACAATGTAGATTCTAAATAATGCAGACATAAAAATAATGAATAAAACATTAACATTGAGTAGCTTCTATCGTACTAGTTATCATCATCAGAGTTACGGTTATCATCAATGTAAAATCGAGTGTAGTGCAGGCCACATGTGCTTAAACACTGCATAGCACACACTTTTATCGGTGTTTGCTGTTTCTAAAGTACCAACACACACCAGATATTAATCTTCCTGGTCATCTGAGATACTGTCAAGATTCGTGCTTTTCTCTATAACAAGTTCCGTTTTATTATAGGTGAAAACAAAGTTTTCCTTATTATCTGTTTACCTTTTGCCAACTTTTTCTGTTGCCTTAATTTTCTGGGTTCTTTTTTTTTTCATCTTTTTTCCTCTCTAAAGCTTACTTTTCCTCTTTCAATGCCTTTAGATTTGGTAAATCTGTCAAAGTGCATGTGACTGTCTTTTATCTGCGCCTATTTTCCCCTATTTTCTTTTTTGATTCTGTCTTTTTTATTGGTCTAACATCCTCAGAATATAATTATCCAACATCCTAAGCCGAAATCAGAGGAGCTGCAGTGACTGCTGTAGATAAAACCAAAAAGGTGATACCGGATCTTTTTGTTACATATTGTACCAGTATTTACCTCTAGATCCGCTAGATGGCCGTACCAGCCAGCATGAGTATTTAGAATAAAGTTATGTCGCTATATACGAAGTTGTGTTTTGTTTCTTCTCTTAATATGTTAAGCCTAAAGATTGTGTTAAACACATCAAGGATATTTAAGAATTCTTCGGTGTGATAACCTGTTCAACTTATCTTTGGTAATTACACGCTTTCTGTAAAAAAAAAAAGTAATTAATTTATAGTAGAAAATATTACGAAACAGTGTAACGGGGTTAGTTGGCGCACCGAGCCAACTTGCCCCGTGTTCAATGCGCCTACTAGCCCCATAACAAATTTCTTCACAAAATGGGAGATCTAACCCTCTAAATATGAAAAATCCAAGTAAATCACATATGGAATAGGAGGAGTTAATCATACACTAAGAAAAACTACAAAAGTTAAATCGCAATTATTAAGATAAGTATTAGAAATAAGAAAAAGAATGAAGCAACAAAAAATTACTCATGAGTGAAAAAAAAAAAAAAAAAAAATCGTAATAAATATCCACTGCAGGTGGGTAACGCTGCAAAACTACTATAGGGATTGTAGAAAGCAAGCAGAAAGGTACTCTGTGACTGGGTGCATCATCTATCCATAAATAGACAAATTAGGAGGACTGCGTCTACTTACCCCTGTAGCCAACTAGCCCCTGTCTCCCCTAATTATTACCATAAAGTAATATTTTCTTAAAGTTCTGCCTAAGAGTAAGGTTAGAATTAAATTAAAATGATGCATCATAAGTCTGCAACATCCAAAAATGTAGTGTACAACGTCGCCAACCTTACCACAGTCACATTTATTGTTTGGTATTTTACCAATCTTATGTAAAAACTTATGTTAAACTTACCAATCTTATGGAAAGCTATCATGGCCACTAATATAGTATGTCAAGATCTGAGTATCACATATGAATTTTACATGAACATTTTTCAATACTGCATATCTCGACTTTTTTCGGAATTGGTCCTATAATCTTGCCTTTGAACGCTCAAATATTTTCTATAACGTTTCTTAACTAATGATCTAGAAAATCCTATATTATTCAAGGTATCAACTTCTTCACTACCCAGTGCCCCTTTTGCTAATTCATCAGCTCGCTCATTTCCAAGTAGACCAACGTGGGCTTTAATCCAACCAATAGATAATATTTTGTCAAAATTATTAATAAGTATATTATAAATATCTTCAAAAATACTGTTGTCCGGAAGAAAGTTCTGCAGAGCCTGAACCGATGAGTGACTATCAGTATAAATGGTCGCAACGTCAAACTCAGAGTTGATAAACCATCCAGTTGCCAGATTGATAGCTGTCAATTCTGCCTGGTATATTGAATTGAATTTGTGCATTTGAATTTTGTAATTTCCATAGAAAACTGTAAAGCCCATGGAGGTGCCAATATCCATTTTAGAGTAATCTGTACATATAATGGGGTAGGCTGAGACAGGATTAACATCCACTACAGATTTGAGGAAGTACAAGTTTTTTAAACCAAGATAGTGCATATAGTTTTGGTTGATCAACACTTTCATTAAATTGTCCAATTTAATCTGGATACCACCTATAGTAACTTGGCCATCCCCGTTAATTACATCATTTTCCATAAGCTTACAGCGAAGACTGATATGCAGACGCCAGTCAATACACAAAAAACATCTGTTGGTGTTGTTCTGTAGGACCTTATAATCGTTAAAAGTGCGAGCCTCTGGCAGGAACTAAGACCGACGAGGATTAGATAACTCAGAAATATGGGAGTGGACCCTGAACGGTGACGTCAACGCGCGATGATAGACACATGATTCACATGGCGCTGACTAACCGTACAACTTCATCTAGACAGCAGCACATTGGTCAACTGCTACAGATTTATCACTGTCTGCTACCCCAATTCGTCGACGTCTGCTGCACCGTGGACTACGTGCAAGAACTTCTTTATAGAGGATCACCCTCACGCAAAACCATCAACGTCTGCGGCTGCAATGTGCTCATGAACATAAAGACTGGCATTCAGATCGGCAACAAGCCGTTTATTCTGCGAATCCCGCTTTAATTTATAGTACCATGGTGGCCGCATTCCTGTTAGACGCTATGCCGGTGAACGCTACCTTCCGGAGTGCATTATCGAACGTCATAGTAGATAAACACCGTTAGAGTTATGATCTGGGATGCGATTGCGCATCATGAACGATCACAACTGCGACGAATTGTGAGTAATCGGAACAGCAACAAGTACATCAGTGAACTGCTGAATCCGAAGCCGTTCCTTTCCTTCAAGGCATCCTTGTAAGTGTCTTAAAACAGGATAATGCCCGCCCACATGTTTCAAGGAATGTTCAAGACATCTTGCCAACAGAACACATAGTGCTTCTTCCGTGGCCTGCGTATTCGCCGGATATGTCACCTATTGAGCATGTGCGGGGTTTCGCTGATCGGTGTCTCGCTCGTGGTCGTCCTACAGCTTTTACAGATGAACTTTGGGTACGTATACAAAAGATATGGAATGCTCTTCTCCAGGCAGACATTCAAAAGTTTGACTTCTTGCCACGTCGTATAGCAGCACTTATTGCAGAGCGTGGCTGCTACACCAAATACTGATTTCGGACACTTATTATTATTATTATTATTATTATTATTTGAAAATGTAATTATTTGTTTGTACCAATGCCAGTCGTTTGTGTATTAAATTTCATTTCATTCTGATGATTCCTTCATGGTGATGCAATTTTCAGAAACATCAGTGTAATGTGCAGCGTGTTATTTGAGACAGGTAAATGTCATGGTGGAAACACATTAATCATAATTTCATCTTTTCTTATGGTAAAATTAATTCGGTTATTAAACTATTCCTTGCCCAAAACTGTGTCCGAGAACCAAGGTACTACTATATACTCTGCCCAAGGAGCTTTTTCTAGCAGTTTCTCTCCCATATGGTTATACGAGGGTTGCCTTTAATGTTTTTACAAACGACCAATAGAAGGCGCTACTGAAATTTGTCTTCGGGATATTTGTAAAATTCACATTTTTTTTTTCTTGGAATCAGTGGCATCTTAGAAATCGCCTGCGTATTTTGTTTACAGTAAGTGTTCTAAAGAAACAAGTGAGTGAAAAAAAATGGAAATAACTCGTGAAGGTTTCCGTTGGATGCTGCTTTATGATTTTAAGAAAGGCCTCACTCGACAAGAATGCTTAGTATCGCTTCGTGAAACTTTTGGTAATGAAGCTCCATCAGAAAAGACTGTTTACAATTGGTTTGCAGAATTCCGTCGTGATCATGCGTCCGTCAGTGATGAATCTCATGAAGGACGACCAAAATCGGTAGTGATTCCAAACATCGATGCTGTGCGCAAGATGATTGAAGAAGATTACCATGTCACGTATCGTGAGATAGAATCATCCTTTGGTATATCACAGACTACAATACATTCGATTTTGCACGAACATTTAGCTGTTAAAAAGAATTGTTTCAGATGGATTCCGCACAATTTGACAGAAGTTCAAAAAGAGGCTCGTGCAAATTGGTGTAAGGAAATACTAAAAAAAATCAAATTTGGAACTGTAAAACCCGTATACAACATCGTTACAGGTGACGAAACTTAGATATATTCCTATGAGCCGGAAACTAAACAACAATCCAATGTTTGGGTGTTTCCAGATGAACCGAATCCTAAGAAAGTTGTTCGTTCACGAAGCACTTCCAAGAAAATGATTGCTTGTTTCTTCGGCGTTACAGGACATATCGCAACCATTCCTTTAGAGGATCAAAAAACTGTTAAACGCTAAATGATATGCAGAAATTTGTTTGCCAAATGTCATTAACGAAATCAGGAAAAAAAAAAACAAAAAAAAAAGCCGCATCATTCTTCATCATGACAACGCCAGCTCTCACACAGCACGTGGAACAATTGATTATTTGAAGGATAAAAATATCGAATTAATGTCTCATTGCCCATATTCTCCTGATTTGTCCTCTAACGACTTTTTCTTGTTCCCTTACGTCAAACAAAAACTGCGTGGGCAGCGATTTTCATCACCTCAAGAAGCTATTGATGTCTTCCAAAACTCCAAAACTATGTTTGTGAGATATCAACTTCAGAGTGAAAAAACTGTTTCAAGAATTGGTTTGAACGGATGGAAAAGTGTATAAATCTTAAAGGCAAATATTTTAAAAAGCAATAAAACAGTTTGTTACCCAAAAATTCTTTTTCTTCCTACTTTTTGTAGAAACTTAAAAAGAAACCCTCGTATTAAACTATAGCAGCTTCAAATCTTTTGAAATTGATTGATACAATTCGGGACTCATGGGCGGCTTGTTGCTGAACTCAGCATACGGGTTCAAGTCATGTGTTAGACATATTTTATTCCAGTGATTTATGTCCGTAGAATGTAATGCTGAAATATAGCTATAGCATTCTATAAAGAATAAAATAGCAACAGTATCAATTATCACGTAAAGAAAATGCCCACCAATGAAAAAAAAAAAAGAAAAATTACCGGCCCATTGATCATTTTAAGGGAGAATGATTAATCTTAAAGAAAAAAATCATTTTTTCGGAAAAATTAGTATAAAAGGAATATTTTCTAAGCATTCTAAAACAAACCACACAGAATAGTTTTGTTAATTAAGCTAGTTATAAGAAAAAAAGTGTCAGTTCTTCACAATTAGAAAAACGTGTTTTTTTTTTTTTTTTAACTACTTAATATTTTTAATTAAACTCTTTACAGATTTATAGGTTATATCATACCTATATTTTAAAATTGAAGCATCATAATTTCTTTAAAATATATATATAGCTGAAAGTAGTGAATGCTTTTTCGGAGTTAATGCCGATTTTTCTTTAATTTGTTTTTGTGGTTGGAATACTGAACAAATTTAGGTTCGATCTTACGACTTTTAGTTATATATAGCATTTTTTTTCTTTTTCTTTCTTTTTATTTATGCTCAGAAAATATTGCTCTTCCATATACACTTTTTGGAAAAATCAATTTAAAAAAAAAAAAAGATTTAACAGTGCATATGCGAAAACATCCGGTCGCTAGTGTTATTTCTATGTGACAGTTCTTTTAAAATACCGCATTTGCATTTCAATATTTTTTAATCGTCTTTCTTTTTTTCTTTTTCTTTTCTTTTTCTTTTTCTTTTTTTTTTTTTTTTTTTTTTGCGATGAATAGCTGAGGTTGATGTCTACTTTCGTCGTTTTTTTTTTACTTTTTCGATTTTATTTGAGGGCTTTTTATTGTGAAGATACTTTCACTTTCGAAACTAATTCTGAAAGTGAAAATATACTCGTATAAAAAAAAAATAATAATAAAATAAAAATCCGCAGACAAAATCGAAAAATTAAAAAACGACGATTGTAGAGATCGACATCAGCTATTGGATGAAGAAAAAAAGTTTAAAAATATTGAAATGGAAACCAAGATATTTTAAAAGAACTGTCCCATAGGATTAACACTAACGGACGGGTGTTTTCGCGCGAGTGAATTAGCCCCTTAAATTAAAACGTGATACTTATAAAAAGAAAAGTTTATTTGTAAGTCGCTATAAAATGATAAAAAAAAACAAAGACTTTAAATATCCTTTTAAATATTACACTTTATATGTCTCGATTTTCATCGGTATCGCTTAACTAGAGTTCAAAAGGGAAAATACTTTTCCTTCATCTTTTTACTATAAATGATAAAAAATAAAGACTTTAAGTATCGTTTCAAATATTATACTTTATATGTTTCAATTTTCTTCGGTATCACTTAACTAGAGTTCGAAACAGAAAATACTTTTCCTTCATCTTTTTATAAAAAATAAAAAATAAAGACTTTAAATATCCTTTCAAATATTATGCTTTATTTGTCTCAATTTTCATCGGTATCGCTTAGCTGGAGTTCAAAAGAAAAAATACCTTTCCTTCATATTTTTACTATAAATGATAGAAAATAAAGACTTTAAATATCCTTTCAAATATTATACTTTATATGTCTCAATTTTCATCGGTATCGCTTAACTAGAGTTCAAAAGGGAAAATACTTTTCCTTCATCTTTTTATATTCTCTGTCATTTTTCAGAACGAGCGAAAGTAATGGGCACCATTCCTAATGATGTAGTTGAGGACAACTAGCATGATTGATGCTCCTTTACTTCTCCTTGCCATCCCCCCTACTCTCTTTACTTTTTTTTTTTTACTTTACTTTCTCTTTCTCTATTTTTTATCTCTCTCTTGCCGAAAAACCTAGGGTTGAAAAAGACAGCTGATGTAAGGAAACCTTGAAATAGGGTGTATCACCAACTTCAAGAGAGCAGAAATAAAAGTTCGAGTTCAAGAGGTGCCAGTTATTTGGCATCTCTTAAATGAGGCTTCTTTAATTTTGTAAGTGTTAAATAGGTTATAAGAGTCAAGGCAAAAGAGTAACGAGTACAAACCCGGATAAGATATATTGTAATCAGAATTCTCAATTGGATGTATTTTTCGTTGTTAATTTATCTTTTCAAGATATAATTTTGTCAAAATTTGATGATTTTAAGAGGAATATCAGTTTAATTGCTATTTCTCAACATTCCTGTTATACTTTAAGTATTAAGGAAACTGACAAAGACTGACAACAGATACGGATGTAATTACATTAAATTCAGCAATATATACAATCATCCTCATGCGATAATGCTGTTTAAATTAAAATAGTTTTAAACTGCTATTAACCTTTCATAATTTTATGCAAACGATCTCCAAATTTTTAACCTTTTAACTCTTCCTTCTGTGTGTAATAATTGCTCACGCTATGATCATTACGAGTTGTTACGTATTCTTGACATAAGGTAAATGCACCTATAATGGGACACGTACCATGAGCCACTAATTTTTTAAGTTTAAAAACAAGCCCAAAATGCATTTCTTGAAAACGACTGAAAGAAATCTGATTTTTTTTTCTTTTTATTCTGACGTGACAAATTCTTAGGGATTTCATTAAGGGGATAAGTTATTATTTAAAACATTATTTCTTTAATATTATATTTTGTTTTAGTTTAAACTACTGTTGATATACTCTATTACAGGGTGCGGAGAAAGTATTGATAGTAAAATCAATCTCTACTACAACGACATAGATACAATTATGTGAATAATTTTTATTGAGTAAGTTTACCAACTAAGCAACAATTGATATTCTGTCATTCATTTTCGATTCGGTCTCCTTTTGCCTTGATGCACTCACGGAGAAGTCGCGGAAAGGCATCCAAGACGAGCAAGTAGTCCGCATCGAGACCGTTCCATTCACGAGTTAGAGCAGCTTTAAAGAAGTGATATTCTTGTGAGGTTTAGCACAGGCTCTGGCTTGCAACACTCCCCATACTGAGTAATCAAGTGAATTCAAATCCGGAGTAATCTGTGGCCAGTCTTGATATGAAATGAAATGAGAACCAATGGGAAATCCCCTTTGGTCTTTGTTGATTCTGGTGTCAAGATTAATCAGCACAATTATCTCAACGATATTCTGATAAAGGAGGTCTTTCCAAGGATAAATTCTCATTTTGAAAACAATCCATGTGTGTTCCATCAAGATTCAGCACCAGCCCATAAGGCTCGCCAAACGCAACAGTAGTGTCAATCAAATCTTCACGATTTCATTTCTTCTCAAGATTGGCCACCGAATAGTGTTTAATAATTTGATTGAATCACATTAATAACATAACATAATAAACACATGAATAATAATTTGAATCCACTTCATTACTCAGTATGGGGAGTGTTGCAAGTAAGAGCCTGTGCTAAACCTCACAAGATTATCGCTTCTTTAAAAGCTGCTCTGACACGTGAATGAAACGGCTCGATGCGGACTACTTGCGGCGTGCCATGTATGCCTTCCTGCGTCGTCTCCGCAAGTGTATATAAGCAAAAGGAGACCGAATCAAAAATGAATGACAGAATACCAACTGTTACTTAGTTGTTAAGCTTACTCAATAAAAATTATTGAAATAATTGTACCTGTTGCGTTGTGGTAGAGATTGATTTTATTATCAATACTTTCTCCGCACCCTGTACATTGGATACATAGTTTGTTGGATAAACCGGAAACTTAAAGATTCATGCATCAGAAATTTACTGGGCCATAGAGGAAGGTAACATTTTTTATTTTTCATTTTTTCCGAAGAATCTAGCTTGAAACTTCGAATGTTTATTCAGACCCATGAAGATTAGGACTATTCTAAAAAACATTTTTTTTTTTTTTTTTTAAATTTACTAACACTTTAATAATAATTAGATAAATGTCCTTAGTGGCCTGTTACTGGTGCGTTTACCTGAAAGTTTTGTTTGTTTGTTTTTTTCGCAAGAGAAAGCATTGCATATTTGTCTGTCGTCGGCATGTCTCTTATGAGAAGTTTTCTGTTAGACAAAAATTGCGACATATAAAGTATATTTGAAAGGACATTTAAAGTCTTTATTTTTTTTATCATTTATAACGATTTACAAATACAATTTTTACTTTATCAGCATTGCATTTTAATTTAATTTCTCCACTCTGAATAAAATATTTCAACAAATATGTGACATTGAAATAACAGTTGATTAGTGTAACGGTACGAGTATTAGACAAAACAACCTACAGATAACGGACATTTTAAAATTTAAACTTTAAAAAAATGTCGTTAATACAACAGCATAATTTTTAAACGAAAATCTTCCCCCCAAAAAAAAAATACCGTCGAGGGTGACAATGAGTTCGATAACATACTTCCTCGAATTTGTGTGATTTTATTTAAAACGAAAATCCTTCAAACGAACATAGATATTGACAGTGTACACCCAATTGTGCTACGGAAGCTCCCGTTCTGTTTCTGGAAACGGTCTTCAGATTTGCATGATATTATTATATTTTTAAATGAAAATACTATTTCTAAACAAACTTAATTTTGGGTGACTTTTGGCCATATAGTGTGTTATAAAAATTTTTAACTTCTAATATGCCGAAAAAAAATATGATAGCACTTATGTTCATAAAAAAAAATTCGTGTTAAAGTTTAAAACACCTGCTTGTATGTACATAAAAATTGTGAATAATTGAAGAGTCCAGTGCAAAAAGGCAGCTCTAATTTTACAAATTTTTCAGGAAATACTACTATAAGAGCGCCCTCATCCTTCTTGCACCGAATTGATAAAGGATACATAATTATATATATATATTGCATATAGCATCGAAATAAATCAACTGATAAACATCGTTCTTGCACCAATCGATAAGTATCTTTTTTGTACTTAATTTTAAGAGTAAAATTCGCACAAACTTGGAGCTGCCCCCTTTTTGCACAAGGATCTTCAATTGCAATTAAAAATTACAAAACTACATCATAAGTGTTTTCTTGCAATTAAGGTTAAAATTTTAATTTGCATCTTTTGCACAATGAATTAAATATATATATATATATTTTCCCCAATAAAAATTACTACTGAAGAGCGGTAATTTTTTGGTGGCATAAAGTCTGTGGAGGACACTTCATGCACAAACTTATAAATTTTCCATTTTTGCAGACAGTAAGTATATAGGCTGAGCAGTAGATCTGGCTTTTTGAAGTTTATTTCATATTTACATTTGAAACATCTACATACATGGTTTTACGGTGTGTTAAAAAAATTTAAGACTACTGTAATTTTTCGAATTTCAATCGCAATAAAATAATCTAGTTTAAATCCAAGTTTCGCATATTATATTATGTAATATGAAATTGCTATAAATGGTACATCATATTTAAATAATCCAATTAAAAATGAGAATTAAAAATAATTAAAATTCTTTGTAAAAATTACTCTTAGTAAATTATAAAGCCTTGTTAATAAATATTTTATGCAAATTATTAGGTTGAGCAAAAAGTTCTGGGAAATTTTTAATCAAATAGTAACCAGAATTTGTATCGTATATAGGAGTACTAGTGGTACAGTCCGGGCGTGGCTCCATCCGAGTATGGCCTCTTTCGATCCATGCAACACCTTTTTCAAGAGCCGTCGATTTCTCCTTTAATGTTGTTGAAAAGAAGCATGTCAAGAGTTTTTCGATTCCAATTAGCCGCCATGGTACTTCCAGCAAATCCGGAACCTGGCAGAACGATGGCAGAAAGTCGTGGACTATGATGGTCTCTACTTTGAAGAATAGTCCTTGTTGCTTTTGTTGTTAATTTGAGCATAACAACGCAACTTTCACAAATTTCCCAGAACTTTTTGCTCAACCTAATAATATGAAATCATTCCGCCATTTTTTTTTTTTAGTGATATCAGACATTGATGTAATTTTCTAATGATTGTCTTTTATTGAAGAAACTAAGTTTTGAAGTTCTTTATCTGAAATATGTGAATTTGCAGTAGAAAACTGCTTGTTATTCAGTTACATCCAAAAAATAAAACTACTCAAAAAGGCTCCAGTGAGCTGAAATCACAATCTTAAGCGCGGAATTTCAATTATTAATTATATAAATTATTTGTCTTTTTTAAACTAATTCTGAGTGATTTAGATACATGACAAATAACATTATTCTGCTGAATACATCTTACAAGGACCGCGTAACAAAATTGCAGATTGTAATTGTATATATAATGATAACAAAATGTCATCTGATAAATTTTAGAGTTTTTTCAGTTAGTAATCATATTTCATCTTTATAATTTGCAATACATCGCATTTTTCTTCTTGAGTAAACGTTCTTCCCAGAGTAATAGAGCTTTTTGGGGGTGTCTTTGGATTCTTACCTTTATAATTCGTGACATGAAAATTTTCAATATATATTTATTTATTTATTTTGATGATGTTTCGAAAGATTTTGCTTCTCAAAATTTCCTCTGTTTGGCATTGTAACTCGGTTTTAAATATTTCCCAACATTAACAAAAGAGATTCATTCCCAATTTATTCTGAAATTTCGCTTGTGATAAAGATTATTTCATTGATAAAATCTTTGACAAGACAGAAAACTTTTACAGTGCCATGGGTTGAAACATTGTTCTTCCAACCATATTGTCTTCTTTTGACATAAGAATCGTTTTTAATTATAACTAGTCGGATGTACCAATCCAAAACTTTCTTCTATCTCATATACATGTTAATACTTCAAAAGCCGCTATCACAGTGAAACATTAAATGGCAATCTATGGTCATCAGGACAGGAGGATTCTATAGATATGAAATTCCGTGCATGAGTCCTTGAGATATGACTATCGCTGAAATCGTGTAAATCTAGCAAAATGCAGCATGGCAGCGCCACCTATCGGGTAATTTACCTCAAAACCTAATCACAACTTATGTCAACGTCTAACTGAATCTGAGGTTTGGTGAAAATCCGTGCATTAGTTTTTGAGATAGAGCTGTTGCGAAAATCGTGAAAAATCCAGCATAGCAGTGCCACCTGTTGAGCTATCTACACCAAAACATAATCAGCAGCAATATTAATCAAGGTATACTTGAATCTGAAGTTTCACGAAAATTCGTGCATTAGTTATTGAGGAAATAGTGATAAATGCAGCGCAGCAGCGCCACCTATGAGGCGATTTACACCAATAAGTAATCAGCTTCAACTCATACTAAGGAATAACTGAATCTGAAGTTTGATGAAAATCTGTGCATTAGTTCTTGAGATACAGCTTTTGCGGAAATCGTGTAAATCGTGCAAAATGCAGAGTAGCAGCGCCACCTGTTGGGCGATTTACACCAAAACTTAAACAACACCAATTATTATCAAGGGCTAACTGAATCTGAAGTTTGATGAAAATCTATGCATTAGTTCTTGAGATATAGCTATTGCAAAAATCGTGAAAAATGCAGCATATAACAGCGCCATCGGTTGAGCGATTTGCACCAAAAAGTAATCAGCTCCAATTTATTTCAGGGACTAATTAAATCTAAAGTTTTATTAAATTCCGTTCGTTAGTTTTTGAGATAGAGCGCCCACAAAATTTGTGTCACATACAGACAGACAGAGTCACAGACTAACAGACAAGCATTTTGTAAAAACATGTTTTTCATGTTCTCTGCCCCCCAAAACGTGTAAATCCTTCGAAAAGCGGAATTCGAAAAATTTCACGAATCCAATACTTTCTTCTTGTAAAGATAGAAGAAAGTAACTAAAGGGTTCAAACCCAGCTTGGCGAATTACAAAACATAAGTAACCCCCGCCCACCCACCCCCTTTTTTAACTCTAATAATTTTTTGAACATGCAATATATATATTTTTTAGATTGTCTTACTAAAACAGTGAAAAAGAATTTTATCGGGAAAATATCAATAATGTATTCAAATAAAGTTTCGAAATTTATTAAAAGTGATAGTTCCATATTACTCGCATGCTAGAAGTTAATAGCCGAAGAAATTACCAAAGATTTCACTACTTACAGCCAGGGCCGAAACTAGCCTTTTTTTGCACCCGGGGCAAGCATGGATTTTGACGCCTCACCCCCCTCTTCCGCAAAGTACATTTACAAAGAGAATTTTACAAATTTTCTAATAGCCGACTTATTTAAAAATTTAAAATATGTAATCTTAAAATATGTAATAACTGAGCTACGTAATCTGCAATGGCGGATCCAAGGGGGAGGTCAGGAGGGTCATGACTCCCCTCTGAACACCAAAAAAATATTCTAAAGATCATTTAAAAAATGAAATATACAGTAGAGTCCCGATTATCCGAGTCCTGCTTAACGGATTTTCCGCTTTAACGGAGTTATTTTCGTCTGATGGACTGATGACTTCTATTATGAAACAGCCTTTATAAATGAAGTGTTAGGTGAAGATGAAAGAGCAGTCGTAAAAAGTTAGAACTCTGATTTTCTGGTCAGAATGCACTGTAAAAAAAAATCTTAAAACAACAGAAAAAAATCTTCGAATTCCGACAGTAAAAATTACGTTAACAGTCTTCTTATGTCATTCCATCCTCATATCGCTTATTTTCATGTTAAACAACAAAAAATTCTGTTTTCTTTGCCATCAATTTCCACTGCGACAGGATATTATGTTGGATAACAGAAAAACGGGAGGTCATCCCCTATGACGTCTAGAAGGTCATTTAGAATGACCAATAAGCATTGGTTATCCCACCCCACGCTAAGACGTATCTTCTAACTTGAAATATTTGAGTATCTTCTCTGTGTACTGTTGAAAATGGCAGTTCGTTTAATAAAGCAGTTCATCTAATTGAAAAAGAATAATACATAAAGAAATTTTAACAGAAAATTAAGAATCATTTTCACAATTCGCACACACCTTTGACATCAGAACCGCTTTCTTCAATGATTAGGATTTACAGTTGGAATACTAGAAAACAAACATAGCAAAAGGTATGTTTTCATCCTTCTTTTAAATATGTAACAATGTTTTTCCGAAACATAACAATATGTATGAAAAATACTTCCTATTTGTTAAAAATCTTAATTAAGCAATACTATTTATTATTATTATTATTATTTCATAATGTATGATTTACTTAAATTATTAGTATTATTTTATACTTCATTTATTTATGCACATTAGTAACTTAGTTGATCTAATTCTGTTAATAGCTGGAGATTATTTTTTGATCGGTTGTTTATTTTAAGTTAAATAAATAACCTTAAGTTTATGATTAGTTTACAAATCTTGAATTTTTACTTAGCTGTAGAATGATTACTTATTATATTTAACTTTTTTATGACTAAGAGTTTAATTTTACTTCATATGTATTAGTTCCAGAAATTTTGATTGAGATTTTAAATTTATTTTGTCATCAATTGACATACGTGATTAGTTTTGGAGTGATAGTTTTAATAATAAACACGGAGTAGCTGCATTAATTATTATAGTTATAGATAACTGATATTTTCGTTTAACATTAACCAGAATAATATTTATTAGATCTGACGCTGTTCATATATTTTTATTGTTTAAATTTATCACATTTCCTACTATTTACTATGTTGTTTAAAATGGAGTGCTTGATATTTTGTTTAATCGTTCCATATGTTGATTCTGAAGAAATGCTTTTTTTTTTTTTAGTTACAATCTTAGAGTTACTTGTAGTGGTTAAGTTAAAATTTGTAAATTTTATTCACTCTATTTAAGGAAATAAATTTTGAGCTACAACTGTGTGAATTATTTTGAAAATAATTCCTATTTAAGCTTTAACCATTCATTTTATAGAATCAGCAAGTTTAATTTTGTTTAACATTTTAATTTAAATTATATTGTAATATTTTTTCTTATTTAGTTGATGATCATTTACTTTATACGGAAAAACATTGTAAATTGTTAAGAAGGATGAAAACTCATTTTATCACTTTAGCTGGAATGAAATACTTTTTTTTATGGTGATGTTTATATAAATTTTAGTGGCTCTTCTTTTTCATTTCTCATCTTTGCTCATAGCTGTCAACTTTTACACATTTATATATACAAAGCTTTCTATTCGAAAAAATTATAAAAATTGGCAGGATATTATTTACATAATTAACCAAAGTCACTAATTTAACCTAATCAATTTTCAAAAATATTGCATGAATAAATATTAAAGTTCTTTTAATTACAAATCACATTCAATACATATATTTATTTTATTAAGAAATATTTTTATGGGGGAGGGGGGAGTTACCTTATATCGTATATATATATATTTATTATTCTGGAGGGGGGGGGGGAGTTTAAGATACCTTCTTTCACTTATTCCAGTCTTTAATATACTTAATTTACAAATCTATATAAATTCAACTGTTTAAATATTTTATTGCGAATAAGCTATTTAAATTAATTTTATAAAAGTTTTGGAGGAGAAATTCCTATAAATATTTATTATTATTAATATAAACAAATCGATCGGTAAATATAAATTTCCCGTGTACCTAACCTATAATATGCGATTCTTCTGTTAAATAGAACCCCCCCCCCCCCTCGCCAACAGGAATCGACCTACAGATTTTGACTGTTGGGAAAGGCGTCGATTGTCAACACGAAGTGCCTGTATGACTACGTATTTCTGTCGTCTGATAACGCATTCTTTCGTTAACAGATATTTTCTGAAAACAAATAGTTTCTGGCAACTTTTTGTTGCCAGAAAGTTTCTGTTGTTTTACAAAAATATTTTTAACAGTGTGGGAAGAAAAAAAACGGCCATAATTTTTTAATTATAGCCATTTTTTATCTTCGCATTCTGACCAGAAAATCAGAACGACTGCTCTTTCATCTTCACTTAACACTTCATTTATAATGGCTGTTTCATAATAATAGAAGTCATCAGTCCATCAGAAGAAAATGATCCATTCCAAAGGTATAATCCTTCATTTGGCGCCCCTTCGTTCTGGCGCCCGGGGCACATGCCCCCTCTGCCCCCCCCCCCCCTTAGTTTTGGCCCTGCTTACAGCAGCCGTTTTGATTCTGATTATTTCAATTTAAGTGTGTAGTTCAATTACATGTTTTTTAAATTTATGTTTTATTTATTTATGAAGTTTTAATTTCGTTATGGAGTATCAGTCATGCTGAACTATTTATATTGTTTTATGTACAAACTATGGCTGCACTCAATACCTATCGTAATCTGTCTGCATGCCATAGAGATATAGGTTTTTTAAAAAGTTATGCTTGAAAATTATTTTAAAAGCCACATGAAAATCATTAAATTGGGGTACAGTTTTAAAACAAACTGCATTACAAATTCTTCTTTTTTCCTATTCGATGGTATATGGGGCATTTTCACAATCTTTTGACTTTTGGGGGAAAAAAGCTGGAGAAATTAAACTTGCTAAAATAACTTTTTAATCTGATAGACATGATGACCTTATATCTCATAGACCTTAATGATTCAAAATAAAGAAAAAATGGTCAGCAGCGAAAATTTTTTTATTTAACTGAGGTTTAAGTTAAACTTGCGAGTTTAATTTTCCTTACCGTTTTACCCCTATAACTTTTTATTTTCTTCTAAATTTTTACTTATAATGAATTTGCATAGTACCCCCACAGGAGATTCAAAATTGAAATAATAGCAATGTAGTACTTTTAATACAGAATTTTTGAATAACATTGTCTTAAAAGGGTGTTAAAGAAGGGACGGTAAGGTAAAAAAAGGGGGATGGTATTGGAAAAAAGGGACGAAATGGTAAAAAAAGGGGCGGTAAGGTAAATTACCACCGATTTTTAGGAAAATCATGTTAAGACTAAGTGATAGCCACAATGTTCATTGATTTTTAGAAACAGTTGTTAACATTGGATTAAATTATTTTTTTTTTTTTTTAATTTACCTCGAAAAATGCAGGAATAAACCTTGGGACGGTGAGACTACCAATAAAGCCACGATGCTTGAAACTGATATTTAAATGCTGATTTAAATTCTACAGCAAATTTCCTGCCAGAGAATTTTAGACATTCTTTCTCTAGCATACTTCTGCATGAGAAAAAACTTGAAAAAAATTCTGTTGCTGCATCTGAAATGATTTTCTGTATAATTTTAGAAGAGGGATGGTAAGGAATCTAAAACCCCAGGAACAGAGTTTAAAAAATAATAACAACCCTAAAAATGTATGCAGGTTAATTTTTAGCTACATATTTATATAAAACAATAGTTCCAGTTTCAGAAAAAAATTACATCGAATTATTTTTATTGAAACAATTTTATCCAGACAGCTCCAAACTTAAAAATCAGCATCAGGGACACGGGACGGTAGATGAGTTTTCCTGGTATTTGGAGCCCCAACATCGTCCAAAACTTATTTATCTCGTTAATATTGTTATGCAATTATGCAATGAGATGTTCCCCAGTATATGAAAAAAAAAAACCCACAAAAAAGTGTATTAAAATAAAAATTATTATTCAGGGACATGAAAGTCAAAAGATTGTGAGAATGCCCCATATTCGATTGTAAAAATTGATGTTATGTTGAATTGATTGCTATGTTTAGAAATTTAAAAAAATGCAGTAAAAGTGACGGAATTTATTAGTCGGTGTTACCGTATGACGTCAACGTTAATCACGGACATGTTTTTACTTTACATAAATATAATGTATGTGATTTCGAATATTTCTTTGAACGTAACACCTACTCTTTCAGATTTATAATCACCTTTATATATTATATATAGTATATATATAACGTTCTCAATTTCTTTTCCGATAATTAATACTTTTTCATCCATCATCTTTAAAGAAATCGCATGAAGAAATCGAAATATGAAATCAAAACTTTAATTTATTCCTTCTCTTTAATCAAATTATAAAAAATGATGCAGCACGTTTTATTCAGACATAAGTAATAGATAATGTGCAAATGATTTTTATGGTCTTATAATTTCTTAAGATTACATAACTAAAAAAAAAAAACTTTAAAATGAAGTTTTATTGATAGTTATTTAACCTTATAACTTTAAACATGCGTGATTGAACTATACATAAGGCTTCTTCATCTTTTGTTAATAACACAATTAGTTGTGATCTTATAATTCCTTAATACATTGTAATTTCCTTTCTTTTACATGGGAACTACAGACTTGGACTTCTAAATTTCCCTGCAGAGGGTGAGTAGGTTGACCAAAGAACATACACTGTAAAAAAAAATAAAAAAAAAAGGCGGACTAAAATACGGAAATACTACTGGCAGTCTAGACGCCAGTACTATTTCCGTATTTTAACAGAACTTTTCTTTGAACTTTTTCTGCAATTAATTGCAGAAAAATTTCCGTTTTTTTTTTTTTTTTGGAATTTAACGGAAAATTTTCTGTAATTTACCGGGGGAAAAGTTCCGTTAAAATACCGAAATAGTACTGGCGTCTAGACTGCCAGTAGTATTTCCGTATTTTAGTCCTTTTTTTTTTTTTTTTTTTTTTTTTTTTTTTTTTTTTTTTTTAAACAGTGTAGAGGGACGCTAGATTTTCTTTGCGCCCGCCAACCACTGTTGTGTTTGGTCCTTTTGTAGCTTAATCCATATTTCCATTTGAAGCAGAGTTTCTGAAAACCTTCACATAGAGAAATGAGCTATTTCCGATGCGAGCCGCAGAAAATGCGAGGTGCAGAATTTAACTTTTATGCTGACCATAGGGCTTCTTGGGCCCTATAAAAAAGAAAGGAAGCGGAAGAAAACTATTTTTTAATTACGTTTTATTGCATAATTGGTTAATTAATTTGAACCGAAAATAATTATATGAGACAAGATTAAAATTATAAAATATTTAAGCAACTGCATGAATTCTAAAAAGTGTGATTGTATGAAAAAAGATGTATAAAACGTAAACAAAAATTAGTACGTTTAAGCAAGTCCGTGACTTTTTATTTCCTTTTTCATAAAATATATATACATAAAAAAAAAATTCGAGACCCACTCTCTGTTAATTTTTGAGTGTAAGACTTGAATAATTGTTTAAATATCTGTAATTTGTAAAATCATCAGAAAAAAAAAAGAAATCCTCGTGATAAAGGAGATTTCGCCATTCAAATGAAGTGGATTTTATCGTTTCTTTAAAACACACTATTTTTCTCTCGCGCACATTTTTTTTTAATGTGTGCTTCTGTGGATAAAATGTTCGTGAGAATTCATGGAATTAGAATGTCCACTGATTAATGTGGTATAAATAATAAAAACTAAAAAATAAAAATTCTTAAAAATAGCTTTTTTTTTTTCTTTTGTATTACAATTACGTAATAGTAAAGACGAATTTGGTGGAGGCTATAAAATGTCAGCTATTTTTTTAATTAGTTCAATTTTCTCTTTGGAAAACTTTTTTGCTGCAATTCCAAATGTCGAAAATCACCGTAAGTTCTTCACATATCATTTTTAAAATTTTCCCCAACATTCCAACACATCATAATTTTAACATAGCCTTAACAAGCTTCTCACAAGCGTCATCTCGAAGAATTCCAAGCCTTGAAATACCGCCACAATCGGAATTAACTTCCCCCTTGTCTCGATTTGTGAAGCTCGTCGCAGATGTTAACGTGCTCTGGGGGCTCTTTTACGGGAGCAACTGTCCCCTTTCAATCCCTCATTCTTTTCGGAGGTTCTCTCTTGCTACGCCACGTGGTACCGGTGCCCTTTTATCAGTGTGATGAATCGGCACTCGTTGCGCTATGCATCCGAAACAAATTGAAAGTCGGAAGAGGGTGCGTCTCCTATCTTGTTACCACAGAGTGGAACTAAATACGTGGGCTCCTGTTGCTGTCTTCAAGAAAGAGTAAATTAAGAATAGGGTTGATATCCAATATACCTCTATGTGCCTGATCCTGTGAACAAGTGCTTGCTGGAATGCATGCAAACATCCCAATAATGAGTAAAATATGAATGAATCCATTGTAACCACTAGTTAGAGATTCCGTCAATCATATCATCCCCTTATTTCAGTAGGCTGATTCAGAGACAGACTTAGAATTATCACTTCCTCCAACCCCACTACAGAAGAAAAAAATGCCTATTTTTAATCTCTATTTGTTTTGAAGGTATGCTAAAATATTTTCCAGTTGAGAGCAAGAAAATTTTCTCTTTTTATTAAAATTATGCTTAGAGAGTAAGAATTGTATGTTTCTTCATATATTCCTTGCGATCCTAACTTTAAATTTTCATCGAGTTTTCTCACAACTTATTTTATTTCAAAAGTATACTGTAGTAGTAATTGTTTAGAACAAGTTGATGCAACCAAATTGAATGTCGGAAGAGGGTGCGCGTCTTCTATATTGTTACCACAGAGTGGAACTAAATATGTGGGATCCTGATGTATCTTCAAAAAAGAGTAAATTAAGAATAAGGTTGATATTCAATATACCTCGATAGGCCTGATCCTATAAATAAGTGCTTGCTGGAATGCATGCAAGCATCCCGATAATGAGTAAAATATGAATGAATTCATTGTAACCACTAGTTAAGAGATTCCGTCAATCATATCATCCCCTTATTTCGGTAGGCTGATTCAGAGAAAGGTTCAGAATTACACCTTCCTCCAACCCCATTATAAAAGAAAAAAATGTCTACTATTTCCTATCTCTTCATTTGTTTTGAAGGTATGCTACAATATTTTTCCAGCTGAATAAAGGGACTTGAGTACCGAGAAATATTTTTTTTTTCTTTTTATGAAATTATGTTTAGCGGGTAAGAATTAATTTTATATTTCTCGTATATTCTTTATGATCTTAATTTTAAATTTCCATCAAGTTTTCTCAAAAATTATTTTATTTAAAGATTGTTGCAATAATAATTGTTAAAAAAAAATTGATGCAAGCAAATTGAAATTTGAAAGAGATTGCGTATCCTTATCTTGTTACCACGGAAGAATGGAACTAAATACGTGGGCTTCGCCTGATCAAATGAATTGCAATGCATGCAAGCATCTCGATAATGAGTTCTATATGAATGAATTTTTTATAATAACATTCTATCAATCAAATCACTCCGTTACACAATTGCGCACTTAGGAGGGGTTGTACTAAGGAGAAAATCGTACAGGGCCGTAAGTTCAAGGGGCCTATTAAAGAATTAAATATAGGCCCATTCAGGGCATGTAATTGGTCCGTAAACGTAATACAGTAGAGCGCCGATTATCGGAACTCCAATTATCCGAACAGCCAATTTTTCTCAAAAACTTTCTTTTAACCGAACTTTTAATTATCCGAACAGCCCATTTCTCTGAAAATTTTTTTTTAAACGAACTTCCAATTATCCAAGCACCCTATTATACCTGGATATTAGATTTTAAATGATAATGAGGTTGTGGATGAGATTCAAGACGAAAAAGAAATTGAAGAAAATGAAAACGAATGCTCTGAAAATGACCCAGGTTCATCACACGACGAAAGCTTTGAATGTTTGGAAACAGCTATGAAATGTCTCGAACGGCAGAAGAACGCTGACCCTATTCAACTAACGTATTTAAGAAGAATTTGAGATACAGAAGCATTGAAAATAATTTCTTCTTTGAAGCAAGCAACAATCAAAAGCTTTTTTGCTTCAATTATAATCTCTGGAGTTGAGAAAATAATATAAAAAAGTAAACAACAACAACAACAACAAAATTAAAAAGACAAAAATAAATTTTTAAACATGCCACCATTAACTTGTGCTGCCAGTCCGAAACATTGATAACGTGTAAAGATTTCAGTACAGTCAGGAACATCCCTTAAATTGTCTGTCCATTTATCCGAACTTTTGCTTATCCGAACTACGGTCGGTCCCGACTTGTTCGGATAATCGGCGCTGTACTGTATGTACTATCCATGGAGGAATGAAGACTAATATTAGATTTAATATTTATAGCTCCATGGTACTATCCCTCAATATTTCTGTGCACGCCCATCGGTAGTTTCAGAGAAGGGTTATTTCCCCCCACTAAAGACGAAAAAAGTCTTTTTCTAATTTTTTCATTTGCTTTGAATAAATGTTACGATATTTTTCCATTTGAGAGATGGGACTTTAAAAATGATACAAAGAAAAACTTTCCTTTTTTATAAGATTAGACAGAAAGAATCGTTTCTTAATTGTGACCTTAACTTTAAATTTTTATCAAAATTTCATTAAAATAATTCTGTTGAGAAAATGCTGTAATAGCGATTATTCACCAAACTGAAAGTCGCAAGAGAAAGCGTCTTCGATCGTGTCACCACATTGTGAAGAGTGGTATTAAATACGTGGTCTTCTGTTGCTGTTTTCAAGAAACAACCTAAATTAATAATAAGGTTGATATCAATATACATATCTACCATATATATATGTATATATATATATATATATAATCCTAATGAAACGACTGAATTGAAACGAATTTATGTAACGATTCTATGAAACGACTGATTAAACAACTGATTATGTTTCACGGCGATTTCTCCTGAAATATGGAATACTTTGCGATGAAATTAACACCAAAAATCCGTATTGATCCACAGATCTCAAAACTGGAATTAGAATGTTTAAATATGAATCAGTTTTCGAAATATTAATTTTTTTCTAATTTTAAATACTTTTTTCTAATGGTGACAACTCAAATTTCAAACCTAACAGATATATATATATATATATATTTTCAAATTTCAAAAAAGGTTATAATTTTAAATTAATTTGGCGGCCAGTTTGGCCTCCCTTAAGGGGTCGTTCAAGTATTACGTAAGCAGTAAGCGGGGGAGGGGGGGTCCAGTGTCTGCATATTTTTGCTGACAAGGGGGAGAGGGGGTGACAAGAATTCTTACGCAAGCATTAGACAACGAGGTAACTATAAAATGCAGAATAAACAACGTTTAAAAATGCACAAATAATACATGAAAATGTGCATTTTAAACGTTGTTTTTTTCTGCTTTTTAATATTGCACAAAGGCTTAATTTGCTATTTTTTTTAAGCAACGGGGTGGGGTCGTTCAAGTATTACGTAAGCAGTAAGTGGGGGAGGGGGGGGGGTCCAGTATCTGTTTATTTTTTCTGACAGGGGGGGGGAGGGGGGGTCACGAAAATTCTTACGTAAGCATTAGACAACGAAGCAACTATAGTTTAACGACAAAAGGCAAAAGAGCTTGATTTAGATGAGCGTTCTCCGGATGTTGAACAACTTGAGGAAAAAGATATGGAGTAAACAAGGACTGGAAACAAGGATCATTCCAGTCCACCACTACATTGAAAACTTAATAATAGACAATGCAGAAACATGGACTCAAAGACCTTGGACACCAGATTAGAAATGTGAACGCCAAACACATAATATTCCTATGATTCTTGTTAAAATTTTTAGTTATGTGCCTAATAAGTTAGGGTCGGTTGTATTTCTGAAAGTTTTTTTTGTTGTTGTTCAATGCGATAAATAATAATATAAAAAAATTATTTTGTATTCTATGAATTGTTTAATGCCATAAGCAACAATATATACCTTTTTCCTTCAATACCACAACCCCTATGTGTGTGTTTATGTAAATTTGCTGGATTAATAATGCTAATAATGCGATTTATCGCTAATTTTTTATGGCAAATAGTGTTCATGTTAGAATGTCATAAAATCTTACGTAAGCAAGGGGGGGGGGGGGTCTAGAATTTGCTTATTTTTCCTTACAAGGGAGAGGGAGGGGTACAAAATGACTAAAAATATGCTTACATAATACTTGAACGCCCCCAACTATAGTTTAACAACAAAAAGCAAAACAGCATGATTTGGATGAATATTCTGTGGATGTTGAACGACTTGAGAAAAAAGATATGGCGTAAACAAGGACTGGAAACGAGGAACATTCCAGCCCACCACAACATTGAAAACATAATAGACAATGCCGAAACATGGGTTCAAAGATCTTGAACACCAGGCTAGAAATGTGAACACCAAACACATAATATTCCTATGATTCTTGTTAAAATTTTTAGTTATGTGCATAAATAAGTTAGGGCCTGTTGTATTTCTTAAAGTTTTTTTTCTTCTTTTTGTTCAATGCGATAAATAATAATATACTAAAAACAATTTTGTATTCTATGAAATGTTTAATGCCATAAGTAACAATATATATAACCGATTTTTTTTCCCTTTAATACCACAACCCCTATATGTCTATTTATGCAAATTTGCTGGATTAATAACGTAATTTATCACTAACTAATTTTTTATAGTAAACAGTGTTGATGTTAGAATGTCATAAAATCTTACGTAATCAAAGGGGGAGGGGTCTAGCATATGCTTATTTTTTCTTACAAGGGGGGCGGAGGGGTACAAAATGACTAAAAATATGCTTACGTAATACTTGAACGGCCCCTAAATCCAATTTGGCCTCCCTTAAATCTCCTTAGAAAAATGCTTTTTTTTTTTTTTTTTTCGTTATCATTTTATTTAATGCAAAACATTCCTTTAAAATTGAAACATTTAAAATTAATGGCTTTCACTTTTTTTTTTTTTTTTTTTTTTTTTTTTTGAGCGAAACGAAAAGAAAAATATTAGGCTCAGGTGTCATATACGCACCGGGGTACCTAATTGGCGCCAAAATGGTGTTATTTTGCCTGACATGGTAGCCCGGCTATTGTTGCTTATTCATTAATAAATGTTTATTTACATTTATTTTCTTTTTATTTAAAAAAAAAGTTACAAATTGCTTTGTTATATAGTTATTAATTTTTTTTTTATTTCATTTTAAAAATAATAGAAAAAAATTTAAAATAAATAATGTAACTGTCATTTGAAAACGAGGTTTTCGCCAAATTGTCGTAAAAAATATCACGCCAAACCCGGTGCTTATATGACATCTGTGTTAAATATTAAGTAATGCAAGAAATCATGACATTTATTTTCAAATTCATAGCAAATGACCAATATAGCCAAATTATATAAATCACCAAACCACTCGCCAAATTATACAAGTTGACGTAATTTTTATTTTAAATAACGAAAGAACAAATAAATTAGTATAAAAATCCAAATACAAATAAAGCGTCGAAATAAAAATCACATGATGGCGAAAACGCATGTAACTTCCTTACAGTCAAGTGAATGTGACATTTATGATCAACCATTATTGGCATTTAATCTTATAATCTGGCGATAGATTTTTGGTCAATGGGATAACCAAGTAGTACCGTTTTAACTTACCACTCGAAAAATAAAAAAATGCTAACTTACGAGTTAAAAAAAAAAATGGTACGTTTCCGTTATACGGACACCATTGTCGCCAAGCACAATAATTGGCGCAAAATGAAAATCACGTGAATTGAAACGTTTGAAAAATAAAAGAAAAAACACTGTCGATAGTAAAGTGAGCCTTTTAAAAATATAACATTTGGAAACTACAGACTTTTACGAAATGTTTTACTAAATCACAATTATATACTTAAAATAAGTGAACAAATAACTGTTGTACAATAAAGTATAGAAAATAATAGCAAATCACAATGTTTCGTATGGTTTACAATAAAAATCCGGTAGTACTTAGTTATTCCGTCGACCAATTTCGCCAAATTATATAAATCGCCAAATTAACAAATTGACATAATTTTTATTTTAAATAACGAAAGAACAAATAAATTAGTATAACATTAATAAAAATACAAATAAATCGTCAAAATAAAAATCACTTGATGACGTAAACACGTGGAACTTGCTTGAAGTCAAGTGACTGTGACATTTACGATCAACCATTATTGGCATTTAATCTTATAGTTTGGCGATAGATTTTTGGTCGACGGGATAACTAAGTAGTACCAAAAATCCTTTTCACGATCAGGGTTGAAATAATTGGTGCAATTAGCATACATTTTGGCATGGTGTTCGTATAACAGAAAAGTACCAAAAAAAGCTATTGGCGAGATTAAAAACCGGCTAACATAAAAGTACCAAGAATTCCTTGCGATCATGGCAGCTTTTATGTAGTTTTATTCGAAAAAATAATTTTGATTCTTTAATCAAAATGGAAACCTTTCTTATGAAAAGCGAAGGAACTGTTGATGATATTCACATGACTTAGACTATTATTATAGAAATTGTTTTCAATTCTAAAAATAGCGCAAAGAATAATATTTACTAACGATTGCAAATTTATTTACACATAGCAATTAAAAACAGAAAAAAAAACTTTAAAATTACTATTAAATGTGTTAAAAGCATGAAAATATTGAAAATTATGTCTTGAAAATTGTATTTACACGTGAATATTAAAAGAGAAAGGAAACTTTAAAATAATAAATACATTAATATGCATTTAACCCTTTCAAGCGCTAGGTACTTCTATTCGTAAAATTTTGAAATCGGTGAATGGCACCGGAATTTACAAATTTCGAAATACGAAAATGCTTTTGTTCACTTACTTAATAAAAGAAAAATTTTCATCCCAATATTCTGGTGCCAATGAGGCATTTAAGAATTAAAATTAAGTGGTCCAAAAATGAGCTACCGCCCTTGAAGGGGTTAAAGCAGTAAATTGCAGTTATTGTAGTAAATTGTATTATATCAATTGTTTTATAACGCTGTTAAAAAATACCGGTTGTCAAAGACTCTGTTTACTTAATTCATTTTACTTTAGCTTCTTTTCAAATGTTTAACTGATCTTCTTTAATCAAACACGAAAAAAACCATTGGATGTCTTAACAGCAACTGATTCGGCCTTAAATTTTCGCAATCAAAGGGAATTGAATGGAATCCCGTTTGCAGGGAAATCGCTATAGGTTTTTCATTATAATTCAATCTTCTCTAATCTTTTAAAAACCGATCAAATTAGCGTGATTTTAGATTCTGCGGTGTCTGAACGGGGGTTAGCGAGCGTAGCTTGCAGGGGGCAGAGCCCCCAGTATATATATATTGATTAGGTCGTATGAATTAGAAACGCAAGAATGCATAGAAAATTCCTGATAATGAGTACTATATGAATGAAATTTTTGATAATTATTTAGAGAGAGAAAAAGAGAGAGATGAAGGGGGGGGGGGGGGGGAGGGAGGTATAAAAAAGCTCTGTTCTTTTTCTGAAGCTATGCTATTCTAGCGAGATAAATAGCGACAATTTTTATAAGAAAGATATTATAAGAAACGGCATGTTTACAAACACTTTTGCCAGTCAACCTACTTACTAAATTTTATCCTTGGTGGTCGTTTCTGGAATCATCATAGCGACGTAACCCAGTCATATCACAGACAAGTTATCCGTGTACCAATCAGATCGTAGATGAGTTTTTCGTAGACTACATACATTCTAAATAAAAAGGAGTGACTATTCAATCCGGAGGAGTGAATAGTCACTCTATCGCAGAATCAAAATATGCCCAACCTCTTTAGAGTGACTATTCACTCTGGGCAAAAGTGAAATTTTTGACCCTCTGAAAGAGTGAGTAGTCACTCATGGGAAGTGAATATTCATTCTAAACAGGGGTAGATAATCACTCTTTCGGAGAAGTGACTATTCACTCTTGCTAAAGGAGTGCGGTTTCTCACCCCTTGTAGGAGTGAATAGTCACTCTTTCATAGGGTTGGGTTGATTTTTGACGGCCAATTATCTACACGAGGGATATAGGCCCGGGGGGAGTGCCCTCCGTGGGGGTCTTTCTAAGGGAACCTAATCCGTATTAACGCATGGAAGATCCACGGCTCGAAGAAAACCACGAAAACTCCGAACGATTAGGCCGACGGGCGCGATTGGGATCGAACCCAGCACCTCCCGTCTACCAGCTTCGAGAGCAGAACCTCTCGGCCACTGGTGGGGCCTACACTCTTTCATAGGAGTGAATGTTCATTTTTTATGTAGTCGATTCTTTTTTTTTATTTTGCTTTTATGGTCATTTTAAAAGAATCACATCTTTTACAGCAGGCAATGAAAATAGATACAAGCGTGGTAAAGATTGGAATAAAACACTTTATTAGCAATATTTATTTAATTCACAGTTTGTAACACTAATTGAACTTCTAAGGAAAAATTCAGTTAAAGTTACATAAGAATACATGAAGAAATCTCACTATCACTTTTGAATACTCCACGATCAATCTTTTTCTATTCAACACGCAACTATTTAGCTCATAATCTTAACATTCCACATATCTACACGGATAAATGCTTAAAATTAACCTTTATTTTATGTATTCCATGAAGAATAATTTTAATGATATTCTAATCTGTCTATCTTGAAATGGCGGACGACAAAATGATAATTTTTCTTATCTTTTAAGGGTGTCGTCGCCTTGCTGTTATTGGTTAATAAACAATGCATACGTAAGTCATACTTTCAGGAGTGAGACATTTCACTCCTTTCTAGAGAGTGGAAATTTCCACTCTTTAAGGAGTGTATTTTTATAAAATTCACTCCAAAAACAGTAAAAATGCCTGTCACTCTTTCAAATAGTGAACTTTTCACTCCTCCCAATTTTAGAGTATAGAGAGATTATCTGATTGTTTATGAACAAAAAGCAAAGTGAGCTATAGCCGTTGCTGTCTTGAAGAAAGAGTAAATTAAGGAAGTGTTAATATTCAATATACCTCGATGTGACTGATAATATAAATAAGTCTTGGAATGCATGCAAACATACCTATAATGATTTATGATTACTACATCAATGAATTTATTTTAACCACTATACCTCAATGAAGTCATCCCCTTATATCGATAGTTTGGTTCATATAGAAGAATCCAGAAGGATTACTGCTCTCCACTCCCATCAAAGAAAATAAAATTTAATTACCTTCTTAGCTCTGAATATTTCTGCAGTAATATAACTTAGAGTAGTCAAATAAAAGGTCGTTGTTACCCTCATAGCATGCATAGTCACGGTGACGTCGTTGTGACGTCACTGTAAGTCACTGTGGTCACGTCACATCTGTGACCAAAATGCCACCACTCAGTGATGTCACATTGTGACTGAGATGTGAACTTCTTAGAAAACTTTAAAAAATTGCAAAAATTCTTCAAAACATGTTATTTACTGTAAAATTATATTTTTCTGGCAATTAAAAGAAAATTGTGACGACACTATTATGTCATTGCATGTAACGTATGTCACGTCACATATATGATAAAAAAACCACCATATTGTAAGTCACAGTGTGACAAAAATGTGAACTTCAAAAATCTTTGAAAATGAAGAGAAATAATTTAAGCAGTTCCGAGTTACAGCGACATAAGGAATGAAAATATATTAGTGGATAGCAACTAGTAAATTCTGTCACGAAAGGGGGAAGGGGCATAATAAATAAAATGCACGATACAAGCATTAATAAACTACATTTTCATGTTATATTTTATCAATTTGATGGATTAAGCGGTCTCACAGACCGCTCACAATAGTTATGCGGCAATTTTTGTCACATCAGTTAAGGGTTAAACAGTATTTTAAACAGTCCCGAGTTACAGAGGCATAAGGAATGAAAATATATTAGTGAATAGCAAATAGTAAATTTTGTCACGGAAGGTGGCGGGGGGGGGGACATAATAAATAAAGTGCACGATACAAGCATTAATAAACTAAATTTTCATGCTATATTTTATCCATCTGATAGATTAAGCGGTCTCACAGACCGCTCACAGTACTTATGCGGCAATTTTTGTCACATCAGTTAAGGGTTAAACAATATTTTAAACAGCTGAGTTACAGCGGCATAAAGAATGAAAATATATTAGTGGATAGCAAATAGTAAATTCTATCACGAAAGGCGGGAGGGGGGACATAATAAATAAATTGCACGATACAAGCATTAATAAACTAAATTGTCATGCTATATTTTATCAATTTGATATCTAAGACAGTAAAAGTATTCTTTTTTCATGATTTCAATTTTATCTAGCATTGCAATTTAATATAATAATCCTCCACTGATTGTTACACTCGCATATAATTATTGCGCATTTCAGATTCAAATCAGTTGTTTACAAAAACAAATAAATAATAAAAACACACCTGCTCAAATCGTCTGCTTCGCGATATTACCATAGAATAAACAAGAGAATACGCGGGAAGCCACTTCACTCCACTGTTTAGAACACCAGCACGCCTTCAGCACTTCTTTTAATATAAAAGAAAGACATCTGCCATTTTAGGATATTACAAATATACGGATATTATTGATGAAGCATATATGTAAGTCTTATTTGATTTAAATATTTTGTTCCTGTTTTGTATATATTATAATGATGAGTTAAGTAGTTTTATGTTACACATATAGAAAGAGACTGGTCTGTATTGTTTTCAGAAGGATATTTTTATTCGATTCTGTTGTATCTTAATCTGCCATCGCTCGAAAAAAAAAAAAAAAAAAAAAAAGAAAAAGCTGGCGCAGAGACTGATTCGTGCTTACATTCATAGTAGAATGAATGTAAATATTAATTTTTAGTCTCTTGAGATTGAAAATGTGTTGAAACAGTGGTGTGGAATTTTTTTCGGCTTTTTAATGTTTTCTAGTTACTAACACTTATAGCATCATTATTATTTTGGAGTTAAATATGAAATTAGAAATTGTTTCAGATTAGAAATTAACATTATGTAAGCATTTTTTTTCTGTTTGTGATTTTAATCAAACATTTAATTGTAGACACTCAGAATCAGTTATTAAATTTTCTTCGATTGTAAATTCATTTTCTACGTTTTCGATATTTGTAATCACTGGAATAAAAAAATTAAATATATTTAAGCATTGAAATAAAGTGTTTTTCATGCCTGTGATAACAAGTTTATATCTTAAACTGCTTTAGTATATTTTTTAAAAAGTTGGTATGTACTTTCGTAATATAGGACTGAATATTTTTTAAAGCGATTAATAACTACTTTCTACATTTAAACAACAAAAATAGTTAATATGCAATCATTTATTTTACGTTTATATGTTCTTTTTAATACTTTTCAACAAAGTTGAAAAGTGTTTATGACTTCGGTTTGTCTGGCCGTCTGTCCGCGGTCTAACTCTCGCAAATATACTCGGATTGCTTTGAAATTTTTGGATGTTATTGACGTTTACCATAGCACGGCTTCTATTTGTAATGAAGTTTGTAGCGTGTTTAATTCATCTACAGGAACAGTCAAGAGTATTTCGTTACACTACGGCCTACGGGAAAAAATCGTTCCAAATGATTTTTAATGATTTTACACGCTTTCAAACAGAATAAAATTGATATGAATTTAAGAAACGCACTAAAATATGCATTCTGAAGAGTATGTGGTGCAACGAATAGTTATTGTTCATTTACAGGGCTAAAAAAGGGATTCCAATACATTATTATACAGGGATGGAGGGAATTATTTGCGGCGTACTTTAATTATGTTAATCTATTTCATATATAATGAAATTGATATAAGTCGCTGAGGTTTACACACTATACATTATTTCATGATAATACGAAATGTATATAGCATTTACAGGACACACAAATTATTTCCGATACTATATTGTATCCGAAGTTCATTAGGGATGATTGCTGGAAATGCATTTTTAATTATGATATGCGCTTTTATGATTCACTATATTTATGCATAGAGTATGGTATATATAAATGCTATAATTCATATACAGGACTACATAAAAGTATTCGTAAGGGTTACTGGGTATATGCGCAAATTGATTAAAGGTAGTTTTTAAATGAGTTATCGATTTTTACGTTGAACTGCATTTAATTTACTAAGAAATGTTTGTAGAATATAGATAAAATGATATACAGGGTCACGTAAAGAATTGAATACATGGCCATCTATAAATTATAATTTCTGGAAATGTGATTTCAGCAGTTTTAAGAGTGTTTGAATTAAATTTTAACTAAGCAGTAGCGCGTAATAAACGTTCTAGGTAAACTACAAATTATACAAACGTATTCAAGTATGTTTCCATATATTAGTATAAATTGCTGAAAGAGAATTTCAACCTGTTATGCGTTTTCTTGCAAAAATAAATTTTCCCATTATATAATATGTATATCAACTTACAGATCAAATGCAGGGCTGTTCAAAAGAATTAGAAAACATATTTGGCTATGGACGGTAAATGCTGAAATCAGTTTTTCAAATGCTTTATGTGTTTTCTAAAATATTTACTTAGTTACCTTATTTACGTTATTTCCCTAAATTACGATGTCTTGTTAAAGCATTCAGGAAGCGTTGGAAAGTGTTTTAAAATCTATGCTTAACGCATGATTTTTCTTAATTGTTTTTTTCTATTTCGCAGATCAGTCTTTTCCTATAAAACATACCAAATCTATTTAGCTCATATTCACGAAATGCAATATACACGGGAATAAAAAATTTAAATAAATATGGCTTATCATGTCATGTTTAATAAAGCAATGACTAATCAAAACACATTAAAATTTTACACATTCTTAATATCAAGCTTGAACTCAAGATAAAGCTTAAAACTTAATAAAAAAAGATGTCAGTTGATAAGCATTGTTTTTTAAGTGGAAAAATTTTAAATGTTTTAGAAGAATAGGACTCCAAAATAGCGATATTTTGCTAAAAAGTACGGTAAAAAGATAAGAATTTATATTTCAAACAAAACTTTATTTTAAAATTGTTCATTTTAAAATTCATCACAGTGTTTATGGCAAGAACCATCACAGTATTAATACTCCGAATTTTTTCCAGAGAGAAACATTCGGCTTGCATACAATATTTCGAATGAAAATCAAATTTCAAATTATTTGCTTAAAAGGCGCAAAAGCTAACTTAGTAAAAAAGATTCAATGCCGGGATTCGAACCCCTGCCATCAGTATAGCGCACGGACATTCTACCGACTAAACTACGTGGAACGATGCCCAGCCTGGAAATTTTCTTGCTATTACTTGTTGGCAAGGCTACAAAAGCAGCACAAGATGGGATATTTATCGTGAGCCACCGACATGGGGCAAACACGAAACTTAATTAAATCCAGCATCGGTTCAAACTATATTAATACTTAGAAATTTTTCCAGAGAGAAACATTCGCCTTGCATACAATATTTCAAATAAAAATCAAATTTAAAATTAAAATTGCCTTTTAAGCATGTAATTTGAAATTTGATTTTCATTCGAAATATTGTATGCAAGGCGAATGGTTCTCTTTGGAAAAATTTCCAAGTATTAATATCGTTTCAATCGATGCTGGATTTAATTAAGTTTCGTATTTGCTCATTGTCGGTGGCTCACGATAAATATTCCATCTTGTGCTGCCTTTGTAGCCTTGCCAACATGTAATAGTGAGAAATTTTCCCGGCTGGATATCGTTCCATGTGGCTTAGTCGGTAGAATGTCAGTGTGCTATATTGATGGCCCGGGTTCGAGTCCCGGCACGGAATCTTTTTCACTATGTTGGCCTTAGCGCCTTTTAAGCAATTAATTTGAAATCTGTTTTTCATTTAAAATCATCACATTTTTTATGACAAGTTCGTAACAAATGACACATATTTCACAAATTGGTCACAATGTGACTTCAAAGCATTGTCACTTTCGTCACAGGTTCGTCACAAAGCTAATGCCAAAATAGTCACAAATGACACACTTTTCACAAATTAGTCACACCGTGACTTTACAGAGTGGTCACAATGTGACGTCACAAACGACCTCTAAAACGGCCATAACGACCTCGCATTGTAGTCACTGTGACGTCACATCGACGTCACGTGACGTCACATCGACGGTCACAAAATCACAGTGTGACTTCACAACGACGTCGCCGTGACGTCACCATGCCTTACGGGTAGGGTGTTAACGGATAACAGGTGATGAATTAAGCCGTCCTGTTGTCAATTCCAGTTACCTAATTATGAAAGATCGACATCATATCAGCTATGCAGATTCCTTAGAATTAGAAAGTAATGATAGTATATATTTGGAATTTGTAAGCTAAAATCAAATAATGAATACTATGCCGATCAATTCTTTGTAACCACTAATTAGAGATTCAGGCAATCAAGATATTCCCTGACATCTGTAAATTTAAAGACATTTTCAGAAAAATTACTCACAAACCCGTACTAATGGTGAAAAAATGTAAAATTTATCATTCTTCACTCTCATATTTCTGTTAGAAATGTTAGCAAAATAAGTAAGCACCTCAGAATTTCAACATTAAAGATTTAAGTTGTTAATAATGCTGATTTCAGATATTCAGTTTGCTAACTCCCCCACTAAAAAAAAATCTGTGGAAAATCTGTAGGTAATTGGCCCATTTCTGCAGATATTTTAAAGAATATCTTTAAAAATTCTAGAGATATTTTGAAGGTACTGCTAAATCTGCAAAATTTCTTCAGATTTCTGTAGACAAACTGGAGAAAGTGGAGGTTTCTTCAGATATTCTTATTTACTGAAAACCTTCATCTTATATTCTTTGTTTTGCCTAAAACAACATGGTTATGCATTTAGAAGACAAACTAACAGTCGAAAATCATTTTCTATCGATAACTCTGTAAATAGTTTTTCATTTCTACTGTTTTTTTCGCAATTGCAAATCATAATTACATTTTTCGGTGGGGGGTGGGTGTGGGGTGCAGCTTTGTTTAAATTTGTTTCCGTTCAAATTTTCTAAGCAAAACATATAAAATAAATTACTCATATCGATATCTTACAAAGATATCTAATCTAACTTTCAAATTATCACACCTACAATAGCTAAATCACGAAAAATTTTGTTGTAAAACATATTCAGATGAGTGTAATAGAAGTATCGCGTTTAAATACACATTAGTTTAATCTAATATGAAGTAGGCAATTTAATATATAAAACACAAAAATTTATAATTTATCAATTAATTTTGCTCTTCTTAATATACATTGCGCTCCCTCTTATTGCTTCCTAATTGCCTAATTCGTAAAGCATTTAGTTTCAGAAGTATACTTTTAATTCTAAAAATGTTTTAAATGTTATTCTAAACTGAACTAAATGTACGGCGCTACAATTCACCAAGGATCCTGGCATACAATGTCGAGCCCTGTTTTCTTGACCAGGGACCCTGAGGTGCTATCCAGTATAAGTCCCGGTCATGTGGTCAGCCCAACGCGGTAATGCTGCTCACGATCATGTTAAAAGGCATTTACGTCAATAAAGTTAATTTTTAAAAGCTACTAAATTTAAATTTTCATGTAGCTCCTAGATCAAATAATTTACAATATAGAAATACATACTTTGATAACGCACCATATACACACACGCATACCCACGTGCATACATAAAGAGAAAAATTGTGTATCTTTGTAAACATGAATAAATCACCGGAATATGTAACCTATGATCAGAAAAGATTGGCAATGCCAAATATAAGGAAGTTAACAAGTTCCTAATGTGTGTTTATTAAAAACGTATCCCATTTCAAAATATACATTGTTGTGATCATGAACGATCTGTGCTTTCGTCTTACACGACCTGCACGTAGCTAGATTCGTTGCACGGTGATATCGCAAACCGGCAGATGATCAAAGGTGTCGATAACACACAGAGCAAGACCCTAAACTAGCAGCCCAATGGTGTCGACGTAAGACGTAAGACCTGCTGAATACAACACATTCTTCTAATCTGATGAATCCCTGACAAGATCTTGTTCGCCACGGGCGTCATCAAGGATCCAGTTCCTCTGATTTCTGCATTCCATCAAGTTAAGACATTAGGCACAATGTTCTGACTATGCCTTAAGACTTTTAACATCTTTCCTTTCTGGAATGCGCACTTAAGGATTTCTTCCTTCTTGATATTATTATATTAACTTTTTTTTAAGGTTGGTATGACCACTCCCTTCTATGACCTGACAGAAAATCGGGGTTGTTCTCTGGCGCACCACGTGCAGCCATGGGTGGTCGCTAACCCCCTTTCTTATATCCGGAGACCTCTCTGCTTGACCTTTTCTTGACTCCTTGGCAAAGATGGCCCCTCCTCCCTCCTTGGCAGTGGGAGGGCTTTATTAAAACTGGAGATTTCGTCACCTTCAGTGGAGTGACGGCTTTGCTCAACTTTTCTTTTCTTTTGACTCCTTCAACGGGATATTTACTCTGCCCCCTACAAATGGGTCTATTTCTTCTGAATGACCAAAAGGGGGCTCTATCTGCTGGAGCATAAAATTTCAACAGAGTACTCGTTCTCTGAGGTTAATCGCTGTCTTATTATAGGTTCTTTAGATGATGGGTTTAGTTGAAGATTGAGTCTTTTTATGCCCACATGTTTGTTATCCTTCGTAGTCTCCAATTCGGGATTAAACTAAAAATGCTGCATTGATACTGATATCCCATTTCGATTGCTTGAGTTGAATAAAGGAATGGTTGGTTTAGTTATGATGATTTCGTTTCATAGACGACAAAAAGCATTCTTATAAGAAATAGCTTTGAAAAGAATCATCATCTTCATATCTCAAAATAGGAATAAGTGAGCTGCAGCAGCACCCCCTCCCCACAACACACACACAAACACCTTTGTGTCTACGTTTGCATGAATCAGAGAGAAAATAGAATTTTATTGTATTCAAAGCTCCTGAAGAATTTAAATTGCAGTGAAATAAATAATTTCAGAAGCCTCCACATTCAGTAAATGAATTAAAAAAATAAAGAAAAAGAAAAAAAAAGGATATGAGAGGCCGAAAGAGAAGTATAAAAGTAACTTTTAAAAAATTCATTAAAACGTGTATTACATAGTATTTTCTCAGAATAAATTTTATGCAAAAACAAATACAATATATATATATAAATATTGAAGATTCGCTTCCATCTTATAGGTGTACCTATGTTCCATTTCACGTTTTGAAAGAAACCTCAAAGTACCGTATTTTATGGAAGAAGCGCCGCGACGTTTACGAGTTTAAAAGTTAGTTTTTTTTCAAGTGTGGCGTTTACGATTTTTTTAAATACCAACTGAGTTTAATTAATTTAAAAATACATAAAAATATTTAAAATCGGATTTAAATATTTTAAATAAAACTTCAGATGTTAAAAACGAGGCATCCTACTGTTCAGAAAACTTTGATTAAAGTTAGGTCAATGTGACGCTGTCGACAAAAGTAGCGTTCCGATGGATGCGGCGTTTACAACGGGTGCGGCGATTACGATATTTTTAAGCTTATTCAGGCTAATTTGAAGAGTGCGGCATTTCTTCCATAAAATACGGTAACTGCTCTCTCGATGTTATTAATCGTGGTGTTACTGTATTACTGGAATTTCTAGAAACTTTTATAATACAATTTGATAAGTTGTATCTTTTTTTCCTCTTTCTCTCTCAATTAGCATAACTCAAAGAAAACAAGTGGGTAAGTGTGATCACAGATCGCACAGAGGGTTTCGTTTAATATTCCTTTCAAAACACTTTATCCTTTTGCGAAATCTGTTAGTTCCACATTTCGCAACCAGGGGGCGCACTCTATTCTACACAAACCTCTATCCGAACGAAACTCCGTTTTACAACCTATCCGTAGGTATATTAGTCGAGGAGATCCGGTCTATAGTCCCCGAGATAGGTAGGCGCTCTCTGGCGGTAAAAAGCGGAACTGAAATATGTAAGGCTATGTGCATAATATGAAAGAGTGGTCAAAGTGGTGTCGGCAAAAGTTAGAAAAGTACCCACCGAGTGCAATGGGGAGAAGTTAGAAAAACTGCTTATAATACACAAGTTAGATCCTGGTGGGTAAATAATACAAGACTTTTTGAAAATTTTATGATTTTTCGTGTGATCGCAAGTGTTCTGCTATACGTATGCAAAATTTCAAGTCCTCAACTTAAATAGGGGCTCAGTTAGAAAAAAAAGCTTAAAATACACAAGTTAGAGCCATGAGGGTTAAATATAAGACTTTTTCAAAATTTTATGATTTGTCGTTTGATGTGATGTGTTCAGCTATATAAGTATGCAAAATTTTAAGTCTTCAACTTAATTAGGGGCTCAGTTAGAACAAAAAGATTAAAATACACAAGTTGGAGACCAGAGGGTTAAACATAAGACTTTTTCAAAATTTTAGGTTTTGTCGTTTGATGTGAGATGTTCAGCTATAAGTATGCAAAATTTGAAGTCTTAAACTTAATTAGGGGCTCAGTTAGAACAAAAAGATTAAAATACACAAGTTAGAACCCAGAGGGTTAAATATAAGACTTTTTCAAAATTTTATGATTTGTCGTTTGATGTGATGTGTTCAGCTATAAGTATGCAAAATTTTAAGCCTTCAACTTAATTAGGGGCTTAGTTAGAACAAAAAGATTAAAATACACAAGTTAGAGCCCAGAGGGTTAAATATAAGACTTTTTCAAAATTTTATGATTTGTCGTTTGATGTGATGTGTTCAGCTATAAGTATGCAAAAATTTAAGTCTTCAACTTAATTAGGAGCTCAGTTAGAAAAAAAAGATTAAAATACACAAGTTGGAGCCCAGAGGGTTAAATATAAGACTTTTTCAAAATTTTAGTATTTGTCGTTTGATGCGAGGTGTTCAGCTATAAGCATGCAAAATTTCAAGTCTCCAACATATATAGTTTCTGAGAACGGACTCTGTGACGGACAGACAGACAGAGGAGCGAGACGAATAGGGTTTCGTGAGATGAACGAAACCCTAAAAATTGAAAAGAAACAAAAGAAAATGGAAAAAATGGAAAATGGAAACAAAAATAAAATGGAAACAAACTGCGATGCACAATTCATACAAAAACTTTTGCTGGTTCTCAGAGGAGTTGATAAAGGAGAAGGCATTGATAGTCATTTCCTCTTGCTTTAGAGATTTTATTTCTTCAATAAGTTGGAAAAAACACTAACATTCATTTACCCAAGTATCTTAAAATAATTAAATATTAAGAGAAAAATTAAAAATTGAAGATAAAAATTTCACTTAATTATAATAATGTATCGACTTATCAGTCTGTTTGCTTTCATTTTTATGGCGTTTTTTCAAATTTTATTATTATTATTATTATTATTATTACTAGTTAGTACCCGTCAAGATTTGACAGTAAATAACTTGAATGTTTCATTCAAAATATTCTTGGATTTTTAATTGGTTGTTTTTAAATTAACTAAATATTGAAATCGTGTCAAATTACTATATTGTATAAGTGATTCTTATAGATTTAAGCCGATATAGCTGGTGCTGTCAGTTTAACCTATTCAATGAAGTGAAAGAATTTTAAGTTTGTAATTCATAACCAATTATGCTTGTTTTTTTTTTATCAGAAGTTTAACTAAAAATATTGGGTAGAAATTTATTTTTACTTACTACGGTTTCAATTTTTTTGAAAGAAATTTTAGTATTTTCTATTTTATTTATTTTATTTTATTCCGAATACACGACCAGTAAAAGTTTCCATGAATTTTATTTTTATCAGTCTCATTCTCTAAAAGTCTAAATTTGAAACTTGCTGCAGCTAATGATTTATAATACATATTTTTTTATTACTTGGATTTTATTTTACATTTTTATACATTTTTTAAATATTAAACCGTGAATATCAAGGTAATTTCTTTTATAATTTTTACATGAATATTTTTCTTTTCTTTCCGTTTTCTTTGTCATTTTTTACGGAAAAGAATGACAAACTTTTCTTTCTGACATACATATATATTCTTGATAATGATCAGAAAATATAACAAAAATTGTTGATCGGTTCAATTTATTTAACTGATAATTACATGCAAAATATTTTAGCTTAAATATTTTAAAATATAAAATTATTATTTAAAAAATATATAGTTGAGTGTTAAATTTTATTTAATTATAAAACATTCAAATAATAATAATAATAAAATACGAGTAATATAAATTCTCCTCTTAATAAAATATGTCATTATTGAAATGAATTATCTCCAAAAAATCACAGAAATCCTTTTCCCGAGCGTTGGGATCGTTCCCACGTCCTCTATAAAATCTGCGAGCTTTAAACTGGTGCTTTAGACCACTCGGCTAACCAGACTTTGCTTCAGTCTTCCTCTGAATGGAAGAGCTAATAAATTTAGCTTCACGCATGCGCAAATGTTTGAATATTTGACTCTTATCTTACAGAAATAGCTTTACGCTTTAATATATATGATGATTTTTTAATTGGCGCTGATTTTTTTCAGCGCTTCTTACTATTTGGCAGAACTCGAATAAAGGTTCTTAATCTAGATTACTATATTTTACTCCAAGAAGTACATTGTAAGATTTAAAGTTTAATAAGTAAAATATTTTGGAAGATTTTATGTACATTTTAGCCAATCAATATCGTAGGCTTAATTTTAACCTCTGTTTAAACTTATCGAGGCAACTCTATTTGGCTAAAATAAAATTAAGGTTCCTATCAAAATTAAATCCCTTTACTCATTCAGTAATTAACATCTACTATAGGGCAATTCCACAGAAAATTATCTTTTTTTTTTTTTTTTTTGTGGGGGGGGGGGGGGGAGGGATAAAAATTTATAATATGTTTAATTTAAGGGTATGATTGGAAAACTTGATATTTTTATATTCTATAATACAATCCTAATAAAAAGGCATTGCAAATTACTGTTTATAAACTGAGTTAAGTACCATTATTGTCTTTGTAAAGTCATAATAAAAGTTACGTCAGTTACACGTGTAAATGCGATTTTTCTTTTTTATTATTCAAAAAATAATTAAACAAGTTACTGTTATAATTTGGCATTACTTAGTGTTGTTGAGAACATTAAATCACTTTTTTTAACGGGATAGTTTTGATAATATTTACACTTCAATGAAGGCAGAAAAATGTTTGTAAATTTTATGCTACGTCAGATACAGAATTTTGAATTGCAATTTTTGGGATTACAAGAGAGATTGAAATAATCTGCAGGAATTTGGGTATTAAGTCCTTAGTAAGAAATATTTTAAATTGTAAAAATTTGTTCTTGCTTTATTAGTAAATTTTCTACATAGTTTTGAAAACAAAAATTCGATGATCAAATGTTACGTCAGTCACGAGGGAATTCCCCATACCATCTATAGAATTTCAAAACTCTATTTTGCTAAATAAAATTAAGGTTAGAATCAAAATTAGCTCCTTTTACTCATTCAGTAATTAACATCATACTATACCATCTCTAGAATTTCAACAGTACCCCCCGTCCAGCAATTCTGATATCTAGAAGTGAAACGAATTGCAAAGGCGCACTACATATTCTACCAGACTTCACGGATATAATTTACGCTTTTACTTCCCTAGTTGTTCTAAGAAAAGCTGTTAGCTAAGAGGATAATATCACATGACAATATTCAAACAACAAAAATTTATAGTTAAGATAAAATAGATGCATAATTAATGATACAGCTTATATATCACCGTGACCGTTTATATATCGCATTTATGTGGCACACATAGTAGAGAAGATTAAAGTCATATTTGACGCTTATAGTGGTGAAAACGCTGCTCAACATACCTATATATAAATGTTTATTAGCATACCAAACATCAGCACAAAGAAAAAACGAAAATAAACTAAAATAATCATTAAGTATATTATTCACACAAATAAACCCTCTTTTTTATTATAAAAAATATTTATTGTATTAAAATTATCCCAAATAGCAAACTTATGGTATAACGCACAGTTAACAATGTATCGGAAGTTATTTAAAAAAAATCCACTGAATGTATCTATTTTTATCCTTCTTTTTTTCCCCTTCCTTTTATAATTTATTTTATTTATTAATTTTATTTTTGTTTTTATGGTTTAAAACTATGCTAATATTTTTACGCACGTTTAATGCAGTGATATATTTCATTATAATTTAAGTAAAATTATAAGCTGCATTACAATTTTAATTAGTGTAATGGGTTACAACAATGTAATTAATAAGTTTGTTAATGCGTGTATGTTTTTTAAATCGTAATATATAAATCGCATAAAAAAATATCTATTCTGAGCTACCTTTTTTTGAACAAGAAAGTGTACATCTCAAAAATGGAGCTATCTCTTTTTTGCAGCAAACTTTAAATTTTGGACACCTCATGTTTAAATAATACTGAGGTAACTTTAATTTTAAAAGATTTAAAAAACAATTTTTGGCAAGCAACGTCTGCTTATTTATTAAATTTTATAGTTTTAGGACTTAAATTTCCGAGAGCATGCATATGTACCGCAACCGGCATAAAAAATAATATTATAAGGGTTATAAAGATTTTTAAAAATTTTCTTTTCATTTAAATATCATTAATTAGCAAAGCCTTTGAATTTATTAAATTATATATTTTTAGAGTTTGGAGTATCGAGGGCACGTAGAAAACCAACCAGAGTAAAAATGGCATTATAAGAGTTTTAAAGAAGTTTTTAATTTTTGTTTAATTTAAATACCGTTAATATATATGTCGTAGGCTAATTGAGAAATCAGGCTCTTTGCAAACAGCCTAGGCTTTCCCATTTTATCACAAACTATTGTTGTTATTAGTAAACATTTTTTATGTGATAAAAAGTTTTAAATTATTATACGGGTCAATCCATTTCAAATGGTCCAGAAAATCATCAATTCCTTGCTTGACCATTTTTAAAAAATCTGAAATTTTTTGTACAACAACCCTAACATGATGGAAGTTCAAAATTACTATTATTTTAATTTTATTAATTTTTGTTTGTGCATGGCGGCCATCTTTGTTTCGTCGTCTGCAGCAATTTTCTCACAAGAAGGGTTTACGGAATTGTAAATAATTCATCGTTTATTTATCCAATTCAACTGCGGATTAAAGCAATTATTACAGAATACATTGGGCTAAAAATTTGGTAATGTAGTAGTTTCCGAAACTAACTGGCTTATTGGTAAAATTTAAGCATAAAGTTTCAGTTTTTTGCCAAAATTTGTCCATTTACAAGAGGAAATTTTTCTAGCAAGGAAAACTGTCAACATGACATAATTTTTTTTACAAACAGGCCGAAAGTACTTGTACACACACGCCGAGTTCCAGATCTGGGACTTGCTTTCTCTTCGCTAAAAAAAAATCCCAAATTTTTCAAAAATGATAAAAATCGCACTTTTCAGGCTTTGATATCTCTGATGGGGCACGAGATAAAAATCTGAAATTTTTTTTTATAAGAGTATTGTATGGTAGTGTTATGCACAATCAATTTTAGGATGGAGATTTGACTACAAGCTGAGATATGGCAAGGGCAACAATGTCAAAACAATACTGCCAAACTATTGTTTTGTTGTAGTCACAGCTAAGTATTTACCCCAGAGTGTCATTTAAATTTATGTTTTTGATTATCTTTAAATAATAGTAACAGAAAATAAAGCCCTTTGCAAAGCTTAGCAATTAATTGAAAAAATAATTATGCCTAAGGCCATACATTTTGTATGGTTTCAGTAATTTTTGTTGTAAGTAATTTTAGCAACTAAAAGAAACCTCAGCACTTTTACATAAAGGAAAAAAAAATATTTTTATACAAGACCTGAGACAAAAACAGCATAGGGAAAAAGAAAAGCTGTTAATGTTGTCATACTTGTTGAGACATGATCAAACGTGTCAAAACACATTCTTGCTTGTTGGTTCAAAAACCACAATTTTGACCTTTCTCAAAATTTTATTTGTAGGAACCAAGTCTTGTCATCTCTTGATAACTTGATTGAAGATCAAGTGCATGAGCCCTGCTGGCTCATAGAAATATACTTTGAAATCACTATGTGCAAGTCTCAATTCATTAATAATTCCTAGCTTACTTCTTATGCAAAAATGTGATTTTTCTGCAGTATAAATTTTGAAAAGGCTTTGGGTGTCTTTACTTTCTGAAAATTACTTGAGGCTGATGCATGGTAACATCGTATAATGTTTCATTTACAGGAACATACTTATGGTAGGAACAAATTTCAGGGACTGGCAAGCAGCATTAAAATTGTGGTTTTTAAACCAACAAGCAGGAATGTGTTTTGACACGTTTGATCATGTCTCAACAAGTATGCCAACATTAACAGCTTGTCTCTTTCCCTATTCTGTTTTTGTCTCAGGTCTTGTATATATATATATTTATTTATTTATTTATGTAAAAGTGCTGAGGTTTCTGTTAGTTACTAAAATTACAACAAAAATTACTGAAACCATACAAAATGTAGGCCTTAGGCATAATTATTTTTTAAATTAATTGCAAAAGGCTTTATTTTCTGTTACTATTATTTAAAGATAATCTAAAAAATAAATTTAAATGATACTCTAAGATAAATACTTAGCTGTGGCTAGAACAAAACAATAGTTTTGCAGTATTGTTTTGACATGTTGCCCTTGCCATATCTCAGCTTGTAGTCAAATCTCCATCCTGAAATTTCTTGTGCATAACACTACTATACAATACTCTTATAAAAAAATTTTTTTAGATTTTTATCTCGTTCCCCATCAGAGATATCAAAGCCTGAAAAGTGCGATTTTTATCATTTTTGAAAAATTTGGAATTTTTTTTTAGCGAAGAGAAAGCAAGTCCCAGATCTGGAACTCGGCGTGTGTGTACAAGTACTTTCCGCCTATTTGTAAAAAAAATTATGTCATGTTGACAGTTTTCCTTGCTAGAAAAATTTCCTCTTGTAAATGGACAAATTTTGGGAAAAAACTGAAACTTTATGCTTAAATTTTACCAATAAGCCAGTTAGTTTCGGAAACTACTACATTACCAAATTTTTAGCCCAATGTATTCTGTACAAATTGCTTTAATCCGCAGTTGAATTGGATAAATAAATGATGAATTATTTACAATTCCGTAAACCCTTCTTGTGAGAAAATTGCTGCAGTCGATGAAACAAAGATGGCCGCCATGCACAAACAAAAATTAATAAAATTAAAATAATAGTCATTTTGAACTTCCATCATGTTAGGGTTGTTGTACAAAGAATTTCAGATTTTTTAAAAATGGTCGAGCAACCAGTGCTGGACCGACCACTTGAAATGGATTGACCCATACAATTAAGAATATTTTCATGCAATAATATAAATATTGGTGGAAACTGGTTTAGAAGTTTTTATTCTTAATGAAACTTTTTCATGCAATAAGATATATTTTTTATTAAGTATTTTCCCACATTCTAATGTAATAATTATTTTTTAAATAGTTTCATGTAATTTAAACAGCAACGACAAACCAATTGTCTTATTGAAAGAGTATAAGAAGTTGTTGAGTGCGAATTTTTTTTATACCACCATAAAACTATTACTTTATTGCGAATTTTTTACACAGTAATATAATCATTGTTGCGAAGATCATTTTACAGGTAATTTGAAAAATAACAAAAGCGAAGCGTTTACTATATGAGACATTCTCACATATTTTTGACTTTTAGGTACCTGAATAATAATTTTTAAATTTAGTACATATTCTTCGGGTTTTTTTTTTATTATTATTATTTCTTATACTGTAAAACATCCCATTGCATGACCCTAACAATAGTAACGAGATGAATAAGTTTTGGACGATGTTGATGGTCCAAATATACGGAATTCCTTACCGTCCAGTGTCCCTGATGCTGATTTTTAAGTTTGGAGCTGTCTATATAAAGTTGCTTCAGTAAAAGTAATTCCATGTATTTTTTTTTTCCAAAACTGGCACTATTGTTTTATATAAATATATAGCAAAAAATTAACCGGCACATATTTTTACAGTTGATATTATTTTCTTAGCTCTGTCCCTGGATTTTAGATTCCTTACCGTCCCTCTTGCTAAAATTATACAGAAAATCACTTTAGATGCAGCCACATAATTTTTTCAGCTTTTTTCTCATGCAAAAGTATATGCTAGAGAAAGAACGGCTAAAATTCTTTGACAGAAAATTTACCGCAGAATTTAAATCCGCATTTAAATATCCATTTTAAGCATCGTGGCTTTATTGGTAGTCTTACCATCCCCAAGGTTTATTCCTGCACTTTTCGAGGTAAATTATTATTATTATTATTATTATTATTATTATTATTATTTATCCAGTGTAAATAACTGTTGCTAAAAATCAATGAACATTGTGGATATCACTAAAAATAGGTGGTAATTTTCCTTACCGTCCCTTTTTTTCCCTTATGTCCCTTTTTCCCCTTACCGTCCCCCTTTTTTTTCTTACCGTCCTTTCCTTAACATCCCTTTAAGACAACGTTATACCAAAATTTTGTCCCGGTAGCTTTTTCGTCTCCTTTTTTCGGATCATTGGAACTTTACATTTTTCTCTTTTTCTCTCTTTTATATATTGTTACCCTTTAAGTATTTTACTTACCATTTTACTATGCCTCTCTTTTTCTATTATTATCACTAACTTTAAGTGGCCTAACCACATTTATAAGTTTCTTTCACGGCTCCCTATCATGCCTCAATAGACGACTTCACCTCTCGACTGGATGTACAGATGCTCTCATCTAGGCAATCCATATCTACATCTCATGTTCCATGTTCCAAATTTTGTACTAAAAATACTACATTGTTATTATTTCTTATTTAAATGTTCTGTGGGTACTATGCAAATTCATTATAAGTAAAAATTTAGATGAAAATAAAAAAGTTAGAGTTGTAAAATGGTAAGGAAAATTAAACTCGCAAGTTTAACTTAAACCTCGGTTAAATAAAAAAAATTGTCGCTGCTGACCATTTTTTTTCTTTATTTTGAATCATTAAGGCATTCGTCTATAAGTTTAAAATGTTATTTTATTAAATTTAATTTCACCAGATTTTTATTCCTGAAAGTTAAAATTTTGTGAGAATGTCTCATATACTACTAGAAGTATATAAATATGTTGAACACTATAAAAAATTTTCCAAAGCAATACTGACCTGCAATACTGTAGTAATTGTTGTGACGATAGTTTTACAGGAAATTAAAAAAATAAGGGAAAAAAAAAGTTTCCACATGTTGAAATTATGTATATATATACTATAACCCTGATCTATCGATACTCGAGTAACGATTTTCACAGTTTAAGGATATATAGGGATCGCAGTGCTCCTAAAATTTTCTCTCTTTGCTATAGCTATTTTAAAAGGATAGTCCAAATTTTTTCATAGTATAAAATTATTTATTGCGCTTTTCCCCCAAAATAATATAATCATTGTTGCGAAGATAGCTTTACATGTAATTTGAAAAATAACAAAAGCACAGAATTTATCAGTCGGAGGGTCGGAGGATATGATAAGTTGAACACTGCGAAAAATTTTCCAATGCAATATTGACCTGCAATACTTTAGTCATTGTTGTGAAGATAGTTTTACAGGTAAGTTAAACTAGAGAACAGGAATTCTGCTTTTTCAGAATTTAGCGTCGCCCCCGGCATTTCTATTTCTTCATTTTCTTCTGATGGACTGATGGCTTCTTTTATTATGAAACAGCCATTAAAAATGAAGTGTTAGGTGAAGATGAAAGAGCAGCCTTAAAAAGTTAGAACTCTGATTCTCTGGTCAGAATGGGGGGGGGGGGGGGGGAGAATGGCCATAATTTTTTTTTTTTTTTTTTTTTTTTTTTTTTTACGGCTGCTCTTTCATCTTCACCTAACACTTCATTTATAATGGCTGTTTCATAATAATAGAAGCCACCAGTCCATCAGAAGAAAATAACTCGGTTAAGCGGGACTCTACTGAAGTACAAAACATATTTCAATTTTAAGACTTAAAGCACACGTTTTATTTTACGTAAAATGACGTCATTAGCATCCGCTTAAGAATTCCACATTTACGATCTACTCTTAAACATCTACAGTAAAGCATGCATCGTACATCACTATCGCGAAATAATGCACAAATGCAGCAAAAAGATTCCGTCATTCAAGAAAATCGAAAAAAAAAAAAAGGGCTTTCTAATGATTCATAGATACTTACAATTAAATATAGTATGTAATAGCTCCATTGTTTTAACATAAATCATTCGTTTATATTTTTTTCCAAATAGCACGTACGTTAATTACATTTTCTTTCGGTTGTTACGAGAAAATGGCAACAAAAATATATAATTACTATTTTAAAACTATTTTTCCTTTACTTTCCACAGAAATGGAGTACTTCCGCTGCCACTATTAAGCAAATGGCTCCAAAAACTGCAAAAAAATTAATATTTCAAAAATAAATGGAGATACAGTTTTCAAACAAAATGCATTTAAAAGAACTTTTTTTTTCCAATACGACGGTATAAAAATTGAAAATGTGCGATGCTTAGAAGTTTAAAAAATTGCTAAAGAGTATTTAATCCTAATGCTTTGTTTTATGGCTAGCTTCTGTAAGGTAACGTTATTTTTTGGACACAAAATAAGCTGGGAGAATGAAATAGCATACCGTACCGGAGGCTAATAAGGGGAAAAAACCGTTTCCCCATATTGAAATCATGTATAATGTAATTTATCGATACTCGATTTAACAATACATAGGACTCGCAGCATTCCTAAAATTTTCTCACTTTGTTATCGCTACTTTAAAAGGATAATCTTTATTATGTATTTCTATTGCAGATGTTAAAGAAATCTACCACGAAGAATTTTGATTTGAAATAGTGGTAGAAACTAGAGTTCGACCGAATGTTCATTTTCGTTTTAAGCACAAAATCTTAGTTTCAGCAAAAATTCTATGAATATTCGGCGTGGACCGAATCTCGGCCGAAACTATCTGTATTCCAAAATTCTGGTTTCTGTCTTCGGGAATTTTCAACATCACCCATCGATTTGAGCTATAATGGCCTAAATGAGAGTCTGTTTATTTATTGCTATGACCTTCATGGTTTATAATGACTCAATAAATATATGGCTAAATTTAGAAAACGCTTTCCAACTGCTCATTAAAATCTACAGATTTAATAGTGATAGAAAAATTTTAGTTTAAATACCAAAATCGAGTTTGGAACGCGCTCTAAGGAAGATACAGAATAAAAGTATAGGATAAAACAACTGATGATCATTTACAAAAGTCATTATAAAAGGTAAAACGAGGTATGCTAACCTAAAATACTTTTTAATTAGATTAAATTCTTATAATTAAGATAGCATTGTTTGTTATTGGTGAATTGCATCTTATTTCATACGAAAATTAGAATTTTCGGTCAGAGCTGCAGAAATCCAACATAAGGCTCCTGTCCTTGTCAGCGAAGGCACTCATGAGCTAATGCTAATCCTATGGGGAGGGATTCTTCTAATATCTCGTTTGCATTTCGATATTTTTTAATTTTTTTTTATTTTTTTATTTTTTTTTTTTTTACATTGGATGCCAAGATCCGTCCCTACATCGCACGCGCACCTTTTTAACTTTTTCGATTTTGGTTTCAGATATTTTTTAGAATGACACTTTCATTTTCAGAACCGATTTTGAAAGTGAAAGTAACTTTATAAAAAATATCTGCGACCAAAATCGAAAAATTAAAAAAGGAGCGATGTAGAGACGGACCTCGGCTAGTCAATGCAAAAAAATTTAAAAATGTCAAAATGCAAACGAGATATTAGATAAATCCCTCCCCATAGGATTAGCATTAGCTAGTGAGTGTCTTCGCCGGCAGGGACAGAAACCTTAAGGCTGTTCTTAACTGCTCTGCTCAGCAAGCGCAAAACGTTTTGACACATTTACAAATTCATTTTTTAACGGAATGTATAAAATGGAAAAGCCTGGCCATAGAAGCGATTTGGAATCGAACTTTTTTTTCCGTTTTTTGATCCACCTATTGAGTTATAAGAGTTTTGGATCACGTGACAAACGCGTTTTTCGCCCGTTCTTGAGTGCTTATTCTCCGTTCGCGCGGAAACTCGGTTCAAAACGTCCACTTTGACACAATTTTCTGAAAGATTTATTGCGTTTGCAAAAAAATAGAAAAAACAGCTCTATTACATAGTTCCTGAACAACAACACCAGCTAGTTTCATGCATTTCCGAACAAAAATAAATTAAAACTTATGTCAGAAAGTTGCCCTTTTGGATTTGAGAACACCCTTAAGTTTACAAACAGGGCCACATATATATGAGGATGTGAGTTTCAAAATTCGCCTTATCCAAAAAATCAAATTTGGGGAAATCGCGAAAAACCTCTAACTACGTCCATTAGTTTTCATTGTAAACCAAGATTTTACAATGCCAGAAATACAAGATAAAACTAATTTTTCTGCTGATTGTAGTGTTTTTTCGGTGCAGGTTTACGAATGGAATAGAACGATAACGAAAACACGATTTTTTAAATTTTGTATAAGATGAGTTTTGAAACTCACGTCCTCATGTATGTGTGTTTGTTAGAAATGTGTTTCTCTATACGTATAATTAATGAATAATTATGTACAGTCGTGGGAAAAAAAAAAGTAAACACCCCCTACTAACTTCTCAACAAATCATCATAGAAGAAAGTGACTGGTACCGAACGATTGGAAATAAAGTCTACTTTTAAATGATGTATATAAAATTTTCTTAGGGGTCATTTACATATTAAAACGAATCCAAACTTCATTTTTTTTCAAAGGCAATACCCAATTTTAACGAGATATTTCAAATCTTCGGTTCAAACTATGCCTAGACACCAAATTTCAAGTCATTTGAATGATAAGTTTTTGAATTATAAACATTCAAAATTGAGTGCTTCTAATGTTAAATTATATTTTCATATTTTTATTTATATCTCCCGAAATTGTGCTCCTAATGTGCTAATTTTTTTTGTGGTAATAATACTAATATACCCAAACATAAATAAGCTGAATTTGCAATTTTTATAATTTTATGATATAAATTATGAATTATGAAATTAATATTCGAAAAAATTATGAATTGCAACCTACAATTTTTTTGATGGATTTAGATTTATTAAGTCCTGCTTTATGGAAATTCAAAAATTTCACATTTTTCTTCCAAGTAGTTTTCAAATTATGCTTAAAAAACGGCAAAATGATGGTTTAAGGGCCGTCTATGATGGAAGTGAGTAGACAATTTGAAATTTATTCTGCCGTACTGTAATCTAACACGCTTCATGGACTCCTTGAGTGGCGCTTAAGGTGCCTTGATCAAGGAAGCGGCTCTCTCGGTTAACAATCCAGTACGGAACTTCAATTTGGATACAGCCCTTAAAATACGCTCGTTTTAAAATAATTAATTTCTCGGAAACTTATGGTACGAATTGCATAAAAATTCGTTTTTAGGCTAATTAAAGGATGTAGAGTTCATTTATGCTGTCAGAATTGGGTACTGCTATTGAAAAAAACAAAGTTATGGTTCGTTTTAATATGTAGGTGGCCCCCTAAGCAAATTTTATATACATCATTTAAAAGTAGATTTTATTTCCAATCGTTCGGTACCAGTAACTTTCTTCTACCATAATTTGTTGAGGAGTTAGTAGGGGGTGTTTACTTTTTTTTTCCACGACTGTACATATGTATATATTAATTCTTTAAATTTATTTTTAAGACACTTTCGTTTAGGGCCAAAACTAGGAAGATAACCGAATTTCGGTTCCGGTCGATCACTATACATAGTAGCAACAGTATAGTAATTAGGAACTTTGCGAACCCTGGATATAATTTAATTATCTTTATTTATTTCCATGTTGATGCCCAATTTAAGGATATTGTTCTTGGATTTAACGAAAGAATTTTAAGAATGTTTAATATTTATTTATTTATTTTTAAAGCAAAACCATTAGTTGTTTTACTTGTAATACTCATTCGTAATTTAAATATTCATTCATAATTTGAATGAATATTTATATAATTATTGAAGAGATCAGATGATAAAGGTGGTAATGTGACAAAATGAAAAAAAAAAATGAATTAATCATATGATTGAAGATAATCAATGGTACACTATCATCTATTAAATTTACTGTTTGAAAAATCTTAATAGTCACAGAGATTTTAATGGATAAAGGAGGCATTTGACAATAAACGCAAATAGATATTTGGAACTTTACAGCTAATTTTCTCAAAATGATGGTTGTGTCATTTACCAACTTTATCATCTGATCTCTTCAGTTTTGAAATAACTAAAAGTCATATGTCATACGGGTGCATTTAAGGCTGTTCTCAAGTCCAAGAGGGCAACTTTATGGCATAAGTTTTAATTTATTTTTGTTCGGAAATGCATGAAAACAGCAGGTGGGAATAAGTTCAGAAACTATGTAATCGAGGTGTTTTTTTTTTTTTTTCATTTTTTAGAAAACGCAATAGATCTTTCAAAAAACAGTACCAGAGTGGACATTTTGAACCGAATTTCCGCGCGAAAGTAAAATAACCAGTCAAGAAAGGGCGAGAAACGTGCTTGTCAGGTAATCAAAATCGCTTATAACTCAATAGGTAATTTATTTATCAAAAAATGGAAAACACAGTTCGATTCCAAATCGCTTCCATGGTCAGGCTTTCCAATTTTATACCTTTCCGTTAAAAAATGAATTTGTACATGTGTCAAAACGTTTTGCGCTTGTTGAGCAGAGCAGTTGAGAACAGCCTTAAGAAATAAGTCCAGCTTTGATAATATAATGATTTTTTTTTCAAAGTAAAAGATACATAAATTTAATACTACGGTAAATAATTTTTCAAGATGTTATTGCCATTTTTATACAATTTTGATTTATCTACGTGTCCCTGCATTTAAAGAGGATTTTCAAGGGATCGTTTGCCTTTCCAAACGTCAGAAAAATCAAAGTACACACATTTATACAAATTGTTCTAAATAGCAAAAATAGATTCAGGTGACTTCACAACGTAAAAATACGCGGATATTTCATAGTTGGTATTTTATAACGATTACAATACTTTTCTTTACACTATTATATGTCAGAAAAATAACAAATGTTAATTTTTTTTTTTTTTTTTTTTTTTTTTTTTTTTTTTTTTTTTTTACGTTAAAAAATGTAATTTGTTGTTGGTTGTATAAACTTTTTCATGCCATAAAACTATTTTTATTACAATTTCCCCCCTCAGTAATCCATTTGTTCTAAAGATAGTTTCACAGGTAATTTGAGCAACAGCAAAAACTTTTCTTATGATGAAAAAAAAATATTTGTTTTTGAATGTGAAAGACTTCTCCAATACAGTGTTGACGCACAATATAGCATTATGATTCTAGAATTTATTATTCTGAAGTTATAGGCAATTACAAGTACTTTAAACAATTTAACAAATTGTATTTTCCTTGTATTGAAAAAATATAGTTTGCTGTTGACTATGGAAAATTTTTCATGCCATAAAGCTTTTTTGTTACAAGTTTGTTTTGTTACAAGTTTTTACTATGTAAACTTTCCCATTGCAGTATAGAGCACAAATTAGCGTAATCATTGTGGTTACGATTTAGATAATTATAATTAGTTTTAAAATTTTGAAAAATGAATTTTTCTTGTGTTGATAAAATATAATTTTTTCTTGAATGCGAAAATTTTTTGATGACGTAAAACTATTTATTTTATAAAATTTCTCTGCAATATTGCTGCCAATATTGTAAAGATAGTTTTAAATAATTTTGGCAAAAACAACACAAACTTTTCTTATTCTGAAACATTATTATTATTATTATTATTATTATTACTGTTATTATTATTATTATTTTAATGTCAAGACTTTTCCTGAACCATGGTGGCAGAAAAATGATGTAGTCATATGAAGAAACGGTAATTTAAAAGGAAAAAAAGAGCTTTTCTTATGTAATTGTGTAATTTGTTGCTGAATACGAAGACTTTGTCATGCCATAAAACTTTTTATTTGTTTCTTTTTCCTCTATAAGGCAATCATTGTTGTAAAGATAGTTTTACAGGTAATTTAAAGGACAGCAATGAATAACAATTCATTGAATTCATTAACAATTCATTTCATCATCTTATATTGAAAGATCATTGATTTGCATAAAAACTTTCTCACCGCAATATCTATAGTGCAAAGAAATGTAATCATTGTTGTGAAGATTCTAGAAATTACAGATAATTTAAACAGTTGAAAAAGAGAGTTTTTTCTTATATTGATAGAATATAATTTGTTGTTGAATGTGAAAACTTTTTAATGCTTTAAAATTGTTTCTATTGTAAAATCTCTTCAGATTATCGCAATCATTCTTGTAAAAACAATTTTAAAGGCAATTTTGGTAACAAGAAAAGATTTTCTTATGCTGAAAGAATGTAATTTGCATTTTACTGTGAAAATTTTTCAAGGCAAGGGTGTCAACAATAATAAATTCATTGTTTTGAAGATACAACTAACAACAGATAATTAAAAAAATTTAAGAAAATAGCTTTCCTTGTATTGAAACAATATGACTGATTGTTGTCCGTAAAAGCTTCTTCATACCATGATAGTTTTTAGGTAATTTTAATATGAAGAGGGGGGAAATTCACATGCTACTAAAAGTATGTAATTTATAGTTGACTGTAAAAACTTTTTTATGCCATAAAACTGTTTCTGTTACAATTTTTTCCCAAAATAATAGAATCTCTGTAGCAAAACAGGTAATTTGTTTACAGGTAATTTGAATAATAACGACAACAACAATAATTTTCTTATACTCAAAGAATGTTGATGTTTTACTATACCGTTCTTAGCGAAGGCGAGGCCTGTTGAAAGAATATTTGGAGATCTCTTTTCTTCCAAACTATAAAATAATAACAATAATAATAACAACAACAATAATAATAATGATCGAAAAATGATCAGACAGAAACGGACATATATTTTTTAACGGTACAGTTTTTTTTCTTCTTTATTTTAGAATTTTCATTTTGGAATACATTAGATTCATTGAATTTATTGCAAATCACATAGACCATCATGCATAAAAATCCCTTTCCCTTATTTTTAAAATAAAAATAAATCTTCTTCGCTAATTGTTTAGATTTAAATGTGACAGCAGTTGTTACTAAAGTATTTCTCTGAAACAGAACTCTGTACGAAAATTACAAAACAAAATTGCAAAGAAGATTTTTACTTTTATTTTGCAAGTCGGTTATTATTTAAGCCCAGATTAGTAAGCATGAATTACAGTAGTAATAATAATAATAATAATAATAATAATTCCAACCGGTGTAATAAACACATAATAATGAATACTAAACTCCAAAAGATGTGCAATGTTTTATTATGAAGCTAAAAAAAAGTTTATTGATAAATTTTAAAATGTTAAATAACGATAAAATTATTATTATTCAGCATTCTTCAAATATTCTCATGTTTAAAATGGTTTTTTTTTTTTTTTTTTTTTTTTTAAATAATTTAATTATATTATTTCTAATTTTATCCTAATATCAGACCTAATACAAATTGCATCCCAAGAATTATAATATAACTGTCTAAAAAATGTCTATCAAAATACAATCGAAGACAATTTTTTGAATTAACCTGTTCTTAAATAATTGCAATCAAATCCTCATTTTAGCCCGCATTAAAAAAAATTGTTTCAATCCATCCCTAATGTCGAGATTTTGCAATTTCGTTTCCAAGTAACTGGTTTATGCCAAAATAAGATATAACTTAACTTATCAAATTAAAACTAGAACGCCCGGAAAGTTTACTCAAGTTTCATAAAAATATTTTACACCAGAATTTTTATTTAAAATTATTTGACAGATTTATTTAACGTAAATTTGCGTTTTTTAAACTTAACTTATTTTGTGAAAGAATTTCTGGTTCCAATTGGCATTTAATCTTACGGTCGAAGTCGAATCGATTCCTTTCGGGCGTTCAAATGTAAACTTGCATTTACCTATAAAACCAAGACATGCATTACGGATGAATAATGATTTTTTTTAACCATTTGGAAAAATGGTTATTGTCCTCTGTCAGTGTAGGAAATCAAAAACATATCTGAGCGTTTTATTAGTTGAATCCGCATTTTATTCGTTTTCCGATTGGTCTATAGAGTAATCTGTATTTTCCCTTTATTTTCAAGAGAGAGGATATTTCTGTTGCCACTATGACAAAAAAGTAATAAAAACTACAAAAAAAAAAAAAAAAAAAAAAAAAATTAATAACTCAGAAACAAATTGAGATACAGTTTTCAAACAAATTGCATTTAAAAGTACATTTTTTTCTCTATACGACGGTGTATTGTGAGATGTTTAGAAGTTTAAGAATGAAATTTCATTTAAAATTGGTCCAGGAATATTAATGTTTAATCCATGGCGTACGTAATGTATGACCAGCTCCGTAGAAGTTTAAAAATTTACAGTACCGAAAAATGTAATCCATGGCGTACGTAATGCATGAAATTTCATTTAAAATTGGTCCAGGAATATTAATGTTTAATCCATGGCGTACGTAATGTATGACCAGCTCCGTAGAAGTTTAAAAATTTACAGTACCTAAAAATGTAATCCATGGCGTACGTAATGTATGAAATTTCATTTAAAATTGGTCCAGGAATATTAATGGTTAATCCATGGCGTACGTAATGTATGACTAGCTCCGTAGAAGTTTAAAAATTTACAGTACCGAAAATTGTAAAACTGAAATTTCTTTTAAAGTTTGTTCATGATGGGTCCAGGAATGTTAATGTTTAATTCATGGCGCACGTAATGTATGATCAACTCCGTGCGATTTTTTATGTCTTAAATTTTAGTCTTCGAAAAAATCATTTTCCAAATGGTCGTTGTAATTTGTTATATTGCTTTTTTTTTGTTGTTTTAAAATCTAAAATATTTATGAAAAATTTAATTCACAGCATGGTTTGAAGGACAAATTAATTCGACTTCTTAAAAGTGCATATTGAGTTTATGCAACTGTCAAGACTTTAGGGGAAGAAAGACGCCTAAACTAGAGAATAACACTGTCTATAGACACATATAACCAGTGCCTACAAATTAAGCATAAGCTACGAACAAAATAACTTTTTTTGCTCCCGCGCTCCACAAATTGTACCTAACATTTTACATAAATAAACATATTTAAACTTATATATATATTTGTTACATTATTAGATCTAATTCCGCGATTTCCTTATCTTATTCTAAATTACTACTTTATATTCACTAAATCCTTATCCTTAAATAATCTCTATCGTTAACTCTGTTACATTCCCTTTAATTTAATGTCTCACTTGTCTTAATCGCTTAAATATTACGCTTTTAGTATTCTTAAATTAAATGTTCCATTCCCGCGCTTTTTTCTTTCGAGATTATTCTTTTAGCTTCCATTTTTACTTTCCCGCGCATTTCTGATGTTATCCTTTTTTCCTCCAAATTCATCCGCTAGCTCTGTTCGCACTCTTTATATGACGTGACATTCTTAATTATTCATTGGTTGAGCGCGCGATCTACGTCATATTTGTATCCTTACACGTGAGGAACAAAAAGTTGATACTCGCTGTGTTTCAGCAGATTTGAGTCGTATTTCCAGTTTTCATCCCTCCCCTGGTCACCGTCCTGTTATTCGATTATCTGGAACTTTATTTAAACCTAATTACTACTACGGAGCGATGGCTAATTATCTTGGTGGAAACTGCACTTTTTGCAAGATATTCTAATAAAGTGCTTAACTGATATTATGAGTTGTTTCAATTTCTTCTGGGGAAACTTCACGGAATGATGCATTCCATTGTTTTCACTCGACAACTGCATTTCAGCAATTGGTTCTACTAACATAACAGATTCGAATTATCTGTTCTGACCACTTCTTTTACGCCATTATCGCTGCATGTGATCCACAACTACTATCGTAACAGCCAGTACGGCATTTTCAACGATAAAGCCAATCCAATTTTCTAGAATGCAACATATATATATATATATATATATAGATATTTTGAAAACAACTGGGATTTTATTCGGTATGTTGTGTAATATTTCTATTTTTATGCTATAAATTAAATATTTAAAAGGTTGTATTGTTTATTCCATTTCATGCCATTTGATATTATTCTGTTTTCATCTTGAAAATATTCTCTTGGTCATATTGGTTGTTTGAGTACAGGAGAAAAAAAATTTTCAGCTTTTAGCATTTTTTCTCACAGAAAACAACCGATTTGCTTATATCATTGAATTCTGTACTCTTGAAAACGTAATTCAATATATAAGTTTTTCAATTATTTTTTTGGTATCCATATTCTTCTTTTTTTCTTCCATATTAATTCTTGTAATTAAGTATAAGGCACTATTTTTTATACATACAGTTGTATATTATAGTATTGTGGTATCCATTTTTATTGTCATTTCATTCCTAATAATGCGGTTTTTGATGATGGTCTGTAATGTTTAATTAATGGTTATATATATATATATATATATATATATATATATATATATATATTATATCGTTAAATATAAATAATCCACAACTGAATAAATTTAGGTATATTGTACTGAATATTTCTTTTTTACAGGCGCCACACCCTGTGCGGCCGCACCTGTAATACACCCCTGAGGACGGCTTAGTCACTATGAAAACTTTCCCAACGTGATATTTAAGGCTGTTCTCAACTGCTCTGCTCAACAAGCGCAAAACGTTTTGACACATTTACAAATTCATTTTTGAACGGAAAGATATAAAATTGGAAAGCCTGACCATGGGAGCGATTTGAAATCGAACTGTGTTTTCCCTTTTTTGATAACTAAATTACCTATTGAGTTATAAGCGTTTTTGGTCACGTGACAAACACGTTTCTCGCCCTTCTTACCGACTGCCAAGAAGGGTTATGTGTTTCACGCGTATCTGGGTATGTGGATTTCTGTATACCCTCGAAACATCCCAACGACTGGATGGATTTTAATGAATAAGGTTTCTATCGATTTGTCTTAAACGTCCAATGGGTATAGGTTAGGTTTTGCTTTCATAAATTCAAAATGGCGGCCGTAAAATACAAAATGGCGATAGAGACGAAAAAAAATTTTTACGCACCATATTAAGTGACATATCATTGGATAGGTCTTTCAAAATGAAGACGATATTTCACTGACTATTTTACAGTCAGAAGCTCCGTTTAAATATTATACAACCTGGAAGTTGTGTAGGTAGGATCTCTAGCTTTACTGCAACTCTAACCATCATAGATATCTATAGGACTCATGAAAACAGTGTTTATAGATAGGAGCTAACAATTAAACACAACTTAAAAGTTATCAATATAAGTAAATAAAAAAAAAAATAGGTAAGTAATATGAAAAATAGTTTCACATTGAAGATAAATAATTAATTAGTTTGCTTTTTACGCAGTCGGGTTTTGTTATTTTTTAAATTAAATTTTTACTTGTTTGAGTGTTTATTTTACTTTCGCGCGGAAATTCGGTTCAAAACGCCTACTTTGACATTATTTTCTGAAAAATCTATTGCGTTTGCATAAAAAAAAAAAAAAAAATACAACTTGATTACGTAGTTTCTGAACAACAGCACCTACTAGTTTGATGGATTTCCGTACAAAAATAAATTATAACTTATGTCATAAATTTGGCCCTTTTGGATTTGAGAACAGCCTTAAACTGAAGTAATGTAATCATTGTTATAAATACACAAATAATTTGATTTTTTTAAAGTGCCTTTTCTTATGTTGAAACAATTTTCTGTTCACAGAAAATATGATATAATACAATTTTACTCACACGGACGCAGTTATTGTTGTAAAGATAGTTTTACAGGGGATTTCAGCAGCAACACGAAAGTACTGGAAGAATATGGTTGGTTTTTGACCGAAAACTTTTTCAATACAATATTGACACATAATAATGCACTCATTGTTCTGAAGATAGGGGTAATCTCAGGTAAGGCTGTTTCTCAAGTTCCCTGCTGAACAACGCGAAATTTTCTGATATATTTACGGTCCCATTCTTAAACATAAAGGCATAAAATTGGCAGGGCGGACTATTGAAGCGATTTCGATTCAAAATGAGTTTTCCATTCATTGATAAATAAATTACTTATCGAGTTATAAGCCTGGGTTCTGCAGCATGTAAATCCTTGTATGGAAGTAATGTTGAACTGTTCTCGTTTGAATTACAAAATTCTAAACTTGGGAGATTTAATTCCTTCATATCAGTATCCAAAGATGATTCTAAACGTTGGTACTTTGCTACGCAATTCATTTCTAGGGGAGATCTTTTCAGCACATTTAATTCTCAAGCCATTTTAAATAGCAAACAGTATGTGGTGTAGTCTGATTGAAAGTCAACAGTAAACTGGTTGAGATGATTTCGAAACGATTATTAACATAAGTTCAAATCAGTGACGGTTTCAGTTAGAAACGATCGCATTAATTAAAAAACCGTGAGCGACTAAATTTTCAAATCGTCGACAGAGTCGAAAAGCATGACTATTGCTAGTATGAATATTTCATCATGTTAGATATTTTTCAAACTTGAGAATGGCAACACACGATGAGTGAATCACAAGTTCAGTACAAATAATAATTTTATTCATATGAAATTAATTAAAATATATAGTGAAAGTTATAATTATACTTTTATGAAAGGGATTAAAATAATGAGTGGATAAATATAATCAAATGATAATTATACTCAAATTAAATTAATTATTTGTTAATTAAACTTTAAAAAATATGTAATAAAGATAACAATAATTTAAATAACTTCATTTTCTAATCCCTCTAAACAAAAGTAATAGAAGTTGATTGTTTAAAATAGTTTTTATTACGATGTAGTCATATTCATATGAAATTGAATAAAATAATGAGTAAATACATACTTCATTTAATATATCCCTCAAAATGTTGATAGTTGATTAATTTAATTAGTAGATGATTAAATTCATTTACAATTATTAGTAATGCTACTCATTAATATTACTAAAACTTTATTATTATTATAACTTTATTATTTTAACTTTATTAAAATATATTTCACTTTTGCAATGGTTTCAAATTAATAGAGTGAGTTAAATGAAGAAAACTTGAAAATAAAACAATTGTATTTCCAAAATATTATTAGAGTTTCATTCACTTAGAAAAAAAAATCAAGATCATTTGTTATGGAATCAATAAAATACTAAGGCATCTTGTTAAAATGAAAACATACACGTTTTTCCAATTGAGAAAAAAATTATTTTTCGTTAGTTACAAAAATGATTGCATATGTATAATGAAAACATATGTCTATTTCAAATCATTGAAAATTCGATATTTGAAGAAGATATTTCATTTTGCAAAGTTCTTAATTGAAGTGTTAATTCTTCTAATTGCTTAATCAATCCATTACGCTGTTCCAATTTAAGTTGGGTGGGTGAAATATGAATTTTTCTGTGTTCAACCAAGTCAAATTTATCAGAAAAAACTTGGTCACATTCATCACATTTGAATTGCTTGGAAAGCTCACTTTTCTTCGGAATGATGTGAATTTTAAGATGATTCCTTAAGTCCATCTTTCTCGAAAACGTTTCTTCGCATTGTTCACATTTATGAAATTTTCCGTCTTTAATGTGAATTAACAAATGCTTTCGTAAATCACATTGTTGAACGAATGTTTTCTTACACTTGTCACAACTCAAAGGCTTTTTTTCTAAATGAAACTTTGCGTGTCTGATTAACACACTCTTTCTTGAAAAAGATTTACCACATGTTTCACATTGGTACATGGTAGATGTCATGCGATGAATTATCATAAGTTCCATTAAAGAACTCTTTCGAAAAAACAACATTCCACATACGTCGCACATAAAAAGTTTTTTTTCTAAATGAATGTTCATATGTTTTAAAAACTCATGTTTCTCGTAAAATTCTGCTTTACATTTTCCACAAATATAAGGCAATTTAAACATTTCTGATGAAGCAGGAATACTTTTACTAATCGAAACGGGCACATCTTTTATCTCCTGTTCACTCATCTTATCCGAATTGATGACAATAGTCGATTGTGTATCATTAATAACATGCATATTCATGTAAAAACTGTTTTAACTGTGCGAGGACGAAAAATACAGCACATGTATTCAAAGCAGTAGAAAACAGAATAATGACATGAAATGAAAACCAACTACACTTAAATCAATGTAGGTGGCGCATCAGAAAAAAGAAGATCACGCGATAACTATTTAATACATAAACTGTTGTGTTCATTTAATAAGCAAGTGTACAAAATGAATCATTTTATAAATTCATTTCTTTTTTAATTAACCTGTTTTTATCATTAAATGATTAACTTTTTTGTGAATTCTACTGAAATGCGAGTGTTATATAAAAAAAAAAAAATCTGGTTCATTTCTTAATTGTTAGTTATTTAAAATAGTGACCCATTAAGAAAATTTGTTTTCCTAATACAATGGAAAAAAGAAGTATTATCTTGTTTTTCACATAGTACGGAAATACGCTTTATCATTACATCCAGATTATAAGCAGTACATCCTGTTTATGTATGATCGAAACAACAAACACACAAATAGATATGACCACAAATCTTTGAAAATTGAAGAACTGGTTAGTTTTTAAAAGCTTAGGAATAAACTTGTTTTGGTTTTATTGTATATCATTTTAATGCCTTTGTGGCGCAATTGGATAACGCGTTTGGCTGTTAACCAAAAGATGATGGTTCGAATCCAACCAAAGGCGAATATTTTTAAACTAAAATCCATAAATTTTGTTACAGTATAAGTAAAAAAGAAACATTCTGGGTGAGTGATAATGAAAGAGTTCATTAACTGCACGAGAAAATCCAGATTGAAAAAATATCATTACCTTAAAATTTCATTACTTTCCTAAAATCAAGTTTATAAATTATCTTTTCGTTCAAATTACTATACTTTCCCAAAGTTGAAGAAGGCATTATTAAATATAAGAAAATGAATTAATTTCTCGACGTATATAATATATAAAAATTGAATGTTTATTTCTCAAAATTCAATGGCAACAGTCTTTAATTTCGTTTAGTACGTAATACAGGGGCAACACACTGTTAATAGTTTCCCCAATTTTGAAATACATACTAAAATGAATAAATGTTAGCAAAACCTATTCATCTGAAAATTAAATAATTTCTCGAAGTGCACGATAATAAAAACATATAATGTTTATTTCTCATTTTTTCTAAATTCAATGGCAACACTTTGTTAAAATTTCTACTAAACGTAAAATCATTAACCCACGGATTTTTAAAAAGAAGTCGATACAAAACTGAAAGAAAGCAAATTCAAGTGAAAAAACAATGGGGTCCGCCCAGCCCAATGGTTATAGAAATAACCTAATAATGGGAAGATTGTAGGTTCGAAATCAGGCGAATAGGTAAAGAGATGTATGAACTTGCAACAAGAGGATAATAATAATTAACAATTTTCAGTTCTAAATGAAATTTTTCAAGTTTCCATCTAGATTCTCATTACAGAAATTCGAATAATGGGGAGTTTCAGGGTTCGAAACCCGTAAGGAAAACATTACTAATCTAACAAACCCAACGTATACAGGACGATGCAAAATTAAACTGTGTTTAATCCTTTCCACTGCAATCAGATCTTCATCAAATGACTTAAAACTAGATGAGACTACTAATTTTTTTACTGTTTTTTCAATAATGCAAAGCATAACATTTCTCCTTTTTTCAAAGATTCACTAAAGTTTTTCCAAAAACAGAGTTGTTCATAAAAACCTTTCAATAAGAATACAAGTTAAATTTATAAAAGAACTTTCATCTAATAATACAATTCCAGTTTAATCTCAACAAAACTAACCTACCATTTTTGACAAAGTTGAAAACAAACAAAAAATTAAATATGTTACAACACATGAAAACTTTCTCATCGAGAGAGGCCGACACTATTAAAAAAAAAATCCTTATTTTTCAGGGGGGGTAGGGGGGCAAGGGGGGGAGCAGGGAGGAGAGGGAGCAGTAGCCGAACCGCTAACCGTTTCCACAATTTAAAGTGTTCCGAAACCGATTCTCTACTTTAAGAAAAAAAATAATAAGCCCCCTCTAAAAATAAGCCCCCCTCAAATATTTAGCCCCCACTAAAAGTTTAGCCCTTCATACTTTCTCTCAAAAATAGCTAATCCCTCGTGTTATAGTATGATATTTCCAATGCTACTCTAAGTCGATTCGAAAAAAAATTAAGCCCCCCTAAAAATTTAGCCCCCTCAAAAAAAATTAACCCTTCCTACCCCCTCCTACTGTAAGACGATTAAATAAAAAATATCCTTTCCAATCAAAAAAATTTCGCTCAAACCTCATCCTACTATAGTATGATTGCATTCCCACCTCCACCTCCACCGCACCAATCGAACTCTCCTTTCCCCACTACTAGCACTAATCAGGGCTTCTTTGATTATTCATGACATATCAATAGCTGCAGTTATATCAATATGTGTGGACCAGTCACAACTGCGAGAGAAAGAAGTAGGATAAGTGTTATTCAGAATTACGCGGACAAGCAGTGGAATAAACTCGAAGTTTTCAGCGAAAAGTGATATTGCTATAATTGGCATATTTCTAGAGATAATCAGCGGAAAGAAAGATAATCGAGGTAGATTTTCTGTTTTGGAGAGGATGGAGGATGAAAACATTGTAATGGAATATTGGCTATGTTTTTGGGGGCTGTGGCGGTATGCGCAAATCATTATTATTTGGTTTTGAGAAATTCTACGCTCTTTTTTCGAGACTCATGTTCAAAATTCCAGTGCGCTCAAAACATTGTTATTTTATTGGGATATATCAATAGAGTCAAGGTTTAGATACTATTATTGCGATATTTAAAAAATATCAATATTTGTCGATATATTGATAAATAATCCAGCCCTACTTCACAGTAATAAAATTATTATTACTATTGTTGCAAAAATAGCTTTACGATAAAATAAAAGATGCTCGTATTTCATTGAAAAAAAAAAAAGAAAAAAAAAAGAAAAAAAAAAGAAAAGAAAAGAAAAGAAAAGAAAAGAAAAAGAGATATTTGCAAAGAAAGTAATTTCTTCCCATTTATACTCGTTGTTATGGAGGCATTTTTGCAGTTACCTTAAACAGATAGGGGAAAAGAACTTGTGTTGGAGAAAAAATACAATTTGTTGTTATGAAGAATTTTTCATGCAATAAAAGGAATTTTTATTAACAAATTTATGAGACAGTTTTACAGCCATTGTTGTAAAGATAATAAAACAATTAACTTGAATAACAAAAGAAAAAAAACTTTTTTTTAATGTTAAAAGAATGTGATTTATTAGATAAAGTTATGCCTTTACTCTTTCTATATTAGCATTTTTTTTTCTTCGCAGCATCAAATTCTTTCCTTAACAGAAATAAAAAAGAAATGGAAATGGATAAGAAAAAAAAAAGGGAAAAAACACGCACCTGTGCTTTTTCTACCATTAATTTTATTAAAGAATCCTTTCTCATTTCAAGTAGAAAAAGAAAGAAAAAGAAAACAGAAAAGAAGTTGAAAATGCAAATCAGCTGTCACCACCCTTTCCTTTCATCCAATGTAATGTTAATTTATTCCAGCATTTACGTCGAAGAAATAATATTTTTGAGCTAGATTTTTAAATATTTGAAAAACTTTAACTCACCGGATTATGGAATGATTTAGTTTCAATGAGAGCATGAAAGAACATCTCAATTAAATTGATAGAATGAATCAATATTGAGAGAATATAAGAACCATTTATGAAAAATGCTTGATATAAGTTTATAAATACGTAATTTTTAGTTATTATAGTTGTTATTAAAATAGTCAATTTTAACTGATAAACGTAACTGTATTATATTTCCATGTGAACATAACACTCATTGTTAAAGATTTTCCGGTAATTGTTATGGAACTCAAGTTCTTATAAGCTTTGGTTGGTAATATTAAACTCATTTTTTTCTGTTTTATTTTTTTTTACTTCAATTATTCCCTTTTATGGTTTATTTCATTTCCGTTTTATATCTTTAATCTTACCTTCTGTAATTCATTTTGAGAATTGGCCTTCAAAGCTTAGCTTGCCATTCTTAATCAGAAATCGACTGTGTTTTCCTTATATTGGGAAATAGTGCCCCTGACGAGAGTTTCACAATATAAGTTTAAATTTTTATTTATGTTTCTTACATTCCTTTTGTAATTTTTCCTATTACATTTTCAATTATTCCAATTTATTATGTAGCATTTTGAATAAACAGTTTTTGGTATCATAAATGATTTCATTTTTATGGTCCATTTTTCGTTTGTTAAAATGGTTTATAATTACAAAAAGTTTGACTATATTAAACTTCCATATTGAATAGCTGCAAATGGACATTCATTGATGGATAGTATTTATTATGATTCATAACTATAAGTATTTTGCATCTGTCATATTGTTACAGCATCTATATATAGCCCATATTTTAGCAAATTTAATAAATCTATCGTATTTATACATATAATTTAGACGAGAACCGTGCGATGGTTTCGCACCGGAAGTTTTCAGTTTATTTTCTGATATATTTTTCATTAATTTATAATTAACTGCAATTATTTTTAATCAAATCACTTGTTTTAACGAAATATTAGTGTACTATGTCAAAAGCATGTTCAAAAATCATTCGTATAATACCCCCATTTACCGTTGTGCATAGAAAAAGGGATTTGGCATTAGATATGACATGTATGATCATACTGAACCTAAAAGTATAACGAATATTCAGTATGGAACGTCAGGCAAAAAATCCTACCCAGTGATAACTCATCCATCTTTGCACATTACATATTAGTTAAACTCGATATGCGATGTCATATGTGGACAAAAATTCTTATCCAACGATACCTCATTCATCGTTTTACTCTATATTTTAGTGGGGGAAAAGGAATGTTGACAACAGAAGCAATATATGATATTAAAAACAAATTGCATTAGAAAAAGTATAGTTTTAAGCTTTATTTATTTTAGAAAGAGTTTTGAAAAAAAAATAAATTTAGGTCAGTCCACCAGAAGAAAAATGACTAATAGAATCACATAGTTGCCAATTTGTACGGTTTGTTACCTCTAAAATTTAATACAAATTAAAATTTAATATACAAATTTTTGCCATATTTAATCTTTGACAATTGTTAGATTTCGTCGATTGAATTTGGCAAAATTTACTGGTAAGTTTTAGTGGTAAGAAAAAATCTTAGAAATTGGTAGTTATGCAGTAGCGTAATACTGCAGCAAAAAAAATAAATAAATAAAAACTACAGCAAAACTGACAATAAACAACAACAAAAAAAACTGTCAAGGACTTTTTCAAATAAACAATTTCATTCCCCGTTTTTCCTAAAAGTAAAGGAAATGTACATCCAAAAAAATGTTACTAGCACCATAAAATTGAATGAATTAAGTGAAAATCTATATTTCATCTCCTTAGTTGGTGATGATTTGTGTAAATCCGGTTTATCAGAGTTTTTTGCTTATCCGAGGTGAGCTTGGTCCATGTTAACTCGGATAATCGGGACTCTACTGTATTTTTGTTTCTCTAACTCCATAACTGAAAAAAAAAAGTTTAAAGAATAAAGGTTTTATTTAATTTTCTGCTTTTGAATTATAGCGTGCTTAAATTTCAAGAGTCATATATTGTTAAAAATCTTGTACATGTCTCAGGTAACATGATCAATATGGAGTATGAAAAAGTAAGCTAAATATTTCGAAAACATCAGAACATGACCCGATATCTTCATCAAAAATCAAAATTCTTATCTCAACCTTAGAGAGAAAAAAAGAAAAAGAAAAAAAAAATCTGCTATCTTTCTCAGTTCTCTCTTGACATGACTCCACGAGGTGCAAAATTCCAACAACTGGCAAATTCAAAGACCGTGAATTCTCAGACCAAAAAGGGATGCAAAACTGTACGTCTGCTAAACAGCAGGGGTTAGGAACTACAGCAAAACACATTTCTGGGGGTTTCCTGTACCATCCCCCTTACGGAACTCGAACCGGCGCAGATATAAGCAGGCAGCAAGTGCAAAACCCGCCCTGAGGCAAATAACACGCGGAAGGGAGCGAAAGGAAGGGGGGGTGTCGAGCCGAAAAGATTCCAAAATGGCTTCCGCGGCTGCAAAAGATCTCTCCCACACTTCCTGTACTTGCCAGACTGCTTGGCGGGCGGATCGAAGCCACGTGTTCCCATAGCAACCGCACCCCTTGGTGTGAAGGAAAAATGAGGAGGGAGGAAATAATAAAGGGGGCAAGCGCAGCTGCGCATCGTGGTAGTGTCATCATCTCGTAGAAGAGAAGTGCGTGGGCGATTTATCTATTTGTTAGGGTGATTTTTTTATGTTATTATTGGTGTTTCATAGCGTTCTTTTGCACTAAACCAGTCACCAGATCTATTGATGGAATTCAGGCCGCGGTCAATTTGATTTTTATATATTTACCACATCTGTAGCCCAGTCGAATCCTTGGCGGAAAAGGGAAAAAAAGAATCATTTGTTGTTTAGGCGTGATTTTGAAACTGTGATCCCAGAATCTGAATTGTAAATGAATGCAGATCGATTATTAAACTCTATTCATGAGGCGAATAAATTATATTAATAAGTCAAAAATAGAATATGTGAAAGAGAAATTATTAACAATTGCTAGGAGATCGCAATATTAAATGTTTTGCTCGCTTATATCGTGAGAAGAAATAAAACTAGAAAACAGGAATTCTGCCTTTTCAGAATTTAGTGTCGCCACCGATGAAAAAAAAAAAATGTATATATTAATATAAATATAGATAGTACAAAACATATTTCAATTTTAAGACTTAAAACACCCGCTTTTATTTCATATAAAATGGCGTCACCCGCTGAAGAATTCCACATTTAATAAAAGTATGCATATGACGTCACTATCGCGGAATAATACACAAATCCAACTAAAAGCGATGTCGTCATCCAAGAAACTCGACAAACAAATTGCCCATCTAATGATTCATATGTAACTAATAATTAATATGATACTAATATAGATACTTAAAATTAAATATAGTTTATGACTTCTCCATGTTTTATCAGAAATCATTCATTTATTTCAAAATAGCTCGTATTTTAATTATTTTTTTTTCAGTTGTTATTGAAAAATGGCAACGGAAAGATATAATAATCTACTATTTTCCAACTATTTTTCTTTTACTTTCTACAGAAATGGAGTATTTCAGTTGCTAACATTAAAGAAATGGCGTTAAAAACTACAAAAAAATTAATATCTCAAAAATAAAATGAGACGCAGTTTTCAAACAAACTGCATTTAAATGTACTTTTTCTTCCCTATACGACGGTATAAAAATTGAAAATGTACGATGCTTAGAAGTTAAAAAAATTGCAGTAGAGATTATCCGTATTTAACCGTACAATGGTACCTCTGCTTTGTTTTACGACTAGCTTATATAACGGAACGTTATTTTTTAGAGGCGACACTTTAATTGTTGCCCGAAAGAAATAGCATTTCGGGGGCTAAAAAATTAATCATTTGTTGTTTAGGTGTAATTTTGAAACTGATGCCAGAATCTGAATTGTAAATGAATGCAGATCCATTATTAAACTCTATTCATAAGATGAATAAATTATATTAATAAGTCAAAAATAGAATATGTGAAAGTGAAATTATTAATTATTGCTAGGTGATCGTAATATTATAGATGTTTTACTCGTTTACATCGGGAGAAAAAATAAAAACATGCATTTTCAATATTTTTTCATCAGCATTATTGAGCTCGTAACTACATCAAATGCATCATAATAACACTAGTGATCTGATTGAACTGTGTGAAAGAAATGTGCTGTGCTTATTTGTATTTTTTTGTTTTAAATTTTATATCATTTAGATGGTGCGTTTTTAATGGGATTTTACCGTGTTTACTCCCATAATAGTCGCACTTCCGTAATAGTCGCAGCCCCATTTTGAAGCAGAAAAAATCGTCAGAATATTTCCTTCGCATAAAAATCGCAGTCGCGTTTTTCAAACTGGGCGGGATCAGAACGCAAAAACGATTAAACTGATATTCTATTTTTTTTTTTTTTTATTAACGGTGATATAATTTATTGGAGCTTGGACCATCAAACATTTCAACATTTTTATTAAAAAAATATTTTTAGAAGCACGTCATTAGAAGGACTCACATCGATTTTGCAGCCGTTGGACGTATCGGTTTAACAAACTATTTAAGGACAATATAAGATGAGTATATGGAGATTGGATCGTCAATGGGAACAAAGGAAAAACTACCAGTGAAAAAGTTAAGGCGTCCATCCCTGGAACTAATGTGTAGTTGGATATTACAAAGCTGGACTTTAATAACAAACGATATAATTTCAAAAAGTTTTAAGAAAACAGGTATCTCCAACGCTGTGCACGGAAGCGAAGATGACATTTTATGGAATGGCGGAGATTCTTCAGACACCGATTCACATTAAAATAGTGATACTGATACTTTCAGTAAAAGGGATTTATTATGAGAATTTGTCAAAATTTTCACAAAGATTATTTGTAAATTTTATGTCTTTAAAAATATTATCATACAAAGAAAAAATTTATTTAATAAACAGCGCAAAATCTGGAAACATTTGACAAGTTACTAATTTTATTATAATGTGTTTTTTTATACCAGTAATGTTTTAGCATTAGCGTATGCAATATTGTGTGTTATTGTGTTGTAATTAGGTCTGTCGTAAAGTTTTATCCCATAATGTTATCTCACGCTTACTTTTCTAAAATTCAGATTTCTTCATTGGCACCACTTTTTTGAAATGGTAAATTTCTCATTGTTTTCTCATTTCAAATTAAGGGGAAAACAATGGGAATTTTACTATTTCAAAAAAGGGATGCCAGTGAAGAAATCTGAATTAAAAACAAGTAAGGTAAGTGTGATCACAGATCGCACAGAAGGTTTCGTTTAATATTCCTTTCAAAACACTTTATTCTTTTGCAAAATCTGTTAGTTCTACATTTCGCAACCAGGAGCGCACTCTATTCTAAACAAACCTCTATCCGAACGAAATTCCGTTTTACAACCTATCCGTAGATATATTAGTCGAGGGAGTCGGGCCCATAGCACCCGAGATAGGTAGGCGCCCCCTGGCGATAAAAAAGTGGAACTAAAATATGTAAGTCTTTGGTGCATAATATGAAAGAGCGGTCAAAGGGGTGTCGGCAAAAGTTAGAAAAGTGCCCCCGGGTGAAAAGGGGGGAGGATAAAAAATTGCTTAAAATACACAAGTTAGAGCAAGAACGGTAATTAATATAAGACTTTTTGAAAATTTTATGATTTTTAGTGTGATCGCAAGTGTTCTGCTATATGTATGCAAAATTTCAAATATCCAACTTAATTAGGGGCTGAGTTAGAAAAATTGCTTAAAATACACAAGTTAGAGCCCGGAGGGGTAAATAATATATGTCTTTTTGAAACTTTTACGATTTTTCGTGTGATCGAAAGTGTTCTGCTGTATGCAAAATTTCATGTCTCCAACTTAATTAGGGTCTGAGTTAGAAAAATTGCTTAAAATACACAAGTTAGAGACCGGAGGGGTAAATATAAGACTTTTTGAAATTTTTACGATTTGTCATGTGATCGAAAGTGTTTAGCTATAATTATGCAAAATTTCAAGTCTTCAACTTAATTAGGGGCTGAGTAAAAAAAAAAAAAAGCTTAAAATACACAAGTTAGAGCCCAGAGGGTTAAATATAAGACTTTTTCAAAAATTTATGATTTGTCGTTTCATGTGAGGTGTTCAGCTATAAGTGTGCAAAATATCAAGTCTCCAACATATATAGTTTCTGAGAACGGGCACTGTGACGGGCAGACAGACAGACAGACAAAGGAGAGAGACGAGTAGTGTTTCGTCAGATGAACGAAACCCTAAAAAGTAGGCGTGAAATAACATTATCGGACAGAACTTTCCGGTAGAACTAATAGATTTTCCCCACATAATAGTCGCACCTAGACTTTCACAACGAAAAATTGGCAAAAAAGGTGCGACTATTATGCGAGTAACCACGGTATTACACATTCTACAAGCTTCTATAAGCTAATAGGCTTCACCATATAAAGCACTTATGGTGAAGTTATGGAACGTACGAGGGTGTTGTCACTGTTGTTGAGACTACTTCAGTCAGCGAAAACACCCGTTCGCTAAAGTTAATCCAATGGGTGATATTTTTAAATTCAATATTTTTAAATGATTTTTTTTTCTTTCATTGGATAGCTAAGATCGATCTCTACATCGGCGGTTTTTTACTTTTTTGTTTTTGTTTTCAGGTATTTTTAATTAGAGCGCGTTCACTTTCGGAACCAGTTTCGAAAGTGAAAACATCCTCATAAAAAAAATCTGCCAACAAAATCGAAAAAGTAAAAAAAGCCTTAGTACAGATCGACCTCAGCTATACAATGGAAAAAAAATCATTTAAAAATATTGAAATGCAAACGAGATATCTTGAAAATTTTCTTCCATACGGTTAGCATTAGCGAGCTGACCTTTTCGCGTTGCTGAAGTAAGACTTCTCAAATCCAAAACGGTAACTTTATGACATAAGATGTAATTTATTTTTTGTTCGGAAATGCAGGAAACTAGCAGGTGTTGTTCAGAAACTATGTAATCGAACTGTTTTTTAGTTTTTTTTTTTTTTTTTTTTTTTTTTTTTTAGTAAACGTAATAGATTTTTCAGAAAATAGTGTCAAAGTGGGGGTTTTGAACCGAATTTCCTCACGAAAGAAGAATAACCACTCAAGGAAGGGTGAACTATGTCTTTGTCACATGATCAAAATCGCTTATAACTCAATAGGTGATTTATTTACAAATAAATGGAAAACAGAGTTCGATTCCAAATCGATTCCATAGTCAGGCCTTCCAATTTTATATCTTTCCTTTAAAAAATGAATTTGTAAATTTGTCAAAACGTCTTGCGCTTGTTGAGCAGAGCAGTTGAGAACAGCCTTAAGATATTTTCTCTGGCACGCTAACAATTTATAGGAAATTATTACTTTATTGAAGAATTGGAATTTTATGTTAGCTACAAAAACAGAAAGTTTCATTAACATTATAGGCTATAAAAAAAGTCATTTATCTTTTCGTGAAGTAGTATATTATAAATAACAATGTGATTACTCCCTTAAAATTTCATGTAATAAAAAAGTCTAACGGACCACTACCCCCTACATACTAGTATGTAGGGGGTAGTGAACGGACTCGCTTATTTTGTGATGCAAATAAAAGACAAAATGTGAACATATTCCCATCAAACTTGTGCATCAAAGAAAATTGTGAAATATATTATTAATACGGATTTAAATTTTTAAAACGACATGGTTATAATTAGAGATCGACCAAAAATTCGGTTTCGTTTTCGGCAAAAATGCTATCGAAAAATCGGCCGGATCGAAACTCACCGAAACTATCTGTATTCCAAAAATCTCGTTTTTCTTTCAGAAATTTTCAACATTACTCATTGATTTGAGCTATCTGTATCGGCTCAAATGAGACACTCTTTATTTATTGCTATGAACTTCACTGTTTATAATTATCAGTCATGACAAACTCAAGACGTGGGTGCAAATTATAAAGCAAGTAATGCTTATATGACTAAACTTTGAAGACGCTTTTCACGTGCTCATTAAAAACTGCAGATTTAACAGTAATACAAAATTTTTATTTTGAAGCCTCAGAAGTGTTTCCAATACGCTTTGAGAAAGTTTTAGTATAACAGATTATCATTTACAAAAATTATTATAAAGATAAATCGAGGTTTGTATACCTAAAACATTTTTTAATTAGTAGTTGAAATTCGTATAATTGTAAAATCATTCTGCGAAGTTGATGAATTAATTACATTTTATTCGAAAATAAAATGTTTTGTATAAATACATGGAATTACTTTGAATTGCAATTACTACTTTGAAATTTGATTTTCATTTGAGATAAAATGTTTTAGTGAGAGGCACAGAGAGCAAACCTGGACCATAGGCATAGTTACACTTATAACTAATTAATAATTATGTATATATATGTATACGTATTAATTACTTAAAATTTTTTTGAGCATTTTTGTTTTTGTTTGCGGCCGAAAATCGAAGATTACCGAAATTCGGTTTCGATTTCTGTTTAGGTCTTAAAAACCGGTTTCGGTCGATCCTTAGTTATAATATTGATCTTCTACATAGTAATAAACGAGGTAACTTTCGAATTAAAGAGAAGTGAAAATTATTTCAGTTAAACTTAAATATTTCTTCAACATGTTTTTTTACATTTGAGTGTTTCTGGCATGTTAGTGTGTCGGTAAAATATATTTGTAAGTTTATTACAATAATGTTCATCATCAATGATATAAAAGGGGATTTGTCAATAGTGTTGCAAGGTATCGCGGTTTTACGCGGAAAGTCCCTATTTTTAGGAGGTCATTACACAGGAGACAGGCCCTCTCCTCCTCCCGGAAATCTTGTGTACTTCCATGATAATCCCGTTTTCTACCATAGTGAACACAACATTAGTCGTTGGACTCTCTTCACTCACTTGAAAACACCCGCTCCGTAATGTTAAACCTATGGACAGATTGTTTTCGAATTTCTCGTTTAGATTTGAATATTCGTAAACGATTTTTTTTTTTTTTTTTTTTTTTTTTTTTTGCATAGGATTGTTGAGGTCGATCTCTAACATGGCTATCTTGTACTTTTTCGATTTTGGTTGCAGATTTTTTTAATAAGGAAACTTCCACTTTCGAAACCGGTTCTGAAAGTGATACAGTACCGGACCTCAAATCCGGAATCCTAAAATCCGGACGACCCAAAATCCGGAATGGAAAAAAGAAAACTGAAATTCCGCGATGATCTCGAATAAATATTTCATAAAAACGTCCATAGATGGCGCTACTTGTGCGCATAACACAGTGCCGAGCCAAACTAGACTCGGCAATTTTATTTTATTGCAATGTTTTTCATTCATCAGTTTTAATCCAAATTTTCTAACAGAATTATCGTAGTTAGTGTGTGTACACATTTTAAATTTATTTTAAAAAGAAACCCTTTTCATCATTTATATAGAAAATGTAAAAAGAATAAATAAATAACCACAAGAAAGAATTATTTTTTAAAAAGGTTCGTAGAATATATTTATAAAATTTATATGTAAAAATATTTTACAACGCTCTCCCCCCACTTTTAATATGTTCAACAAATTTCATTTTCGAAAAAATTCTGTTTGTAAGCACCGTACCAAAAAATTCTTTTCTTGAACTCAAAGAGAAAAAAAAATCTATGCAAAGTTCCTTTCTCTATAAGAAAACAAGCTGTTCATCGAAAGCTAATGATCACATTCTGATAACGTTGACTTTCCACTTCACGCAGTTAAATAAACATGTTGAATAAGCAAAACAAACAACGGATAGATATGTCGTTTTTGTTTACTTTCTTTTCATCTAGTGGCTTTTTTTTTTAGAGGTACCCTAGCTTTCAAATAACTTATCATAATTTAATAAAAATTTGTTACACAAGCTAATTCACTATTATTGTAACTTGCTGAAAATTTGAAAGAAATTCGTCAATTAGCCTAATTCGGCTCTCGCAAACAACGATGTATTTTCATTTTCTAAAAAATGTTTTTATGTTCCTAATAATGTGCAGACTTGTATAAAACCAAAAACTTTCTGCGCACATAAATATTGGTCAAAAATTTTCTGCAAATTAATTTAATGTTTAATAAAATTACGTGTTATGCTACTTTGACGGTATGAATTTTAAACAGTAGTTTCAAAATAATTGCGAAAATATTATAATTAAATATAATAAATAATTTAATTAAATTTAAAATGCATTAATATTAATTACAGAATAATTATGTTGGCTAAAAAATTATAAAGCTAAAAATCCATGATAAGAAAGGGTGAATTCTTATCAGTTATTTTGTCAATGCATTTAGAAACAGCCCAATCCTTAATATTTTGACCTCTTCTCACAAAATGCAATAATGGACATTGTTTCTGAAACAATTGAATCACATTTTGTAAAGAGAGGTCCATTCATAGATATCATCATTAAAGAGACAGATGATTTTCTATTGCGGTACTTTGACGAAATTCTCATTTTTTCCACGATCATTTAGCGAAATTTCCGATTTTCCGCGGGTTTTTTCGCAATTCTTTGACGAAATTTGCGCTTTTTTTCTCTTATCCTTTGACGAAATTTGGATTTTTCGCGATCTTTTGACGAAATTCACGCTTTTTTGCGATCTTTTGACGAAATTCACGTTTTTTTTCGTGACCTTTTGACGAAATTCGCGTTTTTTCGCGATACTTTAACGAAATTAATTTTTTTCCGCGGTTCTTTGACGAAATTTGCATTTTTTCGCAATCTTTTGACAAAATTCGAGCTTTTTCCGCTATGCTTTTGCGAAATTTGTTTTTTTTTACGTATTTTTGGATAAAATTTGTTTTTTTCGCGATCCTTTGACGATATTCGCGTTTTTTCTGTGGCCTTTTGAGGAAATTCGTGTTTCTTTCGCGATTCTTTGACGAAACGCACGCTGTTTACGCGACCCTTTTACGAAATCTGTGTTTCTTTCGCGATCCTTTAACGAAATTAGTTTTCCGCGATTCTTTTACGAAATTTGCGTTTTTTTTTTTCACGAACCATTGACAAAATTCGTGCTTTTTCCGCTATGCTTTTACGAAATTCGTTTTTTATCCTGCGCTTCCTTGACGTAATTTGTATTTTTTCTGCGATTCTTTGATAAAAGAATGTATTTTTCCCACGATTCTTTACAGAAATTCGCGTTTTTTCCGCGGTCCTTTAATGAAATTCGCGTTTATTCCGCTATGTTGTGACAAAAGTGGGTATTTTTTCTGCGAACGATTGACGGAATTGGTTTATTTTCGGCGACCATTTGTTGAAATCCGCAATATATTTCAGTGATATTTTTTATATCTGAATTTTTGGACTGACGGCCGATTGGTTTTAATTTTCGGGACCGAATGCCTTAAATTTTCGGAAAATTCGGAACAGAATCACCCCTGTCAAACAATAAATAAATCGTACATCAAATTGGGGGACATTTTTAATTTTTCGGTATTAAAGAACAAAATTTACTTTTTTATTTTTCCTAAGAAATTTTCCGCAAAGTTCCGAACTTTGCGGAAAATTTTCCGCGCACGGCGTGCGTCTATATTATACAACTCTGATAATGTGATGTGCAGGATTAAAAAAATTCTTATCCTTATTTTAAATTTTTTTTTTTAATTTATTTTTGTTTACTTATACCTCATATGGCAATCCGCGATATAGATTCTTAGGCCTAACTCGCGAGCAACAACGCATTTCCATTTTCTAAAAAATGCTTTAATATTTCTAAGAATATGCAGTAATAGTATTTTTTTTTAAACTTATTTTTATTTTGAATTACTTTTTGTAATTTGTATTTTTTGGCTTTATTTACACTAAGCTTAACATGGCAATTCGCGGTATAGATTACTTGGCATGTAAAATTTTGCCAAGGATATGTACTGTATCCGTTTATTTATTGTTTTGGTTGAGGACCTAAAATCCGGAAAATTCCGAAATCCGGAACGACCGCGGTCCCGACCAGTCCGGATTTGAGGTCCGGTACTGTAGTACCTTTATTTAAAAAAAAAAAAAAAATCTGACACTGAAATCAAAAAAGTAAAAAATAGCGATATTAGAGATCGAGGTCAGCTATTCTATGCAAAAAAAAAAAAAAAAAAAATCGTTTACAAATATTCAAATTTAAACGAGAGACTCGAAAACAACCTGCCCATAGGTTTAACATTACGGAGCGGGTGTTTTCAAGTGAGTGAAGAGCCCCCTTAACCTCTTTACTATTACCGATTACCGCCGGCGTATTTGAATTTTTCAGCCATTTTCACCGGCGCCTGTTAGTTCCTCCTTCGCACACAGATTTTTTTTTAATGTGTAGTTCACCAGAATGTTAACTAGACACATTATAGCGGAATAACACACAAACCCAGCAAAAAGCGATGTCGTCATTCAAGAAAGACAACAACAAAAAATCGGGTATCTAATGATTCATGTGACCTTCATTTGTCTGCAACATTAATATGGATACTGAAAATTAAATATAATTTATAATAGCTCCATTTTTTATAAAAAATCATTCATTTATATTTTTTCAAAATTCGGAAAATGTTATTACAAAACGATGAATAAAATTGCATTCTTCCAGCAAAAAGCTGGAAGAATGCAATTTTATTTGATTAGATTTGATTAGATTTAGATAAATTTGATTAGAATTTAAAAAATGCGGAGAAAATAAGTCCCACAAATATTCTTTAAAATATTTTTTATAGCAGACGATATTCTTGGCATAGCACATATTTTAATTACAATTTTTTTTCAGTTGTTATGAGAAAATGGCAACAAAAAGATATAGTAATCTACTATTTTCCCTTTACTTTCAACAGAAATGGAGTATTTCAGTTGCCACCATTACAGAAGTAGCATTAAAACCTAGAAAAAAAATTGACAGCTCGAAAATAGAGATGCAGTTTTCAAACAAATTGCATTTAAAAGCACTTTTCTTTCCCTATACGGCGGTGTTAAAATTGAAAATGTGCGATGTTTAGAAATTAAAAAAAATTGCTGTAGATTACCAGCATTTAACCAATGGTACACCTGTTTCGTTTTCCGGGTGGCTTATGGTTAGGTGTAGGTGTAACGTTATTTTTTAGTGATGACACTTTAATTGTTGTCCGAAAGAAATAGCATATCGGGGGCTGTATGGGGTATTTGAACATTCTTTCAATTCTTTTCAATTCTTTTTGAATTTATTTAAAATATTTTAAACTGTTACTACGAACTTGAATTATCAAAAAGTAGACAGAAAAACGAAGTAGAGAATGCTTTTAAACAAGAGAAAATACTTTATTGAACTATTAACTTTATTGAAAAGTAATTCTTTTTGAATTTATTTAAAATATTTTAAACTAATGCTATAAACTTGAATTATCAAAAAGCAGACAGAAAAGCGAAGTAGAGAATGCTTTTAAACAGGAGAAAATACTTTATTGAACTGTTAACTTTATTGAAAAAGAATTCTTTTTGAATTTATTTAAAATATTTTAAACTATTACTACGAACTTGAATTATCAAAAAGCAGACAGAAAAGCGAAGTAGAGAATGCTTTTATACAGGAGAAAATAGTTTATTGAACTATTAACTTTATTGAAAAATAATTCTTTTTTAATTTATTTAAAATATTTTAAACTAATGCTACAAACTTGAATTCTCAAAAGTAAACAAAAAAAAAAAACGAAGAAGAGAATGCTTTTAAATAGGAGAAAATACTCCATAACTTCTTCAAATTAATTTTTTATCCAATTTATCACATAAAAATGGAGAAAAAACAAATGCCACTATAATGCACACACTCAAACTTCACTAGCGGAAGCGATTTTAATATTTATTTTTCAAAAAAGAGAGAAAAAGAAAGAAACAACTGATAACGCGAAATGATATTTGTACCCAAGACTCTTTTTTGATTTCTATTAACCCACTTCCTTTAATACTCCTTTCTGTATAAATAGATTTAAAAAATATTTTTTCAACGAACTCATGAAAGATCTCTCAAATATTTTTTAAAGCTGTTAATCCTGCTTCTTCATCTCAATATAGAAACGCTTCCAACCATCTCATCAGTGACAGAAAAAAAGTTACGATTTTTACGCTGATATCTTTTTTCGTTATTTCTTTTAAGTTGAGAGGAGAATTATGAAAGTTTTCATCCGCCAATATGCGGTCTATCTCCGCCAGATGGCGCGACCAGTCGTTCTCTCCGCGGGCAAGAGATTAAAACGAAGTGAAGAGGTGCCAGGAATGTGTGAAAGGGGGATTGAAGAGCAAACGCCAAGCGGGATTACAAGAGGCAAAGCTGAATCCGATCTACAGGAAGGGGTGCCAGGATCTCCAGTTACGCTGCTCTATCGCCAATCATTCATTATTTAGAAAATGTGATTGCCGAAAAGGGAAAAAGAGCCGACCAACGATCGTAAATATTTACAGCAAAAGAGATTCTTGAAGTTGTACATTAAAACACCTGTTCTTCATTAGCGCACCCACGGGGAGAGCTAAGGGGGCTGAAGCCCCTCCCAGATTATACTACATATTTATTTATTTATTTATTTTTTTTTTTTTTATGAAAGAATATTATTATTATTAATAGGTTCTCAAAAAATCGGAATTTTTGAAAAGATATTAATTTTGTCACACAATGTTTTTCTCTTTTGTAAATTTCATTATGAAATTCGAAGTATTAGCATGTTTAAAATTTACTTAATTAAAAATTTAAGACCACGTGCAATCTCTTGCTCTCTTTAACTCTCAAAATATTGATAATTTAATAATAAAATTTTAAATCATTTGATTGCAAAGACACTTTAAAATTATCCAAATACAGAAACACACGAAAAAAATCGTGAAAACTAAGATATATATTTGTAAAGATTATTTAACATTATTTAATATATTAAAAACATTCAGAATTAGCCCCACCAAAACTTTCCAGAGTTTCCTCTGGCTGGTTACGATTCTGTTCAAGTCAGCAGAAAAAATGTAAGTCAGGAACTGATCCGGCACGTCCCATCATATCAAATCTAAGAAAAACAATAGAGCTGAGAGGCGGGCCGGACCGGGCCAGAGCTGGCACATATAGGCCTCTAAAACATGCTAGCCCCTCCAAAGCGTAATCCTGGATGCGCCACTGAGTTCTTTTATAGATATTTGATGAAGGTTTTGAATTCGAAATTCTTTTTAAAGAACAATTAACTTCGTTATACAATTTTCAAGCAATACCCATTCACAGAGAATTAAAATACAACAGTAATGTAGTCAAAATTTATTACAATAATAAATTATTTTTACCTCTAATACATCGGCATGGCTAAATGAAGAAAGAATTAAAGAACATAAAAGTGATTTACGCCTGGGAAGATCGGGTACACCAAGTTGCTAAAATTAACTAAGAGTCGCCTTCTACTATTGATTATAATGATAATAATAAACAGCGTATTGTGGCCAACACAAATCTTTCTTTTATATCGTTCTGACATAGTAATTTTAATATCACCATTACACACCAACAAGGTCCACAGCCAAAGTTGGCGTCGAAATTGAGCGATGTAAGCAACAATGTGGTAAAAAGTGTATGTGAATTACGAGAACAGAGTTTATTATATAGCAAACCACGTTCTTTAAACTGCACCAACTGGTTGTGGGCCCGGTTATGAAACTTTTCCTGGGCATAATTATGGAGCGCTCTCTTTTGAGTGATCAAAGCCAAAACTAAATGAGTATAGAGTTTCAGAAAAAAAAAAAAAAAAAAAAAAAAAAAAATATATATATATATAAGGTTTGGTGCAATTACATCCAACAGATATCACGAAATCGTGAAACATTGCACAGATACGCCACCTGTAGGTCAAAAAATATAATTGGGAAATTATTATAATCAGAATTCGTGAAACTCACGGTAATCGTGGAAAACATAGCATGACAAAGCCACCTCTTGGCTGATATACACCAAAAACTTATCACCACAAATTCGTGTTATGGTCTAACAGAATATGCACAGTTTGAGGAAATTCCGTGCATTAGTTCTTGAGATATTGCTTTTCACGGAGATCGTGAAAGTTCTGTTTAACAGAGCAACCTATTCGACTACGTACACTAAAACCAATAAACACCAATTTATTTCAAAGTCTCGCTGAATATGCAGTTTTATGAAATACAGACAGACGTTTTCCAAAGTTAGTCGAATCGCATTTAGAACTTCCCAAAATCTGTAAATCTTTCAAAAAATGGATTTTCACCGATTTATTTATATAGAAGAATGTAACTAGAAAATTTTATCAATATAAACTATGCTCTATTACGAGAAACAATTGAAATAATTTGTGAAGGCAAATTTGCTTGCAAGTATAATGGTACATGCGAAATTAAACAATAGCGTTGCCACCTAAATATAAGGATAAGAAACCACGCGAGGTGGAAGTGGAAAAAGTCAGTTGATATTTTTACACCCTTATTAGCCCCGATATGCTATTTCTTTCGGGCAACAATCAAAGTATCGTCTCTAAAAAAAAAAACGTTCCGTTACATAAGCCAGCCGTAAAACGAAGCAGATGTATCGTTGTACACGGTTAAATACTGATAATCTTTACTGCAACTTTTTTTTAACTTCTCAGCATCGCACATTTTTAGTTTTTACACCTTCGTATAGGGGGAAAAAATACTTTTAAATGCAATTTGTTTGAAAACTGCATCTCAATTTATAGTTTTTTTATAAATTGTAGAAAGTAAAATAGTAAATTAGGCACAGATGTCATATTCGCCCCATATTGGCGCGATTTTTTTCTGTCGCCAATATCATATAGGCAACAGGTACTTAACTTGCGCCAAAGTGTCGTTATTTTGCTTGATGTGGTAGCCCGGATTATGTTGTTTATGCTGTTGATGTTTTCGCCAAATTGGCAGCCGAAAAAAATCACATCAATATGGGGCGAATATGACATCTGTACCGTAAATTACTATATCTTTTTTTTTTTTTTTTTTTTTTTGCCCTTTTCTCATAAAAACTGAAAAAAAAATGTAATTATTTAGATAAAATAGTCTGGCCAGAGCTGTAGTTTTCTAAAGCATTGTGCAATTTTATATAGGAATGACAAATAGAAAGCTCAAAACTAGGATCAAAGAACATATAGCAGACATCAAATACAACAAAAAAACAACAGTTCTGGCCAGACTACATAACAGAGAACCTTTACGAATAGATTTTTAAAATAGTAGAATAATTTATTCATCAAGATCTTATTTGCCATCCATCATCAGAGAATCAATAGATCTTCTTACGCAATGAAAATATTTCCAATGATCAGCATTCATGGAGCTCCCTAAAATTTGAAAGAAATGTTATACAGAATAGTAAAACAACAATATAAAATAATTCACGCGCACAAATTTCCATTTTTAACACTTTTCAGCAAAGTTGAAAAGTGTTTATGCATTTGGTTTGTCTGGCCATTTGTCCGTCTGTCCACGCTCTAACTCCGTAAATATACTCGGATTTTCATGAAATTTATAAAGGTTATTTAGGGTCACCAAAACATGTTTGGTATTGTATATGAAGTATGTAGGATTAATCGTTCATTTATAGGGGCACTCAAAAGTATTCCATTACATTATGATATATGGAGAAAAATCGTTTGCAGAGTATTTTAATGACATTATGCTATTTCAAATGTATTGAAACCGATATAAATCAATTTCACTACGATCACGTTAGAACAGGGCATTCATAGCATTTTTTATTCATTTACAGGGACACACAAAAGAAATCGGTTACAGTACAGTACTGTCTGAGTAATAATTGCTGGAGTGTACGGTTTAAAATTCGGTATGCGCTTTTAAATGTAATTAATTTTTTGCATCTTACTCGTTATATATAAATTCTATACCTCAAATACAGGGCTGCGCGAAAGTATTCACGTACCATTCTCCTTATTAGAGGAAATTGCTGAAGGTAAATTTTCAACTGAAGTATATGTATCTCTTAAGTGAACTAAATTTTGGCATGCATGTAAGTAAATTGATTCAAATCAACATATCATATACAGGGCTGCTGAAAAATTTCGCATAATTTTCCGATTGTGTATGGAAGCAGCTGAAATTGAGTTTTGAAATGTACTACGCGTTTCCATATGGTTGAATTAGACGTAATATTTTAATTTTTTAAACGATGCAGTTCTGTTACATTATTCTGAATGTGTTGGAAAGTGTTTCATAATCTATGCTTGGCGCATGATTATTTTCTTACTTGTTAATATTGCAATTAATTTCATTATGCTTGTGTTCGCGTGATTTTTGTTTTTGTTTACTAGTTTTTCAATTTGAATTTTTGCGAAAATATTTTTATCATTTTATTTTCTTGAAAATGTCGCCGTCTGGTGCAATGAAACGTGTCGAAATGTAAATAAATAAAGGAATTTTTCCGTTTTAAAATTTATGTTTATCACTTTTAGCAATTATTGAGTACTTTGATATTATGTCTGTTTGAACCATTTGGAAACGCATAACACATTTGAAAACCCAATTTTGGCAATTCCCATCCACAGTCGAAAAATTATCCGAATTCTTTGAGCATCCCTGTATATAACATTTAGATTTGTATCTATAAACTATATGGATGCAAAATTTTAGTTCAGTTAGGAAATACATACCATAGTTGAAATAGTTTCCCTTCAGCAATTTCAGCTAATAAAGAGAATGGTTCTTCAATTCTTTTCTGCAGCCCTGTATAGCAGGTATAGAATTTATACAGAACGAGTAACATGCAAAAGATTAGTTAAATTTAAAAGCACATACCGATATTGTAACGTACGTCCAGCAATTATTACTCAAGAAGAGTACTGTAACAGATTTCTCTTGTGCGTAGTGCGTCCCTGTTGCGTCCCGATTTCATATAGTTCCTGTGTAGCACTCAGTGAACGACGCTTTAACATCGAAACACTTTATTAAAACAGAATCAACAGTTCACATTTAAAAATAAAACCTCCTCAAACACTTTTAAAAGAAACCGTCACTCTAAAAACAAAATGACATTCTGGTCCATACCACTCCCCCGCACATCTCTAAAAGTTTATCACTTCAAAGCACAGTCAGGAAAAAACCAACATGTCCACACTATCTCTTTCGAAAAAACCATGTCTTCAGCTTTCCACAGATCAGTTCTCATTGCTTCACTTCATCTCCTTTCGCATATCGAGCTTTTTCTCCGGCGCGGCAGCACGACTACAGCGCCTAGAATGCCTAGTGTGGAAATATGCTATCTAAACAGTGCTAAAATTTTGTATCCCTTAAATGTACGACGATACTACTAAAATCCCAGGTGTCGATCGCAGCGACATCTGCGGGATTTTCGTATTACTAGTATTACATTGTATAGACTAGTAATATCTTGCAGTTGTAGAAAATATCCTGCAGATGTCGCTGCTATCTTCCTATTTCAGCAGCATCGTTGCACATTTAAGGGATACAATATTTTAGCGCTTTTTTAATTATTACTGGGATAGCCGATTTCGACACTATATATTCTACACTGTTAAAAATATCGTGAAAAATTACCCCTGTTTTTAAAGGCTATCTATTTTCTGACAAATGAGAACGCTCCATAAGCGCTTAAGTAACGTTCTCATTGGTCAGAAAACAGATAGCCTTTATAAACAGAGGTAATTTTTCACGATATTTTTAACAGTGTAGGCGCTATAGCATGGATAATCGGTCTAGAACAGGCGACCATCGATGGACAATTCTAGGCGTAAACAAACGCTGGGCCAAAGCTAGTCCGGCAACTCAGAACATCGGAAAGGTTTGCGTGTTTTCTTCGGTCGTTACACTGTAAATGAACGATGAATGCTATGAATACGCTATTCAATAGTAATCATCTTGTAGTGAAATTCAATGATTTATATCAATTTCAACACATTTGAAATAGCGTAATGTCACTAAAATACACTGCAAACGATTTCTCCCCATTGTCCATAATGCAGCGGAATTCTTTTGAGTGCCACTGTAAATGAACCATAAAAGCTACACACTTCATTTTCAATACCAAACATGCCATGGTAAACATCATTAACATGTATCAATTGTAGGAAAATCCGAGTCTATTTAAGCGAGCGTGGACAGACAGACGGACAGACAAACCGAATTCTTAAACAATTTTCATCTTGTTGGAAAGTGTAAAAAAATGTGGTTTTTTTTCTTTTTTTTTTTTTAATCATTGACAGCACCTACTTTGGACACCATATTTGAGTTTTTTGGATCAAAACAGTGCAGGAAAAGTATCGTTCATATACCTTGTGTTAAATCTTCGTTGCGTTATAAAAGAAAGTTTGTTAGGGTTTATCCATAAATTAAAAACAAATAAATAAATATAAATAGATATCTCATAGTAAAAATATATCTACAATATTAGCCAGTCATACAATTATTAAATGCTAAAAGGGGCTATACATATACTATAACATTATCAATATTGTGCTAATTTTGGACCCCCTCTCCCCATTACGATATTATACATTATCATTCGCTCCCACCACCACCAACCGATGACCCGATGATATCCTCATCAATGTCTAAATATTCTTTTATTTTTAGATTCTTTTTCTTTCTTTTTATACGCTTGCAGTGATATGCACATATGATTATACATTTATTAGTCGCATACTTTACGGATTCAAGAATCCCATAAAATATCAGTACATGAAATAAATTTACATCAAATAACATCTAAAAGAGTTAGTTACTATTTAAAAGTATTTAACATTAGCTCATTGTTACATAACGCGTTCAAAAATAATATTGTTTTCCTGCACTTGCCCCGAGAGGTTAAAAGCAGAACTTATCAGCAAAACAGTGGACAACATTAAAGGTATATATAAATATTATACAGACATACATACAATAAATACAATAAACCCAACTGGAGGGAAAAATTAGCCAGAACCAGGAATCGAACCCGGGACCACAGTATACAAGACTGCTGCTCTAACCACTGAGCTACTCCAGCCGATGCCTGAATTTGCAATTTCTCACTAATAAACCATGTTGGGAAAGTCACCAGCCATCTATCTATACGACAGCCTTGGATGATCGGACAACGATGAATAGATTTCACTATTACATCGATCTACGATAATTATAATAAAACACTCATACTACAATATATACTAGTATCCGTCAGGCCGAAATGTCGGAGCATGGAGTCGTATAAACTTAACACATAACATTTTAAAATTTTTAAAAAAGTTTAATTTTCATGATTACTGTTTAATAGTACAAAATTAAATTTGAAATAACACCCGTTGAATTCTCATTTTCTAGTGTTTAATTCAGTCATCAGTTGCCTCAGGTAATGCTCAAATGCTAATTTGTGGCATGATAATCAACAAAATGAACCATTATAGCCTGTGGCAAGCCTGGGGGTTGAAATTTTGGGTCATAGACAGTATCTTTTACTGTACTCAGTACACCGCTAATCAATCCCCACTCCATCCAGATATTGGTATGTAACATAACTCTGCATCCAACTGCTGAAAAAAGTACAGCCTGAACTCCAAGCACGTGATCATCTTCACTACATCTTACTTTTAATTATTGCGATCTGCTAACATTCTTGTCATTGACCACTTTGATTTAAGAAGTACTTCTTGATTATGTTCTTTCGCATGCTTGTTTTTGAAAAAAAGACATAGCATCTTGAAATCATTCAAGTTGAGCCGGAAGCAGTGTAGCTTTCCACCGTTGCATAAGGGATGAGAGTAGTCCGAAACTTGACCTACGCAAAGCAAATATAGCGTCTTTCGAAACTGTCTTTGCTGATCGTCATTTTGTCTCAATGAGTTTGTTAATGTGAAGCAATTTTCAAAAGCTCTAAACATTTTTTGTCTGCGAAGAGCCAAAATGTCTTTTATAGAATGTCTCTTATATAGAGGGATGTCTTTTACGCGATGTAACTACCTAATACCTCCAAGGATTTAAACAAAGTACTTTTGCGGCATCTTTGTTCAAGTTCAGCCATAAGACGACAATTAAAAATTCGTCAATAAAGATAAATAATACTGTATCCATGCTGAGCTGTAGATTTCTTTCTACCTGACATTTTAAATCAGCGAACTTTTAAAACACGGTCGTTTTTTAAGCACTGAGTGAATTAACTTTCCTTCGGCATTAAGCGCAGCAGTACCTGTTAGTGGCAAAACAATGACAGCTTCTGATCCTAACTGCTCTATGATTGTTTTACTAATTTCTTTGATTATCCTACTTTTTCAAGCTCTTGCTTTTCCAATAATAAAAGTTGACTTACGAAAAATTGTAACTTTTGTTTGCAATGACGAAAGCTGTTCTGTGCATAACTAAAGTATTTTCTGCTGCTCATCTGTAAATCTGATGCCTGAATTATCAAAATTTTCATGCAGCGTGATTTGTTGTTCTTAAAAATAATTCAGAAATGTTAAAAGTAAAGAGAATTCTTTGAATAAGAGAGTCTACGGTAAAGAGAAAGAATAACCACCGGGGATGTGTTGAGCGATTTTGATTTGTTTAATGTAGCTCCGATCTTTGAGACAATCAAAAATTGGAACTGGATCCATTGAGCTAACGGCAGAAAACTTCAAAGCCCCTTCAAAGACTTGCATGTCTGGCATAGCACAGACTTAATTTAATATGGTATAAGGGAAAGGTTTGTAACACATATGTAACACGCACACATGGGTAATCTGCTATACTCCTCTATCAAACTTGATACTTTTGTTCATCTAAGTTATTGTTATATCGTTATTCGCGTAATTATTCGTAGGCAGCTGGGTTGTTTTTATGTGACTTTTCCACATAGAATTACGCTGAATAACTCTTTTCATCTCAATTGCTTTCTTGTAACCGGCATTTTCGAAACTTTTGTGTATAATGTTACACATATAAAAATATGTTCCTTTCTTAAAATGTAAACTAAATCTAGGCAGCAGGTTAAAAAAAAATCACGGGATGATTTATGACTTTTAGAGAAGCTGATTTCTCACGAATTATCTTTTATTGTTGTATCCATTTTCCGATTATAAGCATAAAACTTAAAGCCCCTTCGTATAAATTTTGACGTTAAGTCATATACATTAACGTCAAAATTTTCGCCAAGCTTGGAGACATTTCGCGAAATTTCGCCAAATTTGGCGACCAAAAATATGTTGATATAAATGCAGCGAATTTGGCTGTAGCTGCCAAATTTGGCGAAATTTCCGCTGAAATTCAGCACTGATGATTCTTCTCTAATCGGGTTCTTCGCATTTTAGCTTAGTGTTTTACCGTAAAATTAGCTAAAATCTTAAAATCAAGAAATAAGTAAGCTACCTTTTCTTTACGCTTTTAAGACTTTTTTATTTTGTTATCTACATATTTCTGTTTTCAAGTGTACATCTAGGCCAAAGATGCTTATCTCATTCACTTCAGAATGTTCGATCGCATTTCAGTTGCAACAAATTCACTTACGGTGAATTAAAGAAAATGAGTAACCTTCTGTAATTAGGACCACTACCAAATGATTATATTTGCGCATAAAACAGCGCTCACTAAATTATGCAATTTTCTACCAACCCGATTACGGAAATTTCCTAATACAAACATACATACCTCTGAATACAAACATACATAAGAATACATACATATAAGTAATACATACATAACATCATATTTTTCTCGACTTCTTTTATTATCATTCGTTGCCATGCGGTTAATACTGAATTTGTTATCATGCAACTAACATCCAAAATCGTATTCTCCGTATTCGATTTCTTTTTATTTCTCTTAAATTAAAATTCAAAGTGAATCACATCGATTTGGAAGGTTATGGAAAATGTTCACTTTCATTTCAGTTGCAGCACATTCACTTACGGTGAATTAAAAAGAAAAATTAATAATCTTCTGAAATTGGGACTGCTACCAAATAGTTAAATTTGCGCATCAAACAACGCTCACTAAATTATGAAATCGTCTACAAACCCGATAACGGAAATTTCTCAATTCAAACATATATACGTTTTAATACAAACATACATACATAAGAATACATACATAAAAGTAATACATACATGACATTATATTTTTCTCGATTTCTTTGATTATCATTCGTAGCCATGCGGCTAATACTGAAATCGTTACCATGCGGCTAATAAACGAACTCGTATTCTCCGTATTCGATTTCTTTTCACTTCTCTTAATTTAAAATTAAAGATGAATTGCACCGATTTAGAAGGTTACGGAGGATATACATGTGCATTTCAGATGCAGCACATTCACTTATAGTGAATATAAAAAATGAGTAACCTTCTGTAATTGGGACCGCCACCAAATGGGTTACATTTGCGCATCAAACAACGCTCGCTAAATTATGAAATTGTCTAGAAACCCGATTGCGGAAATTTCCCAATACAAACATGCATACGTCTGACTATAAACATACATACATAGGAATACATACATATAAGTAATACATCCATGACATTATATCAGGGTTCGTACGGCTCCTGGAATTTTGCGACCAGGAAATTCTTCAGCACCGCTATTTTTTTACAGAAAACCTCTCCTTATAAGAATGCGAAATTTCACCAGTTTAGCCTAGATTTCTTTTTCTATAAAAAAAAAATACTGGAAACTCTCCTGGAAAATACCCTGATCCGTACAAAACCCTGTTATATTTTTCTCGATTTCTTTAATTTATCACTCGTAGGCATGCGGCCAATACGAAATCCGTTATCATGCGGCTAAGACCCAAAATCGTATTCCCCCTATTCGATTTCTTTTCATTTCTCTTAATTTAAAATTCAAAATGAATTGCATCGATTTGGTAGGTTATGGAGAATAAAAGGTTCGCACTGAAAAAAAGAAAAAGTGGTCGTTACGAACGTAGAAAGTAAAACTTCTCAAAGTCAATCTATATCTCAGGTCACAAATATTGACGACGCCATAACAATTCGGAAGAGGTTAAAATGCATAATTTACAACAATGGAGCTAATGTTTTGTTTAATAACGAGATGAAACCAGTCGTATTTTGACGAAAGAAATTGTTTAAACAGGAACTCATACATTAGTTAATACTTACTCTCAACAAATATTATTTTTAATTTAAAGTTACCAAAATATTAATTCCATAAACTTCGACTGTTCAACGTATTAAATTAAAATATATTAGTATACCTAACCAAGATAGGTAATTATGATGAAATTACCCATTTAGGCTCTTATGTTTAAAATTACCGATTGAAAATCAGCAAAATTGATTTCACCATGAGCCAATCATAGAATTATTTTTCGCGTGAAATCTAAACTTAACGTCATTTTCATCGTCTCAAAATTTACATACGCATCTCTCAAATTTACATGCACCATTTCAAAAATGTCACAGTACGCAATAAGTTATTAATACATATATTTCCAAACTTGAAATCAAGTTTGTTAACTACGACTTTGGATGTGAACATATCCGCATTTTTCACCTGTGATTCTAATCTTCGTATCGGCGAGTAAAATTCCGGAAATTTATATTTTTTAGAGGCGTTCGTAGTAAAATATTTCGTTTTATCAGATAAAATGATCGTTTTCAATTAAATATGATGTCATTTTGCCTCATTGAAGCATTTAAACAAGCGTCTCAAGTTCAATGAATGAAAAATTGAATTACAACAGCTTTTTGCGGAAACATGAGTATTGTTTTAAAGCGTGACGTCATTTTCTGTTCAGTTTTTTCAGAAAGTTTATTTTGAATTTTATGAGAAAATGGCATCAATAAAGATAAACATACTTTATTAATTTTTAATTTTCTTTTCTTTACAAGAATGGAAGTAATCCAATTGCTACCCTTTTGAAAAAAAAAATCATAGAAATTTTTTTAATTTTAAATATAAAAATGGGAATATTTAAAAAGAAATAGCTAGTGCCGCAAATCTATAAAGAAACAGCTTTCATTTAAAAAAAAGAATTATTAAAATTGGTGCAGAAAAAAGCTCAAGGTAGATGTCTAAAAAAAAAAAAAAAAGCCTTATCTTTCAAATATATAGATGTAAACCCGCAATGTTATCTCTATGGGAAAATTTTGAGCAGACATTTCATGCCGTTAATGTTGACGAATATTTATGATTTTCAATACGCACCGAGATTTTGGCACTACCAACGTCCATTTAATTTTTTGTGTCGATACGACAAATATTTTGGACGCTATCGTGTTAACAATAAGTGTAATTTTTGCAGGGAAGCCGGAGCTGTGCTCCGACAATTAAAACACACATACACACATAAATAACGCCTGCATTCAACAGTTAAAGGTACTGTGGTCCCGGGTTCGATTCCTGGCTCTGGCAAATTTTTCACTCCAGTTGGGTTTATTGTATTTATTGTATGTATGTCTGTATAATATTTATATATACCTTTAACTGTTGAATGCAGGCGTTATTTATGTGTCTATGTGTGTCTTAATATATATTGTAGTATGAGTGTTTTATTATAGTGGACAGCATTCTTTGTCTTTCTTTACTGGTAGACGCAAGTATATCATTCCCTATATATTATGCTCCTGATTTCTCTAATACCGAATTATATGCGTATATGGCAGAAGAGCAGGAATGCCAAACGTTGGAGTATTCCAAATTTTGGAATGGAATGATTTTATAAACATTTAATGACTTTAATAATAACTTTGTATTTCATAAAAACATATAAAATCAATAATAATAATAAAGGTAACAGACTACAGCCGAACCTCGTTGACACGAACACGCTTAACATGAATTACTTTTAACACGAACTGTTTCCAGTTGTCCCATAAATTTTTATTGGCATTTACTGTGATTTTACTCCATTTAACACGATCTCGCTTAACGCGAAATACTGTTTATCGCGGATTGAAAAGGATCAGCCGTTGAAATATTTCGTACTCATAGTACAAATGAAGTAAGTTTTCCTAGCTTTTCGATGCAATTGTACTGAGTTCTGTTTTTTCGAACTATTTTTGGAGGAATGTTAGTATCGGAAGAGAAATATCTTTTGTTTTGATAGCCGCAGACCAGAGATTGCAAAATTGTCAGGCTATGCCTTCTTCTACCCACTCAACCAGGGCTTAATTTCTAGCAAAAAAAGTACCGGAGCCCTAATATTCTGCGGTACCTGTACAACAACCGTACACCCCTCCCCTCCCCCCCCCCCCCCACTTGTCACTCCAATCTGCATATTTATATTTCGTACCTTATTTGCAACATTTAAAGCATTTTTTTTTCTTTAGCAAAATAAAATAAAGCAAAATATATCTATCAGCATATACTTAGCTGTCAACTACTCCACTTTTTACTTATCACTCCTAGTGAATAGTAATCTTTGCCTTTTTTTAAAGTTAATTAATTGCAGAATTCTGCGATTAAATATAGTAAGGATTATGATTAGGAAATGGTGTTACTACAAAAAAGGGATAGTTCGCAGCTACACATTGTTAAGACAAAATGAATCATATTTACAGAAATTAATATCTATATGGAGCAATGTTTTACAATTACCTATAAAAGGTGCATATCTTAAACTATAATCGATTCCCTCCCCATAACAATCTTTTGTGCTGAGTCCCTGAAAATCAGATTAAATTAAAAATTTGACACCGTTATCGGAAAGAATCGATGCTTTTATAGAAAAAGGGGAAACACTGCTCGATTGCTTTCTATCAGAATAACTATATATGGCAATTATATCTACTTACAAATGAAAATAAAAACAGCCAATAAAAAATTATTTTACTGTCACAAAAGAAAATCGAATTGAAAGCAAATTCATTGTCAGTCTCTTGAGTGGCGCCGTATCAACACGTCGTCGCCGACATAAATTTGAAACAGAAAAACACGATTTCTGTTTCCCCTTCATTTTGATCAAAATATCATTAAAATGATTTAAAACAGAATATAATACGTAATTTTAAAGGAGGAAAAGTTTTTTTTTTCTATACATGAATAAATAAAGTTTTAATTGTAATGCAGATTGAGCTCGAGTCACTCCAAGCCCAAAAACTGATATAAAAATTGAGTCCGTTTTATGTCCCATCTTCTATGTGTACTACACGTTACGTCACATATAAGTGTTTTTGTAAAAAAGAGTGCTAAAGCTTGGAGATGGGAAGGAAAGGAAAAAAGTAATTTAGGTTTCGGTTTTTCGGAAACGCTATTGTACTGGGCTCCGGAGCCCTGTATTTATGAGCTCCGGTGAATTTCGACAAATATTGAAATATTTACTAAAACCAGAGAAGTACCGGAGCCGGGCTCCGGTGAGCTCCGGCGCAAATTAAGTCCTGCACTCAACAGATAAAATTCTATCTACATTGAGAGGTGAAAAAAAAAGTACCTAACGCAAATTGAAGGATCCTTATCGCTTTGAGGACTTAGGTTTGAATCCGCTAAAATAAATCGAGTTAGCTGTGCGAAACTTTGGTGGTTTTCTTCGGATGTAACGTAAATACCGGCCGGTTTCCCTTGAAAAGATTTCCACCGAGTTGTATCCCACGTGTAAGTTCTATATTCGGGACGGATCAATCTTAGAAATAAAAATAAATACCGCAGCAATACAGCATATTTTGAAGGTGCGCATGCAAATTAATTCTTATTACACGGAATACATAATATATTTAAAGTATAGATAACGCGAGCTACTTTTAACACGAAAAAAAAAAAAAAAAATCCCATTGCGTGTTCGCGTTAACGAGGTTCTATTTGAATGTAAAGAAAAAGTTACTGAAAAAAGAAAAGTTGGATCAAAAATGATAACGCTATACAAAAGAAAACCCTCCACCTCTCAGAGATTTCTTATACGATATAAAGTGCCAGATTCTCCCTACCCCCTATACCTAAAGTGATAACGTTATATATACACAGCCTCAAACTACAGTAGCCTTCCGCTTAATCGGCCTAAACGGGACCGAGGGTTAGCCGGTTAAGAGGAAAAACTGTTAAAGCGGAGAAGTAAAAAAAAATTAAATAAGTATCTGCGTAATTTAATTAATTAAACCTGTACGATGCATTTAGTTTTTCAATTTGTGTAGTTTTAAAGAAATACACATTTTCTCTATTTTATGAAATGAATATTATTTATAATTAAATGAATTGAAAGAGAAATTATCACTGATAACAAATAATGAAAAATATTTGACACAAATTAAATTATTGAAAATCGTGTCACACATTTATAAGAAACATACATTATATATATTTAAATTAATCAGCCCTAAAGAAACCAATGAGCTTCTTCTGTTGAAGGTAAGATGCCCGACATTTTGCAGCATAATCTCTCCATCCCTTTAACATCATAACCGAGGAAGTTGTTAGCCGCTGCTCGACATAGCGTAGCGCCAACTCTAATGCTTTTACCCGTTCCGTATGAGGAATTTTAGCAGCAGGGCCGAAACTAGGGGGGGGGGGGGCAGAGGGGGCACGTGCCCCGGGTGCCGCTTTAACAGAAGGTTAAGGGAGCGCCAAAATGAAGATTTTGTTTGACGTTTGATACAAGAATGTATATATACGCAAAATTTGTACAAAAATGTCTCGCAGCTGGAAAATTTAAAATAAAAACTGAACCAAATGCATTAAACTTTACAAATAGATAAAAAGATTCATCTAAAATACAAAATTGCAAATGAATAAGAAAAAAGAATTGTCCTCTTAGGCTTTTTTCATTCTCCCATTCCAAAAGTATCATGTCCATGCATTTGCCTTCTATTTCCTGTGTAGGAAGATCACTACCGTTTTTCAAGGTCAGTCTCTATTGTGGTACGGTACACTGTCCACGACGGATAACTACCAAACGAGAAGCGACCCCTCAGTCTGAATTTTCTATTAGATAAAAAAAATTTCATGAAAGCTGTTTTTCTTTTCGCTGAGCAATGTTGATCTTCCTTTCTTTTTTTTTTTTTTTTTGTCTTTCCATAGGCGATGACTGCCCGGGACAATAAAAACAAACAAGAGGGGAATGCACAAAGTAAACTTCTTAGTGAAACCCCCCCTTTTTAAAAAAAATATTTAGCCTATACAAAAAAAAAAAAATGTTTAAAAAAGATTAAAATGCAATTCGGTTCCTGTTGGTTCCGTTTTCAAGGTTTTAAATGAATCAATGTTTGACAAAGCTGATTACGTAGTTCAGTTTTATATATTTTAAATTTAAAAATAAATTGTCTATTAGATACTTAGTAAAATTATTTTTGTAAATTTACTTTGTGGTGGAGAGGGGGGGGGGGGGCGCCAAAATCCATGTTTGCCCCGGGCGCCAAAAAGGCTAGTTTCGGCCCTGCTTAGCAGTGTCAACTTTAACAGGATCATCATCAGGATCGTCTTCGCATTGAACAACATCAGTTACAGTTCTAATTATATCCTCGTCAAATAATGGATCATGCTTGAGATCTTTTTCAGGCTCAAACAATTCTTAAACATTTTCTACGGTTATCTGTTTACATCTCTCAAGCTTTTTAAATGTTTGTACAAAGCAGTTTAGAGATAGATCAGACATCATAGAGTTCCGGGTGGGGAGGGGAGATTACACTTTTGACCATTATAAACACAAAATTTCAAATCGTTCGGGGGGACATCTCATTGTTCCTGGGGGGAGTATGACCACACCCTGAATTCAACACTGTTGAATGTCAACGCGTATACATTTAGAACCGATGTTCTCCTTTCTGAATTTTGCCTCCTTTCCGTCGGGATTGCACTTCATTTCGAAAGCGTAAGCTGAGTTCCCGAGGCCGTCATCCCTGAATTTTGCCTGATGTTGGGGAAAAAAATCGGCCGGTTAAAGCGGAGTTCCGGTTAAGAGGAGGCCGATTAAGAGGGAGGCTACTGTATAACGAAAATTTAAATATAAATTAATTTAGTTTTATTTAAAAGAAAACTTCATATACATTTTCTGGTTATAGTTTACGATTTTCTTGTAAATGTTGAACAATTAATAGAATACGGTCATTTTAGACCGTAAAAAAGTAAACTTTTTTTTATTTCTCGAAAAATAATTATTTCAATGAATTGTAAACTTACGTACCCATGTTTATGACGATGTTCCTAATGTTTATGCTACAACTTAATGTAGATCATAATTCATAAATGTTTTGAATATGACTTTATTAATAATTTTCATACTTAAAAATATGTTTTTAATCAATAAAATGCACTTTTAATGAAGTAAATTCTTTTTCTTTTCTTAAATTATATATTTATTATTTTTACTTTCTGGTCTTATTTAATAATATAGAATCACTTCTTGTTATTAAAGAAAACAAAATGTTGATAAAGTTTTATCCGGAATATTTAGCAGAGAACCTGAAAAGCTTGTTAACAAATCCGATGGGGGGGAAAAATGATGGGTGAATGGAAATGGGAAATTAGATTTTAAGATTTTGTCTAATTTTACTCGAAATATTAAGCTAAAATGCGAGGAACGCGATTATAGAAAAATAATTCACAATACTGAATAAGAATATCACCACGTTAGTTAGCTATATAGGCTTGGCTAATGTGGTGTTGGCTTCATTTATGGCGATTTTTTGTCACCAAATTTGGTAATATTTTCCCAACTGTAGATAAGCTTGGCGATAGACACTAGCGAATATGAATGTATAGTTTTAGGTGTATGACAGTTAGAAGAATGGTTATAAAACAATTACGTTAGAAAGAAACTTTTAAAAGTCAACCTATATTATAAAGTACAAATCTATGTGACCGAGGCTGGCGAAAAGGCAGGCTTCCTTCCGTCTGAGACCACCAGAGTCACGTGATGTTCTTTTTCTGCATTCGTACATTCGAGCATCACGTGACTCAAGTTGTCTGGAAAAAAAAAAAAAAAAGCCTATACCGCGCAGCCTATGTTTTTTTTTTTTTTTTTTTTTTTTAGCCTCGGATGCAGCCAACAATGTGTTTCAAATGTAAATGTATGTCAGTTGCAACAACGGAGTTATTTTTCCAATTAAAATTAAACAATCGTAATGTTATTTCTATAGAGAAAATGGAAGTTTTGCGTCGACGTCCTAGGATGTTTTGATGCACGCATTTTTTTTTTTTTTTTTTTTTTTTTTCTAACCATTAGGAAATGGTTGTTGTTTTCTGTCGAGGATGGGGCCAAATGATGTTCGCATTTTATTTTTTTTAACGAAATTCAATGATGTTCTTTACTTTTAGAAGAATTTTTATTTAAATAGGTAATAGAAAGGCATAAAATCGTTAAAAATTGTTTGAATAGGTAATCGAAAGGCATAAAATCGTTAAAAATTGAAAAAGTTACAAAATGGGTAGCCACAAATTATCAGATATGGAAAAATCCAAAGCCAAAGAGCGACGACGAAATGAAAATCGTCTTGCAAAGCAAAAGTCGAGGTCTTCTGAAAAAATCTGAAATTTTTTGTACAACAGCCCTAATATGATGGAAGTTCAAAATGACTATTATTTTAATTTTATTAATTTTTGTTTGTGCATGGCGGCCATCTTTGCTTCATCGTCTACAGCAGTTTTCTCACATGAAGGGTTTACGGAATTGTAAGTAATTCATCGTTTGTTTCTCCAATTCAAGTGCGGATTAAAGCAATTTATACAGAATACATTGGGCTAAAAAATTGGTAATAGAGTAGTTTCCGAAACTAAATGCGTATTGATGAAATTTAAGCATAAAGTTTGAGTTTTTTTCCAAAATTTGCCCGTTTACAAGAGGAAATTTTTCTAGCAAGAAAAACTGTCAACATGACATTTTTTTTTTTTTTTTTTTTAACAAATAGACCGAAAGTTCTTGTACTCACACACCAAGTTCCAGATCTGGGACTTGCTTTCTCTTCGCTAAAAAAAATCCCAAATTTTTCAAAAATGTCAAAAATCGCACTTTTGAGGCTTTGATATCTCTGGTGGGGCACGTGATAAAAATCTGAAGTTCTTGTTTCTGAGAGTATTGTATGGTAGTGTTATGCACAAGAAATTTCAGGATGGAGATTTGACTACAAGCTGAGATATGGCAAGGGCAACTTGTCAAAACAATACTGCCAAACTATTGTTTTGTTGTAGTCACAGGTAAGTAGTTATCTCAGAGTGTCATTTAGTTTTTTTTTATTATTATCTTTAAATAATAGTAACAGAAAATAAAGCCTTTTGCAAAGCTTAACAATTAATTAAAAAAATAATTATGCCTAAGGCCTACATTTTGTATGGTTTCAGTAATTTTTGTTGTAATTTTAGTAACTAAAAGAAACCTCAGCACTTTTACATAAAGGAAAAAAAATATTTTTATACAAGACCTGAGACAAAAACGGAATAGGGAAAGAGAAAAGCTGGTAATGTTGACAGACTTGTTGAGACATGATCAAACGTGTCAAAACACATTCCTGCTTGTTGTTTTAAAAACCACAATTTTAATGCTGCCTGCCAGTCCCTGAAATTTGCTCCTAACATAAGTATGTTCCTGTAAATGAAACATTATACGATGTTACCATGCATCAGCCTCAAGTAATTTTCAGAAAGTAAAGATATCTAAAGCCCTTTCAAAATTTATATTGCAGAAAAATGACATTTTTGCATAAGAAGTAAGCTAGGAATTATTAATGAAGTGCGACTTGCACATAGTGATTTCAAAGTGTATTTCTATGAGCCAGCAGGGCCAAGAACGTCAATGAAGTTATCAAGAAATGACAAGACTTGGTTCCTACAAATAAAATTTTGAGAAAGATCAGAATTGTGGTTTTTAAACCAACAAGCAAGAATGTGTTTTGATACGTTTGATCATGTCTCAACAAGTATGACAACATTAACAGCTTTTCTCTTTCCCTATTCTGTTTTTGTCTCAGGTCTTGTATAAAAATATTTCTTTTTTCTTTATGTAAAAGCGCTGAGGTTTCTTCTAGTTGCTAAAATTACTTACAACAAAAATTACTGAAACCATACAAAATGTATGGCCTTAGGCATAATTATTTTTTTAATTAATTGTTAAGCTTTGCAAAAGGCTTTATTTTCTGTTACTATTATTTAAAAATAATCAAACAAATAAATTTAAATGACACTCTGAGATAAATACTTAGCTGTGACTACAACAAAACAATAGTTTGGCAGTATTGTTTTGACATGTTGCCATTGCCATATCCCAGCTTGTAGTCAAATCTCCATCCTGAAATTTCTTGTGCATAACACTACCATGCAATACTGTCAGAAACCAGAACTTCAGATTTTTATCACGTGCCCCACCAGAGATATCAAAGCCTCAAAAGTGCGATTTTTGACATTCTTGAAAAATTTGGGATTTTTTTTTAGTGAAGAGAAAGCAAGTCCCAGATGGGGAACTTGGCGTGTGAGTACAAGTACTTGCAGCCTATTTGTAAAAAAAATTTTGTCATGTGGACAGTTTCCCTAGCTAGAAAAATTTCCTCTTCTAAACGGACAAATTTTGGGAAAAACTGAAACTTTATGCTTAAATTTCGCCAATAAGGATTTATTTTCGGAAACTACTCTATTACCAAATTTTTAGCCCCTGTACAAATTGCTTTAATCCGCTCTTGAATTGGAGAAATAAACGATGAATTATTTACAATTCCGTAAACCCTTCATGTGAGAAAATTGCTGCAGACGAAGAAACAAAGAAAGGCCATGCACAAACAAAAATTAATAAAATTAAAATAATGGTCATTTTGAACTTCCATCATGTTAGGGTTGTTGTACAAAAAATTTCAGATATTATAAAAATGGTCTAGCAACGAATAAATGATTTTCTGGACCACTTGAAATGGATTGACCCCTTTAATCTTCCAAGTTTTGAAAATACACAGTACAAGTACAAGAGAATTGCTGCGAAAAACAGTGGCACTCGGGATAATTACGTTACGTTGAATATTACATTTTGACAGCAAGGCTGTCAGAGGAGGAATGCTTAAACTCATACGCTACAAATTCTTCGTTTAAATTTTCTGACATATAAATTTGGCAAGAGAACGTTAAATATTAGATATTCGTTAGATAGTAACATATGGATAATTTTGAATTTATAGATAAAGTAGCTAATTTAGAGAGACTAAACATTGCCAATAATTACGTCACAGAAGACTTTTTACACCCCTGCGAAAAGCAGCAGATCATGAACTTAATTAAGAGAGGTTACTTTTTTTCGCCAGAAATGTGATTATAAAAGGGAAAAAAATGTAAATAAAAATTACGACGAAGTCTAAAACAGGAAGTACATCTGTTATTGTTTCATCGATGACCTGTTGATTTCCCGTGTATGCGAAAGCGTAAGAATTTACGGGTGCGGGTTTTCAACTGTAGAAAAGGATAAATTATTTCCATCATTTACGAGTATTTAGAACACGAACGCATAGAGTTCAAATAAAATCTAATGTAGTTTAGTCAATAAATAAGGATAGAAAAGCGTAATAACGTAAACAGGAGTAATTTAAAACAATGTATGTTTTCAGATCACAATGGAAATAAGTATTAATCTTAAATACTCCTCCATGATAACACTTCGTGATTTCCATGTCCCTGAAAATCTGTTTAAAATAGTAAATTCGTTACTTATATCCGACCACTGATAGAAATCAGTGCAAAAGACACAATTCTTATTACACTCGGACCCAGTTAAGACGCTCACAGTTAACCCTTTATCTACTGACGGTATTTATAAGTACCATTAAAATAACTTGTTATAAAATTCCTTTAATACATCGATTAGTAGTAGGGGAAAGTGGGGTAATGACGCTCAGCGGGTATTCAGCACTCAAATATCTCTAAACAGAATAAAATTAAAAATATGCGATCGGTACCGGCACTTAGCGAACTTCATCGTAAGTTTCCAGTAAGGATATAGTAACCGTCGGACCGAAAGTATTTTTGTGTCCTCACGTTATTAGTTTGCAGTTGTTTTATTATAAAATTCTACAATATCTAACTTGAAGGTAAGTGTACATTTTTATTTTCAAATGTTAATTCTCTCATTATGTCTGCAAAATATATACATTTAGCTGTACGTTCGTGTTTTTATTCAATTCCTATTACTAGCTCACACTCTCCCTATATTTATTTATTTATTTATATATTTATCTTGTTCAAATTTTCAATCGTTAATAAAATACTCATTATTCATCCTATCAAGTTGAAATAAATTTTTTAAAACTTGTACTGGATGACAATTGATGTTAATACAGTTTTTCAAATATTAATTAATTAATTTTAGTTTTGCATGGGAAACAAAATGGCGGCCATTGGTTATTGAAGATCAATTCAAGTATTTTCAATAAGGGGTTACCATAGGGGGGATCCTGTTCTGTCGCCAAATATCGCCAAGTTTGTCGCCAACTTGGCGATATATCGCCAAATTTGGCGGCCAAAATGAGTCGCCAAATTCCCGTAGAGTTCCATTGTAAACCTACTTGCTTATAGAAAATCAACAAATTGAGATATTTTAATGCAACAAAAACTAATATTAGCTTAAGGGATTATATTAAATTTTTCTTTGATGGCCTAAGTAGGAATTGACTTTAAAAACAAAATTTTTATATTACTTGTTTATTTTTGTAGTGCGTTGTTACGCCAAATATAATGCATTAAAATCCAAAATGGCTATGAAGGGTAATGGCGTCACGTGGAATTCTAGGAGCAGTTTTTCCAGTATGCTACTTTTTTTAGATTCAAATTTTTTGATTGACACCACTTTTTTGAAATGGTAAAATTCCCCTTGTTTCCTTCTTAATTAATATGACATTAAACAAGGCGAAATTTACGATTTCAAAAGTGGTGACAATAAAAAAAACCTGATTTAAAAAAAAAGTAGCCCACTGGCAACACTGTCTTGAAGTACTGCATGATGAAAACCACGAACGCTTAGCTCTTTAACTCCTTCCGGCATGGTGGGGCGGGTTTCACTGCACAATATGTGGAAAGTGGTCGCATAAAGTCTGCTGTTTTGTGAATAGCCCACACAACTACAGATGTGACTTTTCTCGTACTTAAATGTTGTATTCAAATTTTGAGCACCGTTACTCTACCATGTCGGGTATTGCCGCTCAATCGATGGTTAAATAAAACGATAAAAAAATTCCCAAAAGTTTTATGCAAATTAGTTGATTGGAAACTGTTCCTGATGCTTTGGACTTATAATGCGTTAATAAAGTGTTGATTTTTTGTGTAAATTTGACTAGCTATTCATGTATTCCCTTAAGTGAGTGGCATTACCCTACTTTCCCCTAATACAGTTTAGAATGAGTTATAGATGCATTATTTTATCTTGTTCCGAAAGCATTATAGGTTACACACACACACACACAAAAAATATATATATATATATATATATATATTTTTTTTTTTTTTTTTTTCAAAAGGGTGATTTTTTTTGGCTTTGCATCTTTTCAGCTTTATTGACGTTGTGGGGGGGGGGGGGGATTTTTCAATTCAGAAGTACTTCCATATTTCTATTGTAAGAGTATTACATTTGTACATTTCCTGATTCTACAAAATACTAAGAAATATATTTAAAATAAAAGATTTGAATGGGGTTATAAATATTGCACAAAATCCCTATATACATTCAAATTTAATTAATCCTTTTAAATCCTCCAGTTCTTCTAAAATTTATTAAATGATTATGCAAATCTTCTAATATAGTTTCAAAAAGTCACGAAAAATGCTTTAGGAGATAAAATTTTCATGAATTCATAATTTAGTACATAAAGGGTTAATACACAATCCAATTTAATATGCGTTTTTTTATTTATTTTTCTTAGTATTTTGAACAGCGCCTTTAGACTAATGTAAAAGTATCACGTTTAATATGCGAGCGGTTATTACGCGTTCCAAATTAATACGCGATGATAGAGTTTTGAAGTACTGCAGTTGTATATTTCTTTTATGTTTTCTGCGTTTTGTTTACTTCTTGCTATTCTAACAATATTTTTTTACACAACGATTAATAAGAATGTTTTTTTCTTACTATATTGAAAATAAAGGACTGATTTATAAGAGTGCTCGTTATCAAAAGTACTAAATATGATTTTAAAAACTGGGTTCTGCTTCAAGAATCTAATATTTTTGGTTTGTGTAAATTAGGCGATCAGGAAAATAGTTTTTGTTCCTTTACTTTTAGTTGTGATGTATACTCGACAACAAAGATGTATATTTGATTGATAGGATTGCGATATATTAAATTCATATTTATTTTCAGTTATCATTCTGAACGGTCCTATAAAATCAATGAGTTAAACTTGAATACAGTTAACTGTACTTTAAATATGCATAAAAGACACTATTTACTACCATAAACATGTAAATTAATGCTCTAAAGTCCATTTCGATAATGAAATGTGCAAATAAGCTAAGTTTTAGCCACATCATGCAAATCACGTTTAATACTCGATACCACTTAATACGCGACTTTTGTCCAGACCCTTGAAACGTGTCTTAAGGCTGTTCTTAACTGCTTTTTTCAACAAGCGCAAAACGTTTTGACACATTTACAAATTCATTTTTTAACAGAAAGGTATAAAATTGGAAAGCCTGGCCATGGAAGCAATTTGGAATTGAACTGTTTTTTCCATTTTTTGATCAATCCATTACCTATTGCATTATAAGCGATTTTGATCACGTGACAAACACGTTTTTCGCCCGCTCTTTAGTGCTCTTTCTTCCTTCACGCGGAAATTCGGTTCACACGCCCACTTTGACACTATTTTCTGAAAGATCTATTGCGTTTGCAAAAAAAATGAAAAAAACAGCTCAATTACAGAGTTTCTGAACAACAACAACAGCTAGTTTCATGCATTTTCGAACAAAAATAAATTAAAACGTATGTCAGAAAGTTGTCCTTTTGGATTTGAGAACACTCTTAAGGGTAATCACTCAGCTTTGGAATTCTCCTCCGTAATGTTAAAACTATGGACTTTTGATGCATTCGTATATTTAAAATATCTTCTCGGGAAATTCATATTTTTAACATCTTTTTTTCTGCGTACTTTTCTTAAAGGATATCTCTTTTTTTCTTAGTTTTCGAAATATTTCTAAAATCTATGCTGAATTTAATATTTTATGTGTTAAAAGCAAGGCGAACTGTGAGTAAGATTTTAACACTTCCTATAAAATTAAGTCTATACTTTAGAGATATTTTGAGAACTAAGAAAAAAAGAGACATCTTTTAGGAAGTGTATGCAGAAAATAGAAGTTAAAAATATTAATTTTCCGAGGAGATATTTTAAATATATACGAATGCATCAAATGTCCATAGACTTTACATTAGTGAGGGAAAAACGGAAGCTGACTGACCAGCCCTCTTAACCGGGTTCGACTGTATTTTAAAATTTTGTTCAACTATAGCAGAAAGACATGAATTTGCTTTTCCAGTAATAAACGAGGATAAAAGACGGATATACCACGTCTTTATGTTACTAACACCGAGCACAAGCTTCAAAAATAGGATAGAATATTTCTTCTTATATCCCATCAATAAAGATCTAATTCCCTTTCAAACTAAACGGATTTTTTAACAAATTGCAAACCCCTTTCAGAAACTGAGACAATATTCTTGTTCCTCAAATATAGCAAGTGCTTTTGTTTCTTTCTTTTTAACATGTGAATAAATAAAATTTCCCTTTGAGTCCGAGCCCGAAAACTGGTGTAACAAGATTGAAAAATCATGCGTTAAGCATAGATTATGAAACACTTTCCAACACTTCTTAAATGCTTTAACAAAATTTAGTTATTTAAGGAAATAAGGTAAATAAGATAACTAAGTAAACATTTTAGAAAACGCATAAAACATTTAAAAAACTGATTCCAGAAGTTACCTTCTATAGCCAAATACATATTCCAGATATTTTGAATAGCCCTGTATTTGATCTGTTGGTTGATATATATGCTATATAATGGGAAAATTTAGTTTAACAAGAAATAACTTATAGTAAACTGCAGAGACGTATATCAAGTTCATTATACATGAAATAGTTTAACATAATTAAAATACGCCGCTCTGTAAAAAAAAAAAATAATAATAATAATAATAATAAAAAAAAAATGCGACCAGTTTTCTTGTAGGAATCGGAAAAATAGTTGCCCTTATCGTACCGGAAAATTTTTCGACCCAGCTCAGAATAAAATCCGTAAAATACCGTTTTATTGACTATTTCCTTTTTTTTTACGGATTTTATTCCGAGCTGGGTCGGAAAAATTTTCGGTACGATAAGGGCAACTATTTTCCGATTCCTACAGGAAAACTGGTCGGATTTTTTTTACAGCGCGCAAAGCAAACAATACCCCCGATTTAATTATGTAACGAAATTCTTTTGTGTGGCCCTGTAAATGAATAATAACTATTCTTTGCATCGAATATTCTACAAAATGCATATTTTAGTGCACTTCATAAATGCATATCAATTTTATTATATTTGAAAGCGTTTAACATCATTAAAAATCATTTGAAACGATTTTTTCCCATTGGCCATAATGTAACGGAATACTTTTGACTGTCTCTGTAAATGAACTAAACATGCTGCAAACTTCATTTGAAATAGGGATTGTGCTATGGTAAACATCAATAACATCCAAAAATTACAGGGCAATCCGAGTATATTTACGAGAGTTAGAGCGCGGACAGACGGACAGACAAACCGATGTCAATGCTGGAATCTGGAGTATATTGACACAGCTGCGCCATCTGGTGGACGGGGTGAATAATGCAAATAAGCGGGTTTTCAGTAAGACGTCATATATGACAGAATATCTACTATCTGCGCATCTCTTGCTCATATTTTCTGAATCTTTACTCACTTATGGAAGATGAATCTTGTTTACCAGATTTATTGCAAAATATTTTTATTACAGTTTGTTTTGATAAAATTGTGTACATTTAAAAAAAAAAATAGTCGGAATATCATTTTAATTTCGGGAGAAAAGCATTAATGCTACGAAAGCATTACTACCTTTTGCCCTTAAACTAAATGACATTGCGACTTTTTTTAAATACACATATTTTTATCAAAACAAGCTGTAACAAAAATATTTTGCAATAAATCTGGTAAACAAGATTCATCTTCTGTGAGTAAGTAACAATCTGAAATTCGTAATTGAATTTTTAACAAGGATTCTCTAAATGGCTTTGTCTGTTTAAAAAAAAAAAAAATCTAATCTGGCGATTTTAGGAAAATTATTGAAGTTATTGCCTAGACTCGGAAAATATTTAAACAAATAAATGAACAACACCTGCTCGTTTAATAGTACAACATTTAATGCATGCATTTTAAATTAAAGTGATTTCGAATATAAAATGAAATGAATTTTAAATTAAATGAATGAAATATTTTTAAGTTAAATAAGATGAGTGCAATGCGATTAAGAGAATATTGGAAATTTATCGTTTGCGCTCGATAAACGAACAAAAGGACTTAAAATTGAGTATTTTATTTATAATTAAATTCTATACATATTCTAAACATTCAAAAACATTGTATTCTCATCGGGAATACAACCGTGTATATCATTTTTTATAACTTTAGCACATCAAGAATTGAGTAAAAAATAAAACTACAAAATCCCATCTTTACACATTAACTACTTACTAATTTTTATGCGTCATTTTTCATTTCATTAAAAGAAAATAATTAAAATCGAGCGTATTTAAAACAACAACATTTGATAATATATATTAAATAATATTTTATCTTTCATTATGAACTAAAGGAAAAAATACGTAACTAACTTGTTTTACTCTTTGGAAAAGGACAGATGAATTCATAAAAAAAAATGAATTTTCTTAGAATTTCGAAAACTACAGTTATTCGATGGCTAACATTTTGAAATTTTAACAAGTAATATTAGTTCTAAAAAGAACTGTTTTTATTAAATAATTAACTATAATAAATAAATAAATAAAACACGAATAAAACTTAATAGAATATTCTATTACTGTCAAGATATAGATGCTAAAAACAAATGAAAACACGACGTTTGCGCTTGCGGAGTTATTTCATAAATGTTCAATTAATAGATTATCCATAAAGAAAAAAACAATTAAACAGTTAGGCATGTTTCTGTAGTTCAACCCCGTCCGCTTCGTGGCGTGCGACCTTGATTGATGTGACACCGCCTTTAATCTTGCGGTTACCTCTCCCGTTTAAGAAAGGACGCTTACTTTATATCGCTTTGGATGTAGTATTCAAAATTGCACGATTATAATTTTGATAGAAGCAATTTTTACCTTCTAATTAACAAATGAAATTACTAAGTATTATTACACTATGTTTCTTAACTCTCTTTTCCATAAAAAGAGAAAGAAAGAGCTAAATAAAATTTTAACATAGATTCAATTAAATATATATATATATATATAAACTTTTTCTTTCGTGATTAGTCATGACACATCAGAGGAACTCTTGAGGCACACTTGTGTGTCGCGACACACTAGTTCAGAAACTTATGTTCCTTGATTCCCTTTGTCATTAAAAAAAAGGGAAAGAACGAAATAAAATTTTATCATAGGTTCTATTAATAAAAAAAAAAAAATACATTTAGGGAGAACTGGGGCGCATTGATATACCGCCTCTACTGCTCACAAGCTCATCACAGGAAGTTTTACAACAGCTCCAAAAGATGGCGCAGGTGTACACAACTACTTACAGAAGGTCTTGGCGGGATTTTGATGAAATGAGACGGGTGATTTAGTGTTTTTGTAGGTCAAAAGTAAATTTGAGTTGTACAATTGCAGTGGTATTATACAACTGTTTCAGTATTTTCAACAGGAAAGAATAGCCTCCCTGGTAAGTAAAGCTACTCTTTATCAGTTCCTTATTCTTTTTTGTTAGGTAAATTGCGAAGTGTTAGATTTGAGATTCATATTATTCAAAGTGGCTGCTTGGGGTACATTAATAGAGCGTATGTTGGGGCACATTGATACGCATCGGTGTGCCCCATGATAGCTGTAAACAATCTATATCATTTTTTAGTTCATTTTTTTCATTACCTTTTATTATTATTTTTACCCTACACTATACACTTCTTGAGCCAACCATTTCCCACCAACAATTTATAATATTTGTTTTTATTGAAGTGAAATAGCTCCATTATTGTATACTAGAAAATTTAATAGTATTTTTGCTAGCAATTATTTTTATTTTTTGTTATTCCAGTTCCATTGTGGTGCGGTCCTATATTTAAAAAAAAAAAAAAAAAAAAAAAAAAAAAAATCTAGGGGGTGAAATCAACGAGGATATGTATCTAAAGCTATGAAAGCTACTTTAGAGGGAAATTTGCCAATCCGGAAAGCTGCACTCATGTTCAACATCAAACCCGCTACGCTGTAGTATCGTCTGGAGAAAATGAAAGCAAGAAATGGTGAAGAAAGAGTCAGGGATCACGGTTCTAAGTATTCCTCTCAACAGGTATTTACCACCAAACAAGCCTGTAACTCCTGAAGACGTACGACCTTACCCAACAGCTAGTGGTAGTAGAACTAACAAAAGAAAAGCACGGTAGCCTGGTAAATCTCGAATTTATACTGATTCTCCAAAGATCGACAAAGTTAAAGAAGAGAAACAAGCTGCATTACAGCAAAGGAATAGAGACAAAGAACTGAAATACGCAAAAATGCTGCTGGGGATAGAAGACACCAAGCCTTTGAAGCGACAGACGAAGAGAAAGAAGGTGGAAGAATTAATTCATCAGATGAATCAGAACCATCCTTAGTACAGTTGTGTGATTCTACATCAGATGATTTGAATCTAAGTGACCTGCTAGGTGAAGAAGCAGATACTTTGGAAGATGATACAATTGAAAAATCAGATACTTCTGACCAAAATATTGTTGATGATTACTTTATTATAGTGCGGTTTGCAAATAAGAGCTCGGTTGTTCACTTTGTAGGCCAAGTTAAAGGAAAAACTGATGATGGTGACATATGATGACCGGTTTATGAACAGAAAACCTGGTACTTCTCCATTTTTCATGAGAAAGAAGATAATGGTGGGGTTTAAGTGGACAAAGTTGCCACAGCCAACAATTGGACAAGGAACAGCAAGAACATCAGGACGTTATACATTTAATTTTGATTTTGATCGCTTTAATAATTAACATTACTTACAAAAAAATTGTAGGTAATTTGAATTTCTTTAAATAAACATAAAATGGTTTGGTAACTCATTTTCTATTGAAAATATGCAGTAGCTGTTATTTTTCCACACTTTTCCCAAACGTATCAAAGTGCCCCATGAGGTGCATCAATCTATCCCGAGGATGGGGCACATTGATACAAATGACTTTTTTCGTTTTTTCTTTAATTACATGCAGAAATACTACATAAAACAACGATTGTGCCTGTTAATAACACACTACACTAGTTTTGCCGACATCACATGAAAAGATAAATGATTTCTGTTTTCTGGGCACAATAAAAAAAATTCTTAGAAAAAAACCTCATCAATGTGCCCCAGTTCCCCTTATTGTTTTGTGATTAGTCTCGACACATCACGGGAACATTTGCAGCACACTTGTGTGTCGACCGTTTGAGAAACTATGTTCCTTGATTTTCTTTCTCAGAAACAGAGAGAGAAAAAACTAAATGAAATTTTAACATAGGTTCTATTAAAATTCTAAAAATACTTTTTTTTTTCATGATTAGTCGCGACACATCACAGGAACTCTTGCGTCACACTTGTGTGTCGCGATATACCGTTTAAGAAACTAATAAGGAGAAACTATTTGGAGTAAGAAGACTGCTGATATCATCGTTACGCGATATCATCAACATAAAATAAATAAACAAATGTCTTTGAAATGGCGAAATAAAAATTATGCAATGCATAATAGTTATTGCAAATTTTCATTCAAAAATCATTTATTTAATAAAGAAAGAAAAGAGAAATTGCAAAAATGTGGGAGAACGAGCGAAAATACTTTTGTAACCCCTGA